>CM057461.1:117603662-120003662 GCA_030035585.1 Dugong dugon | reverse complement strand
TTTTTTAATGTAAAACTAGGGATAGAAATACTACTAGTGTTCTCTGACTGATATCATGATTATTATTTAAGGAAACTTTCCTAGTGCTGAATACTGTCAAAGATTAGGTCCCTATATATTCCACCATTCAAGGAACTTAAGGATCTATATTTGCTTATTTTCTTGGTTCTTTAATATCTGGCCAACTAATAAGGCCTATTTCCAAAAGAGGCTTTTTTCTCTCTTGTTGTGAAATGCTTCTGCTGAAAATACTCCAGTAACACTTAAATATTTTATTTGTGGATAATCAATAAAATATCATCACTGTTGAAATGCTGTCAAAATCCACTTTCCTCTCAATACCAAGTAGATAATTTTGAGCACTCTGAAATGAAAATGAAGCTATGAGCAGCCTATCATTTATTTCTACAGCCTGCTTTTAGTTCTTCAATAAACAACAATTTGAATTCTATATCTGTCTGGCATCTCCACTTATTACTGTAGTTAAAGTCAGCCTCAGAGATTAATAGAAAATTGTGGATGATCAACCTAACCCAACAATAAATTCATATTCATTACCAGGGTCAAATTACCCATCGGATTACACATCATGGTAAAACCCAGGTGAAATTGTTCACTACAGATTAGTAAATAAGCACAAGTAAACCTGGGCTTACCTTGCTTTCTGGGTAATCCATCCCTGTCAGGGACTGTAAATTTGAAAAGAAGCTTTGATTCTGTAGAAAGGTGCTACGGGGTTGGGAGAGGGACAGATGCCAGCCATACTTAGAAGCAGGATTCTTTGAAGTGGTGAAAAAATGTGAAATCGTTCACTACAAATGATCTGGTAAGCAAAGTAAGCACTGTGCTAACCATGCCTATTGGATAATCCGCCCTTGTTTATTACTACTTGTTGGTCTGAGGTGGTTACTGATGTTTGTGAGGCTGATGAATTCCACCTTGGAGTCATACTACAGGGCTGTCTCCAAATAGGTAGTCAATAGTTTGTTAATTTGATAATCTCATGATAAAGTATTTAACAATCTCACAAATGTTAGTGTACAGAGTAAGACTACTTTACTAGCAAATATTCCACAATAATGAGCATGAGTGCCCTATCTAGGGCTCTGTCCCTGCCACCTTCCTTCCTGCTATCTCCACTGATTCCAGTTCCATACCTGGGAGCTGGGATCAGTCATGGCTCTAACCACTCCACACTGCTTGCAAAGGTCAAATCCACTACTTCCAACTTATCTCCACTTTCTCACTTTCAAATGATTAACTCACCTTTCCTACCTTTCAGTTCAGGTCTATACCTTTCAAATAGTTGAAATACCTTTCAAATTTAAAAGCTATTTTATACAACTTGTGTATGAACTATATTTTTTCCTCTACTCCTGGGTGTCCAGCATGCTCGATTATGAGGAAGTGATTTGACAATTCTAACAGGAGCTTTAATCTTTCTGAGTTTGGTTTGTGACCACCTCACCAACAATTTTAGACAGATGGTCAGGGATAGCTTTCTGGTTTACTCCCCAATACATCCTACATTCAATCTGCCCAATTTTCCCCTCTATCTGTTTCTCATCCACATACCACTCCGAAAACACCAGAAACCTTCCTTCAAAAAATATTATGTGATATGGCATCAAAAGCACAAGGAACAAAAGATAAAATAGAAAACTGGACTTCATCAGAATTAAGAATTTTTGTGCATTAAAGGATTTTATCAACAAAGTAAAGACAACCCACAGAATGGGATAAAATATTTGGGAATCATACAGTTAATAAGAGTTTAATATCCAGAATACATAAAGAATGCCTACAACTCAAAATCAAAAAGACAAACTCAATAAAAATAGGTAAAGGACTTGAATAGACATTTCATCAAATAAGATACACAAGTTACCAATAAGAAAAAAATGCTCAACAAATGGACCACAACTACCACGGCCTCCATCAGACTAAGTCCAGTACAACTAGATGGTGCCGGGCTACTACCACTGACGGCCCTGACAGGGATCACAACAGAAGTCCCGGCCAGAGCTGGAGAAAAATGTAGAACAAAATTCTAACTCACAAAAAAAGACCAGACTTACTGGCCTGACAGAGACTGGAGAAACCCTGGGAGTATGGCCCCCAGACACCCTTTTAACTCCGTGGTGAAGTCACTCCCTAGGTTCACCCTTCAGCTAAAGATTAGACAGGCCCATAAAACAAAACAAGACTAATGGGGCACAATAGCCCAGGGACAAGAACTAGAAGGCAGAAGGGGACAGGAAAGCTGGTAATAGGGACCCCAAGGTCAAGAAGGGAGAGTGTTTACATGTTGTGGGGTTGTTATTCCAATGTCATAAAACAATATACGTACTAATTGTTTAATGAGAAACTATTTGTTCTGTAAACTTTCATCTAAACTACAATAAAAAAAATTTTTTAAAAAATTATTCAGAAAAAAAAAAAAGGAGTGAGAAGCCAAAATGTAGAAAAAACCTAAGTGTCCATCAACAGATGAATGAGTAAACACAAAGTGGTATATACATATAATGGATTACTGCTCAGCCATGAAGAGAAACGAAATCCTGATATATGCTACAACATGGATGAACATCATGCTGAGTGAAAAAACTCAGACACAAAAGGATAAATATGGTATGATTCCAAGTATATGAAATATCTAGAATAGGCAAGTTTACACAGACCTGAGATTATTAGGGGTTACCAGGCCTGGCAGAAGGAGGGATAGGGAGTTACCGCTTAAGAGGTACTAAGTTTCTGTTTGCGGCACTGAAAAAGTTTTGGAATAGTGGTGATGGTTAATGTAATTAATATCACTGAACTGTACACATAAAGATGGTTAAAATGGCAAATTCTGTTATATATATTTTACTACGATAAAATTAAAAAAAAAACCTCTGGGCACAATTAAGCCCTAAATGCGATAATGATGATAGCAAAAATGTTCTATTTTCCTTACAATACTGCCATTTGAATGAAATATTCAAACTTCAAAAAAAGAAAGAAAAACAAATAAATAAAAAACAAAAAATGCTAAACATCATTAGTCACTAGGGAAATGCAAAATCAAAACCACAATGAGATACCACTTCACCCCAACTAGGATGGGTATTATCAGAAAAAATGGAAAATAACAAGGGTTGGTGACGATGTACAGAAATTAGAAGTCCCATCCACTGCTGGTGGAATCATAAAAGGCACAGCCAAAGTGAAAAACAGTGTGGTGGTTCCTCAAAAAGTTAAACATAGAACTACCATATGACCCAGCAATTCTACTCCCAGGTATATACCCAAGCAGGAATACAAACAGATACTTGTGCACCAATGTTCACTGCAGCATTATTCACAATAGCCAAAAGGTGGAAACAACCCAAGTGTTCATCAACAGGTCAATGGATAAACAAAATGTGGTTTATCCATACAATGGAATATTATTCAACCATAAAGAGAGATAAAGTACTGATATATGCTACAACATGAATAAACCTTGAAAAACATTACGCTGAGCAAAAAAACAGACACAAAAGGGCAAATATCATACGATGCCACTTATATGAATTATGTACAATAGGCAAATGCACAGAAACCAAAGTTTATTAGTGGTTAGCCAATTTAGCAGGAGGGAGGGGAAAATAGGAAGGTATTGTTTAAGGGTTATTGAGTTTCTGTTAAGGGTGATGAAAAAATTCGGAAATAAGAGAATGGTGATGGTTGCACAGCATGGTGAACATATTATCATTGAATTACATATGTAAAAATGGTTGAAATGGCAAATGTTTTGTTATATATTTCACCACAATAAAATTTACTTTTAAAAAAAGCACTATGCGCTTCCTCTCCTCTGTTCCTCTCCGTCTTTCTAAACCAGCTGTCTCAAAAGTGGGGCGGGGGGGACAGTATAAGGTGATCTCCTAGAGTCTAAAAATGAAATATCAGAATTTCTAATCATGTTTACTTTTCTCATTCTTATTTCTATTTTGTATATTTTATAATGCAATAAGTTGTTAGTACATATGTGATTATAATTCATAAATACACAAACGCTGAATGTGTGAGCAAAAAGAATTTGATTAACATGACTGCAACATCAAAAAAGTTTGGAAGACTTGGCAACATGGCCCTAAGCATGACGCCATCCCTCCACAGAAAAGATCCAAAAAACTAAGCCAAACAGAGAAAACAGCAATCCTGAAACCCTAAAACATCCAATGAAGAGATAAACAACTCAGCTAAGCACCAAATGGAGTGAGAAAACTGACAGAGAACGGAGCGCGAGGAGAGGTTCATCCAGAGGTCCCCTATCAGCTACTGCAGCATGGATCTGCCATCTTGGATTCCTATCAAAGACCAGCAAATGGTGGGTACGAGAAAGCAGCTTCATGGAGCTTCCAGAAGGAGACAGAACAACTTCTCCACACATTACAATCTCCCCCCTCCATCCTGCCTACCTGCACCGTGCACTTAACATCATACCACCAAGCAGCACAGGCACACCCTACCGGAATCTGCCCTGCACGTTCACCGAACCGCCCTGGTGGCTGTAGTAAGTGCCACAAACAACCCATCCCAGCAACTCCTCTTCAGCTAGACCTGCCCTGCTGCACCATATCTGAGTGACTGACCCTGCCAATTGGAGAGGGAGGCAAAAAGTATCGTGCCCACAGACGAGCAAACAACAAAGAACACACAGCCAGCCTGCTCAGACATAGCCAAATTTTTTTAAAAAGGATGAAACAAGCAAATCTACAATCAATCAATAAACAAGAAAAATAACTACTAAATGTCCCAAAGACAGCAGACAATATCAAAACATTTACAAAAACAGGACAGGATGGTTCCAATAGGCATCCAAAATAAAACACCAGATGACTTTCCAGTAGAAGAAAAGGCACTAGAACTACCTGATAGGGAATTCAAATCTGTAATACTCAGACAAAAATGAGGAAAAAATAGACAAATTCATGGAAAATACAGACAAAAAAATGGAAGAATTCAGGAAAATAACGCAGGAACAAAATGCCAATATAAATTCACAACTAGAAATTATAAAAAACAACAATTAGAAATCCAAAAGATAAACAACAGGATTTCAGAAATGGACAGTGTCATAGAAGGGCTGAGGAGTGGATTTGAAATGGTGGAAGACAGGATCAGCGGAATTGAAGACAAACACTTGGATACAATTCGGTTTGAGGAAAAATCAGAAAAAAGAATGAAGAAAAACGAAGAGACCCTGAGAATTATGTGGGATACAATCAAAAGCAAAAATCTGCAAGTGATTGAAGTTCCAGAACAGGGGGAGAAAGCAGAAGACACAGAGAGGATCACTGAAGAACTGCTGACAGAAAACTTCACCAATATCATGAAAGTTGAAAAGCTAACCATCCAAGAAGCTCAATGAACCCCATATAGGATAGACCCCAAAAGAAAATCATCAAGGCATATCATAATCACACTCACAAAAACCAAAGACAAAGAATCCTGAGAGCAGCTCAAGAAAAACAAAAAGTCACATCAGAGGAGAAAACAATAAGACTCAGCTAGGATTATTTGACAGAAACGACGCAGGCAAGAAGGCAATGGGATGACATATATAAAACCCTGGAAGAAAAAAATTGCCAGCCAAGAATAATATATCCTGCAAAACTCTCCTTCAAATATGACGGTGAAATTAGGTCATTTCCAGATAAACAGAAATTAAGGGACTATATAAAAACCAAACCAAACTTACGAGACTTATTAAAGGAAGTCCTTCGATCTGAGAACAAACAATATCAGACCACAGGCTGAATACAGGACACAGGATTGTATTAGCCAGATACCAACCTAGGAAAGGAACTCTTAAGGACTATGCAAAACCAAAAGAATTACAACAGGGAACCAGAGAGGTTAATCTGTATATGACAACAGCATCAGAACAATAAAAGAGGGAATAAACCGTGTAGATATAGAACCTTCTAATGGAGAGGAAGTCAAGCGATACCAAGTAATAATAGACTGGTTCAATTCTAGGAAGATTATGGTAAATTTCAAGGTAACCACAAAGAAAGTTAACAAACCTACTCATCAAAATAAAGAAGAAAAACAAAGTCTCAGTAAAAATAAAACCTACAAAAACAAAAAAAATGAAAAAAAAATCCACAAAGAAAAGCGGAGTAAGAGGAACAAAACTGGAGGACATTATGGTGAATGAAATAAGTCAATCACAAAAGGACAAATATTGTATGAGACCTCTACTGTATAACTCATGGAAAAGTTTACACACAAAAAGAAACAATCTTTTTTGGTTACAAGGGATTGGGGGGTAACTAAACAGATAAGTGGTAACTTTGGTGAATGATGAGACAGTACACATTACTGGGGAAGCCGGCACAACCTGTACAAGGAAGGGTTATGGAAGCTCCACAGACACTTCCAAACTCCCCAAGGAACTGAATTGCTGGGCAGAGGGTTGTGGGGACCATGGTCTCGGGGAACATCTAGCTCAATTGGAATAACACAGTTTATAAAGACAATGTTCTACATTACCTTGGTGAGTAGCGTCTGGGGTCTTAAAAGCCTGTGAGAGCCATCTAAGATACTCCACTAGTCTCACCCCTTTGGGAGCAAGGAAGAATGAAGAGAACAAGATACAAGGAAAAGATTCGTCCAAAGGAATAACGGACTACAGCTACGACGGCCTCCACCAGACTGAGTCCAGTACAGCTAGATGGTGCCCGGCCACCACCGACTGCTCTACTGGGATCACAATAGAGGGTCCTGGACAGAGCAGGAAAAGAATGTAGAACAGAATTCTAACTCACAAGAAAAGACCAGATTTACTGGCCTGACAGACTGGAGAAACCCCGAGAGTATGGCCCCCAGACACCCTTTTAGCCCAGTGGTGAAGCCCCTCCTGAAATTCACCGTTCAGCTGGGAACTGGACAGCCTCATAAAACAAAACGGGACTGATGAGGCACAGCAGTCCAGGGACAAGGACTACGAGGCAGGAGGGGACAGGAAAGCTGGTGATAGGGCACCCAAGGTTGAGAAGGGACAGTGTTGACATGTCATGGGGTTGTTAACCATTGTCATAGGGTAATATGTGTACTAACTGTTTAATAAGAAACTATTTTGTTCTGCAAACCTTCATTTAAGGTTAAAAAAAAAAAAAAGAATTACCTATGTGAGATCAAACTGACAACAGCAACTCAAAAGGTTTGATGGGAAGCCTAGGGGGCAGTGAGTTGAAGACAATGGTGATGGAATTATTTGGAAAAGGTTAGTGAGAATAGCAGCACGACTAGAAGAATGTAATCGATGTCACTGAATTGTATATGTAGAAACTTTCAAAATGGTGTAACTTTGGCTATGTATATTTTCACCAAAAAACAAAGGTCCTCAAGGTCGATAAGGGAGAGTGTTGACATGTCATGGGGTTGTTAACCAATGTCATAAAACAATATGTGTGCTGACTGTTTAATGAGAAACTATTTATTCTGTAAACCTTCATCTAAAGTACAATAAAAAATTTTTTAAAAAAAGTTTGGAGACTATTGGGCTAAACAATAATGCTTTCTCATAATACACTTAATTGGTGCTCTATGGACAATTCCTATTAACATGTTAAATTCTAGTTGTTTGGCTAATAAAATATTTTGTATTTATTAGGTGTTTAGATGGTAAAATAATGTTCTTATTACTAAAATCAGACCTCACTGTCAGCTTTCTTTCTGAGTAATATCTTCTCATTCAGGCCTACTCATAAAGACAGTCTCCATATAGTTTAAAAAAAAATTTGTCTTTACTTCAGAATTAAAACTAATAAGCAATCAAAGATTGTTTAAAAAACAGATGACATTCAAGGCAAAATTTCAAACACATATAGTGCTTACAATGTGCAGGCACTATTCTAAATTATTTTGCATTTAATCTTCATAACACTATTATTATCTTAGTATTTCAATGGGGAAATTTACTTTCGTAAAACTCCAAACATCTCTAAGACCATGGTAAATAAGGTTTTCAATAAACAGGTTCTGAAGACAAACCTTTATTCACTGTGCCTTCCAATTTTTCCATCTACCTATTGTCAAGGAGGAACCCTGGTGGCACAGTGGTTAAGAGCTCAGCTGCTAACCAAAAGGTTGGCAGTTTGAATCCACAAGCTGCTCCTTGGAAACTCTATGGGGCAGTTCTACTCTGTCCTATAGGGTAGCTATGAGTTGGAATCGACTCAATGACAACAGGTTTGGTTTTTGATTATTGTCAAAGAATCCTTGTTCTACCAGTTACTAACTGTGTGCCTTAGATTCCTTGTCTGCGCCAAGCTCACATATTAGAGCAGCTATTACATGCCAGGCACTGCTCTTGGCTAAAGGATATAGCAGTGAACAAAAGACAAAACCCTCCTCTCAAGGAGCCTATTGGGTAATACCTAGAGAAGGCACCTGGCACAGAAGATAAGTGCTCGTTATAATGTTAGCCATTATTATTTCCCAAAACTAAGGGCTACTTTAGTCCCATTGTCACTATAAAGTAAATCCCATTTGCCTTATATTCTACCTAGCCGCTATCTGTTTCTTAGCTGGTGAAAAAGGACTGAAAAGGGGACAGTTAAATAATGATTAATCAGAATTTGGGCCAGACAAGCAGACACACACTCTCCCTTTCCTTGAAAAGAACTGTTGTCAAGCTCTATAGACCCAGCCAGCTACTGAGGGTAAAACATATCACAGCTAGGGAACAATGCTCTGCAAAGCACCTTTGATGGATAGCATTCTGCCCAGCTAGGGATCCTCCCAGGACTTTTCAATGATGCTGATGAAGGTCTATTTACACCTGGAGGTTACAGCTGATGAACTGCTGCTCGTCTGACAGCTGCAAAATTTAAGTGCAGTGCAACTTAATCCCTAAAGATGACCGCCTCCAGGCTGCCCTTACAGGCCTGCCATGAGAACATCTTTTTATTTATTCAGAATTATTATATAATCACAGACCATGCTGTCCATGGTCACCGCTGCTACACTGAAAGCACTGCTCAAGCAGCCTGCCTTTCAGCACAGAGTTTCAATCCACCAGCAGGAGAACAGAAGAATTCTACTGAATCCAAAGTAAACACATGAAGTAAAATGATAACAGGAACTCTCAAGAAAGCTAGCACTTGCCTTATAAGCAGCTTAGATCACTTCACAAACATCTCACTAAATCCAAATATCTGTGACAGGCCCACATCTCCACCCTGGGGGTAGCATGCTACTGGCCACCACTGAAGACAGGGCATGCCTGGAGTTTTGGGTTACAACCACAAAAAATTTGTGAAATGCCAGGTAAAGCCTATTTCCTAGTATATGTATTTCACACCATTCTGCTAAAATGAAAGAAAATCGGCAGCAAAATGTTTGCAATTTGCTGAGCATCTACAAAGCCAGGTACTTGGCCGTGATCTGACCTCACCCTTGGTATTTGCTCTGTCAGCATTAGAAAAATATTAAATCCTCCTCACTGCTTCCTCCTCCCCATATTTATGCACCTAAATTCAATATCAGGTTGCTGGCTTCAGACTCAGCCTGGCTCCCTTCAGGCAGTTCAGCAATTGAACAAGGAAGATAAGAAAGGGGGTACAGGCTAAGCCCCATCTCTGCACTGCCTCTATTGCAGGAGCCCTCCTCTCCATCTGGGAAGAATTTTCGGCAGATAAGACTTTAGATCATAGAGACCTCCCCCCTCCAACACACACACATACACATTGGGCCCTTACGCTTCTGTGTAAACCACAGTCCCTTTCTGAGACCAGATGAGTGTTACCTGGACTTTCTACCAGTTCCAACACAGCGCATGCCCACTTAGGACAGCCGCTTCCATCCAACCTCTCATCGCTGTGGTCTTGATGCTCCCCCAACCCCCACTTTCATCTCCTCTTTAGGTATTTTGTCCATTCCTCAATCCTCCATCAACAATCCCTCTCCACTATAGCTTCTAGAACTTTTCCTCCACTATTAAATTCCCTAGGGGTTAAGGGCAAGAGGGGCTTTGGAGTCAAAGGAATCTGGTTGAGTGCAGCCTCCCCCATTTTCTGGATGTATGACTTTAGACTGCCTAATCTCTTAAACCTGAGATACCTCATCTGTACAACAGTGCTTACCTCATCTCTGAAAGTGAGGATTAAATGAAAATACACATGAAGCACTTAGCAAAATCCCCAGCACACATTCAAATACTTCATAAGTACCCAATTTGACTGGGAAAATGTTTCATAAATGGTAACGATTATCATTCTCTCCCTTCACCACCTTTGGACAGGGGTTCTCTCCACCTGGAGGCCTGGCTAAGGCAGGGCTCTGGCCCAGGTCCGTGCTTCCAGCAGCAAAGATCAGACATCTCCAGCCCATTTCTCTTCCAACATCATGTAAAAATTTATCCTCCTTTGAGGCTTTCCCTACTCAGTCATACTACCTTCTACCCCAGTTCTCAGCTGTCACTTACCTATTTTTGGAAAAGTCCCCTCATTCACCAAAAAGGAGGTAGGAAAGATTAGCACACAATTTTCAGCCTTTTCTTCTGAGTCGTTCTTCCCCAGTAGTCAGCTCCTAAGAGAACAAGAACAGAGGGATTAAAGGAGGGGACCTGGACCACATGGATCATTTATTAGCTGTGTAACCTTGAGCAATTACTAAAACTCTCTGGCCTCAGTTTCTTCACCTATAAATAGGAATAGTAATGGTACCTATTCATGGGGTTGTACTTAAAGAGTCCAAAGCATTTACAGCAGGGCATTTCATATGTTGTTGTTGTCGTTGTTAGCTGCCATCAAGTTGGCCCCAACTCATGGCAACCCCATGTACAACAGAGAGAAATGCTGCCTAGTCCTGTGCCATGTCCATGATTGGTTGCTAATTGAACCACTGTGATCCACAGGGTTTTCACTGGTTGCTTTTCTGAAGAAAATCACCAGGGTTTTCTTCCTAGTTTGTCTTAGTCTGGAAACTCCCAAAACTTGTTCAGCATCATAACATGCAAGCCTCCACTGAAAGACAGGTGGTGGCTGCAGAGGAGGTGCACTGGCCTTGAACTGAACCCAGTCTCCTGCAGAGAAGGCAAGAATTCATCACTAAGCCACCACTGCCCGCTTGCCTAGCACATAGTCAGCACTTAATAAATGACAGCAGTTATTATCACTGTTATTATCACTAGCATACATTGATCCTCTAGCTTCTAATCCTTCGCTCTTCTTGCCTCTAGTAAACCATTTCCATGGCCACACCTGCAGTCAGAAGGCATAATCCTATGTTTTTGCTTAATGACCACACCCTTAATGACCACACTGTCCTCTTTCCAGCTCTCACACAACCTCAGAATGCAGTACATCTTCTTTGAAGTCCCTGGTGTGTACCATCCTTGATTTCCTAACAGCGTGGAACCCACCATTGATCATTCAGTTTATTCCCTTGACAACATCCAATTCTCTGCAACCCTCTTCTTTTACCATACCCACTGGAATCAATACTACAGCTCAGCTACTCCATACCTAAAGCATGGGTCCAAAAGACCCGAAAAGTCGCACCACCACACAGAGAGATGCCACTACACCTGAATGTCTCTGACCCAGAAGGGCACTAAGCATCCTAGAAGAGCTCTCCCTAACTCCCCTCAGCAATCATTTCAAACTTTTAACATTCTCTTTAACCTGGCCCTAACAAATGTCTTTTCCTCCTGCTTCACCCAGAAAACCAAAGACAAAGGGCTTGATATTCTCTCATTCCAACTTCCTGCCCCTATTCCTTACCTATCCACATGCAGCTCCTGAGCTTTTCCACTTCATTCCTATTCCAAATCAACCTTCCATTGGCCTTTCCTACAGCTCCCCTCCTGCCCTCCTCACTCCATCCATATTTAACCACTTAAGTTCCTGCACACACCACTTCACCACACAGTTTAGTTTCCTGCCTCAGCTCATGGGGCCCCCTCCTCTGCCCAACCCTTACTTCATTGGCTATTCCCTTGGGATGCAGCTCAAGAATCACCTCCTCCAGGAAGCCCCTCCTCACTCCCTCTACTGAGGCTTCTCTAACACCCTCTGTCAAATGCACTTTTGTGGGTCTCTCCCTGAGAACAGAAGCTGCATTATGCATCATGAATGCCCAGCACCTAGCAGAGTGGTGTGCCAATAGTTGCTTAATAGATAAAAGGACGAGTACAGTAGACCCTGCTTCTACTCTGAAATGTTTTTAATACCAATTAAAGTCATAGCCAGCCACTTACATATGATACCGTATATTTTCTTCCTCTGATCTAGACTGAGAAACATCCCCTCCCCCTGCCTTCCCAGAACAAATCTTCCTTTGATGAAAGAAACAACCAGAAACAAAAATACTACTTCCTTCTCAACAAAAACAGAAAACCCAAAATAGCAAAGCAGTTTATGAAAAATATCCAGCTGACACTGGCTTAGGTAGGGATAAATGCAGTTGTCAGAGCTTAAGAAGAGAAAGGGAAGTTTATTTTGGATTGCTATTTATGGGAGGCAACAATATTCAAGTGCTAAACAAGAAAGCTGACCAAAATAAGTCTCAGGTGTATTTATAAGGCAAGGGTGGAAGAGGAAACAGGTAACCCAGTGGAAATTTCCTTCCTTTGTCTAGTTTTACTTCTGATATGGCTACCAAACTAATTTCTCGATCCTAACTCAGGACAATTTCTAGGAAGTAATTCTTAAGGGCCTTGGGAAGCTGCAGGTGGCACCTCAGGGGCCCATCTGTTTAAGGATGAAAGCCTGAAGCACACCATTACATCATGCTGACCTTCCTCAGCAACTTCCTATCTGACAAAATCTAGATGCTTGCTCTGTCAACAAGATATTTGTGTTTGTCCCCAGCCTTGGGCTTTGGTTCCTGATTAGTTTTAAAATCATTATGCACCCTAACTGAATAGGGCCACTGTTAGCAGCTGTAAGGTCCTCTTCTGGGCAAAGCTCCAAGTCTGTGGCCTTCAGGGAGTGATTTCTATCCTTTTTGCATAATTACACTCTCCCCTGATTGATGAGCTGATCAATCCTCCTACCTCCTCCAGAGATAAAGCCTCTCTCCTCCTGCTCTATTTATTTTCTCAGGGGAGCAGAGGGGAGGGAAGAATGGTGTGGTGAGGTTAGCCTTGGGCTCTCCCCCAAATAAATGCTCGGGCACTATACAAGTCCAGCAGTTCAGTACCATCCCAGTACACACTCACCATCTCTTCCAGCCATCTTTAGAGCTGCACACACTGGTGAAAACAGTTTGAAGTATTGAAAACACTTGCCAGGGAAACAGCTGTCATTTCCTGAATGCCCAGAGGCCCCTCAGAGCCCCAGAGCCCACCCACACAGACCTAGTTCTTCAGTCAAGCATGGTCACATAATCAGTCACATCTGTGATCACCTTGGAACGTGCCTACATTACCTACACCCTCTCCAACCTTCACCCTCCTCTATGCTGAACAGGAGTCACTGAGTGGTGCAATCAGTCAACACGCTCAGCTGTTAAATGAAAGGCTAGAGGTTTGAGTCCCCCCAGAGGCTCCTCGGAATAAAGGCCTGGCAATCTACTTCCAAAATATCAGCCATTGCAAACACTATGAAGCACGGTTCTACTCTGACACACATAAGGTTGTCATGAGCCAGAGTCGACTCAATGGCAACTGGTTTTTTCTACACTGAACAGGGCACAAACAGACACATTACTAACTGTGAAGTGCCTGGTAGATACTGGACAACAAACTTGGCAGAGAATGTAGAAATCACATTTTTAAACATTTATTTTTTTAGTGGGGTTGGGAGGAGTGGCATGCACTGATGTTTGCAATTTTGAAATAACTTAAAAAAAAAATAAGATGGATTGGTGAGTAGATATGTAATAAAGCAAAGATCACAAAATCTTAAATTACAGATTCTAGGTGGTAGGTAAGTGGGTTTCACTGTAGAATTCTTTCAACTTATCTCTATGTTTGAAAGTTTACATAATAAAATGTTGGAAAAAGTTTTGTGTGCAGTTGAAAAAAAAAATTAATTAGAATTCAAATTTGACCAATTTTTCCACTAATATCCTTTTTTCTATTCCAGGATCAAACCCCAGTATACCACACTGCATTTAGTTGTTGTATCTCCTTAGTCGCCTCTGGATTGACAATTTCTCATTCTTTCCTTGTCTTTCATGGCCTTAACAGTTGTAAGGAGTATAAGGAGTATAGGTCAGGTATTTCTCACAATGTCCCTCAATTTGAGTTGGTCAAATGTTTTTGCTCATGGTTAGACTGTGGTTATGGATTTTGGGGGAGAAAACAACAGAAGTAAAGCATGTAAGGGTCATGCTGTCAATATGACTTATCACTGAAAGTGTGAAGCTTGATCACTTGGGTAAGGTAGTATCTGACAGGTTTCTCCACCATAAATTTACTGGTTTTCCCCCTTTCTGTACTCTATTTGTTAGAAACAAGTCACGAAATCCAGCCCACACTCAAGAGAAGGGATTATACCCTGAAGGAGGAAGTATCTACATAAATTATTTAGAATTCTTCTATAAAGATTTGCCTTTTCTCCCTTTATAACCCACCTACTGCCATCCAGTCAATTCTGATCCATAGAGACCCTACAGGACAGAGTAGAACTGCCCAATAGTGTTTCCAAGGCTATAAATCTTTACGGAAGCAGACTGCCACATCTTTCTCCTACGGAGTGGCTGGTGGGTTCAAACTAATGACCTTTCGGTTAGCAACTGAGCGCTTTAACAACTGCACCACCTGGGCTCCTTTTTCTCCATGTATAGACTTATGTATACTTATTTTACAGTTTGGGTTATAATCCTGTACTACGTTATTTTGTTGCTCAAATTATTTCAGCCTAGGTCATTTGGAGCTCTTTGAAGTTGGCTCCTTTGTCCTTTTGACAAGCCACATCCTTTCTTTTTTTGAGCACTTTCTTATTTTCTGGCAATACAAGTTGCTCCAACCTATAATTACCCAAAGTAGCCCTAGTTCTTTTCATTGAAGAATGGTGTTTAGAAACCAAGTTCTGGGTGTGTGTTCATGACTACTTAGGTGTCATTGCTTCTAAGCCCTCTTAGAGGAAAAATCTAGGAAATACAGTCATGTATCACTTAACGTCTATGATACGTTCTGTGAAATAGGATATAACGTGATTTGATGTGCAAACAGCATATTATATACTTGTTTCACTTCCAAATCAATACTTCTCCTTTGCCTCTTGCTGTTGCTAGCACTAGCATGGGTTTGGCTGCATTTGGGGGCCATGAGGCACTTCAAGGTAATATTTTTGAAAGATAATAAAACAGAGAGATAACATGCAATACACAAGATTGGATGTTGCTGCCTACAAGTCAAAGCATACACTAATATACAGCAAACTTTTTATTTGTAAGTAGGGAAAGTTCACATTAAAATAATAAAAGTACAGTACATACATAAGCCAGTAACATAGGGGTTTATTGTGACTATCAAGGCATATGTGTTATAGGTTATATGTGTACTGTACCATTATACACCTGGCAGCGCAATCACTTTGTACACAAGAGGCATAAGACACACATGTTTTGTGCAGGAAGCAGTTACGTCCCTAAGTTCCCGTTCTCCAATCTGGGTTTCTGAACTCTGTTATAACCTTATGGGAACAAAGACGTACATGTGGTCGGACGTTGTCCGAACAGACATTATGCGGTACATGATTATACGTGTATGTATACTATCCCTTGTATACACATATACCTAACTCATACTATGTCTCGGACTCTAATCCAGTACCATGTGGCTCATCCTAGCCTTCCTCTCTTGCTTATTTGTAACATCCCTCTCCAATGTTGAGAAACCTGGCTCCCACCATCCACCATCCATTTACTTATTTGCTCGACCCCTGTATACGTGTAAAGCAGCTTCAGAACTATTAACCCATACCCCGATGAGAAAGAACTTTTCCAACTACAGTTCAGTTTACGTACAGTCTTTCTGTCTTTAGCCTTACTGTTTCTAGTCAAACACCGTTTTTACAAAGTTACTTAAGTCCACTCCTTTTTTCCCTCCACCCTCTTCAATGAGGTTGTAATACATTTGTAATGCAGGTAGAGTCTTTTGTCACAGTCTGCATTCCACCCTGGGCCTCACCCCTAGCCTACCCCTCACCGTGTCCTCAGTTGTTTTCTTTTAAATCTTGTATACATTAAAGCTATTTACTCCCTGCCATCAATTTTGACTCACAGCGACCCTATAGGACATAGTAGAACTGTCCCATAGGGTTTCCAAGGCTGAAATCTTTACAGAATCAAACTACCACATCTTTCTCCTGCAGAGTGGTTGGTGGGTTTGAACTGCCTACCTTTCAGTTAGCAGCTGAGTGCTTTAACCACTGCACCACCAGAACTCCTTCTAAAGTTATTTGGTGCCTATCTTATCTAAATAAATACTTATTTAATTATCTGACATCACTTTCTATTGGTATACATGCTTTGTTTTATCCTTTGAACTATAATACATATTTCTTTTTTAAAAATTGTACTTTAGATGAAGGTTTACAGAACAAACTAGTTTCTCATTAAACAATTAGTACACATATTGTTTTGTGACATTGGTTACCAACCTTACAACATGTCAACACTCTCCCCTTCTCAAGCTTGGGTTCTCTATTACCAGCTTTCCTGTCTCCTCCTGCCTTCTAGTCCTTGCCCCTGGGCTGGTGTGCCCCTTTAGTCTTGTTTTTGTTTTATGGGCCTGTCTAATCTTTGGCTGAAGGGTGAACGTCAGGAGTGACTTTATTCCTGAGAAAAGCGTAGCTGGGAGCCATACTCTCAGAATCTCTCCAGTCTCTGTCAGGCCAGTAAGTCTGGTCTTGTTTTGTGAGTTAGAATTTTGTTCTACAATTTTCTCCAGCTCTGTCTGGGCCCCTCTATTGTGATCCCTGTCAGAGCAGTCAGTAGTGGTAGCCAGGGACCATCTAGTTGTGCAGAACTCAGTCTGGTGGAAGCTATGGTAGTTGTGGTCCATTAGTCCTTTGGACTAATCTTTCCCTTGTATCTTTGGTTTTCTTCATTCTCCCTTGCTCCAAACGAGGTGAGACCAGTGGAATATCTTAGATGGCCACTCACAAGCTTTTAAGACCCCAGACGCTACTCACCAAAGTAGAATGTAGAACATTTTTTTCTATAAACTGTGTTATGCCAATTGAGCTAGATGTTCCCCGAGCCCATGGTCCCCACGGCCCTCATCCCAGCAATTTTGTCCCTCAGGGAGTCTGGATGTGTCTATGGAGCTTCCATGACCTTGCCTTGGACAAGCTGTGCTGGCTTCTGGAGTAATGTGTATTGTCTTACTCTTCACCAAAGTTACCACTTATCTATTGTCTATTTAGTGTTTTCTCATCCCCCCAATCCTCTCCCTTGTAGCCATTAAAGATTGTTTCTTTTCGTGTGTAAACCCTTTTCGTGAGTTTTTATAGTAGTGGTCTCATACAATATTTGTCCTTTTGTGATTCACTTATTTCACTCAACATTAATGCCCTCCAGATTCATCCATGTTGTGATATTCTTCACAGATTCATCATTGTTCTTTATCGTTGGTAGTACTCCATTGCGTGTACGTACCAGTCTGTTTACCCATTCATCTGTTGGTGGACATCTAGGATTTTTCTTTTTGCTATTGTGAACAATGCTGCAATGAACATGGGTGTGCATATGTCTATTCGTGTGATGGCTCTTATTTCTCCAGGATATATTCCTAGGAGCTGGATTGCTGGATCGTATGGTATTTCTACTTCTAGCTTTCTAAGGAAGCGCCATACAGTTTTCCAAAATGGTTGTACCATTTTGCATTCCCACCAACCTCTCCAACACTTGTTATTTTGTGTTTTTTTTTTTTAACTATAATATGCATTTCTGAGTGTACCTCACTGCATTTAGCACAGTCCTAGACCACAGTAATTACTCAGATACTAATAAAATGAACAGAGTCTGTTAATGTCACTGAAAAATACATGCAGAAATTGTTGAACTGGAGAATGTTTTGTTGCATATATTTTCAGCACAATTTAAAAAAAAATGACTCTGAAAATTTATTCAGAGAAACTACTACTATAGTAGGCTGATTTTAACAGTGTGATTACTGGAAGTCTTTAATAAAACTCCAAAAAGAGAACGTTCATTGCAGGGTTATTTGAAAACTAACACTAAATAGTTGAGAAAATTATGTTACACCTACAGGCTGGTATATGAATTATGTGCAATCATTAGAAATCATTTGTTGAAGAATACTTACTGATATGAAATAATATACATCATCTATATGTGTGTGCATATGTAAGTAAAAATAGCAAGTTACACAACAAAAACTACAGTCTATCATTTAATATCTATCACACGTTTGTATGTCTGTGAAAAGACAAACAATACAGGGTATATGCGAAAAGTTATTTTTTAATTAAAATTAAAGAATATTTAATTAAAATTAAAGAAGATACCTTACAGAGGATTCTTCAAGGACTTAAAATGGTGGATCTTCCATCTAGAACTGAGCCTGGTAGGAAATGCAAAGACAAGAGCAAAAAACATGGTTGATGGATGCCCTCGGGTGAGACTAATGTATAAAAGGAGAGGACAGTGGGTGCCTGCCCTAATATATGTAGTAAAGACAGAAGTGCAAGCATAAGATCAAAAGCTGTCTGGGGAAGCAATCTGAGAAATGCGAGGCTTGGATGGAGCCTTAAAGGGCAGGTAAGGTTTAAACAGAGGGAGGGAGGAGTAAAGGAGGCAACGAGACCAGAGACAAGTATTAATAAGATCGCTGGTTCGCCCACAAGGCTCTCACTAATCCACCCAAAAAAACCCAAAGAAAGTTTTAAAAAATGTCAGCCAACACGGGAGTCTGGGTTTAAAGTGTCCCGCCCTCTGGCAATCCGCTTGGTAGGAGTGGATTATCTAATGGGATCTGGTTAGCCTCCAAAAGATTCAACAACACTCAAGTAGTTGATAACAGAAGCCTGCCTCTGGGTTTTCAAAGATTAACATTTTTACATTGGAATTTACACTTTACCCCAACCAAAAAAAAAAAAGAGGGGTTTTTAAGAGAATAACACAAATAAACACAAGGTAACCATCATTACATTAAAAAGTTCAATGGCTCTAATGACCAACTCTCAGCTACAAATAACTTTGAACACACAACAGATTGCACACGTGTGTAAATACAAAAAGAGCTGTAGGACAACCTTACTTAACACAGTGGCAACATACACCCAGGGAATCCCCATCTCAACTCTAAGAGCTTTAGGAGGAACTAGTATTTGCAGGATATTTAACTAGACAAGGTAGTCAGTGATTTATACACATTATCTCATTTAATCCTCACAACTAGCAAACTAAAATTCACATTCAGCCCTGTCCAGCTCTAATTCCACTTAGAGTGGTTTCATATGTTTCAACAAAGTCCAAAGCAAACTAAAACATACCATTAGTACCACTGGTTAAAAAGGAAGAAAAAAAAAATCTGATCAGCTCTTTTCAAAATAGCAGGTATTTTACCACATAACTAACATATGATGCCAAAATTTTAACTAAATATCTAAAGCATATTCATGTTCTAATGCAGCAAATTTGCTAGTGATTTAGCAAAAATTTTACAAAGCCCACAAATAAATTAATTTAATTACAAGTTGTAAGTTAAAAAAAAATGGAGGGAATCATTGCAAATCTAAAACATAAAAACACTCAACTTTTTTGTAATATGAGGTTCTCAAATTGAGACACAGACATCTGGGTTGATTTTTTTTTTCATCCTCAATAGGAACTAATCTAGTAGTATTTAAAATATACTACTTTCTTTCTCTACCCCTTTCTATTCCATGCTCCCTTCCCACTTACCCCACCCCGCAAAAAAAGAGATTCTGCTTCTACAATTCATTGCAAAACAATATTCTATTCTGTGATCTATAAACCATAATACAAACAGCTTAGGACCCATTGATACTTTAATTTTCTGTTGTCCTGAGACAGAAATCCCTCTGGAAAGTTAAAAGTAGATCCATGAAGTGGAACAGAGATACTTCGCCCAACCACCTGAAAAGTTTTCCCTATTAAAAGGATTTAATTTTTTAAGTACTCTTTAAATGATCTGGAGGAATACTGTCAAGTACTATAGATGTTTGCAGTATCACTGTCAGACCTCAGCACATTCATTCACACAGTAGTAACTCAAGTGCTATTTGTTATTGAGTGAAGGGGGGCGGGGATGCAAATGGTTAATGTGCTCAGCTGCTAACACAAAGGTTGGAGGTTCCAGTTCACTGAGAGGCACATCAGAAGAAAAGACCTGGTGATCTACTTCCAGAAAGTCACAGCTACTGAAAGCCCTATGGAATACAGTTCTACTCTGACACACATGGGGTCACCTTGAGTCAAAATCAA
Source organism: Dugong dugon (assembly GCA_030035585.1). Taxonomy (NCBI): domain Eukaryota; kingdom Metazoa; phylum Chordata; class Mammalia; order Sirenia; family Dugongidae; genus Dugong; species Dugong dugon. The sequence goes on along the minus strand of CM057461.1, from coordinate 119,983,256 downwards.
CTCCACAAAATCTGGTTTTGTTAAAAAAGCAATTTAGGACAAAAGACAATGTCTCTTTTTCAGACAAACCAGAAGATGACTTTAGAAATAAACTTTTTTTTAAAAAAAAATGTTTTTTAAGAAAAAAATTTAAGAGTTAAAATTTAGAGGTGGAGAGGAAGGAAATACCTTTACTTTTATTTATTTATTTTTATGAGCAATGGAAGATGTTTATGTTTTTTTCCAAAATGGATTATAAGAGTAATACATAAATAATGTGGTAAAACAAAAAATAATGAATTTTTTTTTTTAATTTTAAAAACAGGGAACATCACTCAGTCCTACCACCAAAAGATCTTCCAGACATTTTTCTATGCACATATAACATTTAAATGGGCTGAATGGACTGGACAGCACACAACAAGCTTAGAACCTGGCATATAGTAGATCCTTAAATGTGCATAATACATACCTTGAAAAAGGAAAGAATAAATGTGATCACACCATATATACTGTTCTGTAACCTGCTTTATTTCAACTTAATAGTAGACAGAAGACATCTTCCCATGTGTCTTAGTCATCTAGAGCTGCTGTAACAGAAATACCACAAGTGGATGGCTTTAACAAAGAGAAATTTATTCTCTCACAGTCTAGTAGGCTACAAGTCCAAACTCAAGGCATGAGCTCCAGGGGAAGCCTTTCTCTTTCTGTTGGCTCTGGAGGAAGGCCCTTGTCATCAATCTTCCCCTGGTGGAGGAGCTTCCAGGCACAGGGATCCTGGGTCCAAAGGACACCTGTGCTCCCGGTGCTGCTTTCTTGGTGATACGAAGTCCCCAACTCTCTGCTCCGGTGCTGCTTTCTTGGTGGTACAAAGTCCCTGACTCTCTGCTCACTTTTCTTTCCTTCTATCTCTTATAAGATAAAAGGTGGTGCAAGCCACACCCCAGGGAAACTCCCTTTACGTTGAATCAGGGATGTGACCTTAGTAAGGGTGTTACAATCCCACTCTAATCCTCTTTAACATAAAATTACAATCACAAAATGGAGGACAACCACACAATACTGGGAATCATGGCCTAATCAAGTTGACACATATTTCTGAGGGACACAATTTAATCCATGACATCATGTTGCTCCATTTAAGTGCTCCTCTCGCCCTTTACAAAGCTGCCTAGTAGTCCATGGTATGAGTGATCAGTTTTTCACCAAAGCTCCTTTTGAGAAGAATATAAGTTTTTCTCACTTTTTTGCTATTAAACAATTCTGCAATGAATATCCATGTATTATACCTTTGCGCATTTGTACAACTATCTCCTTAGCCTAACTTTCTAAGAACATCCATTGCTGTCAATTCCAACTCACAGTGACCCTGCAGGACAGAGTAGAACTGCCCTACAGGGTTTCCAAGGCTGTCATCTTAATGGAAGCTGACTGCCACATCTTTCTCCCATGAAGCGGCTGGTGGATTCGAACTGCAGACCTTTTGGGTTAACAGCTGAGCACTTAACCACTGAACCACCAGGCCTCCTTTTAAGGAACAACCACTACTTCAAAAAAATACTTCTTGAGTCTTTTCCCTGTGCCCTGCACTCTGGTTACAAAGAGGCCATCCCAGCCCCAACGATCTAGGAAGAGATGAGCATCAACACAGAAAATCCACGTAGCAATAGAGCTCAGGAGCATGAGGTACTAGTGAATGCCAGGGGACCATGGTTAAACAAATCGTGATGTTCCACAAAATGCCAGCTATTTAAAAAGATAAGGTGAACAACTACACAGTGCCTATGAAAATGCATGAAATCGTTATTAAATAGGAAAGCTTATAGTTTCAACTATTGTTTTAAAAGGCATATGCGAAGACTGGGCGAAAATAAAAGTAGTAATGGTTGTTGCATTAAACAAATAATATTATTCTTTATTTCTGCTTTTCCAAACTTTACAGAGAATCATTTAACATTTATAATTCTTAAAATATTTTAATTGCTATGAAAGCACAGATGGAGGAGTGATTAATTCTGACTGAAATAATGTATGTGAAAGTGGGAAACTCTAAAGCCCTACATAAATGGCATTATTGTCAGAACATGAGATAATCTAGCATCTGCATAATATCATTACAGTGCAGGAGCACAAGTTATTTTTATGCCCTGCCACTTGGTTTCTGGCTCACCTGATAATGTACAACCTTAGTCATTTTTTACAGTATTTTCATTTTTTAAATACATACATACATATGGGGAAATGTCCCAACAGTATAAAAAGGTCTGAAGTGAAAACCAAGATTTTCTTCTATCCCAGACCCCATATCCCTCTCAAACACAATTTCCATTAGTAATTTCTTATATATACTTCCAAACATATTCTATGCATATATAGTATACAAGCCCTTTGAACATAAATGGATGCATTCTGTATATAATTACGTAGCCTGAGGTTTTTTTTTAATCTAATAATATTCCTCGCAGATTTTTCCTCAAGAGCACATATAAACTTACCTCGTTCTTTTAGCATCTGCGAATCATATTATATGGGTAACACTATAATTTCCTTAATCAGACCATACACTACAAAAAACTTGTGACACTGCTATTAAAGATATTTATACAATTACTTCTCCTTATATTTTTTATTTTCCATCCTAGCAAATTCCATCTCTTTTGTATTTTAACTGAAAATTTATATGCAAGTATCCCAGGGCTTCGAACTGGTTCTAAATGGGTCAGTCATGGCCAACGGAAACAAGGCAGGGCTTTGAACCGGTTCAAAGTAGGTCAATCATGACCTCGGAAACAAGGGCAGCGTAGGTGTTGCACAGCAACCAAATCTCTTGTACAGTGGCTTTTGACTCAAGTAGGAGATAGGCAGCAGTGTCCCGCTCAAAGATAGTGGCCAACTGCCCAATTTTGAATGTGTGTCACTCTCCACAGTCTTGCTCTCCACAGTCGTGTTAATAATCCAATCTTCCGCATCAGGAAGCTTTCAGGAGCCTGATGCAAGAGACTGGATCATTAGCAGGACTGTGGAGACCAACACACATTCAAAGCTGCACGGTTGGCTGCCATCTTTGAACGAGGTACCACAGCCTGTTTCCCACTCAGGTCAAAAGCCGATGCACAAGATTTCATTGCTACGCAAACTATACGTTGCCCTTGTTTCCCTTGGCCACACCTGAACAGCTTCAAACTGGTTCGAAGCCCTGCCTTATTTCCATCGCCATGACTGAACCGTTAGAATCAGTCCGCAGCCCTGAAGTATCCTTAACATTACCTGTAACTATGCATTTTAATTCCTAAACTCACTAAACTACCTCTGAACTCCAGCCCTGACTTTTCTTCCTTGAGCTTCACAAGCCAGTGCCAACATACAACTGACTGCTGAACTCTACATGGACTCCCACAGGCACCTCAATATCACATGTCCCAAACTCCTTATCTTCCCAGAGGGAAAAAACCTTAACTTTACTCCTGTATTCCTTTTCTCTGTATCTGGCACCACCCTTCACAATTATGCAGGGCGAAATCTTGAACATTATCCTAGACTTTTCCTTCTTCTCCCCTCTCCCATACCTTATCAATCGCTACTAATTTTGCCTTTTAATATTTCTCTATCCCTCCTATTCCTGTCCCAACCTCAAGCCATCATCTCCTATCTTAACCACAGAATAGTCTTCTAACCAGTTTCTCATTCCTCCAGGCCTACCCTAAATCCACCCGGCCCCTACAGCAGCCACGCTGAAGCGCAAATGTGACCATGTCCTGTCCTACTTAAAACCTCTCAGTTTCCCTATCATCTACGGAATCAAGTCTAAGTTCTTCAGCAAGGTACACAAGTCCCATCAGTAAACCCACATGTACCAAGCTCCTGGGGCTCATTTCCCAGTATTTTCTGCTCTACTCCAGGCAAATATAGACTGGGTATACCAGTTGCTTAGGAGTCAACTGCAATTCATGGTGATCCCACGTGTCAGAGTAGAGCTGTGGTCCATAGGGTTTTCTTTTCTTTTTGTTTTTTTTAAATTGTGCATTAGGTGAAAGTTTACAGAGCAAGTTTCCCATTCCATAGTTTGTACATAAAGTGTTCCATGACATTGGTTTCATTCCCCACAGTGTGTCAGCACTCTCCCCATTTCCATCCTAGGTTTCCTGTCTCCTTTAATCCTGATTTTCTACCCCTTACTGCCATCTCATCTTTGCTTTTGGGCAAATGTTGCCCTTTTGATCTCGTATAATTGATTGCTCTAAGGAACACATTCCTCTTGGGTATTATTGTTTATTTTATGGGCTTGTCTATGGTTTGGCTGAAAGGTGGTCTCTGGGAATGGCTTCAGTTCCAGTTCAGAAGGGTGTACAGTCTCAGGGGTTCCACAGGGTTTCCAATGGCTGATTTTTCGGAAGTAAATCGCCAAGGCCTTTCTTCCGAGGCACCTCTGGTGGACTCAAACCTCCAACCTTTCTGTTAGCAGCCAAGCGCATTAACCATTTACACCACCTAAGGACAATAATTCTAAACACTCCATCCAGTTGCTAATGCCATTCCTTTGGCTGCAACTCATCCTACCTTGCTTTGCTTAGCTAATTTTTACTCATCCTTCAAGAGGTGGCTTAGGCATTAGCTCCTCCCAGAAACAATCTTCCAACCCTCTGGGCAGAGGAAATGCTCCTGTCTTGAAGTCTTAGCACTTAACCTCCTCAGGATGAATTTGTGTATATATGTCAGCCTTGCCCGCTAAATTTTAAGTTCCTCCAGGACAGAAACCACATCTTATTCATCTCTGTAATTGCCAGAGTTTAGGACAAAGCCTGGCACATTAAATATATTTAACACCTATTGAATCAAACTGAGATAAAGAAGAAGAAAACTTCTGAAAACCTATTATATGCCAAATGCTATTCTAGATGTACTGTACAAACATTATTTCATTTTACCCTGAGTAAAATGATCCCATTGTAACGATGAAGAAACTGAGGCCTGGAAGTTAAGAAACTTGTCCAAGGACACAGAAGAGAGATGAAATTTGAAACAAAGTCTACTTTCCTCCAGAATTACTGGTCTTTCCATTAGGCTGTTCACATGGATGTTTTGATGCTGAAAGTTAATTGAGGAGGTCAAATATGAAGTTCACAGACATCTTCATAATTATCATGGATAATCTAAGGACACTGTAGTCCCCGAAAAAATATCAGTAAAAAAGTGATCTAGAATGTAAGCTTAAAAAGGCAGAAAATTTAAAAAGATGTTAAAATAAGCAAATCATGCAAATGGCATCGACAAATATGCATTTAGCATACCCCAACAGTCTTTTAGGAGCCCCTCCAAATAAAGAGGACAAGCAGTCTTAAGCAGCTGCAAAATCCCTGCTTAATTTTTATTTAATTAAAATTAATTAATTTTTAATTCCACCGGTTTTCTTTCCTTGTTAACACTGTCAGTTATGTCCCAAGTTTCTCTCCCACCCCTCAACTCTGTAGCATCTACAGTCCCCATACCATCCTATGAAACAGACCTTGGGCCAGCACCCCTAAGGGATTTAAAAGCTGATGAATTCTGGACACAGAACATGTGTGGTTCCCTACCTCGGGGGCCTACCACTAAGCAAGGGGTGAGAGAGAAGGGCAGCACAACCAGAGTAAGGTACTAGGATCTTATTAACTTGTAGGAAACCTAGGGTGAGGTGTGTAACCTCATTTACAAAATGGGCAGAGTAATATCTGCTCCCTTTGAAAGTACTTAAATGAATTAAATGAGACAATTTAAGAACAAACACGGAGTCTGACACACAGTAAGAGCTCAACTGACATCTGTAAACCAACAAGCAAACCAGAAAGGAGCAAACTTCCTCCTGTCCCCTCCCATCAGGATGGGGCCTAAAGAAAAGGAGGCTAGGAAAATTCTGTAATTGAGATAGGAAGTGTGATGGCATTTAGCAAAGGTGGGAAAACAAGAGAAAGTCACTCCTCCCTCCCACACATCAGAAAAATTAACTGATCAGCAGCAAGCAGTTAATGAACCCAAACCTTGTTCACAAGAGACAAAGAAGCAAAAATCATGCCAAGGGTAACCAGACACCAACAAAAAAGATCTCTAGGCTGAAAACTAAAACCAGAAAAACCTTTCTCTATTACTATCAACCACAACCAAACAAGAATGCATCCCAAATCTGCAGAAAACATGGAATAAATTAGGTAATAGTTGTAAAGAAACACATGCAGTCAGCCCTAAACACACTGCTTAGCAGAATAAACAGGCACTGAATGTGTTGGGGGGCAATGGTGGTTCAGTGGTAGAATCATTGACTTCTATGCAGGAGACTGGGGTTCGACTCCCAGTCAAAGTATCTCATGTGCGCAGCCACCACCCCATCTGTCAGTGGAGGCTTGCGTGCTGCTATGATGCTGAAGAGGTTTCAGCGGAGCTTCTAGACTAAGACAGGTCTGGCGATCTACTTCCAAAAATCTGCCAATGAAAACCCTAAGGAACACAATGGTCCATCCACAATCAATCATGGGAATGGTGCAGAACGGGGCAGCGTTTTCTTCCCTTGTACATGCAGTAGCCATGAGTCAGGGCAGACTCATGGCAACTAACAACAGCAACAATGTAGAATGAGGCAGTGGGGCCAGGACTCGCCCTCCCTCTTAAGATTAAGGGAAGGTTGCTAGGTCCAGGTCTAGATGTTTTGACCTTATGTCATTCAGTTCCCAAAATAACCTTCAAAAAGTATTCCAGATTCACAGTAAACAAGCTCAAGGAGGCTGGGAACTCCCCCAGGGTCACACAGCTACAGAGAGGCTGAGTTGGGACCTGAACCTAGTCTGTCTGGCTTCAAAGCCTCCACTCACCAAGAAAAGACACACTGACAGAGAGGAGGGGGAGAGGGATCTAGGCTGGGGTCATGACTAATTACAAGCAAACGGCCTAGTAACCGGCTGATCCGGTTTAAAGCCCAAATTTCAAAGTGTTGCGAACTTTTCCTTGGCTTTTTAATCTGTGACAACCTAGGCCATTCCTAGGCAAACCAAGAACTCCTCCTTCTGCCATGACCCATGACCCACGACCCCCCCACCACCACCCTCACCCGCCACCCCCCGCCACCTGCCTTTTTTAAATTGTATTGTGCTTTAGGTGACACGACTCCTTTTTTGGGCAAAAAAAACTACTTAGAATCTAATTTCCCTGGAAATCTCGACAAAAGTCCACTTAAAAGGCCAAAACAAAACTAATTTTGAGAGCTTGTGGTTTTTGAGTGTTCACCCAAATAACAAAAAAGCATCCTTGACAGAATTAAATATGAACGTATATAAGTGCTTAAAAACAAGCAATTTTCCTACGTGTTGGTTTTCACCTGAGATTAATGTCAATGAGCCACCAAAACACTTAAGCCAGTGTTTCTCAAAAGCAGGAGCCTGTGCAACCCACTGACCTCAGACTCCACCCAGGAGGTAGTTATAAATAAACGCAGACTCTCAAACCCAACTCAGACCTGCTGAAACACCACCTGGGGGCAGAGCCTGGAAGTCTGCCTTCTGAGTAAGTTGTTGCTGCTGCTGTTAGCTGCCTCTGCTGCTGAATCACCCCCCCACTCACAGCAATCCTATGCAAAACGTAAGGAAATGCTGTCTTGTTCTGCGCCATCCCCATGATCAGTTGTGGATCAGATCACTGTGATCCACAGAGTTTTCACTTGCTAACCAGGCCTTTTTTCCTAGTCTTTCTTAGTCTGGAAGCTCCATGAAACCTATTCAGCATCACAGCAACATACAAGCCACCATTACCCAACCCCTCTGATAAATGGAATTTTAATTGGTGGAATCTAGATTTCTGGGTTCCATGAAGGATGAGGATGAGGCGACCTACCCAAGCCATCGCCCTGAGATGATCTTTTTAATCTTGAGCTTTGAGAAAACTGGTTTCCTAATGTCACCTTGAAGTCAAACAAGTAGTAAAAACCGTTCTGCCTTAGGTATTGTAATCTTTAAAAGAATTATCTAGGTGCAGTCAAGTCAGTTTCAAGAAAAAGAAAATCCAAGGGTCAGATGAGAAGCTGTGTTTTAGGGTAAATTGTTATTATGTAAACACTGTTGTGGCCCCGTTTCCATGGCAATGTTGATACGATGGAGTATAAGAACCTTTTGAAAGTCTCTCATCTTTGGAACATTTTGACTCCCTAGTTGAAATGTTACCCTGATTTGCAAACCGTACATTAAATAAGCTTCAAATCAATTTATATTATTGGCTTAATATGATTTTTATTTTAACACCTCCTACAAGTCCTAAGGACCCCTGGTGGCTCAGTAGTTAAGAGCTTGGCTGCTAACCAAAAGGTCAGCAGTTTGAATTCACCAGCCGCTCCTTGGAAAACTTATGGGGTAATTCAACCCCGTCCTATAGGGTCACTATGAATAAGAACCAACTGATGGCACATAACAAGTCCTAAACCGCATGCCTACCCAGAGGTAAATTACAGTCTTAAAGGAGTTTCTACAGCGAGGCTGGAATGCTACTTCAACAACCAAATTTCCAACTGCCTGTTGGCCATTTCCAATTGGATATCCCAGACCAAACCAAAACCAAACCATTTGCCGTCGACTCTATTCTGACTCACTCCAACTCCATGTGTTTCAGAGTATAACTATGCATAGAGTTTTCACGGCTGTGACCTTTTAGAAGCAGATCACCAGGTTTTTCTTCAAAGGTGCCTCTGGGTTGGTTCAAACCACCGATCTTTTGGCTAGTAGCCCAGCACTTAACAATTTGTGCTACCTAGGGACTCCTACTCCTGGATAACCCAGAGGGGGCCACAAACTCATATGCCCCAAGCCCTGCCCCTCCCCTTCTGACAGGGATCTCTACATTATCGTCCATACCCTGCTGCCAAGCCTGGAAACTACCCCTTGTACTCTACATTCAGTCAACTGCCAAATATTCCCTTTCTGTTCCGGAACATAAAACACAGAAGACACCTTCATTATTTCCCAGGTGCACCCTTCATGTTCTCATTCCCTCTGTTCTAAAGTTACAGTGCCACAGGACAGTCAACCTGGGTTCAAATCCCGCTGTCCTGGTAACTTTGAGTCTGTTTCCTCATTTGCAAAATGAGGATGACAAGAAAAAGGAGATGTGACAATAGAACCAGAGGTTAGAATGAAGTGCTTTGAAGATGTAGGAAGGGGCCAGAAGCCAAGGCATGCAGGCAGCCTCTAGAAGCTGGAAAAGGGTAGGGAAACGAATTTTCCCCTAGTACCTCCAGAAAGAATGCAGCCCTGCCAACACCTTCACTGTAAGGCTCCTGACCTCCAGAACTGTAAGATTACAAATCTGTGTTGTTTTAGCCACTAAGTTTGTGGTAATTTGTTATAACAACAATAGGCAACTAATACAAATATCTTCATGAGTATGGCTTTTTGGTTCAACTGTATTATTTTTAGCATAAATCCCTAAGAGTAGGATTACAGGGTAATGGCTATTACCAAAAGCAAACCAAACCCGTTGCCATCAAGTCAATTCCGACTCATAGCAACCCCGTGGATGGAGGAGAACTGCCCCCATAGAGTTTCCAAGGAGCACCTGGTGAATGTGAACTGCCGACCTTTTGGTTAGCAGCCATAGCACTTAACCACTATGCCATCAGGGTTTCTGTGGCTATTATTACATTTTAATTTATTGCTTTCCAAAGGGTGTTTACCAGTTGTCAATACTACTAGCAGAGTAACCTGGAAAGCAAGGACCATCATTAAACTTTTTTTAAAAGATAATTCAGTATGTTTAAAAATATAACCAGTCACTTTATTTGTATTTTTTTACCAGTGGGAATGAATGTATTTCCATTAGTTTATCTACCACGTGGATTTCCATATTTATGAATTATCTAGCTATATCCTTTGCATCTTTTTATTTATTGGTTTTATTGTTTATTCAAACAGAATAACAGAAACAGAATTGACTTTCAATGGTGAAAAAACATTCTTCCACAGATCTGATGGAGATTTAATGCTATTTTATACTAGTATTTCTACAAGTTGGTTCTTAAACCTACCTTACTGAATTTAAAAAAAAAAAACTGGTAATGGTAAAAACAATAATGAGGATGACAACAACACCTTATGAAAAGGTTTTTAAGAAGATTACATGAGCTAATGCACCTACATGTATAACAAAAGGTATTCAACTGAGTAGTTCTCTTCCTCCCACTCACTCAGGCCTCAAACATCATCTCTCACCTGACCTACTTCAAAAGTCTCCTAACAGAGCCCTGCCGCCCATCTGTCTCCACACAGCAGTCTCTTCTGCACACCACCACTGCCAAAGCTTGTCTCCAATACATAGATCTGATTACATCATCGCCCTGCTTGAAAACCTTTGACAGCTATCACTGGTTCCAGGACCAAGACCATACTTCTTAGCCTGGCATGCAAGGCCCTTCACAATCTGGCTCCCTCCTCCCTGCTACTGTATCCAAATGCCAAGCTGTGATTGTTCCAGTAACAATACCCCAAACATGGCATGTATTTTCATGCCTCTCAGCCTCTGCTCATCGTGCTCCCTTCTAGAAAGCCCCCTCACCCCCTTCTCCATCTGGCAAAGTCCTACACATCCTCCTCAGTGAAGCCTTCCCCAACCACCAACTCCTCCTCCTCCCCGCCCCCTTCCTTCTCCACACTCCCACTGCACATGTGTCTCCCTAACACCTCCATGTGCTCGTATGTGCACTTGTCTCCTCCCATTGAGGGATGCCTTGAGAGACACAGAACTGGGCCTTGACGGAAGGGCACAATGACAGTCCTCAAAAAATATTTGTTGAAAGCTAAACACAGAATTACCATATGACCCAGCAATTCCACTCCTAGCTATATAACCAAAAGAATTGAAATCACATAAGTTGTATTTGAATATTCAAAACATCGTTTATTCATGATAGCCAAAAAGTGGAAACAACTCAAGTGTCCATCAACTGATGAATTAATAAAATGTTGTTGTTGTTAGGTGCCATCGAGTCAGTTCCAATTCACAGCAACCCCATGTACAATAGAACAAAACACTGCCTGGTTCTGCACCATACTCGTAATCGTTGCTATGTTTGAGCCCATTGTTGCAGCCCCTGTGTCAGTCCATCTCATCGAGGGTCTTCCTCTTTTTCACTGACCTTCTACCTTACCAAGCATGAAGTGCTTCTCCAGGGACTGGTTTTTCTTGATAACATGTCCAAAGTACGTGAGATGAAGTCTCGCCATCCTCTCTTCTAAGTAGCACTGTGGCTGTATTTCTTCCAAGGCAGACTTGCTTGTTCTTCTGGCAGTCCATGATACATTCAATATTCTTTGCCAACACCATAATTCAAAGGCATCAACTCTTCTTCAATCTTCCTTATTCATTATTCACCCCATGCATATGAGGTGACTGAAAATACCTTGGGTCCGATGCACCTTAGTCCTCAAGGTGACATCTTTGCTTTTTAAAATTTTAAAGAAGTCTTTTGCAGCAGATTTGCCCAATACAATATATCCTTTGATTACCTGACTGCTGCTTCCACAGGTGCTGATTGTGGATCCAAGTAAAATGAAATCCTTGACAACTTCTATCTTTCCTCCATTTATCACGATGTTGCTTATTGGTCTAGTTGTGAGGATTTTTGTTTTCTTTATGTTGAGGTGTAATCCATACTGAGGGCTGTGGTCTTTGATCTTCATCAGTAAGTGCTTCAAGTCGTCTTCACTTTTAGCAAGAAGGTTGTGTCATCTGCATATCTCGGGTTATTAATGAGTCTTCCACCAATCCTGATGCAGTGTTCTATAGTCCAGCTTCTCGGATTATTTGCTCAGCATACACACTGAATAAGTATGGTGAAAGGATACAACCCTGACACACACCTTTCCTGATTTTAAACCACACAGTGGTTTAAATAAATAAAATATGCCATATCCATAGATTTTAAATATTATTCAGCCATAAAAAGGAATGACATACTGATACATGCTACAACATGGATGAACCTTGAAAACATTATGCTAAGCAAAACAAGCCATATACAAAAGGACAAATGTTGTATGATTCTACTGATATGAATAATCTAAAATAAGCAACTTCACAGACCCAGAAAGTTGATCAGAGGTTACTAGGGACTGGAAATGGAGCCCTGGTAGCACAACAGTTAAACTAACTGGAAAGGTTGGCAGTTAGAACCCACCCAACAGCTCCTCGGGAGAAAGACCTGGCAATCTGCTTCTGTAAACATTACAGCCAAAGAAATCCTATAGGACAGTTGTACTCTGTCACATAGGGTCTCTATGAGTCAAAAATTGAATTGATGGCAGGTAACAACAACAACAGGAACTAGGGGGAGGGGAAATGAGGAGGGTATGGTTTAAGGGGTACTGAGTTTCTATTAAGAAGCCCTGGTGGCACGGGAGAAAGATGTGGCAGTCCGATTCCATAAAGATTTCAGCCTTGGGAACTCTATCAGGTAGTTCTACTCTGTCCTATAGGGTTGATACCAGTCTGAATCAACCTCAAGGGCAATGGGTTTGGAGTTCCTATTTGGGGTAATGAAAAAAATCTTAGAAATAGAGAACGGTATGGTTTTACAAAATTGTAAATGTAATTAATGCCACTGAATTATACACTTAAAAAGGTTAAAACAGCAAACTCTATGCTATATTTTACCACAATAAAAAGACTTTTAAGGCAACCACAAAGAAAGTTAACAAACCTACTCATCAAAATAAAGAAGAAAAATATAAAGTCTGAGTAAAAACAAAACCTACAAAAACAAAAGAAATGAAAAAAAAAAAATCCACAAAGAAAAGCGGAGTAAGAGGAACAAAACTGGAGGACATTATGGTGAATGAAATAAGTCAATCACAAAAGGACAAATATTGTATGAGACCTCTACTGTATAACTCATGGAAAAGTTTACACACAAAAAGAAACAATCTTTTTTGGTTACAAGGGATTGGGGGGTAACTAAATAGATAAGTGGTAACTTTGGTGAATGATGAGACAGTACACATTACTGGGGAAGCCGGCACAACCTGTACAAGGAAAGGTTATGGAAGCTCCACAGACACTTCCAAACTCCCTGAGGAACTGAACTGCCGGGCAGAGGGTTGTGGGGACCATGGTCTCGGGGAACATCTAGCTCAATTGGAATAACACAGTTTATAAAGACAATGTTCTACATTCTACCTTGGTGAGTAGCATCGGGGGTCTTAAAAGCCTGTGAGAGCCATCTAAGATACTCCACTAGTCTCACCCCTTTGGGAGCAAGGAAGAATGAAGAGAACAAGATACAAGGAAAAGATTAGTCCAAAGGAATAACGGACTACAGCTATGACGGCCTCCACCAGACTGAGTCCAGTACAGTTAGATGGTGCCCGGCTACCACTGACTGCTCTACTGGGATCACAATAGAGGGTCCTGGACAGAGCAGGAAAAGAATGTAGAACAGAATTCTAACTCACAAAAAAAGACAGATTTACTGGCCTGACAGACTGGAGAAACCCCGAGAGTATGGCCCCCAGACACCCTTTTAGCCCAGTGGTGAAGCCCCTCCTGAAATTCACCGTTCAGCTGGGAACTGGACAGCCTCATAAAACAAAATGGGACTGATGAGGCACAGCAGTTCAGGGACAAGGACTACGAGGCAGGAGGGGACAGGAAAGCTGGTGATAGGGCACCCAAGGTTGAGAAGGGACAGTGTTGACATGTCATGGGGTTGTTAACCATTGTCATAGGGTAATATGTGTACTAACTGTTTAATGAGAAACTATTTGTTCTGCAAACCTTCACTTAAGGTACAAAAAAAAAAAAAAGAATTATCTATGTGAGATCAAATTGACAACAGCAACTCAAAAGGTTTGATGGAAAGCCTAGGGGGCAGTGAGTTGAAGATAATGTTCATGGAATAATTTGGAAAAGGACAGTGAGAATAGCAACACAACTGGAAGAATGTAATCGATGTCACTGAATTGTATATGTAGAAACTTTCAAAATGGTGTAACTTTGGCTATGTATATTTTCACCAAAAAAAAGGTCCTCAAGGTCAAGAAGGCAGAGTGTTGACATGTCGTGGGGTTGTTAACCAATGTCATAAAACAATACGTGTACTGACAAAAAAAAAAAAAAAAGACTTTAAGAAGGTATTTGTTGGAAAAAATGAATGCAAAACCTCCACCACCCTTTGGCAAATGAAAACTGCTTCTAATTTATCAAACAGTTAACACTTTCATGGTATCTTTTCACCTCTAAAAATTCATAAGGATATTATATTTATTGAGCTGGTTAAGACTGCTCTTAAAAAAAAAAAGGCAAAAAAGCCCTGGGAAAGTGAAGTATCATTATGAATTCTATCCACTTACAGCTTAATCACTGTCCTTCTAGAAATGGAATCTCCTCACTTTTTATGTGGGGTGGGGGGGGAATCACACCCAGTGCTTCCTCAGTCTTGTTTCCATCTGCCTTTACTTTTGATAGGTGGAGCCGCTGAACAGTTTAAGGGGTCCCTCTCGCTTAATCAGAGACCCTGGGTGGTACAAACAGTTAATGCACTCAGCTGCTAAATGAAAGGTTGGAGGTTTGAGTCCAAGAGGTGCCACATAAGAAAGGCCAGGCAATCTACTCTCAAAAAAATCAGCCATTGAAAATCCTATGGAGGACAGCTCTACTCTCTCACACACATGGGGTCGCTATGCATCGGAATCGACTCTACGGCAACTGTATTTTTTTGTTTGTTTTTTTCTTTTCTTGCTTAAACAAAACATTTCATAAAGGAAAACAGAAACAACACTGTTACTCAATAGTAGGAAAAAGAAGTGTAAAATGCTCAAGTTCAGCTCAGCTCGTCTCTAAGCAATCGAGTTCATTCTTAGAAAATAGGTACTGCATGGGCAGGGGTCAGTATGAGACCCTGTCTTGCAAAGACTTTTTCTTTTCTTTTCTAAATATTTTATTGTGTTTTTGGTGAAAGGTTACACAGCAAATTAGATTTTCATTTAACAATTCATATACATATTGTTCAGTGACATGGGTTACAATTTTCACAATGCGTCAGCACTCTCATTATTTTCACTCTGGTTGTTCTGTTTCCATTAATCTAGCTGCCCTGTACCCCCTTGGAGCCTTGGTGGTGCAGTAACTAAAACCAAAAGGTTGGCAGTTTGAATCCACCAAGCTACTCCTTGGAAACTCTTTGGGGCAGTTCTACTCTGCCCTATAGGGTTGCTATGAGTCGGAATCGACTCCATGGCAACAGATTTGGGGTTTTTTTGTCCCCCCTCTTACTTTCTCATCTTTGGTCTAGAGTAAATGTTTACCGTTTGGTTTCATTTAGAAGATTATTTAGAGAAGCACAGTACTCACAGATAATATTATTTATTTTATGAGCTGATTTGTTATTTGGCTGAAAGGTGACCTCTGGGAGTGGTTTGAGTTCCAAGTTTAAAGGGCATCCCAGGACAACAGTCTCGGGAGTTCCTCTCATCTCTACCAGTCCAGTAAGTCTGGCCTTTTTTTTAGGAATTGGAGTTTTGTTCTACATTTTTCTCCCATTCTGTCTGAGACCATCTATTGTATCTCTTGTCTGAATGGTCAGTAGTGGTAGCTGGGCACCAGCTAGTTCTGGTCTCAAGGTCAGTGAGGCTGTGGTGTGCGTAGACTATTAGAACTGTAGACTAGTTTCTTCTTTAAGTCTTCGTTTCCTTCTTCCTCTTTTGCTGCGGACAATAAGAGACCAATTGTTCTGTCTCAGATGGCTGCTCGCAAGCTTTTAAGACCCCACATGCTACTCACCAAACTAGGATGTAAAACATTATCCTTATGAACTATATTGTGCCAATTGATGGAGCTGCCCCAAGAGACTATGGTCCTAAACTTTCAAATCTATATGCCTACAGTACACCTGTACACGCATATCCATATACTCGTATGTGCCCTTCTATACCTATATATGCATATATATCTATGTAACCACACACATTTTTTTAGTTGTTACTGTTGTTGCAAAATTATATATATTATACCATTTACAAAACTGTCCCTTATCCTTGTGTACTTCTTACTGTCATCATTTACCTTGGTCAAGCTGTGCTGACTTCACCCTTATTTGGTACTGCCTTTCTCATCACCAAAACTAACAAGTGTCCACTGTCTAGAAAGTGATGCCCCCCTTCCTCCCCTTCTCATCCCTGGTAACCACCAAAGAACGTTGCCTTCTATATGTATACCTATTCTTGTCTTTTTATAACAGTGAGATCATACAATATTTGTCCTTCTGTGATTGACTGATTTTACTCAGCATAACGTCCTCCAGATTAATCAACAACATATTTTGAAAACTCAATATTATTCCTTAAGGCTAAGCAGATTCCATTGTATGTATGTACCACAATTTGTTTATCCATTCATCTCTTGATGGGCACTTAGGTTGTTTCCCGTCTTTTTGCTATTGTGAATAATGCTGCAATAAACATAGGTGTGAATATGTCTATTCATGTCACTGCTATCAATCAGATCTCTAGGGTATATTCCTAGGAGTCTGATTACTGGATCATAGGGTAATTCTATTTCTATCTTTTTGAAAAAGCACCATACCCTTTTCCACAGAGGCTGAACCAATTTACAATCCCACCAGTAGTGGAGTAGGGTGCCAATTTCCCCACAACCTTGCCAGCATTTGTTGTTTTCTGTTTTTTCAGTCTGTACCATTTTTGGAGGGGTGAGATGATATCTCATTATGGTTTTGACCTGCATCTCTCTAATAGCTAATGAGCATCTTTTCATGTATTTGTTGGCTGCTTGAATGTCCTCTTTGGTGAAGTGTCTGTTCATGACCTTTGCTCATTTTCTAATTAGCAAAGACTTTTTCTTCTACAAGAGTAACAAAGTGAGAGGGCCCCAGACGTGGTGACAGTTGACAGAAGAGAACTCTTCTTGGTTTACCCATAAATGCCAAAAATGCCAAGCCTATAAAAATGTCTATTTAAGTGGCCTACAAACTGTTCCTTCACTTCTCCTGTTCGAGACTTAGGATATATCACTTCTACTTTACGTGGATTTTTAATAAACAGAGCATGAAACTATATGGAGATTTCCCCTCCTCCTCCCCCTTCCTGAGGATCTGAGGCCCTTAGGGAAACAATGACCCCTCTTCACCCTAGGGAAGCTGCTTTCCTGATTGGAAACACCATAGTTCATAGATAACCACAGAGGTAATGTCTTGAGTATGGCACTAGACTTACTCTACCTAAATAAAATAAAGTTTATTGTTGTTCTAAACCACACTCGAAGAAAACACTACTGAAGTCTCCAGAACTTCTCATGTTCTCACAGTCTCAGTAAATAAATGGACGTTTTAAATACTGATTTTCATAAAAACAAGACAGTTTGTTAGCAACATCCTGGTGCCAATAATAAATACCATTTTTCTCTAGTTCCTTCTTCTCTATAAATTACCATCTAAAAACAGCTCACCTGTTGGTTCAAAATATCTAGTATAAGCATCTAATTGTTTTAATATAAGCAATCAACTATACAGATTACCTTGAAATCAAGATCTTATTTAGACTTCTGTAAAAGTACATTATAATTAGCGATTTTAAAAATACTCACAGAATAAAAACTTTCATTAAACTACTGATCCATAAAGTTAAATTTTAAAAGATAAATGTATTTGCCAGAATATGGCAAGGGGAGAAAAGAAAAGATAGCCTTTTTTGGGCAGCTTAGCCAAGTAAGGTGCTAAACACTTTATGTAGACTCTCTCTTTCAGTCCTGTAAAGAATCCCATGAAACAGAAATTACTAACTCATTTTACAGACCAAAAAAAAAAAAAAGGTCAAGTAAATTGTCCAGAGCCACACACAAAAACCAAGGTTCATCTGGCTTCAAAGGTCATGCTTTTTTCACTATATCATATATAGTGTATTTACATTTCAAAAGGGGAAGAGGGAGGAAAAAAAAAGGAATGTGTAGGTGTCTGTGTGTGTATACACACACACACACACACACACACACACACACACTTTTTCTTTTTTTTTTTTAAAGGTCCCTGGGTAGCACAAGCAGTTTGGGATCAGCTGCTAACCTAAAGATTGGCAGTTGTAACACACAAGGTCACCGTGAGTGAGAATTAACTTGACAGCAGTGAGTATTTCAGGTATATTTTTCATGTACTACTATAGTACAAAGTACCTACTCTGTCCACAGCACCTTATTATTCACAACAGACAAATTTAAATGTATAAAACAGTGTCCCTCTAAGGCATTAAATACAAGAATGTGCTGCAAAATGCCTATGATAGTTAATACTGATCACACAAAGCTATTTCATATATACCAAGTTATTCTTTACTGAAACACAAAAAAATTCCTTTAAGTTTAATTTTTCCCAGACATACAACAAGCACTGGGAAGGAAATCAAGGGGAAAAAAATTTAGGTGGCACATGATGTTAAAAAAGTCTATCACAGGAATTTTTATTTATATGTCTGAGTTTCCAAGACAATGTACATATAATATTACTACCCTAAGGATGTACCTAAATTTATAGATGTACTTCAAATTAGCAAAGCATTTGTCAAAATAGTATTCTGTTAAAAATTTATACAGTATAGGTAATATTAGTGCATATTCCTAAATTAACAGGCTTAAAAATAAGTCGTTACATAATAGTATTTAATCATCACAACTCAGATACCCTGTCATTCTGAATAAAATCCAACTACCAAATGTTTAACACCAAGCCATTTTACCAAAGAGACACATGGTTTACAATCTTAAGGTAAACGGAAAACGTGTATGCATTTAACCATGCCAACTATTAAGGATACTTACTTGTTTCCAACCACACCTGGAATAAATTCAACTTGCATCCCCTTGATATACTAAAAAAATGAATTTCCAAACTCTAAGCCATTATTGTATTTTTGTTTTAAGTTACTCTCTATGAATTGCTAAACTTAAATGCCTGTCCCAAATCACAGCGGTGGGAAAAAGAAAAAGAAAACCATAGCCTAGGACCAACTCTTGCCAAAATATTTAACCTGAATCTAATAATCCCTTTAGCCCTAACCTCTAGTTTACAGGAAATACAGGGGACAAAGGAACAAGGTAAATGACACCACAAGGAAGCAAACAAATTCAGAATATGGGCCATTCTACAAGGTCTTCCAAAAGCCAGGAGAAAGCAAGTGAGCTCCAGTGAGAACGCAACAGAGTGTAAGTGGGAGCAGGAATGTGAGAGAGAGAGCGTGCGCGAGCGAGAGAGGTGAAAGTATTCTTCCACGTTTAAAAAGACCAAAGGAACCAACAAACACACAATGCAATAATTGAACCTCAAATGAATACTGATTCAAAAAACAAAAATATGACAAATGACATTTGGGGGACAATTAGATGATACTAAGAAGTTATTTTTGATTTTAGAAGTGATAATGGCACGGTGATTATGCTATTGCTGCTGCTGTTGTTTTTTTAAGTCCTTAGTTAGAAAGGAGTAAAATTTATCCAGCGACATTACATGGTATCTGGGGTTTGCTTTAAAATATTTCAGCAAATTGAACAAACTAACATACATTATTCTCTGGCCACAAGATGCTTTGCAAAAGAGCATCTGCAGTTCAATGAGTTTGAGAAGTATTAAATAACCTAGTTCCCTTCAAGGAGATTCAGAAGGAACATCAGAACTAAGGATGCTCAAAAGTCTTGCAGTTAAAAACAAAAACACCTGGTTTACTTTGGTTAGCCAGATTTTACCACTTATTTGACAATACAACCTTTTTTCCCTGCAAAAACCAGTTGCTGTTGAGTTGACTGACTCATGGCAACCTCATGTGTGTCAGAGCAGAACTATGTTCCATACGGTTTTCAATGGCTAGTTTTTCAGAAGTAGACTGCTAGGCCTTCCCTCAGAGGCGCCTCTGGGTGGACTGCAGTCTGCAACCTTTTGGTTAGCAGTCAAGTGCATTTACAGTTTGCACCACGCAGGGACTCCCATTCCTACAGAAAAGAAAACAAACCTGTTGTCGAGTCAATTCCGACTCATGGAGACTCCATGTGTTACAGAGCAGAACCGCTCCATAGGGTTTTCTTGGCTGTAATCTTTATGGAAGCAGATCAACAGGCCTTTCTTTCGAGGTGCCACTGGGTGGTTTGAACTGACAACCTTTAGGTTAGTAGTCAAGGACAAACTGTTTGCATCACCCAGGGACCTTACTTTTCCTGCATAATACCTATTAATTTCTTGAGAATTCATTTCCCATGAAACCCACTTTGAGAATTGCTGCTTTACTCAGATAAATCACTCTAAGGCTCTCAAGTCACATGCTTCAAGAACCCCTAAAAACAAGAATTTCACAACTGCATCTGTTTGCAGTTTAGGAACCACTCACTGTTTCTGAGCTTTTGCACTTAGAAATAATTACGTTTACTTTTTAAGTTAACATGTTTTAGTCTATAAGTCAGACTTTTTCTGTAATATGAAATTCCCATTTCAAAATTTCCCTCAAAAGGAGTTAAATTTTACTTATTCAAATCCATTTCCTTGGAAATCTACAATGGAATAATTTCCAATTCATCCCAGGTATCAATCCACACTTTCGCTTTCAAAACTATCTTTAGATATTTCAAAGGTTTTTCAAATCAGTTACAAAGACTCCTCAAAGCAAATTACCGGCGTCTCAGTAACGGAAAAAAAAAAAAAAAAAAAACCTGAAATCAAAACTCTTCTGATACTTAAGGATTTCCAGTAAAAGTACCTCAAAGCCCCCAAATTTCCACCTTTATGTACCAGAAGTGGTCCTATCTCTTAGAAACCCGAAGTCCTTTTGGGTGCTTCAACAATTAGATCACAAGATAGATTCACCTTATCATGAATTCTACTTACTCCAGGGCTAAAAGCTTTATGGCAAGCTTTCAACTAATATCTCTAATTTGAGAAAAATTATATTCTATTCCATTTAAGCTCTAACATGTAAAAATTCTTTGGAAATGCAGTTAAAAGAAAACAAGAGTGGCTAAGAAAGAAATCTAAGCTCTAAGTCACTGCCAAAGAAAAACAACAAAATTTGACCCCTCCTTTGCCATTTACGGAGCCCTGGTGGCGCAGTGGCTAAGAGCTCTGCTGCTAACCAAGAGGTCAGCAGTTTAAGTCCACCAGCAGCTCCCTGGAAACCCTATGGGGCAGTTCTACTCTGTCCTACAGGATCACTCTGAGTCAGAATCGACTCGACAGTAAACGGTTTGGTTGGTTGGGTTTTTTTTGGGGGGATGGGGGGGTGGAGTAGTTAAGAGCTCAGGTGCTAACCAAAAGATTGTCAGTTCAAATTCACCAGCCACTCCTTGGAAACCCTATGGGGCAGTTCTACTCTGTCCTATAGGGTCACTATGAGTTGGAATCGACTCAACAGCAATGGGTTTGGTTTGGTTTTGCAATTTACAACACTCAGAACATTTTCATACACATTCTGTCATTTGACCCCTAAAACCCTGGGAGAGATGTCTGTTTTCCATCATTATTGCATATATATAACATGGTTCAACTTTAAAATTAACAAGTTGTCAACCCTCAATTATCCATTCCATGGAGGGAATACTGGCATAGAGAATTTGATTCCGTTTTTGTACTCAGAAAGCCCATCACCTCACATTTCCCGACAGGAATGTTCAGTCCAGACCCTACTACAGGGAATAGCTTCCATGATTTTGCTTGGTGGTATGTGCAGACAGATAACCATCCACAGGCATTCAGATTTTCAGACATCTGATCCATCAGGCCTTTTCTGTTATACAAGGTGAGAAGTTTCTTTGACTTCACTGTGCTTGTCTATGATTGTCCAGTCATGCTTTTGCACCATGTTTTTGCATGATTATCGTGCACATACATGTTGTAGCATGTATCAGGACTTCCCATTTTAACCCATGTCAGGGTTCCCACATGAAAGAAGAACATGTAACTGTAGGCAGCACGTGTGAGGGCAGACAAAACAGCTCTGGAATAAAACTGACTCAGGATGGAATCCTGGATCCCCCTATATTCAGATTCCTTACATGTATATGGAGCTCTCTACATTCCTAAGGTTGCTGAGGGCTGGAGATGAGAGAACCTTACCACAGTAACTGGCACTGAGCTGGTAGTTAACAACTGTGGGTTCTCTGCCTCTCTCCCAGAAGGGCAAACAAGAGATATAAAAAAAAATGACTCAGGAAAGACAAGACCGTTACCATCAAGAAGCCTACTATCCCCGGAAAGCACGGCCCCCAGATTCTCTATCAGCCCAGAACTAAAACAATTTCCGAGGCCAACTCTTCAGACAGGGATTGGACTGGACGGTGGGACATAAAATAATACTCGTGAGGAATGCGCTTCTTAGCTCAAGTAGATACAACAGACTAAACGGGCAGCTTCTGTCCAGAGGTAAGATGGGAAGGCAGAGAGGGTTACGAGCTGGTTGAATGGACATGGGGAATCAGGGGTGGAAAGGAGGAGGGTGCTTTCACAGTAAGGGGAGAGCAATTAGGGTCACATAGCAATGTATGTATAAATTTTTGTATGGGAGACTAACTTGAAATGTAAACTTCATTTAAACTACAACAATTAAAAAAAAGAAGCAGCAGCAGCCTACTATCCATAGTCACAGCTAACTGGCCAACAACTTAATAATAAAAGGCATAAAAGAGAAAAATATAATGAATTTATAAGCAACATGTTGTGGGGATTAAAAGGAAAGAATTGTTTAAAATGTGGAAGTTGGAGAGAGAATCAGAAAAAATGTTCATGAGGGAGAAGTATTTATTTGAGCTAGGCCTTCAGTGGTGGGAAGGGAAGAAGAGTCTCATCAGAGAGAAAGCTGAAAGAAAATATGTGACAGTTGGAAAATAGGCAGGAGCTCAGCAGCATTAGCAGAAACATGGAGAGGATAGCTGGGTCTGGAGAGGAAAATTAGGGACAAGATTGCAGAGGATCTTGAAAGCAATGAATAAAACAGGGACGGCCACCTAAGATACATCTATTGGACCCATCCCATCTGGAGCAAAGGAGAATGAACAAAACCAAAGACACAACGGAAATATTACCCAAAAGGACTAAAGGACCACATGAACCACAGCCTCCACCAGCCTGAGCCCAGAAGAACTAGATGGTGCCTGGCTACCACCACCGACCACTCTGACAGGGATCACAATGAGAGTCCAGACACAGCAGGCAAAAAATGTCGAACAACATTCAAATTCACAAAAAGACCAGACTTACTGGTCTGACAGAGACTGGAAGAACCCCCGAGACTATGGCCCCCAGACACTCTGCTAACTCAGAACTGAAGCCACTCCAGAAGTCCACTTTTCAGACTAATATTACAAACACTAACAAATATGAGGAATGTGCTTCTTAGTTCAATCAAATACACAAAACCAAACAGACAACTCTTGACCAAAAGCAAGACAAGAAGGCAGGAAGGTACAGGGAACTGGATGAATGGACAAAGGGAACCCAGGGTGGAAAGGAAGAGAGTGCTGACACACTGCGGGGATTGCAACCAATGTCACAAAACAATATGTGTATAATTTTTTGAATGAGAAACTAACTTGAGCTGTAAACATTCACCTAAAGCACAATAAAACTAAAAAATAAAGGGAGCAGATTAGGCACAGAAGCAAGGAAGCACAAATAGGGAGAGATTGACACCACCCGGAAATCACCAAGGAACCCAGGAAGAGAAGATGAAAGAGATAAGGATTTTCCCAAAGCAGACAGAGCCAGTGCCCTGAATTTGGACTTCTAGCCCTCTAACCTGTGAGAAAATAAATTTGTTTGCTGAAGTCACTGTGATGGTTAAGACTGTGTGTCAACTTGCCTAAGCCATAATTCTCAGTGTTTACATGTGATCACCCCCATGATGGGATCTGCTGTGAGTAGCCAATCAGTTGAAAGAGAATGTCCTTGGGTGTGTAGCCTGAATCTGAATATAAGTAGACGTTCTGGCCTTTGCCCTCTCTGGATCCTACAGCTGCCGCTTGTTTGTCTGACCTCCAGTTCTTGAGCTAGCAGCTTACCTGTCGATCTTGGGATTCGTCGACCTTCACAGCCTGTAAGCAAGAGCCTTGCTCTCTGACCTGCTTATCTTGGGTTCACCACCCCCTGTGGCTATACAAATCAGGAGAAGCCTCTATCCTGATACACAGATTTGAGATATTCCAGCCTCTACAATCACATGAGCTGTTTCCTTTTTATGTAAATCTGTCTCTCCGTCTGTCTCTCTCTCTCCATATATATATGTATATATATATATTTATACACTTTACTGGTTTTGCTTCTCTAGAGAACCCAGACTAAGACAGTCATCCACTTGTGATGTTTCTGGTATAGCAGCACTATTAAGACACTTCTATTCGTTTCTTCTCTTTTTGTCATGAGGTCAGACCGATATTTTATAAATGCCAACTTGATCATTTGACTCTTGTTCTTACAACACTTTAATAAATTTCCACCACTCTTAAGATAAACAACCAAACCTTAAACAGGTCCAAAAGGTATGGCTTGGCTTCGCTCCATCTCTCCAGGTGGGACTCATGCCAGTTTTCCCAATCATTTTCTATGCCCTTGCTACACTGCCTTCCGCCAACTATGTTCCCTCCTCCTACAGGCTCTCATGCATGTTTTTTAATTTTTTTAGTCAGCAATGCTATTCTCCCACTTCTTCACCCAGATGCCTCATACATTCTTCAGATGAGACCCGAACATTACTTTCTCAGGGAAGACTACCCTGTCACTGAGGGCTATGTCCTCCCACAGCACTGTGTAACTGTCCTTTATGATGCTCACCTCTGTAATCGGCCGTGTTCTGCGGGTGATACATTGACCAATGTCTTTTTGCCCTAACTCTAATGCAAGGTTCATGAGAACAAAGTGTCCACCTTTGCTCTCCATTGTACTCGCAGTGAGTGGGGTGTAGTGTTTGACCCATGGGAAACTCTCAATAAATATTAATAGACTGATAGAATGTGTGAGCAATTACAAAATGGGAGGTGGGGTGAAGAATTACACTACCCAAAGAATTCCCTCTTTTTTTTTTCAGTCTTTCTTTTTTGTCTATTCCTAGGAAGGTAACCTTTAAATTCTTAGCATTTGAATAATTAGAGTGTTTTTGTAAAAAGGAGTCCCGCTGGCGCAGTGGTTAAGCGCCCCGATGCTAACCAAAAGGTCAGCTGTTGAAACCTACCAGCCACTCCGTGAGAGAAAGATGTAGCAGTCTGCTTCCTTAAAGATTATTACAGCCTTGGAAACCCTATGGGGCAGCAGTAAGTCCCTATAGGTCTCTATGAGTCAGAATTTACTCAAACGTAACACGTCTGGGGTTTTTTTTGGTTGTTAATTATCTGGACCACACCAGACAGTTTATGCTAATGAGATGACTCTTGACGGTGGGCTGTGTGTGTGTGTTAGGTGCGGTAGAGTCGCTTCCGACTCATAGCGACCCTATGTACAACAGAATGAAACACTGCCCAGTCCTGCGCCATCCTCATAATTGTTGTTATGCTTGAACCCGTTGTTGCAGCCACTGTCAATCCATCTTGTTGAGGGTCTTCCTCTTTTTCGACGACCCTCTACTTTACCAAGCATGATGTCCTTCTCCAGGAGGAACTTGTCCCTCCTGATAACATGTCCAAAGTATGAGATGTAGTCTCGTCATCCTTGCTTCTAAGGAGCATTCTGGCTGTACTTCTTCCAAGACAGATTTGTTTGTTCTTTCGGCAGTCCATGGTATATTCAATACTCCTCACCAACACCATAATTCAAAGGCATCAATTCTTCTTTGGTCTTCCTTATTCACTGTCCAGCTTTCGCATGCATGAGGCAACTGAAAACACCACGGCTTGGGTCACGCACACTACAGTCTTCAAGGTGACATCTTTGCTTTTTAACACTCTAAAGAGGTCTTTGCAGCAGATCTGCCCAATGCAATGCCCTGTTTGATTTTTTGACTGCTGCTTCCACGGATGCTGATTATGGATCCAAGTAAAATGAAATCTTTGACAACTTCAATTTTTTCTCCGTTTATCAATATGTTGCCTATTGGTAAAGTTGTGGTCACCAGAAAAATTCACCAGGTGTTTATCAGTCCAACTTCTGGGCATAAGGAAAGCTAGAGATTGAGCTTAATCATGTGGCCAATGAGTCGATCAATTATGACTATGTAAAGAAACCCAATAAATACTTCAGACACCAAAGCTCAAGGGAGTTTTCTGATTGGTGATAAACATCAATGAATTAGGAAGGTAATGCATATCCGGGGACACAAAAGCTCTGTGCTGGAGGGCTCTCCCCATGTATTTCTTCTTTTGTATATTTTTTGCTATAATACAACTGTAAGTATAAATAAATAAGAGGGGGACTACCACCACCCGTATCTGTCCTTGCATCAGGTATGGTGCTTTCAGCTGCAAGTAACAAAAAACTAGAAGACTAGAAGCGGCTTGATCATATTGGTGGTTCAGTGGTAGAATTCCTGCCTTCCATGCAGATCCAGGTTACATTCCCAGCCAATGCGCCTTAGGCACAGTCACCACCTATCTGTCAGTGGAGGCTTGCATAGTGCTATGATGTTGAATAGGTTTCAGCAGAGCTTCCAGACTAAGATGGACTAGGAAGAAAGGCGTGACGATCTACTTCCAAAAATCAGCCAGTGAAAACCCAATGGATCACAATAGTCTGATCTGCAACTAATTATGAGGATGGCATGGGACCAGGCAGCATTTTGTTCCATTGTGTATGGGGTGGCCATGAGTCAAGGGCCAACTCAATGGCACCTAACAACTATATAAGCAGCTAAAACTGTGTTCTCAAAACTTTTTTCATCATGCAGTCTTATCATTACAAAAAATGAACATATACCCCCAACATGTAGGTAGTAACTGTGCATGAGCTGCATTGCCTAGGAATGGAACCCAGGTCTCCCGCATGGAAGGCAAGAATTCTACCACTGAACCACCAATATCATCAAGCTGCTTCTAGTCAAGTGTTTTTTGTTACTTGCAGCTGAAAGCACCATACCTCATGCAAGGACAGATACAGGTGGTGGTGGTCCCCCTTTTATTTATTTTTTAAATGCTTACAGTAAGTTTTATTACAGTAAAAAAGTACACAAAAGAAGAAATACCTAGGGAGAGACCTCCAGCACAGAGCTCCTGTGTCCCCAGGGATGCGTTACTCTCCTGATTCGTCCGCATTTATCACCAACCAGAAAACTCCCTCGAGCTTTGGTGTCCAGAGTATGTACTGGATTTCTTTATATAGTCATATACATATAAATTCTGTATGTATAAAACACTATAGTTACAAGTTACATGTATCTACTAATGTAGTGTGTACATTATAAAACATCCATAAAAACTTTTCAAACAATGAGAAAGATTCAAACAGTATTTTAAAATTTATTTTCTTTATTAATAATACAAATTCATAAATAATATTTATGCCATCTTCTTGTCAAATTTAATTTAAAGATCATTTTTTTAACCTCACAACGTGGCCTTTTCTTTTTCTTTTATACTTACATCAGTATTGTTACTCCACACTTTGCAAGAATCTTTTAAATCCACCTGCCCATTTCGTGGGGGTCAGTTTAGTTAAAAGCAGATAATATAATCTATAAATCCATTCAAACGGACAGAGTTCACAAAAGGCAACGATAAGAATGAGGGTACCTCTGTCAATTCTACTAGGTTGTAAAATGTCCACTCTTCCTTCAGGCAACCTCATATAATCTAAGTAACAGAAGATATACCAAACAGCGTCAACCTATAAACAGCTGCCATCATTTTAAGGTTGACTCATGCTGACCCCATGTGTGTCAGTGTAGAACTGTGCTCCATATGGTTTTCAATGGCTGATTTTCCAGAAGTAGATGGCTAGGCCTTTTTTCCTAGGCACCTCTCTTGATGGGCTTGAACCACCAACTTTTCAGTTAGCAGCTGAGCCTATTAACCATTTACACCACACAGGGACTCTCAAATATTAAACCTGTTGCCATCGAGTTGATTCCAACTCATAGCAATCCTATAGGACAGAGTAAAACTGCTCCATAGGTTTGCCAAGGACAGGGTGGTGGATTCAAACTGCCAACCTTTTGTTAGCAGCCAAGCTCTTAACTACTGTGCCATCAGGGCTCCTGTTAAGTATTAGTCAAGTTTTGTTTTTTGTTTTTCTAGATAAAGGTCTATTATTTTCTTTTCTCCCACTACTGGATGATCTAACACCCCACTTTGGAGATTACTGTTTTAAACAATAATGAAAATATTTTTTCTCACATAATAAAGAGTGGTTACTGAGTAAGAATGGTTCCATGGTTGGTTAATTCAGTGGCTCAAAAAAGTCATTGTGGTCTTAGGCACCTTCCATCTTTGTACTTTGCAATTATGTATCAATTGTTTCTCTTTTGCTAACAAATTTATGATCTCAATATGGAAAGACCCAATAGATGTCATACACCTATTTGTTAACTAGTCACTGGCAATAGGTATGGGATACTAAAGTTGACTTGGCTTAATCAACATTCACTCCCTGGGGCAGGCGACATGCCCAGCTTACCCCAAAGTATGTGGTCAATGGAAACCTAATCAAAATCAGGGTTGTTATCAAGTAATGTGATAAATTATTACAGCAATGGCCCCATATGAATCATGTAACCACCTGTGACATGAGTGTACCTAGGCCCAGGCAGAAGAATCATCCAGCTGGGCCCAGATCCAATTTCTGAATCCCAACCAATGCCACAAGAAGGAAGGAGGACAAAACAGGGAATGGCTGCTATTGGGCAACCAACAATCCCTGCACTGCACTATATGTATATAGGACAATGGAAGGTGAAAGAACTATACTGTTTCATTTCTACAGTTTTTTTTTTAATTCAAAACATCTAGTTCAGAGTCAGCAAGCACTCAGTAAACATTAATAACTGATGATACTAATCCCAAGTAATTCAGAATGAAGCACAGCAGAGAGAGGGGAGTATAACGGGTTACATGAGAATAATGACCACCTCCAAGTTTTTAGCAGTAATTCAATACTCCATTACACAAGTGCCTGTGTATGCAGCAATTCAGATACCCACAGACTGTAGAAAAGACTGTGATCTCTCAAGACTACAGGGGTGTGCATCACAAGAGTATTAAAAATGTTCATATCCTTCAGCATATTGGTATGCTGTTGTTATGGCCCAGCAATACCACTTTGGGAAATACGTACTGCAGTAGGCAGCTAACTCTTCTTGTTTACCCAGCTTCCTCCATCTTTCTTTAACAATAACCCCTTTCTTTGTGGGATACTTTGTCTTCCCCACAGTCCCACCTAGTGGGTCTAATGTGTGCTGCCAATGACAATTCTTCTTTGGCTGGCATCAGGCCAATTAGGGTTGTCCCAAAATGGAACTATGTGATGTAAGGCTTTGGAACTACCAACAGCCAAATAACTTCTGTGGGCTAGGCACTGTGCTAGGCTCTGGTGATTTAATGATGAGTAAATCAGATCTGAGCCAAAGGGCTCTTACAATCTAAGAGAGAGTTCTTTCCAAATATACCTAAACATCAAAATGGAATTGTTTAAACAAATTATGGCACCATATGTAATGGATTCATTAAACAGCCATTAAAACAGTGCCAAAGAAGAATGTGTATGGATAAGACGGGGGAAAAGCACATTATATAAGTATATACTATATACTGTATATATAACATCATATACACTCTCGAATGTATATTTTTCACAGTTCTTCAAAAGCACAGGTAAAATGGAATTCTATCTTTGCATGAATATATAGACATGAAAAGATCATAATCAAGTGTATCTTAGAGACCACCCCACCCTCCTACCTCCATCTCACTGAGGTAATAAGCCACTGTTCATGACAGATATGTAACCCTAGGTGTACTGGAGTGGGGCAAGGAAGGTGGTGAGTCACTGTGGCCCAAGGCTATATGGCTGAACATCCTGGGCTCACATCTATCTACAACTGCACCTGGAAGATTCGTACCAATAAATTCCCTCATGTTAGTGGCCAAATCTGTGCTAAAATCCAGGGACTATGGATTGCCACCCTCGGCAACACTTTCCTTGCCCTCAGTATTACTGTCTACTCTCCAGAATAGTCCCCTTGATCACACAGCCACACCTGCAGAAGCCTCTAAAGACAACCCCTACCCTAGAAGGACACCCTCCACCAGTAACAGAGTCAAACCAAACCAGGAGGCCAACCTTCACTCTCCAAAAGATGTTTCCAGAAAGCCTTTTTAATCAAAATTCCCCTCTATCATTCAAAACTCAAAAGTCATTCTTCTGCTTTGCTGCTCTTGTCCCCTGCTGGTACAGTGATAATAAAGTCTCCCAACTTCGTTAGCAAATACTCCATTGCCATCGAGTCGATTCTGACTCATAGTGACTCTATAGGACAGAGCAGAACTGCCCTATAGGGTTTCCAAAGTCGTTATCTTAACATAAGCAGACAGCCACATCTTCCTCCCATGGAGTGGCAGGTGGGTTCAAACCACAGACCTTTCAGTTAGCAGCTGAGCGCTTAACCACTGCACCACCAGGGCTCCATTCGTTAGCAGATACAGCTTTATTATGCTCTCTCTGGTTCACACAAGGAAATGGCAGCAAATTCAGGTTAACCACAACTCCTTCATAGTCAGTTAATGGGTACTGACCAATACATCCTCTGTTTGAGATTTAAACCCCACTGTTTAACATTTTGAAAAGACAATCCTCTGAGAATAAGTTTTAAAAACTGAAGATGGACAAGCTGCTCAGTCATAAAAGAGTCCATAGCTTACTTAGCACATAATTTTATTTTAGAACCTTTTAAAGAAAATCTACATCAGCTTCAAGATGAGTGTCAAGCTGCACTTAGTGCTCCTAAATAGGCAAGCAGGACACGGCACAAACATTTAGGGACATACTGAAAAATGGGTCACCTGCAACCCACAAATTCTTTACCATTAAACCAGTAGCATAAAGGAAAGATTTATTTAGCACAGAAAGTGCCTCAAAATCACTAATCCTGACATTAGCAGAAAGAGTCCAGGAACAATGACAAAGAAAAAAGGAATATTCATCCAGGCTCTGTAATTAGGTTGAGAGATACCAAGATGAAAGGCAAAGGATATGTTCGTTTCTTTATTTAAAAAAAAAAAAAAAAAAAAAAGGTACAGATTTGAGAAGTGATTTCCTTTAGAATGCTGTCTGGGTTACCAGTCCAGATTATAAATCACACTATACCCTGAAGCCTACTTAATAAAGAAGTTGAAAATAAACAAATGATTCATTTGAAGCATGTGAATTTCTGAAACTCTCTTGGGGGAGAAAGTTTTATTACCACTATTAGTGAGCTGTTTTTTATCCCAGACATCAAAGCATCGATGTTAACCCTGGGGTTCTGAAACCAAAATAACCCATAAATGAAATACTGAGAAACTGCCACATATTAACATCAGTCTGTTTGTCAGTTTTTAGCCAATCCTTGTGGCCACAATATCCTCATACGAATAAAGATGCCTGAGGAAGGGAGAAAGGAGAATCAGAAGGCCTAGGTTCAAGTTCAACTCTACTATGTATAGATAATACTAGGCAAACCAATCTAAATCAACAGCCTTTAGTTTACTTAACTGAAGATTCAGGTATAAAATACATAAGCGAAGCACTTGATAAACCCCAAAGCACTATATTTTAATATTACAGCACTGGCTCCCGAATGCCTACATTTCTAGAATGCTTGGAGAGTCTTTAGGATTGAAAGGTAATCCCCATTTTAGGGATGATAAAAATGAGAAAACCAAGGGCCAGGAAGGCTTAAGAACCTTGTACAAAGAACATTTATAAAAATTAGGTGGGATTCAGGAATTTATTTTTTCCACCACCGAAATACGCATTTAAAAAACAGTTCAAAACAAAATTATTCTAGGCACTAAATTAAATCACTTCCTTTCCCCCAAAATACAACCCTCCGCTTTATTGTGGTTTTGTAAACTTTACTCCTGTAACTTAACAGTTAAACTGAATTTTTTCATTAGCAAGATAAAAATAAAGGCATTTCTCTGACTATGAGACTCACAGCCCACTAGCAACCCGGACAAAACCTTTACAATTGGGTTAGAAATGTCTGTGGAAACATTGACATAATGTTAACCTCCAGCTATGCTGGCAGGCGTCATTATAATATGGATTACAGCTAGACCAGCCCAGGGATACTGGTTTAATACTCCCTGGGAGATAAAGAATTAATCAGCAACTCAGAAAAGGACATTGCCTAAAAACATGACAATTTAATCAAGACAACTCCACTGTCTGTAACTGTGCCCTCCATTACCCAATATGGCACCAAATAAACTGCGTGTGGTTAAAGACATAAAATGGTCTTTTTCTCCTGGCTGTTATGGGAAGCAAAAAAGGGCTGACTATGAATCAGTTCTGTTTTAGCTTCACAATGGACATAAATTATGATAATTTCGACATTCTGGTGGTTAACTGAACCAAAAAAAAGCAGGAAAACCAGTGCTTCCAAGTTCCTGCAAAAGTAAGTTTGTGGAACCACAGCTGCAAGACAGGGTCATAAAAGTGACCCTAAATTTATTTCTGGACTTTCCTGCCTCCACTAAAACCAATGACACTATTTCCCATCCCTTATTGTCAAATCACAACAGTCCGGAAGCCTGGACCTGGTTCACTTGGCAGGTAACAGGAGCAACCCTAGGAGGAAGCCCTGAAGGATGTTAGATACCATATTTCCTTTACTCCCACATACTTTTCATTTTCAAACCGCCAGGATATATTTACAATGCATTCTGGCTGACACCCACCAAGCATTCTGGCAGACACAAACTTTGTGGAAACTGGTATACTCTAGGGAAGGTCTCTTGTGATATCTTTAAGTAGCTTAGATGAGTAAAACATTCAAACAACTACCATAATGAACACCTCTCAGCCGCTCATAAATTCTTTCATTCCCAGCAATCAAGAAGGAGCTGTGAAAATCCAGGAATCTCTTGTCTTCCTGGTAGCAGATCTGAAACACCTCCAGGGCCGACCAGAGAAGCTTCAGGACTGCTTTTTTCTGCTTCCCCTCCCCCATCCCAGGAGTGCCAGCCTGGCAGGAATAAAGATGACCCAGGAAGGAAAAAGAGAGTAGCGGATCTGGTGAAAGCAAAGATGCAGACTCCCTTCATTTCCACTACAGAGAAACAGCAACCCTCAGAGCCAGCTAACCAGCTTTCTCCTTTCCGCCCCCACCCGCACCTCCTCCAAACATATTAACTTCTGCACTGGAGCGTCTAGCATTTCCAGAGTAAGCGACCTCAGCAGTCCTGAACCCTTTCCTCAAAGATTCTGAACCAGGCACTTCCTTTCCGCGCCAGAGTTTAATGTCCATCCCGCGTAAGATTCAGCTACCCTTTACCTTGTAACCCACCAGAACGACGTTGCTCCTGGGGTCAAGTTCAAGATGAAGGTGCCCGCCTAGCCTGCCGGAGCACACTCCTGCAGGGAACAGCGCTCCCGAGACGAGTCCCATACTTGAGACATGGGAATCTAGGGCTGCCAAGAGTGGGCTGGAGGGGGAAGGGTAGGGAGGACTGCCGCCGTCGCCGAGCCCTGCGTCCTCCGTCATTTTGGCCGTGGCGCCGCATTTCTACCTGGCCACCGCCGCATTTCCTCCCGGAGACTTACACAATAAGCCAAGTAAGTTTTGAGAACGCCGGCCCACAGACATTTTTGTCTGCAAACGGCCACACAATGCCTAGGGCTTCCTTCCCGACCAGCCGTTCCGGAAAGCTGCCGCGCCTAAGTGGGTAGCCCCTTACATTACCAGAGCTGCGCGCTCGTACCCTAACGTCCTCCAGGAAAAATCTGCACCCTGGTATGTGTCCTCTAAAAGTGACTACTTTCCACCCTCCAAGAGTAGGGGGACTCACAATCTTGACACAATTCTTATCTCTTTCCTCAGCACCCTCCAAAAGAAAAACACTCAACGTCTATCTCCCACTACCCCCTCCCCCCAAAAAGAACGTGTATATTGATAATCACAACGTTGCTGAAAGCTCAGGAATGCTGGGGACTTTCAGCCTAGAACCGGGGCAATAACGGCCCCCCTTAAAACTCACTAGGCAACTTTGCGATCTGCGCGCCCCTACACTCCAGGGGCGCCCCGAGCCGCGCGGTGCTAGGCGCGCCTCTAACCCGCCTCCCCCGCCTAGGTACCAGCCCAGGCCCTTGCCAAGCCGAAGGCTACAGAGGAGGCGGGAAAGGGGGCGAAGAGGCGCGCCGGGTGGGGGTAGTCCCGAAACTCGAAGTGTGCCCCGGAACCCCAGCTCCGCCGACCCGGTCCGGCGCGGAGGGAAGAGCGCAGGGAAGGCGCGGACTCCCTAGAGCCAACGGGACGAAGGCCGGGGGCGCCCAACATGTCCGTGCCTATCCCCGGAAACCTCTCGGGTACGCCCGGCGGAAGAGAAGGGCTCCAGAAACTTTCCCACACGCTTTTCCACACTCCACATCACCTTCGCCTCCTCTCCGGGACCCTCTCCTCCTCCCCGTACCGGCGGCAGCTGGATCTGCCCGGAACGCACGCAGGCCCGCACGGTTGCCCGGGCGGCGGGACTTACCAGTCGGGAAAGTTTCCAGCTCCTCAGCGCAGCTTCCCACCCCCAGGGCTGGGCCTCCGGGCGCGGCCGGCAGGGCACTCGGCGGCTGCCTCTTCTAGGCTCCCGAGGCGCCCACAGCTCCCGCAGCTGCCACAGCAAAAGCTGCGCTCCAGCCCGTCCCCCCACCTCGCACGGCCCACCCCGGGGCCTCATTGGCAGCGCGAATCCCCGCCCCCGCGCGTGTTCCCGAAGGCACCTTTCTCTCGCGCGCCCGACCCAGCCGCGCCTCCGCGCCCCTCCCTGCCCCAGGCTGCAGCGGCTCCCTGGAGGCGCTGGGGTGCGAGGCGCGAACTTTCCTTGCGGCTCGGCTCGACCCCTATGCGGCTCTTTTTTCCCCGCACTGTCCCAGTTAGCTGCGCCCCAGCTGCCCCGGAGGGGAATGGTCCCCCGAGGATGCCCCTGGGCCCCTCTGAGACTGGCTTGAGGTGGGTGATAGTATTTTTTTCAGCCTCTTTAAAATCAATAAAATGACCCGCCCCTCCCCTCCCCACTGCCGTTTAAAAACAGCCAAGGAGGACATATGGGAGCAATTAACCGAGCTGAAGTTTCGGTGGATGCTTTAGGGTGACTTGTGTAGCTTTCTTGGATTTTCTCTGCATCCACTACACGCACACAACACTCGCTTTCCGGGGCCGGAATGAGCCAAGGAAGATGGAAGGTATACGAAGGCATCTTGCCGGCTAGGTCCTTTTCTTTCCCAAGTTAGGAAATTAGGGGCGTTCAGGGACCCGGTGACTGGGCTTCCCCAGGGCCCCAAGTCAGCCCCCTCCTACGACTGCTCTGGGCTGGCGCTGTGTTGTCTGTGCCACATCCACAGAGGGCCAGCGTTGTGCTTCTGTCAGCGAGAGGAAAGAAAGGGGGAGGGGGCGGTGAAACACAAAGATGCTATTATTATTTCGGTTGGTGACAGTAAATTAAATTCCCGAGTTCCCAAAATGTTTTGCTATTCTCCAGCAGAACCAAAGCCAGGGTAGGGCCTAGCGATTCAGGTGTCCTGGGTTCACCACCACCACCCCCGCCCCGCCCCGCAGGAATCCCAGGCAACCAAGCCAGCCTGGGGTGGGGGAGTCGACCACTTCACCTCCGAAGCCCTTTAGACAGGCCTTCATCCAGGAAAGATCAACTAGGTCTGCTATTGCCTTGTGTGGTCAGCAGGAATTGTTCATGGTTCGGCCCACTGGTGTGCTGCAGCGGTGAATACAGAAGTTGCTATAACTGGATTTACTGGTAACCCCTAAACTTGCTGTGGCAAACCCGCCTTTAAAGACAGCTGTGTTTTAAACAAGTTCCCTTATAAAAACTTCAACCTCACGCAGAGCTTTCCAATGTAAAGATACTGGTTGGAGGGGTGTCCATATTTAAAGTTCTTAGGAAAAAGGGACAGGAAGCAAAATGTCAGACAATCTGTCTACATAAATAAAAGATGACTGAAATTTGTTGGATTTTTCACCCATAGTTTCAAAGGCCCAGTTACTACCATCCTGATATTTCAGTTGCATACATGTCACTGGCCTTGAAGCCTTCCTGGAACAAGGCAGAATATGAATATTTAAAATAAAATATAAACGTATTAAACCAGAAAAGCTATTGACTTCCTCCACTCTGAAATGTCTCGCTGAAAAATATGGTAATGTGTTTTATTTAATTTCTCTTGAAATGAAATGCATGAGAAGTTACCAATCTTGCAACAACAGATGAAAAAGCCAGACAGCAAGCAACCTTATTGATAAAAGAATGACACAAACAAAAGAAAAAAGCTCCCCTGTAGTCTAACTAATCCTAAAAATTAAGATATAAGAGAAACAGCTCTAAGGAAATAGACTGGGAATGTTTCCCTGCTTCAGACTTCTTTATAATAGGTGGAATGTATAATGGATGCCATTTATAATTTGTATCACATTCTTCTACTGGCTCTTCTAAGCTATGTTCCCAAGTTTTTTATGAAATTGCTCGGTTAAATTGGGCTTTGAAGACAATGAAATTAGGTTTTTTCCCTCTACCCTCAGTGTTCCCAACGTAGTAAGTAGAAACTCACATAAAATAAATACTACGTTAATTACCAGCATCTTTAAATTCTTTTTAGTTGTGGAATTTTTGTCTTTATAGTTTCAAAAGTCACAGTCATTAAAGGAGTAACTTCATCACTGCCTAGTTAGGAGTGTTTAACATTCTAAACAGGCATACAGCTAGCAATCTGAAATTTGTACACAGAAAGGCCCTGTCTCCCTTTCTTCCTGTAGTATTTATATAATCCAAACTACATATGTTATTATGCACAATCTGATCTCCAGCTTTAAGCAGCTAACATTACATACAGTATGTTATGCGAAGAATATCAAAGATTTTTTTCTTAAGCTGTGGGTGAAAATGGTACATTTTTAAAAAGACAAGGCCAAAAAAACTGTAGTAGAATTCATATGTGAGAAAAGAAATGGTTCCATTATAATCAATTCTGTAAGGAAAAAAAATTGAACGTTTTCTAAGCATCTTAATATGTGAAATGTTAGCTGAGCAAAGGTTCAAAAATGAATTTTAATGCTTTCTTCAAAATCTGCTTTTCCTTCACAAAATAAACGATGTTTTACTTGGTTGTTAGGTGATTGTATTTTTAGGGGCAGGGGAGGGCAAGAATCATCTCTTGCTTTTGCTGGGGTATCTCTGCTCATCCCGTTCTGCTTAAACTTCTCACTCATTGGACAGTAAGACCTGGGAAAGCCAGAACCTGTGTAAGGTCGAAACCAGTCAGAGAAGAAAAACTCAAATAGATTCCACTAAAACAAGCAATAGAAAAGTGGTTAGACTGCACTCTGTCAAAAGCGGAAAACTTGTGAGACCCAGAAAATCAAGGTAGTCCCGTCAAGTTCCGGCTCTCACAGATTTTGCTGTATTTGTGTTGATGCCAGCTAAAAAACAAAAGGGTTGGAAATAATATATCACATAAATATTACATGTTGAGCACATTTCCCAACCATATATACAATATACTAGATTACATTCTTAAATTTTCTTTCAGTTTGCCAACTGTGTAGCTTTTCTCAGCAGAGTGAAAGAAAACAGCAAATAATAAACTGGTTATTTTTCCATATAATTTATTGCCCAGAGCAATAGGCAAAGGAAGGTGTGAGAAAAGAATGTGCCTTGTGAGTGTTAGTATACTTTCCTCCCTGGCTCAGATTCATAAATACTTCTATTTTAAATCAACCCTAAGTTAGGATCATGGCCAGTGTTTATTATGGTATGTGTAGTATAGAATACATAGTGAGAAGTGAAATGTGTAGTAATTAAGTATGAAGACTGAGACAGGACAAAAAAAAAAACTTAAACAAGTTAGGAAATCCAGACTCAAAATAATTCAGGGTATAGCACACAAGTACTTTTCTTGTTGAAGCATAATATTTGCAGAATTCATTCTCCTTCAGTCCCTTCATTTTTCCTCTCCCTCTTAACATGTTAGGGAATAAAAGAATTTTTAAAGACACTGGGAATAATAAAATAAATTGGACATAGTTAGAAATCAGTTGGGAAAAGCAATGAAATTACATACCCCTACACAGTTCCTGCATGTGTAATGATCCGTGGTCACACACGTGTACCAACACCATGGTCAGATGTGGGCTAATGACAGACAGTCATCCAGGGATATCAAAAGCCATAGCTGTGCACAGTTTGCCAGGCTGTTAAATTAAAGGAGTCATCTAATGGGACATATAAACCCCTCGGCAGGGCTAGCACATGGCTTGCCAGTATTGTAGAAACTCATCCACTGTGGGCTAGGCAGTGAATTATTTAAACCGATAACAAATCCACTGAGGGAAGAAAGCAGGGAGATAGATCAGAGGTTCACATTTCCTTATAAGACAATGAGAGTAACTGAAGTCTTGGGAGAAGCTGGTTTAAGATGGCATGCCACCCTAATATTTTAAATATATATTTAGTACAACCTTCTGAGGGTAAAATGGCCTCTAGGGGGAAATACAGAATTGCCCATGTTTCAGGAAGAGTAAGGTAATGCAATCAGGTAGTAATAATCCCTCCAATAAATATTATTGAGTATGGTTAAGGTAGCTTTAAAAGAAATGTGCTGTTAATGTTGAGTATAAAAATGCATTTTAATATTCTCCGCCTTGGGAGCGTTGCTTTCCCTCTTTTCAGCGAGTTGTACCAGAAAAGACACAAAATTGGAGTCATGCTATCTAAATCCTGGCTCTGACTGAGGCACTTACTGTTTGTGATGTCTGGCAATCCATTTAGTCTTTTTGAGCCTTAAGTTCCTCATCTATAAAATAAGAAGGATAGCATAGAATCCCTGTTGGGAAGATTAAATGAGATAAGGTGAAAGGCACTTGATAAATTAGAAAATGCTACACAAAGGTTCATTTTAATCAATAGATAATAAGCTGTGTTTTTTTCCCTTCCCATTTCCTAGAACCACTTTGGTGAAATAACAACTTAAAGGTTTGATCAGAGCCGTCCACAGTGCCCACGTTTGCCGACTGTGAAAGGAAGGATGCCTTAAAGATGTCTTAATAGTAGATAATAACTCCAAGGAAGGTCTCAGAGATGCATCTGGAGTAAATGGACAGTTTCCATCTTAAACAGTAGCAGTCAGGAGCCATTGACAGAGTTACATTTTTCTCTTGCGTTAGTATTAAAGAGGAAAAATTATAGTATATGCAATCCAGGTATACAATTCTGTATTATATACCAATTCTGCAAGTTGACGTATGAAAATTCTTAATTATTGTCTTAGTTATCTAGTGCTACTATAACAGAAACACCAAAAGTGGATGGTTTTAACAAACAGAAACGTCTTGTCTCACGGTTTAAGAGACTAGAAGTCCAAATTCAGGATGGCAGCTCTAGGGGACGGCTTTCTCTCTCTGTCAGCTCTAGAAGAAGGTCCTTGTCTCTTCTGAGCATCTGTTCCTCGGTGATCTTCATGTGGCTTGGCATCTATCTTCCCCCATCTCT
The DNA here is from genome assembly GCA_030035585.1 of Dugong dugon. Taxonomy (NCBI): domain Eukaryota; kingdom Metazoa; phylum Chordata; class Mammalia; order Sirenia; family Dugongidae; genus Dugong; species Dugong dugon. The sequence continues at coordinate 119,943,638 of CM057461.1, read as the reverse complement.
GCCTGCTTGCTTAATTTGCTTTTTTATCTCAAAAAAGATTGACTTAATACACATCCTACACTAATACTGCCTCATTAACCTAACAAAAAATCCATTCCCAAATGGGATTATTACCACAGGTATACCCCAAACCTATTGCCATCGTGTCAAATTCTGACTCAGAGTGACCCTGTAGGACAAAGTAGAACTGCCCCATAGGGTTTCCAAAGCTGTAAGTCTTTATGGAAGCAGACTGCCACATCTTTCTTCCAAGAAGCAGCTGGTGGGTTCAAACTGCTGACCTTTTGGTTAACAGCTAAGTTTTTAATCATTGCGCCACCAGAGCTCCTCTACCACAAGTATGGGGGTTAGGATTTACAACACATATTTTGGGGGGACTTAATTCAATCCACAACATTTATACAGTATAGTCATTTAAAAGAAATGTTTCATTAAAAAAATTCTTGTTGAGATTCTTTGCAAGTTCCACTATAATCTTATTTACATTATTGATAACTGGCCATCCTTTTAATTCTGTGTAATAAACCAAAAAACCCATTGCTGATGAGTTAATTCCAACTCATGGTGACTTCATGTGTTACAGAGTAGAACTGCTCCTTAGGGTTTTCTTGGCTGTAATCTTTATGGAAGCAGATCACCAGGCCTTTCTTCCATGGTGCTGATGAGTGGATTTGAACCACCAACCTTTCAGTTAGCCACTGAGCTCAAACTGTTTTCACCACCCAGGGACCTCCAATTCTGTGTAATAGTCTTAATAAAAACCAATGAAATCATGAACTTAAGTCCATATAAATATTTTCTGTAAGAACAAGAACTACTCAAAACTCATTTGCACTTGTATATTTATTTAAAGAAAGTTGTGGATTCATATATCAGAGAAAAGCAGTTAGCAAAGATTTGGTTTTTTAAAGGGCAGTGGGGTAATAAATGTGAAGAGCCTAGCCAGAATGGATTATTTTCGGTTTGTTTAAAAATCAGTTTGAGGAAAATAACAAGTGTTGGTGAGGATGTGGAGTAATTGAAACTCTTGTGCATTGCTGATGGGAATGTAGAATGGTGCAACTCTTGTGGGAAGCAGTTTAGTGGTTCCTCAAAAAATTAAACCTCAAATTACCATATGACCTAGCAACTGCATTCCTTGGTATATACCCAAGAGAAATGAAAGCAGAGACTCAAACAGATATGTGTACACCAAGGTTCATAGCAGCATTAATCACAATCGCCAAAATGTAGAAATCACAAGTGTCGATCAAACAAAATGTGGTATATACATACAATGGAATATTATTCAGCCATGAAAAGGAATGATAATTTAATATGTGCTATAATATGGATGAACCTTGAAAACATTATGCTAAGTGAAATAAACCAGACACAAAAGGACAAATATTATATGATTCCATGTGCATAAAATACGGAGAACAGGCAAATTTACTAAAAGTAAATTCTGCCTTATAGCGACCCTATAGGACAGGGTAGAACTGTCCCATAGGATTTCCAAGGAGTGGCTGGTAGATTTGAACTGCTGACGTTTTGGTTAGCAGCTGAGCTCTTGACCACTGCACCACTAGGGCTCCAGACCAGAGGCTAAGTGAGGGGGAAATAGGGAGTCATTGCTTAGTGGGTTCAGAGTTTCCGTTTGCAGTGATGGAAAAGTTTTGGAAATAGATAATGCACAACATTGTGACTATAATTAGTGCCAATGAATTGTACACTTCAAAATGGTTAAAATGCCAAATTATTATGTATATATGTGATGTATACATATACATATTTTACCACAATAGAATTTTTAAAAATGATTAAAATGGCAAATTTTTTGTTATATATATTTTACCACTAGAAAAATTTTTTTAAAAATCAGTTTAATGTTTTCCCACTGATGATTGGAAAACCTTATCTAGAACAGATGAGGAGTATTGATAGTATCAATGATGACAATAATCAATTTGATAAAAGTCAAAGAGGTTTCTCCATGAAAGGGCAATGTAGAATAGACAGAAGTAACTTCCAAGCCAAAAGATGCACAAAACAAAATTCATGCATTTAGAAAACTATTTTTTAAACTACTTTTGAGAATTTAATACAATAATTAGTAGTTCAGTGTGTCTCTAACAGTCCACTAAAGTCTAAACATTTTAGATTTGGGTCAGAAGCTTTTTAAATATAAACTTCTGTTCCTCTATATCTTTCGCATGTGTCACATATATATGTCTCAATGGCTTTAGCAGGAGTCACGTCTGCCTAAGAGAAAGTAGGGCACTATGCAATTATCAGCAGAAATTAAACTACCAGGCTTCATTAAAGAAGTCACCCCTTACCTAGAGCATTTGCTCTAAAAACCAGCTACTTGGTAAAGACTGATTTAACTACCTCATGAGCTGTAGCTAAAGCCCTGTTACCTTTCAGTGATTTCAAAGCTATTCCTAAACCTCCTTTTGCTCTGCTGCTAATCTATTCCCTCTCCCTGTTCAAGGTTTTCAGTGCCTTTGAAAAGACTACCTGAAGGGAAGGAGATTACTGATCCAATTACAATAGAAACAGGTTAAAACAAGACATCAGGAACCCAAAATAAGACAACAGGCACTGGGTATTATAATTAGATGTTGCCCTCTTAGGTTCTTTATCTTCTTTCTAATTCTCCACGCCCCTGCCCTATTCCTAGGAGCCAACCACAATGTTAGAGCCCTAAATCTTGTAGGACAAAGAATAACCAAAAACCAAACCACACCTGTTGCCGTAGAGTTCATTCCAACTCACTGCGACCCTGCAAGACAGAGTAGAACTGCCCCATAGGGTTTCCAAGGAGCAGCTGGTGGATTTGAACTGCGGACCTTTTGGTTAGCAGCCAAGCTCTCAATCACTGCGCTGCCAGGGCTCCAGGACAAAGAATAAGTACCTGCAATTGGTGGGGGTGGGGAGCAGGAGGGGGAAGGAGAAGAGGTTGTCCTAATATGTATCTGGGAAGCTGTGTTTAACTTATTATTCAAAATCTAGTGGCATGCAGAGAAACTGAATCACTTTGGTGATTACTGCTGGTGGGAATGTAAAATGGCACAGTTCCTCTGGACAACTCTTTGTTGGTTTCTTATAAAACTAAACATGTAACTACCATGTTGATATTGTTAGCTGCTGTCTAGTTGGCCCCTGAATCAAGTAATCTAATGCACAACAAAACAAAATGCTGCCTGGTCCTGTACAGTTGTGGGTCAGACGGCTGTTGTGATCCCTAGAACTCTCATGGGCTGATTTTTGGAAGTAGATCCCCAGGCCTTTATTCCTAATCCCTCTTAGTCTGGAATCTCCGCTGAAACCTATTCAGCATCACAGCAATACACAAGCCTCTGATGACAGATGGGTGGTGGCTGTGTGTGAGGTGCACTGGCCAGGAATCGAACCAGGTCTCCCTCTTGGAAGGCGAAAATTCTACCCAGCAAATTGCAGTCTTGAACGTTAATCCCAGAAAAATGAAAATTCATGTTCACAGAAAAACCTATGCATGAAGGATAGCATCTTTATTCATCATAGCCAAAACCTGGAAACAATCCAGATGTCCTTCACAGGGGAATGGTTAAATAATCTGTAGTACATCCATACAGTGGAATACTGCTCAGCAATAAAAATAAATGAGTTATCAATACACACAACTTGGATGAATCGCCAAGGAATTATGCTGAATGAAAAAAGCCAATCCCAAAAGGTCATATACCGTACAATTTCATTTATACAGCATTCTGTGGATGACACAATTATAGAGATGGAGAACAGGTTAGTGGCTGCCAAGGATCAGGAATAGGGCTGTATAAGGAGGGCAGTGGGTGTGACTATAAAAGGACAGCAGAAGGGATCCTTGTACTAATAAAACTGTCCTGGGTCGATGTTAATGTCCTGGTTGTGATAGTGTACTATAGTTTTTGCAAGACATTACTGTTGGAATAATGTGGATAAAGGGTACACGAGATCTCTTTATTATTTCTTTTATTTATTGAGATGAAATTCACATAAATTGCAATTAGCCATTGAAAAAATTTGGTGGCATTTTGTGTATTTACAATGTTTTACAACCATTATCCAGAAGAACATCCCACACACATTAAATAATCATTCTCCATTTCTCCCTCCCCTCATCCTCTGGCAACCACTAATCAGCTTTCTATCTCTATGAGTTTGCCTATTCTAGATATTTCATATAAAAAGAATCATACAATATGTGACCTTTTATGTCTGGCTTCTTTCACTCAGCCTAATGTTTTAAAGGTTCATCCAAGTGTAACATGTATCAATACTTCATTCCTATTTATTGCTGAATAATATTCTATTGTATGGAGATACCAGAATTTGTTTATTCAGTCATCCATTGATGGATATTTGGGTTGTTTCCACCTTTTGGCTATTATGAAAAATGCTGCTATAAACATTCATATGCAAGTTTCTGTGTGGACATATGTTTTCTTTTCTCTTAGATATATACTTAGGAGTAGAATGGCTGGTCATATGGTGGTTCTATGTTTAACTTTTTGAGGAACCACCAAACTGTTTTCCAACAGCTGCACCATTTTACATTCATGCCAGCAATGTCTGAAGGTTCCTATTTGTCCACATCTTTGCTAATACTTGTTATTTTCCATTTTTCTGATAATAACCATTCTAGTGGGTGTGAAGTGGTATCTCATTGTGATTTTGATTTACATTTCCCTAATGCTCAGTGATGTTAAGTATTTTTTCATGTGCTTGTTGGCCATTTGTATATCTTCCTTGGAGAAATGTCAATTCTAGTCTTTTGCCCATTTTTTAATTGGGTTGTTTATCTTTTTGTTGTTGAGTTGTAAGTGTTCTTTGTATAATTTGGATACTGTCTTAGTTATCTAGTGCTTCTATAAAAGAAATACCACCAGTGGATGACTTTAACAAAGAGAAATTTATTCTCTCACAGTCGAGGAGGCTAGAAGTCCAAATTCAGTGCCAGCTCCAGGGGAAGGCTTTCTCTCTCTGTCAGTTCTGGAAGAAGGTCCTTGTCATCAATCTTCCCTTGGTCTAGGAGCTTCTCCACGCAGGAATCTCAGGTCCAAAGGACGTGTTCTGCTCGTAGCATGCTCTGTTCCCAGCACTGCTTTCTTGGTGGTATGAGGTCCCCCTATCTCTCTGCTCACTTCTCTCTTTTATATCTCAAAAGAGATTATCTCAAGACATAATCTAACCTTGTAGATTGAGTCCTGCCTCATTAACATAACTGTCAATAATTCCATCTCATCAACATCACAGAGACAGGATTTACAACACAAGAAAATCACATCAGATGACAAAATGGTAGACAATCACACAATACTGGGAATCATGGCTCAGCCAGCTGACAGATATTTTGGGGGGGTATAATTCGATCCATAACAGATACTAAACCCTTATCAAATATTTTCTCCTAGTTTGTAGATGGTCTTTTCATTTTCTTGATATTGTCCCTTGATACACAAACTTTTTAAATTTTTATGCAGTCTAATTTATCTATTTTTTCTTTTGTTATTTGTTTGCACTTTCCATGTCAAATACAAGAATTCATTGCCAAATACAAGGTTTTGAAAATTGACGTCTATATTTTTGTCTAATTGTTTCATAGTTTTAGCTCTTATTTTTAGGTCTTTGATCCATTTTAGGTTAATTTTTTTGTACACAGAGTAAAGTAGGGGGTCCAACTTTATCCTTTTGCATGTGGTGATCAAGTTTTTCCACTAATGTTTGTTGAAGAGACTGTTTTTTTCCACTGAATGTTCTTGGCACCCTTGTCAAAAATCAATTGGCTATAGATGTTTGTATTTATTTCTGTACTCTCAATTCTATTCAACAGTTTTATAGGTCTATCCTTATGCCATTACCACACTGTTTTGATTACTGTAGCTTTGTAGTGAGTTTTGAAATATAAAAATGTATACCTTCTGACTTTGTTTTTCTTTTTCAATATTCTTTTGGCTATTTGGGGTATCTTGCATTTCATATGAATATGAGGATTAGTTTTCCCATTTTGAAAGAAAAAATCCATTGGAATTTTGATAGATATTATGCTGAATCTGTGTATTGTTTTAGGTAGTACTGACATCTTAACAGCATTGTCTTTCAATCCGTAAACACATGATGTCTTTTCATTTGTTTTAGTAATCTCTGTATTATTTCTAACAACTACAAGTGTACCTACAATATCTCAAAATAAAAAATTTAGTTTAAAAAAATTCAGAAAGCTGAAAATCAAAATAATAATTTTAAAAAATTTCCTTGCCAAAAAAAATCCTGGGTATTATCATTGAGAATGACAAATATCAAAAGCAAACACTGTCTCCAGATATTGATTAAAACATAACATTCAGAATCCCTTGAGAAGTCTCTACAGTAAATAATGCTGATGACCAAATGACAGAGTGGCCTAAAATGTGGTCGTAATGAGTCTGACAACTTTTTCTGCTAAAATATGAGCTCCAGGAGGACAGGGAACATGCTGCATGATTGAATAAATGTAAACTGCACCTTTTTTCCGGTTATCTGTTGCTGAACCACTCCATACTCAATGACTTAATGTAATAATGATCATTTGTTTTACTCACATATCTAGGGCTTGACTGGGCTCAGCTAGGCAGCTCTTACTCAGGGTCTCTCATGCAGATAGAACGTGAGTGAGGCCGGGGTGTGGCACCTGGAGGACTCAAACAGCTGGGAGCTGGAACAACTGAGCATCTCTGTCTCTCTCTGTGTGGTCTCCCCATGTGATTGCTCCACACAGTGGAACTCAGCCCAGTCAAACTTCTTACGCAGCAGCTGCGGGCTACCAGAGTGAGTTCTCAAGAGCAACAGGAGGAAGCTACATGGCCTTTTCTAATTTAGACTCAGAATTCAAACAGCATCCTTTAGTTCTTTTGTTGAGAGTTGTCAGAGCGTAACGAAAAGACCTCGAGCTTCAGAGAGAGACGGACCTGTGTTCACAGCCCAGTTCTTCCCTTCCTTAGCTGTGAACCCTTGGGGAAGTGATTTAACTTCTTTCCAACCCAAGGTGAAACTTGTTATCTTAATAGCTGACATCAGAATCTCCCTCTGGAAGGTAACTGTCTTCAATGGGAAAAAATTTATTAGGGCAAGAGGAGAGGACCTTATGGTCCTGGGTATGAGTTAAGTGGCAAAGCATCAGAAACAAAGGTTAAACTGCTCTGAGTGTGATAAGAGAGGAATTCATGTTTGCTTCTGAGAAGAGGAGGTGAGAAGAAAGTACAAAATAGCAGGAGGAGGAGGCAATGTGTATGAAGGCCCTCCCCCCTCCACCCCAGGAAGTTCCCCGCAGTAAGGTGCCTAAAAGACATTTTAAGAATGAAGGTGCCTGTTGTTGAACTGAAAAATGTTTGTGCTACTATGTTGCTTCTGTGCCATTCTTCCCTCAGCAGTTGACATATGAGTTATACTTTTAATGAGAATGATTGTAACTACCTTGCAGTGTAATGGCACATGGTAGATAGCCAATAAATGGTAACACGTATTTTAAATATTGATCAAAAGCTCCACCTTACATGTCTGAATAAAAATAACTAATTAATTATTGCATGGTATACTGGTTAAGGCTACAATCACAAAAACTCAGCTCAAATGGGCTTAACCAGTAACTGAGTGTTATTGGCTCACTTAAGTGGCAAGGTCAGAGGAGACCAAGCTTCAGGACTGGATGATCCAGCAACTCAGCAAGCTCATCAAGGACTCATATTCTTCCCATCTCTTTGCTCATCTATACACAGTGTTAGCTTCATCCTGATGCTGATTCCCCTTGTGAAAACTGCGACTAGGCTATGTGCTTCCTTCCTTATACGCTTCTGTGCCAGCATACTAAGCACAGGTCCTAAAATTCATCTGATTGGACCATCCGAGATTCAATGTCTACTTCTAAATCAATGACAGTAGAGAGAGGAGTGGAACATGCTTTTTGGCTTCAGTCCATCATGGTCCATCCCTATGTTAGTGGAGGCAGTTCATTTGTGTGTGGGCTTTACCTGATAGGGATAAGCTCCCAAATGAATATCTGACTAGGGGAAAGCAAACCAACAAATACCCACCACACTTGGCAAATATGGGTTATAAACAAAAATTCTTCCAATTATGAGCTATAGGGGAAAAAATAATGAATGGTCTTTGGTAATAATAATAAAGGTTGGGAATCACTGATGTAAGAGAACCAAAAGAAAAGGGAAGACAGTAGGATAATAGGTAGATCGAAAACTTAAAAAAAAAGGATTAGAAGAAAAAAAGAGGAGAAGAGAAATTAACTATAAGAGCCTTGGCTCAACAAGAAGCCGATAGTTTTTTTTTTTTTTCCCTTGAACATAAATGACACAGAGGCCTAATTGTAAGCTTTATTAGAGTCATCAGCAAAATGGAATAGAACAGAACAGGAACAACTTGTAATAAATCTCACCTAAAAAAGGTAGGGGGATACAAGCGAGGAAGCATCTGAAACCTAATTATGTAATAGCAGTATTTGTGTGAACTTTTTCCATTTTAATTCCTAAATACTTTGAATACTACAAATGAAATAAGGAAAAAAATATTTTAAACAATAAATATCAAAATTGTATACTATTTATTAGAGCAGAAAAATAAGCTAACAAAATTGAATAAAGACTTTAAGATTCGATTTTAACCTACAAATCAGTTTTACTTGGTGTCATGAATTGAATTATGTCCTCTCAAAAATGTGTGTATCAATTTGGCGAGGCCATGATTCCTTGTGTGGTTGTCTTCCCCTCTGTAATCGTAATTTTATGTTAAAGAGATTTAGGGTGGGATTGTAACACCACCCTTACCCAGGTCACATCCCTGATTCAGTGTAAAGGGAGTTTCCGTGGGGTGTGGCCTGCACCACCTTTTATCTTACAAGAGATAAAAGGAAAGGGAAGCAAGCAGAGAGTGGGAAGCCTCATACCCCCAAGAAAACAGTGTCCAGAGCAGAGCGTGTCCTTTGCACCCGAGGTTTCTGCGCAGAGAAGCTCCTAGTCTAGGGGAAGACTGGTGATGACAAGGACCTTCCGCCAGAGCCAACAGACAGAGAAAACTTTCCCCTGGAGTTGATGCCCTGAATTTGGACTTGTAGCCTACTAGACTGTGAGAAAATAAAGTTCTCTTTGTTAAAGCCATCCACTCATGGTATTTCTGTTACAGTAGCACTAGATGACCAAGACACTTGGTAATGCAATGTCTACGGTTTAAAAAAATTAACTTCCACTAGCAATTTTTAAAAATGCAAAATAAGACTTGAGGTGCCATCATACACACGTTAACCTAATAAAATATATATTAGAACTTAAGAGCCAGCTTATAAGGTCAGATCAGAAAAATCAAAAGACAGGACTGGCAATCTGCTTCCAAAAGGTCACAGCCTTGAAAACCCTGTGGAGCAGTTCTGCTCCGTACACGGGGTCACCATGAGTTGAATTGATTCAACAGCAGCTAACAAAAACAATCAGGAAGATAGAAACCAAGCTACGGATTTCAAAGAGAGGGCATTTAATGTAGGAAACTATGTTGTTGAGACAGCTGAAAAGTCAGACCCCTGGAGGAGGACATCATTCTTGATACAGGGTCAGCAAAAAAGAGGACGACCCTCAACAAGATGGATTGACACAGTGGCTGCAACAATGGGCTCGACCATACCTACTATTGTAAGGATGGTGCAGGACCAGGCAATGTTTCGTTCTGTTATGCACAGGGTCGCTGTGAGTTAGAGCCAACTCTACAGTACTAACAACAACGACAATCCTGAGATTAGCAAGGATAAAAAGATGGAAAGCAGCTTAGGGAACAGAAAAGGAGGAGGTGGTGTTATAATAGCCCAGGATTGCACTTCTTACTGTGTCACTGGGAGCAGCATATAGGATTCTGGGAACATGAGGGAGGCCACCCAGAAATGAAATCACTTCTAGAAATACTGACAGAAGCAGAAAGAGAACTATGCCTTCTCCCTTTCTTCCACCTTCTAGTTTTCTGCTGGTGGCTTCCATTGGCGGAACCTAACAGGAAGCCAGCTGGGAACAAAGCCTGGAAAATGTAGTTTGCAGGCTCCTAGCTCAGCATTACAAAGCAGAATATAGAAAGGTTGGTGTGGAGCTGAGAGACCATAGGTAAATAACCAGCACATCCAGTGATGTGAAAAGCAGGTATACTTCTACATTGCTGATGACACTGTAAATTGGAGCACCAAAACCCAAAAATCCTCTGCCATCCAGTTGATTCCAACTCACAGCAACCCTGTAAATACAACTGTATTTACAGCTGTAAATACAACTCCAAGGCTTTAAATCTCTACAGTAGCAGACTGCCACATCTTTTTCCCACAGAGTCACTGGTGGTTTCGAACCACCACCCTTTTGGTTAGCAGTTGATTGCTTTAACCACTGTGCCACCAGGGCTTCTTAAACTGGAGCACACAGATAGAGATAAATAATTCTTCATACCCCTTGGCTAAATAATGCCACATTAGGGAACATAATCTAAATAAGTAGCCTAAAGGCAAAAAGGAAAAGTTTGTACAAAGATGGTGGAAGTGGCATCATTTATAACAGCAAAACCATGAAAATAGCTCATATGCCCAACAATAGGGGAATAATTAAACAAGCCATGACATATCGATGTAATAGAATACTCTAAAGTTAAAAAGGAAAAGAAAAGAAACATGTGTTTCAAATAAGTATGAAAATGTTCATACAAAATAAGGTCAAATGCAAAAAAGTAGAAATGAAGAATTGTATGTCTACACTAATTACAATTGTGTAAAAATGTTTGAACGTACATTAACTAAGATCGAGGGAGACTTGGAGTGATGTAACTAGTTTACAGCTTAATGTTTCTTAGGATTCTTCTATAGTTCTTAAGTTCTTAATTAAAAGAGAAAAGTAAATGAGTCTTTAATTTTATTTTTAGATTCCAAAACAACTGAAAGTTATGTGTTCCATATTAAGTTGCTTTGAAGAAAAAACCAACTCACATTCGAGCCAGCGCGTGCGCGCACACACACACACACACACTCTACAACCTGGCTAACCATTCCCACCCTAACACTTTTTACAACTCCGGTATTAATCACTGCCATGGCATGAGGCCAGTGTCCGATTGGGCTAGAGATTTTATTTTACAACCTGAGAACACTGGCTGGCTCCCAGTGCCTCTGCTCTCCTGCCCTGAGCGGAGCCTTTCTTCTTGTTGCTATACTTCATGTATTTTACTACAGGCCAGGAGCTGCTAAAGTTAACTAAAGCAATGAATAAACATAACAGAGAGAACACAAAAAACCTGGCATTTTGATGACTATTTGAAGTTTGGTGAATATTTATTGCTTCAAAATGATTTTGTTCTCTCCTTAAACCTGAAGTGCCATATACCATACCTGAAACGAACCCCCAAAGTCCAGAAGGCAGAAAGTCCAGGTCTTTGATTTACCGCCACCAGTCAGCCCACATGACTTCCCTGAGCCAATGATGTGCCAGGTTTTTTGGACTCCTGAACTCCGCCTCACTAGGGGCTAACACAGATGCTTGCCACAGCTGCGTTAAGACTATTTGGAGTCTGAGAGTGTGTGGTTACAGCAGGGAAAGTATGATAGCATAACTGCCTCCTATAGAGACCTTGGCCTACCCTGGGTTGGCTCTGTGTGTGATTGATTAATCAAGCAGTTAAAGGACTTAAAGGAGAACCAAGCTCCAAACTTGATCAATTTTCCAGTTTTGCCTTTTGTGATTTGAGAATCATCTTCCAAAGGGTGTTGTGATGGTTAATTTTATATGTCAGCTTGTCTAGGCTATGGTGCCGGTTGTTTGGTTAAACACTAGTCTAGGTGTTGTTGTGTAGGTATTTTGTAGATGTGATTAACATTTACAATCAGCCTACTTTAAGTAAAGATTACCCTTGATACTATGATTGGGCCCCATCCAATCAGTTGAAGGCCTTAAGAGCAAAACTTGAGGTTTCCTTCCACCTGTTCTTCATGAGTCATCAGGTACATTCCGCTCATTGTTGTCATTGAACCCACACTGGCAGAGCAGCCACCATCTTAAATACTGCCAGTCACCATGTCAAAGGATTATACCAAATTATGGATAACATTGTGAAGAACGGGAATTCTAGAACACTTAATTGTGCTCATGAGAAACCTGTACATAGATCAAGAGGCAGTCGTTTAAACAGAACAAGGGGATACTGCATGGTTTAAAGTCAGGAAAGGTGTGCGTCAGGGTTGTATCCTTTCACCATACTTATTCAGTCTGTATGCTGAGCAAATAATCTGAGAAGCTGGATTATATGAAGAAGAACATGGCATCAAGATTGGAAGAAGACTCATTAACAACCTGTGATATGCAGGTAACCTTACTTGCTGAAAGTGAAGAGGACTTGAAGTACTTACTGATGAAGATGGAAAGATCACAGCCTTCAGTATGGATGGCACCTTAACATAAAACAAAATTCCTCACAACTGGACCAATAAGCAACATCCTGATAAACAGAGAAAAGGTTGAAGTTATCAAGGATTTCATTTTACTTGGATCCACAATCAACACCCATGGAAGTGGCAGTCAAGAAATCAAATGACATTGCACTGGGCAAATCTGCTGCAAAAGACCTCTTTAAAGTGTTGAAAAGCAAAGATATCACCTGACTCAAGCCATGGTGTTTTCAGTTGCCTTCTATGTATGCAAAAGTTGGACAATGAATAAGGAAGATAGAAGAAGAATTGACACCTTTAAATTATGATGTTGATGAAGAATATTGAACCACAGACTGCTAGAAGAACGAACAAATCTGTCTTGGAAGAAGTACAGCCAGAATGCTCCTTAGAAGCAAGGATGGCGAGACTACATCTCATATACTTCGGATGTGTTATCAGGAGGGACCAGTCCCTGGAGAAGGACATCATGCTTGGTAAAGTAGAGGGTCAGTGAAAAAGATGAAGACGCTCAAAGAAATGGACTGACACAGTGGCTGCAACAACCGGCTCAAGCATAACAGCAATTGTGAAGATGGCGCAAGGTTGCACAGTGTTTTGTTCTGTTGTACATAGGGTCCATATGAGTCGGAACTAACTGGACAGCACCTAACAACAACAACAACATGTCAAAGGAAAAGAGGGTTTGCACTGGAAGTTACAAATATGTGTCATTTTACTCACTACTTGTTAACCAGAAACAATCCCATGTCCCCCCTACATACGAAAGTGGGCCATGAAGTTCAATGCTGCCATGTGCTGAGAAGGGAAGCACAAGAAAGAGTTGGCAAATTGCACTAATGACCATCAGAGAAATAGCATTACTGAGTGCCTACTATGTGCCAGCTGTGTGTCATATGACTTACATTAGCTAATTCTCACAACAAATTTTGATTTTGTTTAACTCGCATTTTCAGATGACAAATCTGAGACTTAGGTCAAGAAATTTGCCTAAGAGTCTCATCTAACATGTATATTTGATTTCAGTTTCGTTGGATTCCAAAATCCATGCTCTGCCATTATTCTTCCTGGTAAAACATGTTTAGCTGCTCATAGCTTCACAGACAGTGGCGGAAAGGAGAACAGAGCATGGAGGAAAGGGTCTATTGTTAACAAATACTTCTCTTCACAAAGCCAAATTATCCGTACTTCCTTGACCTCATTAGTATAATGAGGTCACCAACTGAACTAACCTACCCAAGGATCCCAACTGAACACCACAAAGCCAGGAACAAAAATGAGTAAAATGAGATTGTGGAGAAAGGGATACCAGCAGGTCAGATAGATAATACCATAAATTTGAGAGGCAGCATTATGCTATTTCTGTTCCACAAAAACCTTTAAGTGATCACTTCAGAATGCCTCTTATTACTCAGGATGGTACCCAGTTGCTTTAAAGACGCCTCTTTGCTATTATGTAGTTCTTACCTTTACCCCTAGAAAGTGTTCATAATTTTTAGAAATTCATTAAAAGTATTAACTGTATATTCTTTTCTTTCTGCTCTGAAGATACTAATTCTGACAGGGCCTCACACTTAGAAGCGAGGCATGCACTCAAGCACGCCAGAGAGACTGATCCTCTCTTGAAGTCTCGGGAAGAGCATGTTTGCATGCCATTGACCTCCTTCTGGGAGAGATGTAATTTTCAGCAAGGAAAGAATTATCCCTTACTCCTTGAAAATAGTTTTTACACGGAGTCTCATTTCTGTTGCTAGCCATGAAGTTAATTCCGACTCATAGTGACCCTATCTGACAGAGTAGAACTGTCTAATGGGGTTTCCTAGGCTAAAATCTTTACCGGAGCAGATCACCAGGTCTTTTCTTGTGCAGAGCTGCTTGTAGGTTTGAACCGCTGACCCTTTGCAAAGGTTAGCAGCCAAGCACATAACCACTGCACCTCCAGGGCTCCTTGTCTCATTTCTACTACATAGCTAATGAATGGTAAGACCTTAAATATTCAACCAAAGCTGAAGATGTTGATATAATATAGTTTGATTTTGATTTCTCTAGCTATATTCTTTTTAAAAAAATAAATTGTGAAACAGATGGAATAAAGATAACTCTTATGAAGACTGTACCCAAAAATGCTTGTGAAGTAAAATTACCTGTAAAAGGCAGTCAGAGCTGCTAGGCACCAGTACACACTGGCTTCAACATACCAATCTACATGTGCTCTGATGGATCAATTCCCCACCTCACCTCTGATTAGATCTATTTTAGATGTGCTTGTGTTGGAGTTATGGATGACTTTTATTTTCTGCACTTCAATTTTTCTTTAATAGTATAATTTTAATATTTTTATATTAAAATGTTATTTTTTAATATTTTAAGCTTGAAAAGAGCATTTACAATATAAACTCAAGCACTTTGGATTACTTGCTTCTATTTTCCTATAGATTTGTTAAAATAGAAATCACTCTGAAGGTAGAGTATCAAAATTAAGCCTCAAATAGTATTCTTAAAATAATCAGCAAGACATGGAAGTCAAAACTCAATTTTAAGAGGAATGTCCTAGAGTTGAGGGTCAACCCCTCTTTAAAACAGCCAAAATTTAAGTCACCTGAATAAATAGAAGAGAAGGAAAGGGCAGTCTGAACTTTGCAACCTCTCATATTTAAAAGAAGAAACAGAAGAGGTAATTCCAATTAACCCCTTGTGTTTTATGGGTTTTGCATCTTTGAGAAGGTTAAGATGACAGACCATTCTAAACACACATCCATTTACATTAGCAGCCTTTTCTATGGGTGACTTAAGTGCATATTTGAAACATTCCAACAGAGAAACAAAAATGGACATCAAAGGGCCAAATAACTCCACTCAAGCATGGGAATTTCAGAGTTAGTTTATTTGGACTTTATCTTACCCTTATTTGCCCTCCACAATCCAAATGAGATCATAAAACAATCAGTACCCAAAAGACCTGATTTCCATAGTTGAAACAGCACAGATCTTGACTCTTTTTTGGGGAAGTTATAGGGGATACTTTGACAGTGTTAGTAAAGGGAGCTAGGGGAAGATATTGGGGGGATTATTTTACTAATGCTTACATTTTAAACTGGTTAAATAGGTATCAAGTTCCTGTTTGAACACTAATTAAGCCTGGATGCTAAAAATGAACAAGAACAGGTTGAGGATTTCTTTCTTTTCTTTTCTTTTTTTTACTACTTGGGTGGTTAGCAGAAATGACATGATTGGAAGGGCCCTGAACATCCCAACTTGGGTGGATGATGTAATTCAAGGAGAACAACTTTAACTTTTGAGACGGTTGGTCTAGGTTTATGTTTCGTTTGTCTTAATGTTCTCTTTTCAATGATTTATCCCCTTCTTCTCTTACGCTCTTTCCTCCCTTGATGTATCATTACATATGGAAAACTGCAGATATTTAGTTAATATAACAGACAAGATTAATATTCAAGTTTAAAAAATCTGGTACATGGATAAAATTCATACAGCAGCATATACAATACTCATGCAAGGAACTCAGGGGCCCTTAACTTTACTAAGAGCTAAGGGATGTTTTTAAGTGGAGAGGAAGAGATGATGGGAATATTTACTATAGGATGCAGACATCGGTCCCCTGGTACTATTAGCTCAACAGGAATTAAATGTAACTATGAACAAGGGAAGTCATTAAGTAAATGGTATTTTTCTAGGAAGTCCTTACTCTGCAACCTGGCTAGACTGATTTGTTGGGTTTGCCTAAGGAGTACAGATATAAAATAACTGGGTAGAAGAGAAGAAATGATGTAAGCTAACGACAAATACTGAAGTCTTGATGGGGGTAAACGGAAGCCAGAGGAAAGCTATGGTGGTGTTAAGAAAGAAGCAGATGTTAAATACTTACTTGAACGTCTTTAACTGGTGTCTTAACTAGTGACATTGCCATTAATCAATACTGCAAGTTTAAGTACTGGTTCTCTAAGGAAAAAAATCAGAAAGGGGTTCTTTGTCCTTTGTTAACATAAACATAAATATTTGTGCAGCAGAGAGAACCACCTTTCTGTGGTTTTCTCCTCTGCAAATCAGGGGTGACTGGGTAATATTCAGTCAGAAAAACATAGTGATGGATCACTGGATGTATCTTATGTTTTTTATCACCGGGAGCAGATAGTTTGTCTATTTTTAGCATATATATATATATATATATATGTAGTTACCACTACTAGTCATAGAAACAGTTTCTTACATGTTTTTTGAAATACGTATTGTTCTTTCTAGATACAGAAAATGATGAGCTAGTACTTTTCCTTAAACACTGTCTATTTTTTAACTTTAAAAAATTTCCGATGCTAATTACAAAAATACAAGCAACAAACAGGAACATAAAAAAAGTAAAATGTTCTCCCTAACCTCCTTCTGTTCATACCTGTTTAACTTATCTATTGCTGCATAACAAATTACTCCCAACACTTAATGGTTTAAAACAACAATAAACATCTATTGTCTCACACAGTTTCCGTGAATCAGGAATCCAGAGTGTCTTAGCTGGGTAGTTCTTGGCTCAGTGTCTCCCATGAAGTTGCAGTCAAGATGTCAGAAGGACTGCAATCATCTGAAGGCTTGACTGAGTGGAGGATCCACTACCAAGGTGACTTACACACTTGGCAAATTAGTGCTGGTTGTTGGCAGGAGGCCTTAGTTCTTTGCCACATGGACCTCTCCATAGGACTGCTTGAGTGTCCTCACGATGTGGCAGCTAGCTTCCCCCAAAGTGGGTGATCCAAACGGAAAAGTGAGGAGGAAGGCAAATGTCTTTTATGGCCTGATCTTGGGGACCACACATACACTAAGTCCAACCCACATTCTAGGTGAGGGGAACTAGGCTCCACCTTTTGGAGGGAGGAATGTTGAAAAATTTGTGGACATAACCACCACAGTGCTCCT
Organism: Dugong dugon; assembly: GCA_030035585.1. Taxonomy (NCBI): domain Eukaryota; kingdom Metazoa; phylum Chordata; class Mammalia; order Sirenia; family Dugongidae; genus Dugong; species Dugong dugon. Next base: position 119,926,264 of record CM057461.1, on the reverse strand, counting down.
GTTTCTTGCTATTGATGTTTAGTTATATAACTTCATAGATCTTTTTCTATGTACGTATAAATACATAAAAGATATGCATCTGTATATATACTTTATATATATATACACATACATTCTATACATATACACACACATATTTACAGTTGTTTTTCAAAACTCTTATAAAATGCTATGGATATTATTTTTGCAGCTTCTTACTCAGTAAATAATTTATTAAGGACATCTTTTTTCCTCATAACATATGTCTTATTTAATGCTGCACAGGATTTCTTTATATGCTTATAACCAAAAAAACCAAACCAAATCCATTGCCATCGGGTCAATTCCAACTCAGTGACCCTATAGGACAGCGTAGAACTGCCTCAGAGAGTTTCCAAGGAGCGCCTGGTGGATTCGAACTGCCGACCTTTTGGTTAGCAGCACCGTCATGGACTGAATTGTGTCCCCCCCAAATATCTGTCAGCTTGGCTGGGTTGTGATTCCCAGTATTGTATGATTGTGTAGTCTGATACGATTTCCTTATGTGTTGTAAACTCTGTCACTATGATGAGGTTATATGTGATCTCCTTATGTGTTGTAAACTCTGTTACTATGATGAAGTTATACTGATGACGTCTACAAGATTGGATAGTGTCTTAAGTCAATCTCTTTTGAGATATAAAAGAGAAAAGCAAGCAGAGACACAGGGGAACCTCATACCACCAAGAAAGCAGCGCCGGGAGCAGAGTACATCCTTTGGACCTGAGCTTCCTGTGCTGAGATGCTCCCAGACCAAGGGAAGACTGATAACAAGGACCTTCCTCCAGAGCCGACAGAGAAGACAAAGCCTTCCCCTGGAGCTGACACCCTGAATTTGGACTTGTAGCCTACTGAACTGTGAGAGAATAAACTTCTCTTTGTTGAAGCTACCCATTTGTGGTATTTCTGTTAGAGCAGCACTAGATGACTAAGACAAGCACTTAACCACGACACCACCGGGGTTTCCACGCTTACAACATAATTTACTTAATCATTTCCCTAAAGATGTACATCTGGGTAGTGTATTGGTTTCTAGGGCTGCCGTAACAAAGTACCACACAGTGGATGGCTTAAAATGACAGAAATTTATTGTCTCACAGTTCTGGAGGCTAGAAGTCCAAATTCAGGGGGTCAACAGGATCATGCCCTCTCCAAAGGCTCTAGGCAAAGATCGTTTCTTCTCTCTCCCAGCTTCTGGTAGCACTATACAGTCCTTGATTTGTAGCTGCAGCATAACTCCATTTACTGCTTCTGCCGTCAAGTGACATCTTCCCGCTGTGTCTCTTCTCCTTTATAAGGACAACACTCATATTTGATTAAGGAGCCAGAGTGATGCAAGAGGTTTGCGACTGGCTGCTAACTGAAAGGTTGGTGGTTCAGACTCATCGACTGACTCTGTGGAAGAAATGCCTGGACATCTGCTCCTATAAAAGATCATAGCCAAGAAAACCCTATGGAGCAGTTCTACTCTGTAACACACGGGATCACCACGAGTCAGGGGCCGACTTCATGACAACTAACAACAGCTTATTGGATTAGGACTCATGCTACTCCTGTCTGACTACATGTTAATTGATACCATCTTCAAATACCCTGTTTCCAAACAAGGTCTCATTAACAGGTACAGGGGTTAGGACTTCAGCATATCTTTTGTAGGGACATATTCAATGCATAACAGGTTATCTCTAATTTTTTGTTACTCTCAGTAATGGTGTAGTGAATATCCTACACAACCTTGCCTGCTTGTGTAAGTATTTCTGTATGATATATTCTCATAAGTGGAATTGCTGTATCAAAACATTTTGCTTTCACTATTTTGGTTGGTACTATCAAATTACCCTCCAAAAGTGTAATAGCATTCATTTAATTATTTTATTGGTTAGGGTAGGCTAACCAATAAAATAACCAACTCAGGGCAACCCCATGTGTGTCAAAGTAAAACTGCACTCCATAGAGTTTTCAATGGCTATAATCTTCCAGAGAAGGAGCTCTGGTGGTGCAATGGGTAAGCACTCAGCTGCTAACTGAAAGATGGCTGTTGTAACCTAGTGGGTCTGCAACAGAAAAGACCTAGTAATCTGTTCCCATAAAGATTATACCCCAGGAAACCCTGTGAGTGGTTCTACTCTGTCATATAGGGTTGCAAGGAGTTAGAATCAACTTGACAGTACACAACAACAACATTCTGTTAATCAGATCATGGGCCTCCTGGACTGACCCTATAACTTTCATATTTTTTCTCTTCTATTTTTCCATTGGTGCCCTGGTTGAGCAGTGATTAAGAGCTTGGCTGCTAACCAAAAGGTCGGCAGTTCGACCCACCAGCCACTCTTTGTAAACCCTATGGGGCAGTTCTACTCTGTGCTATAAGGTCACTATGAGTTGGAATCGACTCATTTCCATCAGTACTTTGGAAGAATGTCTTTACTGTTGTAATCAGATAAGGTATAATAATCATTATCTTATAGGCTCAGTCTCCCTGGACCCCTGTCCATATAGTCTGCTTATCTGCTCAAACCTTTGAAAAATGAACTAAAGAGGCTGGACTGAGCCCACTCAGCAGCAGGAGTTCTGCTCCCCCACCATTATGGGAACAGTCCACTTAAATCTCTGCTTTCATTGCTCCTGCCACTGCCAACTAAATGCTTCACCCTCTATTTATATAGCGTTTCCCTCTCTGTGTTTTTTGGTCACCATTACCTTACTCTTACTCATACTCCCTGTTCATTGTTTATTAATGATTCTTAATGCTTTATGATGTCTACACACAGCTTTCTCATTTCTGGTGTCTTTTAGCTTTTTCTATTAACAACAATACCTACCTGTATTTTCTACAAAAATTTTCTAAGATAATATAATTACCTACCTAATCACTATTATTAATGTTTGGGCAGAGCTGTTGCTCTGGGGCACCCCGTCTATCTGCCAATAGCTTGGGTGGAGTCCCTGGGTTGTGCAAAGGATTGGCAGTATGAGTTCACCTAGAGGCACCTCAGAAGAAAGGCCTAGTGGTCTACTTCTAAAAAAATCAGTCACTGAAAACACTATGGACCATCTAAGATACAGCTATTGGTCTATTCATCTGGAGCAAAAGAGAAAGAAGGACACCAAAGACTCAAAGAAGAAACTAATCTATAGGACAAACAGTCTACAGGAACCACTACCTCATCTACCTTAAGACTAGAAGCACTAGATGTGGTGCAGCTGCCACTACCAACTGTTCTAATCAGAGCCACAGTAGAACAGAAGATAAATGTAGAACAGAACCCCACATTCCTAAAAAACAAAACAAAACAAACAAACAAAAAAACACCAGACTTACTGGATTGGTTGAGATTGGTGGACTCTCCCAGACTGTTAACCTGAAATACTCCTCAAACCTTGAACCAAAACTAACCCCTGTGGTCGCCTTGTAGCTAAAGAACAGGTTGGCTCACAAAGTAATGGATATCACCCATAAGTACTGTGCTACTTTTAAAAATCACCTATATGAGACCAAATGGTCAACAATTACTTTAAAACAAAGATGAGAATATAAGCTGGCAGGGAAAGTAGATGAATGGAAACAGAACAACCAGAATGGAATAATGAAGAATGTAACCAATGTCACTGAACAATTTGTGTAGAAGTAGTTAAATGGGAACCTAACCTGCTGTGTAAACCTTTACCAAAAACACAATAAAATATTATTAAAAAGAAAACCCTGTCTACGGAGCATAGTTCTACTCTGACACACATGAAGTCACCATGAATCAGAGTCAACTAGATGCAACTTTTTTTTTTTTTTTTTTACTGATTTGTAGTTTGGCTAACCATGAGTCAGAGACCCACTCCTGGCAAAATCAGCTGTGGACTAGGGTAGGTCAGGAGATATCATCAAGGAAAACCCTGCCTGAAGGATCACCCACGGCTACTTACTTGCCAAGAGGCTTTGGGTGTAGCAGGCATTCAGAGGCACAGCTAGCCCTTTACAGTGACTTCAGGCAAAGCACTCAAACCTTCCAATCCTCAACCGCCTCTTTGAAAAGAGAAAATAATTACATATACCTTATTTATCTCATAGGATTGCTATGAGAATAAAATAAATATAAATATAAAAGCATTACACATTGTATATAAAATAACTAGCAGAGTCTCTAGCATGTAATAGATGATCCATCAACAGAGGCATAACAGGATGGTGGACAGTGCCCAACACCAAAATTGGTCTTAAAGGCCGGCTGCTGAGAGCTAAAGCACTAAGCACCACACATTAGTAGTCCAGGGCACCGCCTGAGGCTGCTGGCTTCTCTGCAGGCCTTGCTGAGAAAGCCTGTCAGAAGAGCCTACAAGTCTACCATTATACCTGCCCAGAAGGCTGGGAGCAAGAAGTGGGGGGACTTCTGAGGGCAGTTCGTGAGGACTGGGAGGAGGAAGTATAAGGAGGGAAGCCCCATGAGTGTGTGTATAACACATCGAGTTCCCCTCCACTGAGTCAGGAACATGTGATAGTCTCCAGCATGAACGCTGCCAGTGACAGAACTAGCAGGGATCCCACTGATACCCCATATGGAGAAAGGGACAGGAGAGAGATGGTGGAGCTGAGAAAGAACAGATGGCGTTTTTTAATTTTTTTTTTACATTTTCCCTAAAGCTACTTAAAAAAAAAAAAAAAAGATATTTAGTTCTTTTCCTTTTAAAAACCCATTCTTATTGTAAAATAAAGCATGCAGACAGAAAAATTCATAAACAAAAATGTGCAGCTTAGCCAATTATAAAGCCAATACCTGTGTAACTACCACTAAGGTCAATAAATAAAACTTTGCCAGCACTCTAGCAGTTTCTTCCTTGTGTTTGCAATCTGAAAACCCTCCCTCCCCTCAAGGGTAATGTTAGACTTGACTTTTATAGTAATCACTTTCTTGCTTAAAAACAACAACAATGACAGCAACAAACCCTTCATCTAAGTATGAATCCCAAAGCAGTATATCTTAGTATTGCTTGTTTTGGGACTTTAAATAAATGGAATTATGCAGTGTGAATATGCATCAGTTCATCTGTGCTATTATTGAGGGACATTTGGTTTGTTTACAGCCTGGGGCTATTATTAACATGATGCTATAAGCATTTTCTGCATGATCCTACTATACATGTGTACACATTTCTTTAAGGTATACAGCTAGGTGTGCAATTGTTGGGTTACAGAGTATGTCAATGGCAACTAACAACAACAACAATATATGAGTCCTCAGCTTAAACTATAGAAGATTTTCCAAGTGGTTGTACCAATGTGCCTTCCCACCAGCAGTTTAGGAGAGTTCTCCTCGCTCCACATCTAAAATGATGATTTTTCATTTAGAGGTTATATACTTCTATATGAAAAAGGCTTTTTTTAAATATGGAATTATAATAACGGTAGGATTAACAGGTTGCTCTTTTTGGATATCTTTAGACAACAAAAATAAAGCCTAGTAGTTTCATTCAGGCTTTAATTTTATTTTCCCTGCAATTGTTTGGGCCACAATACCTCAAATGCTAGAAACCATTGTCCTAGAGAGCATGATATAAATTGAACACTTTTTTTCTTTTTTAACATCAAAAACCACTTGATACATATGGTAGCCAGCCTCCAATATTGCCCCTAATAAACCTCCCTCTCTTGGTATTCATGCCTTTATGTAGACATCTCCCACACTAAATAAGGGCTAATTTTTGTGACCAATAGAAGTGTCAATGTATGGATTCCCAAGCTAGGTCATAAAAGATATTGCTTTTTCAGCATTGGTCTCTGGAGAAGTCAGCCACCATGTTGTGAAGATGCTTAATCAGCCCTGTGAACAGGCCCACATGGAAAAGAGCCACCTTCAGCCTCAGTCAAGCCTTCAGACGACTGCAGTCCCCTAGCCTTAGAATTTTCCAGCTGAGACCACAGAAATCATAAAGCAGAGACAAGCCATTTCAGTGCACCCTGTCTGAATTCCTGACGTACAGAAACCACGAGTTTATACATGATTACTGTTGTTTTAATCCACTAAGTTTTGGGATAATTTGTTACACAGCAATAGGTAACTAATACAACACACATGACCACTTAGAAGAGCGCTTGCCAAAACTATGAACCTGAATCTGATTATGTCTCTAGATTTAACTACAAATTAAAAAAAATGCACCACAAGTATACAGTCAGCAAAATCCACAATACGGGGTATTCTAGAGGGCCAATGTCCCAATTTCCTCAACTAAAAATTGTAAAAACAGAAACATAAGGAGGGAAACCAAACCTATAAATTAACAGAGACTTAAGAGGTTTGGAAGATTGTATTATTCCCAATATTCCATGCCTTCTTCTGTGGGAGGATTATGCTTTCCTTCTCCCCCTTAACATCACGTTTGGTCATGTGGTTTGCTTTGACCAATGAAATATGAGTAGATGTGATCTTGCTATTTCTATGCAGAAACTTAAAAAGTCATTGCTTATTCCAATCATTCCTCAGTTCAATCTGTCAGGAAGTGGGTGTATCCCAAGTACGGACTGTTTCTTTAGGCTGTGGCCCGGAGTGAAAAGGATATGGAGCTGACTCACAATGGAAAATCACATGAGCCAGAAATATAACGAAACCTGTGAGAGCCGGAACTTGATGGGACTGCCTTGTTTTTCCGGGTCTTGCAAGTTTTCCGCCTTTGACAGGCACAGTCTTACCTTTTTTTTTTTTTATTGCTCTCTATTAGTGGAAAATATTTGAGTTTTCTTTCTCTGACAGGTTTCTGCCTTATACAGGTTCCAACTTTCAAAGGTTTTACTGTAAACCTAAATTGAGGTAAGCCACTGTGATTTTAGAGTTGCCTGCTACCAGGGACGGCATAATCTAGTGTAATCTCATTCATTCAGGAAATAGTTTAATCAAATACAACATGTAAATCTAGTTAGGATACTGATTTATGAGACAACTGGAGAAATTCAAACACAGACTGGATATTTGATGATAATAAATTATTGTTTATTTTTTAGGTGTGTTGATGGTATTGCCAAAATGAAACAAAATTTGTTGCCATCAAGTCGATTCTGACTCATTACAGTCCTATAGGACAGACTAGAACTACCCCATAGAGTTTCAAAGGCTGTAGTCTTTATAAAAGTAGACTGCCACATCTTTCTCCCGCACAGTGGCTGGTGGGTTCGAACGGCAGATCTTTCAGACCACCTAACCACTGTGCCACCAGGATTCCCTGATGGTATTGCAGTTATGTTAAAAACAAACCAAAAAAAAAGAGAACTTTTATATTTTATTTTATTTTTTTGAATATTTTACTATGTTTTAGGTGAAAGTTTACACAGCAAATTAGATTCCTATTCAACAATTCATACACATGTTGTTCCGTGACACTGGTTACTATCCCTGCAATGTGTCAGCATGTTCACCATTTCCACCCTGCCTGCCCGTTTCCATCCATCTGGTTTCACTGACCCTCCTTGCCTTCTCATCTCTCCTTCTGGGTAAATGTTGACCATTTGGTCTGTATAGTTGATTGTTTAAAGGGACACATTCCTCACAGGTTTTGTTGTTTATTTTTTAGGCCAGTCTGTTATTTGGCTGAAAGGTGACCTCCTGGAGTGGCTTCAGATCCAGTTTAAAAGGGTATCTTAGGGCAAGAGCTCTTATATTTTAGATACGTGGTCCAGGCCAGGAAGGGAAGTAGGTGAGGATATAGATGTAATAAGATTGGCCATGAGATGATAATTGCTGAAGCGTGGTGATGGGTTCATGCCAGTTTATTATACTATTATCTCTACTTTTGTTTATGTTTGTAAATTTCCACAGTGAAAAGTTAAAAAAATAGTTTATTGATTTGAGTCCTAGAATTGTCCCTTGACTCACAAAGGGGTTCAGAAAATATGAAACTTGGTGTCATAGATTGAATTGTGTCCCCCAAAAATTTCTGTCAACTTGGCTACGTCATGATTCCCAGTATTGTGTGGTTGTCCTCCATTTTGTGATTATAATTTTCCTATGTGTTGTAAATCCTAATCTCTTCTTGTGGTTAATGAGGCAAGATGAGATTATGTTAAAGAGAATTAGGGTGGGTTTGTAACACCCTTACTAAGGTCACATCCCTGATCCAATGTAAAGGGAGTTTCCCTGAGGTGTGGCCTGCACCACCTTTTACCTTACAAGAGATAAAAGTAAAGGGAAGCAAGCAGACGGTTGGGGACCTCATACCACCAAGAAACCATAGCCAGGAGAAGATTGCGTCCTTTTGACCCAGGGTCCCTGTGCTGAGAAGCTCCAAGACCAGAGGAAGATTGATGACAAGGACCTTCCTCTAGAGCCAACAAAGAGAGAAAGCCTTCCCCTGGAGATGGCACCCCGAATTCGGACTTGTAGCCTACTAGACTACAGACTGAGAGAATAAATTTCTCTTTGTTAAAGGCATCCACCTGTGGTATTTCTGTTACAGCAGCACTAGATGACTAAGACACCTTGGAAGATGGAGCTGATCAATTAAGTTTAGTGAGTGTAAGTACACAAAGCAGGTATTTAGATCAGTCCTCAGGAAGAAGACATCGATACTGATCATCTTTAGTGAGAAAGGAAGTGGTTCCCCAAGAGCATTGTATCAGGTCAGAACCATATCACAGGAAGATTCAGAGCCCTGGACAAGTGTGAGAAGTTGTGGAGCCACCACCTCAAGAGTGAAAGGGGAGGAGTGTGGCTTGAGTAGAATCTTGTCTTTATCCTTTCTCTGGCTATTGGCTAAGATCAAAGGTAGAATCTGTTCCTATCAATTAAAGTTTCTGATGTGTTCTCTATCTGCCTATATGGAATTCGGAAATCGATTGGGAGCTTGCTCTATCTAATCCTTGCCTAGCCTAGAATTGCAATACTTCCAGGAACAAGGCATTTCTTTTTGGGTTTATGATAGATTGTTTTCTGTTGTTTCCCTTGTGTGCTACAAAGTGCTCTAAATCACTCTTAATGAGGCTCCAGAATGCATTTCCACCATTTGAACTGCAAGGATAGAGTTTCCTTTAAGTGGAATGGACAAAGTAGCTGGGCATGAGCCATTTTGCCAGTGCTGTATCCAGGATGGTGTTGGATAAGAGGGCCATTTAGGGGAGGGAGGGAGGGATACAAGGAGAACTGGGGGAGGGAGGAAGAGGCTGATCCTGAGACAGTACTCCAATGCCAAGGGACTATGTGTGAGGACATGTGGCCTGAGGGACAGCCAGCATGGGCAGTGACAGAGGGAGAGGAAAGTGCATCAGAGTTCCAGAGGCAGCAAAGTGAGTAGCGTCTGGGGTCTTAAAAGTTTGCAAACAGCCATCTAAGACACAACTACAGACCTCTACTTTCCAGGAGAAAAACAATAAGAAGGTAACCAAAAGCACAGAGAAGAAACAAGTCTACAGGAGCTACAACCTCATTTACCCTGAGACCAGAAGAACTAGATGGTGCCCAGCTACCACCAGGGACCATTCTAACCAGTGTCACAGTAGTTGGTCCAGAATAGAACGGGAGAAAAATATGGAGAACTAGAATTCTTATTTTAAAAAAAGAAAAAAAAAAAAAAAATCCAGACCATCAGTATGAGACCAGAAGATCAACAATTACTCAAAAGCAAAGATGAGAAGATAAGCAAGCAGGGAAACTAGAGTACTGGAAAGGGAACAACCTGAACACAATTAAAGAGAATGTTGACACATTGTGATAAATGTAACTAATGTCACTGATCAGTTTGCATGGAAATTGTCAAATGGGAACCTAACTTGCTGTGGAAACTTTCACCAAAAACTCAATAAAATGTTATTTAAAAAAAATAAAAAAAGAAATTTTACACTGTTTTCCTTCTGAGATTGAAGTTTAAAAATAAACAGGAATGAGTATTAGAAATAGGAAGTGACTGGGAAGTTATGGAATTAGATGAAGCCATTGTCAAGATATTAAGGGAGCTCAGAGTAAAGTAGGGATCACATATGTGGAGACTGGGAACAGTTCAACAGTTTTATGCTTACACCCCAATGTTGTACCACTCTTCAATAATCATAGGGTTTCTTCATTTCTTACAACAACACAAAAACAAAAACAGAAAAACGTTGGTTCAGATGTTTTAGTGGTACACCATCTACCTCCAAGATCCTAAGCAAAATTTCAACCTAGACAAAGCCTGACTTGGAAAACCACTCTTCTTCATCACTCTCCCCTTTTGCCTTCCCTCTCTTACCCTACAGAGAATCTGTACCCTCCTGTTGCCCTCTGTACAATTACTAGGGCCAAATTTATGTACCATCAAGGACACTAAAAATAAATATCTATATTTTCTTTTAATATTTTGCCCACTGTGACCCACTTTTCAAAAGCAAGTGATGAGGTGTGTCCTAAATAAACATCTATGAACTCTGTTATGCAGTGTTGGCTACTCAGCTTTTGTACCATAAACCAAAGTTGTTTTCTATAGCCAGCAAAAGTTAAAACCGTTATCCATGTCAATAAAATTGATGTTTGAGTACCGAAATTCCACTTGCTTCATCAAAAATCTACTTCTTTGAGGGCCATTTCCCACTGATAATCCTGGTATTAAGAGTTCTCGTTAGTGCCACCTTTGATGTGGCTGAGTCACATGTAGAATCACTTCCAACCTGCCAATATGTCTGAAAATGCATTTTTCAGCAATTATAAAATCAAAACTGTGAAAGTTCCTTGCAAACAGAGCATTTGATCAGCTGATGTTATTTTAATTATTCATTTTTTTAATGAAGTACTTGCAGATGTCTTTAAAAATTAGAATTAAGAGCTAGACTATCACCTGAAGGGAAAAAAAAGTCAAGTTTCAGTTTTAGGGTTTTACTAACATTAGGTGATTATCACCTGTAATTTAAATACCTCAGTTTAAACAGTAAGATATATATATGTGCTTTAAAACTCAGCTTTAGTATTCACTCTAGGGGTTGTTAATTAACAGTTGAAGTGTCCTAATGGGCATAAACACTCCAGGGGTGGTTTGTTAGCATTTAAAGGCCCTAATCAGGAGCCTTGGATTTGTAATCAGTGGCTACAACATCTCTGTCAACTTTCCCTAAATGAGATATTAGAAATAACTTTTTATTGGTGAAATGAGTGACTTTTGAAGTATGTGTATTGCACAAGCCCCTCATCCTTAACGAGTCAAGTATTAATTTTAGGTGAGCCCAAAATGGTGCTTGGCTGTTTTCTTAGTCCTGTGCCTTCCACTTAATGGAGGATCTGTCACCTGATCCAACAAGAGTGGCTGAATCCTACAGAATGTTGTTGCATTTGCTTCAAGTGAATATTCCTTACAAGGTGCTGGTCAGAGAGCTTACAAGAACAATTTGCTTGACTCACGTGCTAGTTACTAATCAATGTTTAACCATGGAATTCAATCTAATTTTCTCTGATCACATCACCCAGTGGTGCGGTGGAGGATGAGAAGGCTCTAATGACTCCAATTGTCAGAGGCCCCTCAAAGAAGCTGACAATTTTGCACCCTCAAACGGCTTAAGTCCATTAACCACACTTGGTCCACAAAGAGTTACCATGAAGTGTATTTAATGAAAAAATGAGGGCCAAGTTAAAAAAAAACAAAACAAAAAACTACACAAAACGGTATGTATTTGAAAAAAATGTGACAAGTTTTCATAAAGAGTGTCATGGATTGAACTGTGTCCTCCAAAAATATGTGTGTCAATTTGGCTGGGCCATGATTCCCAGTACTGTGTGATTGTCCACCATTTTGTCATCTGATGTGATTTTCCTGTGTGTTGTAAATCCTATCACTACGATGTTAATGAGATGGATTATCAGCAATTATACTGATGAGATCTACAAGATTAGATTGTGTGTTAAGCCAGTCTCTTTTGAGATATAAAAGAGAGAAGCCAACAGAGAGACATGGGGACCCCCACACCACCAAGAAAGAAGCACTGGGGTCCCTGTGCTGAGAAGTCCTTGACCAGGGGAAGATTAATGACAAGGACCTTGCTCCAGAGCCAACAGAGAGAAAAAGCCTTCCCCTGAAGCTGACGCCCTGAACTTGGACTTCTAGCCTACTAGACTGTGAGAGAATAAACTTCTCTTTGTTAAAGCCATCCTTTGCAGTATTTCTAGATAACTGAGATAAAGAGATACGTGGTTTTGTCTATATAATAATAATGATAATAACAATATCAAAAATTACATAAGGTTTACTATGTGCCATGCAAGGAGCCGTGATGGCGCAATGGTTAAGTGGTCGGCTGACAACCGAAAGGTTGGCAGTTCAAACACACCCAGCAGCTCTGCAGGAGAAAGAACTGGTGATCTGCTCCAGTAAAAATAACAGCCTAGAACTGAGACTGGAGGTACCCTGGAAAGCCATGGATTCTCTATCAGCCCAGAACTAAAACAATTTCCAAGGCCAACTCTTCAGACAGGGATTGTACTGGACTGTGGGACATAAGGTGATACTTGTGAGGAGTGTGCCTCTTAGCTCAAGTAGATACAAGAGACGAAATGGGCAGCTTCTGTCTGGACGTGAGATGGAAAGGAAGAGAGGATTAGGAAATGGTTGAATGGATATGGGGAATCAGGAGTGGAAAGGAGGAGTGTGCTGTCACAGTACGGGGAGAGCAATGAGAGTCACATAACAATGTGTGAATAAATTTTTGTATGGGAAAAAAAAATTACAGCCTAGAAAACCCTATGGGGCAATTCTACTGTGTCACATGGGGTCACTATGAGTTGAAATTGACTCTACAGCACCTAACAACAACAACATACACGTGCTATGCAGTCTTCTAAGATATATGTATGTAAATGCTGTTGTATATATAAATTCTCACCACAACTCTATGAAAAGATACTGTCATTATGCCCATTTTACCAAGGAGGAAACCGAGGAACAAAATGTGACTTGTCCTGGATCATACAGATCAAGAAAGTGGGGAAAAAATGATTTGAATCCAGGCATTCTGCTAACTCCAGAATTTGGGCTGGTAACTGTAATAGACACCAGACTTTCCTTTCTGAAAAATAGCAGTCAGGAAAGTGACTAGGAGCCAAAGGAGTTTATAGGGTTAAAGAAAACTGGACTTGCTGTAAGAGCCCGGGGGAAAACTAAGGAATTCTGAGGTTTTCCTTGGCTTTAGCAAGGCCTTTACCAACAAGGGATTTTTCTGTCAAGCATCATTTAGGCAGCAGGGCTTCTGTGATGAATTAAAAATAAAGACCTGTCACTTGGTTGATGATGTGTATAACAGTTTTTCTAGATGCAACAAAGCTGCTGAGTATTAGGAGACTATAAAGAGAAAAGGCAGATAGCAGACAACCTGCCTCTTTATTCCATATTTGACTTTCTTCCTTTTATATCCCTTCTATATTATGCTATAGTAGAACAATCACTCACGTATGTGAGGTTACTGATATAAGCCACAGCAAAACATTCTTTCATGCAGCCATGTTCTTCTCTATTCCTCACAACCCCTTGGAGTCCCTGGGTGGTGCAAACAGTTAACATGCTTGGCTGCTAACCAAAAGGTTGCAGGTTCAAGACCACCCAGAGGCACCATGGAAGAAATGCCTGGCAATTTACTTCTGAAAAATAGGCCATTGAAAACCTATGAAGCACAGTTCTATTCTGACAAATAGGAGGCTGTCATGAGTTGGAATCAATTCTACAGCAACTGGTTTGGTTTTTGGTTCTCGATTCCTCAGCAGGGTTAAGAATTAGGATAATCTGATTCTAAGCACAATTATTGGTGAGCTCTTAACCCGCAGCTATGAATCTGATCTTGCATTTTTCTTTTGCAAATTCCTCTTTAGACATGATTCTTGGAAGAGAAACCACCAGTCCACACCATCATTCTATGGATGTCCTTTACCCATTTACTCACTTTAATTCCTGCAACATACTGTCTAAGTAAGAGTGTGGAGGTCCACCTAAAACCTCTTTCCATTTTCCCCTCAGCAAGGCAACTTGACATATCTCCAGCAGTCCCGTTTTTTTCAGCTTAGCTCTGTGTATACTCAGGATCGTGGTGAACTACTCACTCATCCACATCAACAAAACTATAGGAAACTGACCCTGAAAACCGCAGAACAACACAGTGGTTCTGGGGGCTCCTACATCCAGATCCTAAAACTTTTGTAGGACTTAGGACATTGGCATTCTTCTAACTGTTAGTTACTTGGCAAGTTGGCAAATCTTTCTAGAAATCCTCAATGTTTATACACAATATTATAGATCCCAGAATGCTGTTATGTAAAACCATGATGATTACTTAAGATATTCATCAAGCTTTAATGGAGTACTAGGAATTAAAACCAATGCTGGAAATTAGGAAGGACTGAGACACAGATGCTGCTGATTTGAGGGGGGCTGTTTTAGCTGCAGGTGATAGCAGCCTGACTTAAACCAACTTAAACAAAAACTTATTGACTCATGTAACTATAAAGTCCAGATTTAAATTTCAGGCATGGATGGATCAAGGGGGCTTAATTTATTTTATCAGGACTCTCTTTTCGCTTTTCATCTCTGCTCGTCTTTGCTTCTCTTTGTGTGCTGGCCTCATTTTCTCTTACTAAAGATAGCTTCCTCTAATACAACCTAAACCAATGGCCGTAAGGAGCTCCAGCTTAGGTCATTCTTAGAGCTCACAACTGCAGCGAATGGAGACCTTCTCCCCAGAATCCATATATCAAAAATCAAAGAACATTCTTATTGGTCCTCCTTTATCACATGTCCATTTGACTGACTACTCTAACCAGGGGGAGAATAGTATTCAGATTGACCAGGACTGTGTTACCTACTTATCCTTCAGGTGAAGAGGACTTCAGTCCCACTTGCACAACATAAAATGTGTTTCCCACACAGGGACAGGGCAGATAGACAGACAAAAAGGACAGATATCCACTGTGGTAGCCAGCCTCCAAGACTGGAGGGTTGTAGAGGGAAAAGAACCCAGATTCAAATTTAATCAAAAGAGATTTTTATTAAGCCAAGACAAAGACAATCATTTGAATGAGGGATTTGCCAGTGTGCACTGGGCACAAGAGACTAGCAGAATCCACTGAATCACAGTCCTGGAGTCTCTGATATACTACTACAGAAGGAAGTAAAGTTAAGAAAAATTCCGATTGGTTATTCATTGATAAATCATTGTCAAAGGCAGGACACTCAAAGTGGGATCTTTACAATCATTGGTGAACCCAGCATATGTGGGTTTATGTGATCGGTTTAAAGGGTTTTTGCTGGCTAGCTCTACTTAGTGATATGTGTGCTTTGTTGATTAGTTACTCCTTACTACAAAGGGTTCACAGGGCAGTCATAAGGTCACTGCAAGACATTCCTTTCTTGGAGCATAGCTTTCTTGTACAATGTAGGTTCTGGAGAGTGACTTGCATCGCTTGGTTACAAAGAAAACATTTCCTTAGTGATAGGGTTGGATATGTGTAAAAGGTTAACAACCTGTCAGCAAGAAGAAGTTAAAATAGGATATGAGACTGAGCCCTGGATCAGGCATTTTACTTTGGTCAAGTGTCTTACAATTTTGGGGCTCCACGAAAGTCCCAAATGACCTTCTGGTATTTACATCCTTGCGTAATCTTCTTCCACAGTGAATCATGGCTGGCCTGCATGAGCAATAAAACACTGTAGAAATGATGCTGTGTGAACTTCAAGGCTAGATCATAAGAGATCACACTATCTCAGAATACCTGCTCTGGTGGAAGTCAGCTGCCACGTTGTGAGGACACTCACAGAAAAGCCTTCAGATGACTGCAGCCCTGGGCTACATCTTGAATGCACCTTCTTGAGACCCCTGAGCCAGAACCACCCACCTAAGCTGCTTCTGAATTCTTGAATCACAGAAGCCATGAAATGATAAATGTTTATTGTTGTTTTAAGGTTTTGGGATAAGCTTTTACTTATCAATATATAACTAATACATCCACTATACCTGCTCTCAAGTAGCTCACAGCCTGAACGTTTAGACATTTAAATAACTAATTTGTGAGTTGGGTAGGCAGACAGAGGCAACAGAAGAGATGTTTTCGTGAATGTTTTATGGAGGAGGGCATCTGTGAGCTGAACTTTAAGGATGGACATGATCAGGAATGGCAATCTAGGCAAAGGGAACAGCACGAACAAAGGTTCTGAAGCTTGAACGTGAACCATGTGTTCGGGGAAATGCAAATAGAATAATGTGGCTATAGTTAACGCAAGGGTTTATTAGAATCACTTGGCTGGCTTAAAAACTATACAGATACTCAGATTCCACCCCTAGAGAACATATGATTAGAAAACACTGGTTTGGGTTCCTTAGTGTTTTTTGTTTTTGGTTGGTTGGTGAGTTAATTGCTGTGGAAGGGTGTGTTTGCAGCAGTGTTTCTCAGTAGGGTCTCTAGACCACATGCATCAGAAAAGTAGGCTCTTAGGTCCCAAACCAAGCCCAGTGAAATAGGCTTTGGAAGGGGGTGGACTGGAGTCCAGGGATCTGCGTTTTGACAAACACCTTAGGAAGTTTTTCTTCACACTAGTGTAATGGTCACTCTCTCAGGACCTGATTTAATCAGATGGATACAGGGTCCTTCATCATGAACATGAAACACAAGAGGGGCAAATTGTGGGAAAACCCGGAGAGAATTGTTTTGTGGAAAAATGGAGACTTTCAAGAAAGAGGTGGTGAATCCAAAACTGGATATACATTCATGCCATAATGAATATCAAATATGCTTAAGTTAAAAGATTAGCAGGAAATATACCAAAAATATCCTTGGATATATTATTGTACTGGTATTGTGGATAATGTTGGTTTTTGTTTTTTGGGTTTTTTTTGTAGTGTAGGTACATTACTCCTATAATTTAAACAATGACTTCCAAATTTTTTAAGAAGCTGTGTTAATGCTGTAAAGAAGTCAGGTTGAATGAGGACTGGAAAGGGGTCATTGGCCTTGGCAAATGGGAGGCCACTGGAGACCTTTGGATAAGGGGGTGGAAGCCAGATTACAATGGTTGAATTCAGTGCGTGGGGAGGAAGTTGAGGGAGGCTCTATAGACCACTAGTCAAGGACTTTGGCAGCAAAGGCAAATTTTAAAATAAAATTGTTCTTTTTTTGTTTCTGATTATAAAAGTAGTGCTTGTTCATTATATAAAAGTTGGGCAATACTGAATATTAAGAACAAAACAGTGAACCAAAAAACCAAAGCCGTTGTCGTCAAGTTGATTCTGACTCATAGTGACCCTATGGTCTCTATGAGTTGGAATTGACTTGATGGCAATGGGTTTGTTTGTTTGTTTTTTTATAGGACAGAGTCGAACTGCCCTGTAGGGTTTTCAAGAACAAAATAATAGTCACCCATAATCCCACCATCTAAAAACCAAACCATACTAGCGGCTTGGTGTATTTGTTGAATGAGCGTTTCCCCTTCACAACAATGCTGTGACGTAGACAGAACAGATCAAACGATCCACATTATTCTCCTCAGCTGAGGAAATCAAGGCTCAGAAAGGTTAAGCAACTTTCTGAGGCACTAAAACAGGCCATAATTATGTGTTTGGCTGCCATAATGCTTTGCAGTTTCCACAGCACTTTAGCCAGCATTTCCTGGTTGCCTACCTTTCATCCCCTCTAACTCCATCTCCCTCCGCTGGCATATTTGGACAGTTTAGACCCTTTCTTGTGTCCTACTATGCCCTGAACAGATTTCAGCTGAAGCACCTCTAACATTTTATTGCAAGTATGTGTTTACATGCTTGAATCACCCAGGAGGCCATAACTCTTCGAAGGCAGCAACTGAGTTTCCTTTTCATGCTTCCAGCTCCTAGCATAGCACTTGAGAGTCTTTGCACAAAACATGTTTATGAAATGATGGGTAATAGTAATGTTTTGATATAATAACTGATGCAATTTTCATTCCCAATATTTCCTGCTTCTCTGTAATAGCTCCCCCTTTCTTGGCAGCAGCTAAGGTGTTGGATGCATAGCCTGCTCATGATAGGAATAACGAAGGAGAACCAGTCAAATTTTTGGCTTTTGACTTTCAAAAGCTCAGGTGGGGGTATAAACCGATCCGGAAGACTGTCTAAAAAGCTGGATTACCAACTCCCTAAATATGATCTACTCTGGAAGGGAGAGGAAGGTTGAGGGAAAGGAAGCAACTGAAACACGGATATGTTTCCCTGAGAAAGGGGCCCATGCCCTGCCTTCCACCCTGCTGAACCTGCTGATACATATCAATAACGCTATTATAAAAGAGAAGAAAAAAAGGACAACAATCACACTGTCTGTAATTTTGTTAAAACAAGCAAAAAAAAAAAAAAGAGGAAGCAGATACGGCAAACTTAAATGTTAAACCTAGGTGCTGGATATATGGAAGTTCATTATATCTCTTATTTCTTTGAATATTTGAAATAAATTTTTAAATAAAAAAATGAAGCTAGTGTATCTAGTTTAACATCCATACCGAAAAGCATATGGTATGCTCATATAGAAGGCATGCCTTGCCTTAAGTTACTGCGAATTAAAATGGAGGAGGAGAGTACTCTCCTCTCTTTTTTGGGTGTGTATAATGCAAGGAGAAGCCTGAGTGGTAGCAGATATTGTTTCATTTCTACTGTTATTGATGAGCTCTCTGGGGAATGGTTAGGCTATAACTGCAGAAGTGGGGTGGGTGGGCCATTGATGAAAACCCTCCTTCACCCTTGTAGCCAAAGGGAGCACTGTACTAGGCAGGGCAGGATCATCATCAAGAAATACAAAGAAGAGAGATGGAGAGAGGAGGGGAATGTTATAGTTGTGTCTAATTTTAAGAAAACTTAATTTTTGAAAATAAAAGCACAGTTAGTAATGGTGAAATAATGTGGAAAAGATAGTGAGAGTGGTTGCAGAACTTGAAGAATGTAATTAATTTCACTAAACTGTACGTCATGGAACCCTGGTGGACAGGTAGAGATTGTTGAAATGGTGTCTCTTTTCCTGTGTACATTTTCACCAAAAAATAAAATTAAATACATTAAATAAAAAAGTCCAGAAAACAGAGATTATGAGATGATTATTTGCTCTATAAAAAAAAACATTTCCAGAACTTCACAAAAATTTTAAAAAAATTTTCAATAGATAACACATGCAAAAGGAGCCCTGGTGGCGCAGTGGTTAAGCGCTTGGTGCTAATTAAAAGGTCAGCAGTTCGAACCCACAAAATGCTCCATGGGAGAAAGATGTGGCAATCTGCTTCCAAAAGATTACAGCCTTGGAAAATCTACGGGGTAGTTCTACTCTGTCCTGTAAGGTTGCTATGAGTCAGAATCAACTCGATGGCAGCAGGTTGAATACATGCAAATATATGTAATAACTTGGCTAATGCTTACTATGTTCATTGTTTCTGCTTTAGGTATAATTAGTTCATTTAATCCTTAAAATAACCGCGTGAGCTGGGTTCTGTTAAAATCCCCATTTTAGGCAGAGCTAGGCTTCCAAGGTCCTGCTTGTAACTGTTACAGTTGACTGCTTCCCTCAATAAGACACAAAAGAGCTGGTCCCCTCCTCAGAACTACCACTGTTACCAACTTCCTGGGGATCCTTCCAGAAAATACTCAAATCAAGAAAACTTCTGTTTTCTAGGCTCATTCCAGCCCGTTTTTCAATCTGTAGTTTGGAGAATGGATTCCGTTGCTCCTTTCTATCCACATGGTTAGTTCTGTCCCATAAACTGTGATATCCCTGAGGTGCCTGCAGAGAGGCACAGCCTGTTACATTGCCACCTGTAAGCCCACAGATCCACAAACAAGGGGCCTCTGATTTACTAAACTTCTCCCTGCTGGTCCACAGAGCAGTTAATCTTCTGCCCCAGGGCAGAGTGTGACGGCTCCCAAGGGTCCCATGAAGTACTCTTTTCAAAGTGAAATTCTCAATCAAATAAACTTGAAACAGACTTGGTCTGGATCCAGGTACAGACCCACCCCCATTCGCTACGCCTCCAGGCAGCAGTTGGCTACACTTCACTTACTGGGTTGTTGAGTCCTCTGGTGCAGACTATGGTTTTCCTTCAATTAAACAGTGATTTAAAACCCTCATTCTTTCTGTTTCAGACTGTGTGGGGGTATAATCATTCTGTCGTCACAAAGGAGTACCCCCAAATCAACCAGAACTATGTGGCCACCCCGATGGTGATTATCAGGTAGATACTGCGTTAAACCCATAGATCTGGTTTTTAAGGAATCTCTTAACTTTATCCAATTAGAGAAATTTTTAAAAACCCTTCCTTTGTTTCCTGACTGGAGTTTTATTTGGATTCTTTCTAAATTTTCCCTCAGACATTCAGATTATCCCTTTTCTTACATTACTGCCCACAGATTCTCCTCGTCTCTACTAGAGTAGAGGAGCCATGGTGGCCCAGTGGCTAAGTGCTCAGTTACTAACTGAAAGGCCAGCAGTTAGAACCCACCAGTTTCTCCGTGGGAGGAAAATGTGGCAATCTACTTCCGTAAAGATTACAGCCTTGGAAACCCTATGGGGCAGTTCTATTCTGTTCTATAGGGTCCCTGTGGTTGGAATCGACTTGACAGCAATGGATTTTGGTTCTACTAGAGTGCCTCAGTGATTTTCTGGTTGTAATAATAAAAAGGAAAGAGCTTTCTTCTCTTTCTGTGTAAACTCTAAAAAGAAAAAAAAGGCAAAGAATGATTCCTTTTTGTGCAGTGTTTGTGTTGGTAGGGGAGTTCCTGGGTGGTCCAAAGGTTAAAGCACTTGACTGCTAACTGAAAGGTTGGCAGTTTGAATCCACCCAGAGGTGTTTTGGAAGAAAGGTCTGGGAATCTACTTCTGAGAAATCAGTCATTGAAAACTATGGAGCAGAGTTCTACTCTGACACACATGGGGGTCGCTATGAGTCTGAATGAACTCCACAGCAACTGGGTTTTTTGGTTTTGTTTTGTTTTTTGGTGTGTGGGGGGAGTTGTGAGATGAAAAGGTATATAGTAAATTCGTAACAGTGCTACAGTTTATATTAACAATTTGATTAGAAGCCCTTTCCTGGACACCTCATCCTGTGTTCGTTTTTTTACTGAGTGTATTAATGTGGAAATCATTAATGCTGTTTCTGTCTTTCCTTCTGGCACACTGTTGTTGTGTGCCGTTGAATTGATTCTGACTCATAGTGACCCTACAGGACAGAATAAAACCACCTCATAGGATTTCCTAGGCTGTAATCTTTGTGGGATGGCTGGTGGGTTCAAATCTTTCAGTTAGCAGCCAACCTGCTTAGCCATTGTGCCACAGGGGCTCTTTTCTGGCTGCATTTCCCTGCCTCTTTGGAAGTAAGGTGAGGTCATGTGATTTGCTTTGCCCAGCGACATGTAAGGGGAAGCGACATGTATCATTTCTAAGGGAAAACTTTAAAAGCCAGGGTCTGATTTCTCAGGGTCTCTTTCCACTGCTGCATTGACTGTATAACAGGTGTTGAGATGGAATCTGCACAGTCTGGGTCCTTGAGTGACAAAGATGAGGAGAGCTCCCTTCCGTCCTGCAGTGGGCGACATAAGGAGACATTAACTTTTGTCATGCTATGCTACTGACGTTCGGGAGCTGTCATTTAGCCCATCCTGACTGACAAAATTAGAAACAATTGTAAATAAGTAATGAGAAGCGTTGTGGCTTTTACTCCGCCTCAGCCAATGAGAGCAAAAGTTAAAACCTATCTTTTCATCTGACTGAGCAATCTCAGATGAAATAGCAATCCAATTTATTCATTTAGCAACTATTTATTGAGGACCTACTGTGTACAAAACATTATAAGGGTAACAAAAGCTTTATTTGATTGTTAGGAATAAAAGACACTAAAATTCCAGATAATTCAAAACATTCAACATGACTAAATATCTAAAATGCTGTGCAAAGTGCTTTTATTACAATTTTATATTGCTTCTGCACATTTTCCAGGTATAATATTGTCAAAAGATAATTTTCAAGAAAGGTAAAATCATGACTCTTGTACAGATAGAAAATGAACAAATATCAGAGATCTTACCTAATTCATTTTTTAATGAAGAAACTGGATATATGTTACAACTAGTTCAAAAGAGAAGGCAAAAGAACCATAACTTTATATAGAGTATAAACCAGTTGCCATCAATTCAATTCCAGTTCATGGAGACCCCACGTGAGTCAGAGTAGACCTATGCTCCATAGGGCTTTCAATGACTGATTTTTTTTAGAAGCAGATCACCAGGCCTTTCTTCTGAGGTACCTCTGGTTGGACTTCAATCTCCAACCTTTTGGTTAGTACCACCCAGGGACTCCTGTATAGAGTATAGGAATGTTGAAGTGAGTTTACAAAAATGGACACAAAACTGGGTTTTTCCATTGGGGTGAGGAGGCTTGGGACATGGGGACGGTCAATGGAAACTCTACCACAGAATTGTTTGCATGACTATAGATAAGAATTATTTTGCACTACTATTATGTCTCTGGAGCTTTGGTGGTGCAGTGGTTAAGAACATGGCTGCTAACCAAAAATTTAGCAGTTCGAATCCACCAGCTGCTCCTTGGAAGCCCTATGGGGCAGTTCTACTCTGTCCTGTAGGGTCGCTATGAGTTGGAATCGACTTGTTGGCAACTGGTGGGGCTAAATCACTTATGTACAAATTACAGAGTTGTGAAATAGCTCAAAGTCAGTGAAAGGCTAGACTCAGAGAAAGCGAAAGGCAAGCTCTGGATAACGCATAGTTTTCCATTGGAGATAGCCGGTAGTCTTTTTTGCTCATACCAAATTTTCTTACAGAGTGATTTCCCTAAATAAAAATAAGTGCTACTATTGACTGAGTGCTTTCTCAGAGCTAGGCTATGTACTAAGACCTTTACATACTGGCAAAACCAGTTCTTCCGACCCTAATTGCCTGGAGTTAGGCCAAACTTCACAGACTAAGAGCATAGTCCTCCACAAGACTGCCTTCACTTCAGATGCTAGTCACAAGCTCAGGGGTTCCCAGGACATTCACACTTCTGACCAACTGGTTATAAATTTTGGGTTCCCACTAGCCCTCCAAGTTCACTAATTCACTAGAACAACTCATAGCACTCAGGAAAGCACTGTACCCAGGATTACAGTTTTATTGTAGGAAAAAAGGATACAAGTTAGAACCAGCTAAAAGAAGAGGGGCGAAGAGGAAGCTCTTCTCCCTGCGGAGTCAGGATGTGTCACCCTCCAGTCACAATGATGTAACAAATAACATCACTTAGGGAAAATTTTCACCTTTTTTTTTTTTTTTGATCATTATTATTATTCACTGTATGATTATTACTGAAAGTAATTTTGTCAAATAAAGAGGGGTATGTTAAAAAAAACGATCTATTAAGGCATCAGATGTGCTATGTAGTCACTGTTGGAAACCAGATGCTTGAACTTCTTCAGGCATCAACATGTAAACAGTAGCCAATCACTTAAAATGAGTTCAAACTCTGTTCCAGCTGTTGACGTCAAATCAAACGACTGAACTTTAATCTTTTTCCTCTTCAATACTTTTTAAAAAACAAATTTCATAATAAAAAGTATGTCATACATAACCTCTACAAATGCCATGTTTTGGTAGTAAATTGCTGTTGTTGCTATTGTTATTATTAGATGCCGTTGAGATGATTCCTACTCATAGGGACTCCACGTACAACAGAACAAAACACCGCCCAGTCCTGTACCATCCTTACAATCATTGCTGTGTTTGAGCCCATTGTTGCGACCACTGTGACAGTCCATCTTGTTGAGGGTCTTCCTCTGTTTTCACTGACCCTCTACTCTACCAAGCATGATGTCCCTTTCCTGGGATGGGTCCCTCCTGATAACATGTTCAAAGTATATGAGATGAAGTCTTGCCATCTTCCCTTCTAAGGAGCATTCTAGCTGTAGTTCTTTCAAGACAGATTTGTTAGTTCTCTTGGCAGTTCATGATATATTCAATATTCTTGGCCAATGCCATAATTCAAGTGCATCAATTCTTCTTCAGTCTTCCCTACTCATTGTTGAGCTTTCTCATGCATTTATGAGGTGATTGAAAATACCATGTCTTGGGTTAGGTGCACCTTAGTCCTCAAGGTGACATCTTTGCTTTTTAATACTTTCAAGGGGACTTTTGCAGCAGATTTGCCCAATACAATATGTCCTTTGATTTCTTGACCGCTGTTTCCATGAGCATTGATTGTGGATTCAAGTAAAAATGAAATATTTGACAACTTCAATATTTTCTCCTTTTTTAATGATGTTACTTATTGACTGAAAACAGTTGCAGCATGTATCAACAAAGAACTGCCAGAAATTCAAGCTGGATTTAGAAGAGGATGTGGAACGAGGGATATCATTGCTGATGTCAGATGAATCTTGGCTGAAAGCAGAGAACACCAGAAAGATGTTTACCTGTGTTTTATTGACTACGCAAAGCATTCAACTGTGTAGATTATAGCAAATTATGGATGACATTGCAAAGAACGGGATTCCAGAACACTTATTTGTGCTCATGTGCATCCTGTACATAGTCCAAGAGGCAGTCATTCGAACAGAACAAGGGGATACTGTGTGGTTTAAAATCAGGAAAAGTGTGCATCAGGATTGTATCCTTGCACCACTTATTCAGCCTGTATGTTGAGCAAATAATCCAAGAAGCTGGACTGTATGAAGAAGAATGCAGCATCAAGACTGGAGGAAGACTCAGTAACAACTTGTGATATGCAGATGACACAACCTCGCTTGCTGAAAGTGAAGAGGACTTGAAGCACTTACCGATGAAGATCAAAGACCACAGCCTTCAGTATGGATTATAACATAAAGAAAACAAAAATCCTCACAACTGGACCAATAAGCATAAGTAAATAGATGAGCTGTGGAAATGGGATAAATCAAGCACACTTTTATTTAAAAAAAACTTTATAGGGAAAAGTACTTTCCAAACCTACAAAATATTAGGGCTTCCTCTGGGCTCTTTTTCTCAACAAATCAGATTTATTATTTTAAAGTAAGAGTAGCCACAGACATTATGTCTCCAATTTCTGTCTCTTTGCTTATATTTTAAAATAAATAAACTTTATTCGTAAAGCAGAATGCTGTTTTGGGTTGACCAGAATATTGTTTAACCATATTGATTTGTGGATAACCCTGCCTTCTTATCTAGCCCATCCATATTCCTTTGGACGTTGCTTCTGTCTTAGGTCAATATTGATTATAAACTTGAGGATGGTTCCCAGCCTTTGCTCAAGTCATACTTCTTGCATTCTCTTGATGGCTTAGCTTCTAGTCGTGATGGAATTTTTCTCCTGAGGCGTGGACAGAGACATTCCAAAAGCTCTGATGGTGTATCTTATTTACATTTTCTTTTCTATATAATTAAAATTATAAACCAATTTATAAACAATTATTATAAACAATTATAAACAATTTTCAGAGTAGACTTACTAATTGATTCATTACTATGATTAAATAGATACATTTTTTGCGGTTCTCGGTGAGTGGCTTTGCACTGGGAGTCACACATGGTTGTTAACGGGCAAAGTAGGACACTGAGGTACCTTCTTCATGTAAGAGGAATGTTCTTTATTTGTCTCTTCAGATTGCATCTCTACCCTTCTCCACCAAGAGTTGCCAGATTTAGCAAATAAAAATGCGAAATGCTAAATATTGCACGGAATATGCTTATATTAAAATTATTCATCGTTTATTTGAAATTCAAATTTAATTGGGTGTCCTGAATTTTATTTGGCAATTCTGTCTCCACTCTGCTTTGGGCCATAGGAGGCTTCCAATGGGGTTCTGACAATACGCCAGCAGGAAATCAAAGAAGGGAAGAAGAGTGAAGTCAGGTATTTTGTCTCATTTCCCTCCCTTACTGGTTGCTCAAGGTTGGTTGGGTTTACAAAGTCTACAGCTCCAGCAGGTAGCCTCTCTTCCAGCTGGAGTTACTCCCTCTGGGCCCAGTAGTTGTTCCCTTCTCTTGACCCTAGGTCCTAGGGGTGCTAATAGCTCTGCCTGTTACTAGCCCCAGACGGCTTCACTACCCTATTCTAGTTTTTCTTCACCCTGTCCACCCTGCCTTCATTAAATCCTCCACAGTGCCCATTTGAAATGCCATGTGTTCTCTGTCGGGACTCTGATTGACATAGACGGGTTCTGACTGATGAAGAGTAGATCACATGTTTTGTAAAAATATAAAATTAAAATATAAATCACGTTTTGTAAATTGAACCATAGAGCTATCGACTTGCATTAAAAGCCGAGGAAGTTTTTAGTTTAATTTATGGTGTATCTTCAGCTGGAGGTGACTCTTAAGTATGTCTGATTTTGGAGGCATTGGAGATGGCTCTACTCATTAACTATCAGACGTAACTCTACAAAAAAGATTTTTATGCGTAAAACATTGTCCTTCCTTTGCTCTCAATTGTTTGATATTTGTACATTTCTAGTCACTTAATTTGGAGCCCTGGTGGAGAAGTCGTTAAGAGCTATGGCGAGCTACAGCTACTAAACAAAAGGTTGGCAGTTCGTACCCACCAACCACTCCTTGGAAACCCTAAGGGGCAGTTCCACTTTGTCCTATAGGGTTGCTAAGAGTGGGAATTGACTCAATGGCAACAGGTTTGGTTTTTTTTTTTTTAAGTCATTAATTTACTGACCTTCTAAGGAAATATATATATATATATACATACACACATACATATATATATATGTATGTATATATATATAATTTTAAAAAGAGGGTAGTTAAATAAATCATGATAAGTTTATACTATTGAATATTATATAATCATTAAAAAGAACGAGATAGGCCTATATGTGCTAATATGGCAATAACTCCAAGACATTTTGTTAAATGACAAAACCAAGACACAGAACAAAAAAAATATATAGAATCAAATTATTTGTGTATGTGTAAGCTCACAGAAAGGGAACAGGGAAGGGTATATATCCAATCAGCTTTTTAGTGTCTCACTTTTAAATATGACCGGATAGGCTTTTGAGGAAATCTTCCAATATGAAAAAATGAGAACAAAACAGACAGAAAAAAGGAATTCAAAAGGATCAAAGACAGTAAAGGAGCAGAAGAAAGCTTCCAACAAACTGTTAATATCTTCAGGAAGATAAGTGATGACATCACATCCATAAAATAAGCAGGATGCTGACATAAGGAAATCACCAGATAAAAAGGAAGAGCTCTTAGAAATTAAAATATAATTATTTTTGGAAAAAATTGAACTGAAGGGCTGAAAGACAAAGTAGAAGAAGCCCCTCAAAAAGTAAAACAAAAGATCTAGAAAAGAAGGAGAGAAAGAAAAAGAAAATTAGGGCAGTTCAAGAAGTTGGTCTGATTAGCAGGGGTTTCAAACAGAAGGGTAGAAACTGTGAAAGATACAATACAGGAACATATCCCAGAATGAAGGATGCAACAGCCTGGTGAAGAGCCCCACTGAAGACAATAAAAAATGATCCATACCAAGTCATGTGACTGTAAAATTCCAGTTAGGGATGAAAAGTATCCCGAAAGCTTCCACAGAGAAAAAGAGAGGTCACAAGGAAATAGAATGGCCTTGGACTCTCAACAACAATACCAGTAGCTGGAAGACAGTGGAGTAATGCCTTCAAAACTGAGAGAAAATATTTCCAACCTGATTCTCTGCTCAGCCAAACTAACCATCAAATATAAAGACAGCAAAAAAAGATGTTTTCAGACAGGCAAAATTTTCAAAAATTTACCCACCTTGCATGTTTTTTCAGGAAGCGTCTGGAGCATGTGTGCCACCAAAAGTAGGGAATAAACCAAGAAAGAGGGGAATCTGAGTGAGGAAACAGAGAGTCCAGTAACAGGAAGAGAAGTCCTAGGGTTACAAAACGTAGCCATTTTGGAGATCAGCCAGTCGAGACAGAAACAGGAAAATGGAGGGATCCAGGAGAGATGTTTCAATAAAAAGACTGGAGCTGCTAGAATACTTGAGATGCTTGACCATGCTTCTGGGAAGAGAACTGGGGAGGTATAAGAGAAGATATGTAGAAAAGTAAGCAACAACAACCAAAAAAAAAGAGAGAGAGACACAGAGAGAGAAAGACAGGGAGAGAGAGAAGGGAGGGAGGGCGGAAAGAAGGAAGGAAAGGGAAATATAAACAAGATATTCTGATTGCTTACTTGTGAACAATGTTCGCATCATCATTATATTGTAAAAACTGAACATTCATTTCATACAAATTATGATAAAACACGTAGGAAGAGAAGTGTGTGTGAGCGTGGGGTGAGGGTGGTATAAGTGTACTAAATCTTTATCTTCTCTAGTAGGAAGTATGTAGATAATCTCCAAAATTGTTCAATCAATAAAGAGCAGTATAAACATATTACTTAAAAATAAGGAGTTAGGTATAAAAGGAGAAACAGCTAATTGGGTTAGAAGTTGGCTTTGCCCCTGGGGAATCTAATTCTGGGGCTGAGTACTGCTGAGTACTGTTGTTGTTGTTGTTTGTCTGTTATCATATACTTTGTAGTATTAGTTGGCATTTCAAACCATGTTATGTTTTTGACTCCCCAAAATGTTTTTATGGCCAAAATACTGTACAAGGTTTTCTTAAATTTTCTGGAATAAGTTTGAGCCTGGACCAACAAGGTACGTAGCTATTAATTACCTACTAGTTATTAACCACTATTTTGCCTTAATTCAAGTTTTAAATCATATAAATGGCTAAGTACATTAGGGCACATACTTTTTATATTATTTAGAAAGTATTTCCATCAAAGTAAAAGATTTTCTATCATAAATTAATCTATTAACTTTTAAAAATTACTGTTGCTAAGATTATATAGAATCGGATAATTCTATAATTTTATTTTACTCTTTTAAATAAATTTTCTATCACATTCTTTTAATAATCGTCAAAGGAAACAATCCTAGATTAATACTTTAAAAGATAATGAATTATTTAGCTATATCCTTTAGAGATATTTAGACATTTCCTCTCATGTAATTTCCTCCCTCCTAATCAGGGGTAAAAGCATTAATATCCAGTGTCTCTATCTTGGTTTGAATTTCTTTACATTATCTTTGCATAAGCAATGCTCTTAAAATAAACATGTAGTTGCATATAAAACAATCTGGAGGAATTTATTTAGCAACTTTTAGCAAAAAGCTAACAGTGGATATCTGGGAAGTGGAACTGGGGAAGGTTTTTAAAAATGTTTTATGGCCAGTGTGTGCTATTTCTATAAACAGAATATATTGTGTATAGGTATTGTATGTGTATATGTATTTATATAAAATAAAAAAATAAAAACAGGGATTGTACACAGTGGTAGTTTGGGCATTATTATTGGAACTTTTTTTTTATGGTTTTCACCTTCATCACAAAGGGGTTTCACCAGCATAAGCCTGAAAGGATTTTCTGTTGAATTTCACAGGACGTTCCAAGGTTTTGGTTTAACCACTTTGACCAAATGACCCTGAACTGAGGTGACCCAGGGCAACTGGCCTTGGACTGCTAGACCCAGGCTGGGAGCCGCATGTTAATGGCAGGGCCAGGAATGTCCCAGCTTGGCTTAATAAGCAATCACTTGTCAGTTTACAATCAACCATGGTAAAAGCATGTGCTAGTATAAGAAATAAACTTTATAGATAAAAGAAATGACAAATAAATTAATAACAATTTATTATTAACTAATAAACGGGGTAAGTTTCAGCCAAACTATTTTCTCCTCTTTCCTTGTTGAGCCATTTTATGCTGACCAGAAAGCACGGAGTTTTCAGCTTTTTGTTGTTGCCCTTCTGGTGGCGAAGGCATCTTTCAAAGGAGTCCTTCTTACCTGAGAGGACTTGACTAGATTAGTTCTCTGCCCTAGAGTCTCTAGGATAAACAACATGGTCTCATGTTCTCCAGTTTTTATGTTACTATCCTAGATCTTGGGTGGTACAAACAGTTAATGCACTTGGCTGCTAAATGAAAGGTTGGAGGTTCAAGTCCACCCAGATGATGATGAGCCACATGCAGGATCCACAGCAAGAGAGAGAGCTTTGCCAGAGCATTCATATATATATATATATGAATGTATATATATATATATATATATACGTGTGTATATATGTCTGTGTGTGTGTGTGTGTGTGTGTATGTGTATGTATATATATATATATATATATATATATAGAGAGAGAGAGAGAGAGAGAGAGAGAGGATGCAGACCATACCCTTAAGGAAACTCTCTTTACTTGAGCAAGGCAGTACAAGGGTGTGACTTGAATAAGAGTGGTAAGAGTGGTGACTGGGGGAGAGGTGGTGACTTGAGTCACACCCTTTAGTCAGGTGGTGACTCTAGATGCATCCCACCCTAATCTTGCCTCATTAACATAATAGGATTT
The DNA here is from genome assembly GCA_030035585.1 of Dugong dugon. Classification (NCBI taxonomy): domain Eukaryota; kingdom Metazoa; phylum Chordata; class Mammalia; order Sirenia; family Dugongidae; genus Dugong; species Dugong dugon. Next base: position 119,895,911 of record CM057461.1, on the reverse strand, counting down.
ACAACACATCACAAAATAGAGAATAATTACATCAGATCACAAAATGAAGGACAATTACATGAGACCATATAATGGAGGATGACTACATTATTACGTAACTGCCAAACCACTGAAAATCGTGGCCCAGCCAAGTTGACACATAACCTAAACCATCACAGGTTCCATATACCTTATTTGCAATAGCAGCAAACTGTCCAATTCCCGTGGTGGGCCACAAGCACCTTATTTGCATAGTCCCATCCAATCATTGTGTGGAAGTCACGAAGTCTACGGCTAGAAGGGCTTCTTAAGTAATTCACTGCACTGTTGCCACTGAAAACCCTATGAAGCACATTCCTACTCTGACACACGGGGGTCCCCGTGAGTCAGAGTTGACTCGACAGCAACTGGTTTATCCTACTCTTTAGCATACATTTGGAGACTCTGCTGGAAGCACTGCAGATAATTTTGTGGTGGAATTAGGAAAAGAACTCTGATGCTCATATGGCAGGGAAATGAAACTCCTTGGAATCACCTTTGACACTTCCAGTTCTCTCTTGACCCATATCCAATCGATTAGCAAATCCTCCCACTATTCACTCCAAAACATGTCTCTAGTGGGCCTGCTTCTCTTCATCTCCTAGTCCACCACCACACTAGTCCAAGCTTTCAGGTGAGAGGTCTCACCCGGGCTACTGGAATAGCTGCAAACCGGTCTTCACTCCTGCTTGCTCCAGTCCTTTTACCACACAGCAGCCAGAGTGCCCTTTTCAAAACAAGGTTGACTATGTTTCCCTCCAATTTATTATTACGATTTTTTAGAAGTCAGGTTTATTGAAGCATAATTTACACATAGCAAAATTTATCCTTTTAAGGTACACAGTTGGTCTTTGTTTCCTAGAGCTATTGTAACAAAGTACAACCAACTGGGTGGCTAAAAACAACAGAAATTTATTTATTCTCTCACAGTTCTGGAGGCTAGAAGTCTGAAATTCGAGTGTCAGCAGAGTTGATTCTTTCGCAGGGCTTGAGGGAGAATCTGTTCCATGTCTCTTTCCTAGCTTCTGGTGATCACTGGCAGTTCTTGGTGTTATCTGGCTTGTAGAGGTATCACTCCAATATCTGCCTCTGTCTTCACATGGAGTTCTTTCTATGTGCCTCTCTGTATCTCTTCTTAGAAGGGACATCAGTCATAAAGAGATTAGGGCAAACCTTGCTCCACTATGACCTCATGTTAACTAATTACATTTGCAATAACTCTATTTCCAAGTAAGGTCACATTCTGAGGTTCTGGGAATTGGGACTTCAACATATATTTTCTGGGGGGGTGGGCACAACTCAACCCATAATACAAGTTATGAATTTTAACAGATGTGCACTGTCATGTAACCCCCACCATAATTAAGATATAGAAAAATTTCATCACCCCAAAAAGTTCCCTCAAGCTCCATTGTGGCAAATCTTTCTTCATCCACAGCCTCTCTGGTCACTGATCTGTTTTCTGTCCCTATAGTTTTACTTTTTTTCACAATGTCACATACATTGAGTCACACAATCTGTAGCCTTTCGAGTCTGGTTTCTTTCACTTAGCAGAACACGTTTGAAATTTACTCATGTTGGTGCATGTATCAGTAGTTCATTTCCTTTATTCTGGAGTAGTATTCCTGCAATAAAACTGCTTATGCATTCACCAGTTGGTAGATATTTGGATTGTTTCCAGATTTGGGAGACTATGAATAATGCTGCTATAAACATTTGTGTATAGATTTGTGTGTGTGTGTATGTGTATGAATATATGTTTTCATTTCTCTTGGTTAAATGCCTCAGAGTAGGATGGCCAGGTCATCCGGTAAATATGTGCTTAGCTTTATAAGAAACTGACTCTGCTTTCCAAAGTGGCTATACCATTTTGCATTTCCACTAGCAATATATAAAGTTTCTATTGCTCTACTTTCCTCCCAACACTTGCTATTGTCAGTCTTTTTTTTTTTTTTTTTTACCTATTCTGGTTTTATTTTGCATTTAGGGTGTCTGGTGGTGCAATGGTTAAGTGCTCGGCTGCTAACCTAAAGATCAGGTGTTCAAACCCACCAGCCACTCCATAGTATAAAAAACTCGTCGATCTGCTCCCATGAAGATTACAGCCTAGGAAACCCTATGGGGCACTTCTGCTTTGTCCTATAGGCTTACTATGAGTTGGAATTGACTCCATGGCACACAACAATGACTAATGATGTTGAACATCTTTTCATGTGCTTATTTGCTTTCAATATGTTTTCTTTGCTGAAGCATCCATATTTTGGGGGTTGTTTGCCTTATTAATGAGTTGTGAGTACCATTATTTTTTAATTAAAAATCCTAAATAGGTAATATATTCACATAGTTCCAAAACCAAAATGATTTTAAAAGGCACTCATTGAAAAATGCCCATTTTCCCGCATCAATCCCTTTCAGTCCACCACTGTTAGAGAATATTTTAATTAATTTCTTACATTTCCTTCCACTCTTTCTTTATGTAAATACAAACATGTATTCTCATCTTCCTGCCCCCATTCTTATACCAGGAATAATATGCTACATACAGTATTTGTTGATGACATCTGGGACAACATACATGAAGAAAGTAAAACACATGAAAAAACAAGAAAGAAAGAAAACACCAAAATGAGTGTCGGAAGAGACTCTGAAACTTGCTCTTGAACATAGAGTAGCTAAAGCAAATGGAAGAAACGATGAAGTAGAAGAGCTGAACAGAAGATTTCCAAGGGTGGCTCAAGAAGACACAGTAAAGTATAATGAAATGTACAAATACCTGGAGATAGAAAACCAAAAGGGAAGAACACACTTGGCATTTTTCAAGCTGAAAGAAATGAAGAAAAATTCAAGCCTTGAGTTGCAGTATTGAAGGATTCTATGGGCAGAATATTGAACAACACGGGAAGCATCAAAAGGAGGAAGGAACACAAACAGTCACTGTACCAAGAAGAGTTGACATTCAGTCATTTCAGGAGGTAGTATATGATCAAGAACTGATGGTACTGAGGGAAGACACTGGCAAAAGCAAGGCTCCAGGGATGGATGAAATATCAATTAAAATGTTTCAACAAATGGATGCAACACTGGAAGTGCTCACTCCTCTATGCCAAGAAATTTGAAAGACAGCTACCTAGCCAACCGATTGGACCAAAACCAAAAACCAAACATTTGGCCATCACCATATTGGTGCCCATTCCAAAGAAAGGTGACCCTGTGGAGTGTGGGAATTATCAAATAATATCACTAATATCACACATAAGTAAAATTTTGCTTAAGGTAATACCAAAATGGTTGCAGCAGTGCATCAACAGGGAACTGCCATAAATTCAAGCAGGATTCAGAGGAGGCTGTGAAACGAGCGGTATCATTGCTTATGTCAGATGGATCCTGGCTGAAAGCAAAGAATACCAGAAAGGTGTTTACCTGTATTTTATTGACTATGCAAAGACATTCAACTATGTGGATCATAACAAATTATGGGTAAGATAGTGAACAATAGGAATTCCAAAACACTTAATTGTACTCATGCACAACATGTACATAGACCAAGAGGCAATTGTTGGAAGAGAACAAGGGGATACTGTGCAGTCTAAAGTCAGGAAAGGTGTATGTCAGGGTTGTATCCTTTCACCACACTTATTCAATCTGTATGCTGAGCAAATAATCTGACAAGCTGGACTATAAAGAAGAACGTGGCATCAGGATTGGAGGAAGATTCATTAACAAACTGTGATATGCAGTTGACACACCTTGCTTGCTGAAAGTGAAGAGGACTTGAAGCACTTACTGATGAAGATCAAAGACTACAGGCTTCAGTATGGATTGCACCTCAACATAAAACAAAAATCCTCACAATTGGACCAATAAGTGACATCATGATAAACAGAAAGTATTGAAATTGTCAAGGATTTCGTTTTATTGGATCAACAATCAACGCACACGGAAGCAGCAGTTAAGAAATCAGATGATACAACAAAAAGACAAATCATCCAATTAAAAAATGGGCAAAGGATATGAACAGACACTTCACCATGAAGACATCCAGGCAGCTAACAGACACATGAGGAAATGCTTGCAATCACCAGCCATTAGAGAAATGCGAATCAAACTACAATGAGATACCATCTCACCCTGGCATTACTGGCATGAATCAAAAAAACAGAAAATAACTAATGTTGGAGAGGTTGCAGGGAGATCAGAACTCTTATGCACTGCTGATAGGAATGTAAAATGGTACAACCATTTTGGAAAACGATATGGCACTTCCTTAAAAAGCTAGAAATAGAAATACCATATAATTCAGCAATCCCACTCCTAGGAATATATCCTAGAGAAATGAGAACCGTTACACAAATAGACATATGCACACCCATGTTCATTGCAGCATTATTCACAATAGCAAAAAGATGGAAACAACCCAAGTGCCCACCAACAGATGAATGGATAAACAAACTATGGTACACACACACAATGGAATACTATGCAACAATAAAGAACAGTGTTGAATCTGCAAAACACCTCACAACATGAATGAATCTGGAGGGCGTTATGCTGACTGAAATAAATCAATCACAAAAGGACAAGTATTGTATGAGACCACTATTATAAAAACTCATGAAAAGGTTTACACATAGAAAGAAACAATCTTTGATGGTTATGAGGGAAGGGAGAAGTAGGGAGGGAAAAACACTAACCAGACAATAGATAAGTGGTAACTTTGCTGAAGGGTAAGACAGTACACAATACTGGGAAAGTCAGCACAACTTGACCAAGGCAAGATCACGGAAGCTTCATAGACACATTCAAACTCCCTGAGGGACCAAATTACTGGGCTGAGGGCTGGGGACCATGGTCTTGGGGGACATCTAGGTCAATTGGCATAACATAGTTTATAAAGAAAATGTTCCACATCCTACGTTGGTAGTAGCATCTGGAGTCTTAAAAACTTGTGAGCAGCCATCTAAGATCCTCCACTGGTCCCACCCTGTCTGGAGCAAGGGAGAATGAAGAAAACCAAAGATACAAGGGAAATATTAGTCCAAAGGACTAATGGACCACAACTACCACAGCCTCCACCAGACTGAGTCCATCACAACTAGATGGTGCCCGACTACCACGAATGATTGCTCTGACAGGGATCACAATGGAGAGTTCTGGAAAGAGCTGGATAAAAATGTAGAAGAAAATTTTAACTCACAAAAAAAGACCAGACTATTCCTATACACCAATAAAGAGAATGATGAGAAGGAAATCAGGAAAACAATGCCATTTATAATAGACTCTAAAAAAATAAAATACTTAGGAATAAATCTAACCAGGGATGTAAAAGACCTATGCAAAGAAAAGCACAAAACACTACTGCAAGAAACCCAAAGGGATCTACATAAATGGAAAAACATACCATGCTCATGGATAGGTAGACTCAACATAGTGAAAATGACAATTCTACCCAATGCAATTTACAAATACAATGCAATCCCTATCCAAATACCAAAACATTCTTTAAAGAGATGAAAAAACTAATCATTAACTTTATATGGAAAGGGAAGAAGCCCTGAATAAGTGAAGTACTATTGAAAAAGAAGAATAAAGTAGGAGGACTCACACTACCTGACCTTAGAACCTACTATACAGCGACGGTAGTCAAAACAGTCTGATACTGGTACAATGACAGATACATTGACCAATGGAAGAGAATTGAGAACCCAGACATAAATCCATCCACCTACTGTCACCTGATCTTCAACAAGGGCCCAAAAATCCATCAAATGGGGAAAAGACAGTCTTTTTAAGAAATGGTGCTGGCAAAACTGGATGTTCATCTTCAAAAAAATGAAACAGGACCCATACCTCACACCGTATACAAAAACTAATTCAAAATGGATCAAAGACCTAAATATAAAGCCAGAAACTATAAAATTCATAGAAGAAAAAATAGGATCAATGCTAGAGGCCCTAATACACAGCATTAACAGGATACAAACCATAACCAACAACACACAAACTCCAGAAGATAAGCTAGATAACTGGGATCTTCTAAAAATCAAACATCTATGCTCTTCAAAAGAGTTCACCAAAAGAGTCAAAAGAGAAACTACAGACTAGGAAAAAAATTTTGGACATTACAAGTCAGACAAAGGTCTAATCTCTATAATCTGCAAGAAAATCCAACACCTCTACAACAAAAAGATAAAAAATCCAATTAAAAAATGGGCAAAGGAAATAAACAGACATGTCACCAAAGAAGACATTCAAGTGGCCAACAGACACATGAGGAAATGATCACGATCACTAGCCATTAGAGAAATGCAAATTAAAACCACAGTGAGATACCATCTGACCCCAGCATTACTGGCACGAATCAAAAACACTGGAAATAACAAATGTTAGAGAGGCTGCGGGGAGATCGGAACTTTTATGCACTGCTGGTGGGAATGCAGAATGATACAACCATTTTGGAAAATGATATGACACTTCCTTAGAAAGCTAGAAATAGGCCATACGGTCCAGCAATCCCACTCCTAGGAATATATCCTAGAGAAATAAGAGCTGTCACTCGAATAGACATATGCACACCCATGTTCATTGCAGCATTGTTCATAATAGCAAAAAGATGGAGACAACGTAGATGCCCAGCAACAGATGAATGGATAAACAAACTATGGTACATACACACAGTGGAGTATTATGCAAAGATAAAGAATAATGATGAATCTGTGAAGCATCTCATAATATGGATGAAACTGGAGGACATTATGCTGAGTGAAATAAGTCAATCGCAAAAGGACAGATATTGTATGAGACCTCTACTGTAAAAACTCATTAGAAGGTGTACACACAAAAAGAAACAATTTTTGTTGGTTACCAGGGATGGGAGGGGTGGGAAGAATACTAAATAGATGAGAGATAAGTGGTAACTTTGGTGAACGGTAAGACAGTACACAATACTGGGGAAGCCAGCACAACTTGTGCAAGAAAAGGTCATGGAAGCTCCGTAGACACATCCAAATTCCTTGAGGGACTGAATTACTGGGCAGAGGGCTGTGGGGATCATGGTCTCAGGGACCATCTAGCTCAATTGGCATAACACAGTTTATAAAGAAAATGTTCTACATTCTACCTTGGTGAGTAGAGTCTGGGGTCTTAAAAGCCTGTGAGCAGCCATCTAAGATACTCCACTGGTCTTACTCCTTCGGGAGCAAGGGAGAATGAAGAAAACAAGATACAAGGGAAAGGTTAGTCCAAAGGACTAATGGACCACAACTACCATGGCCTCCACCAGACTGAGTCCAGTACAGCTAGATGGTGCCCAGCTACCACCACTGACTGCTTTGACCGGGATCACAACAGAAGTCCCGGACAGAGCTGGAGAAAAATGTAGAACAAAATTCTAACTCACCAAACAAGGCCAGACTTACTGGCTTGACAGAGACTGGAGAAACCCTGAGAGTATGGCCCCCGGACATCCTTTTAGCTCAGTAATGAAGTCACTCCCAAGGTTCACCGTTCAGCCAAAGATTAGACAGCTCTGTAAAACAAAATGAGACTAATGGGGCACAACAGTCCAAGGACAAGGACTAGAAGGCAGGAGGGGACAGGAAAGCTGGTAATAGGGAACCCAAGGTTGAGAAGGGACAGTGTTTATATGTCTTCGGGTTGTTAACCATTGTCATAAAACAACATGTGTACTAACTGTTTAATGAGAATCTATTTGTTCTGTAAACCTTCATCTAAAGTACAATAAAAAAAAGAAAGAAAGAAAAAAAAAGACCAGATTTACTGGTCTGACAGAGACTGGAGAAATCCTGAAGGTATGGCTCCCGGATAACCTTTTAACTCAGTACTGAAGTCACTCCCAAGGTTCACCCTTCAGCCAAAGATTAGACAAGCCCATAAAACAAACAATAATACATGTAGCTCAACCATGTATATGAGACCAAATGGACATAACAGCCCAGGCTCAAGGACGAGAAGGCAGGAGGTGACAGGAAAGCTGGATGAATGGAAATGGGGAACCCAAGGTCAAGAAGGGGAGAGTGTTGACACTTTCTCGGGTTCACAACCAATGTCACAAAACAATATGTGTATTAATTGTTTAATGAGACTCTAATTTTCTCTGTAACCTTCATTCAAAGCACAATAAAAAAAAAATCAGACTATGTATTGGGTTTGGCAAATCTGCTGCAAAAGATCTCTTTCAAGTGTTAAGAAGCAAAGATGTCACTTTGAGGACTAAAGTGCTCCTGACCCAAGCCATGGTATTTTCAATCCCCTCATATGCATGTGAAAGCCGAACAATGAATAAGGAAGACCAAAAAAGAATTGATGCATTTGAATAATGGTGCTGGCAAAGAATATTGAATATACCATGGACTGCCAGAAGAACCAACAAATCTGACTTGGAAGAAGTACAGCCAGAATGCTCCTTGGAAGTAAGGAGACTTAGTCTCACCTACTCTGGACATATTATCAGCAGGGGCCAGTTCCTGGAGAAGGACATCATGCTTGGTAAAGTAGAGGGTCAGTGAAAAAGGGGAAGACTCTCAGCAAGATGGATTGACACAGTGGCTGCAACAATGGGCTCAAACACAGCAAGGGTTGTGAGGCTAGGGCAGGACCAGGCAGTGTTTCTTTCTGTTATAGGTGGAGTCACTATGGATCAGAACTAACTCAATGGCACCTAACAACAACAACATACGCGGTTCAGTCTCAGTATATCTTGGAGAGCAACCTCAAATTTATTTCTTTTTTCACAGTTCCATAGTATTCTATTGAGGATGAAGTGTACTTTATTTAACTAGCCCTTGTTAATGGGCATTTGCGTTGTTTCAGATAATTTCTTCATAAACAATGCTACAATGAACAACCTTCTATACAAGTCCTTTGGTATAGCTGTAGGATGTATTTTCAGAAATGATTTTCGGGAATTTCTTTTTTTATAATTTTTTAAATTTTGTTGTTGTTGTTGAGTATCTACACAGCAGAGCATACACCAATTCAACAGTTTCTACAGGTACAAGTCAGTGACATTAATTATATTCTTCAAGCTATGCAACCATTCTCACCCTCCTTTTCTAAGTTGTTCCTCATCCATTAACATAAACTCATTGCCGCCTAAGTTTCCTATCTAATCTTTTGAGTTGCTGTTGTCAATTTGATTCCATATACTCACTGCTATCGAGTTATATTCTGACTTACAGTGACGCAATAGAAAGAGTAGAAGTGCCCCACAGGGTTTCCAAGGCTATAAATATTTACAGAAGCAACTGCCACATCGTTCTCCTGCAGAGTGACTGGTGGGTTCGAACCGCTGACCTTTCGGTTAGTGGTTGAACACTTTAACAACTGTGCCACCAGGACTCCTTGATCCCATTTGGATAGATCTTAAAAGAGCACAATGCTCAAGGCAGACATTCTTTACTAGCTAAGCTAAACTATTTGCTTTTATGAAGACTTTAGGGGATATTTTTGGTTTAAGGTTTAAAGATTATGTCAGGGCAATATTTTTCAGGGGTTCATCCAGCCTCCATGGTTTCAGAAAATCTTAATTCCATGAGAATTTTAAATTTTGTTCTGCATTTTCCCCTTTCCCTCTTTTGATCAGGATTTTTTTCTATAGAATTTTTGATCAAAATGTTTAGTAATGGCAGCGGACACAATCGAGTTCTTCTAGTCTCAACGTAAAGGAGGCAGTTGTTCATGGAGGCAATTAGCCACACATTCCATTCCCTCTTACTATTCTTGACTCTCCTTCAATTTTCAGGTATTTCTGAAAACATGGCCTTTCTTAACCCATATGCAAACTTCCTCCATTCATTTCAACTCAGTCCAAAGGCTTGTGTAAATGATATTTATAAAAAATAAAATTGGTGTGTGATGTGTCTGTGTGTGTGTGGTATATCTGTGGGCTATGGGGTGTGGGGTGTGTGTGGTGTGTGTGAGGCATGCCTGTGATGTGGGGCATGTCTGTGTGTGTGTTGTGTGTGTATGGTGTGATGTGTGTGTGTGCGCGTATGTGGCGTGGGAGGGTGTGATGTGGAACATGGAAGTGTGTGTGTGATGTGTGGGTGGGTGGGTGGGTGGTGGGTCGTGGGACACTACAAATTGTAAGCTCCTCATAATTCAGGCTCTACCTGCCAAGAAGGTTAAGTGAAGAGGGCTGTGAGGAACTGCTGAACACCACAAAGTTCTCTTCTGATTGTGACATTCTTAACCCCTCTCCAAACCTTCCTGTTTCTGTTTTCCTTCTATTTATTTTACAGCGGATTTCTCATGCTCGTATCTGTGCCTTTCGCTTCTGATCTTTCTCTGACTGAAGAAAGATTTTCTGATCTGTGTTTCAGTCTCACCAGAAATTTATGGTGTTCACTCTTCATAAGGTTTTCTTTTGATCATCCTTCACTCTCAATCAATTTGCTCAAGTGAAGAGAAAATCTCAGGAGGAGATTAGTGAGGAGAAGGATAGCATTTAGCTTTATCAGATGAAGTGGTTTTGAATTTGATCACTCACTTCTCGCTCAAGGGGAAATTTTAGGATGTAGTAACCTCTTTCATACTTAACATTCTCATTGATTGTCTCAGTTAAGTTATTCACGTCTTTATGGCCTACACTAAATACTCTCTTGGATATTTTTTTCCAAGGAGACCCTGGGTGGTGCTAACAGTAAATGCACTCAGCTGCTAACCCAAAGGTTAGAGGTTCGAGTCCATCCAGTGGTCTGTCTGACGATCTACTTCTGACAAATTAGCCGTTGAAAACTCTATGGAGCACAGTTCGACTCTGACACACACTGGGTCGCCATAAGTCAGAATTGAGGAGACTGCAACTGGTTATTCTTTTGAAACCTATTCATATGCTAAAAACAGAAGTTGAAAGAAAAACATGACCACCAACAAGACTGCCTTTTGGTCAGTCCTAAATTTAATTCAGATCTTACTGTTAATATTAAGCGACCTTTCAATTTTGGCTTTATAGCCCCCCCTCCGAGGGAAAAAAGAAACAAAACCCAAACACTTGTTGAGTCGATTCTGACTCATAGGGACCCTATAGGACACAGTAGAACTGCCCCATAGGGTTTCCAAGGAGCACCTGGTGGATTTGAACTGCCAACCTTTAGGTTAGGAGTCAAAATGTTAACCACTGTACCACCAGGGTTTCTTTTATATGTGTGGGCAGATATTAAGGTAATCAGTGAGCTGGTTGTTTACTAGGAAGAGATGAGTGTAAAAGTCAAGTCAGAGAGCTGCACTCACACACATGCCACTGGTTCACCTCTCCAGCACAAGTTATTTTCAGGGCAAAATGCTACAAATAGAGACCATAATATTTTTCCTTCCACTGTTTATTTAAAGAGACGTGGGAACCATCACGAAGAAGATTCATCGGCTTAAAATGTAAACCCGGACATCTGCTTTGTTTGAGTTAATGAAGTTGTGATTCTTGAGTCTCCTCTTCCCTGGCCTTCACCTCTGCCCTGGGAGAGTGGCAGGTCCTGAAATTTACAGGAATTCTGACCTGAGGGGTCAGAAAGTGCACAGAAACGGAGAAGGTGGGTAGCAAGGAGACTGGCCCCTGAAGGGGTGTATTTCTCAGAAGAGAAAATAATATTATCTGCAGCTCTGGTTTCCACAGCACTGTTTTTAAACACTCATAGATTCATTATTCCTTCTATAGGGCCTCTGGCCTGTGGAAGGCACTAGACTCCATTTAAGTTATTTCTCCTCCCTTCCAAGTCGAAAGTTGATAACCTGCCATTTTAACAACAACAACAACAACAAAAATCCTTAAGCAATTGGAATATCCCTAATCTTAAAATTATGGACACAAACCACATATACATCATCCAAGTAAAGTTTTTAGGGAATAATAATAAGCTATAGATTGAAATTTACTGTGAAAATTTTTATTTCAAAAGACCAGTTTTTGTCAATTCTGTTACACTAACTGGGACAAGGCTGAAGCTGAAAGAAGTCTTAGAATAAGTCATGAAAGCTCTGGATTAAAATATATTTTTAAATTGTCTCATTGAGAAATTTTTCAAATGAGAGTCACACTTGAATGAATGAATGCTGTATCAAATTTTCCCAAGACAAAGAAGAGAAGCCAGTCTACCAGAACAAAGGCAGCCTGCTTTGTCTGGGGGACAAACCATTCTTGCAGTCAGTTTGGAAATGTCACTTTTAAGTCAATGAGAGTTGTGTTCAAGTAAGAGGGAGATGCAAGACCCTATTATGTTCACTAGGATGTGATGTTTTGCCACTGAATCGTTTCTACAGTGCATGAAAATTCCTTTTTGGGGGGATCTCTTTAATGTGTTGAACTGTTTCAGGTTTTACAAAGTGCTTCAGTTTTTACATCTAAAGGGCAGACATGATCACAGTAGAATACCAGTCTTTGGCTACAGAAATTCTGACTTTCTGGACAAGTCTTTTGAACTCTTAACTTGTTGAAAACAGATGACTGGGAAAACAGATTCATTGGCTCATGTGGGGAAGTTGTCTTCTGGAAGTGATCCAGGGCTTACAGTAAGTTCAACCCAGCCATTTTCTCCGTTTTTGGTGATATGTCCACAGGAGCTGTGTCTTTGTTGTTGTTGTTAGTTGCTGTCTAGTTGATCCCATATGTGCAGAGTAGAACTATGCACCATCGGGTTTTCAAGGCTGTGACCTTTCAGAAAGCAGATCTCCAGGTGTGCCTTCTGATGCCTTCTGGGTGGGATGGAACTGTCAACCTTAACTGTTTGTGCCATCAAAGAAGCGAGCCAGGCCTTGCACTAAATTCAACCCAGACATTTTCTTCATCTTTTGGTGATATGCCCACTAGCTCTGTCCTTAATGGGGTTGATCTGAGCAGCAATGTATCCAGTGGAATAGGAAGTTCAGAGGTGAGATTGAGCAAAATGGATTTGACAGGGAAGTTGATCCATTGCCAAGAATTGACCAGATTGACTGACAATTGTGAGATTTATTTAAAAAACAAACAAATAAAAAACTCAGTTGCCGTCGAGTCAGTTCTGACTCATGGAGACCCCTTGAGTGTCGGAGTAGAACTGTGCTCCATAGGCTTTTCAGCAGCTGATTTTTCAGAATTAGACCACCAGGCCTTTCTTCCAAGGCACCTCTGGGTACACTCAAACTACCAACTTTTCAATTAGTAGCTGATCTTGTTAACTGTTTGCACCATCCAGGATAGGCAAAAGCAGCTTGGCTGTCTCACCTCACTGTGGCAAACACTAAATCCCCCAATACTATTGGATAGTTCATGAAATCAATTTATTTTTGTTGCCAGCGTTAAACTGTCCAACCCCATCAAACTCTTCTGACAGATACAATAAAACACATAAAACCACTGATGATTTTTATATCATTTTAAAATAGGCATGATTTTTTTAAAAGATAAACTTCTCCATGGAGATAGTAGGAGGGAAATCAGGCTGCTGATGAGTACCCATCCTTACTCAATGATGAGTAACCCCAGGCAGGCAGAGGCCGGCTTTAGGAGGAAGCATCTGCTTGCTTTGATCTGTAAAAGTCTATCTAGAAATAAACAAGGGATGACACTTTGTGCACAGTCTTAAAGCAGAATTCAAATTTTTGAATGATCCTACTAAACTATCCACTTCTGAAAACAACAACAACAACAACAAGTTTTTGAGGGGCACAGAGTGTGTACATTGTCTGTTGACATAGATCAAATTCTCCACTGAATTGCACGATTTCCGTTTCAGTTTTCAGGTGGAGGCTAAGCTTTAGAACAGTGACATGCAGTGTGTCCAGGAGCCTGCCTAGCTTTGGGAAGAATTAGAAAATGGACACCATGTTGCTGTTTCTCAGATATGCCTTAAGGTAAGCAATAAATGGCAAGCATTGTAGTGTCAAATTTCTCATTACAATTTTAATAATAGTATCACTACGTATTGTTAAAATTATTTAAAACAATACTAACCATCAGCATTTATTACATTCTACTATGTACCAGTCACTGTGCTAAGTGCTTCAAAAAAAAAACCAAACCTATTGCCACTAGTCAATTCCAACTCATAGCGACCCTATAGGACATAGTAGAACTACCCCATAGGGTTTCCAATGAGCGGCTGGTGGATTCAAACTGCCAACCTTTTGGTTAGCAGCAAAGTTTTTAACTACTGTGCCACCAGAGTACATTTAATCTTTAAGCAGTATTTTGAGGTTAGTATTATTAGCCCGTTTTACATGTGAGGAAATGGAGGCTAAGAAAAAGAATTCACCTAAAGTCACCAAGTTACTCGGTGGAGCCAGTATTTGAATCCAGAGCCAGAGTCCCTAACCTTTAAGAAGAGCTAACGAACACTTAGGGAGCTTGCTCTGTATGTATTATGCAGGCAAAGACACTGTTCTAACTGTATAGTCATAAATAATATTATTTTCATAATTTCACAGATAAGGAAACAGAGAAGTTAAAAAACTTTCCTAAGTTCACACTGCTATTAAGGAGTGGAGACGAGATTTAAATCTAGTCACTCTTACCCTAGACTCTGAGCATTTAATGTCTGTTGTTGTGTGCCATTGAGTGGAACAGCCATAGAGGATTTCTCAGGCTGTAATCTTCACAGGAAGGAGCCCTGTTGGTGCGATGGTTAAGTATTACAGCTGCCAACCAAGAGGTTAGCAGTTCAAATCTACTAGCCGCTCCTTTGAAACCCTATGGGGGCAGTTCTACTCTGATGGCAAGGAGTTTAGTGTTTTTTTTTTAATGTATCCTTACAGGAGCAGACCGCCAGGTCTTTTCTCCCTCGGGGCAGTTGGTGGGTTTGAACTGCTGACCTTTCAGTTAGCAGCAGAGCTCTTAGCCATTGCACCACCAGAACTCCTTATTTAATGTCTAAGGTAGTGTAAATGGTTAGAAAACACATTTTCCCATGGGATTTAGTAAAGGTATTTTAATTTTTTTAGGTATTTAAAGTTATTTTTACTTTATTATTTTTTTAAAAAAAGCCCTGAATTATTTTGCCTAAATTGCCATTCTAACGAAGTCGCCCTTTATCACTAAGTAGATAGTGTCAGGAATATGCTGTAGCCTGCTGGATGAGAGGCCTTTTCGCTGGTCTATACCACCCTCTAGTGGTCGATAGAAAATTCTAACGCTCAGGCTGTTTGATGTCCAAGATAGTTGATTAAGAGGACTCCTTTTAAACGTAAAGATCAGTCATGAATATATATATATATATATATATGATAGTATTTATACTTTTAGTACATTTTGACTGAGAAAAATACACTAAGACAAAATACTATGAATTTAGTAGCTCTTTTATGTGAACGTGTATTTTTATTAATCTCAATATTATACGCATACATTGGAAACAAAGTAGTGAGTGTGTGTTTGTGTGTGTCCTGTTTGCTTAGGGTAGAGACAATGCTTGAGATATACTGACGGATCTGGAGCTCTCTTGCAATAACCCCATGGTCTGCTCTCCATCCACAACCCCATCCTTGACTCATAGCTTGGTGATGTCTACCTTACATTATGAGCTGAAATACAGGGTATCTCATAGGACGTCAGTGGGTGTGACTACCCTAAAAAGTTTAATGTGCAGAAGAAAAAGTCTGAGTCTTTAAATAAAGGAATAATTCTTTTATTCATCCATTCCACATACATTTAGTGAGTGATTACTAGACCTTGCTCTAGGCCTTCTAGGCATTGGGGAGAGTGTCAAACAAGACAGCAACAGAAAATAATCATTATTCAATTATCTCCATTAAGGATAGAGCAATCTTAAAAGAAAAAAAAAAAAAAAGACTAGAGCAATCTGACATAAATCCCAGGTATAATATAGGATATTTAAGCAATACTAGACAAATACTTTTCCCAAATCAATCCACAGGCCCTGCCTGTACCCTCTCCCCCTTACCCATCTTCCCTCCATTTTCTTCCCTGTTACTCTACTTCCCTGTTTCAGAAGATAATCCAAATACTGAACAACATCTCCCAGTTCTGGATTCCGAGATCCTGAGGAGACTCCCCATCAGTTACTCTCCTGGATATTTGAGTACTAAAGAAGTTCAGGTGAGCTATTTATAATTTTCATGGCTGGGATAACTGGGTTGGGAAAAAAGAAAAAAAAATATTGTCAGTGGTGGTGGGAGGGGGACATGTGTTTTCTAACTCTGTATGCATTTAAAAAAAATTGGAGCAAATTTCCTATAACATAAAATTCACCATTTTAACTCTTTTAGAGTGACAATTCAGTGACTCCTAGTACATTCACAATGTCGCATAACCATCATCACTATTTAATTTCAAAACATTTTCATAATACCCCTCCCCTCAGCCCCCGGCAACCATTAATCTGCTTTCTGTCTCTATGGATTTTGCCTATTCTGAACTTTCGTATAACTGGAATCATATAATATGTGGCTTTCTGTGGCTTCTTTCACTTAGCATAGTTTCAAGGTTCATTCATGTTATAGGATGTATCAGTACTTCATTCCTTTTTATAGCTGAATAATATTCCATTGCATGGCTATACCATATTTTGTTTTTCCATTCATCAGTTGATGGACTCTGGGCTGTTTTTGTTTTTTGGCTATTACAAATAATTCTGCTATGAGCATTAACGTACAAGTTTTTGTATGAACACCTACTTTCAGTTCTCTTGGGTATATACCTAGAAATGTAACTGCTGGGTCACATGGTAATTCTATGTTTAACTTTCGAGGGATAACACAACTATTTTCCACAGTGGCCTCACTGTATGCATTTTTAAAGAGATGTAATATATATGTCAATTAGAGGTGTGTTATAACAAAATGATATAGATATTTTTGACAGGTACAGTTGAAGTATGAACAGAAACATGATTTTCATGATCTGGAATTTTGAACAGGAAGGGTTTTAAGTAGTTCTATTTCTTCATTTTATATATGAGGAGACAAAGACCCAGAAAGATTATGTACTTTGTCCAAAGAGCTGATGTATCACTTAGAAACTGTTTGATTGCAAGAAACATAAGCCCAACTGGAACTGGCTGAAATGGGAAGGGAATATGATGGTTCAGGTAGCTGGAAAGTCCATGGTTAGGTCCAGCTTCAGAGGTGCTTGTTTCAACAGCACACCGTGCAACCCAGCCTTGTGTTGTTGGTGCTTTAGGGAAAGAAGTGATTGCGGAGCCCCACACTCATGGGTGAGCAGCTGCTAAGATGAGGTACTCAGAGGGAAGCAGGATCCAACTTGGGAACAGACTGAGAAACAAGATATTCAAACCAAACCAAAACCAAACCCGTTGCCATCAAGTCAATTCCGACTCATAGCAACCCTATAGGACAGAGTAGAACTGCCCCATAGAGTTTCTAAGGAGCACCTAGTGGATCTGAACTGCCAGCCTTTTGTTAGCAGCTGTAGCTCTTACCCACTACACCATCAGGGTTTCCACAAGATATTCAGGAGACTATAAATCCTTCGAGAAATCCTCAGAAGTCTTGGGGAGTCACCAGAATTCCCAGGGGATACTGATTTAAGGTTCAAACCATTAAATATATATTTATAAAAGGAAAGAGCATCCCACAAGTTTGGAAGACTCAGGCCCATCTAAGGTAGAGTGATACCGAGATTCTTTAATTCAGTGGCCTGATGACATCACCACGGACTCAAGTTCCTTCCATTTTCTGCTCTCCTACCCTGAGTGTGTTAACTTGGTCCTCACGCCGGCTCCTAGCATGGTAGCAAATGGCTGCCATGGTTCCAACTGTCACAAGCAGACATGACAACCTCCAACAGAAGAACAGGGTATCTTTTTCTATGTTTCTCTTTTTAAGAGTGAAAGAACCTTTGCTGGAAGCCCCACATACCTCTTTGGCTAGAGTTTTAACACATGTCCATGCCTAAACAAATCACAGGCATGGTGAATTGGATTATCATGAAATCTTAATTCTCCTAAACTGGGGATAGGGTCACCTTTCCTGAGAGATGGAGGCCTGAAGAAGAGTGGAGTCCTGTTTACAAAGAAGAAGTGCTGTTTCATAATCTCACCCAAGGCTCATTGTCCCCTATCTCCATCCGTGGCAGACCTTAGGAGGCAGTGGTGTGCCTAGGGCAGAGCCGTAGAAGCAATCCAACCTGTGCAGGGCAATAAGGGGTACATTGTCTAAAGGAGACTTAAAAACAATAATAAAAACAACTAACAGATGGCCTATTTTTTTATTATCACATTAGTCAGCAATTCTAAACAATGTCAGAGATAAAATAACTCTCACTGAAGAAAAATTTTTGGTCTAAGTTCTAAACAATTGCTGTGGTTTCTGCCCAGTGTTAATAATATACATATGTTTCCAATTAACACATTCTTAACTACTTATCCTTTCATAAACATTGTGTCCTATGTCATGGAAGTTAATTTAGAGAACTTCCAGTTGTATAGTTGGCCTGTGTAACAGGCCAGCCTCAACAGAAATTGAGAAGAAGAGAAGCAATAGAAATTGTGGAGAAGACCATTAACTATGCAAAAAACAAAGCATGAGGAAATGGACATTTCAAAGAAGAATCTCGGGAGGAACAACAAAAGATGCTGGGCTTATACTGCCAGAAGAAATCAACAGGGCAATTTTGAAAGCCTCAATTGTTTTTTACCAAGAACTGGACCCTCATTCTAAAGCAAAGGATCAAATGCAATCAATATTTCCTATCATTCAGCCATTTTCTCTGAGTTTTGCAGAAGAAAATTTTGGGAAGTGTTTACCAAATACAGCAGAAATTTATGATGAATTTTCTGGTGAAGCTATTTTAAGGGAATTTTTTATGGGGGGGAGACTGCAGAGACATTTGCAAACTGCCAAAATTGATCCTGAAAGGAGATGGGGGGAGACAGTATTACAATCTCTGGGACTTACTGTGAAATGGAATTGTTATGAATTTCTGCCCATCTCATCCTTATGCTTAAGTTTTCTCTTAACTATTTGTATATGTATTGCCTTATTTGAAACTTTCAAAATTAAGATAATTCAAAGTGTCCTTTGTCTAGCTACAACTGGAGACAGCTGTGCTGTCTGTATTTAACATGTGAAGAAGGTTGATTTTGACAGTTGTTGACAAATTTGCCAGTCAAGGCTTGAAAACAGAAACCGTAATGCTGCACATTACTGCAACAGACCACCTGTAGGTATACATTTTTGCCCTCTTTAAAAAAAAAATTAATGCATTTTAAAATAATCAATCCATTACATGTTTTCTTTTTTGTAAGATTTGGTTTTTTAAAATTTTTTTATTAAACTTTGTTTTTGTTGACTTGATTATATTATTGGCTGCCGATGCCATGGGAAGGTCACTACCTTGACAAAGTAGAGAGACTTGCAAGAGAAAATTCGGAGATGGGCTATTTATGAGGTTTTTGGGGTCTGGTTTTAAGGTGGGTCTTCAATGTGCGGGCTTGATTGGGATTGGGCAATATTCATGATATAATAGTTTAAGACTGGTAAATATAGTGAACTTAGGATTTTTAAGTGAGTCTTGGGAAAGTAAGATATTTGATAAGCCTGGTTGAGCTATTGCTTTGAGAAGGAACTATTTACTCCATCGAGGGCAAATTGATAGTCTGTTGTTCAGATAAATAGATTTTTCAGGAAATTCAACTTCATCTTCCTGGTCAAGAATTTTCTGGAAGAGCGAATTCATGTTAATGCAGACAGTAAGCTGTGTGGCTTCGTATTTCTTAATGTATATAAAGTTCAATAAAAGAGAAAAAACTTATCATTGCCTGTATTTCTTTTCTGGCTATCATTATTTTTCATTTCCTTTTATGATTATTTCTGAGAATTTTGTTGCATAGAAGAGAATATTAAAAATGATTTGTTTTGGATGTCAGCTAGGCTAGGGAGGCCTGCTAGAGGGATCACATAATAGACTGTAGCAGTTGAGTGGCAGGTGTCAGGGGCTGGGTGGGAGCATTAGGCCCATGTGTTCTTGGCCTCACACCTACAAAGGGCTCAAATTCAGACTTTTAAAGATATCTACAAATGAGGTTATACAAGCAATCCCAGAGACACCGTGAAAGGCCTGAAAGAACTATTCATCATGCAACTTTTTTTGTGTGTTAAAAATATTAATTTGTTAAATGGAAACATAGATGATAGGTAGATACCCTATTCTGGTATACCAGTTACCACCAGTTGCTGTCGAATCTGTTCCAACTCATGGAGGCCCCAGGTGTGTCAGAACAGAACTGTGCTTCATAGGATTTTCAGTGGCTGATTTTTTCAGAAGTAGATTGCCAGACTTTTCTTTCAAGATGCCTCTGAGTGGACACAAACCACACTTTAGGTTAGCAACCAAGTACTGTAATCATTTGCACCACCCAGGAACTTCATTTTGGTATAGCTTGCTTCTTAAAAAGAAAAGTCAAAGGGCAGAACTATAGCTAACCTCCACAGTACCTTACAAAGTACGAGTAAGAAAAAGGCATTTTTTTCCTCAAGACACTTCGCTGCCAATAATTTTTCCTAATGCCCATACAAGTCTATAAAGACTTTGATATGAAGGGCGTCCCCTATAGTTGTGCAGTGTACAACCTGCACAATCATTCACAGAGGCCCTGATATAGAACTTCAGAAAATGCCCAGGCCTCTCTACCTCCGAGAGGCTCTACAAATAGACCAGGGTGTGAGTGGTGGCTTTTTTAAATCTTAGGAGATGGGAAAAAAGTAACACATTTTCAGTGTGGAGAGTTTGGACTATAGCAGGGTGTACCAGCTGAAAATGCTGTCTTATCAAAGTTAATAAGCCAAAAATGAAGTCTCCCAAAGTGCCCAGCTGGTAACTTAGGAGGTATGTTTGAGTCAGAAATGGTAGGAGGTGACCTGTCAGGAAAGTAAGAAACTACCACCAGGGTTGGCTTTTTCCAAAGATAAACGGAGTTTATACAGTAAGGAGCGCTAAAAAGACCCTCTGACAGAAATAATTTTCCTGTTATTTGGGAATGCCTACCATCCCAATTACTTTCTCTATGACTTACAGAATCTTAGAACTACAAATAACCTTTGACATCACCTGGCTCAAATCTCTTATTTCTCAGATGAGAAACTGCAGTCTAGCGATGTTAAATGACTTGCCCATGGTTCCACAGTATTGCATTTGGCTTTGCTCTCCTTGTGGGCACCTGGAAGGGTGAGTGAGTTCTCACAGAGGGCAAAGGGCATCAGAAAAGGGTAGGTAGAAGATTCCAGAGACACAGGTGCTCCATTTCACACTATTTATGGTACGGGAAAAGGGAAATTATAATATTATAATTATATAGCCCCTATAATTATTATAACCCCTAAAGCTCCAGGAAGGGTAGATGGAGAGGAGAAAGGGGGAGACACAAGAACATTAATAATATTGAGAAGCATATTATAGCTAAAAAAGAAGCTATAAGCAGTGTGTATTAAACTTTTCATTTCATTCATTGATTTAGTAAATGTACTGAGCATCAGCTTTATGACAGGGGCCCTGTACTTGACAATCTCATAATCTAGAGGGGGAGAGAGATACGTAAACAGAAATATTACACTAAAATCTAAAATACGTTGTACTGGATGTAGTAACCCATTGCTGAGGGAATGCTGAGAAGGGAGCAACTCTCTTCCCCCAGAGGTGCTGGGGAAGCTTTCCAGAGGAAAGAAGATTAGACTGAGTCTTTCAGGGCAGATAGGAGTTTGCCAGGTATCAAAGGGTATGAGGAAAGTTCTAGAAATTCTAGGTGGATGTAATAGCCTGTGTTCTGGGGTGGAGTTTAGAAAGAGCCTGCTGGCAAGATAACTTTAGGAATGATGGGAGGATCAATGTGACAGGAGGGCATGGTGCACAGCAAAGTGGCAGAAGATGACCTGGGCCTGGTATGCCAAGCTAAGGAGTTGGCATTTTATCCCATAGCTAACAAAGTCAACGAAGGCTATTAAATAGGAGTGTGATGGGATTCCTTATTTAAGCGGAGAACTCTGGCTTCAGTAGAAGATGAGTGTACGTGGGAGAGAGCAGAGGTGGGGAGACCAGGGAGGTAGCTGTTGGAATCCTCAGGCTGTGATACATCAGTGAACTTGCCAGGACAAGCCAGGCAGGGGGATGGAGAGAAGCTCAGCCTCAACCCCTCTGCAACCATCTGTTCCTTCACACACAAACTGTGCCTCCTCCCACTCCTGAGCCAGCAGAACTTCTGCTACTGACATTTGAAACGGTGGGGAAGGCTCAGAAAAGGGAGGTCTGCGGTGAATGCACCTTCCCCACCCTCACTTTGGTCTGAATGCATGAGATTATGTCTATGGCTTCCACATGTCACAAATTCTCTAGCAGTAACTGGATATACAAGGGGTGGCCCTTACCCCTTCCAGGAGTAAAAAACAGCCTCTAATTTTGTGAAAAGCAGGAAAAGCCCGGTATATAGGTGCAAAACGGAAGACTGCTGGTAGAAGAGAGAAAAAAAAAAAACAGTTGCTGTCTAGTAGACCCCGACTCAAGGTGACCCCACATGTGTCAGAGTAGCTCTGTACTCCATAGGGTTTTCAATGGCTGATTTTTCGGAAGTAGATCACCAGGCCTTTCTTCTGAGGGGCTTCTGGGTGGACTCAAACCTTCCACCAAGCATATTAACCATTTGTACCACTCAGGGACTCCAGTGAAGAGAAAAAGGCTTTAATCTGGTAGTGACTGGACACCAGGTGAACTCTATTAGAGAAAGTCCTAAGGTTGTTGCCAACTTCTGTAGGAATAGCAGAGGGTCTGTGGCCAGGGAGTTGACTGGACTTCAGAGGCTGAGCAGACGTGGACCTTTAGCCTGGGGGCTGATGCAGTGTTAGTCTTATCAGATGAACACATTTTCTAGCTGAAGAATTGTTTGTTTGTATTATCTGCCCTACAGATGGTAAGCTACCTGAAGGCTCCTCCTGTGGCTTTCTTGTCTTGGTAACCCTTGGCTCAGCGTAATACCTGGTTTTGAAGTAAAGGAGTCTTAAATGGATCAAACTCAAGTGATTTAACTACTGAGAGTCTCCTCCTACAACTGTGTGCATTAGTATAGCCGCGTGTGTGTGTGTATGTGTGTGTGTGTGTGTGTTTAAGCAGCACATTGTTATCTGGACAGGCTAATATCGGGATGTTGTTACATGCCGTTGAGTTAGTTCTGACTTATAGTGACCCTATAAGTAGAATTGCTCCATAGGGTTTCTAAGGAGTGGATTCGAATGGCTAACCTTTTGGTTAGCAGCCCAGCTCTTAACCAGTGCGCCACCAGGGCTCCATAATATCAGCATACCAAAAAACCAAACCAAACCCATTGCCGCTGAGTCGATTCCGACTCATAGAGACCCTATAGGACAGAGTAGAACTACCCTATAGGGTTTCCAAGGAGCGGCTGGTGGATTCGAACTGCCAGCCTTTTGGTTAGCAGCCAAATGCCTAACCTCTGTGCCACCAGAGATAGGGAGGAGCAAAAAAGGCAGCAGGGGTGAGGTAGGGAGGGGACAGGAACCAAAAGCAAAGGCTCTAAGGGGAGAACTGTGCTGAGCAGGGTCTCGAAGCCTCCTGCTGGGCTAGGCGTTTACTCTGTAGTTACCCGACAGAGAAAACTGTGTGTCCCAGGAGAGCGGCTAGGACAGCATGGGGTGGGGGGCACTTATGAGACTTGGACACCTGGCTGGAAGTTTCTCAGTATTATGAACTACTGCTATGGCTATACTGGTGCACCTGGTTACTGAGAGAGAGAGGTGAGGGGGCAGTGTTACACTAGGACTTGGTGTCTCCAGGTTGGAGAAAAGAAGAAAGAATGATACAGTAATAATAATTGTTTCCAAGCTTATTTTTTAAAAAAGAATTATTGATTTTTTGTTGTTGTTGAGAATATACACAATAAAACATACACCAGCTCAGCAGTTTCTACATGAACTCAGTGACATGGATCACATTCTTCAAGTTGCACAACCATTCTCACCCTCCTTTTCTGAGTTGTTCCTCTCCCATTAACATACATTCACTGCCCCCCAAGCATTCTGTCTTTTTGAGTTGCTATTGTCCATTTGATCCCATATACTGTATTTTTATGCATTTGTTTGCCAACCGTGCCCTGCCCCCCAAATATTTTCATAAACACTGCTATGCCAATTTTTTTTACATATTGCTGTAAAAAAAATTAGTATAGCATGCTTACAAAAATACCTTGGCGGGGGGAGGGTACAGATGACAAACAAACGTAGAAGGAGCATGTTATTTGTGCAAAAATATGGTAGATAGATCTTAAAAGAGCATAATGCTCAAGGCAGATATTCTTTTAAGCTAAACTATTGTTTGGTTTTAAGAAGACTTCAGGGGATATTTTTGGTTTAAGGTTTAAAGATTATCTCAGGGCAATAGTTTCAGGGGTTGATCCAGGCTCCATAGCTCTGGAAAGTCTGGATTCCATGAGAATTTAAAGTTCTGTTCTGCATTTTCCCCTTTTTTGGTCAGGATTCTTCTACAGAATCTTTGATCAAAATGTTCAGTAATGGTAGTCAGGCACCATCCAGTCTGTTCTCATGGCAAAAGAGGCAGTTGTTCATGGAGGCAATTAGCCACACATTCCATTCCCTCCTCCTGTTCCTGACTCTCCTTCCTCTTGCTCCAATTGAATAGAGACCAATTGCTGTGCCTTGAATGGATGCTTGCAAGGTTTTAGGACCCCAGGAAGGACACAATGAACTAGGAGATAGAACAGAAGCACTAAATATGTTATTAGGCCAATTAACTGGGATGTTCCATGAAACCAGGACCCTAAACCTCCAAGCCAAAAAACCAAATCCCATAAGGTATTTGGTTGTGCATAAGCAGCCTCAGCGGCTTCTCTCTCCTTTTTTTTTGGTCATTGTTGCAAATATGTCTATCATACAACTTTGGCCAATTTAACTTTTTACAGGTGTACAACTTATTGACAGCACTTACAATAATCAGATGTGCAAACCTACCCTTAATCAGTGTGATTTTTCCATCCTCATAAACCAAAACTCAGTACTTCATAAGCAATAACCTCTCCCCTCCGTTTTACCTCCGTCCTGCCCCTGGTAACCACTAATAAACTTTGTTCTCTATACATTTGCCTTTTCTTGTCTTTTTATATAAGTGAGGTCATTGAATATTTGTCCTTTATCAATTGACTTATTTCACCCAGCATAATATCTTCAAGCTCTATCTGTATGTTTCCAAGTTCTTTACACTTATGAAACTCTATGAGGTAGGTACGTTTATCATCCCATATTACAAATGAGGAAACTGAGTTGTACAGAGGGTCATGATGTTGATAGAATGACAATCATGGGTAAAATATAAAAAGCATCCTACCGTCTCATAGGAATTTATAAAACATTAGCCACCCTATCACAACCTGTTCTCCTTCCCCAAGGTCTCCGTCAGCTTTAACTTACAGTGAAAACTTGCTTAGTAATTGATGGATTTGAAGGCAGGAGATTAAAGTAGAATATGTGTAAAATTGCTTTAAAATTTTATGAGTAAATCAGTGAAAACTGAAAAACACAGTTCTCTGTCCTTGTGTTAAACAATGCTGGGATTAAGCAAAAATAAGTTAGTTGCTTTCTCCAGGAAATAAATTCCTGCTCCTGAAAGATAAGACTACAAACTAACTAAACAGCTTTCCAATCAGGACTAACAGCTTGCTCATTAAGACGCCCTTCAAGACTCTTCCCTCTTTGAGCTGACCAATGCAAGCTATTATGTCATAAACTCTGCCTAATTCCAACCGTTTCTTCACCTTGCAAGATCTACCTTAAAATCACCCAGCCTGGGTCCTAAAACCGTAAAAATATCCTGCCCTACTTTTTGAGACACTATTAAGACTGTCAAAGTGAAGTTCTCCTTTAGAGTTCTTTCTTTTTTTGAAAATTTTATTGTAATTTGGGTGAAAGTTAACAGAGCAAATTAATTTCCCTTTCAACAATTTATACATATTTTGTTCGTGACATTAGTT
This sequence comes from Dugong dugon, assembly GCA_030035585.1. Classification (NCBI taxonomy): domain Eukaryota; kingdom Metazoa; phylum Chordata; class Mammalia; order Sirenia; family Dugongidae; genus Dugong; species Dugong dugon. Next base: position 119,869,944 of record CM057461.1, on the reverse strand, counting down.
GTAATCCCCTCAACGTAACAGCACTCTACCAACTTCCTCCCAGGGTTCTCCATTTCCATTCGCCCATCCTTCCTGCTCCTTCCTGCCTTCTGAACTTTATTTTTGGGCAAATGCTGCCTTTTTTGTCTCCTGTGGTTGTTCGGAGGAGCACGTTCCCCCTGGGTGTTATTATTCACTTTATAGGCCTGTCTATTGTTTGCCTGAAAGGTGATCTACAGGAGTGGGTTCAGGTCCAGGTTCGAAGGGTGTCTAAGGGCCTTAGTCTCAGGGGTCCCACCAGTCTCTATCAGACCAGTAAGTCTGATCTTTTTTATGAATTTGAATTTTGTTCTACAGTTTTCTCCCACTCTGTCCAGGACTTTCTATTGTGATCCCGATCAGAGCAGCTGGTAGTGGTAGCTGGCAACCATCTAGCTCTTCTGGTCTCAGGCTAGTGGAGGCCGTGGTTCATGTGATCCTTTAGTCATTTGGACTGTTTTCTTCACTCTCTTTTGCTCTGGACAGAAAGAAACCAAAAGCTGTATCTTAGATTGCTGCTTTCAAGCTTTTAAGATCCTAGATACTACTCACCAAAGTAGGATGTAGAACATAGTTCCGTATGAACTATGTTATGCCAATTGACCTAGATGTCCCCCGAGACTATGATCCTCAGCGTTCAAGCCCTGTAACTCAGTCCTGAGAGGTGTTTAGTTATGTCTGGGATGTTTCCATGACAGTGCCCCGTCTGTGCTCTCCTACATATATGAGTATACATACAGCACATACAAATATGTATGTAGAATTACCCACAGCCAAATCTATATATGCGTTTGGGTATACTCCCATAGGCCTTCCCTCACCTATTCAGCATACAAACCTACATATATATCCATTCATAAATTATTGTTTGTTACTACTGTTGTTTAAGACTGTATGTTATAGTATTTACCTTCATTGTATTTTATTCTTGTGTCTTCCTTGCCTTGGTTATATTGTGCTGACTTGCCTCATATTGTATACTGCCTTTCCCTTCACCAAAATTAGCATGTGTCTACTCTCTAGTTAGTGATTTTCCCTTCCTCCCTTTCCCATCCCTGGTAACCATCAAAAAATATTTATTTCGTGTATAAACCTTTTGTTGACTGTTTGTAATAGTGGTCTTACACAATATTTGTCCTTTTGTGATTGATTTATTTCACTCAGCTTAACGCCCTCCAAATTCATCCATGTGGTGAGATGTTTTGAATATTCATGATTATTCTTTATCGTTGCATAATATTCCATTGTGTGTATGTGTCACACTTTGTTTATCCATTCATCCGTTGATGGGTATTTAGGTTGTTTCCATCTTTTTGCTATTGTGACTAATGCTGCAATTAACATGGGTGTGCGTATCTGTATTCTTGTCATGGCTTTTATTTCTCTAGGATATAGAGAGGGGGATTGCTGGATCATGTGATATTTCTATTTCTTGCTTTTCAAGGAAGTGTCATACTGTTTTCTATGGTGGTTATAATACCATTTTACCTTCCCACCAATCGTGTATGAGAGTTCCAATCTCCCCACAACCTTGCCTGCATTTGTTGGTTTTTGGTTTTTTTTGATCAGCGTCATTATTGCCAGGGACAGATGGTATCTCATTGTAGCTTTGATTTGCATTTCTGTAATGGTTAATGATCTCTAGCATCTTTTCATGTGTTTGTTAGCTGCCTGAATGTCTTCTCTGGTGGCGTGTCTGTTCGTGTCCTTTGCCCATTTTTTAATTGGGATGTTTGTCTTTTTATTGTAGAGGTGTTGTAGTTTTCTATAAATTTTAGAGAACAGACCCTTGTCGAATACATTGTAGCTAAAATTTTTTTCCAGTCTGTAGGTTTTCTTTTTACTCTTTTGGTGAAGTCTTTTGATGAGTGTAAGCGTTTGATTTTTAGGGGATCCCAGTTGTCTAGTTTATCTTATGCTGTTTGTGTATTTCTAGGTATGTTTGGTATTCTATTTATGTCCTATATTAAGGCCCCTATTTTTTATTCCATGATGTTTGGAATTCTATGTTTTACATTTAGGTCTTTGATCCATTTTGAATTAGTTTTTATGTATGATGTGAGATATGGATCTTGTTTCATTTTTCTGCAAATGGATATCCAGTTTTGCCAGCACCATTTGTTAAAGAGACTATCTCTTCCCCATTTAATGAACATCATCTCTTTGTTGAAGATCAGCTGTCCATAGGTGTATGGATTTACTTCTGGGTTCTCAATTCTCTTCCATTGGTCTATGTGTCTGTCATTGTACCAGTACCAGACTGTTTTGACTACTGTGGCTGCATAGTAGACTCTGAGATTGGAGAGCGTGAGGCTTCCTATATTGTTCTTCTTCAAAAATGCTTTGCTTATACGGGGCCTCTTTCCTTTCCATATAAAATTGGTGATTAGTTTTTCCGTCTCATTAAAAAATGTTATTGGAATTTGGATCGAGATTGCATTGTATTTGTAGATCGCTTTGGGTAGTATTTTTTCACAATGTTAAGTCTTCCTATCCATGAGCATGATATGTTTTTCCATTTGTGTAGGTCTCTTTTGGTTTCTTACAGTAGTGTTTTGTAGTTTTCTTTGTATAAGTCTTTTACATGTCTAGTTAGATTTATTCCTAAGTATTTTATCTTTTTTAGGGCAATTGTGAATGTTATTATTTCCCTGACTTCCTTTATCAAAGTTCTCTTTGTTGGTGTAGAGGAATCCAACTGATTTTTTAATATTAATCTTGTACCCTGCCACTTTGCTGAATTCTTCTATTAGTTCCAGTAGCATTCTTGTGGAATCTTTGTGATTTTCTATGTATATTATCATATCATTTGCAAATAGGGATAGTTTTACTTCTTCCTTAAAATGCCGTTTATTTCCCTTTCTTGCCTTATTGCTCTAGCTAGGACTTCCAGTACAATACTGAGTCAAGAGTGGTGGTAAAGTCATCCTTGTCTGATCCCTGTTTTCAAGAGGAATGCTTTCAGTCTCTCTCCATTGAGAATAATGTTAGCTATTGGTTTTATATATATACCTTTAGTTATGTTGAGACATTTCCCTTCTGTTCCTATTTGCTGAGAGTTTTTATCAACAGTGGGTGTTGGACTTTATCAAATGCCTTTTCTGCATTGATTGAGATGATTATGTGATTCTTCTTCTTTGTTTTATTTATGTGGTGGATTACGTTGATTGATTTTATAATGTTGAAACCTCCTTGCATACCTGGTGTGAATCCCACTTGGTCATGATGTATTATTTTTTTGATATGCCATTGAATTATATTGGCTATAATTTTGTTGAAAAATTTTGTATCTATATTTATGAGGGATATTGGTCTATAATTTTCTTTTTTAGCAGTGTCTTTGCCTGGTTTTGATATCAGTGTTATGCTGGCTTCATACTTCAGGCATATTCCTTTCTTTTTGATGCTCTGGAATAGTTTGAGTAGTATTGGTGTCAGCTCTTCTCTGAATATTTAGTAGAATTCTCCAGTGAAGCTGTTTGGCCAGGGCTTTTTTTGTTGGGAGTTTTTTTTTTAATGACTTCTTCAATTTCTTCCTTTGTTATGGGTCTGTTCAGATTTTCTACCTCAGTTTGTGTTAGTTTGGGTAAATAATGTATTTCAAGAAATTTGACCTTTTTTTCTAGGTTTTCAAATTTGTTGGAGTATAGTTTTTCATAATATTCCATTACGATCCTTTTTATTTTAGTTGGTTCTGTTGTAATATCACCCATCTCATTTCTTATTTGGGTTATTTGCATCTTCTCCTTTTCTTTTGTCATTTTGGCCAGCGGTTTATTGATTTTATTAATCTTTTCAAAGAACCAGCTGCCAGTCTTGTTGATTCTTTAGATTGTTCTTCTGTTTTCTGATTCATTTATTTCTTCTCTAGTCTTTATTAATTCCTTTCTTCTGGCAACTGTGGGCTTCCTTTGCTGTTCTTCTTGTATTTGTTCAAGTTGTAGGGTTAAAGTTTTAATTTTGGCCCTTTCTTCTTTTTTTTCTAGTTTTTATTTATTTTGTTGTTGTTGCTGAGGATATACACAGCAAAACACACCAATTCAACAGTTTCTACATGTACATTGATTACATTCTTCAAGTTGTGCAACCATTCTCACCCTCCTTTTCTGAAGTTGTTCCTCACTCATTAACATAAACTCACTGCCCCCTAAGGTTCCTGCCTAATCTTTCAAATTGCTATTTTCGATTTGATCCCATATAAATAGTTTTTAAAAGAGCTTAATTCTCAAGGCAGGCTTTTTTTTTTTTTTTTTTTAACTAGTTAAGCTAAACTATTGTTCAGTTTTAAGGTGACTTCAGGGGATATTTTTGATTTAAGGCTTAAAGATTTCTCAGAGCAATAGTATCAGGAGTTCATCCACCCTTCATGGCTCCAGAAAGTCTAGAGTCTGTGAGAATTTGAAATTCTGTTTTGCATTTTTCCCCTTTTGATCAGGATTCTTCTATGGAATCTTTGATCAAAATATTTAGTAATGGTAGCTGGGCTCTATCCACTTCTTCTGGTCTCATGGCAAAGGAGGTAGGTGTTCATGAAGGCAATTAGCCACACATTCCATATCCTCTTCCTATTCCCAACTCTTCTTCTTCCTCTGTTCTTCCAGGTGAATAGGGGCTAGTTTTTGTGCCTTGACTTTCTTCTTTTTTGTTGTGTGCATTTATTGCTATAAACTGACCTCTGAGCTCTGCTTTTGCTGTGTCCCAAAGGTTTTGGTATGTTGTGTTTTCACTCCTGTTTGATTCTAAGAATTTTTCATTTCATTTTTTATTTCTTCTATTACTCATTAGTTTTTAAGCAAGGTGTTATTCAGTTTCCATGTATTTGATTTTTTCCCTTGTTCTTTCTGTTCTTAATTTCTAATGTATAGTGTTATGATCTGAGAAAATGCTTTATATTATTCTGATATTTTTGAATTCATTGAGGCTTGTTTTATGGCCTAGAATATGGTCTATTCTGGACAATGATTATGTGCATTGGAGAAGAATATGTACTGTGCTATTGTTGGGTGGAGTATTCTGTATATGTCTATGAGGTCAAGTTGCTTGATTGTGATTGTTATGGATTGAATTGTGTCCCCCCAAAATGTATGTCAACTTGGCTAGGCCATGACTCCCAGTATTGTATGGTTGTCCACCTTTTTGTGATCCGATGTGACTATGCTATGTGCTGTAAATCCTAACCTCTATGATGTTAATTAGGCAGGATTAGAGGCAGTCATGTTAATGAGGCAGGCTTAATCTACAGAATTAGAGTGTATCTTGAGTCAATCTCCTTTGATATATAAAAGAAATAATTGATCAGAGAGGAGGGGACTTCATTAACACCAAGTAAGAAGAGCCAGGAGCAGAGCATGTCCTTTGGATCTGGGTTCCCTGTGCTGAGAAGCTCCTAGACCAGGGGAAGATTGATGACAAGGAACTTTCCCCAGAACCGACAGAGTAAGAAAGTCTTTCTCTGGAACTGACACCCTGAATTTGGACGTTAGTCTCTTAAGTGACTCTCTCACACTTAAGAGACTAACGTCCTCTTTGTTAAATCCACCCATTTGTGGCATTTCTGTTACAGCAGCACTAGATAACTAAGACAATGATGTTTAGATCTTCTGTACTTTATTGAATTTCTTTCTAGTTGTCCTGTCCTTCCTCAAAAGTGGTGCGTTTCAGTCTCCTACCCCTATTATTGTGGAATTGTCTATTTCTCTTTTAAATACCATTAGAGTTTATGTATTTTGGAGCTCTGTTGCTGGGTGCATAAATATTTATTATGGTTATGTCCTCTTTGTGGATTGGCCCTTTAATCATTATATAGTGCCTTTCCATGTCTCTTATGTTGGATTTTACTTTAAGGTATATTTTATCAGAGATTAATATTGCTATTTCTCCTCTTTTTTGGTTACTGTTTTCTTGATATTTTTTTCCTGTCTTTTGATTTTTAGCTTAGTTTTATCTTTATGTCTAAGGCTTGTCTCTTGTAGGCAACATATGATGAATCGTGTTTTTTTAATTCATTCTGTTACTCTCTGTCTCTTGACTAGTGCATTTAACCCATTTACATTCAGTGTGATTATCAATAAGAATGAATATACTGCAGTCATTCTGTTGCGGCTTTTTTTTGTGGTGTTGACATTTTTTTTTTTGTTCCACTTACTTTTCTGTACTGAGTTCTTTTTGTTTACGGATTTTCTTTTCATTTCCTTCGTTACTGTTGATTTTGTGTTTACTGATTCTTTATGGTTTTCGTCTTTTTTATTTTGGTAAGTAGGTTTATTAATCTTTGTGGTTACCTTGAAATTTACATTTATCTTCCTAAGTTTAAAACAGTCTGTTATAACTTGATATCACCTTGACTTCCTCTCCATATGGAAGTTTTGTAGATACACTGTTATGGATTGAATTGTGTCCCCCCCTCCCCAAATGTGTGTCACCTTGGCTAAGCCATAATTCCCAGTATTGTGATTGTCCACTGTTTTGTCATCTGATGTGATTTTCCTATGTGTTGTATATCCTATCTTTATAATGTTATTGAGGCAGGATTAGAGGCAATTATGTTAAAGAGGCAGGACTCAATCTACAGGATTAGGTTGTACCTTGAGTTTCTATCTCTTTTGAGATATAAAAGAGATAATTGAGCAGAGAGGAAGGGGACCTCATTACTACCAAGGAAGAAGAGCCAGGAGCACCCACATCCTTTGGACCTGGGGTCTCTGTGCTGAGAAGCTCCTAGACTCAGGGGAAGATTGATGACAAGGACCTTCCCCCAGAAACAACAGAGAGAGAAAGCCTTCCCCTGGAGCTTGTACCCTAAATTCAGACTTTTAGCCTTCTAAACTGTGAGAGAATAAATTTCTCTTTGTTAAAGCCATCCACTTGTGGTATTTCTGTTACAAGCAGCACTAGATAACCAAGAAATATCATTTATTCCCCCTTTTTATTTTGAAGTTGTTTATGGGTTGATGTCTCTGGTTCCCTGTTTTTAGTCTTGTAACTTTTTTTTTATTTTTGAGAATTCTTTGTCTTGGCTGGTATCTGGGTAATGTTGTCATGTGTCTTAATCTCAGGTTGTTGTCCAATGTTGTTGGTTCTGTCAGAAGGACTTCCTTTAATATTTCCTGTAAGATTGGTCTGGTTTTTACAAATTCCCTTAGTTTTTGTTTATCTGGAAATGTCCTAGTTTCATTATCATATGAGAGACCATTTTGCTGGATATGTAATTCTTGGTTGGAAATGTTTTTCTTTCAGGGTTTTACATATGTCATCCCATTGCCTTTGTGGACATGGTTTCTTCCTAGAAATCAGAACTTAGTCTTATTGGTTCCCCTTTGTGGGTGACAGTTTGTTTTTCTTGAGCTGCTCTCAGGATTCTTTCTTTATCTTTGGTTTTGGAAAGTTTGATTATGATATGCCTTTTGGGGTCTATCCTGTATGGGGTTTGTTGAGCTTCTTGGATGGATATCTTCTTGTCTTTCATGATATTAGGAAGTTTTCTGCTAGAAAATCTTTAAAAAATTTCTCTGTGCTTTTTTTCCCCCTGTTCTGGAATTCCTATCACATGTAAATTATTCCTCTTGATTGTATCCCACATAACTCTTAGGCTTTCTGAATTTTTCTTCATTCTTTTTTTGGAATGTTCCTCAAACAAATTAGTATCAAGGGATTCGTCCTCTATTTCACTGATTCTGTGTTCCATTGATTCAATTCTACTCCTACGTCGTTCCATTGAGTTAACTATTTCTAAGATTTGATTGTTACTTTTCTGGATTTCTAGTTGCTGTTTTTATATGGTTTCTAATTGTCTATTTATTTTACCATTTTGTTCTTGATTTATTTTCCTGAATTCTTCTAGAGCATTGTCTGTGTTTTTCTTGATTTTGTCTGTGTTTTCCTTTATCTCTTTCTTTATCTGTTGGAGGAGTCTATATATAAGTCTTTTGGATTTTTATCAGGTAATTCCATTACCATTTCTTCCTCAGTAAGGTTTTCTGACCCTTTATTTTGGTCACTTGCTTGGGCCATCTTGTCTTGCTTTTTTATGTGATTTTTTATTGTCTGTTGTCTCTGAGGCATTAAGATGTTATTCTATTTATTCATTTATTGTATGTTTGTTTGCTGAGTCCTAATATCCTGTTTTGTTTTGATTTGGGGTCCAGCAGGGTGGGTGGGCTATTCTGGTCACTAGTCTGGCAGCACTGGGGCACTCACCATATGTTTCTGGGTAAGTGAGGCAGCCACTGGGGGTATGAATATGAGTCTCTATTTGTTTGTCATTTGGGGAAGCTGAGGATGGGCTGGGAGGACATTGGCTGCCATCTGTCATCAAGCCATTGGAGCAGGAGCAGGTGGTGGTACTTGCCAAGCGGATGGTGTGGCAGGTGTGGGTGTGGGAGGCTAGCAGGGGGCATGGTCACCACTGCTCACCAGGTCAGGTGGAGGGGGTGTGTGTGGCAGGCTGGTGTGCACGTAGTCACGTGGTCATTGCCTCTTGCTGGTTCAGGGAGGGGGGAGTGGGTAGTGGGTGATCACCTACACAGTTGTACAGTTGCTGCTGCTAGCTGAATTGGGGGAGTATGGGAGGTAGGTGGGTGAGTGTACAGGATCACACTGCTGCTGTTCAGATGGGTATGGGAGGTGGCAAATGGGGTTGGGTTGGGGGAGCTTGTATTATGGTCTCAGGTCAGGCAGGGTGGCCAGGATATGGGACCCTCCACCACTTCTGATCAGAAAGTTGGGGGAAGGGGGAGTTGCACCCCTTCATCTAGCAGATGTGGGTACCTGGGCACTTTCTATCTGCTGCAGCCAAGTGTGAGGAGTGAGGGGCTGCCTGGGGTCCAATTGGGTGGGGGACCTCCTACGTATACTCAGCTGATCCACAGCTTCATGCGTGTCACCTACCCCAGAGGTATAACTTACTCTGGATCTTGGCTCCCTCCCTGCTCTGTGGACAGCAGGATCCCTGGAATTCTCCCCCTCCTTTCTGTGCTTTCCTTCCTTAGGTTCAGATCAAGATCTCCTCGCCTGGCTTCTCTCCAGGTGTGTTTAAATAGTTTCTCAGTCTCTTAAGGGATTGCCATGTAGTTGCCTTCCTGTGCTCTTTAACTGGGATCACTACTGGCTTGGTCTCAAGATAGCCATGTTGAACTGGGATGGGTGGCAGAGCCCCTCCGCTTCTTTTCATGCCTCTTTCACTGTGTTCGTTCAATTTTTAATTCTGGTCGGTGTTCAATTTTATTCTTTAACCTTCCTTTTTGATGTTCAAGTTTCCAGGATTGTTATCTGAATCTGTTTCACTTGGTGTCTTAATTATCTAGTGCTGCTCTTAACAGAAATACCACGAGTGGATGGTTTTACAAAGAGAAGTTTATTTCCTTATAGTAAAGTAGGCTAAAAGTCCAAATTCAGGGCATCAGCTCCAGGGGAAGGCTTTCTGTCTTTGTTGGCCTTCTCATCAATGTTCCCCCGGACTAGGAGCTTCTCCGAGCAGGGACCTCGGGTCCAAAGGACACGCTCTGCTCCTGGCACTGCTTTCTTGGTGGTACAATTTCCTCCATTTTCTGCTTGCTTCCCTTTCCTTTTATCTCTTGTAAGGTAAAAGGTGGTGCAGGCCACAGCCTAGGGAAACTCCCTTTACATTGGATCAGGGATGTGACCTGGCTAAGGGTGGTGTTACAATCCCACCCTAATCCTCTTTAACATAAAATTACAATCACAAAATGGAGGCCAACCACACAATTCTGGGATTCATGGCCCAGCCAAGTTGATACACACACATTTTGGGGGACATAATTCAAACCATGACATTTGGTTTGTCGGGTCTTCACTGTAGAGGGACGGTATGGTGCATCTGACTAATTCACCGTCTTGGTTTATCCTGCCTATTTATTTCTTAATGGTATATATATATATTTTTTGATGAAAGAACTAACATTTTTTTGAGTACCAGCCACTGTATTAAAGTGCTTTGCCAGCACTATTTCATTTAGCCTTCAAACAATTTTATAAGTAAGACATCAGTTTTCCCATTTTATAGACAAAATGAGGGTTGACGGAGCTTACATACTTCACACAAAGCTCAGGGATGGGAGAGCTAGTCTTTGAATCAGCCAGCCTGATTTCAGAACCTGAGGTTTTAGTTATAAAGCAGATGTTGGATTTTTACTCTTTTGTGTTAGTAATAATTCCCCATCACTGAAACAGAACATCTGAATCTTTTTTCCTTACAACCTGAAAGGGCCTCATGCAGGCGATGGTAAATTCAATCCCTGGACCTGCTTCCTGTAAATGCGCTTTCTGTGCCTCGACCACTTTAACGGTCAACAGCCACCGTGGTCAAGTTCTTATGATAATCTCAGGGAGATTTACCTCATCATCAATTGTTCTGAAAGGCAAGAAGTTCGTTATGATCATACTGACCAGGTGTAGAATTACTGGCTCTATAAAACTGCTTTGAAGTTCTGGAAAACTGAAAAGAGAGGTTTCCTTTTGGGGAGTTGTTCAGATTTGAGGCTTGCCTTGTCATTTTCTTCATTCTCTCCCATTATTTATTTATAATCACCACCTCATCCTTTTATTTTGGGTCCTCTCAACAGAACTAACTCATCTCTCCTACTTTGGGTGCTATTGTCTTTGTAGCCACTGCCAGACATATCCCCTGTGCCCAGTAAGTATCATCATCTGAACTTGCATTACACAGTTCTTTGCTATAACTCAGTGATTTATAAAGCCCTGATAGTAACGCTTGAATGTGCATAAAGGCAGCAAAGACTACAGTACACTATGAAATGCTACTCCCAGGAGAAGAGCTGACAAGTGCTGTAAAACTTCAGGGAAGAAAGGGCTCTGCAAATCCTGAATATCAGGACAGAACATATCTCTGCAACAAAGAAGGCTAACAGGACCTTCCTAAAATTATAGGTAAAGAGAGAAATCACCAGTAGAAGGCTCTGCTGAGCAGGAAGGCTACAAAAGAAGGGGCCCCTTGGGCTGAGGAAGCTGTTTAAAGTGCAGTTGACAAAGGGCAAAGGGAGGTCTCGGGAAATGTTTACCAGAGTGCTCCAGAATTTAACCTTCCACGACCAGTCCCGTGAGCTTTGTACTCAGGGCTCCTAATGAGCAATATAGAGACAGGATTGTGTTTGTCTCACTTGAAATGATTCAGTGTTTATCTTGGCTTGACTGGTCCCAAAGTACTCGTTTTACAAAGACTTGTGATGCCTTGCACTGCTATTTCCTGAAATTCATGTTCCTTTTCACACACTCTTAAATGCCGAAATCAGGAACCGTAAAAGTTTACTCTTTTTGTCCATCTGGCCTCAAGCTGGCATTAAAATTCAATAAAACAGACAGACAAAAACATCCCCAAATCTTTTTTCCTACATACGAACAGCATCAAAGCATTTATGAGTAACTGGTCTAATAAGTCCTGGTTCCAGAAAGTTCCAGCAAAAAGAGCATGCATCTCGAATGCATGCTTACTGTTCTGTGTGACTTTGGGTAAATTACTTAACCTTTCTGAGCCTCAGTTTCCTGGGGATGATAATAATACTTACCTTAAGTATTCTCTGTGACCATTAAATGAGATGATAAATGTATTAAAAACAAAAATAAAACACCAGCATAAAGTAACATTCACTAAATGCTAGTCCTCTTTCTTTTCTGTCTGGGCTTCACTGACTTCATCTGTTAAATAAGACATGACTCACCCTTCCTCATAAGGATCAAATGGGAGACTATATATATATATGAAGGTTTACATGTAGTAGTTGTTATTGTGAAACAAATCATTATATTTTCATTATGTTTGAGCCAGCCCCTCTTCTGTTCCAGACATTCCTTAAGATAAAAAAAGAACAAGGCTAAGAAGTTATCTGTGGGTCCCTCAACCTCCATTGTGAAGGGACTGGAATATAATGCAGCAGGGTTAAGGGCTTAAGAATTATTAGAAAGAGAAGAAAGGAGTATTATTTGTTACCTTTATGCACAGGCAAGTATTGCTACTATCAAGGCTTTATAAATCACTGATCTATGGTAAAGAACTATGTAATGCAAGTTCATAGGATGACATTTTACTGATCACAGGAGATTTTTAAGAAAACAAAGAGCAATGGAGAAAAATAAACTCACTAAGCACCATTCCAAACATGAGGACATTTCAAGTACTATCTTCATATTTTAGTCTAAAAAGGCATTGGATTATAAAAATGGATTGTATATACTTTACAATGGTATGGAAACTCAGAGACCCAGACATCCTCAGCTATTGAAGAATCAGCTCTTAGTTATTTGTTTTGAAATTATTCTCTTAATTCTTGACCACAATAGGATGTTAAAATGGAAGTTTCAACTAGGTACCAAGATGTAATTGATGTGATTGCAAAGTGAGGCTCTGAGCCACCATATGCCTAATGAAGAAGTCGTTCCATGACTCTTGACTGCCTTACCCTGGTGAAAGGTGAGCTTGGGGGTGGGGGTGGGGGGCTTGCCAGGGAATCAGGGATTGAGGGCCCATGGTCTGGAGAATGTAGTATATCTTGCCTTCCTAAGAGTTGTGCCAGGGGTTCCCAGTGATGGGAATCTCTGAAAAACCCACAAAAGCACCCAGGAAAGGAAGAGTTGGTTGTAACCAAGCCATTATCAAGAAACTTGGAAACTTCTCTGACCCCCTTTCCCCAGTCCTTCCCCACTCAAGTTAGCAAGCTGGGATCCCTGAATGGAATAAGGGAGAAATTGACCACAACCCCTTTCCCTGACTGCAGATTTCCCCCAGCTGTGGCCTAAATCCCTCAGAGTCTTGATTTTTCCGTTGGACTGTGTGTGGCCTAATGGGACCATAAAACTATTTCTCCCTGAGGACCTGAGAATGAACAGGTAGGTATGGGCCTGCCTGAGTTTTGGGGCAGTACCAACTCCCTAGGGATCATTTGGAGCCCTGGTGGCATAGTGGTTAAGAGCTACAGCTGCTGACCAAAAGGTCAACTGTTCAAATCCACCAGCCGCTCCTTGAAAGCCCTATGGGGCAGTTCTACTCTGTCCTATAGGGTCACCATGAGTCAGAATCACTTGACTGCAGTGGGTTTGATTTTTGTTTAGTTTAGGGATCATTTGGAAATGTGTTGGGGTGTGTTTTGATTGTCACAATGGTCAGTGGGAAGGATGCTATTGACATTTAGAGGGCAAGGGCCTGAGATGCTAAATATTTTAGTGTCTCAAGAATTGTCCTCCTTGAAATGCTAATAGCGCTCGCATTGAGACACACTAATGGAGGCAGAGGCAGGATCACCCCTCTCCCTGAATAAACTTAAAAAAGACAATGGGAGACAAAAATAAAACTGCATTTTAATTACATCACAATTCCTGCTTATTCATCACAACCACTTCATTTAGGTTGAAATTATTTTGTGGGTTCTTTGCAGTGACTTGAGTGCTTTTCTTTGTGACTACCCAGCTATACCCTGGCTGCTTGTGAGTTAGAGCTCCAGAAGCAGGCTGTGAAGTAGATTGTTGAAGGGTCTAGTAGCAGATGTGCTGACTATGGAGTTTTGCAGAAGGCTGGACCCCCTAGAGGCCTTGGCCCAGGTTCAACTTGCTATGGTTACTGAGGACCAGGATCTGCCCTCGGTTTGAGGAAACATGGCCAGCCCTGGTGTGGTAGGCTGAATTATGTCCACGATCTAATTCCTGAAACCTTGAGTATGTTACTTTACGTGGCAAAAGGGATTTCGCTGATGCAAATCAGTTAAGAATCTTGAGATGGATGGAAGGATTATCATGGATTATCTGGGTGGGTTCAGTGTAATCACAAGGGCCCTTGTAAGAGGGAAGCAAGAAGGTCAAAGTCAGGAAAAGGAGGTATGATGCTGTAATGGGCTTTGAAGATGGAGCAAGGAGCCATGATCCAAGGGATGCAGGTGGCCTTTAGAAGCTGGAAAAGGCAAAGAAATAGATTCTTCCCTAGAGCCTCCAGAAAGGGCCCGACACCTTGATTTTTGTCCTTAAGGCACATTTTTGACTTCTCACCTCTAAAACTGTAAGATAATAAATATGTTCTTTTTTAAGCCGTTAAATTTTTAGTTATTTGTTACAACAGCAGTAGAAAAACAAGAATACTTAAAAAACAGTTGCCATCAAGTTGATTCTGACTCACGGCAACCCATGTGTGTCACAGTAGAACTTTGTTCCATAGGGTTTTCAGTGGCTGATTTTTTTGAAGTAGATCACCAGGCCTTTCTTCCCAGGCCCTCAAACTGCCAACTTTTTGGTTAGCAGCCAAGCATACTGTCATGGTTTGAATTATGTCCCCCCAAAAATGTGTGTATCAATTTGGCTGGGCCATAATTCCCAGAAATGTGTGGTTGGCCTCCATTTTGTGATTGTAATTTTATGTTAAAGAGGATTAGGGTGGGATTGTAACACCACCCTTATCCAGGTCACATCCCTGTACCACCTTTTACCTTACAAGAAATAAAAGGAAAGAGAAGCAAGTGGAGAACTGGGGACCTCATACCACCAAGAAAGCAGTGCCAGGAGCAGAGCGTGTCCTTTGGACCTGGGGTCCCTGCAAGGAGAAGCTCCTAGTCCAGGGGAACACTGACGAGAAGGCCAACAGAGAGAAAGACTTCCCCTGGAGCTGACCCCATGAATTTGGACTTTCAGCCTACCTTACTGGGAAGAAATAAATTTCTCTTTTTTAAAGTCATCCACTTGTGGTATTTATAGTAGCACTAAATGACTAAGACATGCATTAACCATTTGCACCACCCAGGGACTCCAGGAAAATAATAAACTTAAAGTGTTTAGAGAAGCCTTCTTACTCAGGAGACCTTAGTAGTTCTCAGAACTTTATCTGAAAGGCCTCCACGCTGCAAGATACTAGTCCCTACCATTTTTGAAGATTCCAAAGGAGGCGGGAAAGCAGGCCTGGTAGTATCTACCCCCAGACTCTGTCAGCAGTTTGCAATCATAACACATTGCTGTTGTTAGTTGCCATCACATTGATTCCAACTCCTGGGGACCCCACATATGCAGAGTAGAAAGCTCCATAGAGCTTTCAAGGGTATGACCTTTCACAAGCACATAGCTTGGCCTGTCTCCTGAGATACCTCTGGTGGCTAGTAGTTGAGTGCTTAACTGTTTGTGCCACCCAGGTGCCACGACACATTGCTATATGATGTAAATATATGTACACGTGGGATGAGAGTTTAAATAAGAAGGATTTCTGAATTATCTGTGGCTTTTACCCCTCTAAATTCCGCCACCCCCAACCTACATGGATAACTGAGTACTTACTCTATTAAATTAAGGATATCAAACCGCTTCTTTTCATTTTTAGAAGGACTTCCTCTACCCTACAAATTCCTAGACAAATCCAATGCAGCCTCAGATCTTGCAGACATCTCGATTAGCAAAGTAAAAAAAGAGAGAGAGAGAAAATTAAGTGGCCATTGTTAGAAAGACAAAAAGAACCTCCTTTACTAGGCAGATCTGAGTATTTAATATGGCAACAATTACATCACCATTTTTAATACTTCATGATGACGTGTGCAGAAAGGCATTCCACCACAGCCAACTTGACTTTTCCCCTTTCTCCAGACCATGTATAAATATTTAGCTACAAACTTCAAAATAGAATGAAGCCAGACTTTTGGTTTATTTGACAGGAAAGCTCAGTATCAGATGCTTAATTAAATCATTAAGGAGAAAAAGCAGCCCAACTTGTTGTAAAACTAAAGATTAACTAGGAGTCAACATGAATTCTTTTATAGCCTGTTTTCTCCTCACCTCAGTGAAAAAAAGTGAATTCACTCAGGATTGGATATCGTAAGCACTGAGTCTGGATTCCCTAGGAAGCTCTGTTTTCTCTCAGGGATACTCAATGTGGCACAGGGCAAATGAAAAAAAGTTTGAAAAAAAAACCAAAAAACAAAAAACATCCCTGGGTAATATTTTCACTGGAGACTAAAACAAACAAAAAAGACATTTATGTTGAACAAAAGCATTAAGTGAAGTTTCTCTGCAACCTCACTTTGAATGTCAAGTAAAAATGTACAGAATAGGTTCTCCTGACAACTTATGTCCAATTTCAACTGCTTAAAAATTAAAATCTTTAAAAGATGACATGTTTCCTTTTGTCAACTGAAAAATTAGAAAGGAGAAATTTATTTGTGTATTTACTCAGAGATGAAGTAAGTAATACAGTACAGAGTTAATATTGCACATAAAAACCAGTTGCTGTGGAGTCAATTCTGACTCTCAGAGATCCCGTGTGTTTCAGAATAGAACTGCGCTCCATAGGGTTTTCAGTGACTGTGATCTTTCAGAAGAAGACTGCCAGGCCTTTCTTCCAAGGCAACTCTGGGTGGGCTCAAGCCTCCAACCTTTCAGTTAGTAGCCAAGCACTTAACCATTTGTGCTGCCCATGGACTCCTAATATTGCATGTAAGGATTCTAATTTTGTTAAATCTGACAAACGTGAGAAAAATAATGTGTATTATTTAGTACACTTTACAAAGTTTTACCACATTAAGGTGTTACATTAATATCCTGAGTCAATTTATTACTCAGTATAACATGCCTATGGACTACATTAATGAAGGTCCAATTATGGAAAAGTGAAGCTAGCAGGTTATGTTCAATGAATTGAGTGCATCTGGCATCTGTTCAGCACTAGGAAGTTTCCTAGCTTTTGATGAAAACTTTGGCATCTTGTCCTCCTGCCTGCCCTCTTGTTGTTAGGTGCCATCAAGTTGACCTCATGTGATAGAGTAGAACTACCCAAACGGTTTTCTTGGCTGTAATCTTTACCTGGATCCACAATCAACGCCCATGGAAGCAGCAGTCAAGAAATCAAACGACATATTGCATTGGGCAAATCTGCTGCAAAAGACCTCTTTAAGGTGTTAAAAAGCAAAGATGTCACTTTGAGGACTAAGGTGTACCTAACCCAAGCCATGGTTTGCAATTGCCTCATATGTGTGCAAATGAGGGACAATGAATAAGGAAGATCAAAGAAGAATTGATGCATCTGAATTATGGTGTTGGTGAAGAATATTGACTACACCATGGACTAGCAGAAGAATGAACAAATTTGTCTTGGAAGAAGTATAGCCAGAATGCTCGTTAGAAACAAGAATGGTAAACATACGTTGGACATGTTATCAGGAGGGACCAGTCCCTGGAGAAGGACATCATGCTTGGTAAAGTAGACAGTCAACAGAAAAGAGGAAGACCCTCAATGAGATGGATTGACACAGTACCTGCAACAATGGGCTCAAACATAGCAATGATCATGAGGATGGCACAGGATCGGGCAGTATTTCGTTCTCTTGTACTTAGGGTCGCTGTGAGTTGGAGCTGACTCGACGGTACCTAACAACAACAATCTTTACAGTTGCCTGGTCTTTCTCCCATGAAGTGACTGGATGGGTTCAAACCACCAATCTTTCGATTAGCAGCCAAGCTCTTACCCATTGCACCACCAGGGCTCCTTACTCTCTACCCTATGACCTGCTTTATCCTGAGCAAGTTTTTCAGTAACCTTGTCTCTCCTTAGCTCCACTTAGCCACGCACCTCCATGGCCACACCCCAGAGCTTGTTCTCAAGGGGGCTCTTACCCCATCCTTCCTTATATCCTCCCTCTCACCACACCCGCTCTCTCTGACCCCACAGAAACCTCTGACTCTTGAACCCTCCTTTTTCTTCCCATCTGTTAGTGCCTTCTGTTCCTTAGCTCATCCAGATAGGACCACACAGTTACTCATCTGAAAATCAGGACCAGACTGGGTGCTCACAAACTTATGGTACTGTTACCCCTAGATGTAATTTAAAAAGTATAAGCAAGCTTAATTTCTGATTTTCCCCCAAGTTGACTACTTTTAGCATTTGTTTGAACTACCCTCGTTGTGTTGTTGTGTGCCATCGAATCGATTCCGACTCCTAGCAACCCTATAGGACAGAATAGAACCACCTCATAGGGTTTCCAAGGAGCAATGGGTAGATTTGAGCTCCTGACCTTTTGGTTAGCAGCCTGAGCTCTTAACCACTTCACCATAAGAACTATCCTTAGGGTAGTTCTATTCTGTTACATGGGGTTTAATTGATGGCACCTAACAACTACAATAGAGCAAACAAGAAGACGAGATGCCAGGTCCAGGGACTATAACATTCTTTTAAAATTTATTTTTTTCTCATTTTTGTGTGGCCCTGCATTGCCAGTACCCCAAGTATGGGTTTAATCTATCCTTCTGTAACTGGAAGCCTTCTTTAACCCACACTCACAACTCCAGAGCACACTTGTTTCCCCACCGTCCCAGCCAGGCAAAACCCAACCCTGATTCAATTGTTCTCCCATTTCAGTGTGCCTCAGAATCACCTGGGATGCTTGTTACAAATGTAGATTCCAGAACTTCTTCCTCAGTTTCTCCTCCCTCTCCTCCTCCCAGAAGACATGGGGAGAAGCCTCTCACCTTCCCCTACACCCACCCTGTGCTTTGTGTCCTGCAGGCCTTGGCTGAGGAGGCTTGTTCCCCCATGGTGTTTGAGTATTGAATTTTTACTTTTGCTGCATTTGCTGCTGAAGTAGGTACAGCTGGGGTAACTTGGTGTGATAGTTAAGACTGTGTGTCAACTTGGCTGGGCCATGATTCTCTGTGTTTTAATGTGAGCACTCCCACGATTGAATATACTGTGAGTAGCCAATCAGATGAAAGGGAGTCTCCTTGGAGGTGTGGCCTGCATCTGTATATAAGCAGACATACTGGCTTTTTGCCCTCTCTGGATCCTGCAGCTGCTTCCTGTTGCCTCATCTCCCGTTCCTGGGACTTGAGCTGTCAGCTTATCTGCCGAACCTGGGATTCGTCGATCTGCACAGCCTGTGACCAGGAGCCCTGCTCTCCGACCTTCTGATCTTGGGCTTGCCAGCTTCTGCAGCTGTGTGACTTGGGAGAGGCCTCTACCCTGATCCACAGACTTGGGACATTCTAGCCTCTACAATTGCATGAGCTGTTTCCTTGATATAATCTCTGTCTCTCTCTCTATATATATTTATACACTTTACTGGTTTTGCTTCCCTAGAGAACCCAGCCTAAGACAGTTGGGGTCTGCCCCCTGGGCATAGGCAGTGTTCCCCTGGCTGGGTCACAGCTCCTTTAGCTCCCACTGGTCATGCAGACTTCCCTCAGGTCAGCTGTGACCCAGGCAGTCCACCTTGAGGCCCACAGCTACAGGGTCATTTCATCCCTCTCCAGGGTGACCCTTGACTTGCAGGTCAGCACTCTCAGCACATCTTCTACATCTGTTCTGAGATGTGTGGAGAATTCTGGTATCATCCAGGTCTCTTGAGCCAGGGAGGCTGGTGAGAGAATTGCCTAGCTCATCCCTCTTTCTGTCTAAACTTGTCCTACTGAGGTTGCTGCTCAAATATACTGGCAAGGGGCATGGAGGAGGCTGCTTCCTCCCAGGATTCAGGAGGGATGTATGTCAGTCATAAGCCCCTCACTTTCAGACCTGTCTTAGTTTCCTCGTGCTGCCATAACAAAACACCACAAAGTGGGTGGCTTTAAAGAACAGACATTTATTTTCTCACCATTCTCTGGAGACTGGAAGTCTAAATTCAGGGCATAGGTAGGGCTATGCTCTTTGTCTGTGGGTTCTCGAAGATCCTTCCTTGTCTCATTCTGCTTCAGGTAGCCCCAGGCATTTCTTGGCTTGTAGATGTATCCTCATATGCTGTCTTCCCTCCATTTGTGACTGTTTCTGTGTCTTTCCTCTTTTATAAACCTCCATTTAGAAGGGATTAGGATTAGGTCCCACCTTACTTCAGCATGATTTCATTAATTTAACTGATAACTTCTGCAAAGAAAAACTATCTCCCCAAACAAGGCCCCATTCACAGGTACAGGGGTTAGGACTTCAATAAATATTTTTTTGGGATAAAATAAATCCATAAAAAGACCTATCTGGGAGATTTTGGAACCACTGTCTTGAATCTAATACTCTCTAATTGCCTCTCCAACCAACTGGTCAAACTCTCTTTGCTGGGGGA
Organism: Dugong dugon; assembly: GCA_030035585.1. Taxonomy (NCBI): domain Eukaryota; kingdom Metazoa; phylum Chordata; class Mammalia; order Sirenia; family Dugongidae; genus Dugong; species Dugong dugon. The sequence goes on along the minus strand of CM057461.1, from coordinate 119,849,896 downwards.
AGATTGCTCTGACATCTTACAGAATTCCTTCTCCTATGGGCTCTGATGGAGCCAGATTCTTCTTGATATTTAAGAGGAAGTCTTTGAAATTCAGAAAATCCTTTTCTCTCTCAAGATCCTGGTTCTTGATATCAAAAGCTTGCATTCCAAAATTATTGTTTCTGCTATGTTCTTTCAAAATGATCTATTTTGAACATCACAGCATGAATTTTTTCTGTGTTCTTAGCTGTATCTCACCTCCTTCTGAAACATACTTTAGTGAGTTGAAAGGTGTGAAGCTGTAAAAGGAAATAAAAAATACACAGGCTAATACTTAAAAAAAAATTACACACACACACAAACACAATTTTATTGTATTTTTCCAAAACTGTGATTGCATATTATTGTAAAATTTGCTTTTTTCTACTTAAGAGTGATTGTGACTACCTTTATATGTTAGTACATGTAAATCTACGTCTTCTAATGGCTGGACAGGGTTGCAATGTTTGAGCATGCCGTACTTATTAAAACCTTTAGAAAAATTACAAGGATAGTGTGTGCTCATTAAAAATATCCAAATAATACAGAACTGTAAAAAATGAAAGATTCTTCCCTTCTCATACTTTCCCACTCCCATTGTCCAAAGGGTAACTATTATTAACAGCTTACTGGAAACCCTTACGAACTTTTTTTACAAGTCAAGATTTACTGAAGTATAACTCCAACACAGTAAAAATCACCCTCTGTAGTGTGCAGTTCCATGAGCTTGCATACAGTTGTGTAACCATCACCACGTTTGAGATATGGAACATTTCCATTACCACGAAAAGTTTTCTTGTACCTCTTTGTAGTACCCTAGCTCCTGGAAACCATTGATCTGTTTTCTGTTCTTATAGTTTTGATTTTCCAGAGTGTCATATAAATGGAATCATACAGTATGCACCCTTTTGAGTCTGGCTTCCTTCACTTAGCATAATATATTTGAGATTGATTCATGTTGGTCTGTGCATGATAGGATCCTTATTTTGTCTAGTACATAGAAACAGATTTTTGATTACAAAAATATGATCACCTAGAATTTAGATATTTCTTTTTTTGTTACTTAAATATTATAATCTTGTTGTTGTTGTTGTAAGGGTGCCATTGAATCATTCCAAATCATGGTGACCCTACAACAGAGTGAAACACTGCCCTGTCCCGTACCATTCTCGCTATGTTTGAACCTGTTGTTGTAGCCACTGTGTCAGTCCAGCTCATTGAGGGTCTTCCTCTTTTTCGCTGATCTTTACTTTACTGAGCATGATGTCCTCCTCCAGGGACTGGTCCCTCATGATAACATGTCCAAACTATGTAAGATGAAGTCTTGCCATCCTTGCTTCTAAGGAGCATTCTGGCTGTACTTCTTCCAAGACAGATTTGTTTGTTCTTTTGGCAGCCTGTGGTATATTCAATATCCTTTGCCAACATCGTAATTCAAAGGCATCAATTCTTGTTTGGTCTTCCTTATTCATCATCCAGCTTTCACATTCGTATGAGGTGATTGAAAATATCATGGCTTGGGTCAGTCGCACCTTAGTCCTCAAAGGGACCTCCTTGCTTTTTAACACCTTAAAGAGGTGTTTTGCAGCAAATTTGTCTGATGCAATACATTGTTTGATTTCTCGACTGCCACTTCCATGGACATTGATTGTGGATCCAAGTAAGATGAAATCATTGACAACTTCAATATTTTCCTCATTTATTGTGATGTTGCTTATTGATCCAGTTGTGAGGATTTTTGTTTTATGTTGAGATGTAATATATAAAAAGGCATATAGTCTTTGATCCTCACTGGTAAGTGCTTAAATTATATACTTATTCTCATGTAATTTAGTATATCTAGATCCAATTCTTTTTAATTACTTTCTAGTATTCCATTATATACTTGTTACATACTATATTTAGATTTTTTTTGTTAGTGGACATTCAGGTCATGTCTAAATTTTCACCATTTTCACATCCAGACAGGTAAAAAGTATGAACAAGCAAAATACATTTGTTGTTGTTTTTGTTGGCTGCCATCAAGTGGGCTCTAATTCAAGGGAACCCCATGCACAATGGGATTCGATACTTGTTTATAATTTCCTGTGTAGGTGTAGAGGTGTTTCTATGAGATAAATTCTTACAAGTGAAAATTCTTCAGTCAAAAAAGTCAGGTACCTGTTCTGCATCCCACTTTGGTGAGTGGCGTCTGGGGTCTTAAAAGCCAGCGACGGCCATCTAAGATGTATCAATTGGTCCTAATCCACCTGAAACAAAGAATGAAGAACACCAAAGACACAAGGAAAATATTAGCCCAAGAGACAGAAAGGGCCACATAAACCAGAGACTTCATCAGCCTGAGACCAGAAGAATTAGATGGTGCCTAGCTACCACCAACGACTGCCCTGACAGAGAACACAACAGATAGTCCCTGATGGAGCAGGAGAAAAATAGGGTGCAGAACTCAAATTCTAGTGACAAGACCTGACTTAATGTTCTAACTGAGAATGGAGGGACCCCAGAAGACATGGCCCCTGGACTCTGTTAGCCCAAAACTAAAACCATTCCTGAAGCCAACTCTTCAGACAAAGATTCGACTGGACTGTAAGACATAAAATGATACTTGTAGAGTGTGCTTCTTAGCTTAAGGTAATATATGAGACTAAATGGGCAGCTCCTGTCTGGAGGTGAGACAAGAAGGCAGAAAGGGACAGGAAATGAATGGACACCGGAAATCTGGGGTAGAAAGGAGGAGTGTGCTGTCACATTATAGGGAGAGCAACTAGGGTCACATAACAATGTGTGTCTAAATTTTTGTATGAGAAACTAACTAGAGCTGTAAACTTTCACTTAAAGGACACACACACACACACACACGGTCAGGTATGCTTTAAAAAAAATTTTGGAATGTTGTGATGGTTAAGGTTCTGTGTCAACTGGGCTGAGCCATGATTCTCAGTGGTTTGGCAGTTATATGATGATGTAGTTTGGCAATTATGTAATAATATAGTTTGGCAGTTATGTAATGATGTAGTCATCTTCCATTTTGTGATCTAATGTAATCATCTTCCTTGATGTAATCTGATATGATCAATCAGTTGTAAGAGGAGTTTCCTCGGGGGTGTGGCCTACATCCAATATATATGGACATCGTAGCAAAATTGGCTGGCTTTTGCTCTGGATCCTGCGTCTGCCTTATATCATCTGACCTCCGGTTCTTGAGACTTGAGTCAGCAGCCAGTCTTCTGACCTGCTGATTCTGGGATTCACCAGCTTCTGTAGCCCTGTGAGCCAGCAGCCTGCCATCTGACCTGATTTGCCAGCTTCTGCAGCCCTGTGAGCCAGCAGCCAGTTACCTGCACCCACTGATTTGGGATTCATCAGCCCCTGCAATTACATGAGTCAGGAGAAGCCTCCAACCTGTTGCCTGACCCACAGATTTGGCACTTGCCAGCCTCCACAACCATGTGAGCCATTTCCTTGAGATAAATCTTAGCATGTGTATGTATATGTATACATATACACATGTTTCATTGGTTTTGCTTCTTTAGAGAACCCGGGCTAAGACAAAAGTCAAAGAAGAGTTTAATGCTGGTAGTTATAAAACAGGGGGACTGAGCTACTGGTGTGTGCATTTTCTTACCTCTGCCATCTTGTAAGGTCTCTGGGTGGTGCAAATGGTTTGTGCTTGACTGCTAACATAAATGTTAACAGTTCAAACCCACCTAGCAGCACCACTGAAGAAAGGTCTGGTAATCTGCTTCTATAAAGATTATAGACAAGAAAATCCTATGAAGCACTTCTACTCTGTAACACTTGGGGTCACTATGAGTTGGAATCAACTTGACTTGAGTTTGGTTTTGGTGCTTTTTTTTTTTTTTGGCCACCTTGTAATATTCCGATTTGCACTCTTTTTGAAGGTAATATTTGGGGTCAGAGAAGGGGGAAATCTGAGAAACGAGTAAAGCAGAAGAAGACTTTAGAAGAGATTGGCAAGACAAGAAAGTGGACATCTGCCTGCATCAGAAACACCAAGTGTAAAAAAATAAGAAAAATTACACTTCCAGGGCCTTCTGGTGAAGTTTTTGCCATCCGGGTACTGTGCATAGTTTTTCTGATTTGCAAAAACAAGCAAACAAACCATCCAACCTCCAGCCTACCCTACAAATAACATTTCTCATTCCATAGCCACTGTCTCCACACGACACCTCCTTTGTTTTCCCATAACATCTATGCAAACGTCTGAAACAAATCTCACTGGCTGGGATCTTGGATGTTGTTCCCCTTGCCTGGCCTCTAAGCTTCCAGAAGGCAGGAACCATGACTTGTTCATCTTTCGGAGAACCATGTAGGTACACTTAAAACTTTGATAGATACTTCCAAGTTCTTTAAAAATGTACAGTTTTAAAGTCCATCAACTCTGTATGAGTGTATCTTTTTTTCCACAGCCTTACCAACAACACATATTACCAATCTTTCTAGTTTTTGTTGATATTATAGGCAAAACAATTATATCTAATTTCCGTATCTTTCATCCCTAATAAGTTTGAACACTTAATAAATACATTTATTAGCTATTTGATTTTTGTCTGCTATGAAATGCCAGTTTGTAGCTTTGGCCTATTTTTCAAGTAGGTTATTTGTCTTCTTTTTTTTTTTTAAAAAGGAATTTGAAAGAATTCTTTACATATTAGGTAGACTTGAAATGTTTTCTCTAGTCTTTACTTGTTTATGGGGCCTATACAAGTTGTAAGTCTTTGTTGTTTTTGTTATCAATTCTGTAACACCTTACTTTATGTTGTCTGGAAACTGTGTCATGTATAGGAAGACTTTTTCAGTCCAAGATGTTAAAGCTATTCTCAAATCCATAGTTTTACCATTCTTTTGCTGAGACATGTAAATTATTTCTACTTATCCCTATTACAAACGATACTTCCTTGAACACTCTCACATATGTCTGTTTGCTTTTGAACAATCTTGTACATTTTTCTCCTGTGTAAGCATTCTTTAAAGATTTTTTTGTGTGATAAATTCCTAGGAACTGGATCAAAGGATAGGCCTATTTTAAGTTTTATTTATCCGTGCTCCCGAATTCAAATCCTTGGGCCGACTTTGAGATCTTGTTCCATCAGGTATTACCTCTCCTGCATAAATCTTTAGTTTCTCCCCATGTATAGGCACTTTTCTTTTCAGCCTGCAAGCATGCTCCAAACTCATGCCTTCTTACAAAGCAGAATAGAACAAAATAGTATCCCTTGAGTCTGTGTTTCTTTCTAATTGCCATTGTATCTCTTTTCTTCCTCTTCTTAGCCAACTTATTGAAAAAATGGTCCATGCTTTCTCATTGCCCATTACTGCTACCCACTGTCATCTAGTGTCTTCTCCTTCCACTCCACTGATGGTACCATGGAAAAGATGCCCAGGGACCTCCAGGTGGTTTACCAAACCTCATCTGCAGCTATTGACCGTCCTCGCTGTAGCTTTCCACTCCCTACCTCTGCAAAATTAGCTCTTTCCTGGTAGTCTCCTTCTTGGTTATGCTTCTTTCTCCATCTCATTTGGGTTCCTTCTTCCAGTGCTCACTCTTTTAACTTTGGTGGTCCAATGGCTCTCTGTTCTTGATCTAATGCTCTTCTCTCCCTATAAACTCACCAACTTTATGCCAACAATGGCCAAATCTATATCCCTATAGGCTGGACCTTACTTTGACCCATCAGAGTTGTAGCCGTAACTGCCTGCTAACCTGAAATTCAACATGCCCAGAAGGGAACTCATCATCATCTCCCTCTTCTCCAGTGTTTCCCTGTTTCATTCTATGGAATAACCATTTCCTGAGCCATATGAGCCAGAACCCCAGAGTCTTCTTGGCCTCCTCCTACCTGCAGCTGACAGTCATTAAACCCTGCAGTATTTATTGCCCAAAACTTTCTCAAATATGCCTCCTCCTCTCTACCCCTATTACTGCTGCCCCAGTTCAGGCCCTTATCATTCTGGCTCCCATAAATATCTCTCAACTGCTCATTTATCCTCTCCTCTAATTTGTCTTCCACATCAAAGCCAACCTGAGCTTTCTAAAAGGCAAGCCTGACCAAGCCCTTTCTTTAACAACTGCGTGGATTCAAGTCCAAGCTCCTTGGCAGGTTATACAAAGCTATCCAGCCGTATTTTCTGCTGTTCTCTGCCTTGAGCTCTAATGACACTGAGCTATTTGCCATTTCCCCACCTACACTGTTGCTGTTGTTAGCTGCCATCCAGTTGACCCCCAATTCATGGCTCTGCTGAAATGAGTTCATAGCATGCAAGCCACCACTAACAGGTGGGTGGTGGCTGTGCATGAGGTGCACTGGCTGCGAGTCAAAGCCTGGTCTCCTGCATGGAAGGCGAGAATCCCACCACTGAACCATCATTGCCCTCCTATCTATACTTTTATGTCTTCATACCTTTACATCGGCTGCCCCATCCTGCTTTTTGTGGTCAGCTTTTCCATGTCTTTATAACTTAGCTCATTTCCTCTAATGAGGCAGGGCTAAGAGTCCTTCCTTTGTTTTCCTGTATTGTATTGTGGCTGCTTGTTTATCATAGCAATTTCCTCATTAAAGAGACCTTATTGTGAACATATTGAGGCCAGGACGAATGTCTCATTCATCTCTTAAGACTCGGGGCCTTGCACAAGACCTGGTAAACAATGTCTGTTGAACTGAACAGAATTACATTGCAGGCAGGACAAAAATAAGTATTTAGTATTTCAAAAATATAGAAACTTTTCTTCTCCAAACTTAATCTCCCCTGACAGTTCTGGGCTGTAGTCATGTATGGCAAAGAACAGGAACACAAAGCAAATATTGTCTGATAATTCCTGGAGTTAGGCATTTTAAAAGAGAAGGATGAAAATGTAGGTAAACTCTGTGGTCAAACTATCTTCTCAGTGCTCTTTCAAGAAAAAATGTTTCAAGTTTATCGTTCCATGTTGTTCAAACCTAGCCAGAATATGGAAGGAAATGCCTAGACATTTTGAATTTGACTTTTGACAATCCTTGAAGTTGACTTCTCTAGTCAGCTGTGAAATGTAAATGCAAACCATGTTTAATTTAATCCATAGCCAGTGTATTAGGATTGGGCATGCTTTCTGCGTAAATAAAGAGAAGCAGCTATTATAAATAGGGATGGCATCCTAAGGTAATATCAGAATGGAGAGATCTCTGGGGTACATGGTTACATGACAAAAGCAAGGCACAGAATGGTGTAGACAGTATACTCGTTTTATGTAAGAAAGGGGTGAATAATATATATTCATATTTGCTTCTATTTGCATGAATAAACACTGGAAAGATATATCAGAAACTAATAAAAATGGCTACCCACAGGGTGTGAAAGGTAACCAAGCGGATGGGAGCAGAGAGGGAGAGACATTTCTAGTATATACTATAGTGTTTGGATTTTTAAATCATAAACCTATTCAAAATAATTATTTAAAAAAGTGATATCAGGGCTAATCAAACCAAATCTATCGCCATCAAGTTGATTTTGACTCATAGCAACCCTATAGGACAGAATAGAACTGCCCCAGGGTTTCCAAGGAGTGACTGGTGGATTTAAACTACTGACCTTTTGGTTAGCAGCCATAGCTCTTAATTACTGCCAACCAGGTCATGGATATCAGGTATAGGTCAGTAATATTCCCAGTGTAGTGAGCTGTGTTACCAGCTGAGAAGCAGCAGTGCATTCTTAGTTTCTGTCCATAGAGTTTTTTGTTTTTAATACCTGATATTAAAATGATTTCAAATTTTTTAAAGTTACAAAAAGAAAACTAGCACAAAGAACAAGTATGCTCTTTACCAGATTCACCTGTTTTTTACATTATATCTCATATGAGCTGACTATCATCTATTTGTCTGTCTGCCTGTCTGTTTTTCTATCTGCTTATCTGTCATCTACAACTAGTTCTATCTGAGGTTCATAGCCCTTTGCCCCTAAATATTTTGGTATATATTTCCCAAGTAATCAACTTCATGAATTCACAGTGATACAATATGGACAAGAGAATCTTCCTGTGGAAACAAATGTTGCCTAAACATAAGCCACATCTTAACTTTTATATTGTACAAAATGGTATTTGGGAGATATCCTATAGGTGAGAAGGGCAATTAAGTGTGTCATCAAACACTCCAAATGACGTGCATTCAGCTCCAGATTTTTTCCCTTCTATTCCCTTTTTTACAAATCAAGCCATTCATTTCTACAAACCTGTGGCTTTCCCAAAGTTTTAAATAAAAAAGTTGGACACTCTCCCATTGTAGTTTGGTAACAGGGTTGGGAGAAGATTCTTCAATTGCACCTTGTTTAAAATCCATTTGTTTGCTTCCATCTGCCGCAGTGGTAAAAGAAGTCGGGTTCTGAACCCATTTTTGTTCCTGACTTGCAGCTGAGTTTGCTCCTTTTGGAGAGAGGGGATATATGGAGGTGGTGGTAATCTACCAGAAGTCTAAGCTAGGAGAGAGGACTGGTCTTTCTGCACCATTGCCATGTCAAAGATCTAGAGTCTCACACAGCTGCTTCCATTTACCTAGGGATAGAATTTTGTAGCCCAAGCTTTAGGTATTTTTTATATGTCAGAAATATCCCTAACATACATTAATGCCAGATGGCATGCTTTGGGTAAATGACATTGAAGAATGATTCTGCCCTTAATAAGTACTGCCGTACAAAATGGATGTCAGAAGAGACTCTGACACTTGCTCTTAAACACAGAGTAGCTAAAGCCAATGGAAGAAATGATGAAGTAAACAGAAGATTTCAAAGGGCAGCTCAAGAAGACAAAGCAAAGTATTATAATGAAATGTGCAAAGACCTGAAGATAGAAAACCAAAAGGAAAGAATATGCTCAGCATTTCTCAAGCTGAAAGAACTGAAGAAAAATTCAAGCCTCATGCTGCAATATTGAAGGATTCTGTAAGCAAAATATTGAATGATGCAGGAAGTGTCAAAAGAAGATGGAAGGAATACACAGAGTCACTGTACCAAAAAAGAACTGGTTGATGTTCAACCATTTCAGGAGGTAGCATATGATCAAGAACCAATGGTATTGAAGGAAAAAATCCAAGCTACACTGAAGGCACTGGCAAAAAACAAGGCTCCAGGAATTGACGGGATACCAACTGAGATGTTTCAGCAAATGGATGCAATGCTGGAAGAACTCACTCGTCTATGCCAAGAAGTTTGGGATAAACTAACAGTGCACAAACAGCAGAAAACAAACTAGATAACCAGCAGCTCCTAAAAATTAAATACTTATGTCATCATAAGACTTCATCAAAAGAGTAAAAAACCTACAGACTGGGACAAAAATTTTGGCTATGTCATATCTGACAAGGGTCTGATCTTTAAAATCTCTAAGATACTGCAACACCTCAACAACAAAAAGACAGATAATCCAATTAAAAAACGGGCAAAAGATATAAACAGATACTTCACCAAAGAAGACATCCAGGCGGCTAACAGACATATGAGGAAATGCTAGTGATCATTAGCCATTAGAGAAATGCAAATTGAAACTACATTGAGATAGTATCTCACCTCGACATTACTGGCTCTAATAAAAAACAAAATAAAGCAAATACTGGAGAGATTCAGGGAGACTGGAACTCTTATGCACTGCTGGTGGGAAGGTAAAATGTTACAACCACTTTAGAAAATGATACTGTGCTTCCTTAAAGCTAGAAATAGCAATCCCACTCCTAGGAATATATCCCAGAGAAATAAGAGCCATCACATGAATAAACATAAGAACACTAATGTTCATTACAGTATTGTTCACATAGCAAAAAGATGGAACCTAAATGCCCATCAACAGATGAATAAATAAACAAATTACGGTACATACACACAATGGAATACTATGCAATGATAAAGAACAGTGATGAATCCACGAAATACCTCACAACATGGATGAATCTGGGGGCATTATGCTGGGTGAAGTAAGTCAATCACAAAGGTCAAATACTGTATGAGACCATTATTATAAAAACTCAAGAAAGGTTTACACACAGAAAGAAACAATCTTTGATGGTTACAAGGGAGGGTAGGGTTGGGAAGAGGAAATCATTAACTAGATTGTAGATAAGTGTTAACTTTGGTGAAGGGAAAGACAATACACAGTATAGGGGAAGTCAGCACAACTGGACCAAGGCAAAGTAATAGAAGCTTCATAGACACATCTAAACACCCTGAGGGACCGAATTACTGGGCTGAGGGCTGGAGATCATGGTAGCAGGAGTTATCTAGGTCAACTGACATAACAAAGTTCATAAAGAAAATGTTCTACATCCAACTTTGGTGAGTAGCATCTTGGGTCTTAAAAGCTTTTGAGTGGCCATCTGAGATACATCTATTGGTCCCATCCTGTCTGGAGCAAAGGAGAATGAAGTAAACCAAAGACATACGGAAATATTAGTCCAAAGTACTAATGGGTCACAAATACCACAGCCTCCACTAGCTGAGCCGAGAAGAACTAGATAGTGTCTGGCTACTACCACCAACTGCTCTGACAGGGATCACAACAGAGGGTCCTGGACAGAGCAGGAGAAAAATTTAGAACTAAATTCAAATTCACACAAAAAAGACCAGATTTACTAGTCTGACAGAAACTGGAAGAACGTCTGAGACTATGGCCCCAGACACCCTTTTAACTCAGAAATGAAGCCACTCCTGTCGTTCATCCTTCAGATAAAGATTAGACAGGTCTATAAAATAAACAATAACACATGTGAGGAACGTGTTTCTTATTTCATTCATGTATATGAGACCAAAAGGGCAACACCTGACCAAAAGCATTGATGAGAAGAAAGGAAGGGACAATAAAAATGGATAGATGGATACAGGGAATCAGGGTACGGAAGGGGGGAGTGTTGACACATCGTGGGGATTGCAGCCAATGCCACAAAAAAATTTGTGTACAAATTGTTGAATGAGAAATTTATTTGCTCTGTAAAGTTTCAACAAAAGCACAATAAAAAATAATAAAAAGAAGTTTGGAATACAGCTACCAGGGAAACTGACTAGAAGAGATCCATATTTGTGCCCATTCCAAAGAAAGGTGATCCAACAGGATGTGGAAATTAACCAACAATATCACATGCAAGTAAAATTTTGCTGAAAATAATTCAAATACGCTTGCAACAGCACACTGCCAGAAATTCAAGCTAGATTCAGAAGAGGACATGGAACGAGGGATATTATTTCAATGTCAGATGGATCTTGGCTGAAAGCAGAGAATACCAGAAAGATGTTTACCTGTGTTTTATTAACAATGCAAAGGCATTCAACTGTGTGGAACATAACAAATTATGGATACCATTGAGAAGAATGGGAATTCCAGAACACTTAATTGTGCTTATATGGAAGCTGTACATAGACCAAGAGGTAGTTATTCAAACAGAACAAGGGGATACTGGGTGATTTAAAATCAGGAAAGGTGTGCATCAGGGTTGTATCTTTTCATCACTTGTTCAGCCTATATGCTGAGAAAATAATCTGAGAAGCTGATCTATATGAAGAAGAATGTGGTATCAGGATTGGTGGAAAACTCATTAAAACCTGTGCTATGCAGATGACACAACCTTGCTTGCTGAAAGTGAAGAGGACTTGAAACACTTACTGATGAAGTTCAAAGACTACAGCCTTCAGTATGGCTTATACCTCAACAAAGAAAACAAAAATCCTCACAACTGGACCAATAAGCAACATCACAATAAATGAGGAAAATATTGAAGTTGTCAAGGATTTCATTTTACTTCGATACACAATCAACTCCCATGGAAGCAGCAGTCAAGAAACCAAATGATGTTTTGGACAAATCTGCTGCAAAAGACCTCTTTAAATTGTTAAAAAGCAAAGATGTCACTTTGAGAACTAAAGTGTGCCTGATCTAAGCAATAGTATTTTCTATCACCTCATATGAATATGAAAGCTGGATAATGAATAAAGAAGACTGAAGAAGAATTGATGCCTTTGAATTATAGTGTTGGCAAAGAATCTTAAATATGCCACTGGCTGCCAGAAGAATGAACAAATCTGTCCTGGAAGAAGTACAGCCAGAATGCGCCTTAGAAGCAAGGATGGCAAGACTTTATCTCACGCACTTTGGGCATGTTAACAGGAGGGGCCAGTTCCTGGAGAAGGACGTCGTGCTTGGTAAAGTAGAGGGTCATGAAAAAGAGGAAGACCATCAACGAGATGGATTAACGCAGTGACTGTAACAATAGGCTCAAACATAGTAACGATTTCATAAGGATGACGCAGGACCAGGAAGTGTTTTGCTCTGTTGTACATAGGGTCACCATGACTTGATGGCACCTAACAACAATCACTCTCCGCAGTTGCTGTTAACAGAACATGTCCTTCCTGAGCTCTGATCACAAGGTAGAGGGACATGCTTTGCTATAATATAACCAATCCTATCTGCATACATGAATTTTTCTAAAAAAAAAAAAAAAAGATCCCCCTCCCGCCCCCCCCCCCTTTTTTTTTTTTTTGCTATTATGTGTACAAAACCTTGATGGAAATTCTTATGTTTATATATCTCTTTGTTCACATATCCAAATATTCAGAAATGGGGTTGCTGGATCAAAAACTATGCCGTTTTTAAATATCCTGCTCTATTATGCTCCAGAAAGTACCAATTTCTGATCGCACCAACAGTGTATGAGAATGTGGTAACCTACTATGAGGAACTGTCTAATCTCTGAGCTCTGGAGGCTTGTAGTTAAATGTCCTGGCTGAGATGTTAGGCTGTCTGGGTTTGAACCCTGGCTCTGACACATACTAGCTTTGTCTCTAGTGATGAAATGATGCAATCTCACTAAGTATTTCCTCTTCCTTCCAATGAGAATGATAATCATACTCTTTTCACAGAACTATTGTAGAAGTAAATGAAACACTGTATGTGAAACGTTTATATGCTGCCTGACACCTGTTACTGCTTTAGCTCTGGTCCTGTCTTGAGAATGCCTTTTCAGGCACTCTTCCTAATCTAAGGCCAGAGGCATAGCCAGACCCCGATACTGAGGGCAGCGAGACTGGGATGGGGCCTTAGCTATTGGTATGTGAGGAAGCTAGAACCCCAAAACGGCACCATTCTTTATTACCTCCCTTGTGTGTTTCATGACACAAGACTGATGTTTCAAAACATAATTTTCTTTTTGTATCTTTTTTTAAATGAGTTTTGTTGAGTTACAATTCACGTATTACAGAATTCACTCATTTAAAGTGTGTAATACGATGGTTTTTAGTATGCTCAGAATTATGCAACCACCATCACAATCAATTTTAGAACATTTATATCACCCCAAAAAGAAACCTGTACCCTTTAGCCGGCACCTCTCCTTCAATCCCCCTACTCCCCTTAGCACTAGGCAACCACTAATCTAGTTTCTGTCACTATATAGATTTACCTATTGTCTTGGGCTGGGTTCTCTAGAGAAGCAAAACCAGTAAAGTGTATAAATATATATATAGAGAGAGATTATATCAAGGAAACAGCTCATGCAATTGTAGAGGCTAGAATGTTCCAAGTCTGTGGATCAGGGTAGAGGCCTCTCCCAAGTCACACACCTGCAGAAGCTGGCAAGCCCAAGATTGGAAGGTTGGAGAGCAGGGCTCCCACTTACAGGCTGTGTAGATTGACAAATCCCAGGTTTGGCAGATAAGCTGACAGCTCAAGTCCCAAGAACGGGAGATGAGACAACAGGAAGCAGCCGCAGGATCCAGAGAGAGCAAAAAGCCAGAATGTCTTGTTATATACAGATGCAGGTCACACCCCCAAGGAGACTCCCTTTCATCTGATTGGCTACTCACAGAATATTCAATCACGGGAGTGATTACATTAAAACACGGAGAATCATGGCCCAGCCAAGTTGACACACAATCTTAACCATTACACCTACTTTGGACAATTCATTTAAATGGAATCATACAATTTGTGGTTCTTTGTGACTGGCTTCTTTAATTTAGCATAATGTTTCCAAGGTTCATCCATGTTGTGGCATGTATCAATACTTCATTCATTTTTATTGCCAGATAATATTTCATTGTATGCATATACCACATCTTATTCACCCATTCATCAGTTGATGGACATTTGGGTTGTTACCACTTTTTGGCTATCATGAATAATGCTGCTATAAACATTTGTGTACAAGTTTTTTGTGTGGACATATGTTTTCATTTCTCTTGGGTAATTGCTGAATCATATGGTTTCTTATGTCTTTCTCACTCCAGTTCTAACTACAGGCAGTCTCTGGGTTATGAATGAGATCTGTTACTGTGCCTTTAAGTCTTTAAGTTGAAGTTGTAGGTAAGTCGGAACAGGTGCATACAGTTCTTATTTAGCCTTATTTTAGTGCAAGAAAATGCTCGAAGCTTTTGCAATGGTTTAAAAGCCGCATGTACAGCGAGTGAAGGTGACTGTGATGAAGAATTTGCTGTGAATAGGGGTTGGTTCAATCGTTTCAAAGTGAGGGCAAATTTACATAACATTAAAGGGCAAGTAAGTGTTACATGCAAGTCAGGCATTCATATTGTAACCCGGAGACTGCAGTATTGAAAAAGCACCACTGTGGCAAAGTGTGCTCAGAGGGTACAGTTGTTCTTGTTGCTCCTGCTCTAACTACACTTCTACCCATGATCAGACTGTGCTTACAGCATAGACCAGCACTGTCCAATAAAACTTTATGCAGTGTCCTACTTTGGTGAGTGGTGTCTGGGGTCTTAAAAGCTTGCAAGCAGCCAGCTAAGATGCATCAATTGGTCCCAACCACCGGAGTAAAGGAGAATGAAGAACACCAAAGACACAAGGAAAGTATTAGCCCAAGAGACAGAAAGGGCCACATAAACCAGAGACTTCATCAGCCTGAGACCAGAAGAACTAGATGGTGCCCGGCTACCACCAAGGACCGCCCTGAAACAGAATACAATAGAGAGTCCCTGATGGAGCAGGAGAAAGGTGGGGTGCAGAACCTCAAATTCTAGTAAGAAGACCAGACTTAATGGTCTGACTCAGACTGGAGGAACCCCGGAAAGCGTGGCCCCCGGATTCTCTACCAGCCCAGAACTAAAACAATTTCCAAGGCCAACTCTTCAGATGGGGATTGGACTGGACAGTGGGACATAAAGTGATACTCCTGAGGAGGGTGCCTCTTAGCTCAAGTAGATACAAGAGATTAAACGGGCAGCTTCTGTTCAGAGGTGAGATGGGAAGGCAGAGAGGGTTAGGAGCTGGTTGAATGGACATGGGGAATCAGGGGTGGAAAGGAGGAGTGTGCTGTCACAGTAAGGGGAGAGCAATTAGGGTCACGTAACAATGTATGTATAAATTTTTGTATGGGAGACTAACTTGAAAAGTAAACTTCATTTAAACTACAACAATAAAAAAAAAAGGAAAAAAGAACTTTATGCTGTGGTGGGAATGTTTTATCTGCTCTTTCCAATACGACAGGCACTAGACACTTGTGGCTATTAAATGCTTGAGACGTGTCTAATATGACTGAAGACTGAATTTTAAATTTTATTTAACTTTAATTAATTTAAATTTAAATAGCCATATGTAGTGGCTACTTAATTAGGCAGTGCAATCTAATGCTAAGGTTATCTTGGAAATTTCTGATCATTCTAAGAGTTGTACCTAAACCCCACTGTCATATCTTTCTTTTGGCTATTCTGGTGACTTCCGAAATGCCTAAGTGTAAAAACGGCTTAGGGGCAATGTCCCATCTCCTCCAACTTCACAAGGGGGAGGGAGAACCAAGATCAGCAGCCCAAGGCTGACTTCTATGAGGTAGGGGTCAGACATGCCTCCTTTCTTCGCAATTTTTACCAACCCTGACACCAACTGTCCCTCCCACAGGACTCTCTACTGGGTTCGATAATTCATTACAATGGCCACACAGACCCACCAGGGATCCCAGCGCACCATCTCCTGCAGCCGGGTCTCTCCTACCACTGCTTCCCAATGCCTTCAGGGTTACAATTTGCTTTTTCTCTGTCAGTCTCTTGCTTCCAGGAACTTCTCAGCACAGGGATCCCCGGTCCAAAGGGCGCGCTTGCCACCACTCCTGGCCGTTCTTCCCTGGTGGTGGTAGACTCCTCTTCTCTGTGCTGGAATTGGCTCTCTTTTAAGGCAAAACTGACCAATCCCCTTGGTAGGCAACAATTGCCCTATCACACAGTCCTGCCCAATCACCTGGGTGGGAGTTACAAGACCATGGCTAGAAAGGCCACATACAGAAGTAATTAATCCACCACACTAAGAATGGCTGAAGTTTTGAATAGTCGACCATAACCACTGAATGCCCAGTATAGGCTGAGCATTAGACAAGGTACACAGAGCACAGGGCCTCTTCTCTCGGGAATCTTGAGGCTGTGCAACCATAGAACTGTGGTTAGGCAAAGTCTGGGTATGAATTTAATGGATTGCCCATTACACTACTTGAAGCCCTTGAAAAGCTTTCAAGTACGTTATTTTGTTTAACCATCACAGATACTTTTACTGAATATTTACATTTCTTCCATTATCAAACAAACCACACAGTTTTCACAAGCAATGTGGAAATAATTATTGACAGTTATTATAAAGTCAATACACTAAAAAATTTGTAACTTCCTTTGATTCTTCTGTCCCCCTTTATTTATTTATTTTTTACACATGTTGTTTTATAACATTGGTTAACAACCCCACAACATATCAACCCTCTAACTTCTCAACCTCTTTTTTTTATTTGGTGAAAATACACATAGCCAAAGATACACCATTTCAAAAATTTCTACATGCACAGTTCAGTGGCGTTGAGTACGCTCTTCGAATTGTGTTGTTATTCTCACTTAAGATGAAGGCTTACAGAACAAAACAGTTTCTCATTTAACAGTTACTACAAATGTTGCCCTATGACAATGGTTAACAATCTCACAACACATCAACAATATCCTTACTCAACCTTGGGTTCCCTATCACCAGCTTCCTTGTCCCCTTCTGCTTTTTGGCCCTTGTCACTGGTCTTCTGTCCGCCTTTAATCTACTCATATTCCTTTTGCAAATCCTTTAGCCCCTATTCTTTAAAAAATATTTGTTTAAAAATTACAAAAATCATTTGTGTATTTTTTCTTTTAATCTTTTATTTTGATGTAATTTCAGATTTATGGAAAGGTTACAAAAATTGTATGAAGAATTCCCTTATACTCTTCACTCAGATTCCCCAAATTTTAATATTTTATTTGTTTTCTGAACCATTTGTGAGTCAGTTTCAGACATGATGTCTCTTTACTTCTAAATACTCCAGCGCATACTTCCTAAAAATAAGAACATTTACTTATATTACCACAGTACAATTATCCAAATCTGAAAATTAACATTGATATAATTCTATTATCTAATCTACAGACCTGATTCACGTTTCACCAATTTTCCTAATAATGTTCTTTATAGCAAAAGAAAATCCCTGATTATGCAATGCATTTAGTTGTCATGGCCTTTTCATCTCATTTAATCTGAAACATTTCCTCAATCTGTGTATCTCATAACATTGATAAATAAAAGAGTGTGGGCCAGTTTATGCATATATACGTACACACACACACACACACACACACACGTGTGTATATAAATATATTTGTTTGCTTGTTTGGTTTGCAAACAAGCAAACCAAACAAAAAATATGTGCATATATATATGTTTGTTTGCTTGTTTGGTTTTTGATGTTTGAACCCAAGCATCCCTCACTTAACAGCCTGTGTTTTTTTTTTTTTAAATTGTGGTTTTATATATATATATATATATATATAATTTTAATATATAAAAAAACATTTACCATCTCAACCATTTTCACATGTACAGTTTAGTGTTAGTAATTCACCATGTTGTGCAACAGTCATTGCTATCCATTTCCAATGTTTTTTTCATCACCCTTAACAGAAACTCAATGCCATTAAGCAATACCTCCCACTTCCCCTGACAACCATCAGTAAACTTTGGTTTCTATGCATTTGTCTATTCTGATGTTTCATATAAGTGGGATCACACAATATTTGCCCTTTTGTGTCTGAGTTATTTCACTCAGTGTAGTTTTTCCAAGGTTGATTCATGTCCTAGCATGTACTAGAACTTCATTTATCTTTATGGCTGAGTAATATTCCTTTGTATGTGTACACCAGATTTTGTTCATTCATTCATCTGTTGATGAACGCTTGGGTGGTTTCCACCTTTGGCTATTGTGAATAATGCTGCAATGAACATTGGTGTGCAAGTATCTGTTTGAGTCCCTGGAGTGGAATTGCTGGGTCATATGGTTATTCTATGTTTAACTTTGTGAGTAACTGCCAAACTGTTTTCCACAGCAGCTGCACCATTTTACATTAAAAACAAACAAACAAAAAACTATATACATATAACAATTTTATTAAGATATAATGCTTTTACCATACAATTTACCCATTTAAAAGTAGCATTTAAACCTTCGTCTAAAGTACAATCAAAAAAAGCATTCAGTAGTTTTTAGTATATTCACAGAGTTGTGCAACCATTACCACAACTAATTTTAGGACATTTGCATCGCCCCCTCCAAAAAAACCCCGTATGCTTTAGCCATCACCCTTCTACCCCTGTCACTCCTCCAGACCTAGGCAACTACTAATCTAGTTTCTGTCTCTATAGATTTGCTTATTCTGGACATTTCACATAACTGGAACCATACAATACACAGTCTTTTGTGAATGGTTTCTTTCATTCAGCATGTTTTCAAGGTTCCTCCATGTAGTGAAATGTATCAGTTGTGAAATGTATCAGCATTTCATTCATTTTTATTGCTGAATAATATTTCATCATATAAATATATCTTGTTACCCATTCATCAGTTGTTCCCACATTTTGGCTATTGTGAATAATGCTCTATGAACATTCATGTACAAGTTTTTGTGTGGACATATATTTTCATTTCTAGGGTATATTCCTAGGAGTGGAGTTGCTAGATCACTGGTTTTTTTAATATTCTAAATAATGATGTTGCAATGAATATCTTGCCAAAAAGAGTAATTGAAAGATTTTTGGGTCAAAGGAAAAGCATAAATAAAGGTCTAGGGGCATGTCTGTTTTGAGTCTCAAGCCCTCTGAGCAACGCATTCAGCATTTGTAAAATGGGCTGTTGTAAATACTAGCGATCGGAGACAATGGACAGTGTTTGGCACGCGGTAAGTTCTCAACAAACGATAGCTGTTATTCTACACCCTCCAAACCTTGAAGCAAAAATTCTCGTGGGTCTAGCCTCTTAATCCATCCATATCATCAATATGATGAGATTTCCCTGGGTTTTCATTTTTATGACTATGTATTTTATTTTGGCAATTCTGGTTATGCCTTCAGTAACCTCGAGAGTGATACCGCCTGCGGAAACTAAAATTGGGCTCAACTTGATGCTTGCCATTCCCTTTACATCTTTGCATCCTATTGCTTGCCGAACTCCTCTCGTTACTAACTTCTTTCCCTACGTCCCCACTGCAGGGATGGGAGGCAGGTCCTACTCTTATGTCCTTCAGGTCATCACAACTTAGTATAGTTGTGTAGAGCCGAGGTGAAAATCGTGGCTTGTATAAGCCAGAAGTTGAAAAATAATGGTCTGTGAGTCAAGTGTAACCTGCAGTCTGGAATTGTTTTGTCTAGTGCACAGTTAAAAAAAAAAAAAAAAAAAAGAGTTGAACCAATATATAAAAGTCAGGAGATTTCACACAAAACTCTGTATTTCAGATTGCTTTGGGGAAAAAAACAAAAACAGAAACAGAACATATGGCAATATTGGGCCTGCATTCCTGCACTGCAAGAGGAGACTGATTTGTCCTACTAAAGCTCCTTCCTTTAACCCGTTTCCTTAGTGAAGGGAGCTGAAACAGCTAGTCCATGGAGACACTGGAAAGATACTAATTTTTACAAATTCTTGTGTGGCCATTGCGCCATCTCCCCGCCCCCAGCTACACCCTATCTTAATTTCCTAGTGCTGCTGTAACACAAATACCACAAGTGGGTGGCTTTAAAGAACAGAAATTTATTTTCTCATAGTTCTGGAGGCTAAAAATCCAATCAAGATCTCTTCCCTGTTGATTACTTTTTTGTAGGTGGTCCCAGGTGTTTCTTGTCTCCTTGGCTTGTAGACAATCTTCACATGGCACCTGGCTGCCCCTCATGTGTCTGTATTTCTGTGTCTAATCTGCTTTTTTTTAATAACTCAGAAATTAGTAGATTTAGAACCCACCTACTCATGTCTGATCTAATTAACATAACAGAGAAAACGCCTATTTCCAAACAGGATTACAAAAAAACCAAAACCAAGCCCGTTGTTGTCCAGTTGATTCTGACACATGGCGACTCCATATGTTACAGAGTAGAACTGCTCCATAGGGTTTTCTTGGCTGTAATCTTTATGGAAGCAAATTGCTAGGCCTTTCTTCCACAGCATCTCTTGGTGGGCTTGAACTGCCAGTCTTTAGATTAGCAGCCAATTGCAAATCCTTTCACCACCCAGGGACTAGGGGTTAGAATTCCAACACATTTTTAGGGAGGAGACGATTTAATCCATAACACCCCCATCGTCATTTATCCCTGCTAAGCCGCTGGCATTGTTAGTGACTTCACACCAGTCCAGACAACTTTTTTTTTTTTAAACTTTGTCTGGCATTCTGCTGCATTGTGAAAAAATTCCTGCAAAAGTCTCCTAATACATGATTGTAAAGGTAGTGGCCTCTAGTTCCCAACGTCCTCCCTCTCGCCTTTTACAAATGTTATTATATGGTCATTGTTTCAGTGCACAGGTGACTTCACCTTTCTCTCAACAATCTGCTGTTGAAAACAGCAGCTTGCTCAGTTCTTAAAAGCCTGGTAGAACTAAGCAGCACATCGTCAGACCTGGCAGTTCTTCCTTGCTTCAAAGCCCGGCTCACTTAGAACCACTTGACCCATAATATCTGCTGTCAGATTGCTTGTTTCTTCATCAGCCCTTAGCCACGCTCATTGCTCAGTCTTTCCTTGCACTTGATACATCTAGTTAAAACTTTCCATTATCTCTAGGCTGTCTTTTGGTGCCTTCTTATTCTGTCTGTTTTAATCTTGCAACAATCCTCTCTCTTCTCATAGACCTTAGGTTTCTGAAGGGAATGCTTTTGTTCTTGCGTGAGCTTTTTCTGCTCTCATCTCCTCCATTCTGTTTCATCTATTCTGTGATTTCACTATTTCGGCCCCAGTGTCTTCGCCTTGGTTTTATCTGTCTGTGCTCTCCTGTAAACGCTTCTGCAGCAATATCTATTTTATTCTTGAAAGCCTTTGGCTCTCCTTCTTTGGAAAGTTTTCTTTATGTCATTTAAAAAAAAAAAGTCTCATTACTCTGAAATCTTCAAAGAGGAGCAGGACGTCTGCTCTTCTTCAGTTTTTTACCCAATTCTCTGTGTTTTAAGAAATTAATTCTAGCTTCTACCATTGCATGAGTAGAAATGATAAAATCTTTTCACTTTACATTTTATGAGAAGGGGCCCTGGTGACACAGTGGCTAAGCAGTTGGCTGCTAACCAAAAGATCAGTAGTTCTAACCCACCAGTGACTCCACAGGAGAAAGATGCAGCAGCCCACTTCTGGAAAGGTTATGGCCTTGGAAACCCTATGGGGCAGTTCTACCCTGTCCTGTAGGGTCGCTATGAGTCGGAACCGACTCGAAGGCAATGGTTTTTGTTTTGGTTTACATTTTATGACCTCTAGCATTTTTGCTTATGATACTTTTAATCCTACTGTATTCAAAAGGCTAGCATGGACAGCTAACTAAACATCCCTCTGTTCAATCTAATGATTCTTAAACTTGAATAATTAGTGGACTCTCTTGAAAAGAAAAAAAACTTCTTTTTAGCCTCTAGTCCTGGTGGCACAGTGGTTAAGAGCTCAGCTGCTAACAAAAAAGTTTAACAGTTCAAATCCAACACCTGTTCCTTGGAAACCCAATGTGGCAATTCTACTCTGTCCTATAGGGTCATGATGAGCCAGAATTGACTAGATGACAATGGGTTTTTTTTAATGGAGTGTTGTCCTAAAGTATTTTATTTATAATCAATTGCTGTTTTAGTATAGATAAGGTTCTGAACGTATGGGGCCGTTTCTTGACTTCAGCGTGCCTATGATAACTCAGTTCTCTCAGATTTTTCTCTTTTCAGACTGCCGTGAAGCTTTTTCTCATGGAGTTCATTTATGTGTTAAGTCTTCTTCTTTCCTTTTCTCATAGATGTGTGATAATCACTGTGGTGGTATTACTGACCTCAACGAGAATGAAAATGCCCTCGCAAACAGGGCCTAAGGCCCAGTGGCACACCTGCTCATAAGGTGATCATTCAGGTTATTTGAAATATGCTTTTGTAATTATTTAGATTGATTTGGAAAGCCCTTTTAGAAAACATTCAAATCTCCGTTACAGTGTCTAGTAGGCTGACAATAAATACTTCAGGGCAGAGGTTACCTTTTTTTAATCCACTGCCCTACCTCCTTTTCCCAAGATGCACTTGACATCTCCCCAGCCTCATTCTTTCTGCTGTACACGGGACGCATCACATGTGCATTTCTTCTTCTTGTCCTTTTCAGGGCTCAGATTTACAGATGGGATCTTTTCTCTCAACCCAGTTCACTTCCGTAATCTTTCAAACTTCCAAACAAAAATCTGAAAATCTGAACTTGAAGGACTCTCCTTTACTGAGGAATTTGGTTAGAGTCCCAAACCAGTTCTTTCACACACAGGTTTCTCTTCAAATTCAGCCCCATTTCTTAAGTCAAAATGACACCCAGATTCTCTCTTTTTAGAGACCTCTGGTCACGAGCTCCTTTAAGCATCACTACCTTTATGGGGTAGTGGAGACAGCTGTAGATTTGGGATTAAAAGAATCCCAAAGAAGTTCCTCTATTTAACAATCTATAAAATCTTTTAACTTTCCAGAAGCTCATTTTTCTTATCTGTAAAAGGGGTATATCTTCCACCTCCCAGGATCCTTGTGAAAATGTCATGAAATCATTTTTAGAATTCTGTTACATATTTTTACTTTAAGCTCTGCTTGCCCTAATTTTGTGTGTGTAGTTTTTTTCCTCCAGTCCATCAACATTTCTTTGAAAGTTCTTCTCTTTGTTTTTCTTCGGCTCCTCATTTTTCTTGGCTCAGGGTCTCTATTACTTTCTTTTTCTTAATTAATTAATTAACTAATTAATCATTGATTCATTCTTTCATATTTGAATGGAAATGTTAACATCTTGATAGTTGAAGTTGGACTTGTTGGGGAGACTATTCTGGGGGTAAAGTAACTCCCTGAGGACATGGTTTTCCAGGAATCAATGCAATCAGAGAAATAGCTGAACAGTGCTTTTGGAACTGAATAGGAATTGGGTGGAGGGAGAGGAGAAAAGTGAGGAAAAGAGAATGGAAGAGGGGAAAGCATCCAGCAAGATGGCGTGAGGAATGAAGGACTGGTAAAAACCAAAACCAAACCAAACCCCTTGCTGTCGAGTCGATTCCGACTCATAGCGACCCTATAGGACAGAGAAGAACTGCCCCATAGGGTTTCCAAAGACCCCTTGGTGGATTGAACTGCCAACCTTTTGGTTAGCAGCCGTAGTCCTTAACCACTATGGTACCAGGGTTTCTGAAGGACTGGTAGGGGTGAAATAAACGTTGGGCAAAATCCCGAGTTGGGCAGATGGTGGGAAGTAGGTGGAAGGAGGATATGCGTATAAAATCAGCAATATCTAATATTCTACTAGAAGTTGTATGGGTATTGTGATATAAACTCTTTACCAAACCTTCTGTAAAGTTTGTTGTTGTTAGGTGCTGTCCAGTCGATTTTCAACTCATAGCAACCCCATGCGACAGAGTAGAACTGCCCCACAGAGTTTTCTAGGATCCCTGGTGTCACAAAGGTTAAGTCAGTGGTTCAAACTTACCAAATTCTCTGCAAGAAAAAAGACCTGGCAATCTGCTCCCGTAAAGATTATAGCCTAGGAAACCCTATGGGGCAGTTCTTCTCCGTCCTATATGGTCGCTATGAGTTGGAATCCACTCAACAGCATACAACAACAACAACAATCTTTGCGGGAGCAGATTACCAGGTTTTTCTCCTGAGGGGCCACTGGGTGGGTTGGATCTGCCAATCTATCAGTTAGCAGCTGAGCACTTAACCACTGTGCCAAGTCTACCAACCACCAAAGTGGGCTTTTGGGAAAATCATGGGAAAGGACTGAGTCCCAAGCCCAGATCAGCATGATGAAGCACAGTGACAGTAAGCAATGAACTAATTCATTGGAAAGCAGAGGTGACCATGACAATGAAAACCTTCTGGAAAAGAACTGACATCTGGGGAAGGCTTTGAATATCAACTGGGCATAGAGGGGGTTTGAGGCAATCTTACCTATTCTGAAAGGGTGTGGTGAGTCCAGCTGACATCTAGACATTCATTGAAAACATAACATGTACCAAATGCCAGCATGTACTCCTTATACGTGAGTTCTATCTAAAGAAAGCCTATCACGGAGTAAGAGCCTGATAAATGTGTGCTGAAGAAATTGATTTCAGCTTTTCCAGCTATTAATTATCCCTCTAGGTCCCCAGGTGGTGCAAGTGGTTTTCAAACATCTGCTAACCTAAAGGTTGGTGGTTCAGACCCACCCAGGAGCAGCACCACAGAAGAAAGTCCTGGTGATCTGCTTTTGTAAATATGATAGCCAAGAAAACCCTATGGAGCAGTTCTATTATGTAACACACGGAGGTGTCATGAGTCAGAATTGACTCAATGGCAATGGGATTGATTTTTTTGATTAATAATCCCTCTTTGTTCCTCTCCTATCCCCTTTTTTTTCTCTAAGTGGCTTAAGAAATAGCTATTTTCAAGTGCTGTCTGTATCTTTCTTCAGCAATTTTTCCTAGTGTTTTCTTCCTGCACCTCTTGTTTGCTCCCAGCAATTTAATGTTTACTTTATTCTCTGCCTCAACCTGCAAAGCATCTTCATTTTTTACCTCCCCACCAGAGGCTCTGCCTCTCACTGCTTTCTCAGATTTCCCAGTGGTCATTTCCGTGGGTATGACTGGCTCAGTTGTTAGTTTTGTTTCGGGATCTTGTGGTTAGTATAGCAATGCCAGTCTCCCTTTTAAGGTGAAAAGTTCTTAGATGCTTTATATAAATACTCCCTTTTGTACCACAATATTTGTGCAAACTTCAGTTTACAGAGAAAGTAATAGAGAGGGAGGAGACAGAGAGAGAAGGTGAGAGACAGAAGCACTCATCTTTTGTAGATCCTTGCTGAAGTATTTACAGATAAGATTATACGATGTTTGGAAATTGCTCTAAAATAATCCAGAAGGATAGAGGGAAGAAGGAAAAGAAGTTGTGCAGGGGGTGGGGGGAGGCGGAAGAGGGCTGGATGCTGTAGATAAAACAAGATTGACCACATTGTTGAAGCTGGGTGATGGGTACATGAGGGTTCAATATAATATTCACTCCATTTGTGTGTGTGGTTTATTTTTATTTTTATTTGTGTGTGTGTTTAAAAATTTCTCTGATAAAAAGTTTAAATTCTGTTTATTAAAGGATTGCATGTGGGTTATTGATCTTCACACCTAACATTTTCTTTTCAGTGCACATGACCTTCAGGTAATTTCTTGAGCCACCTCTTCAATATATCCCCTCCTCCCAACTTCCCACCTCCCCCCACACCATTTCTAAACCTTCTCTTTCTAGTGATTAGTTAGCATGTCTATTTCCCTTTGGTTTAAGAGGTCCTGGAGGGCCAGGACAGTGTCTTACTTGTCTGTGTGTCCCTGTGTCTAGCACAGAGTCTACTGAACTGAAGTGAACTGAGCTAAAGAAAAGTATCTGACAGTGAATCCCCAGCTCTGCACCTACAGACCCTTCCCACCCACTCCCAACACACACACACATTTTTATGGCATCTGCTGGGCCTGTGAACACATCACAGGGGCTCCCAACTAAGTGGAGCCAGGACACACCCACACAGGGTTTATTGCTCAGGAAGGAGTGTAAACAGCCTCTTTGGCCTTCCACAGCTGTAGCCACACCACCACAGAGCTGTCCTGTCTGTCCTGGTCATTTGTCTTCTGATACATTCTCCAAGATAACTCCAATTTCTGTTCATATCTGAAGCCCACACCAAATGTGTTACTTCCAGTGATTTGGTGATTTTTAGTTAATGCAATTATGGGCCTAAATTAATGCTCAGCGTCCTCACCACGTAATCTCTCTTTGAGCAGCGTCTCTTTCTCCCACAATACATGCCAGTCTCTAGATAGAGAGTGGAGCCTTCTCTCCTCACTTCCTTTGGGTGGCTGGGCCTCACACTGCCCCAGGAGAGGCAGATCTAGCAGTGTCTCCATCTTCACTTCCGTTTCCTTTATCATCTTCCCTCAGGGTTCCTCCCTGCCTCCATCCTTCCCTGAATCTTCAGCTTTTCCCTGAATTTCCTATTTTAGACTAGTTTATACCACCCCTCTCTTTCTAAACTTTTATTTATTTTGTTATTGTTGTTGAGAATATACACAGCAAAACATACACCAATTCAAGTTTCTACATGTACAGTTTAATAATACTGATTACATTCTTTGAGCTGTGCAACCCTTCTCATCCTCCTTTTCTAAGTTGTTCCTCCCCGTTAACATAAATTCACTGTCCTCTAAGGCTCCTATTTAATCTTCCAAGTTGCTGTTGTCAATTTGATCCCATATAGATAGTTCTTGAAAGAGCATAATGCTCAAGGCAGACATGTTTAACTAGTTAAGCTAGACTATTGTTTGGTTTTAAGAAGACTTTGGGGGAATATTTTTGGTTTAAGTTTTAAAGATTATCTCAGGGCAATAGTTTCATGAGTTCATCCAACCTTCATGGTTCCAGAAAGTCTGGATTTCATGAGAATTTGAAATTCTGTTCTGCATTTTGGTCAGGATTCTTTTACAGAATCTTTGATCAAAATATTCAGTAATGGTAGCCAGGCACCATCCGGTTTTTCTGGTCTCACAGCAAAGGAGGCAGTTGTTTATGGAGGCAATTAGCCACACATTCTTCATCCTCCTCCTGTTCCTGACTCTCCTTCCTCTCTTGCTCCAGGCAAATAGAAACCAATTGTTGTGCCTAGACGGCTGCTTGCCAGGAACTGTGCTATGAACTAGGAGGTAGAACAGAAGCACTAAACATGTTATCAGAAGCACTAAGCATGTTATTTGGCTAGTTAACTGGGATGTCCAATGAAACCATGACCAAAACCTCCAAGAAACCAAATTCCATGAGGTGTTTGGTTGTACATAAGCAGCCTCCAAAACAAAACAAAAAAACCAATTGCTGTCGAGTTGATTCCGACTGATAGTGACCCTGCACGACAGAGTAGAACTGCCCCATAGAGTCTCTAAGGAGCGCCTGGTAGGATTTGGACTGCAGAACTTTTGGTTAGCAACCATAGCACTTAACCACTACACCACCAGGGTTTCCAAAGCAGCCTAAGCCTCAGTAGCTACTTTTTCTTTTTTTGGTTGTTAATATATCTATCACATAACTTTTGTCAATTCAACTTTTTACAGGTGTACAGCTTATTGACAGCAATTACGGTAATCGGCTGTGCAACCCTACCCTTAATCAATGCAATATTTCCATCACCATTAACCTCCGCTTTCCCCCTCCCTCCTGCCCCTGGTAACCACTAATAAACTTTGTTCTTTATACGTTTGTCTTTTCTTGTCTTTTTATATAAGTGAGGTCATACAATATTTGTCCTTTTGTGATTGACTTATTTCACTCAGCATAATGTCTTCCGGCTTCATCCATATTGTAGTGTATATCCATACGTCTTTTCTCCTACTGGCTGAGTAGTATAAGCTTATACCATCTCTTATGGTTCCCTTCCTACAAATGTAGTTCTGGCAGCTTCTAGGACAGACATCCTTGTACCATTTTGCTCTTACTAACCCTGTTGCCGTCAAGTCCATTCTGACTCATAGCAACCCTATAGGACAGAGTCACTGCTCTATAGGGTTTCCAAGGAGCGCCTGGTGGATTCAAACTGCCAACCTTTTGGTTAGCAGCCGGACTCTTAACCGCTATGCCACCAGGGTTTCTTTAAATGGATTATTACAAATCTCACTGGTCATTTTGTCTTCTTCCCAATATGCATCACTAGGAGGGTTCATGGGGTGTGTGTGTGTGTGTGTGTGTGTGTGTGTGTGTGTGTGTGTGTGTGTGTGTGAGATGTTATTTTGCCCATTTGACAAGGATCAGAAAGGTTGAGTGGCTTGCTGAAGGTTTCAGAACTAGTAAGGGTCAGAAGTCCACCACCAATATGTCAGCTTGTAGTACTGTGGTGGTTTGTGTGTTGCTATGATGCTGGAAGTTATGTCACTGTTATTTCAAATACCAGTGGGGTCATCAGAGCTTACAGACTAAGAAGAAAGGGCCAGAAATCTACTTCTGAAAGTTACCCAATGAAATCCCTTGGATCCCAACAGAATGTTGTCTGATATAGTGCTAGAAGATGAGCCTCCTAAGTTGGAAGGCACTGAAAATACATAGCGGCCGCAACAATGAACTTAAGCATACAGACAACTGTGAAGATGGTTCAGGACTGGACAACATTTTGTTTTGTTGTACATGGGGTCTCTATGTGTTGGAGGCAACTCAACAGCAGCTAATAAGAGTCAGAAGTAGAACCCCAGTCTCCCAATTTTAGTCCAGTGTTCCATCTGACTTACACTGTGCTAATGTTTCCTGGGGAAAAAGTGACAGACCTCAAACTTCTGTGCATTTGCCTGGACACAGTTACCTTTCTGGGGTATGTCTGACCTCAGCCCAGAGTACTGGGAACTGAGTTCAGCCAAAATGAGGTGGATTAGCTCTAACTATCTTATTGATTTATGCTAGCATTGCCCAGATGGCTAGGTATTGTCTCAAATAATTTGGGATGCAATCCTCCTGGCCATGGAGCCCTAGCCAGTACCTTTAGATTTCTAGCAATCAGAGACAGACTTGGCACCAGGTCATACTCCAAGAGTTGGCAATCTGTAAAATGATGCACTAAAGCACTAACCCCTTCCTTGGGTAAAGAGAAGTGCAGCTTGTCAGGTAGCGTTAGCAATTAGAGGTGCAGAACGGTGGAACCCTGAGTGACAGTTGACCTCTGTGGGAAAAGAATATGGTTATCCCTTACCCTCACCTGAGAATGCCCCGGCTGTTCACATGTAAGTATGTGAACATCGTATTTATGTGTGGTGGGGGCAGGGGAGCTAGAGCATGTTTTTAGCCACGGCGACACTTGCCCTTCCACCCTCGCTTCCAATTAAAATCAGCGTCTACACCTCATCCACAATGCCCTGTGGCATCATAACCTCTACAGTTGAAGAGCATGAACTTACTGGGAGGCCCTGAGCAGATGTCCTACTGAAACTACACTTCTACCTTCTCTCCTTGATTGCTTTGCAGAAGAGAATAATTTTGTAATAAATTTTATTTTTAATTATCCCCACCAATCCTTCAAAACAAATTATGTATTTATGTGAGGAACTGGAAGAGACATTTCACCTCAAGTGCAAACTGGAGCATTTTAAGACAAACACAATGGGAAGAGTCACTGCTTATGTTTGCATAGCATATTGGCCTTGGCAAAGCTCAGTGTACTCCTCTCTAAACCTTGCCTTCAAGGAAAATTCAATGTGGGTGGAACCACTCAGGCTAAGTATTAAGGAGAGAGGTTATCTAGTGGGTGGAGAGGAATAGTCAGGGAGTTTGGATTCTCTGCTTATTCCACAGAATTACATATGTAAATATCAATGGGATCTTGACCCAGGCCAAAAAGAGGCACAGGAATACAATGGATTTACAATTATGGATGCTTTATTATCTACAGTCAAAAGGGATGGTACAAAAGCTGTTTTATTTACCAAGCGAGTACACTAAGGCCTGTGGAAAACTTTGGTCATTTCTACTAAGCTGTCAGATATTTGAGGCAGCTGGCCAGACGGCTGTGTTTTATGTCCTGGCTTAACATTTTCGAGGCTGCTGAATAATGTAGATCCTTTTTAGTGGAGTGACCTTCTCCAGGGCAGGTCTGGGTTTTTGATGTGCCATGTGCACTCTTGCTGGGAATTTATGGCTGATCTAAAGGTGAGAAGGAAAGAAAAAATAAGCATATTGGATCTTCTGGTCATGAAATATTAAAGTAATAGAAAACAATACAGTTGGTCAGGAGAATTTCACAATTTTGTTTACTTCTTTGCTAGCATCTGTTTATCCCGTACCACTCCCAGCCTTGGGCTCAAGAACGTATGTGTTAACTTGGGTTTTCCCTCATTAATTTTTCTCTAATTATAAAAATTATGAAATATGTCTAACATATATGTGTAGAATATACATAACTTGTATGTATACATTAGATATGTTTTGGAGCAACATCTAAAAAAATTTTTTTAATTGTGCTAAAACTATATATAACATTTTTTACACGTATATTTCTGTGACACCAATTACATTAATCATGTTGTGCAATCATCGCCAGAATCCATTGCCAAATTTTCTGTCACCACCATAAACAGATACTCAATATGAAGCAACATTGTTTGAGGTAGAAATGGTTAACTGCATCTGCGTCAGACCTCTGTAATATGAGCAATTACTCTGGTACTAGTGTGCATATTTGGATCACTATATTCTAAGAAAGCTATGGGGATACCAGAGAAGGTCCTGAGAAGGAAAACAACAACCAAACCAAACCAAACCCGTTGCTGTCAAGACGATTCCAACTCATAGCGACCCTATAGGACAGAGTAGAACTGCCCCGTAGGGTTTCCAAGGAGCAGTGGTGGATTCAAACTGCTAATATTTTGGTTAGCATCTGAGCTCTTAATCACTCAACAATACCTCAGTTGTCAAAAGATCAGAAAAAAAGAACCTCTGAAAGAAGTTAAGAAGAGTTGGTGTTATTTGTTGGGTTGAATTATGTGAAATTGCTATTTTTGTAGGTCAAAAATGGCTTAATATTGGCCATTTTATATGGTTTGAGCTAAATAGCCTGTGAAGAGAAACTAAGAATGATTTACTAGCTTCAGGTAACAAAGGCTCTCATTAGCCATCTCCACAGAAGAAATATATGAGGAAACAGGCTTAAATATATTTAAATGAACACACATTGAGACTTCTTGACAGTAAGAGTAATTTCAAAAGGAAATAAGAGACCTTATGCAATTTTCATCAAGGACAGCTTTAGATTGCCAGCATGCCAGTGCTGCTGAGCACTTTAGATGTAGTTTTCCCAGCAGGAGAGTTTGGACCCAGTGACCTTTGGGGTTCATTCCAGTGCTTTGTTTCCAAGCCCACCAACACAACATAAACGGTATCTTCTTTAACCAGCAAATAAAGAATGCCTCAACCCACTAGAATTTAACTTTTCTTTCTTGAACTTAGACACCCTTGTCTTGACACTCAAATTAAATAAAAGAGGAGGTAAACTGTTCTAGATCCCAAGCATCACATTGTTTATGGCTCATTTGAACTCTTCTAAGCCAGGGAAAACAGATATGCCTTATGTCTCTTCTCAAATGTCCCGGCCCAAGCTCTAGACACACAGCATTCCCTTTCATGTGAAACTTGACCTTAAAAAGTTCTTTCTTCTTGTTCTTAAAAATTAAACATGCTGGAAGAATATACACAAAAGTGTTAACAACGGATATCTCTGAGGGATAGAACTATGGGTAATTCCCAGTCTTTTTCTTTACTTATTAGTGTTTTCCTAATTTTTTTTTTCTTTTTTAGAATGAGTAGGTTCAAGTTATATAATAATTAAGCCCGAGGATGGTCTCTACTGGTATTCTAGCAGAATGGAAGCGACGTAATTGAGATATTGGTCATAAATATTGCCTTAGAGTCTAAAAAAAGAGCTAGTGTCTTTTCTCTTGTCAGATAAATTATTATTGGACCATATGGCCTGCATTTATAGTGTGGTAAGGGCAGAGTAGTTACTTTTTCTTTTAATACTAGAACCAGAAGGAGACTTAAGAGGCCACTGACTTCAGTAGTTTGATGTCAGGCTGGATGTCTTCAATCTCCACCAAGATGGATGGATTATTTCAGGTTAGCTTTAAACCACATTCAAGAGCTCACAGTTCGGAAGAACAATTTGGTTAATTGCTTAAGGCCAAACGTAAGTTAAATGTGTGTGAAAAAGAAAACAAACAAGTAACTCTGATATAACAGAAATCTGGGCAATCAGCCAAGGTGAGATGGGGCAAGATGACAAGTTGGGACTGGAAAGGACAAAACCACATGTTGATTGTTCCGAGAGAGGTGATGGATGGAGTTGGGAAAGGAAAGAGGAGAGGAGGACTGTGTTAAAACACACTTATTGCTTAATTTGGCACTAATTCTTTATTTGGTCATCTCTAGGGCCCCCGGTGCCACAAGCAGTTAAGCTCTCAACTACTAGCTGAAAGGTTGGCAGTTCGAACTCACCCAGAGGTGCCTCAGAAGAAAGCCCTAGCAATCTGCTTCCGAAAGGTCACAGCCTTGAAAACCCTGTGGAACAGTTCTATTCTGCACACATGGGGTCACCATGAGTCAGAATCGACTAGATGGTGACTAACAACAACAGGGTGATCTCCACGACTATTAGGGGCTATATTTTAACCAAGGCATTTAAATAAGGTTCTAAAAGTGCTGTTCAACCACTTCTCAGGAGGCGAATGTGACAGATTAGAATGTCTGGACACTGAGTCAGCCCCTGGGGCCCCTTGGCCATCTATGAATTGGTCTGGGAAAGGCTGGAGAAAGGGGGGAAAAAAAAAGAAATTCAACAAGATTGAGAAAGAAGTGGAAATAACTCTGGAAAAGATAATAGCTTTAGAGAAACCGCCCATAATTATTAAGCTACTAGTGTACAGGCTTTGGTGGGGAGGGCAGTAGCAGGCTTATGTAACAACCCTTGGAAACAAGACGACAGAAGGTATCAAGTTCTCTTTCTCAAATCATCCACCCTCTTCCACCTGGAACATCTTGATATGGAAGGATTTGCAAGTTGTGAGTGGAGAAACTACGAAGACTCTGATGCAACTGTAAATAAACTGGTCAACCCCTTGAGACCCATAGCCTGCCTGCCATCTTGAATAGGCAAAGGGCTATGCCTGCCATCTTCTGTGATATAGGAACTAACTCCCTGTCTTTAAGCTATCTCCTTACTTAGGTATGCTTCTTGTTTCTGGCCAAGTTGAGGAAAACAAGAGACTGGGGTGGTAGGACCAGCTGAAACTGACAAGATCTAGATCTGGCCCACCAGACATGCACGCAACCATCCACCCCCATTCTCTGGGTGACCCCAGAACTCTTCTCCCACTGGACAGAGCCAAACTTTAGCCACCCAAGATTGGAGGAAGGTTTTCAGAAGCGAGGGGTCTGAGCCTAAGATCCGGTCTGAGAGACACCCACCCGCCACCCTCCCGCCCCGACCCTTTAAGACTGAGCAATCGAAGAAAGGCCAGACTGCCCCCGGAATGACTTTTCGGGCCAGACTAATCAGCTAGCTGGCCTCACTTCGAGGCGTTCCTGAAGACCCCAGACCCCATTTATTTCGCCCATATAAACCTCTTGAGCTATTGTTCCGAGAGCCATCTTGGCAACACAAGTCTTGGTGAGCCTCTTTGCTTGCCCAACCAAGTAAAGCTGCTTCTTTCGCTTTCGCCTGTTTTCATGTCTCTGTGGCTGCGTCGAGCAGGCCTAGAACAGTCTGGTTATACCCTCACTACCTAATACTGAAATACCTAAATACCCTAATTTTCTTTTTTATTTAAATAATGTTTTATTGTGTTTTCGGTGAAAGTTGACACAGCAAATTAGGTTCCCATTTGACAATTTCGACAGAAATTGTTCAGTGACATTAGTTACACTTTTCACAATATGTCAACATTCTCTCTAATTCCATTCTGATTGCTGCATTTCTATTATTCTAGTTTCTCTGCCCCCTTATTTTCTCATCTATGCTTTAGAATAATTGTTGACCTTTAGGTCTCAAATAGATGGAGTATAAATACCCTAATTCTTTGCTATCATTTTTATATCAATGGAGATAAGAAGATTTTGTTTTCAAGCCCGAACCAGAAATCGGTAGGAATAGCTTTCCAGAGTACAGCCGCTGTGCTTTAGTCTGATGTCTTTAACTTCGGGGGATCTCTGGAATTTTCATCATTAGTCTTTATAAAATGCTAGGGTTTGTAGAATGAAAGATATTTCTTATCTGATTCATTAGGGTAAGAGAGACTCTAGGTTAAAATAAGAGTTTAAGTTACAAGATGGACCACGAGGGAAAGAATTTAAGGCCAGAGATATGTGTCAGGATACTGCCTTGCTGGGGCTCCATCACAGGGCAACAGTATTGAACTTGAAAAGCAGATCAATAGAAACCCTCACTTTGAGAATTTGCCTTCATCTTAGGTAGCTGTGACCTTAGAATCTATATTTTTGGTTTCAGAGAAAAAGCTAAGGAAGTGGGATAGGGTCTTTATGATTGGGGCTATGAAAGAAATTCTAGATGCAAGCAAATCAGCCACAGGTTTTGTTTTAGAGTCTGAGGTTGGGTAGTATTAGCAGACTGGCAGCTCTTCCATTTATCTTTCCAGGGTGTTAACTTCCAACTTGAACGCTGGCACTTAAATTTCCACACCCTGTTAAGCAAAGTGCTTAAGACAAAACATTCAGCTCCAGTCAATGAAATTCAAGGATACTTCTACAGTGATGTTAATCTACAGAACAAGAGAAACCTTTTTAAATTTCCTGATGCCTTTGATAGCTTTCTCTACTCCCACCCTCATCCCATTTCGTGTGCATCTCACTAACTTCTGTGCTGGTGCGTCTGGCAACTTGAAAAATGGCCCCAACTTTAACTAAGCTTAAACATTCCACCACCTCTCCACACCATAACCCAACCCTATTCCTAATGTTTTAACTGGATACTTTTATGTTCCGAGATGCTTCACAACTACTGCCAAATTTAACTTTCATGAATGTCCAGAGAATTAATACATTTGGCAGTATCATTCTCTCTCTCACCTTCTGCCTTAAAAAAAATTAAGTAAATGAATAACCATAAATCTCAGAGGAGCTATGTGACTTCTAAAAGGTCAAATGATTTCTAAGCATTAGGTAGTACTTAGTCTAAGACCAGGTCTCTCAGACTTTTAGCTTAGAGAGCTTTTGGAGTTATATGACCCCTTTTGTGCAGGAATATAATGTCATGTGGTCTGACATTGGGTAGCACGCATCTCTGATCTTTTGGAGACTGGATAGGGAAGTCGAGAGGAAAGAAGAACAGTATGGAGGGAAAGGTCTGCATGGGAGGAGGAGGTGGGGAAATTTTAGTCTCCTTCCCACTTAGGTTTGTATAATTCCAACACATATGGGATTGTTTTTCATCTCCCAAATCAAACCCCAGGTTGGTTTTAAAGTAAGGTACTTGTATATTCCTGGGTGGCACAAATGGTTTGTGTTGGCTACTAACTGAAAGGTTGGTGGTTCGAATCCACCCAGTGGCACCATGGAAGAAATATCTAGCTATCCACTTCCGTAAGGTTGTTGTTGTTAGTTGCCATCAAGTCAATTCCTACTCATGGTGACCGCGTGTGTGTAGAGTAGAATTGCTTCAATGGGTTTTCAAGACAGTGAGCTTCTGGAAGCAGATCACCAGGCCTATCTTCCGAGGCAACTCCAGGTGGGTTTGAACTGCCAACCTTTCAGCTAGTAGATTAGAAGAGCACTTAACTGTCTGTGCCACCTAGGGCCAACTGAAAACCCTACAAAGCACAGTTTTATTCTGACATACATGAAATCGCTACGAGTCAGAATTGACTCTCGATGGCAACAGGTTGTGTGTGTTTTTTTTTAATCCATAGATTAAAAAGCATATGGATAGACGTTTCTTGCCATGACTGAATGTTTGATGAGCTCCTTTGGATAGAGGAGATATTGTCATTGTCTCGGACTCTGAATTCTTAAAATAGGCATGAGAATTAAATAATTACAGCTGGCTAGATGACTGTTGATAAATGCAGAGGATATTACCCTTGATTCTGTTACTATATTTCTTCTGACCAATTTTATATTGCCTTTGTGACAATATATATTGTGGGGAAAACCATTGTAAGCTGGTGAACATTTATCAGCAGAGATCTGTATCTATAGTCTCATATCTTTTATATATCTAAATACCTTTATATATATATATATTTTATCTTTTTTTATGAGGCTGTATAGGCATAGTAATTAAGAGCTCAGGCTGCTAACCCAAGGTCAGCGGTTCAAATATATCGGCTTCTCCTTGGAAACCCTATGGGGCAGTTCTGCTCTGTCCTGTAGGGTTGTTACAAGTCAGAATCGACTCGATGGCAATGGGTTTGGATTGGTTATAGTTTACATGGCAGGTTTTTTTTTTTTTTTTTTTCATTTTTTAAAATGAAAGCATAATTTACATACAGTAAAATTTACCCTTTTTAGTGTACATTTCTGTGAGTTTTGACAAGTGCATACAATCTTGTAACCACCACCACTATTAAGGTATAGAATTGTTCCTTCACCCTCCCCAAATTACCTTGTGCCATTTTGTAGTCAATCCCTTTATCCACCCCCAGCCCCTGGCAGCCACTGATCTCAGCTGATCTATTTTTTAGAAGGCACTTGTCTTTCCTGGACACCTTCCAAGGTTGAAGGAGCCCTGGTGGTGCCTTGTTTAAGCGCTCGGCTGCTACCTAAAAGGGCGGCGGTTGGAATCCACCAGCTGCTCTGTGGGAGAAAGATGTGGCAGTCTGCTTCCATAAAAATTTATATCATTGGAAACCCTATGGGGCAGTTCTACCCTGTCCTATAGCATCCCTCTGAGTCAGAATTGGCTCGATGGCAATGGGTTTGATTTTTTTTGGTCTAAGGTTGAACGTTATGAAATTCTAGTACACGTCCAGTTGATTATGATTTCTGGGGGGATTTTTCTTAGCTGTAGGAAAACACGTGGATCTCACTAATTTCAATATTTGAAATAGTCACTTTTGCTAATGTTGGAACTTATATTTGATGCTAGTCCCTTTTCCTTTGCCTGGATTCCAAGTGATGCCCTGCAGGATAACTGCCTGGGGAATGGCAGCTAACACTTACTAAGGGCTGAGTGTGTTTGGCTCCATGCTAAACACTTCAAGTATATTATTTACATTTTATTCTCACAACATCCTTCTAAAGTAGATACTACTAATAGCATTCCTGTTTTACAGATGAGGAAACAGAGGTACAGAGAAGTGAAGAAACCTGCCCAAGGACACATAGCTGGTGAGTGGCAGAGCCAGGATAGGAACCCAGGCAGTCTGACATCAGAGCCTGCTCTCCTAACCAGTAATCTGTGCATTCTTAGCCACAGTCCTACTACTCTCATGTGAAGAATCCTTCTAAATTCTAAACATAGAGCTGAGCTATAACGTTGTTGTTGTTAATAGGTAAACCCATTGCTGTCGAGTCAATTCCGACTCATAGGGACCTGTAGGATCAGAGTAGAACTGTCCCATAGGGTTTCCTAGGCTGTAATCTTTACAGAAGCAGACTGCCACATCTTTCTCCCATGTTAATAGGTATAGTTGCTGTTCAAAAAGTTGGTGACAGCACACCATCCCAATTTTCTCTTACAGTTTCCAAATACAATCTTATATTGTTGTAGCTATTTTTGGGAGAGATTATTCATTATTTCTTTGAAATAAAGAAGTAATATTTTTAACTGAAAGGGAAAGAATCCCTCTATGTCATATACAAGGAGCTCTGGAGATGCAAGTGGTTAACCGCTCAGCTGCCGCAAGGTTGGTGGTTTGAACCCATCCAGCAGCTCTTCAGGAGAAGACCTGACGATCTGCTTCCATAAAGATTACAGCCAAGAAAACCCTATGGGGCAGTTCTATTCTGTCACATAGGGTCGCTATGAGTTGTAAATCGACTTTGTGGCTCCTAACAACATGTTGTTTTATATACAAATACACGTATGTATGTAAAAAGACAAGATAGACTCTGACATCGTAAGTAATGTACAACGTTGTTGTTAGTTGCCTTCGAGTCAATTCTCACTTATGGTGACCCCATGTGTGCAGAGTACAACTCCTCCATAAGTAATCAACCTTTTAACCACTCCTTTAAAACATTTTATTTCAAGTAAATCTATATCCTAGGGGAACATGTCTATTCTATCCAGTTCCACTTACAACTGTGGGCATTTTCTTTCCCCCTGAGGAAGAGGCCATTAGCTGGCAGGAGCGAGGAAAGGTGAGATGGAGGCGTGGGCAGCTTGCGTTGCCCCGGCAGGGTATCTGTCATCCATCACTGCCCTTCTGCTAAGCCAGGAAGGCAAAAAGAGTCAACTTAGGACCTCGCCCCAAATCTATCTGAGCGAGTGCATCG
Organism: Dugong dugon; assembly: GCA_030035585.1. NCBI lineage: Eukaryota > Metazoa > Chordata > Mammalia > Sirenia > Dugongidae > Dugong > Dugong dugon. Next base: position 119,811,403 of record CM057461.1, on the reverse strand, counting down.
AGCCCCTCACAGTAGAAGTCGCTGTAGTTGTAGCGTACAATCAAGATGCTTTTCCGTCTTTTAACATTTTGGATTTCAGACACATCTTTTCATTTCACTGTCATAAAAGCAATGCTACCAACCTAACAAAAAGGGCACACACGTTCCTCTGCAAGAAGCGCGGTTCTGAGAGCTTCCGGCGGAGGAACTCAATACCCACACAACAACCCTATGAGGTATGTACTGTTACTTATCTCCATTTGACAAATGAGGAATCTGAGACAGAGGATAAGTAACTTGCCCAAGGGCATATGGATAGTAAGTGGTGGTATCAGTGGCCAGTGGGAGCCCCAGAATGTCCCACTGTACAGTCACTGCTCTAATCTTTTGCGGAAGCTGAACTGATGGTCTTGGGGACCCTGACTTAGGCAGTGGCAGCAAGTCTTCCTTCTAGGAAGGACGCTGGTCCTGTCCCTTCAATAAATGTGAGAGCAGCAGGAAGAGTGTTTCTTCATTCCTTTGAATGCAAGGCATCTGCCTCCTAGGAGTAGAATAAGAATCCTCACTCAGCTCACCTACAACATTTAAAAACAAACTGTTGTTGTTGTTAGGTGCCATTGAGTCAATTTTCGATTCATAGTGACCCCATGTGACAGAGTACAACTGCCTCACAGGGTTTTCTAGGCTGTAATCTTTACGGAAAGGAGCCCCAGTGGCACAGTAGTTAAGCACTTGGCTGCTAACCAGAAGGTCAGTAGTTCTAACCCACGAGCCACTCCGAGAGAGAAAGGTGTGGCAGTCTGCTTCCATAAAAATTACAGCCTTGGAAACCCTGTGGCTCAGTTCTACTCTGTCCTATAGGGTTGCTATGAGTCAGAATTGACTCTATAGCAAAGGAGGTGGTTGTGGTTTTTTTGTTTTCGGTTTAATATTTACGGAAGCAGATCACCAGGTCTTTCTTCCACAGAGCCACTGGGTGGATTCAAACCACCAACCTTATGGTTAGCAGCTGCACACTTAACCATTGCACCACCAGGGCTCCTGAAAAACAAATGACTGAATCCAGAACCCAGACACTGTGTCTCTGGTTGTAGTTTTCTGAATTTATTGTGCTACCTAGAAAAAATTCAGGAAATTGAAATAAAAATAACAATGGTCAACCACCTTTATAAACAGACTTTACTGCCATAAACCCAACCCATGCCCAGCCTTCCTTCAGCCCTAAACCGTGTAACTCTCCACCACCACCCTTACCTCAAGTCAAATGTTTCTTTAAGGGAATGCTGTGGTGGGGAGGAAGGTCAAAAACTGATGAATTTCCAACACACAGGGTGTTTCTTACAAAAATATGCCAATGTTCCGGAAAATATTTGGGATGGCAAAGTCAAGTTCTGCAAATTTTACATCATGTTTCTCGTTTCTCATTTTCTTGTTTTTGAAATGATTTATTCAGTGGGTACTTTAGGAATTTGGGAGAAATAGCTTCTCTCACCAAACCACTCTGTGTTCCTCTTACTGGGAACAGATTCTCTCATAAGGATGTCAAACCTTTGGGCTGGAAAAAACCTCAATGGTCATCTGCTCATTTGCCCACACAGGCTGATATGCTGGTAAATACCGACTTGGAGCATCGGGTTTGTCTGTCTGGGTGTGTGTCACCTCACCCATGGCCTACCTTCTCCAATGTGTCATTCAGAGCATCCATGGTCAGTATTTTGGCAACATTTGCAATGGCACTGTGAAAATGAAAAGAAACTTCATATAAGACTTTAAAACTTTTCACACTAAAGAAGCTAACTGATTTAACAGAGCCTTTAAGCTTTCACAGTTGCTCTTGAGTTGATTCCGACTCATGACGACCTCACGTGTGTCAGAGTAGAACTGTGCTCAGTAGGGTTTTTGGTAACTGATTTTTTGGAAGTAGATCACCAGGCCTTTGTTCCAAAGCATTTTGGTTAGCAGCCAAGTGCGTTAGCTATTTGCACCACCTGGGGATTCTTGGCAACATGTAGTAGACAAAAAATCCTGCTTCTTTGTGTCCAGGTGATACAAGCTTTGTAGGCCAAATTATTATTATAATTATTTTAAATTTTTCATTGAAGTATAATATACATGAAGAAAAATGCACATATAGTAAGTGATCAGCCTGGTGAATATTTGCAAACTGAACCCACTAGTAAAACCAGCACACAGATTATGAAACAAAAGATGACCGGCGCCTCCCTTTGTGCTCCCCACTACCCCCAAGGATAACCACTACCTTAACCTACACCCCTTAGCTTAGCTCTAATGGTTTTTGTACTTCATGCAATGAACCATACAGCATCTACTCTTTCATGTCAGGCTTCTTTCGAGTTATTCTGCAGGAGAATTACAGTTGGGTAGAGTCTGCAGTACAGTTTCTTGAAGGGAACTCTGCACTTGGCATGTTCTTTTGTTCTGGGTGGTTCGTGTTGGTCAGTAAAAACAGTTATTGGGAAATAGACATAGATTGATGATACTTAGAACTGTTTTTTCTATGACATAATTTTAAATGCAATTCTCCAAGAAGATGTAATGAGAGGTACTGGTCAATGAAAATGATGTACTTATATCTTGTGCATATGCCTGAGCAGGAGATGAAGTAGCAGAGGTAGATTTGAGTCAGAATCGACTCAATGGCAACAAGTTGGGGTTGGTAATGAAGCTTAAGCTTCAAGGCCCCTACCTGCACTGGCCATTTCCATGGTCCGGGGAGGAGCACAAGCAATTTTGCTTTTATAATTTTGTGTTATTTTTATTTAAAATGGTCCCCAAATTGTATAAGCTTCAGACTCCATATAAATTGCCCCTGTCCCTGGTAAGTAGAGAAAGAAAGCTATTTTCCGCTGTTCAAGTTCTATAGTAGTCCAATTCCCATCTTTTCATGATTATTAGAAAAACAATTGATATTTTTAAAAGGGTTGCAATCCCCACTTTATTACTTTCTAGCCAACTCTTCAATAGTTCAGCTGATGTTAGAATTAATGGTAGGTCCTCATTTTTCTGAAGTACAGAGAAATAAATGACTTGTCCACTAGCTGCAGCCTAGGTAATTTCTAAGCCAGGACTCTTCAGGTCCTGAGCCCCTGGCCCAGGCACGTTAACCTGTGTCACAATAAACAGGGTTAGGCTTGAGGCTGGTTTCAGAATCAGAGCAAGTTTTAGAAATTAGCCAGCTTTGAATTTGACAGGCTGGTTTCCTTTACAGAGCACATTCTCTAGTCTAGAAACTGTGCTAGATGCTGGGTCACATGATAAACAAGATGTGACCCCACCACTCTGGAGGACTTACAGCTTCATTTTCATTATGTAACTATATTTCCTATTTTCTGATAGCAGAAGAAATAAATGACTTACTGCTAAAGGGGCAAACCTGTATTTTATTTTAAACTGGAGGTGGAAAATCCTCAAAAACTTCCTTCCCAGAAATTGGGAAGAAAGCTTTAAAAGTGATTTAGGAAATTCCACATCAGGAAATAGATCTGGCACTTCCTTAAAAAGCTAGAAATAGAAGTACCATATGATCCAGCCATCTTGCTCCTTGGAATATATCTTAGAGAAATAAGAGCCGTCACACAAATAGATATATGCACACCCATATTCATTGCAGCATTGTTCAAGATAGCAAAAAGATGGAAACAACCTAGGTGCCCATCAACGGATGAATGGATAAACAAATTATGGTATATTCACACAGTGGAATTCTACACAACAATAAAGAACAACGATGAATCCGTGGAACACCTTATAACATGGAGGAATCTGGAAGGCATTATGCTGAGTGAATTTAGTCAGTCACAAAAGGACAAATATTGTATAAGACCACTATTATAAGAACTCAAGAAAAGGTTTAAACACAAAAGAAAACATTATTCGATGGTTACGAGGGTAGGGAAGGAGACGGTTATTCACTAACTAGACAGTAGACAAGAATTATCTTAGGTGAAGGGAAGGACAGTACACACTAAAGGAGAAGTCAGCACAACTGGACTAAGCCAAAGCTAAAAAGTTTCCTGAATACAACCAAACACTTCAAGGGACAGAGTAACAGGGGCGGAGGTCTAGGGACCATGCTTTCAGGAGACATCTAGGTCAACTGGCATAACAAAGTTTATTAAGAAAATGTTCTGCATCCTATGTTGGCGAGTGGCGTCTGGGGTCTTAAAAGCTAGCAAGCGGCCGTCTAAGATGCATCAATTGGTCCCACCCCACCTGGAGTAAAGGAGGATGAAGAACACCACAGACATGAGGAAAGTGTTAGCCTAAGAGACAGAAAGGGCCACGTAAACTGGAGACTACAACAACCTGAGACTAGAAGAACTGGATGGTGCCTGGCTACCACCAATGACCGCCCTGACAGGGAACACAACAGAGAATCCCTGTTGGAGCAGGAGAAAAGTGGAGTGCAGAACTCAAATTCTAGTGAAAAGACCAGACTTAATAGTCTGAGAATGGAGGAACCCCAGAGAGCATGGCTCCCGGACTCTGTCAGCCCCACACTAAAACCATTCCTGAGGCCAACTCTTCAGTCAAAGATTAGACTGGACTATGGGACATAAAATGATACTTGTGAAAAGTGTGCTTCTTAGCTCAAGTACATACATGAGACTAAATTGGCAGCTCCTGTCCGGAGGTGAGATGAGAAGGCAGAAAAGGACAGGAGCTGGTTAAATGGACACAGGAAATCCGGGGTGGAAGAGGAGTGTGCTGTCATAGCATGGGGAGTGCAACTAGGGTCACATAGCAGTGTGTGTATAAATTTTTGTATGAGAGACTAACTTGAGTTGTAAACTTTCACTTAAAGTACAATAAAATGAAATTAAAAAAAAAAAGAAATTCCACAGCAAGCGTCTATTTCCGTCAGAATTCTCTTTCAGAGATTGGTGCCACTTAACATTTAAGGAGGTACCTTGAGCATCCCCTAATGGATTCATACTGAATCACTCATCAGCTAATCTGCCGAAACCATCTTGAAATTGATAGTCTCTGAAATGGCTGTCATTACACTACTTGGAAGAACTAGTTCTGTGTTTATTTCTTTTTGAAAGTACTCATTTTCCTCAACTAGGGCTTAGAGTGGGCGGGCCATTTGTGTGTGGGATCCAGCCACTCTAAGCCTTTCCCAGTGCAGCGTGTCAAGGTTATGGCAGAAGGAGCAGGAGGAACCAGCCTCAGTGTCTATATGCACCTTCCGCTGTGCCAAATATAGTGGCTATTAGTTTCCAAATAACTGAGTGATGCATTTAAAACAAGAAAAAAGTCAGTTAGTTTTAATGCAGGAGATTTGCTTCACAGAAAGTATATTATGAAAACAGGGCAAGCTAGGGACAGTATTTTAAAGAGTCATCTGAAACTAAGATAAAGGGATGTGCGTCAGGTTTGGATGCATTTACAACCGCGTGTTTTAAGTGAGGCAGAGAGGCAGGCCGCAGAGAGGAGGAGGCGCAGTGGTGGTGAGGGTGGTGAGAAAGCCCTCCACGTTATAGCTGTCTTTCACACAGTGGGCCCTTTCACCTTTAGCCCCCCTCTCCACCATCACCACCAATTATCCCTGTCACCCCCACCGCATTCACTGCCAGCTAGCTCCAACATCAGGTGACTTATTATCTCTCTCCACCGTTAGCAAATGCACTGGAGACCTTTGTTTGTCCTAAAATCGGAAGGCCTCTGACGTCAGTAAAAAGAATCACTCAAAACTCCTCAAGATGAACAAGGAGAAGAAATTGAACAGTCCAGTCCCTACCTTGTTTTCTCTAATCCGGTTTTCTTGGTATGCCTCTCCAAGACTCCAATTTCTTGTTTTTTTGAAATTCGCATTCCTCCGGCTTTAACTGTCAACAAATAAGCATCAACAGAACAGTCATCATTAGAGCAGCAAGAGAAGGCTTGCTTTGTTATGTAAGGTATGAATTTAGATTGGAAAAGAATTTTAGAGTTTATTTTTAAAAAATTGCTTGTAAACTTGTACCTAAAACAACACAATAAAAAGCTATCCTGAAACACCATAATAAAAGAAAAAAGTATTTTGAGGGGCAAAGAAGGGAGGGGACGGGCTGAGGCCTACTTTATATTTTTCTGTAACTGTGAGAGGGGCATGTTGCTGTTGTTGTCTTCTGTCATGGAAATGACTCCCATTCATGATGATACTATGTCTTACAGAGTAGAACTGCTCCATAGAGTTTTCTTGGCTGTAATCTTTACCAAAGCAAATCACCAGGCCTTTTCTTCCATGGTGCCACTGCGTGGGTTCAAACCACTAATCTTTTGGTTACCAGCCAAGCACTAACCATCTGCATCACCCAGGGATCTTGAGAGAGGGGCATACTATTACTACCCTCTGCAATCGAGTCGATTCCGACTCCGGAGAGGGGTGTATTGAGGCTAAAAAACCAGCAGAAGATTACACCTTGGCTTTGGGGAGGAGAATAACAGACTCCCTTAGGCATTTTACTCAAAAATATTTTTTCTGGTTATCAAACCAACTACTTTCAACGCGAAAGTAAATGACAATTACAATGCGACTGTTCTGTTTTCCCACAAGATTAAAGTTTGTGCATGGTTTGCATTATTTTTTTCCAACTAACGCTTTTCAAAGCCAGATCCTGAGAGAGATGAGCCAGAAGTCAGGACATGCACTGATAACAGGCATTCAATTCAGCAGAGACGTCTTCCACCCCACGGCATACCCATGTTCCATTCCAGACCCCAACCCTCGGATGTTGGCCAAGCTCAAGTGTTCTAATGAGTAATTAAACTACATTAATAATCCTGCCATTCAAGAGATCAATTAGTGTTAATAAGGCTACAGATGACCTAACAGCAATTGAAGTGTTTAACAACGTCAGATGAAATCAATTTTTGAAAAGGAACAACCCATTTCAGATTGCAAGTCCAATCAAATACTTTCTTCTTGTTCCCAGGAAATTTGCACATCTAAAATCTGACAAGCCCGAATGAGAAAAGGCTAAACAGACATTGATTTGTTTGAACCTCTTATTTCTTTTTATGGATGTGTCAGATTGGTAGTTTTCTAAAACTACCTCCAATAACGTGAAAAATAAGAAAACTATATTCTATTTCTCAATGCCTGTGTGACTTGACTACATCATTGCTCTTTTAAAAATATTATTTATTTTTTGATTATATAATACATATATAAGGCACACAGTTCAAAAGACACACAAGATCTACAGTCTCTCTCCCACCTTTATTTCCTAGAGCCCCAGTTCACGCCCTAGATACTGCGGATGTTGCAAGTTTCTTACGTATTCATCCATGGATATTCCATGCATATACTTATATAGTGTTTAAAAAAAAATGGTAGCCTAAGATACATATTGTTCTATACCTGGTTTATTTTTTCATTTAACCATGATATTTTGGAGATTTATATACATATCTATAGATATCTATAGATAGATATCTTTCCTTTTAACAGCTGCTTTCCAATTGCATTATATGAACCGTCTGTTTTTACTTAACCAGTTTCCTAATGTTGGACGTTTCAGGTATTTCTAATTCATTGCTATCACAAACAATGCTTACAATCAATACCCTTTTATATATATAATTTTGCCCATGTGCAAGTATAGTAGTGGGATAAATTCCTAGAAGTGAGCTAGTTAGCTCTTAAGAGTATGGGCGTTTCGAACTTTGCTGAAGTTTCCCACCTTGTTTTTTGCAGAGGTTGCCCCTGTTTACATTCACAACATACATAATGACAGTGATTGTTTCTCCATACCCCTGGCCACAATGTGAAGTATAAAACCATTAGGTTTGGTCAAACCAATAAGTAAAAACAATTGTACCTTGTTGTTTTCATTTGAATTTCCTGTGTTTTGCAAATGGTTGAGATTGCTTGTGTATGTTTTAGAAGCCATTTGTATTTTCTTTTCTATGACCTATTCAAATTCTCTGTCCATTTTTCCTATTAGGTTGCTGTCTTTTTCTTACTGATTTATAGGTGCTTTTGTCTTCGATTGCATCGCAAATAAAAAAATGGAAAATATTTTGCCAGTTAGTGCTTTTTGGCTGGAGTCCCTGGGTGGTGCAGACAGTTAAGTACTCAGCTGCTAACCAAAAGGTTGGAGATTTGGGTCTAGCCAGAGGTGCCTTGGAAGAAAGGCCTGGCTATCTACTTCTGAAAAATCAGCCATTGAAAACCCTATGGAGCAAAGTTCTACTCTGACACACATGGGATCTCAGTGAGTTGGAATCAACTTGATGGCAACTGGTGGTGGTAGTGGCTTTTTGACTTTGTTGACGATACTTTCTGTGAAGCAGAAATTCGCTGCTTTTATGTCAACTTCTGGATTTTATATCACTAAAGAATTCACCGCTCTGATATTTTATAAACATTCTTCCATGTTTTCTACTAGACATTTTATGGTTTCATTTGTGTATAATTAATCTCCAATCATATATTTAAATCCTTGACCTTTCTAGAATGTATTTTGTGTGAGTCATGAGGAGGGATGCAAGATTTTTTAAAATGATTCCAATAATACTGAAAAAATACATATATGTATATATGACTACTTCTGTTCCATTAACCTGTTCATTCATATGCCATTACAACACCATTTTAATTATTGTAGCATTATATTTTAATATCTGACAGAGTTATTCTTCCCTGATAGATTTTCTTTTTAGAATTTTATTAGCTATTCTTATCTATTTTTCCATATGAATTTTGGAACCAGTTTGTCAATTCCATATAAAAAAGTCTTCGTGATATTTTTTAATGGACTTATTTTAAGTTTATAGATTATCTTAGGAAAAATTGATATCTTTATGTTGTTGATGGCTCCCATTTCAAGAACATGGCATGCTTTCTCATTGTTCACATCTCTTTTCGGTTACCTCAGTAGCTTGTTCACATAAATCTTGCACATTTCTTATTAGGTTTATTCCATAAACACGTTATCTTTTTTTGTTGTAGGTGGTGATAATATAAATGAGATCTATTCTTCTGTTATATCTCTATTGTTTTTGTATTAATGTTATTAATTTTATACCCAGATGTTACTGAATTCTTTCATTGTTTATCATAGCTTTTGGTTGATTCTCGTAGATTTTCCAGGTAAAAAAATTGTGTGAACTACAAATAAAGATAATATTATTTCCTCTAGAATAGAGTTAAATAGTGGTGATGGTGGACATCTTTGCCTTCCTGATTTTAATAAGATTGCTTTTAGTGTTTCCCCACTAAGCATGATGTGTACTTTGGAGGCTATAATATGTTGAGACTCAGTTTCCTCAACATACATATATGTTGTGTGTTCTCAAGTTGATTCTGACCCAATAGGACAGAGTAGAACCGCCCCATAGGGTTTCCTAGGCTGTAATCTTTTTTTTTTTTTTAATTGTGCTTAAGTGAAAGTTCACAGTTCAAGTTAGTTTCTCATACAAAAATTTATACACACACTGCTATGTGACCCTAGTTGCACTCCCCATGCTATGACAGCACACTCCTCTTCCACCCCGGATTTCCTGTGTCCATTTAACCAGCTCCTGTCCTTTTCTGCCTTCTCATCTCACCTCCGGACAGGAGCTGCCAATTTAGTCTCATGTATGTACTTGAGCTAAGAAGCACACTTTTCACAAGTATCATTTTATGTCCCATAGTCCAGTCTAATCTTTGACTGAAGAGTTGGCCTCAGGAATGGTTTTAGTGTGGGGTTGACAGAGTCCGGGAGCCATGCTCTCTGGGGTTCCTCCATTCTCAGACTATTAAGTCTGGTCTTTTCACTAGAATTTGAGTTCTGCACTCCACTTTTCTCCTGCTCCAACAGGGATTCTCTGTTGTGTTCCCTGTCAGGGCGGTCATTGGTGGTAGCCAGGCACCATCCAGTTCTTCTAGTCTCAGGTTGTTGTAGTCTCCAGTTTACGTGGCCCTTTCTGTCTCTTAGGCTAACACTTTCCTCATGTCTGTGGTGTTCTTCATCCTCCTTTACTCCAGGTGGGGTGGGACCAATTGATGCATCTTAGATGGCCTCTTGCTAGCTTTGAAGACCTGAGACGCCACCCACCAAAATGGGATGGGGAACATTTTCTTAATAAACTTTGTTATGCCAATTGACTAGGCTGTAATCTTTATGGAAGCAGATTGCCAGGTCTTTTCTCCCACAGCGCAGTTGGTGAGTTTGAACTGACCTTTCAGTTAGCAGCCGAGAGCTTAATCACTGTGCCACCAGGGCTTCTTTATATATATATATACATATATATGTTTGTATGTATATATTCATCATATTAAGGACATATCTTTCTATTACTGATTCATTAGGCTTAAAAGTTATGAATAGATGTTGAATTTTATTAAATACCTTTTCACCATTTATGGATATGATCATATGGTTTTTCTTCTTGCATCTATTAATAAACTGTATTAATAGCTGTCTTGCTATTGAATCATTTTTGTATTCATAGAATAAACTCTGGTTAGTCATTTTGAATTATTAAGTTGTTCTCTTATAAATGTTTCTGACTGCAGTTTTGTAACGTTAAATTCAGTCTAGGAAAAAAATGGCATCCTTATGCATGATCTGCTTTAAATTCTTATCATGTACATACATAGAAGAAAAAAAAGCATACTAAGTAATCAGCAAAAGAAATAAAATTATGTAGAAATATCTTCTGAACAGCCATGGAATACAGAGGTGAAATAAACCAAAGGATGGGCTTTTTGGGAAGAGTGTTTGAAGAGACATCTGTATTTCTGCGTGAAGAATGTGCTTGTCGACAGCACTGTTGTCTTGTCCACCCGTTGTTGAGTCAATTCCAACTCACAGAGACCCTATAGGACAGAGTAGAATTGCCCTACAGGGTTTCCAAGGCTGTAAATCTTTATGAAAGAAGACTAGAGCATCTTTCTCTCTCAGAGCGGCTGGTGGGTGTGAACTGCCGACCTCTTGGTAGCAGCTGAGCACTTAACTACCCATCACCAGGGCTCATTATCTGGTCTACCAAGGGGAAGCAAATTGGAGGAGATCTGGGCGCCGGCCTTCGATAACCCTCCCAATAATATTTTTTATTCTCCTTCAAAAGTAAGTGCTTTTCAAATATCTTATGCTGTAATTCTTTTCTTGTTAGTTTTCCTTGATGCCATTGTTTCCATACATTTTCACCTGGATTGATTATTATCTCCAACTATAGAAGCTATAGGTGGTACAAACATTTAACACACTTGGGAACTAACCCAAAGATTGAAGATTCAAGTCCACCCAGAGGTGCCTTGGAAGAAAATCCTGTTGATCTACTTCTGCAAAATCAGCCATTGAAAACCCTACAGAACACAGTGCTATTCTGGTATACAGCGGGTTGCCATGAGTCGGAATCGACTGGTTTTATAGAAGTAATATTGTTACAGTGAAAAACAATAGTTAAAATTGGAAAACTTTTGGAATGTTGAGCTCTGTGTATTTGAAAAGACATTGACAATCTAGGAATGTGCCAAGGAGGGTGACTAGAGTGGAGAAGGAAGCTGTGTCACATGAGGAACTAAGAAATCTGGAAGGATCACTCCTGAAGAAACAAAGACTAAAGAGGGGTTAAACCAAAAACCAAACCAAACCCATTGCCGTCAATTTGAGTCCCATTCATAACAACCCTGAAACTGCCCCGTAAAGTTTCCAAGGATCCCTGGTGGCACAGTGGTTAAGAGCTCAGACCGCTAACCAAAAGGTTGGCAGTTCAAATCCACCAGCTTCTCCTTGGAAACTGTATGGGGCAGTTCTACTCTGTCCTATAGGGATTGCTATGAGTCTGACTGTGAGTTGGACTCAGTCATGGACTGAATTGTGTCCCCCAAAAAATGTGTGTAGCAACTTGGCTGGGTCATGATTCCTAGTATTGTATGATTGTGTTATCTGATGTGATGTCCTTATGTGTTGTGAACTCTACCACTATGATGAGATTATATGTGATCTCACGTGTTGGAAATTCTATCACTGTGATGAGGTTATACTGATGAGGTTGACAAGATCAGTGTCTTAATGCAATCTCTTTTGAGATATAAAAGAGAGAAGTGAGCAGAGACACATGGGGAACCTCACACCACCAAGAAAGCAGTGCTGGGAGCACAGCGTGTCCTTTGGACCTGAGGTTCCTGCGCTGAGATGGTCCCAGACCAAGGAAAGACTGAGGTATCACAAGGACCTTTCTCCAGAGCCAACAGAGAGAGAGAGCCTTTTCCTGGAGCTGAGAGAGAGAGCTTTTTCCTGGAGCTGATGCCCTGCATTTGGACTTGCAGCCTACTGGACTGTGAAGACAATAAATTTCTCTCTGTTAAAACCATCCACTTGTGGTACTTCTGTTAGAGCAGCACTAGATGACTGAGACAGACTCTGTGGCAATGGGTTTAATCTTTATAGAAGCAGACTGCTACTTCTTTCTCTTCACAGCAGCTTGGGGGTTCGAAGTGCCATCCTTTTGGTTAGCAGCAGAACACTTAACCACTGCGCCACCAGAGCTTCTTAAAGAGGGGTTAAGGTGGTCATTTTCAAAGATCTGAGGAGCTGTCTGCCAGAGGAGAAGCAGTTTCATGGTGAGGAAATGTAATATAGGTCAGATAGCTCTTTAATTGCTAAGCTCTATGACCTTGAGCAAGATACCTAAAGACCTCTGAGGCCCAGTTTCCTCTACCTTCAAAAGGGAATTGTTCAGGGTTGTTCTAGAAATTGGAGGTGACCTGATAGACATTTACTAACTAGTAGCTATTGGTATTTATCTTATGTTGTTCCAGAAGAAAGAATGAAGACCAATAGATGAAAGTTCCAGGAAGGCAGACAGGGCCGTAAGGAGGGTAACTAGCGCCCAGGGGCAATCTCTGAAATGCGCTGTGCACCCACCGCCCCCAGTTCAAGCGCCCAGGCGCAATCTCTAAGTTGCGCCCCCCCCTTCCCAATTTAAGAGCCTAGGGGCAGTCTCTAAATTGCGCCCCCCCCACCGCCCCATTTCAAGATGAATAGGTGCTGATCTCAGTGACATGTCAACAGAAACAGCTTCCCGCTCTTTTCCAGCCGCCTCGGTTAGGTGCCTTTCATAGTTGCTGGCTTGTCAGAATGCCATTCCGTGCCTCATCTGGCGCCCCCTGGACTTGCACCTGGGTTCAAGTGCCTCCACTCTCCCCCACTACTCCTCTGAAGGCAGAATCTGACTGTATTATAACAGTTTGCATTATTCAAAGTGAAATAGATTGCCTAGTACAATGGTGAGTTCTCTGTCCCTGAGTGTGTTTAAGTGAAGGAAAAAAGTCTACCTGCCATGAACACCTTAGGAGAATTTTTAGGAATTCCATGGAAGTTGAACTAGATAATCTTTATTATTATAAAGTCCTTAAGTGATCCTAGCCTTTCTCATCTGCTTCAGAAAAAAAAAAAAAAAAAAAAATCCCTTTTCTACCTTTGGAAGAACATAGAGCAGTTAAGAGAGAGAGAGAGAGAAAAAAAGCCAAAATACATAAAAAATAAATGCAAGTGTGCGAGTTCTCCATTCTTAAGAATAATAAAACAGAGACATTTGGATGAGGGGGAAGCCTTCCCAGAAAAGTCCTACTTTCATTCAGCAGTCTTTGAACTAGAATCCTCTCTTATAGGCCTGTGGGACCCAACTCAGTGATTAGGAAACATAAGTATAACAACATCTTGGATATCCAGAGCCCTTTTCTTGTACCTAACTTGCTCAGGGAAGTGATTTCACTTGATCACCCATGTACAGTAGAGATAGGCAGAAGAGAATATCCGCATACTATAGGTGGATACACTGAGATAGATATTAAGGCTGGCGTTACATTGGGGTGACTGAACCAGATGAAACCAGTTTGTGGGAGGGTCCTCTTCAAAGCTCTGCCGGGAACACTTGCCTCCCAGTATGTAGATGAACCATTTTGCATTCAGTAAGTGTTTATAACCCAGTGCAATCAGGCTCTTGCCTGTTGTGTTTATACCAGATAGATCTACTGAGGAAACCTCTTCAAGGTCTCAGTGTATCCAGATCAACCCATTTAACTGTAATCATTTACATAATCCCATGTTTGGGAATGTACTGACTTTTAAGTCTTTATAGAAGGAGCAGCTGGATTTGGGCAAAGTAAAATATGAACCGATTTAACATTTAGCAGGCTCGTCGGTACACATACTTAAGACTTCAGGTTCTTTCACAAAGCAGAAGGAACTAGAGACAGAAAAGGTAAAGGAGAGAGATGCTCTTTTGGATGGTTTTGTTGGAAAATCCGAATTTATATGGGGAAAGTGAAGCTTTGCTTTCCTATCCCTAAGTGTTTTTGCAGTTTGTACCGTCAAAAATAGACCCTTCTTTAGTTTAGAATTCTATATAGTAATTTTCCAGTTAAGCTTTTCCAGACATTTTGCAGTTTTTGGTGGAGAATAGTCAAGATAAAGACAAGCTTGCAAGAAAAATTAGGGTTTCTCCTTCACTAATCAGTGAAGAATGTATGCAAAAAAGCTAAACAACACAAAGGTTTATGGAAACTCTGCCTTGTGGCTTAGAACTTCTGTTTGAAGATTTTAATTAAAAGGTTAGATGTTTGCAAATTGCTTGTTTTGCATTCACAGTTGACTTTTCAGCCAATTTTAAGCTGCCAATCAAGACCCAAATGACCCTCTTCAGGAAAAGGGTGTGGAGAAAGCACAGGGCTTGAGAGCAAGCGGGCTTTGGAGTGAGGTTACTTTCATTTTCAGATCTCAGCTCTGCTGGCTACTAAATGTGTGGCCTTGGGCAAGTCCCTCAACCTCGCTAAATTTCAGTGAGCTCCTTTGTGAAAGGAAGATGATGGTACCACGCCCTGTAGGGCTGTTGGGATGTCTAGAAGGCTCTGTGCAGTGCTGGGCACACAGCTAGTGCTCAGTGAATTGCAGTGGACTCTTTCCCCAACCATGATGTTTGGCAGTGGTTCTCACCACCTCCTTCTTTGAACCTCACAGGTCTGTTCCTCTCTCACTTTACCAAACTGATTCAAGCAGACTGAAATTGAGAGAATCAAGCTTCTGCTTGTTTGTTTATAATGATACTGGCCTTACGCAGTTACGGTCTTCCCAGTTTTCTGCATTAGTTCAACACTGGAGAATACAGCCTCCCCCTAAACTTCCCTCTCTCTTTAATGAGACAGAAAACTGATTCTCTCCAGGGGTTCAGTGGTGATTTCTCTTAAGGCTTTGATTCATTTGGCTTAAACCAGATAAAAAAGTGCACAACACGTGTCCAGTGGCACTTTACATGGGCCAACTCTTTTAATAGTGACAACAACCTTATAAGACCTATGTTATTTATTACCCCTTGTTTTAGAGATGAGAAAGTGGAGGCTCAGAGATGAGAATGAAAGCAGGTTCAAAGCCAGCTCTGTCAGACATTTCCCACTGTACCATGTTGCTTCCCACTTCCAGGAATCTGTCTTTTGCTTATAAATTCAGGGGAAGATTTAAAGGAATTTTGGGACCTAATTATTGTTCCATAAATAAAATTCTGCAACACAGCAAGCCGGTTCAGACTTAAACTATGTAGCAAGACATGCTGAAAGATCAGGCTTCTTTGTTCCCTTGCTCTCAGTGGGGAGGCGAAAGTCTGCCTTCATCTTCATTCTAATTATCCAAAACCTCTTATTGGCAGTGTCACTTTTCATAATAATTAATTGTCATGCCAGAGGCATTGTGACATGCTTGATGGAGTCGTGGTGTGCTATGTACACAAAGTAATTAGCAATCATTAGTGGTGGGGATAGAAAGTTCCTAGTGGTTTTATTCAAACTTTCATTTTGTTAAGTTTATCTCTGTGTTCTTCGTGCATAAACGTAATTTAGCATGTCAGGTTTTAGCGTAATGGTTTTACGAAGAATTGGGATGAAAGTGGCTGGAAAAGAACGATGTTCTTTTCCTTTTGCTTTTATCTATGTAATGAGCTTCTCTTCTAATAATTTGCATATATAGTTCCTAACCATGAGTTAGCGTCATTATCTTTAAATATAAACCAAAACCTCAAACCCATAGTGATCCCATACGACAGAGTAGAACTGCCCCGTAGGATTTCCAAGGCTGTAATCTTTACAGAAGCAGACTGCCACATCTTTCTCCCGCAATCTTTAAATGTAGATGTTAAATATTTCTAAATCCGATTACAAATATGAAATGTCAGTAGTGTGCCAAAGAAGATCAGGATGTTTTGAACTGGAAACTCAGAATTAGTTTGAGTTTCTAAAATTCTGATTTCTTTCATTTGGGTTGCCCATCAGAAAGCTACTGAACCTCTGTGTCGATTTTTTACGCCTTGCGAAGGTTATACCTGTGATCACCCTCGGCAGCACCTTGGCTTAGAAATGCCAAAGAATTATAACAATAAATACATTTTGTAAATGGAGAAAGGCAAGAACAAAGGGGTCAAGCTTTAGAGAACTTTCTTAAGGAACAAAGAAGGAAAGCAGTTGAAGGAACATAAACCTAATTAAAAATAGCCCTCTACACTTCAGCCAATCCATACGAACATATGGTTAAGTACAATAAAATTAATTTCCATGTTGCAGAGAGCTGATAATAAATAGCACAAGTTAAAAAATTTGTGGATACTTTGCAAACATCTTGGTAGCTACCTTTTCCAGTCAGGCTCCTTCAGTAGTTGTTATTAAAGTTGTCCTTATTAAAAAGTGCTTCTCAGCTTGTTGACAGGCAAACTCCACCACTGATAACACTGCCCAACCACAAAGTCTGAAGAGGGAGTGAGAAACGTGGGTGCTGCCTGTGCGTGGAAGCTGGTTTGCCTGGGTATGAAGTCAGATAGCGTACAGGCATTTTGGGGAGACTGACACTTACAGCTGGAACCTCCAGGAAGGATAGTAGTGACTCTATCGGACAGGGTAGAACTGCCCCATAGGGTTTCCAAGAAGCAGCTGGTGGATTTGAACTGCTGACCTTTTGGTTAGCAGCTGAACGCTTAACCACATGTGGGTGGGAAGAGATAGGCCAGTCTCCCTACCTATCCTTCTCCACAAGCGCTGAATCCCTTTTACCACCTCCCCTACCCTCAGTATAATTAGGTTTTAATTGAACGGGGCCTGACAAATCCCCGAGTAGTTTTATACACAAGCCTAGAAAGATCAAAGACACAGGAGGAAATCGGGCTGCATGAAGTTAAAGTCCTAACGGGCAGGTTGAGAACCTCTGCTCTGTTGGGGTTGTCCCGTTGCAGGCATTGGTAGAAGGAGGGGCGGCAGCAATAGCAGCTAAGAAGCATGAGGCTGCTACCGTCTGCAGGACAGAGGGCAGGTGGGCAGCCTACCTGCGGGAGGATGCCCCCCTTTCAGCGGGGAGAGCAGGACTTGCCCTTCATTTGCCATAGTGCGTGCCAGTGCTAGTGCTCTGGAGTGCCAGCTGGGCTGACCCGCTGCACCCTGGCTTTATACTGGCTGGGGACGGGGCCCCTTCAGGGCATTTCTGAGCAGCAACAAGGCTTGTCACTTAGCTTTCTGGTGCATCTCCTTGGCAAGTTTCCTCTTGGACGAAACCTTTCTTCTTTTTCCCTTCATCTGGGAAGGCAGACATCTTATAGGAGACAGGAAATTCTTGCTCTCTTTCACTCAGGGAAGTGGGGGAGACAGTAGAGTTCAGCGGAACTCCTTTCCTCTCCAACTATTCAGCCATCAAACGTGTATGGTGTACCTACAACGTGGCAGGCTCTGTGTCATATTCTCGTGTGACAGGGATGGGCAGGAGATCTTTGCCTTCAAGACACCTGTAGTCTTTAGAAGAGACTATTATAAAACAAAGTGCCAGGGCTTTGTCCCAGTCTTTACAATTATAGGCATTTTTACTAAGAAAATAATTGGAGATGTGCACAGAAATTTCTGCAAAAGGATTGTGATCGTTTTTTTTTTTTTTTGGTAAGTATTGATTGGAATCAGCATAAATGTCAAAAAATACAGAGAGGTAGGTAAATAAATTATATGAGAGAGTAGTATGTATACATTACAAATCATATTGCAATGATATTTAATGATGTGAAAATATTAATGATATGATAGTGAAAAAAAGTAGGTTAGAAACCAATAGATGGCTTTTCTTAAAAGAAAAAATACAAATTTAAGCTTAGTCATTATTGTATCTCTGGTGGCGCTGATCAAAGTTTAACACATGGTAGATACTTATAAATATGTATTCGTTATTCAATAAAATTAAAAGCTTCTGTTCTTCAAAAAACACTATTAAGACAATGAAAAGACAGGTCACAAACTAGGAGAAAATATTTATAAAGCACTATTCTAATAAATAAAGTATCGGAATCTAGAATATATAAAAGAATTCTTACAACACAACAAGAGAACAAAATTTTAATCTAATTAGTTTTTAGTTTAAACTAATTTTAAAATGGGCAAAAGATTTGAACAATAACTTCCCCCAAGGAGGAGATACTGACAGCAAATAAGTACAGAAAAAGATGCTCAACATCATTAGTCATTAGGAAAATGCAAATTAAAACCACGATGAAATACCAATACATACATATCAGGATGGCTCAACTAAAAAGAACAGAAAATACAAAATGCTGGTGAAGACAGAGCAACTGGAGTTCTCATACATTGCTGGTGGGAATGCAAAATGGTAAAGCCACTTTGGAAGACAATCTAGCAGTTTCTTATAAAATTAAACCTATACTTAGTATACGACTCAGCAATTCTACTCCTAGGAATTTTCCCAAGAAATATGAAGGCATCTATACATGCAAAAACCTGTATAAGAATGTTTATAGCAGCTCATTCATATCTGCCAAAAGTTAGAAACAATCCAAAAGTTCATCAAATTGAGAACTGATAAACAGATTGTCATATATCCAAACAATAGAATACTAGTCAGCAAAAAAGGGAACAAGTACTAATACAGGCGGCAACATGGATGAACCGCAAAAGCATGAAGCTAAATGAAAGAAGCCAGACTGAAAAAACTGCATACTGTCTGATTCCATTCGTATGACATTCTTGAAAAATCAAAACTATAGGAACAGAAATCAGATCAGTGATTGCCAGGGGCTGGGGCTGGGCAAAGTGGCTTGACTACAAAGGACCGTAAGGAAACTTCCAGGGTGATGGACACATTCTGTATCTTGATTGTGGTGGTTACATTCACGGAACTGTATGTTTAAAAGTGATGAATTTCACTGTATGCAAATTATACCTCAGTAAACAACAAAAATACCTATTTGTTAAATAAATGAGTGATAATATTCCAGACGGTTAACAGTGGCTGTCTATAGGTGGGAGTATTATTTGTTGATTTTCATTATTTCTTTAAGCTTTTCTATATTATTATTTAATCAGTAAAAATCAATAAAAATATTTTCTGGGAAAAATGTGCGAAAATGATGTGACAGAGGTAAGTACGTGCTATGGGAGCAAAGAGAAGGGAATATCTACGTGATCCAGCAAATACTCTCTCAGTAGCTCTCCCTGCTGGGCTCTGGGTTAGGAACTGGGACTCAGAAGTGACTAAACCCCATCCCTGCTTTGGGTGGATCTCACAGTCTCGTGAGGGATCTAGATGCTGAGGCGAGAATGAGGTTGAGGGGACTCTTTCTCTGGCCGGCAAGGACTATAACAGCATTGTCCAACAGAACTTCCTGCAGTGATGGAAAGGTTCTGTATCTGTGCTGTCCAACATGATGGTCACAAGTCATGTGTAGTTTGAACGTTTGAAATGTGGCTGCTGCAATTGAGGAACAGAATTTTAAATTTTATTTCCTTTTAATTAATTTAAATTTAAATATAAATAGGCATGAATCAAAACTGACAGCAACTGAAAAAAAAACAAAAACTTCTAAGGACACAGTAGCCCGTTTAACTGTAGAAAATTAAGTTGAGGAGAGAGAAGAGAAAATGAGGTCAATGTGTTTTTCCTTCTGGGTGGCCTCTTCCAACACACCCTTCTCCCTTCTGCCACCATCTCTGTTCCATATGGTGGTGGCTCAGGAGTCCCAACTCTGCTTTGCTTCCTACATGAGTGACGCAGTGGGGCAGCCTCTTCAGGGTGGTGGAGTCTCCCCTTGCCCCTTCTTTAAGTTAGCCATTAAAAGTACAGGCCTGTATTGCATGCTGTGAGGTGAGTGGAGCACAGCGTATTTACTTTGGGAATGTACTAGAGCCTTCGTCAGGATGAAAGTCCTCTTGAAGAAAGGCAATATGTTATTATCTTTTAAATGACGTTATAAACCTCATTTTAAAAGAGGCATTAGGCTAATTGCAATGGGAGAGTAGCTCATGGTAAGAACAAAGTGTTTGGGATTATGCTTCATAATAGTAAAGGCCTAGTAAAATGGATTCTCACGATGTTGAAGTTGCCAGATAGCTTTTTGTCTTTTTAATGAAAGGACAACATAACATTAAAAACAGCAATAATATTTCAAAATCATAGGACACTTTCATCGTAGTGCTTTCTTCCTTTAATGTGTGTGTGGGAGCCATTATTACCTTCCTGATGCGCTCATATTTTCGCAGCATGCATCTGATTGTATATTTTGCTTTTATCTCTTAGTATTAGTTATATGCTGCATCCGACGCCCAGTTATGGAAGTATGAGAAGTCTCAGAATCATGGGCAAGAAATCTAACCAGGAGGGTGGTAACTCTTGCGAGGTGGGGTGATTTAGAGGGAAGCCCCCTGCAGGGGGCCCTGTCCTCTGTTTTGGTAAGATACTTCAGAACGCTAGTACATGCAACTGCTTACAGTTTCTTTGCTTGTTTTTAAGATGGGGAGTACCTTCCTCTCCCCCACCCCTCTCTAAAACAACAGGGCTTTTCTTTCCTCCAGGGGCAGTTTTAATCCCTAGTATTCTTTGGCAGCAGTATTCTTTTAGCGCTGTTTTCTCCTTTCGTTTGTTGCATCTGAAACAAAGACTTCATTAATAATTTGGAGCCGTAGGCATCTTTCCTCTGAGTTATCACACAGAAGCCTCTGCATAGGGAATTTCCCCAGCAACAAAACCAGTCTCAATTCTGTGTGCAGGACGGCATAGTTCTGAAGCTAGTCAATCTTGATAACAAGGTAAACAATGGAGGGTATAGTTTCTCTTGCTTTGGGTCCTTGAAGTTTTAGTGGTGGGCATCAGAGCCATGAGACAAATAATCTTAATTAGGAGGTAATAATAGTTTACTTGTTTGTAGAAGTACGCCTGAGAAGGTTAGTGAAAACACTAATTTCTGCAATCCTCTACTTTCCCCACTTCCTATAAATTCAGAATGTGCTCATGCCATTTTACTGGTGGAAAAAGGCATCACAAAAGGAGGTTGTTGTTAGGTGCCGTCAGGCTGTTCCAGTTCATAGCAACCCTTTGTACAACAGAATGAAACACTGCCCAGTCCTGCGCCATCCTCACCATCATTGTTATGCCTGAGCCCATTGTTGCAGTCACTGTGTCAATCTACTGCACAGAGGATCTTCCTCTTTATTGTTGACCCTCTACTTTATCAAACGTGATGTCCCTCTGATAACCAGGACTGGTCCCTCCTGATAACATGTCCAAAATACGTGAGATGAAGTCTCGCCATCCCTGCTTCTAAGGAGCATTCTTGCTGTGCTTTTTCCAAGACAGACAAATTGTTAAACATTACAAGATGGTAGAGAATGATTGGAAACTGCTACTGATCCATTGTTGGCCCAATATTTATTATTGACCAGGAACTTGAAATACCCATGAAGCATCTGAAGAGTCATACTAGGAATCTGTGTAAAACTCTGTAAACAAAATAGTCAAAGGAAACACACCCTTTGAGCAGTAGGTACTAATAATGTATGTCACAGGGATGAGTACATCGAGTTTGGCCCAAGGCGGTCTGTGGGTGTCATGGATGATCTGTCAGATGTGGTATGAGAAAATGACACACAGGAAGGCCAGTAACCAACTAGAATCTAGTACTCACAGGACCCAGAGAGGAAACTATGGCACACCTTGATGCAGGGTCATGCAGGGGTTGCACCTGGGGACAAGGTAACAAGTTGCAATTGTAGGAGAGCATTGGTCAGCAGGGTGGGGTAATCTAGATATCACTGAAGTCTTATCAGTCAATTTAAAGATTTCTAGGCCCTGGTGGCACAGTGGTTAAGTGCTCAGCCGCTGACCGAAAGGTCGGCTCTTCGAACCTACCAGCTGCTCCATGGGAGAAAAATGTGGCAGTCTGCTTCCATAAAGATTACAGTCTTGGGAACCCTCTGAGGCAGTTCTACTCTATGAGTTGGAATCGACTGGATGACAGTGAGTTTGGTTCGGTTTTAGGGTATTACCTTGGGAAAAGAGAGATTTCTATCAAGGGGAATCAGATGGGACATGGCCAGCAGGGACAGGCAGTAACTACGTTATTAGGATCCAAGCACTTAGAATTTCCTGAGTGATTGGAGTGTCTTTGTTATTCATGGTGAGTTCCTCAGATCACACCTGATAGTTCATGGTAACAAGGTGACTCAGAATGGGGGCTGACCATGGTAGAAAGACTAACCATGTGATTAGAAGTTTGGAGCTTTGAATCCAGTAATGTCAGCCTGAACTCCGGAGAAGGGAGGGGGGTGGGTGGCTGGAGATTGAGTTCAGTCACAGGGCCAGTGATGCCGTCAATCATGCTAATGTAATGAAGCCTCAATAAAAACTCTGAACTTGAGGCTCGGGGAGCTTGCTTGATCGACAATACTCTTCACGTTGTCATGCATCCATGATTCTCTCCCTTCATCTGGCTTGATTTTTGTCGTTTTGCTATAATAAAACTGTAACCCTAACTATAGTGCTTTCAGTGAGCTCCGTGAGTTATTCTAGTGAATTACCAAACCTGAGGGGGAGAAGGAACCCTGCATTTGTAGCCAACTGGAGAAGTGAAGGTAGCACTGGTGTCTGAAGCCATGGGTAGATTTGGCAGTATGGAGGACTGTGTCTTTAATCTGTGACATGTGGCCTAATTTTGGGTAGCTCATGTTGAAAGTCATCTGCAGGCACTACTATATGGAATCTAAGGAGCCCTTGTGGTGAAGTGGTTAAGCACTCGGCTGCGAACTGAAAGGTTGGCGGTTCGAACCCACTTCATGGGAGAAAGATGTGGCAGTCTGCTTCCGTAAGATTTACAGCCTTGGAAACCCTGTGGGGCAGTTCTACTCTGTCTTATACGGTTGCTATGAGTTGGAATCAACTCGTCAGCGGTGGGTATATAGGATTTAATGCTAAGAAATGCTGCCTGTTCTTTTCTTCCACCCAGCTTAACTTAGTAACAGTTTTTTTTTCTTAAATTTTTTTTATTGTTTTTGAAAGTATACACAGCAAACGTATAAGAATTCAACAGTTTCTACATGTACAATTCAGTGACGTTGATTACTTTCTTCAAGGTGTGCAACCATTCTCACCCTCCTTTTCTGAGTTGTTCCTCCCCCATTTGCATGAACTCACTGCCCCCTAAGCTTCCTATCTGACCCTTTGAGTTGCTGTTGTCAATTTGATCCCATATAAATAGTTCTTACCAAAAGAGCGTGATGCTTAAGGCAAACATTCATTACTAAATAAACTAACCTACTGTTTAGTTTAAAGAAGACTTCTGGGAGTATTTTTAGTTCAAGGTTTAAAGATTATCTTAACACAACTGTTTCAGGTGTTTATGCAGCCTCTGTGGCTCCAGAAAGTCTGGATTCTATGAGAATTTGGAATTCTGTTCCACATTTTTCCCCTTTTTGATCAGGGTTCTTCTATAGAATCTTTGATCAAAATGTTCAGTAATGGCAACTGGGCACCATCCAGTTCTGGTTTCATAGCAAAGGAGGCACTTGTTAATGGAGTCAGTTAGGCACACATTCCACTTCCTCCTCATATTCCTGACTCTCCCTCTTTCTTTGTGATGCCAGGTGAATTGTTGTATCTTGGATGGCCGCTTGCAAACCTTTAAGACCCCAGGCACTATGCAACGAAGTAGGAGGTAGCACAGTAGCACTAAACACTGCATTCAGCCAGTTAACTGGATGTCCCATGAAACCCTGACTCTAAACCTCCAAACCAAGAAAACAAATCCCACGAGGTGTTTGATTCTACATAAGCAGCCTCAGCAGCTAATACTGCGTATTCTTAATTGCAAAGATCAGATCTAACTGCCTTACCAAAAAATAAATGCTATACCCAAATATACACAGACGTCTGCCCAAATGCTCTGACTGCTGTCAGGGAGTAGGATGAATTTTATTCCCTGACACAATCAGAAAGATTGCTGACTTTGTTTCTCTTACATAAAATGTGTAACTTCAAAGCAATGGAACTGTCTTTTGTATCAGGTTATGAAAATCAATTTCACTACCTTGTAGATAAACCTATGTATGTCATTAAAAAATTATGTGTAATTCCTTAGTTCACTTTTTTTTTTTTTTTTGGTGTGGGGTGGGAAGAGAAGGTTTATGGAACAAAAAAATGAATACAAAATTTTTTTTCTTTTCCATTCAAAAAATGTTAATTTAGCAAGAAGTATTTTTAAAAATTAATTCTTCCCCATAAGTAGTAAAAGTGCATGTATCAAAATTTAAAAAAGTACATGGTTTCCCTCCCACACTGACCTCAAGTTGTTCAATTCCCCACCCTGAAAGAAGTCCTTGTTATCAGTGTTAACAAGTAACATTTTGATAATTTTCTCATGTAAATGAAAATATAATGAAATTAAATGAATACGAATTATTGGTGTATATGTAAAGAATCTTCTCTAGGGAAAATTTGATCTTTTTTTGTCTTTTTTTTATTGTACTTTAGAAGAAGGTTTACAGAACAAACTAGCTTTTCTTAAATAGTTAGTACACATATTGTTTTATGACATTGGTTAACAACCCAATGATATGTCAACACTATCCATTCTTGACCTTGGGTTCCCTATTACCAGCTTTCCTGTCCCCTCTTGTCTTCTCATCCGTGCCCCTGTGCTGGTGTGCCCCTTTAGTCTCGTTTTGTTTTATAGGCCTGTCTAATTTTTGGATGAAGGGTGAACCTCAGTAGTGACTTCATTACTGAGCTAAAAGGGTGTCTGGGAGCCGTACTCTCATGGTTTCTGCAGTCTCTGTCAGGCCAGTAAGTCTAGTCTTTTTTTGTGAGTTAGAATTTTGTTCTACATTTTTCTTCAATTCTGTCTAGGACCCTCTATTGTGATCCCTGTCAGAGCAGTCAGTGGTAGTAACCGGGCAGCATCTAGCTGTACTGGACTCAGTCTGGTAGAGACTGTGATAGTTGTGGTCCATTAGTCCTTTGGACTAATCTTTCCCTTGTGTCTTTAGTTTTCTTCATTGTCCCTTGCTCCTGAAGGAGTAAGACCAGTGGAGTATCTTAGATGGCCACTCACAAGCTTTTAAAACCCCAGACACTACTCACCAAAGTAGAATGTAGAATATTTTCTTTATAAACTATGTTATGCCAGTTGAGCTAGATGTTCCCCAAGTTGATAGTTTTTAATGCTTTTGACTTTTTTTATTATTATTATTATTTTTTTTTTACTAAATATTTTATTGTACTTCAGGTGAAGGCTTACAGAACAAACAGTTTCTCATGTAACAGTAGTACACATGCTGTTTTATGACTTTGGTTAATAACCCCACAACATTTTAACCCTCTGAATTCTCAGCTTTTTTTTTTTTTTTGGTGAAAATACACATAGCCAAAGATACACCATTTCAAAACTTTTTACTTACACATTTAAGTGACATTGACTGTGCTCTTCCAATTGTGCTGCCATTCTCGCCCAAGATGAAGGCTTACAGGACAAAACAGCCTCCCATTTAACAGTTACTACAAATGTTGCCCTATAACAGTGGTTAACAATCTCACAACACATCAACAGTATCCTTACTCAACTTGTGTTCCTTATCATCAGCTTCCTACTCCCCCTCTGCCTTCTGGCCCTTGTCACTGGACTCCTGTACCTCGTTAGTCTCATTTAGTTTTACTGGGCTGTCCACTCCCAGGCTGAACAGTGAACCTCGAGAGTAACTTCACCTCTGAGCTGAAAGGGTGTCTGGGGGCCATACTCTCGAGGTTTCTCCAGTCTCCTTTAGGCCAGTAAATCTGGTCTTTTCTTTTCTTTTCTTTTTTTTTTTTGTGAGTTAGAATTATGCTCTACATCCTTCTCCAGCTCTGTCCAGAACCCTCTGTTGTGATCCTGGTCAGAGCAGTCAGCGGTGGTAGCCGGGCACCATCTAGCTGTACTGGACTCAGTCCGGTGGAGGTCTTGGTAGCTGTGGTCAGTTAGTCCTTTGGACTAATCTTTTCCTTGGATCCTGTTCTCTTCATTCTCCCTTGCTCCCGAAGGGATGAGACCAGTGGAGTATCTTAGATGGCCACTCACAGGCTTTTAAGACCCCAGATACTACTCACCAAGGTAGAATGTAGAGCATCGTTTTTATAAGTAGTGTCATCCCAATTGAGCTAGATGTTCCCCGAGACCATGGTCCCCAGAGCCCTCCGCCCAGCAACTCAGTCCCTCGGGGAGTTTGGATGTGTCTATGGGGCTTCCATGACCTTTCCTTGTACAGGTTGTGCTAGTTTCCCCTGTATTGTGTACTGTCTCACCCTTCACCCAAGATACCACTTATCTATTGTCTATTTAGTATTTCCCCCCCACCCCTCCCATCCCTGGTAACCAACAAAGATTGTTACATTTTGCGTGTGAACTTTTTCATAGGTTTTTACAATAGAGGTCTCATACAATATTTGTCCTTTTGTGATTGACTTATTTCACTCAGCATAATGTCCTCCAGTTTCATCCATGCTATGAGATGCTTCACAGATTCACCACTGTTCTTTCTCATTGCATAGTACTCCATTGTGTGTATGTACCATAGTTTGTTTATCCATTCATCTGTTGATGGGCGCCTACGTTGTTTCCATCGTTTTGCTATTGTGAACAATGCTGCCATGAACATAGGTGTGCATATGTCTATTCGAGTGATGACTCTTATTTCTCTAGGATATATTCCTAGGAGTGGGATTGATGGATCGAATTGTATGTCTATTTCTAGCTTTCTGAGGAAACGCCATATCATTTTCCAAAATGGTTGTATCATTTTGCATTCCCACCAGCAGTGTATAAGAGATCCCATCTCCCCGCAGCCCGTCCAACATTTGTTATTTCCAGTATTTTTGATTCGTGGCAGTAATGCCGGGGTGAGATGGTATCTCATTGTGGTTTTAATTTGCATGTCTCTAATGGCTAGTGAACGCTAGCATTTCCTCATGTGTCTGTTGGCCATTTGAATGTCTTCTTTGGGGAAGTGTCTGTTCATTTCCTTTGCCCATTTTTTGATAGGATTGTTTGTCTTTTTGTTGTAGAGGTGTTGGATTTTCTTGCAGATTATGGAGATTAGACCTTTGTCTGACTTGTACTGTCCAAAAATTTTTTCCCAGTCTGTAGGTTCTCTTTTGACTCTTTTGGTGAACTCTTTTGAAGAGCATAGATGTTTGATTTTTAGAAGATCCCAGTTATCTAGCTTATCTTCTGGAGTTTGTGTGTTGTTGGTTATGGTTTGTATCCTGTTAATGCCATGTATTAAGGCCTGAAGTGTTGGTCCTATTTTTTCTTCTATGAACTTTATAGTTTTAGGCTTTATATTCAGGTCTTTGATCCATTTTGAAGTAGTTTTTGTATACGGTGTGAGGTATGGGTCCTGTTTCATTTTTTTGCAAATGGATATCCGGTTTTGCCAGCACCATTTGTTAAAAAGACTGTCTTTTCCCCATTTGATGGACTTTGGGCCCTTGTCGAGAATCAGGTCACTGTAGGTGGATGGATTTACATCTGGGTTCTCAATTCTGTTCCATTGGTCAATGTATCTGTCGTTGTACCAGTACCAGGCTGTTTTGACTACTGTAGCTGTATAGTAGGTTCTCAAGTCAGGTAGTGTGAGTCCTCCAACTTTATTCTTCTTCTTCAGTAGTGCTTTACTTATTCGGGGCTTCTTCCCTTTCCATATAAAGTTAATAATTAGTTTTTCCATCTCTTTGAAGAATGTTGTTGGTATTTGGATCGGGATTGCATTGTATTTGTAAATTGCTTTAGGTAGAATTGCCATTTTCACAATGTTGAGTCTGCCTATCCATGAGCATAGGATGTTTTTCCATTTATGTAGATCCCTTTGGGTTTCATGCAGCAGTGTTTTGTAGTTTTCTTTGTATAGGTCTTTTACATTCCTGGTCAGATTTATCCCTAAGTATTTTATCTTTTTAGGGGCTATTGAAAATGGTATTGATTTCCTGATCTCCTTTTCATCGTTCTCTTTACTGGTGTATAGGAATCCAACTGATTTTTGAATGTTTATCTTGTATCCTGCTACTCTGCTGAATCTTTCTATTAGTTCCAGTAGATTTCTCGTGGAGTCTTTAGGGTTTTCTATGTATAGTATCCTATCATCTGCAAACAGGGAGAGTTTAACTTCTTCATTACCAATTTGGATGCCCTTTATTTCTTTCTCTTGCCTTATTGCTGTAGCTAGAACTTCCAGCACAATGTTAAATAGGAGTGGTGATAAAGGGCATCCTTGTCTTGTTCCTGTTTTCAAGGGGAATGTTTTCAGCCTCTCTCCATTAAGAATGATGTTGGCTGTTGGTTTTGCATAGATGCCCTTTATTATGTTGAGAAATTTCCCTTCTATACCTATTTTATTGAGAGCTTTTATCAGGAATGGGTGTTGGACTTTGTCAAATGCCTTTTCTGCGTCAATTGAGATGATCATGTGATTTTTTTCTTTCCTTTTATTTATGTGGTGAATTACGTTGATGGATTTGCTAATGTTAAACCATCCTTGCATATCTGGTATGAATTCTACTTGGTCGTGGTGTATTATTTTTTTGATATGATACTGAATTCTATTGGCTAGAATTTTGTTCAGAATTTTTGCATCTATATTCATGAGAGATATTGGTCTGTAATTTTATTTTTTTGTGATGTCTTTGCCTGGTTTTGGT
This sequence comes from Dugong dugon, assembly GCA_030035585.1. Classification (NCBI taxonomy): domain Eukaryota; kingdom Metazoa; phylum Chordata; class Mammalia; order Sirenia; family Dugongidae; genus Dugong; species Dugong dugon. The sequence goes on along the minus strand of CM057461.1, from coordinate 119,782,460 downwards.
ATCAGCGTTATGCTGGCTTCATAGAATGAATTTGGAAGTGTTGCTTCCTCTTCTATGCTCTGAAATAGCTTGAGTAGAATTGGTACAAGCTCTTCTGTAAATGTTTTGTAGAATTCTCCAGTGAAGCCATCTGGGCCAAGGCTTTTTTTGGTTGGGAGTTTTTTTTATTACCTTTTCAATCTCTTCTCCTGTTATTGGTCTGTTCAGATTTTCAATATCACTTTGTTGTAGTTTGGGTAGGCCGTGTGTTTCTAGAAATTTATCCATTTCCTCTAGGTTTTCAAATTTGTTGGAATATAGTTTTTCATAATATTCTGTTATAATCCTTTTTATTTCGGTTGGGTCTGTTGTAATGTCCCCCATTTCATTTCTTATTTGGGTTATTTGTGCCCTCTGCTGTTTTTCTTTTGTCAGTCTGGCCAGTGGTTTGTCAATTTTGTTGATTCTTTCAAAGAACCAACTTTTGGTTTTGTTGATTCTTTCTATTGTTTTTCTGTTCTCTATTTCATTTATTTCTGCTCTGATCTTTACTATCTCCTTTCTTCCGGTGGTTGTAGGCTTTTTTTTACTGTTCTCTTTCTATTTGTTTGAGTTCTGTAGTTAATGTTTTTATTTTGTCCCTTTCTTCTTTTTTGATATGTGCATCTATTGTTATAAATTGTCCTCTGAGGACTGCCTTTGCTGTGTCCCAAAGGTTTTGGTATGATGTGTTTTCATTTTCATTTGATTCTAGGAATTTTTTAATTCCATCTCTGATTTCTTCTATTACCCATTGATGTGTAAGCAGAGTATTATTCAGTTTCCATGTGTTTGATTTTTTTTCCTTGCTCTTTCTTGTGTTAATTTCTACCTTGATGGCATTGTGGTCAGAGAAGATACTATGAATTACCTCAGCATTTTGGATCTTGTTGAGGATTGCTCTGTGGCCTAAGATGTGGTCTATTCTGGAGAACGTTCCATGTGCATTGGAAAAGAATGTGTACTTTGCAGCGGTTGGATGGATTGTTCTATATAAGTCTATGAGGTCCAGTTGGCTGATTGTGTCCTTTAGGTCTTCTGTATCTTTGCTGAGTTTCTTCTTAGTTGTTCTGTCCTTTACTGAGAGTGGTGTGTTGAAGTCCCCTACTATTATTGTAGAACTGTCAATTTCTCTTTTCAGTGCTGTTAGAGTTTTTTTTATGTATTTTGGAGCCCTGTCATTGGGTGCATAGATATTTATTATGGTTATGTCTTCATGATGGATCGTCCCCTTAATCATTATATAGTGTCCTTCTTTGTCTTTTATGGTAGATTTTGTTTTAAAGTCTATTTTATCTGCGATTAGAATTGCCACTCCTGCTCTTTTTTGGTAGTTGTTAGCTTGATATATTTTTTTCCAACCTTTGATTTTTAATAAATTCACATCTTTGTTTCTAAGGTGTGTCTCTTGTAGACAGCATATTGATGGATCCTGTTTTCTTATCCATTCTGCCACTCTCCATCTCTTTATGGGTGCATTGAGTCCATTTACATTCAGTGTGATTATTGATAGATGGAAGTTTGTTGATGTCATTTTGTAGTGCTTTTTTTTGTGGTGCTGAAGTTTTCTTTGTTCTTCTTACTCTCTTGTGCTGAGTTACTTTTGTGGATTGTTTTTTTTTCATTTCTTTTGTTTTTGTAGGTTTTGTTTTTGCCGAGACTTTATGTTTTCTGTCTTTATTTTTATGAGTTGGTTTGTTAACTTTCTTTGTGGTTACCATGAATTTTACCCTTATCTTTATAAGTTTGAAGCAGTCTACCCTTACTTGGTATCGCCTTGCCTTCCTCTCCTTTAGAAGGTTCTATACCTATGCCATTTGTTCCCTCTTTCATTGTTTTGATGTTGTTGTCATCCTTTGATTGATTGCTCTGATTCCCTGTTGTATTTCTTTTGTTTTTGGATAGTCCTCAGTAGTTCATTTCCTAGAATGGTATCTGGTTCATATGAACCTGCGTCTTAGGTCGTAGGTCCTGCCTGAGGGCTGAAGCTGTTTGTCCTCAGATCAAAGAACTCCCTTTAATAATTCTTGTAAGTTTGGTGTGACTTTTGCATATTCCCTTAGTTTCTGTTTATCTGGAAATGACCTAATTTCACCATCAAATTTGAACGAGAGTTTTGCAGGATATATTATTCTTGGCTGACAATTTTTTTCTTTCAAGATTTTATATATGTCATCCCACTGCCTTCTTGCCTGCATGGTTTCTGCCAAATAATCTGAGCTTAGTCTTATTGTTTCTCCTCTGTAAGTGACTTCTTGTTTTTCACGAGCTGCTCTCAGGATTCTTTGTTTGTCTTTAGTTTTGGCGAGTGTGGATATGATATGTCTTGGTGATTTGCTTTTGGGGTCTCTTCTATATGGGGTTCTTTGAGCTTCTTGGATGGCCAGCTTTTCATCTTTCATGATATTGGGAAAGTTTTCTGTCAGCAGTTCCTCAATGATCCTCTCTGTGTTTTCTGTTTTCTCCCCGTGTTCTGGGATGCCAATCACTCGTAAGTTTTTGCTTTTAATTGTGTCCCACATAACTCTCAGGGTCTCTTCATTTTTCTTTGTTCTTTTTTCTGAGTTTTCCTGAAACAGAGTTGTATCCAAGTGTTTGTCTTCAGTTCCACTGATCCTATCTTCCACGTTTTCAAATCTACTTCTCAGCCCTTCTATGATACCGTCCATTTCTGAAATCTTGTTGTTTATCTTTTGGATTTCTAATTGTTGTTTTTGTATAATTTCAAGTTGTGAATTTATTTTGGCATTTTGTTCCTGCATCATCTTCCTGAATTCTTCCAATTTTTTGTCTGTATTTTCCATAAATTTGTCTATTTTTTCCTCATGTTTGTCAGCTTTTTGCCTCAGTTCTTGGAAAATTCCGAGTATTAGTGATTTGAGTTCCCTATCAGGTACTTCTAGTGCATTTTCTTCCACAGGAGAGTTATCTGGTGTTTTAATTTGGATGCCTATTGGAGCCATCTTGTCTTGTTTTTGTAAATGTTTTGATATTGTTTGCTGTTTTCAGGGCATTCAGTAGATATTTCTCTCGTTTATTGATTGTAGATTTTTTTTTTTTTTTGTTTCATCCTTGTGGTACAACTGGGCAGATCTAGCTGAAGAGGAGCCACTGGGACGGGTTGTTTATGGCACTCACCGCAGCCACCAGGACGGTCGGTAGTCAGTGCTGGGCAGGTTCCAATAGGGCATGCCTGCATAGCTTGGTGGTGTGATGTCAAGTGCACGGTGCAGGTAGGCAGGATGCAGCGGGGAGATGTTTATGTGTGAAGCTAAGCAGTCGTTCCGTCTCCCACTGGACGCTCTGCGAGGCTGCTCTCCCGTTCTCCTGTTGCTGGTCTCCGATAGGAGTCCAAGATGGTGGATCCACGCTGCGTTAGCTGGTAAGGAATCTCTGCATGAGTCTCTCCTCGCTCTCCATTCTCTTTCAGTATTCTCACTCCGTTTGGTGTTTGGCTGAGTTCTTTATCTCTTCATTTGATGTTCTAGGGTTTCAGGATTGTTGATTCTCTGTTAGGCTTAGTTTTTCAGATCTTTGCTGTGGAGGGACCGCGTGGTGCTTCTGCCTAGAGCTCCATCTTGCCCCACCCCTCAATGCTTTTGACTCTTATACAGTCGTTAAAAAAACTTTTTATTATTGATATTTTTAAATATAAAGAAGTCAAGAGAGTAATATAATGAACTCCCATGCACTCATCACCTAGCTTCAAAGATCATCAACACATGACCAATCTTATTTCATCTATAACCTCCTCCTCTCTTCCTCCCCACCAACAAATTTGCCCCTTGCACTATTTTGGTGCAAAATTCCTGGGAGCACAGTGGCTGCTAGCTAAAAGGTTGGCAGTTTGAATCCACCAGCCGCTCCTTGGAATTTCTATGGGGCAGTTCTGCTCTGTCCTATAGGGTCACTATGAGTGGGAATCAACTCGACGACAATGAGTTTGGTTTTTTGTTTGGTTTATTGCTATTGTTGTCAAACATTCATATTATGTCTCTTAAGCAAAATTAACAGTCATCCTTTAATATCATCAAATATTCAGTCAGCCAGGGATTACAATAGACTTCAATAATGAAGTCACATCTGAGGTTCACCCTTCATCCAAGATTAGACAGGCCCATAAAACAAAATGAGACTAAATGGGCATACCAGCCCAGGGGCAAGGACTAGAGGGCAGGAGGGGACAGTAAAGCTGGTAATAGGGAAGCCAAGGTCAAGAAGGGAGAGTGTTGATGTGTCCTAGGGTTGGCAACCAACTGTCACAAAACAATATGTGTACTAATTGTTTAATGAGAAGCTAGTTTATTCTGTAAAACTTCATCTAAAGTATAATTAAAAAAAAAGAGAGGTGAGGATCCTCAGAATGGGAGATATTTTGGGAGCCTGGACCACAACGAGCATCCTGGAACATCAGAGCTGAACGAGTAAAAAAAAAAAAAAAAATTCAGCCAGCATTCAAATTTGCCACTTTGTCTCATAAACTTTTTGTTAGACGATTTGTTCACACGACAATCCAAACAAATGGACACAGTGCATTTGGATGATGTGTCCACTAAGTCTTTTTAAAGATCTGTATGTCTCCATTGTTTGCTTGGTTTTTTTTTTTTGCAATTTTATGTTGAAGAAACTGTGCCATCAGTCCCGTAGAACTTGCCACATTCTGAATTCTGAATTTTGCTGAACATGTCTTGCTGTCACTGAACATGTTCTCTTGTTTTCTGTATTTCCTGTAAACTGGTGTTTTGATCTTGAGGCTTGATCAGATTCAGGTTTGATCTATATTTTTCGTCGAGTATACTTCAGGGTGTTATTATGCACTTCCTGTTGAATCACATCAAATGCACATACGGTCTGGTTGTCTCTCTTTGTGATGTTGAGGTTGATCTGTTAGTTTAGCTGACCTTCTGTTTTTAAAAAGCAGTGTTAGATGCAGAAAACAAAAGTTGTTTCTCTATAGAAAATGAAGTGCCAAAAGAGAAATCCACAATTTCATTTTTGGGAGGAGACAAAACACAATGTGGGGAACTGACTTTCGTATTTAACACAATGAACGACTCATAGGACAAAACCGTGTTCTTTTGGTTCAAGTTTCTTTCAGTCCCCAGCTGAACATTTTGCCATCAGGTATTTGTGGGACTGATTCGCTGGCTTATGTGTCAAAAAATGTGTTTGGATTTAAGGCATTTTTCTATCTTCTTTTCCTTTAATTTGACTTAGCGTTAAGAATTTCTTCATCTTGCTTTGACGGTGGCACTTAAAATGTTTCTAGCAATTGCCTCTATAATGGTAGTAAAAGTGTAATCTACCAGTTGCCATCAAGTTGAATCCAACTCATGGAGACCCCGTGTGTGTCAGAGTAGCACTGAGCTCCATAGGGTTTTCAATGGCTGATTTCTTGGAAGTAGATTGCCAGGCATTTCTTCTAGGCAATTTTAGGTGATCTCCAACTTCCAATCTTTTAGTTAGAAAAATATAACTGTTTGCACCACCCAGGGAACTCCAAGTATAAGAGCTTAGAAAATGTCTTTCCAGGATTCCTCCAACGGCTGAGGTCTCAGCTTTAATCATATTGGATTTTCAGTTTCTAAATAACCGTTGCTCACTTTGTTTTCCCTGCCGTCAAGCTTTCCTTTTCCTCTTGCCTCCATGCCCTCCTGTTCCCCACCAGCCCGTAGCCTTCTGTGACCCTGTCATCATCAGACTGTGAGATGTTCTTGCAATCGTCCTGCTGATCCGACTCACATAATCCTTTGTGGGGTGATGACTGAAATTGTTATTGTGACTTTCAAAACTATACTTCTTCAAAGACAAGTAGCCCAAGTGGTTTCTCAATGAAAAATTAATTTCCCCAAAGTCATTCTACAATATCTGCAAACTCTTACAAAGCTTACGCATTTAGGTGACATGAATATCAACTTCATGGTCATCTTGGGTAATAGAGAATTTTCTGTTATTCAAATAATCTTGAGTAACTGTGAATAATCTTGTTTTCTGAGTGGTTTTAAAGTTCTTTCAATCCTATGAGTTAATCCTATTTTACCCATAAAAAAGGCTTTCCTGAACACATCTTACGATAATCCTGTTATGAAGCACAAAATATAAGCTGATGAAATTACAAGCAAAGTCTTTTCCTTGAAAGGCTTCCACAGATGGTTCTACTTTGGGCTGTTCCTTTCCTGTGGGTGTGAAAGAAACTGAGGTGATAAGACTTCAAGGAAAGGCTGTGTGCTTGTGTGGGTTGGGGAGCTGACTGGCTTGGAAAGGAGGCACATGTTCTCTGTTCTCTCTTCAATATTGTGCTGTGGATTGTGGAGTTCTGCTTGCACAAACAATTGATGTGCTTTAGAAATTGAGAAATAAATGACAATCTGAAGACACTGACAAGCCTTGTAGAATATGATTTCTGTTGAAGAGAAGTTGGGAGAGAATACTTTCTCGCTGAAAACAATCTGCTCTTTAAATAGCATCAGTTGGAGATTAAAGAAAAAACTGTATACACACACACACACACACACACACACACACACACACACACACACACGTATATAAAACCAGTTGTCGTTGGTGGTTCCTAGCTCCTGGTGACCCCAGGGGTGTCAGAGTAGAACTGTGCTCCATAAGGTTTTCAATGGTTGATTTTTTGAAAGTAGATTTTGAGGCTCTTCTGTGAGGTGCCTCTGGGTGGACTTGAACCTCCAAACTTTCTGTTAGCAGTTGACAACATTAACCATTTGTATCACCCAGAGACTCCATAGATAGATATAGATAGCTATAGAGCTATAGCTATAGGTATAGGTATAGCTACACATGCTGATACACACACATACACATATATATTTAAAATTTTATAGGATAGCATTAATAGATTTATTAGTTTATCTTACCCAAGAATCTGATACCTGAATCAAAAACCTTTTCAAGGCAGATAATGGTAAAGCAATTTCTTCCCTTCTGTATGACCACAAGTAAACATAGAGAATAAAAAAAGAAAAAATTCCTTTGTTTTACTCACTTTGTTTTGGTGTGCTGGGTTATGTGCTATTGGAATTCCTGTGTCTGTGTGTAGGTGTGGGAAATAATAAGCCATGGATTTTAAGATGCAGAGCAGTCAGGACAAGAAACTTGACTGTGGACTCTGGGTCTTGTCAGAGCCTCAGTGGATTTTAGCACAGGCTAACTTGTAACATCAGCATATTTATGTTTGCATGAGCTTGTCCTGCCTGCCTAGGGAGACTAGAACCTCTTTAAAAGTAGCCTCTGTTTGTTATTCAGATCACATGGCCTATGGTTTGTACAAACTAAATGCATGTTATTGATGATGCTGAGAATACCAGGGAGGACAGTGGTGGTACGTGTTTCAATCTTAATTGTGTGGTACCAGCACCAGTCAGGAAAGCTGGCTGCTCCCAACTTCTAGAATCCCACTTCACAGAAAAGGGCTGCCAGTACAGGTCACCACTGAATCTTATTGATGTCATTTGACAAAATGACAAACAGTTGTGATAAAAGGCAATTTTAAGGGTTCTCTGCTAGCAGTGTGTATTCCATGAGAATAAAAAATGGCAAGAAAAGAAATCTTAAGGCTGTGAACTATGGAAAAGATCAGAACAAAGCTACGGTGGCGGGGGAAGAATGGCAGTGTCAAAAATTGGTCGGAAGAGAGGGAAGGAAGTAAAAAAAAAAAAAAAAAAAAAAGCCAAAATACCTTGTAGTGGAAAATGGAAGTGGGGGGCGGAGAGGGGAAACAGCTGTGCATAGGTGAGGAGGGGGAGATGAGCTGATTTCAAGAGAAAACTCACATATATGCCTGGACCCTACTTATATGCCAGCGTTCTGTCTTTTCAAGTCAGCCGGAAATGCGTCAGGAAAGCAGCAACAGCCTTTGCTGAAGCCCATTCAGTAGAAAGGTGAAAATGTCAACAAGACTTACCTCTGCCTCCGAGGCCGGGGAATCTTCGTGCTTTGTGTTGGGGAGTGGAAAACAGAGCCCTTAGGTCTCAAAAGGGTATTTCTTCTATAAATAAGCCTACTGAAAATCAACTTTTATTAACTTTTCTTGCTCAGTCTAACTGTTGTCTGGTTCTTTTCCTAGCATGCCAGATCTGGATTCATTTGGAGAGAAAGCTCCACTCTAAGCACCGTTTTATTGTATTCTAGTCCATGAACTCCATGTTTGAGAGAGATTGTCAGCCAAACTGCATTTGATAAGTAATTCATTTTTTCCCCATTTTTCTTAATCAAATGTATAGACCAAAGCTTGGGATGGGCATTTCCTCACTGCTGATAAAATTCCAGCAAGCAGCTTGGTGTCTGAGATAGCCTGGCAGGCAGAAGTTGCAATTTGGTCCTCTGGTGGGCCAATATAGCTCAGAGTCAGTTTTGTTAAAATTGAATTTAAGTATTTTTAGGTGAGACAAGTGCTTTCTAGTTTGCCAAAGGCTGCATCATCCATATGATGTTGCTCCAGCTTCATACATTTACTTGGACAACCTGACTCTTGAAGGCCTCTGCAGGGAGAGGAGTGTATAATTTCCACTAACCTTTTGAATGAACTGAAAATAGCACTGGATCCTGATTTCTAATCTTCACAATCCCTGAGCAGTCTGGGGACACCAGAATAAGGCCGTGATTGTACATAAAAAGTAATCCCTATGGTTTCTGGGTGATATGATCATGTCCTGAGGGTGTCTCAGTCACCAGCTGTCTCTCCAAAGGATGGGCTGTTTCTGTCAACTTTTTCATATTTTGCCTATAGCTTTTATGCAGCCATTTGGCCACAGTGTCCTTTTGGCAACCTGAGTACCACTCAGGCAATATAGAAACTCTGTTATCACACTTTTTTTTCTTCTCTGTTTGCTTGTTTCTTCTTTTCATTTTCCTTTGATCTCTAGAGAGCAATAGAGAGAAGAACCAGCTCTACCCAGAAAGGAAATCAAAATAACCTTTTAAAAATATACAGTAATAGCTGCCCCTGCTAGAACCTTGGGATAAGCCAAAAGGAAAAGGAAAGTTTCTGTGAATATTAGAGAAAAAACAAACAAACCAGAGCTTTAAACTCTGTCTGCCTAAAATATGTCACACCTATTTGATGTGATCAATACTGTACAAAATAACGAAAACTTATTAAAGGTGAGTTCCTTAGGGGAGGCGTGGTCAACATGGCAGAGTAGTTAGACACTTCCTATATCCCTCTTACAACAAAGACCTGGAAAAACAAGTGATTTGATTCTATGTGAATATCTGGGAGCCCTGAACAAAGCAAGGTTGAGAAATCCATCTGAGTGATACGGGAGAGGGAGACCATTTGGAAGAAGTGAGGAGGGCCAGAGCCGCAGCAGCGAAACTGCAGCGCTGCAGCCACACCGGTATGTGCTGTGCGCGCGCTCAGAAAGCAGTTTCCACATCAAGAGAGACCCGGCAGCAGAGATTCTGCTTGGACACTCCAAACCAGTAAAGAGCAGCTCCCAAGAGGCTAAGATAAGTACATGCATGCACCCTTTCGTGGGGATTAAAAAAAAAAAAAAAGCCCATTTGGGAGAAACCTCTCTCCCTTTTACCTCCTTCCTCCACACTCTGCACCGGGAGTCCGCTGGAACGGAAGTAGATTCCCAAAAGGCACCCTGACCCATTCCCCTGGCCTTGGAGAGGGAACAAATAAGCTGCTGGCTCTCCTAGGCCAGGACCACAGGGTCGGCACAGCTCCTTTGCTGGGCACAGATATCGGGGTCCACAGACTCTGAGTGCCTTACACCCCTGTATAGACTTGTGGGGAGCCATCTCAACAGTGCCACACTACCACAGTACAACAGGGCAAATATCTGAAGTTTAACTTCAACTACTTCAGCTGTGAACTGGCAGATTTGTGACCCTCGAAACAGCTCTGCCCCTTAAGTAGGAACTTTTATCGATCTGCAGCAGGGGCTTGAGGACTGGTGGTAGCACCTAAAATGCCTTGTCACCTGCTACAGGAGTTCAAGAAAAAGTGGTGCCCTCAAGTCTTTACAGCGAACAGAGTGGGGTGCTCATAGTCCAGCTGCAAAACTCACCTACCTACTTACCCTAGAGAATAGGGACATGCTTTCCTTGCAGACTATCAGGGGCAGCCTTCAGCCCCCTGCCTGGCTCAGTGCATGATCCCCTACCACAGTCAGAGTCCAGTGCCTGCACCAATCACCCATGCCTCTTTAGGACTGGGGGTGAAAGCCTGCATCACACACTTGGTGACAGACTGCCTGAACACCCGAGCTGAACCCATATAGGAAAATTTAATGGACTTCTGTGTGCACCTACTTAGTTACAGAATTAACTACCTGGTGACAGGACATTAGAGATCCAAAGGTGTCAAAAATCAAACTAGTGCATACTAGCAGCCTATTTAGGCATATCAAAACAAAACAAAATAAGCTAGGTCTCACTAAGCAAATATAAAATAAAATCAAATTATTGATGGCTTGGAGACAACAGTCAATATGAAGTCACATAAACAGAGAGTCCATGATGGCTTCAGCAAGCTCCCAAAATAAAGAATAAAAAAATTCTATGGAGGAAGAGAACTTCTTGGAATTACCAGAGGCAGAATACAAAAGATTAATATACAGAACTCTTCTAGAAATAAGAAAGAAAATTCTACAGAATGCAGAAATATCCAGGGAACATACAGACACAGTAGTAGCAGAACTTAAAAAAGTTATTCAAGAACATAATGCCAAATTTAATAGGCTGCAAGAGTCCATAGACAGACAGCAATCAGAAATCCAGGAGATTAACAATAAAATTTCACAATTAGACAATTCAATAGAAAGTCATAGGAGCAGATTTGAGGCAGTAGAAGTTAGAATTAGTGACATTGAAGATAAAGCTCTTGATGCCAACTTATTTGAGGAAAAATCAGATAAAAGAATTAAAAAGAATGAAGAAACTCTAAGAGTTGTGTGGGACTCTATCAAGAGAAATCACCTACGAGTGATTGGAGTACCAGAACAGGGGGGGATAACAGAAAATTCAGAGACAATTGTTGAAGATTTGTTGACAGAAGACTTCCCTGATATCATGAATGATGAGAAGATATCTATCCAAGATGCTCATCAAACCCCACATAAGGTAGATCCCAAAAGAAAGTCACCAAGACATAATCAAACTTAGCAAAACCAAACATAAAGAGAGAATTTTAAGAGCAGCTAGGGAAAAAAGAAAAGTCATCTACAAAGGAGAGTCAATTAGAATAAGCTCGGACTACTCAGCAGAAACCATGCAGGCTAGAAGGCAATGGGATGACATATTTAAAGCCTTGAAGGGAAATAACTGTCAGCCAAGAATTATATATCCAGCAAAACTGTCTCTCAAATATTATGGCAAAATCAGGGCATTTCCAGACAAACAGAAGTTCAGGGAGTTTGCAAAAACCAAACCACAATTACAAGAAATACTAAAGGGAGTCCTAGGGTTAGATAATCAATAACACCAGCTAACAACGCAAGACTAAAACACAGGACAAAACACAAGATATTGACTCAGATACGGACATCGAAAATATATCAAAGCTAAAACATTGAAAATAGGGAAACAGATATCAATATGTAAAAAAGGATTATATTAAAACAAAAAAAGAGGGACTTAAAAATGGAGACATTGATTTTCTATATAGAGGGGAAGTTAAGGCGATATAAAGTAATAAAAGACTGGTATAAACTTAGAAAATTAGGTAACCACAAAGGAATCTAACAATCCTACAAATCAAAATAAAAAGTAGAAAAACATAAAGACCCAGCAAACACAGAATCTACAACAAAGAAAAAGATGAAAAAAAAAATACATTAAGAAAAATAACTCAGCACAGAAAATTGAGGAGAACAAAGAAACTGTGAACAACATACAAAAAGAGATATCAGGATGACAGCACTAAACTCATACTTATCAATAATTACGCTGAATGTAAACGGACTTAATGTACCAATAAAGAGACGGAGAGTGGCAGATTGGATAAAAAAGCATGATCCATCTATATGCTGCCTACAAGAGACACACCTTAGATTTAAAGACACAAACAGGCTAAAACTCAATGGATGTAAAAATATATATCAAGCAAACAACACTCAAAAAAGAACGGGAGTGGCAGTATTAATCTCTGACAAAATAGACTTTAAAGTAAAATCCACCATAAAGGACAAGGAAGGGCACTATATAATGATTAAAGGGTCAATACACCAGGAGGACATAATTATAATAAATATTTACGCACCCAACAACAGGGCTCCAAAATACATAAAACAAACACAGCTCTGAAGAGAGAGATAGACAGCTCCACAATAGTAGTAGGAGACTTCAACACACCACTTTTGGTGAAGGACAGAACATCCAGAAAGAAGCTCAACAAAGACACAGAAGAGCTAAATGCTACAATCAACCAACTTGATCTCATAGACATATACTGAACACTCCACCCAACAGCAGCCAAGTATACTTTCTTTTCCAATGCACATGGAACATTCTCCAGAAGAGCCCATATATTAGGCCATAAAGCAAGCCTTAACAAAATCCACAGCACTGAAGTATTACAAAGCATCTTTTCTGAACATAAAGCCATAAAAGTGGAAATCAACAACACAAAAAGCAAGGGGGAAAAAAAAAATCAAACACATGGAAACTGAATGACACCTTGCTCAAAAACTACTGAGTTATAGAAGAAATTAAGGATGGAATAAAGAAATTCATAGGATCAAACGAGAATTAAAACACATCCTACCAGAACCTTTGAGACACAGCAAAAGCATGCTCAGAGGTCAGTTTATAGCAATAAATGCACACATCCAAAAAGAAAAAAGGGCCAAAATTAAAACATTAACCCTACAACTGGAACAAGTAGAAAGAGAGCAGCAAAAGAAGCCCACAGGTGCCAGAAGGAAGGAAACGATAACAATTAGAGCAGAATTAAATGAAATAGAGGATAGAAGAACAAGTGAAAGAGTTAACAAGTCCAAAAGCTGGTTCTTTGAAAAGATCAACAAAATTGATAAACCACTGGCCAAACTGACAAAAGAAAAACTGGAGAGGAAGCAGATAACCCGTATAAGAAATGAGATGGGTGATATCACAACAGACCCAACTGAAATTAAAAGAATCATAACAGAGTACTATGAAAAATTGTACTCTGACAAATTTGAAAACCTAGAGGAAATGGACAAATTTCTAGAAACTCACTACCTACCTAAATTAACACAAACAGAGGTAGAACAACTAAATAAACCCATAACAAAAGAAGAGATCGAAAAGGTTATTAAAAAACTGCCAACAAAAAAAAAGCCCTGGCCCAGATGGCTTCACTGGAGAATTCTACCAAACTTTCAGAGAAGAGATACACCACTTCTACTAAAGGTATTTCAGAGCATAGAAAAGGATAGAATACCCCCAAACTCATTCTATGAAGCCAGCATAACCCTGATACCAAAACCAGGTAAAGACACCACAAAAAAAGAAAATTACAGACCGATATCCCTCATGAACATTGACGCAAAAATCCTCAACAAAATTTTAGCCAATGGAATTCAGCAACATATCAAAAAAATAATTCACCATGACCAAGTGGGATTTATACGAGGTATGCAGGGTTGGTTCAACATTAGAAAAACAATCAATGTCATTCATCACATAAATAAAACAAAAGACAAGAACCACCTGATCTTATCAATCGATGCAGAAAAGGCATTCAACAAAGTCCAACACCCATTCATGATAAAAACTCTCAACAAAATAGGAATAGAAGGGAAATTCCTCAGTATAATTAAGGGCATTTATACAAAACCAACAGCCAACATCATCCTGAATGGAGAGACTTTGAAAGCATTCCCCTTGAGAACAGGAACCAAGCAAGGATGCCCTTTATCACCACTATTATTCACCACTGTGCTGGAAGTCCTAGCCAGAGCAGTTAGGCTAGAAAAAGAAATAAAGGGCATCCAGATAGGTAGGGAAGAAGTCAGAGTATCTCTATTTGCAGATGATATGATCTTATACACAGAAAATCCCAAGGAATCCACAAGAAAACTACTGGAACTAATAGAAGATTTCAGCAAAGTTTCAGGATACAAGATAAACATACAAAAATCAATTGGATTCCTTTACACCAACAAAGAAAACCTTGAAGAGGAAATCACCAAATCAATACCATTTACACTAGCCCCCAAAAGGATAAAATGCTTAGGAATAAATCTAACCAGAGATGTAAAAGATCTATACAATGAAAACTACAAGACCCTACTGCAAGAAACTAAAAGAGACCTGCGTAAGTGGAAAAATATACCTTGCTCATGGATAGGTAGACTCAACATAGTGAAAATGTCAATTCTACCCAAAGCAATCTACAGATACAATGCAATCCCAATCCAAATTCCAGCAGCATTTTTTAATGAGATGGAGAAACAAATCACTAACTTCCTATGGAAAAGGAAGAGGCCCCAAATGAATAAAGCATTACTCAAGAAGAATAATAAAGTGGGAGGCCTTACACCACCTGATTTTAGGACCTATTATACTGCCACGGTAGTCAAGACAGCCTGGTACTGGTAGAACAACAGATACATAGCCAATGGAACAGAGTTGAGAATCCAGATATAAGCTCATCTACCTATTAGCAGCTGATATTTCACAAAGGCCCAAAGTTGATTAATTGGGGAAAAGACAGTCTCTTTAACAAATGGTGCTGGCATAATTGATATCATATGCAAAAAACTGAAACAAGACCTATATCTCTCACCATGTATGAAAACTAACTCAAAATGGATCAAAGACTTAAATATAAAATCAAAAACAATAAAGATCATGGAAGAAAAAATAGGGACAATGCTAGGAGCCCTAAAACATGGCAGAAACACAATACGAACCATAAGTACCAATGCACAAGCACCAGAAGAGAGACTAGATAAATGGGAGCTCCTAAAAATCAAGTATGCTCATCCAAAGACTACACCACAAGAGTAAAAAGAAAACCTACAGACTGGGAAAAAATTTTTGGCTATGACAAATCCAATCAGCGTTTAATCTCTAAAATCTACAAGATACTGCAAAACCTCAACAGCAAAAAGACAAATAACCCAATTAAAAAATGGGTAAAGGATATGAACAGGCACTTCACCAAAGAAGCTATTCAGGTAGCTAACAGACACGTGAAGAAATGCTGATGATCATTAGCCATTAAAGAAATGCAGATCAAAACTACAATGAGATATCTTCTCACCCCAACAAGGCTAGCTTTAATCCAAAAACACAAACTAATAAATACTGGAGAGGTTGTGGAGAGAATGGAACACTTACACAGTGTTGGTGGGAATGGAAAATGGTACAACCACTTTGGAAATCGATTTGGCGCTTCCTTAAAAAGCTAGAAATAGAAGTACCATATGATCCAGCTATCCTGCTCCTTGGAATATATCCTAGAGAAACAAGAGCTGTCACACGAATAGAAATATGCACACCCATGTTCATCGCAGCATTGTTCACAATAGCAAAAAGATGGAAGCAACCTAAGTGCCCATCAATGGACGAATGGATAAACAAACTATGGTATATCCACACAATGGAATATTACACAATGATAAAGAACAACGATGAAGCTGTGAAACATCGTATAACTTGGTGGAAGCTGGAACTTATTATGCTGAGTGAATTTAGTCAGTCACAGAAAGACAAATACTGTATAAGACCACTATTATAAGAACTCAAGAAAAGGTTTAAACACAGAAGAAAACATTCTTTGATGGTTACGGGCATGGGGAGGGAGGGTGAGGGTTATTCACTAACTAGATAGTAGATAAGAATCATGTTAGGTGAAGGGAAGGACAGCACACACTACAGGGGAAGCCAGCACAACTGGACTAAACCAAAGCTAAGAAGTTTTCCTCAATACAATCAAATACTTTGAGAGACAGAGTAGCAGGGATGTGGGGTCTGTGGACCATGCTTTCAGGGGACATCTATGTCAATTGGCATAACAAAGCTTATTAAAAAAATGTTTTGCATCCTACTTTGGTGAGTGGCATCAGGGGACTTAAAAGCTTGCAAGCAGCCATCTAAGATGCATCAGTTGGTCCCAACCACTTGGAGTAAAGGAGAACGAAGAACACCAAAGACACAAGGAAAGTATTAGCCCAAGAGACAGAATGGGTCACATAAACCATAGACTTCATCAGCCTGAGACCAGAAGAACTAGATGGTGCCCGGCTACCACTAATGAATGTCCTGACAGGGAACACAACAGAGGGTCCCTGATGGAGCAGTAGAATGATGGGATGCAGAACTCAAATTCTAGTAAGAAGACCAGACTTAATGGTCTGACTGAGACTGGAGGTGCCCTGGAAAGCATGGCTCCTGGTCTCTCTAACACCCCAGAACTAAAACAATTTCTGAGGCCAACTCTTCAGACAGGGATTGGACTGGACTGTAGGATATAAAGTGATACTAGTGAAGAATGTGCCTCTTAGTCAAGTAGATACAAGAGACCAAACGGGCGGCTTCTTTCCAGAGGTGAGATGGGAAGGCACAGAGAGTTAGGAGCTGGTTCAATGTTCATGGGGAATCAGGGGCGGAGGGGAGGAGTGTGCTGCTGCAGAATGGGGTGAGCAGTTGGGGTCTCATGACAAAAAATTTCTGGAGGGGGGACTAACTTGAAATGTAAACTTCATTTAATTACAACAATAAAAATAAATAAAAATAAAAAAGGTGAGTTCCTTTGCTTTTCTTTTTATAATGGAAAATACTTTTTAATTACTCAGGTACTGACTTGATGGCAATGGTTTTTTTTTTTGGTATCAAAATACACACCCCAGCTTTGTTGTTGAAATTCTGCCTGGATTCAAAATGAGGCAGAATAATATCATTTCGTGTAAGGCATTCATCCCAAGAGGAAAGAAAATAGCAAGTAGTAATAATGTGGAAGGAGAATCATAGACTCTCAGGGCAGAAAGAAACCTTAGAAGTCAATTAGCCAAAACAACTCATTTAACTTTATTTCAGACTATAGCAAGACTTCCAAATGTCTATTTCATAGGTTGAGTAAAGGTTGAAAATATTATGTATATATATATATAAAATAATGACTAACAGTTCAAAGCTTCAAATAAAGAAAAGCCTCTTTTGACCTTACCTATAAACCTGAACATAATTTAAGAGGCAGGATAGCAGATCAGTAAGCACGTGGGTTTTGATGGCTAAAAGATCTAGATTTGAATACTGCCTTCACCACTTGGTAGCTGTGAGTGTTGGGAAATAATTCTCCATGGTTTTCTCATGTTTCTGCATGATTTATGATAGCTTTTGTTTCATATAAAGTTTTCAAACATGTTTTTATAGTGAATAATCTTGGAAGATAGAGATAGTGTCTTCCTCCAGGGCAGAGGGGAGATTTGTTTGCTATTCAAGATAATAAAAAAAAAGTCTCCCTCGGGGGCAAAGGCAGGGCAGGTTTACTAGCAGCCGTCTTATAAGATTGAGGGTTCCATGAACACAGTGTTCCTGAGCTGTGACTCAGTCCAGTGTGTAGTCATCATTCGCCTGGGATGATACCTCCATGGGACTTGGGGGACAAGGAGAACTAGAGTGACCAACTGTCCTCATTTGTCTGAGACTTTCAGTGCTAAAACAGAGACAGTCCTGGGCAAACTGGGAAGGTTGGGCATCCTGACTGGAGATGATGCAAGCACAAAGCTCGTGCTGTCTGCTATGCTATGAAAATAAAGTCCTTTGTCTCTGACCCAAAAGTCTCCTGTCCTCTGCCAGCATCCATGAAACTGTGGCAGGCTAACCCATTACCTTGCAAGCAGAGTAAAGCCTTGACTGTGAGGTGGTCATCAAGTACTTCTCTATGTCTCAGTTTTCTTAACTGTAAAATGGAGATAACAACATCTGCCTCAAAGGGTTGTGAGGACAAAGGAAATGGTGCGTGTAAAGCCTTAGCACTCAGTCCAGGAAGCAGTAGGTCCTCAACAGATATTGAGAGCTGTTACTTTGTTATTAGAATCATTTCACTGGTTTGGGTGGGTGTGTGGTTTTTGTGTGTGTATCTTCTTCTCACTGTCTTCACACAATAGAAAATAACAGATTAAAAATGGTCAGTTAAGTATTTCTGTTCATTTTAATTTCCTAGATCAGAATGACTCATGACTGAGTTTAGTTACTGATTAAAATGTCCCCCAACTGAACATTTCAGTGACCATATACAGTTACTGCACTTTCTGCAATCTCTCTGTAAAGCTCTTTTTAATCTGGTAAAACAAATTCCAATGACATTTAACAAGTGACCTTTGACCTCTTCCTTTAAAGATCTTCAGGAAACAATAAAGTTACTGATAACACGCTTCAGAGATTATCTGCATGGGATAATATGGCAGTATTTTACTTCTATCATATAAAGTAAAATAAATGCCATACACGTACGTCCCTCCTAGTCTCACCTACTATGGAAAACAAAACTGAAAAATAGCATTTACATCATTGTTTGTATTTCCAATGATTTTATGGATTTTTTGTTGTTGTTGTTAATATGGCACATATTTATGGTCCTTTCTTTTACCAGTTTGAGACGATTTTCTTTAAAAGAAAAAAAAAAAATGCCCAGATTTCTTGGGTTTGGTGGATTCAGAATAAAAAACAGCTGGGCAGTCTTTTGTTCATTTGGAGACAAGGATCATGTTCATATTCTGCATGGCAGAGGAATATAACATTCATGGGTTATGAGGAAAGCATACTTAAACTGAATGTGGTTAGGAGATGATTTGAAACTGTCTAGGAAAATGGACCCATTTGGGTTACTGTGATTATACCTCCGTTAGCCAGTTCATTTATATGTGGGTAAAACAAGAATGACAAACAGAAATGAAGACCCAGTGCCTCTCTCTCTACTCAGATGTGATAAAGAGTAGGTAGAGTTCATGCATTATTCTATTTCTGTTCTGAAACACTGATTTCCATTTCACTTGCAGGCCCAATTCGGTCTGGTTGTTTTACAAATGTAACATGAGACTCAGTAAATTCACTCCTAGGCCATCAGACTTTACCTTTTCTGAACTGCTAACTGCCTTGGTCTTTCCCTTTGTCCAAAGAGGCGATTTGTGTCTTGATGTTTATCTGTAGAAAATAGAAAATATTCAGAAATGTTGCCTGAAGGAGCCTATTAAGTTCTTGGTGTGATATAATCATCAGGACATGGGGTAACCCTCTCTAGCCAGAGTTGAAAATCCTCTAACAGCTAAGAAAGTTTTGCATTGGTTTCTGCACATAGTAAGAAAACTAGACCCACCGTTAATGACCACTAATACACATTTTTATTTTTGAAGAACTGTTTGTCCCTCTTTTCCTTCAACCCAGTTTCTCTGGCTTCAGTCAGAAAGTCCTTCGTCCATCTCCTAAAGGCTCAATTAGTGGCTCTGAGCATGCTTTTCCTCACCCCAAGGCCTAGTCTTTAAACATTGTCCCCTTCACTCTATGGCCCAGGCCATACAATTTTGTCTTATCCTTATGCAATTAATGAGATGTCTGCTGGCGGATGCCCCACAGGCCTAGTGCCTATACCTCCATGACTCTGAACAGGCCTTTGCATATCCTCCATCTTTCCTCTGGAGCTGGCCTCCATCTTTACCTTATAGGTTTGGGGTTTTACAACCATGCCCTAGACTCACTGTTTGCCTCAGATCTGTGGTTTTCACAGGCTAGGGGTACAACTTTAGACTAGTTGTGACCTCTTTTGAATACTGACCTCTGGGTCCAGATCATGCTTGGAGGCTGTGTATTCTGCTGCAACTTAACTATTAGTCCCATTGCCTGTCTGTCTCCACATTCTGCATCTAGGACCAAAAAAACCAAACCCATTGCCGTCAAGTCGATTCCGACTCATAGCAACCCTATAGGACAGAGTAGAACTGGCCCATAGGGTTTCCAAGGAGCGGCTGGTAGATCCGGACTGCCGATCTTTTGGTTAGCAGCCAACCTTTTGGTTAGCAACTGAACTCTTGAGCACTGTGCCACCAGGAATCCATGCTTCTAGGATAGGACCAGAAAAGCTCACCAAGAAACTGATCTGATGCTCAGGCCACAGGGGTGAACCAAGGCACCTGGCTGAGTGGGGAATGAAGGCTAAGATGCAACCAGGAGCCACACAAAGCCACCCACCCTTTGTGTGCCTTCTTCCACCCACAGCCATGTTCCCCCAGGCTTCAACCACCCAAAGGGGCTGTCTTTTTCTAATTTACACCAAGATGCATGCTCTACTAGCTAGCTGAAGTCCCATGAGGTCAACTGCTGATTTATTCATGGACATTAGCTATACTGAACATAGATTTTTTTCCAAGTCAGTCATTTTGTACTCCTATTCATGTATAAACTATGTAGTCTTTTTCCTTTTAAAAATGGACTTAGCCTTTCTTTCAGCAGAAATAGCCTTACTGTCATTGTTTTTATGATCAGTCCGAAATTTATTTTCTGTAAAATTTCAAGGTTCAGGGGACAGAAGCACAACAAACTTATACTGTGTGTCAGATGAATTAAAAGCCAAATAGATGAGATAGCCTGACTTCTGCCTCCCCTTCCATTCTGGTTTCACAAGCATTTTACAGGCTTGGCATATGAAAATCTGGAAGAAATAGTTATTGTTGCTATTTTCTCACAGCATCCATAGTGGAATAAGAGTTGAGATCAAGGCTTGCTCATTATTTGCAAAATTACAAATATATTTCATTAGTGGTTTGTAATTCAAACAGAAAATTCCATCCATTGCAGCGGGAACTTCCTCTTTCAAGAGCATGATTAAGTGCTGAACACGTCTGAATCATCTTTAAATCTAGTCATTATCCATTAAATTCATTGGACAACAGTAGCCCAAGCTTAGCTTTCTAATTCTGGAGTTTGGCAAACATGAACAGTGCCTCAGGGGTTGTTGGGGATAGGAATGTCAGGTTCACAGAGACCAGCCAGGACAGCATCTTCCTCTCCCATTAATGCTGACTCTGTGCTCAGTCTTCCCATAGATTTATTTGCCTGAGTATCTTTGCCAAACCACTAGGGCAAATTTGAACGGAACCAGAGACCGTGTTTCCCTGCCCAAGACCCCTCCAGAGCACTCAAAGGTGCAGAACTCTGAGATAATGACCTGCTGATTTATCAAGGTCAATGGCTAATGTGTAAATCCCAGGTTGTGCATTATCCTGAGGAGCTGGACAATATCTGTAAAAAATTGCTCAATATAAGCCATTAAAAACGCCATGTATATCAGAGTCTACTGTGGTGATAGATTGAGGGGTAGATTAATGACTTCTGTCAGCAGGTACTGCTTTTCTAAATAAAGTCTGAGCATATCCCTCTAATATATTTAGATTAAACAGAGGATTTTTGCATTTCTTTTTATCTGCAGTGATAGCTTATCACCTTACAGAAGCGCCTGTGCTTATTAACTCATGCATTTGAACTAATATTGTAGCTGAGTGTCCCCAGATGTTTAATTCACAGTCTCAGGAACTCCAGTGTGGATGGTAGACAAGGCTCCATAGAAGTAAACAGTGAATATCCAAGAGACATGTGAAAACGACCTTGGGAAGGGGTAACTCAGGAGCCCACTTTGTAGATGTCCTACAACATAAAGATGCAGGGGCTGTGGAGAGCCCTCTTAGGGGCAGTGCTGGCTACAGGAGGGTCAGGTCCTCAGGGCAGCAGTGGACTCTGCAGCAGAGACCATGGTCAAGGGCCTACAGTGTTGGCAGCTGGGGAGGGGGGTTGGAGGTGCACTAGTGCTCAAAAGCACAGCAGTAGCTTCCCTATCTAGACCAGTTTTGCACTATGATTTTGGATATCATCCCAAATGCTTAGCCTCTGAAAATGGTTCACCTCTCCTAGCAATTTTGGATGAGCCACCCCTAAACCCATTTAATAAATTCTTTTTCTGCTTAATTCATCCAGAGTCAGTGCTGTGGATTGAATTGTGTCCCCTAGTAATTCATGTTGAAGTCCTAACCCCTGGTAGTTAATCCCTGGCAACCTCTGTGAACACAACTGTCTTAGTTACCTAGTGCTGCTATAACAAAAATACCACAGGTGGATGGTTTTAACAAAGAGAAATTTATTTCCTCACAGTAAAGTAGGCTAAAAGTCCAAATTCAGGGTGTCAGCTCCAGGGGAAGGCTTTCTGTCTCTGTCGGCCTTCTCATCGATGTTCCCCCGGAATAGGAGCTTCTCCACGCAGGGACCCCGAGTCCAAAGGACACGCTCTGCTCCCGGCACTGCTTTCTTGGTGGTATGAGGACCCCTGTCTCTCTGCTCACTTCTCTCTTTTATATCTCAAGAAATTGCCTCAGGACACTATCCAATCTTATAGACTGAGTCCCGACTTACTAACATAACTGCTGCCCATCCTCCCTCATTAACATCATAGAGGCAGGACTTAACAACATACAGGAAAATCACACAATACTGGGAATCATGGCCCAGCCAAACTGATAGACATATTTTTGGGGGACAAAATTCAATCCATGACAATGACCTTGCTTGGAAATAGGGTCTTTGAAGATGCTGTCAGTTAAGTTAACATGAGGTCATACTGGAGTATGGTGGGTCCTAATCCAGTCTGAGTGGCAGTCTTATAAGACAGGAAAAGAGACACAGAGAGATAGAGGGAAGATAGCTGTGTGATGATGGAGTTATGCTGCAGCTGCAAGCCAAGGAACACCTGGCACTATCAGAAGCTGAGAGAGACAAGAAAGGATCTTCTCCTGTAGCCTTCAGAGAGAGCATGGCTCTGCTGACACCCTGAATTCAGACTATTAGCCTCCAGAGCTGTGAGACAAAAATTTCTGTTCTTATAAGTCACCCAGCTTGTCATATACAGTTTCTGTCACTTGTAGTCAAAAGCCTGACTGATTTGGTCACTCAGGTGGGGGAAACCATAACTTGAACCCAGGCAATTGGATTACAGAGCCCATATTCTTAGGCTTCACAGGGACTACCTCCTAGGTGCCAGACAGTGAAAGCTTGATTTTTCCATGTCATTGAGGTTGATGCTACTTTGAAGAGCCCAGCTCTTCCCCAGTCGTATTTTGAGTACCTTCCAACCTGTGGGGCTCATCTTCCTACACTATATCAGACAGTGTTCTGCTGCTATCCATAAGGTTTTCACTGGCCAATTTTTGCAGAAATATATCGCCAGGTCCTTCTTCCTAGTCTGTCTTAGTCTGGAATCTCCACTGAAACCTGTCGACCATGGGTAACCCTGCTGGTATTTGAAATACTGGTGATATGTTGCTGTTGTTAGGGGCTGTCGCATCAGTTCCAACTCATAGCGACCCTACATACAAGAACGAAACATTCTCCAGTTCTGCACCGTCATCACAATCGTTGTTATGCTAGAGCCCACTGTTGCAACCACTGGGTCAGTCCATCTCACTGAAGATCTTCCTCTTTTTCGCCGACCCTCCACTTTAGCAAGCATGATGTCCTTCTCCAGGGACTGATCTCTCCTGATAACATGTCCAAAGTATGTGAGACGCACTCTCACCATCCTTGCCTCTACAAAGCATTCTGGCTGTACTTCTTTCAAGACACATTTGTTCGTTGTTTTGGCAGTCCATGGTATATTCAGTACTCTTCGCCAATACCATAATTCAAGGGCATCAATTCTTCTTTGGTCTTCCGTATTCATTGCCCAGGTTTTGCATGCATATGAGGTGATTGAAAACATCAAGGCTTGGGTCAGGCGTACTTTAGTCTTCAAAGGACATCTTTGCTTTTTAACACTTTAAAGAGGTCTTTTGCAGCAGATTTGCCTAATGCAATGTGCCATTTGATTTCTTGACTGCTGCTTCCATGGGTGCCGATTGTGGATCCAAGTAAAATGAAATCCTTGACAACTTCAATCTTTTCTCTGTTTACCATTATGTTGCTTATTGGTCCAGTTGTGAGGATTTTTGTTCTCTTTGTGTTGAGGTGTAACCCATACTGAAGGCTGCAGGCTTTGATCTTCATCAATAAGGGCTTCAAGTCCTCTTCAGATTCAGCAAGCAGGGTTGTGTCATCTGCATAACACAAGTTGTTAATGAGTCTTCCTCCAACCCTAATGCCCCATTATTCTTCATATAGTCCAGCTTCTCAGATTATTTGCTCAGCATACAGATTGAATAAGTATGGTGAAAGGATACAACCCTGACGCACACCTTTCCTGACTTTAAACCATGCAGCATCCCCTCATTCTGTTTGAACGACTGCCTCTTGATCTATGTACAGGTTCCTCATGAGCACAATTAAGTGTTCTTGAATTCCAGTTCTTCTCAATGTTATCCATAATTTGTTATGATCCACACAGTCAAATGCCTTTGTGTAGTCAATAAAACACAGGTAAACATTCTTCTGGTATTCTCAGCTTTCACCCAAGATCCATTTGACATTAGCGATGACGTCACTGGTTCCACATCCTCTTCTGAAACCAGCTTGAATTTCTGGCAGTTCCCTGTTGATATACTGCTGCAGACGCTTTTGAATGATCTTCAGCAAAATTTTACTTGTGTGTGATATTAATGATACTGTTTGATAATTTCTGCATTCTGTTGAATCAACTTTCTTGGGAATATGCATAAATATAGATCCCTTCCAGTTAGTTGGCCAAGTAGCTGATTTCTTGGCATAGACAAGTGAGTACTTCCAGTGCTGCATCTGTTTGTTGAAGCATCTCAATTGGTATTCTATTAATTCCTGGAGTCTTGTTTTTCACCAGTGTCTTCAGTGCAGCTTGGACCTCTTCCTTCAGTACCATCTGTTCCTGATCATATTCTGTCTTCTGAAATGGTTGAAGGTCGACCAATTTTTGTTGGTATGTGACTCTGTATTCCTTCCATCTTCTTTTGATGCTTCTTGTGTCGTTTAATATTTTCCCTGCAGAATCCTTCAGTATTGCAACTCAAGGCTTGAATTTTTTCTTCAGTTCTTTCAGCTTGAGAAATGCCTAGCCTGTTCTTCTCTTTTGGTTTTCTAACTCCAGGTCTTGGCACATATCACTATAATACTTTGCTTTGTCTTCTTGAGCTACCCTTTGAAATCTTCTGTTCAGCTCTTTTACTTGATCATTTCTTTTGTTTGCTTTTGCTACTCGACATGAAGAGCAAATTTCAGAATCTCTTCTGACATGCATTTTGGTCTTTTCATTCTTTCCTTTCTTTTTAATGACCTCTTGCTTTCTTCATGTATGATGTCCTTGATGTTATTTCACAACTCATCTGGTTTTCAGTCCTTAGTGTTCAATGTGTCAAATCTATTCTTAAGATGGTCTCTAAATTCATGTGAGATATACTCAAGGTCATACTTTGGCCCTTGTGGACTTATTCTAATTTTCTTCAGCTTCAACTTGAATTTGTATTAGAGCAACTGATGGTCTGTTCCACAGTCGGCCGCTGGCCTTGTTCTGACTGATAATATTGAGCTTTTCCATCATCTCTTTTCACAGGTCTAGTCGATTTGATTCCTGTGTATTCCATCCGGCAAGGTCCACGTGCATAGTCACTGTTTATGTTGTTGAAAAAAGATATTTGCAATGAAGAAGTCATTGGTCTTGCAAAATTCTATCATGCGATCTCCAGCATCGTTTCTATCACAAGGCCATATTTTCCAACTACCAATCCTTCTTCTTCGTTTCCAACTTTCACATTCCAATCACCAGTAATTATCAATGCATCCTGATTGCATGTTTGATCAGTTTCAGACTGCAGAAGTTGGTAAAAATCTTCAATTTATTCATCTTTCGCCTTACATAAATTTGAATAAATTACATAAATTGGTATTAACTGGTCTTCCTTGCAGGAGTATAGATAGTATCCTATCACTGACAGCATTGTACTTCAGGATAGATCTTGAAATGTTGTTTTTGACGAAGAATGTAACTCCATTCCGCTTCAAGTTGTCATCCCAGGCATAGTAGCCTATATATATATATATATTCACACCATATTTTTATGAAAATAATGCATGCTTTCTACGTTTGTTTGACAACTGATCCCTCACTATGTGAATTTTTTTTTTAACATTTTGTTGTACGTGCTATATATGTTGACTTGGAAACTCTATGGGGCAGTTCTATCTACTCTGTCCTATAGGGTTGTTGTGAGTCAGAATTGACTCGCCAGTGGGTTTGTTTTTTTTTTTTTTTTCTGGTGGACACATCTCAGTGCTATTGTTTAAGGTTACTCCACTGAGCTGTGGTGAAGCCATAGGCTAATCTCCCCCATCTGCTTTTATTTTTTTTTCTTCAATTATGCCAAGTAGATTATGCCTATTAGATTGTTGTTGTGGTTGTTAGGTGCCATCAAGTTGGTTCTGACTCATAGTGACCCTGTATGACAGAGTAGAGCTGCCCCATAGGGTCTCCAAGGAGTGGCTGGTGGATTTGAACTGCTGACCCTTTGGTTAGCTGCCAGCTCTTAACCGGTACACCACCAGGGCTCTCTCAAGCAGATTAACTAGGTGGATAAGCTAGGTGGAAAAAGTCTAGCTTGTGAATTTTCTTACACTCCTACATCTTCCTCTATTCACTTCCAACTTCTATCAAGTTCTAGTGCAGAGTCTCAGCAATTTTGAGAATAAAGATCCTTTTAAATATCAAAAATCTCCAAAAAAAAAACCCATGATAGTAGTTGTTTCCACTGATTAAAAAAATACAAAATGTCAAAAATACTGCTAATGCAATAATATTGGAATTGGATATTTATCTTATGAATTTTAATAGCATTTAAATTGGATCTAAATGCAGTTTAAAAAACAGTAACACGTATGTATTTGTTAATATTAGATCTGGCTGCAATAACAGAGATCTGAGAAACAGTGGCTTGAACAAGATAAAAGTTTATTTCTCTGTCACATAAAAGTCTGGTGTGTGGGCTCAGTCATTGGCAACCAAAGCTACTACTAGCTTTTGACTTCATAGTCACTGGGGTGTGGCTCTTGTCCTCATGGTCCAAAATAGAGTTCTACCCAGCATTTTCACATTCCAAGCAGTAGGATGGAAGAAGGGAGAAAAGAAGCAAAGGGCACCCATCTCAGTTGTCTTTTAAGGAAATTTCTGGAAGCTTCTCAGTAACATTTCTTCTTATATCCCATTACCCAGAACTTAGTCACATGGCTATATCTAGCTGCAAGGGAGGCTGGGAAATGGAGTCTTTATTTAATGCACAGTTAAATGTAGGAGTTCTAAAGAGGCAAATGAATATTGCGGTAAATAATACTTTCTGCCCCTATATTTGTGAGTGATTTGCCCACAGTCACGGTCGTGGATTGAATTGTGTCCCCCAAAATACGTGCAATTTGGCTAGCCCATGATTCCCAGTATTTTGTGATTGTCTATCATTTTGTCATCTGATGTGCTTTTCCTATGTGTTGTAAATCCTACCTCTATGATGTTAATGAGGCAAGATTAGAGGCAGTTCTGTTAATGAGGCAGGACTCAATCTACAAGATTAGATTGTGTTTTAAGTCAGCCTCTTTTGAGCTATAGAAGACAGAAGCAAGCAGAGAGACAGCGGGACTTCATACCACCAAAGAAGCAGAGCATGGCCTTTGGACCCGTGGTCCCTGCGCAGAGAAGCTCCTAGACCAAGGGAAGATTGATAACAAGGACCTTCCTCCAGAGCTGACAGAGAGAGAAAGCCTTCTCCTGGGGCTAGTGCCCTCAATTTGGACATCAAGACTGCTAGACTATGAGAGAATAAACTTCTGTTTATTAAAGCCACCTACTTGTGGTATTTTTGTTATAGCAGCACTAGATAACTAAGACAGCCACATAGCAAGTTAGTGCAGAGTCAGGACTAGATGGAATCCATTTCTCCTCAGTTTCCTGTTGCATGTTGTCTGGTACTGCTTTTATTCTAACTACTTACTTTGCTCACTGAATAGCTATACATCTCTCTTCCACCTCCCTGGTGACTTAACAGGTTTTCTTAAATTGCCATTTACCATCCTGTGTGTAACATTCTAGTAATGTATGTGATGTTCTGTGTGAGCTCTCTTGCCACACCTAATACCACACAGCAGAATATTCTCAGTTCACAACAGATGAGGGATTTGGGGCTTGGGATGGTCCCTTGGGCACCTAAGGAAGTTCAGAGAAAGCAAGGAGGCAGACAAGAATTATTTGCAACTCATGGAGGAATTCACAAGATTAATCAGAAGGAGAAGCTGCATTTGGCAGAGATTGAGGTAAAACTCTTGGGGGTATGTAAGAGGGTGAAATACGTGGATAATAAAGAAAGTCTTAGTACTTGGGTGATCTCTTGTGTAATATACTTCCAGTGGGTGAAAAAATATTTATGATTGGTATGTTGTTGTTCTACACAGCTCAATCCTAAAGACTGGAGCTTTTCTGTTTAAACAGGGCGTAATAACCATGGCTTCCAAATTCCCTTTCCTTTTCCTTTTCCTTTGTGAACTATTATGAACCAGCAGGAAAAAGTGGGGCATCTACGTTTGTAGAAAGTTGACACCATGCTTAATACCATCTTTGATATCTAGAAAGAACAATTTAAAACTGTAATTTCTTAGCCCTTTTACAAGGCCAGTCCCTTATTTTAGATCACAAGAAAGAGAATCTACATAGAGTATTACCTTATATGGTTCATCTGTATTTAGGCTTAGAATTATTGACATAGTTTTAGCTTGGCTTTGTACACCTTTCTTCAGGAACAAGAAGTGTAGAGCCATCTCTTAACTCTGGTGTAAGATCTTTTTTGACTGGCTGACTGCTTCTGACATGGTGAGGCAGGGGAATCAGTCAGGGTTTAATCAGGGAAGTGGAACTACTGTGAGCATCAAGGAGAAAACCAAAAACCAAACCAGTTGCCATTGAGTTGATTCCGACTCATGGCAACCACACGTGTTGCACAGTAGAACTGTGCTCTATAGGATTTTCAAGGCTGTGACTTTTCAGAGGCAGATCGCCAGGACGTTTTTGGAGGTGTCTCTGGGTGGATTCGAACTGCGAACCCTTCGGCTAATAGTCAAGTGCTTAAATGTTTGCATCGCTCAGGGACTCCATTAAGGAGTAATAGATTCATTATTCAATTGTGGTAGAAGCTTGCGAAGTATGGATTTGAAAGGAGTTGGAGGGTCAAAGAAAAGTTATTAATCTTTCCCAGTGAAGGGCTAGTATGGGTGGACAATTTGGAACTTGAAAGGCCATCTGGGAAGCCAGACACACCCAGTTGCCAGAGTGAGACCACAGAGGGGAGCTGGTGGAAAGGAGTTGTCTCTGCATAGCTACTGCTTCTGTAGGTCTGCATCCAAACAACTGGTGGTAAACCTTGGGATGCTCTTGGCCAGTAGCGTTGGCATTTGGGAAGAGCAGACACAGAGTGAGAGAGAGCAAGGACAATCAGGAATCTGTCGGCTCTGTGTCTGTTGTCACCTCATCTAACTACTGCCATCTTCAGAGAATAATGACTACTGCTTCACTTCTGCCTTTCAAATCTTGCACCAATTCTTCTTTTGGCCAACTCTATCTCAGAACTGGAACTCTGGTGGCACAGTGGTTAAGAGTTCAAGGTTTGAATCCAGCAGCTGCTCCTTGGAAGCCCTATGGGGCAGTTCTACTCTGTCCTATAGGGTTGCTATGAGTCAGAATCGACTCGATGGCAATGCGTTTGGTTTGGTTTTCAGTTTATCTCAGAACTGCAGAGAGAAGAGGATTCTGGGAAACGTAGTTCCAGCTAAACCGTAGGCAGGTAGCTAAGCCAAGTTGACACAGTACATATTCCGACAGTAAAATAGCCCCCAAAAGGGAAAAAAATTTGTACACCTGGCTCATATATTTACAAGTACAAAAATGATACAATTGTAATCAACTAGTTACAAAATGTTACATGACGTTCACATTTTATGAGTGTGGAAAAGCTGTAGAACTTTGCCCTTAAAATTCCCATTATAAAACTAGATGATGACAGCTACCACCAGTGACTGCCCTGACAGGGAATACAACAGAGTCCCTGACAGAGCAGGAGAAAAATGTACAGCAGAACTCAAATTCACGTAAAAAGAACAGACTTTTAATGGTCTGACAGAGATGGAGGAACCTCTGAAACTACGGTCCCCAGATGCACGTTAACCCAGGACTGAAACGATTCCCGAAGCCCACTCTTCAGACAAAGATTAGACAGGACTGTCAAACAAAAAATAATACTTGTGAGGAATGTGCTTCTTAGTTTAGTCAGATATATGAGACCAAATAGCAGTATGAAAAGGCAGGAAGGGACAGGAACTGGTCGAATGGACACAAGGAATCTGGGGTCGAAAGGGGGAGTGTGCTGTCACAATGTCACAAGACAATATGTGTATAAATTTTTGAATGAGATATTAACTTGAGCTGTAAACTTTCACCTAAAGCACACACACACAAAATCCCCATTATAGATATTTTTATTTTTCTTAACTATTTTTTCTTTTTTAAAAAATTGTTGTAAAAATGTATATAACACAACATTTGCCAATTCAACATTTTTCACATACAATTCAGTAATATCAATTACAGTAGATGTGGTTTTTGTTTACAGTGGCTACAAGGAAAAAAATGTTCAGGAGAATTAGTTGAAACATAGAGTGCTTTCCTGGGTTTGATAGAGTATCTGGAACAGAGGACTTTACTCTGTGGACCACAAAGTATCCCATGCTATTTATAAAAGCGATTTATCCTAGTAACAATCCCACTAATCGTTTCACATTTTCTGCTTATTAATGCTCATTACCGATTATTTCCATTAGCTCCATTAAACTTTAATCTCAGCTGTTTTCTGGCACATTAACAATATGGCAGACCATCACAGGAAGGCTGGTCACAGACTTAATGTTATTCAAAAAATAATTTGGCTGGTGATTTGGATGGATTGGAAAACTGGAACACTAGCTCATTTTACTCAGAAGAGTTCAGTGGGATATGGAATCTCAAGTGTAGACAGCCGTGTAACTCCGTATTCATCTGTATAGATTATAGGCTCAGGAAAGCGTTAGGTTGAGAGCCTCCAAAGAGGAGACCTATTTTTGTCTTGATTTTCAGGGAATTCACATGATATGGGGGAGCATATTGAAGAGTTTCAGCCTTTACACTCTATCTCTTCCCTCCCAAGTTGAGACTAGGTTGAGAGGCACTGGGAAGTAGTGTCTTCCTCCCTCTCTGTGGTCCCTCTTTCTACCTTCTTTTCTCTTTTAGACACTCCTTTCCTTGATACTGAGAGTCCTCATTAAGCCTTTGGTTGCTCAAGGTCGCTCAGTGTTGTTTGTGCCTTAAGCCAGCCTTAATTGTCCAATGGCTTAAGCTTCAGACTTTCCATTTTCTCTGCCTCCATAAAAGTGTACCGGTACAGTGTCCCTCAGAGACTTTCCCTCAGCTAATGACACAATAGCTGTTAATGTGTCCAAAGAGACTCAGTCGACAAAAGCCTCTCTAATGACAGCAATTTCAGTGCCTGAGCAGTCTGATGGGAAGATAATTTGGGCAACCCTTTGTCAGTGTCCACTGGCCACCTACTTCACCTACACATAGGGTAAATCCCAAGCATAAGTGTATTTTTGGTTAAGTATTAATGTGATTGATGGTTACTGATTGCTAAACTCATGCTCATAGGTGCATTCATTGTGGAAAAGAACATTTCAAGATCTATCCTGAAGTACAATGCTGTTAGTGATAGGATAATATCCATATGCCTGCAAGGAAGACGAGTTAATATGACTAGTATTCAAATTTACCCACCAAACTCTAATGCCAAAGATGAAGAAATTAAAGATTGTTACCAACTTCTGCAGTCTGAAATTGATCAAACATGGACTCAAGATGCATTGATAATTACCGGTGATTGGAATGCAAAACTGGAAATGTAGAAAGATTGGTAGTTGGAAAACATGGCCGTGGTGATAGAAATGATGCTGGAGATCGCATGATAGAATTTTGCAAGACCAATGACTTATTCATTGCAGATACCTCTTTTCAGCAACATAAATAGTGACTATACACATGGACCTTGCCAGGTGGAATACACAGGAATTAAATCGACTGCATCTGTGGAAAGAGATGATGGAGAAGCTCAATATCATCAGTCAGAACAAGGCCAGGGGCTGACCACAGAACAAACCATCAATTGCTCATATGCAAGTTCAAGCAGAAGCTGACGAAAATTGAAACAAATCCTTGAGAGCCGAAGTATGACCTTGAGTATATCCCACCTGAATTTAGAGACCATCTCAAGAATAGATTTGACACACTGAACACTAACGACCAAAGACCAAACGGGTTGTAGGAGAACATTAAGGACATCAAACATGAAGAAAGCAAAGGATTGTTAAAAAGACAGGAAAGAAAGAAAAACCAAAATAGATGTCAGAAAAAACTCTGAAATTTGCTCTTGAACGTAGAGTAGCTAAAGCATATGGAAGAAATGATGAAGTAAAAGAGCTGAACAAAGGGTGGCTTGAGAAGACAAAGTAAAGTATTATAATGAAATGTGCAGTGACATAGAGTTAGAAAACCAAAAGGGAAGAATATGCTCAGCATTTCTCAAGCTGAGAAAACTGAAGAAAAAATTCAAGCCTTGAGTTGCAATATTGAAAGATGCTATGGGCAAAGTATTGAACGATGCAAAAAGCATCAAAAGAAGATGGAAGAAATACACAGGGTCACTAACCAGAAGGAATTGGTTGACATTCAGCCATTTTAGGAGGTAGAATACGATCAGGATCCAATGGTACTGAAGGAAGAGGTCCAAGCTGCACTGAAGACCCTGGTAAAAAACAGGCTCCAGGAATTGATGGAACACCAGTTGAGATGTTTCAACAAACTGTTGCATTGCTGGAAGCACTCGCTCATCTCTGCCAAGAAATTTGGAAGAGAGCTACCTGGCCAACTAACTAGAAGAGATCCATATTTGTGCACATTCCAAAGAAAGCTGATCCAACAGCATGTGGAAATTATCAAACAATATCATTAATATCACACACCAAGTAAAATTTTGCTGAAGATCATTCAAAAGTAGTTGCAGCAGTTCATCGACAGGGAACTGCCAGAAGAAGACATGGAACAAGGGATATCATTGCTGAGGTCAAATGGATCTTGGCTGAAAGCAGAGAATATAAAAAAGATGTTTACCTGTCTTTTATTGACTATGCAGAGGCATTCAACGGTGTCAATCATAACAAATTATGGATAACATTGCAAAGAATAGGAATTCCAGAAGACTTAATTGTGCTGATGGGGAACCTGTACATAGACTGTCTTAGTCATCTAGTGCTGCTATAACAGAAATACCACAAGTGGACGGCTTTAACAAAGAAAAAGTTATTTTCTCACAGTCTAGTAGGCTACAAGTCCAAATTCAGTGTGTCAGCTCCAGGGGAAGGCTTTCTCTCTCTGTCGGCTCTGGAGGAGGGTCCTTGTCAACAATCTTCCCCTGGACTAGGAACTTCTCCTCGCAGGAACCCAGAGTCCAAAGTATGCGCTCTGTTCCCCGCACTGTTTTCTTGGTGGTGTGAAGTCCCCACACTCTGCTTGCTTCCCTTTCCCTTTATCTCTTGTAAGATAAAAGGTGGTTCAGGCCACACCCTAGGGAAACTCCTTTTACATTGGATCAGGATGTGACATTCATAAGGATTTTACAATCCCACCCTAATCCTCTTTAACATAAAATTACAATCACGAAATGGAGGACAACCACACAATATTGGGAATCAGGGCCTAACCAAGTTGACACATATTTTTGGGGGACACAATTCAATCCATGACATAGACCAAGAAGCAGTCATTCGAACAGAATAAAGGGATACTGCGTGGTTTAAAATTAGGAAAGGTGTGCGTCAGGGTTGTATCCTTTCACCATACTTATTCAACCTCTATGCTGAATAAATAGTCCAAGAAGCTAGACTATGTGAAGAAGAACGGGGTATCAGGATTGGAGGAAGACTCATTAACAACCTGCACTATGCAGATGACACCACCTGGCTTGATGAAAGTGAAGAGGACTTGAAACACTTACTGATGAAGATCAAGGACCACAGCCTTCAGTATGGATTACACCTCGACATGAAGAAAACAATTCTCACAACTGGACGAATAAACAACATCATGATAAATGGAGAAAAGATTGAAGTTGTCAAGGATTTCATTTTACTTGGATCCACAATCAATGCCCGTGGAAGCAGCAGTCAAAAAATCAAACGAAGTATTGCATTGGGCAAGTCTGCTGCAAAAGACCTCTTTAAAGTGTTAAAAAGCAAAGATGTCACTTTGAGGACTAAAATGCGCCTGACCTAAGCCATGGTATTCTCAATCGCCTCATATGCATGCGAAAGCTGGACAATGAATAAGGATGACCAAAAAAGAACGGATGCCTTTGAATTATGGTGTTGGTGAAGAATATTGAATATATCATGGACTGCCAGAAAAATGAACAAATCTGTTTTGGAAGAAATATAGCCAGAATGCTCCTTAGAAGGGAGGATAGCGAGACTTTGTCTTACACACTTTGGACATGTTATCAGAAGGGACCAGTCCCTGAAGAAGGACATCACGCTTGGTAAAGTAGAGGGTCAGCAAAAAAGAGGAAGACCCTCAACAAGATGGACTGACATGGTGGCTGCAACAATGGGCTTAAACATAGCAATGATTGTGAGGATGGCACAGGACTGGGCAGTGTTTCGTTCTGTTGTACATAGGGTCTCTATAAGTGAGAACTGACTTGATGGCACCCAACAAGAACAAACATCAACTTTGGGCCCCACAAAATCCCTCTGTACCTCTATTACTTCATTTGTGAGATAGAGATTTCACCATCCTGCTTACCTCCTAGGGTTTTTAGGAAGATCAACTCAGATCATGCTCATAAAAGTGCTTGGTGAAAAGCAATTTACAAATACAATGCAATCCTGATCCAAATACCAGCAACATTCTTCAAAGAGATGGAAAAACTAATTATTAACTTTATATGGAAAGAGAAAAAGCCCCGAATAAGTAAAGCACTACTGAAGAAGAAGAATAAATTTGGAGGACTCACACTACCTGACTTCAGAACCTACTATATAGCTACAGTAGTCAAAACAGCCTGGTACTGGTACAACGACAGATACATTGACCAATGAACAGAATTGAGAACCCAGATGTAAATCCATCCACCTACAGTCACCTGATCTTCAACAAGGGCCCAAAGTCCATCAAATGGGGAAAAGACAGTCTTTTTAACAAATGGTGCTGGCAAAACTGGATATCCATTTGCAAAAAAATGAAACAGGACCCATACCTCACACCGTATACAAAAACTACTTCAAAATGGATCAGAGACCTGAATATAAAGCCTAAAACTATAAAGTTCATAGAAGAAAAAATAGGACCAACACTTCAGGACTTAATACATGGCATTAACAGGATACAAACCATAACCATCAACGCTCAAAACCCAACAGATAAGCTAGATAACTGGGATCTTCTAAAAATCAAACACCTATGCTCTTCAAAAGACTTCACCAGAGAGTCAAAAGAGAACCTACAGACTGGGAAAAAATTTTTGGACAGTACAAGTCAGACAAAGGTCTAATCTCCATAATCTACAAGAAAATCCAACTCCTCTACAACAAAAAGACAAATAATCCTATCAAAAAATGGGCAAAGGAAATGAACAGACACTTCCCCAAAGAAGACATTCAAATGGCCAAGAGACACATGAGGAAATGCTCATGATCACTAGCCATTAGAGACATGCAAATTAAAACCACAATGAGATACCATCTCACCCCGGCATTACTGGCACGAATCAAAAACACT
This sequence comes from Dugong dugon, assembly GCA_030035585.1. NCBI lineage: Eukaryota > Metazoa > Chordata > Mammalia > Sirenia > Dugongidae > Dugong > Dugong dugon. Next base: position 119,746,648 of record CM057461.1, on the reverse strand, counting down.
GGAAATAACAAATGTTGGAGGGGCTGCAGGGAGATGGGAACTCTTATGCACTGCTGGTGGGAATGCAAAATGATACAACCATTTTGGAAAATGATATGGCACTTCCTCAGAAAGCTAGAAACAGACATACCATTCGATCCAGCAATCCCACTCCTAGGAATATATCCTAGAGAAATAAGAGTCATCACTCGAATAGACATATGCACACCTATGTTCATGGCAGCATTGTTCACAATAGCAAAACGATGGAAACAACCTAAATGCCCATCAACAGATGAATGGATAAACAAACTATGGTACATACACACAATGGAGTACTATGCAATGAGAAAGAACAGTGGTGAATCTGTGAAGCATCTCATAGCATGGATGAAACTGGAGGACATTATGCTGAGTGAAATAAGTCAATCACAAAAGAACAAATATTGTATGAGACCTCTATTGTAAAAACCTATGAAAAAGTTCACACGCAAAATGTAACAATCTTTGTTGGTTACCAGGAATGGGAGGGGTGGGGGGGAAATACTAAATAGGCAATAGATAAGTGGTACCTTGGGTGAAGGGTGAGACAGTACACAATACAGGGGAAACTAGCACAACCTGTACAAGGAAAGGTCATGGAAGCCCCATAGACACATCCAAACTCCCCGAGGGACTGAGTTGCTGGGCGGAGGGCTCTGGGGACCATGGTCTCGGGGAACATCTAGCTCAATTGGGATGACACTACTTATAAAGACGATGCTCTACATTCTACCTTGGTGAGTAGTGTCTGGGGTCTTAAAAGCCTGTGAGCGGCCATCTAAGATACTCCACTGGTCTCATCCCTTCGGGAGCAAGGGAGAATGAAGAGAACAGGATCCAAGGAAAAGATTAGCCCAAAGGACTAATTGTCCACAGCTACCAAGGCCTCCACTGGACTGAGTCCAGTACAGCTAGATGGTGTCCGGCTACCACCACTGACTGCTCTGACCAGGATCACAACAGAGGGTTCTGGACAGAGCTGGAGAAGGATGTAGAGCATAATTCTAACTCACAAAAAAAAAAAAAAAGAAAAAGAAAAGACCAGATTTACTGGCCTAAAGGAGACTGGAGAAACCTCGAGAGTATGGCCCCCAGACACCCTTTCAGCTCAGAGGTGAAGTTACTCTCGAGGTTCACTGTTCAGCCTGGGAGTGGACAGCCCCATAAAACCAAATGAGACTAATGAGGTACAGGAGTCCAGTGGCAAGGGCCAGAAGGCAGAAGGGGACAAGGAAGCTGGTGATAGGGGATGCAAGATTGAGTAAGGATATTGTTGATGTGTTGTGAGATTGTTAACCATTGTCATAGGGCAACATTTGTAGTAACTGTTAAATGAGAAACTATTTTGTTCTGTAAGCCTTCATCTTAAGTGAGAATAGCAGCACAATTGGAAGAGCATAGTCAATGTCACTGAACTGTGTGTGTAGAAATTTTTGAAACGGTGTATCTTTGGCTATGTGTATTTTCACCAAAAAAAAAAAAAAAAAAGTTTGAGAAGTTAGAAGGTTGATATGTTGTGGGGTTGTTAACCAATGTCATAAAACATGTGTACTACTGTTTCATGAGAAACTATTTGTTCTGTAAGCCTTCACCTGAAGTACAATAATATATATATATATATAAAAAAGTGCTTGGTGAACTCTAAATTACTACACAAATGTAAAATGTGTATATGCATATTTATAACTAGACATATAATTTTTTTATTTACTAATATATCTTTAGAGTGAGTGCTTGAAAAGAATTTTCTGATAAAGCCTGCTTGGGGAAGACATTGATGTTCTAAAACCTCCTGTATTTTAGAGAAGGCAGTGATAATACTCTGCCTGAGATAAGTTGAGGTGTTTTTAATTTTCTTGTTTTTTGCATCTGCAGAGGGGAGGAGAGAATAAGGTGAAGAGGAGACAGATGAGTAAGAGGAAAGATTAGAGCCAACAAGATGGTGGAAGGCCACAATCTCCATATTCTGACCCTCATCTGTGACCCTAAAATTTTCAATGAAGTTGACTATTGACTAATACAATTCTTGTGTGAGTGGCTATTTTATGAATATAGTGATGGGGCTCAGGCTTATCACCTGGACAATTTTGGGCAGAAGAGATACGGCCTATATGGATGTCTGGGGTCAAAGGTACAGGGGAATTATAAGAGATGAGCCTCTGGAAATTGCAGAAGTCTTCAGGAAGGGCAAAACTTTTTTGGCCACAGAATTTTAAGTTCAAAGCCATTCTACCTAGATCTCAAACATCAGGAAGGCTCCGAAGGACATCTCCATTGCATGTGTATGTATAGAACATGGGGAATTATTATTCTCTCCAGGCTATATTTTTAAATCCATACGGTTCAGAATCCTTCCACTGAGAATTTTTAAAAACACAATTTAGGAAATCAATTCTGCCCTTGTAAGCTTGTTGTCATCCTTAGAATGATATCTGCTAGGACACAGGAAATGAGCCTTTTATTTCTTCTATATAGAGAATGTTGGCATGCTTAAGGAGTTTTGATGCCAATAATGGCAAGTGTTGGTACAGCTAGAAGCTAGGGTGGACCTGCAGAGTTAAAATCTGGAGGGACAAGGACACTGTGGGGTGGTAATGGTGGGGGCAGTAGACTTGCCCTTTGAAGGAGATGGTGGAGGTTGATGGTGATGGGGAGTGGGGGTGGGCAGAGAGGAAGCTTCTTGAGCTTCCTCCTTAGCGTTCCTACCTGTCTAGGGTAGTTGGGCTTCTTCCAGCGGAGCTGTTGGTGGTGGTACAGGATATAGAGAAACTACCTCTCCTGTTTGGGCTGGCCGTAATTGATGGCCACGTTTTCAATTTCCCGATATTTAAAGAGCATCAAAAAAGTATTTTAGGGTATATTGTTTTCCAGATTGACTTTTCTGTTTCTTTGATTTTACTGAATTTTTAAATTAAATTCCCTAAATGGCAATCCTTTACCTCTGATTTTATATAGTGCTTTCTGGGCCAGTTATTCCTGATTCCTCAGGAATTTTTCTGAGGAAGCCTTTCTCAACCTGGCAGAGATGGGACTTCAGTTAGCCAGGAATTCATCTCACCCTGAGGGATGAAAATCAGCCCAGAACATGCTTCCACCTGTCTTAAATCCAGGGACAAGCCAGCTCTAGACCTGATCGTTGACCTGATTTTTAATTTTGTGTTAGCTTAGATTGGGTGTGGAAAACTTGAGTTAGTCTGGGCAGAATATCAAATTGCCCATGAAATTGTAGTAGAATCCAGTACCTGGTCTTGTTTCACGAGTGTCTGTGCAGCCAGTAACTCCCATATTTACCATGGCGTTAACTCCCTTCTCCTACACACATTCTCCATACAAGTTCTTACTTGACCTGGGAGGGCTGAAAATGAGGAGACAGGAGTGAAAGGGAGGGAAGAAGACTAAAGAGGAGGAATTCTAGAGTCAGGAGACCACCTTCTTGTTCAGTCATTCATTAGAAACTTGTACTGACTTGGTTAAGAGGCATCTTCTTAAAACCGCAATGTTTGGAAATGCATGTTTGCACACAGACCTATTAAATACTGGGCTGTCCTTCTATGATTGATTAAAATGCTCCAAGCTTTTTGAAAAAACTTTTATGTGATAGCTAATAAGTTTCTTGTTAAAAAAAAAAAAGCAAACAATATGGAAGGGTAAAAAGGAAAAGTTAACCATTCTCTCTTCCTCAATTCACATTCTCAGTGTTGGATGTGTCTCCTTTTAGATATATTCTATATGTACATATTTTCATACACATAGATATTCTATATACACAGATATTCACACACACATTTTAAAAAAACCCAAATAGGTCATATTATACGTGTAGCTATACAATTTGGTTTTATCTCTTATTACGTCATAGATATTTTTCTGTGTTAATTCAGTATTTTTTTAAAGGGAAAGTTGTAACAGCAAGAAAATAATCAGTTCTCTTATAGATTTTTTTTTGCAGAGCATCCAAAGAGTTTAGCTGAGACTTGCTGGTACAACGAGGCCTTGGGCTGTTGGCTTTGTGGCCTCTGCTGCCCATGCCCCTGCCCATGAGTACGGCACTCAAGGACTATGGCCTCTTATCAGGTGCCCATGGAGGTGCAGACTGGTGGGAGACAGTCAGCGCATGGCCAGTTTGGCAGGAGAATGACAAAACTGGAAGGCCTCCTGGCTCAGTGGCTATCCTGGGTTTGGCAGAAGTTCCTCAAACGCTGTCTGATTTAGCTGATGCTCATGTCATTTCTCCTTGTACACGGTCCAGCCTCAACTCTAGCCAGAATCTCTGGCAGCTTATGGCTTGTTTGTGGCACAGACATATCAAGGGGGTTAAATTGCTGGAGTCTTGGTGGTCTTATCTCCACCTGCAGTGTTGAGGCATTTTGCCACTGCTTTTATTTTGGGAGTGTGGGGAGTGGGGGTGGGGGGCGGGGTGCAAGGAGGAGCTTTGTTTTCTGTATAATCGTTATAAAGGAACATGATTATGATGCATTCCTTGGGACAATTTGAACAATTTCTGGCACTTCAGAAGTTAATTCTCTCAACTAACTCTAATTCTGTCTTCTGAACTGCATCTCTGAAATGATGACTTCCAGCTTTTCATATCTTTTACCCTGACCTCTCTCTTGAACTCTTGTCTGTCAGGCTAACTTCCTTGCAGACAGTCTGTCTTAGTCATCTAGTGCTGCTCCAACAGAAATACTACAAGTGGATGGCTTTACAAAGAGAAATTTATTCTCTCACAGTCCAGTAGGCTACAAGTCCAAATTCAGGGCATCAGCTCCAGGGGAAGGCTTTCTCCATCAGCTCTGGAGGAAAGTCCGTGTCATCAATCTCCCTTTGGTCTGGGAGCTTCTCTGAGCAGGAACCTCAGGTCCAAAGGACGCACTCTGCTCCCAGCACTGCTTTCTTGGTGGTATGAGGTTCCTATGTGTCTCTGCTTGCTTCTGTCTTTTATATCTCAAAAGAGAGATTGCATTAAGACACTAATCTTGTCAGCCTCATCAGTAAAACCTTATCACAGTGATAGAATTTATAACACATGAGGAGATCACATCAGATAACACAATCATACAACACTAGGAATCATGACCTAGCCAAGTTGCTACACACATTTTTTGGGGACACAATTCAATCCATGACACAGTCCATCCTGGATTCCCAGGCCCCTCAAATGTAACACATTAAAAAGTGAAGCTATTATCTTTATCTGCTAACTCATGTCTATTATTTCCACTCATCTGATAGCCCAAGCTGGAAACTGCTAAGTCCTTCTCAATTTTCTTTCTTTCTTTGCTAATTACTTAATAAGTCCTATTGATTATAGCTTCAAAGTGTTTTTCAGAATTGGTCCCTGTTTTCTATCCCCACTGCAACTGCCTCAGTTAAGACGGTCATCATCTCCAAATTCAATAAATATGGATTAAATCATGTACCAAGACATTCCTGCCATCCAGGAGTTCATAGTTTAACGATCCCATTTAACCTCTAGTGATATCTCACTAAATTACAACTCAGTTCATAATTTTTTTCTGCTTAAAAACCCTCCTTAGCTCCTTGCTGTCTAAGGGTTGCATCCAACTCCTTAGCTTGACAGTGTCTTTGCACAGTGTCACCTCTGCAGTCTCATTTCTTGCCATTCCCCTCAACCACACTCCCTGTGCTCAAGCCTTAGTGAACCCCCCAGGTCACAAACCCCCTCCCCAGCCATGTGCTTCACAAATCCATGCTTTTGCACATTCATTTCTTCCGCTTGAAACATCAAAGTCCTGAGTAATCCCATCCCCACTTTTTAAGATCCTGCTCAAACGCTAACTCCTTTGTCAGACCTTCACCTGGTTTCTTGCTCTTAGTCTTACAATACTTGCTCATAGTGCCATTACAGCACTTACTATGTTGTATTGTATGATTTGCTCACATCTTTGACCCTCCACTAGTCCTCAGCACCCAGATTGTCAACTCCTTGAAGGCAGGGGATCTATCTTCTTCACCTTGCTTTCCCCAAGACTCAACTTGATGCCTGGCACACAGCATTAAAATATGTGGGTACCAGATTGGTCAACTTCTCGACTGAATACTACTTTTTACAAACAGGATATGTGAGGAAAACTATACAGATACCTGAACATGTTGGTTGCAAGTGACAGAAACCCATCTCCAAAAAGCACAACTTGGTTTACACAGCTGATAACTCTAAGGAGGCACTTGGATTCAGGGGGCTCACACAACGCTGTCAGGGCTCTCTCTCACCGTCTCTCATCTGTGCTTTCCTTTGTAGGCTGCTCACATTTTTTCCTGCTGAAGTTTGGCAGCCCTAAACCTATTCCTTACAGTTTATGATCCAAAAGAAAGAGACCTTCTCCTTCCAGCACCAATATACCAAATCTCATTGGGAGGTGTGCTTGAATCTGTTTGGTCATGTCCTTTGAGAAATCACAGTGGACAGGCAGATGAGGTACCATAATTGGCCAGGCCTGGGTCACATGTCCACCATGTGGCCAGGTAGCCAATGGGGCACCATAAATTGACTAGCCCTGTGAGAAATACATGGATGGGGCAGTTTTCCAATGAAGATGGACACGTAAAAGTACCAGATGTCCACTCCAGTTGTATGTTTTTGTTTTATAGTAGTTCCTTATCCTTGTCATTAAATTATTATTTTTCAATTCAGTTTATTTATCTGTTAGCTCTCAGTATAGCTGAGGTTCTTGAGTGGTCCATTTTATTGTATGAAAAGCAGAATAGAGTTTTACAGAAGTCAGTAGGTATTTTAGGACCATGCTTCATAAACTGCAATGTTTACATGAGTTGCCTGAGCATCTTGTTAAAATGTAGGTTCTCATTCAGGAGGTCTGGGTGAGATCTGGGGTTCTGCATTTCTTACAAGCTTTAAGTGAGATCCATGGACTGGCAGCATCAGCACCACCTGCCTGACTAGGAGTGCTGAAAAAGTTAGCCAGAGGAGGGTCTAAAGCTGCAAGGCAGCAAGAACCAGCCAGAGCAGAGAACCCCATGTGTTGGTGAATCCAAAAGAACCTATTCACTGTGGCTGATTCTCTTAAGATTTCTCTGGCTACTGTTCTCTAAGTCAAAATAGACAAAATGTGTTTCTAATTTGGTGATTAGTGGTTGATCAGTTCTTTTCAAATTGCTTTGATAGTTTTATTTTGTAATAGCCTTCCTTCAATTTTAAACAAGTGTGATTATGGAATGCTCTCTAAGCACCCCCTATAGCTCCAGCCTGCTAGGGAGAAGTTTGCTAATGAAGCTATTGTTCCAGAAAGAGGGCTGGTACCTACAGGTTCTCAGTCCTAATTTGCTGAGCTCTGTATTAGTCTGAATTGACTTGATGGCACACAAGAACAACCAACAAAATATTTATTACAGAGGGAGCAGTGGTGGTTCAGTAGTAGAATTTTTGCCGTTCGTACAGGAGACCTGGGTTCAATTCCTGGCCAATGCTTCCCATGTGCAGCCACCATCCATCTGTCAGTGGAGTCTTCCATGTTGCTATGATGCTGAATAGGTTTCAGTGGAGCTTCCAGACTAAGACAAGCTAGGAAGAAAGGCCTGATGATCTCCTTCTGAAAATCAGCCATTGAAAACCCTATGGCTCACAATGGTCTGGTCTACAACCCATCATGGGGATAGTGCAGGACCAGGCAGTTTTCATTACGTTGAGCATGAGGTTTCCGTGAGTCAGGGGTCCAACTTGATGACAGCTAACAACAACATATTTATCATGATATTTAAATGGGGACATAAGAAGTAGGGGCAAAAGAGAGGGTTCAAACCCATTAGATTGCCCCAGGGCTCCATTTACCCTACTCATAAATTGTTCCAGAACTAAATAGCTAGTTGTTATGGATTGAATTGTGCCCCCCAAAATGTGGGTCAACTTGGCAAGGCCATGATTCCCAGTATTGTGTGGTTTTCCACCATTTTATGATCTGATATGATTATCCTATGTGTTGTAAATTCTAACCTCTATGATGTTAATGAGGCAGGATTAGAGGCAATTATGTTAATGAGGCAAGACTCAATCTACAGGATTAGGTTGTATCTTGAGTCAATCTCTTTTGAGATATGAAAGAGAGAAGTGAGCAGAGAGATGAAGGACCTCGTACCACCAAGAAATAAGTGCTGGGTGTGGAGCACATCCTTTGGACCTTGGGTTCCTGTGCTGAGGAGCTCCTAGATCAGGGGAAGATTGATGACAAGGACCTTCCCCCAGAGCCAACAGAGAGAGAAAAACTTCTGCAGGAGCTGGGACCCTGAGTTTGGACTTCCAGCCTCCTAAACTGTGACAGAATAAAATACTCTTTGTTAAAGCCATCCACTTGTGGTATTTCTGTTACAGCAGCACTAGATAACTAAGACACTAGATTCCATTGTATGTAGTGAATGTTTATTTGTATCCATTCATTCATTCACTTAACAAATATGTATTTTCTCCTGGTGCTGAGGCTGTACTCATGTAAATGAGACACAGTCCCTGACCACAGGGTGTTTAGTCTGGTGGTGGAAACAGACCCCTAATAGAACAGAACAGCAGAGAAGGATCTGAAAGTGAGAAGGTGTGGCACACCTGGGACACTGCAAATCTGGTGGCACAGTCCTGCTGGGTGGTCAAGAGAGAGTAGGAGAGAGATGGCTATCAATGAGGCTGGGCAGGTAATCGGAGCCACATCATGCCGGGCCTTGGAGGCCAAGCTAAAGACTATAATGGTTTTTAGGCAGAGAATGATATAATCATATTTGCATTTTAAGAACAACTCACTAGTTATAATTTGGAAAAGGATTAGGGGGGAAACAGCGAGCTGGTGACCCAATGAGGAGGCAGCTTTAGTGATCTAGGGAAGGGGCAGGGGGACTGGATGGAGATTAAGGCACATATTTAATAACCATTCCTTCCAGGGTCTCCTTGTGGTAACTCCAAGGGAGTCAGGTTCTTTATAATAGGAGGTGGCCTTGCAGTATGGTTGTTAGGGTGGAACGAGGAGACATACTTAATGTTGAGTTGTGTCATCTCACCCCTCTACCTTTCCAGCCATGTACCAGATGAAAGAAATTTCTGGGGATTTTTCTATATACATCCCCTGCAACACACACACACACACACACTTGCTTGAGTAAAGATGTCATTAATAGAACCCTGCTTTGATGGTGGTACACAAAGCTCATTGAGCAGAACTCACTTGACCCCTTCCACAGAGAAAATTTCAGACATCACCATGTTTCCAGTCATCTAAGTTGGCATGTAGGAAACATAAGTGCCACCTAGATGTCTCCCTTCTGCCGACAGAGACCTTTAAAATCTCCTCCCGCTTTCTGTCTTCTTGCCAGTTCCCTCCTTCAGCCTCATCACGTCTCTCCTTGCCTGCTACTTGTCTCAAACCTTGCTGAGAACAGATCAAAGCCAATTTGGTCACACACAATTTTTCAGTTCTTTTTGGTAGACAGCAGTGACATCCAATCAGTTTGAGGGATGAGCGTTTTAGCTACGGCCCCACAGTCTTACTTCCAGGTTGTAACACAAGGAAGGGTTCTTAACTGGGATCTGTAAAATATGTCTTTGTTTTTACTAATCTCAAACTGAAATTTGGCATTTTCTTTCCATCACGAATGTAGGCAACAAACCAGAGTAGTGCTAGCAATACTCATAACTTTTTCATCAAGAGAAGGCATGGATATTTTTATATCACATTATAGTTGTTGCAGATATATCTAAATGTCACCTGTACTTATCACTTGCATAATTATTAGCCCTTGTCACTAGATTTTGTTATTTAACATGTTAGTAAAGAATCCACAATAAAGGCATAGGACCTCTGCCCTAGAGTGTAACTTCAACTAACACGCTCTAAGAAGATTCCTAGTAAAGATGAGTATACTCTATGGAGTAGAACTCGGGGGCTTCCATTAGTCACTTGTTCAGGTGTTGGTTGGAGATAGACCTTGAACTGATACTTTTTTAGCGAAATTTTGGTGCTGGCATCAGGTGATGCCTGGCCTACTCTTTGTAGTGCCAGGGTGGCCCCTTGGTTGTGCCAACTCCTACTTTCACTCCATTGGCTAAGTATTTGGAATTGCCCATAAATGGACATACACATTAATGAAAATATATTGGTGAACTGTTTGCCATCTAATTTTCTACTCTTTGGTAGAGCCCTCTCCAGTCCTAACTTCGCCACGTGCACCCCACCACACAGCACACAAGTCTACTTATAGCAGCCCCAAACATACCAGTCCTGTTGTTCATTTTGTCCTGCTTTCCTTTTACACATGATGCTCTCTCTGACTCAAATGCTCTCCTCTAGGCCATCTGTCAAGAGCCTGCTGGCATCCTGTTCCAAGTCACCTCATAGATGAAGCTTTACCTTTTAAGTCTCTTCAGTAATTCCCTTCCTTTTGTGCCTGCCTCTGACTCTCTCCACATCTGTACGTAATCCTAGCAGCATTGCCTTTATCATACTGTGTTGTAACTCTGTTTGTCTGTCTCCATTGTTAGACTTGGCATGTCCTGGTTGGAGTTGCTTGAGGGTAGCTGCAGAACTGTACTGTCCACTTAATAGGTGGGCGATAGATGTGTGTTTAAAGAATGTGTTATTAACAACAGAGAGTCCCTGACAGAGCAGGAGAAAAGTGGGGTGCAGAACTCAAATTCTAGTAAAAAGGACAGACTTAATGGTTTGACTGAGACTGAAGGGACCCTGGAAAACACGGCCCCCAGACTCTCTGTTGGCCTAGAGCTGAAGCCATTCCCGAGGCCAACTCCTCAAACAAAGATTAGACTGGACTATGGGACATAAAATGATACTCGTGAGGACTGTGCTTCTTAGCTCAAGTAGATACTTGAGACTAAATGGGCAGCTCCTGTCTGGAGGCGAGATGAGAAGGCAGAGAGGGTCAGGAGCTGATTGAATGGATGCGGGAGATCCGGGGTGGAAAGGAGAAATGTGCTGTCACAGTACAGGGAGAGCAGCTAGGGTCACATAGCAATGTGTGTATCAATTTTTGTATGAGAAACTGACTTGAATTGTAAATTTTTGCTTAAAGCACACACACACACAAAAGAAGAATGTGTTATTAGGGGGCACATGAGCTCCCCCTTGTGGTGAGTAGAAATAAGCCCACATATTCTCTTTCTCTGACTGTGACATTGGCATAACATCCTTTATTAACTTCACAGTGATGAACACCAGGTGGGTAAGCATGCTGAGCTCTTTAGGGAAGGGAGGCTATGTAAATCCAAGTCTTTCTTTTATTGGAGGAACAAAGCAAATGACTCCAAATTGTCCTCACTATATCATGCCTGCAAAACTCACTCTGGGTTTTGGAAATGGCATTTGGAAGCATTTGAATTAATCATCATGCAATAAATGTAATGTCTATGAGGGAAATTGTGATTTTGGTGTGCTGCACTCTAGACTAGCCGTGAGGCAAATGTGTCCCTGAATGACTTAGCCCTTTCTTTTCTTTGTTGTCTCTCAATGTAAAGTTGGAGGAGAATACAGATTTCTTCCTCCTGCTGCCCATGTAACAATCTTTACTCACTTCCCATTTACATGCCCAACAAGGGGCTTGACACCAGGAATGCGAAGATGGGTAAGTTCTCAACCTGCTCTCAACCTGTCCACATGTAAGATGGTCCATTATGAATCCAAGTGCCTGGATTATCTTGGAGGAAAGAAGTCTCAATGGAAAGGAATATAAAATTTGTTCCCAGGTACCCATGAAAGATAGAGGGAAGAGCAGTTATATGAGTTTTATGTGTGCTTTATTTGGTCAGTTGTGTCCCATCCCAGACAAGAGCTAAATATTTTTCAGATGTGTTGGCAGTTTTAGGGCTGTTATAACACTAATTTTTCTAGTACGGATAGGAAGGCGGTAGATTAGAGGGAAGCATTTAACTATAAGCTTTTCTCAGCTGAAGTTATTTCACAATAAAAAACAAGAAAAGTGGGTTTCTCATATGAGAAGGGCTACATAGGATATGAAAAGAATGTGGGATTTGTAATTAAAGACCTGAGTTTGAGTCCTAGATCTGCTACCCACGTGGCATGTTCCAACAGACAAGTCTTTGAACCCCAAGTTTCTGTCTATGTCTGTCTTCCCTGCCCATTCTTCCAGCCCTTGGGAAATTTAAATAATTAAATCCAAAGGAACCTCACAGCTTATTACATTGCTTTAAGACCATAGACTCTGTCCCTGTACCCAAAGGGCAGATTCTTCATTTTGGAGTTGGCATGGACCATTATCACGGTATCTTATTGTTGTTACTATTCTGTGAAATTTGGCATTTCTAGGCTATTAAATTTTATTGTTTTCTCTGAAAACTCAAGCCTAAACATCTATTTTAACCAAGTTTATGCCTGTGTAACCTTGCTAGCTAGAGTCCCTGGGTGGTGCAAACGGTTAACAGTTAACTGAAAGGTTGCAGGTTTGAGTTCACCCAGAGGTGAAAGAAAGGCCTGGCGATCTACTTCTGAGAAATCAGCCACTGAAAACCCTATGGAGCACAGTCCTGCTCTGACACACCTGAGGTCTCCACGAGTCAGAGTCGACTTGATGGCAACTGGTGTTTTTTAACCTTGCCAGCTAGGGTTCCCCTCTCCATCAGAGATCTGGTTAAACTCGGTCCAATCTCATTGCCACCAAAAACCCTTCCCAGGATTCCTGTGATTTCCTGGGGCTTATTTCCTCCTGCTTCTATAGGCTCCCCATTCCTGTGCTCACATATTGTTTTCACCCTGTGCCAACCCTGCTGCAGGGCTCAGCTCTTCTTTGAGGTCCACAAAAGGCCCTCCCACATTTGTGGACAGTAGAGACTTCTTGGAAGGCTTGGTAGGGGTCACCGTGGGGGTCAGGTGTCACTGGGAGAGCTCACACATCGAGGAGCGAGCGGGCAGCCTTCCCTCCTCTGGCTTTCTCACTTTTTCATTCTTCCTCTTCCTCTTCCCTTTCTCAGGCCGCCATAAAAACAAATCCTCCTCCCCCCAACCACACACTGCCCGGGTCTAGTCAGAACCATTCTGTCCACCCAGGTTTCAGCTTCTTATCAAATATTTTCCCAGCAGAAACAGCCCTCCCTTCCCAGAAGGAATTCTGACAAGCGGATTTTCTCCAGCTCAGCACCCTTGCTTTAGGAACCTATCCAAGCCTTAGGGGGCTCCGTGCTGGGAGGTCAATTCTAGGGCACCCTCAGGTAAAACCTGCCAGGATTTGTGGATAGCTTGAATATCCATTTTCACATCCATGACCTGTCTTTGGTGTTTTAAACAAAATCCTAAAGCAGACGGCTTTCCACCATTAAACTGATTAGTTAAGTGTTCTCAGGCATTCTGTCTTTTTCTCTCCCACGCTCTCTCTGCTGGCTTGTTCCTCCTGCTTATTTTCTGCAGAAATGACCATCTGGCTTTAACATTCCTACAGATGACCACTAGAGGGCATATGATTTCCCGCTCACAAGGCCCTCTCCACAGCCAATTCCTGGGGCTTTGTGACAGAAAGGATAGTTTCTGTTTGTTTGTTTTTCCCCTCAGAAACAGGAGGAAAACACTTGAAATTCTCTAGATGCAGCTAAAGCATTTTCTGTGGCACTCATCTGTGAAATGCTGGCTGCAAGAAGCAGACATTCTGGCGGGTGGAGGGAGGACGCCATTCTCTGCTCCTGTCACTCATCCCTACCAAGGGGAGGTGGGGAGAAAAGGGCTACAGAAAGCGACACAAATGAGTTTTGTTCTTTCTAAGATTACTAGGAGAATAGACCTGTAGTCTACATGTGTCTATGCAGGCCTCATGATACCGTGAAAACAATGTGTTTTTGAATTACCCAGACCTGGGATTTATTTCCCACATCCAGGCTCCCTGCCAAGATGGTGGACTAGCATGGGCTGCTTGCTCTCTCCTCCAAGTCAACCCTGGAGAAACTCCAGTAGTAACTTGATGGGAAGTGGGAGAGGATCTTTTGGGTAGGTGCCCTTGGAAAGCCCCTTGGGCCCTGCTCCCAGGGAGGGGTATACTCTGAGTGCTACATCCTATTCTGGGGAAAGACAGAGATATAGTGATGACATTATGAAATTAATAGGGATAAGTAAACATGAATATGGGTCAGTAAGATCAATATTAGAATGTTTAAACCAGTAGCCATGATTCAGTGGAAAGTAGAAATTAAAAAACAGTCCTATACTATAAATGAAAAATATGAACAAAGATGCAGTTGAAACTAAGTCTTCATAAAACATTTAAATATTTCCTAGCTTCAGAACTTACTCTGTGGCCCTGGATGGTGGTGGTTGTTGGCTACCTTCGAGTTGGATCCTGACTCATGGATACACAACAGAAGGAAACATTGCCAGGCTCTGTGCTGTCCTCATAATTGCTTGGGGGTTGGACTGTTGTGATCTTTGGTAGGACACATAAATTTCTCTGAGCTTTAGTTTTTTCATCTGTAAGATTACTGTGGCCACAAGTTTTCTGTGAGGATTAAGTAACATAATGCACACCAGAGTCCTCACTTGCCTGACTCTTGGTTTCTAGGTCTCATCTCTCTTTTCCCTTTTTGGCAAATTTAGCTTCTAAACACTTATTCACTCAGCAAATATTTACAGAGTACCTGTATCAGTTAGGTTGCTTTCAGCTGCAAGAGACAAAAAAACCTCACCTAAACAGCAATAAATAATAAGGAAAAGGTATTATGTTTTTATGAGAAGATCAGAGTTCGGGCACTTCCATGGCTGGGTGCACAGTCTTAGCAAAATCATTGCATACTTGGGTTCTTTGGATCTGTCATCCTCATCAGGTTGGTGTCTGTCCTTGTGCTTCTCTCAACATGGCTCTAGGACTGCTGCCACTCCACTCACCTAGAGGCAGGTATGGCCTCTTTCATCTCATGCAACTCTTTTACATTTTCATATAACTATTTACATCTTCCAGAAGTCACCCCAGCAGACTTTCCTTCATGTCTCAATGACTAGAAGTGGGTCACATTGCCCTTCCCTAAACCAGTCCCTGGCAAGGTAAGTGGGTTTCCATGACTGGAATCAGACTAATCACGATTCACCCTTAGACTTCTGGGGTTGTTGATACCAGAACAAAATCAAGCTTCAATTATGTAAAGAAAAAGGGAGGAAATGGCCATTGAATAGACAACTCAGAGTGTTTTCCAGGCACTAGGTGCTGGAGATATAGTAGTTAGCATGGCTCCCTGGGAAAAAGATGTGGCAATCTGCTTCTGTAGAGATTTACAGCCTTGGAAACCCTATAGGGTCACTATGAGTCAGAATCAACTGGATGGCAGTAGGTTTGGTTTTTGGGTTTTCTATGTCAGATGCCATTCTTGGTGAGTTTGTAGTGTGAAGGGTTATACTCAAGCAAACAGACATTAACAATATAGTGTATAAATGCTATTGTTATGGATTGAATTGTGCTCCTCCAAAAAGAAATGTGGAAGTCCTAATCTCTGTACCTATGACCCTGTTTGAAAATAGGGGTTTTCTTCTGTTATGTTACTGAAGTCATACTGGAGTAGGGTGGGTCCTAAACCTAGTCACTTCTGAATGGTGTCGTACCAAAAGAGCAGAATAGGAGGCAGGGCCAAGATGGTGGAGTAGTCAAATGCTTCCTGTGGTCCCTGTTACAACAAAGACCTGAAAAAACAAGTGAATAAATTATATATGACAATCCAGGGGTCCTGAACATCAAAGGCAAAGTAGAGGAATTGGACTGAGTGGCAGGGGGAGGGATAGACAGTTCAGAAGTAGTGAGGAATTGCCAGGCCTGATCTGGCATAAGCTGGCACCCTTCAGGCAGGATAGGCTGGCAGGTGTGGTGAGGCAAGCAGTGGTGCTTGGGAGGTGTTTTCCACATCAGGAGAGACCAAGTGGCAGAGAGTCTATTTGGGCCTCCAGAGCCAGTGAAAAGTGGTGTTCAATCAGCAAAAGATAAGTACATGCCTCTGACCTACCAAGCGGATCAAAAAACACCCTCTTTGGGAAAAACCTCTCTCACATTTACCTGCCCCCTCCCCACTCTGCACCGGGTCCCAGACCAGCTTCAGCAATTGCCGAGTCCTCTGGGCCAGAAGTTGGGACCCATCATGTTCTCTGAGCCAGCCTCCTGGCCTTGGAGAGGGAACAATAGTCTGCCAGCTCCCCTAAGCTGGGAACTCAGGATAGGCACAGATCCGTTGCCTAGGCACAGGCATAAGGGGTTCACAGACTTTGAAGGCCTTTCACCCCTGCATAGACCTGTGTGGGTCCATTTCAACAGCATAGGCCCTCATTACCACAGTTCAACAGGGTATATACCTGACGCCTAACTTCAACTGTATCAGCTATATGGTGAAGTGGTAGGTTTGTGACATTTGACATTGCTCTGCCCATTAAGCAGTGTCCTCACCTGCCCACATCAGGGGCCTGAAGACTGGTGGCTTCACCCACGCCACCTAGACACCCGGGACAAAGGTCCAAGAATAAATAGTGCCCCCTGGTCCTTATAGCCAACAGCAGCTCATAGTCTGGCTGCAAAACCCACCCATCTACCTGCTCTAAGGAACAGGGACACGCTTTCCTCCCAGAAACTCAGGGGCAGCCGTCAGCCCCCTGCCTTGCTCAGTGCATGACCCCCTACTGCAGCCAGATACCTGTGCCTACACCAATCACCCATGCCTGTCTAGAACTGTAGGTGAGAGCCTGCATCACACTCTTGGTGACTGACTACCTGGACACCTGAGCTGAATCCAAACAACAAAATAAACAGACTCCTGGGCTCACATACTTAGTAACAGATCTAACCACCTGGTGACAGGACAATAGAGCTTCAAAGGCACCAATGATCAAACTAGCTCACATGAGCAGCCTATTTGGGCAAATCAAAACAAAACAAGAAGCTAGGACACAGTAAGCAAACATAAAATAAATAAATATAATAACTTATTGATGGCTCAGAGACAACGGTCAATATCAAATCACATAAAGAGGCAGACCATGATGGCTTCAGCAAGCTCCCAAAACAAAGAATCAAGAAATTTTGTGGAGGAAGAGAATTTCTTGGAATTACCAGAGGTAGAATACAAAAGATTAATATTCAGAACTCTTCAAGATATCAGGAAGGAGATTATACAAAACACTGAACAAGCCAAGGAACACACAGACAAAGCAATAGAGGATCTTAAGAAGGTTATTCAAGAGCATAGCGACAAATTTAATAGGCTACAAGAATCCATAGAAAGACACCAATCAGAAACTCAGAAGATTAACAATAAAATTTCAGAATTAAACAACTCAATAGAAAGTCATAGGAGCAGAATTGAGGCAATAGAAGTCAGAATTAGTGAGATTGAAGGTAAAGCACTTGACACCAACTTATTTTTGGAAAAATCAGATAAAACGATTTTAAAAAATGAAGAAACCCTAAGAATTATGTGGGACTCTATCAAGAGGAATAACCTACAAGCAATTGGAGAAAACTTCCTTGATATCGTGAAAGATGAGAAGATATCTATCCAAGATACTCATCAAACCCCACATAGTGTAGATCCCAAAAGAAAGTCACCAAGACATATTATAATCAAACTTGCCAAAATCAAAGATAAAGAAAGAATTTTAAAAGCGGCTAGGGATAAACTAAAAGCCATCTACAAAGGAGAGTCAGTAAGGCTAGGTTCAGACTACTCAGCAGAAACCATGCAGGCAAGAAGGCAATGGGATGACGTATATAAAGCCTTGAAGGAAAAAAGTTCCTAGCCAAGAATTATATATCCAGCAAAACTGTTTCTCAAATATGATTGTGAAATTGAGGCATTTCCATATGAACAGAAGTTTAGAGAATTTGCAGAAATCAAACCAAAATTACAAGAAATACTAAAAGGAGTCCTCCAGTTAGAAAATCAGTAACATCAGATAACAACCCAAGACAAGAACATGGGACAAAGCAACCAGATATCAACTCAGATAGGGAAGTCACAAAAGTAAATCAAAGCTAAAACACTGAAAATAGGGAAACAGATATCAATATGTAAAAGATGACAATATTAAAACAAATAAAGGGACTTAAAAAAAAGGTAGACATAGATTTTTCCTATGGAGAGGAAGTCAAGGCAATATAAAGAAGTAGAAGACTGGTATATACTTAGAAAACTAGGGGTAAATATTAAGGTAACCACAAAGGAAACTAACAGTCCTACAGGTAAAAATAAAAAACTAGAAAAATATAAAGACTCAGCAAACACAAAATCAACAACAATGAAAAAGATGAAAAGAAAATACACACAGAAAAGCAACTCAGCACAGAAAATTCAGTGGAACAAAAAAACTGAACAGCACACAAAAAAAGACATCAAAATGACAGCACTAAACTCATACCTATCAATAATTACATTGAATATAAATGGTCTAAATGCACCAATAAAGAGACAGAAAAGTGGCAGAAAACACAATCCATCTATATGCTGCCTACGAGAGACACACCTTAGACTTAAAGACATAAATGAACTAAAACTCAAAGGATGGCAAAAAATATATCAAGCAAACAACACTCAAAAAAGAGCAGGAGTGGCAATATTAATCTCTGACAAAATAGACTTTAAAGTAAAATCTACCACAAAGGATAAGGAAGGACATTATATAATGATTAAAGGGTCAATACACCAGGAAGACATAACCGTAATAAATATTTACACACTCAATGACAGGGCTCCAAAATACATAAAACAAACTCTTAACAGCATTGAAAAGACAAATAGACAGCTCCACAGTAATAGTAGGAGACTTCAACACACTACTTTCAGTGAAGGACAGAACATCCAGAAAGAAGCTCAAGAAAGACTCAGAAGATCTAAATGCCACAATCAGCCAACTTGATCTCACAGACATATACCGAACACTCCTCCCAACAGCAGCCAAGTATACTTTCTTTTCCAATGCACATGGAACAGAACAGACCACATATTAGGTCATAAAGCAAGCCTTAACAGAATCCAAAGCATCAAAATATTACAAAGCATCTTTTTTGACCATAAAGCCATAAAAGTAGAATCAATAACAGAAAAAGCAAGGAAAAAAAAAATCAAACACATGGAAACTGAACAACACCTTGCTCAAAAAGTACTGGGTTTGGAAGAAATTAAGGATGCAATAAAGAAATTCACAGAATCAAACGAGAAAGAAAACACACCCTACCAGAACCTCTGGGACACAGCAAAAGCAGTGCTCAGAGGTCAGTTTATAACAATAAATGCACACATCCAAAAAGAAGAAAGGGCCATAATCAAAACATTAACCCTGCAACTGGAACAAGTAGAAAGAGAGCAGCAAAAGAAGCCCTCAAGCACCAGAAGAAAGGAAATAATAAGAAGTAGAACAGAATTAAATGAAATAGAGAATAGAAAAACAATTGAAAGAGTTAACAAGACCAAAAGCTGGTTCTTTGAAAAGATCAACAAAATTGATAAACCATTGGCCAGACTGACAAAAGAAAAACAGGAGAGGAAGCAGATAACATGTATAAGAAATGAGATGGGTGATATCACAACAGACCCAACTAAAATTAAAAGAACATAACAGAATACGATGAAAAATTGTACTCTAACAAACTTGAAAACCTAGAGGAAATGGACAAATTTTTAGAAACTCACTACCTACCTAAACTAACACAAACAGAGGTAGAACAACTAAATAAACCCATAACAAAAGAAGAAATTGAAAAGGTAATTAAAAGGCTCCCATCAAAAAAAGCCCTGGCCTGGACGGTTTCACTGGAGAATTCTACCAACTTTCAGAGAAGAGTTAACACCGCTACCACTAAAGGTGTTTCAGAGCATAGAAAAGAATGGAATACTCCCAAACTCATTCTACGAAACCAGCATAACCCTGATTCCAAAACCAGGTAAAGATACCACAAAAAAAGAAAATTACAGACCAATATCCCTCATGAACATTGATGCAAAAATCCTCAAAAAAATTTGAGCCAATAGAATTCAACAACCTATTAAAAAAAATAACTCACCATGATCAAGTGGGATTTATGCAGGGATGTTTCAACATTAGAAAAACAATCAATGTAATCCATCACATAAATAAAACAAAAGACCAGAACTACATGATCTTATCAATTGATGCAGAAAAGGCATTTGACAAAGTCCAACACCCATTCATGATAAAAACTCTCAACAAAATAGGAATAGAAGGGAAATTCCTCAATATAATTAAGGGCATTTGTACAAAGCCAACAGCCAACATCATTCTAAATGGAGAGAGTCTGAAAGCATTCCCCGTGAGACCGGGAACCAGACAAGTATGCCCTTTACCACCACTCTTATTCAACATTGTGCTGGAGGGCCTAGCCAGAGCAATTAGGCTAGAAAAAGAAATAAAGGGCATCCAAGTTGGTAAGGAAGAAGTCAAAATATCTCTATTTGCAGATGATATGATCTTATACACAGAAAACCCCAAAGAATCCAGAAGAAAACTATTGGAACTAATAGAAGATTTTAGCAAAGTATCGGGATGCAAGATAAACATACAAAAATCAGTTGGATTCCTCTACACCAACAAAGAGAACTTTCGAAGAGGAAATCACCAAATCAATACCATTTACAATAGCCCCCAAGAAGATGAAATACTTAGGAATAAATCTAACCAGAGACATAAAAGACCTATACAAAGAAAAGTACAAGACACTAAAGCAAGAAACCAAAAGAGACCTGCATGAAGTGGAAAAACATACCTTGCTTATAGATAGGAAGACTCAACATTGTGAAAATGTCAATTCTACCCAAAGCAATCTACAGATACAATGCAATCCTGACCCAAATTCCAATGGCATTTTTTAAGGAGATGGAGAAATAAATCATCAACTTCATATGGAAAGGGAGGAGGCCCTGGATAAGTAAAGCATTACTGAAGAAGAAAAACAAAGTGGGAGACCTCACACTACCTCATGTTAGAACCTATTGTACTGCCACCATAGTCAAAACAGCCTGGTAGTGGTACAACAACAGATACATAGACCAATGAAACAGAACTGAGAATCTAGACATAAATTCATCCACCTATAAGCAGCTGATATTTGACAAAGGCCCAAAGTCCATTAATTGAGGAAAAGACAGTCTCTTTAACAAATGGTGCTGGCATAACTGGATATCCATCTGCAAAAAAATGAAACAAGACCCACACCTCACACCATGCACAAAAACTAACTCAAAAATGGATCTAAGAACTGAAAATAAAATCAGAACGATAAAGATCATGGAAGAAAAACTAAGGACAATGCTAGGAGCCCTAATACATGGCATAAACAGAACACAAACCATAAGTAACAATGCACAAACACCAGAAGAGAAACTAGATAATTGGGAGCTCCTAAAAATCAAACATTTATGCTCATCAAAAGACTTCACCAAAAGAGTAAAAAGACAGCCTACAAACTGGGAAAAAATTTTTGGCTATGACAAATCTGATCAACATCTACTCTCTAAAATCTACAAGATACTGCAAAACCTCAGCAACAAAAAGACAAATAACCCTATTAAAAAATGAGCAAAGGATATGAACAGGCACTTTGCCAAAGAAGATATTCAGGTGGCTAACAGACACGTCAGGAAATGCTCACGATCATTAGCCATTAGAGAAATGCAAATCAAAACTACAATGAGATAACGCCTCGCCCCAACAAGGCTAGTATTAATCCAAAAAACACAAAATAATAAATGTTGGAGAGGCTGTGGAGAGACTGGAACACAAATACACCGTTGGTGGGAATGTAAAATGGTACAACCACTTTGGAAATCAATTTGGCGCTTCCTTGAAATAGAAATAGAAGTACCATATGATCCAGCAATCCCACTCCTTGGAATACACCCTAGAGAAATAAGAGCGGTCACATGAACAGATATATGCACACCCATGCTCATTGCAGCACTGTTTACGATAGCAAAAAGATGGAAACAACCTAGGTGCCCATCAATGGAGAAATGGATAAACAAATTATGGTATATTCACACAGTGGAATACTAGGCAACGATAAAGAACAAGGATGAATCCATGAAACATCTTGTAACATGGAGGAATCTGGAAGACTTTATGCTGAGTGAATTTATCAGTCACAAAAGGACAAATATTGTATAATACCACTATTGTAAGAACTCAAGAAAAGGTTTAAACACAGAAGAAAATGTTCTTCGATGGTTACAAGGGTGGGGAGGGAGGGAGAGAGGTATTCACTAACTAGATAATAGACAAGAATTATCTTTGGCAAAGGGAAGGACAGCACACACTACAGGGGAAGTCAGCACAACTGGACCAAACCAAAATCTAAGAAGTTTCCTGAATACAACCACTTTGAGGGACAGAATAGCAGGGACAGGGGTCTGGGTATCATGGTTTCAGGGGGTACCTAGGTCAATTGGCATAACAGAAGTTTATTAAGAAAATGTTCTGCATGCCACTTTGCTGAGTGGCGTCTGGGGTTTTAAAAGCTAGCAAGCGGCCACCTAAGATGCATCAATTTGTTCCAACCCACCTGGAGTAAAGGAGAATGAAAAACACCAAAGACACAAGGATAATATGAGCCCAAGAAACAGAAAGGGCCTCATAAACCAGAGGCTCCATTAGCTTGAGACCGGAAGAACTAGATGGTACCCGGCTACCACCAATGACTGCCCGACAAGGAGCACAACAGAGAGTCCCTGATGAAGCAGGAGAAAAGTGGGGTGCAGAGCTCAAATTCTAGTAAAAAGACCAGACTTAATTCTTTGACTGAGACTGGAGGGACCCTGGAAGACATCGCTCCCAGATTCTGTATTAGCCCAGAACTGAAACCATTCCCGAAGCCAACTCTTCAAAGATTAGACTGGACTATGGGACATAAAATGATACTCGTGAAGAGAGTGCTTCTTAGCTCAAGTAGATACGTGAGACTAAATGGGCTGCTCCTGTCCAGAGGTGAGAAAAGAAGGCAGAGAGTGTCAAGAGCTGGTTGAATGGACACAGGAAATCTGGGGTAGAAAGGAGGAGTGTGCTGTCACTGTATAGGGAGAGCAGCTAGGGTCACAGCAATTTGTGTATCAATTTTTGTATAAGAAACTGACTTGAATTGTAAACTTTCACTTAAAGCACAATAAAAAATACATAAAGAAATAAAAAGAGCAGAACAGACACAGAGACACACACAGGGATTAAGATGCCATCTGAAGACAGTCACGTACGGCAGATGCATCTACAAACCCAAGAACGCCAAGGATTGCTGGCAGCTACTAGAAGCTGAAGTAGATAAGGAAGTACCTCCCTCAAAAGTGATCCCTTGAATTTGGACCTCTGGCCTCCTGTTCTTTAAAGCCACTATGGCAGGTCTAGCTAACTAAAGCAGCTAGAGGAACTGTAGGACAGTAAGCTATCGTTGATGTTCAGGGAAGACTTGCCGGAGAAAGTGCTGTTTGACACCTGAGGAAAAAAGTAGTTTTCTGGAAGATTAGGGGATGGGAGGAAACAACACGCATGAGGCCCTGGAGTCAAGAGTGACTAAGACATAGTCAGGTAACTGAAAAAAGTTCACTATGGGAAGGTAGACAGGGATAGAGGAGGCTGGGTGGTCAGAAGAGGCCAATCATGAAGGCCTTGAAAACCATGTGAGGGAATTAGAATTCTACTGTGAGAGCAATAGGTCAGGTACCTTTAGAGCAATGTTCTTTTAAATGTGGGGTGTGAAATAAATACAGTGGATCATACCCAGCGGATAAAAATAAAGCAATAATGGCAAATTCTTAAGTGGTAATTACTGTATTTAAGGCAATTGTTCTAAGAACTTTATGTATTTGGTATTAATTCATTGATCCTTAGAGAAACTTTATGAGATGAGTACTATTGTTATCCTCATTTTACAGATGAGGAAACTGAGGTGCAAAGACAGGTTAATGGTCTTGCCCAAGGTCACACAACTAGCAAGTGAGGAGTTGAGATTCAAACCCAGAGTCTGGCTCCACAGTCACATTCTTAACCACTGCACTTTCCACAGTAGAAAAGAGAAGGCAGTATAAATAGTTAAGGGGGAGGTTTTAGTTATATGCATGTATGTAAATGCGTGTATATGTGCTGGGACACAATATAAGGTATATTTCACTGAAGTTTCAAAGCCACTGCCTTAAAGGGATTTAAGAAGGGTAACAACATGGATTTGCATTTTAGAAGGAACATCTCAAGATTTCACAACTAGAAGCCAAGAAGGGTAAACTCTCTTTTGGAGAAGTGTTCAAAGGCCTCATCACTTGACAGGAGGTGGTGATAGGATTTCCGCATTAAGTAGATGGTAGTGGGATGGAACAGGACTATCACCAAAGGCTGGGCAAGTCCGGGGCCACCCATTCTTGCTGTAATCTATGTTAATGGTGTCCTATGAAGTTGTGCAGTGTACAACCTGTGTGGTGGTCCTAGGATTGGATTAGAGATGTTCCTTGAGGAAGAAGTATAGTTAGTGGGGGAAGCAGCTGTAGCAGTTGCCCTTCCCAAGCACGTTCTTAAAAAATGGTACTTTTCAATAGTTCTTTAAAGTAGCATGTTGATATTCCAGGTATAAAGACTATAATGAACTGATATCAGAGGCAACAAGAGACCCAGACATGAGAAGGTAGGCTCCTCCAGAAGGTTAGCTTCTCCACCAGAATGTAACTCCATGGGGACAGGGACTTTGTGTTACTCACTGCTGATCACCAATGTCTAGAATAAACGCTTAGCAAGTGCTTCATGAATATTTGTTGGATGAATATTGAAGGAAATACAATAAGGAATATGAATGAAAAGTAGTCGGATGGTGGTCATTTTTAATGTCCTTCCTCCCCCACTTACCCCTATGACCCACTGTAGCGCAGTCTCCCCCCACCATTGTCCCCTGCTACTCATCTCCTCTGATGTCCCTTCCTCCTCCGTCTGCCTCTCCTATTCATTACATGCCCAGAGGATAAGGATGCTGGTGGCAAGTCATGTGGCTTCTGCTGAATCATATCCCCTCTGACATCGAGCCGAATGTTATTAACAACTCGGAGTTAGCTGCAAAGGCGTGTATGACATTTGTGGATGGCCCAGCCTTGTTCCACAGCAAGGGATTATAGCAGTGTGCACAACTGGAAGTAGACAAACCCTCGCCTGCTAAGATCACGGTACCGTCTCAGAGTGACTGACAGCATTAAACATGGTCTAGACTGATGGGAAGTCCAAGGGTGATTTATGACCCAATATAAAGAAATGTAAATCTTATTCACATGATTCCTGTGTTACTATTGATCCCCCCACCCCCAATACCACCCCCAAAGGTGTCAGGATTAATTCAGCCTTCCCCATTAGGAAGTTGATTCAATCCCAGGCAGCCCCCTGACCTGGCTGGGCTCTGAGTGGCCAGGCCTTGTGGCTTCTTGGTATACTTTCTAATTAAAGTTTGTAGCTCACGGATGCATCCTAATGACCTAGCTGTCACCTGAGCTTTGTTCTGGGGGAGATTGTCCCTCATCTGAGGCATGCAGAGAGGGGCCAACTCAGCCCAGGTAAAAGCCTGTGACTTTCATAGCTTTGACACTAAAAGTCCCATGTCCTGGAAAACCTGTCAGTCTTGGGCAAACAGGGGCCACCAATGACTCTAGCATGTCATACTCAGAAGGGAAAAGGAACTTATGCCTGCTTGTTGGCACAGCCAGACTGGCTCAAGCCAACCATATAAGGGCTTGCCAAAATTAGAAATGTCTTCCCTCTTGGCAAGATCATGCTTTGTTCTTTTTTTTAATCTCAGTGAAATGGAAATGCAAAACACCCAGAGATACAGAGTAGCCACAATGATTTTACTCTCTCCTTCCTCCCCCCCCCCCTCCCCCCAGTCAAATGGAGTGCTAAGCAAAATCCAGATTGCCTGTGTTTGAATTTTTACCTGGGAATTTATTAACTGCAACTTACTTGACCTGTCTATGCCTCAGTTTCCTCATCTATAAAATGGAGATAATGAAAATACTTGCCTCATGGGGTCACTGTAAGGATTAAAAGAGACAATACTTTAAAAACTGTGCTGTGCTTAGGAAATTCGAGCAATTATTATTGTCCTATCTTCCTCTTCAGAAATGGGGTTCTTTACTCTTCTGGAGCTGGCGTTGCTTCCTTGGCAATGGGGCTGGATGACAGAAAGAATCCCCCTGCTGTCTACAGACGAGCATGACTGGGAGACAAGTTCCAATGGTAAGGTGTGACCTTTCCACCTTGCCTTTTAAAACCTTTTTATGTGAATATAACACAAATACAGAAAAACAGCTTAAAACACATGTAGAGTTTCGTGAGTTATTATAAGGAGAAGACTTGTGAGGAATGCCCATGTTGGGAGATAGAACTTTGCTGGCCACACCAGAAGCCCTCCACTGCCCAGTCCAAACTCTACTCCCTCAACTTCCCCTAAGAGCATCCTGACATTTATGGTGGTTGAGAAATGAAGGAAACGATTTGTTTTCTTCAGGGCAAAAATGTGGCATTGTGGTGCTATACAGTCATGACTATCTTACTTCACCTAGAAAACAGAAGGGCTGGTGTCTCCTCTTCTTATTTGAAAGAAATAAAACAAACAAAAAACCTCCAAAGAAGTGTGATTTCTAAAGAAAAGGGTTGAAGTAGGGATTTGCAAATGTTACCCACCTTTTTGTGATTATGTGTCCTCTCAGCTTGAAGGGGCATGCAGATCTCGGTGTATGTTGCTTAAGAAAATAAACAGTAGTCACAGTCCATTAAAACCCATCTGCCTCCTGTGAAATGGAAGTCATTACTGCCTGGGTCAGGGGGGTCTCAGGCCCAAGTCAGAGGGAGCTCACCTACCAATCCTCTCTTTACAACCTTGCAGCTTGCAAAGGGCAGAGTCCAGGCCAGCACACTGCACCTTATTTTTCTATAAGGTCAGTGCTTTTTACACTAAGCCCTGCTTCTCCCCAAACATTCATGAGTATAAAACATCCTAATATAATTTTCTTCTTGTTTTATTGTTGTAAAAATATATATGACACATATGCCAATTTAAAATTTTTCAAGTGTACAATTCCTAACACAATTTTGAAAGGTGCTGAAAAGAGTCCAGGACCCAGATCTGTTATTAAGGTATTAATTGCTAGATTCAGAAAGAGAGAGGCTGGGCGGGTGTGGAAAAGGTCACTGGGACTCTGGGACTTGAGTCAGATAGGCAGGGAGCATGTGCCCCGGGGAATGGGGTGTGAGAGGGAAACAGGGCTTAATGGAGGAAATTGTTTATTGATGGGCAGGCAGAAATTAAGACTAGCAAGCACAATTTGAAATATGGCATGGTGTGTCTGTTAGGACTAGTTTCATCTTCATAGAACAGAAAACCCAAATAACAGTGGTTTACATATGATAGAGGCCAGTTTAGTTCTCATGTGAAAGATATCTGGTGGTATGTAGTCCATGAGCCGTGGTAGAGCAGTGGTTAAGAGCTTGACTGCTAACCAAAAGATTGGCAGTTTGAATCTACCAGCCGCTCCTTGTAAACCCTATGGAGCAGTTCTACTCTGTCCTATAGGGTTGCTGTGAGTCAGAATCAACTTGATGGGTTTGGTTTTTGGTATGCAGTCCATACTGGGTGTGTTGGTTCCATAAATTGTTAGGGACCCAGACTTTTCCCTTCCTGCTTTATCCTTAACAAAAGACTTCCATCCTTAAGGATTCCTCATGGTTTAAGATGGCTGCTGGAACTCCAGTCATCACCTCCAAGTTTTAGGCAGTGAGAAACAGGAAAAGGTCAAAAGGATGTGCCTTGCCACAGAGTCAGCCCCTTTTAATTAACCTTTCAGAAGCTTCACCTGACAACTTCTGCTTTCATCTCATTGACCATGCCTAGCTGAATGGGAGGCTGGGAAATACAGTCTTGGCTTCCTGGAATAAAACTGAGATTCTTCTGGAAAGGTAAGCATGGAGAATGAATGGGGAGGTAGGGCAACTATCAGTCTTTTGCACATATGATGACCAGTGAAGCCTAATCTTTAAGTATGGGACCTCTAGAGTCAGATTACTTGGGTTAATATCTGGGCTTTATGACCTACTAGCTATCTGATTGACTGCAAGACACTGAACATTTCTAAGCCTCACTTCTCTCAACTGTAAGATGAAGAAAGTAATCAAATGTCTCCCACGACTTATGAGAGTCAAATAAAAACATATATGTAAAGTGCTTAGTATAGTGCCTGGCACATTAAAAATACTCCAACTAGCGGCTATGACTCTGGTTTAAGAAATTGGAAGCAAAATTTCAACAACCTATGCATACCTACCTACACATGATAAAAATTAAACTCCATTTAAAAATATGTGTCATCCAAAAAGTATGATTGAAGGATTTACAAACCTGTACTGATAGCTTTTTTAAAGTGTGATTTTTGTAGCACTAAATGATTTGAAGTGTCCTTGAACTCTGTGTAAAGGGGTTTGACCAGTTTGAGGGACTCCTCATGAATCTGAGGGGATGTGGGCCTTCCCTGATCCCATTACTCGACCTGGTTGAGATGGAAGGGCAGACACTGCACTGACCACACTCAAATGGGCTGGACCATGTAGACGTTCTGCTCCTGACTTTCTGCCCTCAAACTTGTACTGTACTCATCCAGGAGTAAACTCCTTCCCTTCTGTTCTCCTTCTCTAGGCTTCAGACCATCCTGCTGAGATCTTCAGCATCCTTCACCCTCCCTGGAAAGCTCTTTGGTTCCACCTTTTGGTGGTCCTATTCTCTCTCTGAGCCCATTTCTTTCAGTGTCCCTACCTCAGGGACCAACCTTCCTTAGTCTACATTTCCCAAAGTGTGTCCTAAGGAACATTCCTTTCAAACACTGTTCTGTCATCAAATTTGTGTCAGGAACATGATACACAAACCCCCTTTTGAGAAGTCACATGCACAGTAGCATATTAAAGACTCTGAGAAATCCTTAAAAGAATAAGTTAACATTATTTAACCCAATGTTTCCCACTTATTGATCAGGAAATCTTGGCCTAGAGGCCAGCTTTAGGAGCCTTCACGCCTCACATTTTGTATAATTCCAAGTCAAGTATACTTTTTTCTGATGTGTCATTTTCTTGTTCCTGGGGAGACCTCCTGCTGAGTTCCTATTTTCTGCCAAGAAGACATGTCAGGTTTGAAGCCCCATTTGCAGAGCTGAGATGATCACCAGTTCCTTGAAATGAATGAATGATGAATCCCTTCCTGATGCCGCTTATAAACTCACCCTTCTTCCTCGAGTTCTCTGGGGTGAGAAATGAGATAATGTCTGTGAAAAGTGCTTTAGAAACCATTAAATGCTATATAAATGTTAGTTGTTACTATTACGATGACTCACTTTGTTGTTCCAATCCCCTTCTCCCTGGGAAGTGGCATTTTTAGAATCATAGTTTCATAAAATGAAAATAACTGGAAGCCCCACATATAGTAATAGCCATCTCTCCAATAGAGTCCACTCTGTTGTGCAATAAGATAATGACTGTAATACATGATGAAGGAAGAAAGAAGTGTAGACATCACCTTCCTTGACTCCTCTGGTTATTCTCAGACACACAAGCCCAGAAACCACTACACCAACATGTCCAGACACTCAGAGCTGCCTCCTGTCTGTCTGGCCCCCAAACTTCTGGTTCAGACTCTCTAGCCACCACAGTGGCATCCCCTAATCATATTTTACAGTGACATCCTTCTCTGAATCACATTAAAGCTGGGCCAGGAAATACTAGCCAAGGCCTGATTCACCTAAGCCCCCAAACAATGAACTCTTCCTTGTTTGTTTTGAAAGACTTGAGCTGTGGCTCCTCCTTTTCACAATACCACCACAGTTTCAGAGGCATACCCAGCCAGGGAGCACAACCAGGGTTGGCAGTGGGTCAGGGGCAAGGTTTGAGTCCATTTTTGCTGCCTTCTTTCTCATTTCTACTCCAGAGGAAATAGAAAAAAAAAAAAATCCAGGACTATCCAGCCCAGGTAAATCAAAACCAAAAAACTCAAATCTGTTATCGTCCAGTCGATTCTGACTCATGACGACCCCATGTGTTATAGAGTAGAACTGCTCCATAGGGTTTTCTTGGCTGTGATCTTTATGGAAGCAAATTGCCAGGGCTTTCTTCCATGGTGATGCTGGGTTGGTTTGAATTGCCAACCTTTAGGTTAGTAGTAGAGAGCAAACTGTTTGTACCATCCAGAGACCTTCAGGTAAATCAGCTGCCACTGAAGATATTTGGTATAGGGTTCCCCTAAAATGGTGTACAATCCTGGGGGCAGCTTCTAATCTGTGTTATGTGGCACAGATGTGATCATGGAGGGAGGATAAGATGAATTGAACCCTCAGTCCTGGGTGACTGAGCCCCAAATATAAAAACCCAGCCAGAAGAGTAGCTCACTCAGGTAGCTGTGGACATCTCATGGCACTGAGCGTGTAGGTTGGGGACATAAGCAGGAAGTCTCACCTCATCTTTCTTAAGCAGGGGAACAATCTGAAACATTCTTTTCCTTTGATAGAGGCTAGAAATTGTAGGAAGTCCCTGGGTGGTGCAAACGGATCACATGCTCGACTGCCAACCAAAAGGCTGGAGGTTTGAGTCCACTCAGAGATGCTTCAGAAGAAAGACTTGGCGATCTACTTTAGAAAAAATCTGCCACGGAAAACCCTATGGAGCGCAGTTCTACTCTGACACACATGAGTCCCACGAGTCAGTGTAGACTCAATAGCAACAGGGTACAAGGTGTTGGGAAGACTGGTTGTGCAGGCCTTCCTCAGGCCGCGGGCTCTGTGAAAGGAGTGCAGGATCCTAGAAGGCCAACTTTGAAAAGGTGGAAGCAAAATGAAGTCTATTCAGCAAGGTAGGGTTTTCTGAGGCCTTTTGTTTGACTTAAAAAATGAGGGATAGACACGGAGATAAAGAGAGAGGTTGGTTGCTGGGCCTGAGTGTGAATTTAAGACGGCAGCCTCTAGGTGGCGCACAGACCGTAATAAATACCCTGAGAAGAGGAAGAGATTTCATCAGCAGATTGAGCTTCGTAGCTCAGTTCAGAAGCGGGGGAGCTTTTACAGACAAGCTACTCCCCACCCCAGCGGAAAGACAACCTCCCAGTCTAAACCCTCTGGATCCAGTGTAAAGATGGCAGAGCTTTGATCATTTTGATGACAACGGGGTGGGGGCGGGGGCGGGGAGGAATCGCGTCTACCTTAGGATGCCGTGGAGCTGTCTGCTCTGGCCTTTCTCCGCTGGTGACGAGAGGTGAGGTGAGCCCATGGAAACGTTCAGAGCTCAGCGCTCGAAGAAGAAAGGGCCTCTTTCACTGGGGCTGTTGTTACTCCCTGAGAGTGTCAGCGGTGGTGGTCTCCCAACGCAACGGTAGAAGGGGTGATTTTCTCAGCTGTCAAATAATGCTTTCAGTCCGCTCAGCTTCTGTGTTTTTTTCCCTCCTTTTTTCAAGCCTGTATCATCTCAGCAAATGCCCCCAAGTGAGCAAGGGATAAGGGTGGAGGTCATCCTCTGGGAAGGTAATGGGTGGGCAGCTCCAGGGCCAGTATTATTTACACAAACAACTAGCATGCACACACGCCGACCCACTGCAAGGACAGTGTCGGTAATGACCTGGATAATAGAACAATCCTTTGCCGCAGTGAATGGAGCAGGCAGCACCCACTATCGTCCCCAGGTTAATTCCGGTTTGCTCCATTATACCACACATATTCGAGGGGTCAGTTATTTCAGCTTCACTGAATGGGTCTATTTATGATTCTGTGCAAACTGGGATTCCTTAGCCAGTCAGTCAAACACATTTATGGAGGGTCCCACATTTGACTCAAGGCTGGGGTGAAAGAAATGTGGAGGAAAGGGAAGCTTCTGTCTCAGCCTTCAGGAAGCGGTAGTCTAGTGCTGTGCTGTCCAATACTGTAGCCAGTAGCCACACGTGGCAATTTAAATTCACATTAAAACCAGTTGCCATCAATTCTGACTCGTGAATTCATAAACTGTGCTCCATAGTGTTTTCAATGGTTGGTGTTTTTGAAGTAGGCCACTAGGCCTTTCTTTCCATGCTCC
This sequence comes from Dugong dugon, assembly GCA_030035585.1. NCBI lineage: Eukaryota > Metazoa > Chordata > Mammalia > Sirenia > Dugongidae > Dugong > Dugong dugon. Next base: position 119,714,576 of record CM057461.1, on the reverse strand, counting down.
TCTGGGTGGATTCAAACTGCCAGCCTTTCGGTTAGCAGCCAAGTGATTAACCATTTGCACCACCCAGGGGCTCTTTAAATTTACACTAAAACTACTAAAATTAAAAATTATGTTGGGTAGTGCTGTAGCCTTTGGGCACCGATGGAAATGATATAAGGCCACTTACAAAGGTGACAATGAACCACTTAATGGGAGGTACATACTAATGAGAGGAAATGAAGGCTCAGTCAAGTTGTCTCTCAGCCAGTAAAGGGTCTTCTGATTCCTACTCCAGAATTTATAAGCATCCTGACGATGCTCTTAACTCCAGTACACTACAGTTTTGTGTCTGAGGAAGGCTTTAGTTATTAGAATAGAATTTAAAGTCATTTAGAAGCATGCTTTCTGAACTGTGGCCCTCAGGTGTATTAGTGACTCATCTCAGGCTTCACTTCACCTTCCCCACCTGCCACCTTTGAGCCGTTCGCCCTTACTGGTATTTACTATTTGTCAGGGGCTGGGCTAAGTACTTTCACACATCTCATCTACTTCTCACAACCTGTGGAGAATTGGGTACTAATATTGGAATTGCTGGCTACCTAACCAGTAGCATCCATTTCCCCTCCCCAAATACTACCCTAGCTTTCTCTTCGCCTCTCAGGAAGCACTGTGCCTTCCCACAGTGAGTGGATCCCACTCCTAGCTCCAGGCATGGGCCTAATTGTTCCAAGAGGAGTTCTTGCAGCAATTAGGCTAATTGGGGCATGACATTCCCCTCACCATACCAACTAGTTAAGCAATGATCGTAAGACTGCTTTGGGCCACTAGGAGACAAGGGGGGAGTTAGCTAAGGGCTTCTGGGAAAGAAATTTGCCTTTTCTTAAGAGCCAGTTATTAGAGGAGATAGTCTCTCTTTCTCTGGACCTTGTAGTTGTGGATGTAAGGCCTGGAACTGCTATAACCATTTCCCTGCTGAACTCACAAAGGAGGGAAGAGCCAAAACACCCACAGAGAAAGAGAGTAGGGCTGGGACTGAGCCATGCTGCTGCTCTGGGCTTGGTGACATGGGCCAGTCAACCCCTTGATTTTTTTAAAATTTAGAGTTAAGCTTTCTGTGACTTGCAGCCCAAAGTATCCCAAATGATAATTCCGTTCTGCAGCTAATGAAACTCGGGCTAAGAGAACTTCAGTAACTTGCTCAGAGTCACCTTGCTACTAAAAAGCAGAGCCAAGATACAGATGTAGATGTTCTTTTTTTTTTTATTATTATTGTTGTAGTTTAAGTGAAAGTTTACAATTCAAGTTAGTCTCTCATACAAAAACTTATACATACATTGTTATGTGACTCTAATTGCTCTCCCTATACTGTGACAGCACACTCCTCCTTTCCACCCCTGATTCCCCATGTCCATTCAACCAGCTGCTGACCCTCTCTGCCTTCTCATCTCACTGACGTAGATGTTCTTGACCCCAGAGCATGTCTTTTTTGTTTTAACCAGGCTGGTTTTTCAAAGGATTGGGGGCAGAAACTGGCAAGACCCAATAAATGAAATCTTTATGTCCCCAAGAGTGATATTTTACCTTGAATCTCACTTGAGAATGTCTGACTGCTCGATTTACAGAGGCATCTGCAAACCATATACAGACTTAAAAAACTCACTGGCAGCAATTCTTTGTGGTCCTTTCCAACTATTGACACTTTGACCCTTTGCCTTTATTTATCGAGGATATGGGGAGCTTGCTAGTGAGCCAGCAGGTGCTCAACTCCCTTCAGTGTTGAATACTGTGGCTGTTGCCCTAGAGACCTTTTTCAATCTTTCCGGATTTAGACAACACCCCAGGGAGGGATGTGATTTCTCCTCCCTGACTGTCTCATTGTCACTCACACGCTGTCTCTCCACTGCCTCCCCCAACAGTGCACTTGACCTTACCATTTAATGAAGGTCATCCTCCCTGCAAATATCACATTAAACGTATCAGGGACTGATCAAGTGAGAGATTTTCCAGCAGAAAGGTCACAGCTGGAAGGCCTCATCTTTCCCTGCTCCCCTTGACTGGAGCCCTGGAGGAGAGACCTCTGGGTGATGTGGAGCATACCCACTCGGTAATGCCACATTGAAGCATGTGGGATTAGCATCAGCTACACTCTGCTGTTGCACTTAACAGGGGAACTAACTTAGACAACACTGCCATTGAGAACTTTTATCTTTGCCCTGGCAGAAGGGGCCGTTCACATCAAGAGCCCACAACCTGCAAAAATTGTTTTCATCCAATGGTTAGGCCTAATGGTGTAGTTTTAGATAGCTAAAGCTGCAAGGAGCTTTTCTCTCTCATGCCTGCTTTCCTTTGCTTTTGCTGCCTGGACACATTTACTGATTATTAAAGCACCACATGTGTTTGATTTTGCTCCAAATAAAAAACTGAGGGAAACCAACCCATGTCCTATGCTGGCAGAAGGTCACTGGGGTGGTTCTGAACAGAATGAATTGTACCTAAAGATCAGAAGTAGGTGAGGTTGAGTCTTGGTGTCCTCTTGCTTCCCCCCTTATTATCTCCTTGCTTTCCAGCCTCCAGTCACCTGGTTCATCTTCATTCTCAGCTGAGGGTCTCTGCTTCCAGCATAGGCCCTACCCTAGTGGAATCCAGTGTTTGGGCCCAGATGGGGATAAACCTCATCCCAAAGGCATGCAAAGAGGGGATGGTTTTGAGAGTATCTGCTGTGTAGCATCGAGCTACCAGTCTCCATGGAAGTAGAACATGAGTGAGCTCCCAGTCCTTGGATATGTTCAGATTGAACCAAGGTTCCTGGACAGGATGACAGCAGTGTAGACAGGGTGAGGGAGTGTCTAAGAGCACAGGCTCTAGGCTCAGACGGCCCTGGGCTTAAACCTGGCTCAGCCAGGTGTGTGACTTGGGCACGTTACTGAACTTTTGTTTTCTCAGAGCCTTAGTTTTTCATCCTTCACTAAGTTGTCATTTAGGGTTATCTGAAAGAATACATGTGTCTATAGAGCCAGAAAGTAGACTGTGGTTGCCAGGCACTGGGGGTAGGGAGGAAATGGGTAGTGACTACTAATGGGTATAGGGTTTCTTTTTGGAATAATGAAAATGTTCTGGAATTAGATAGTGGTGATGGTAGCACAACCTTGTGACTATACTAAAAAACAGAGAATTGTACTCTTTAAAAGGATGAATTTTATGGTATGTGAATGATATTTTATTTTAAAAAGTAGAAAAAAATAATACATGTAAAACACTTAGCACAGTGTCCAGCCCAGAGTTCCATTGTTAATACGGTAGTGAACATTGTTGCATTATTATTCAAGCTAAGGCAGTAACTGACAGGATGTTGTTGTTGCATGCTGTCAAGCCAATTTTCGACTCATAGTGACCACATGTGACACAGTAGAACTGCCACATAGGGTTTTCTAGGCTGTAATCTTTATGGGAGCAGATCACCAAGTCATTCTCTCACAGAGCTGCTGGGTGGGTTCTTACTGCCAACGTTTTGGTTAGCAGCCGAGTACTTAACCGTTTCTCCACTAGACTCCTTAACCAGTAGGATAGGCCCACCCTTAGTGAATAAGAATACATAGCAGGCACTTACCTGGAGAGTCCATTTAATTTGAAGACTTCTGGGCAGGAGTTTTTTTTTTTTTAAACAGTTTTAATATAGCAAAAAAGATATAAATGAAGAGACACCTAGGGCAAGGTTCTGGAGGGTACCCAATGTGAACCTTCTATGTCCCAAAAACAGACATGCTGTCCTCCCACATGCATCAGTGTCTTTCACCAACCAGGAAGCCCATGGAGCTTCCATGTCCAGAGTCTTTACGGGGGCCTCAGTACCTAGGCAGGATTTATTGAATCAGCCCACCTCCACTGAGGTCAGCTAATATCACAAGGTGGGCTTTCTGATCTGGCCAGCCCCCACCTGAGTCACCTCATTAACATACCTCAGCTGTGGTCTGGAGGCTTCATCAAATACACTTTAATCCCTGGGGAAATTCCAAGGTTTTAGAGGTTTTCTTTCAGGAACCAAGGAGAAAGACCAAATTCTTTAGGTGAAGTTAATGTAAATCCTGCACTGTATAATTAGAGACTGTGTCAGGTAAGAGAAGGTGACTTAAGCTGGGTACAAAGGAAGAAGTGGGATAGGGAAGGGGGTGACAACAGTTAGCCTGATGTGCCCAACTGCTAGCATTTGTCTGGAAGGAGATTGTGTTACACAGAAAAAGGTGAGGCCAGATAAGAAACAGATATGATTTGTTAGCCAAGGGTGCTGTTGGAAATTTTCTTTTCTTCTTTTTTTTTTTTTTAACTGTACTTTAGGTGAAGGTTTACAGAGCAAATTAGTTTCTCATTAAACAATTAATACACATATTGTTTTGTGACATTGGTTGCCAATCCCATGACATCAACACTCGCTCCCTCTCTCCCTCTCTCCCTCGAGTTCCCTGTTACCAGCTTTCTTGTCTCTTCCTGCCTTCTCGTCTCTGCCCCTGAGCTGGTGTACGCATTTAGTCTCATTTTGTCTTATAGGCCTATCTAATTTTTGGCTGAAGGGTGAACCTTAGGAGTGACTTCAGTACTGAATTAGAAGGTTGTCCCATGGCCATACTCTCAGGGTTTCTCCAGTTTCTGTCAGATCAATAAGTCTGGTTTTTTTTTGTGAGTTAGAATTTTGTTCCATATTTTTCTCCAGCTCTGTCCAGGACCCTCTATTGTGATCCCTGTCAGAGCAGCCGGTGGTGGTAGCTGGGCACCATCTAGTTGTGCTGGACTCAGTCTGGTGGAGGCTGTGGTAATTGTAGTCCATTAGTCCTTTGGACTAATCTTTCCCTTGTGTATTTGGTTTCCTTCATTCTGCCTTCCTCCAGATGGGGTGGGACCAGCAGAGTATATTAGAGAGACACGCATAAGCTTTTAGGACCCCAGACAGTACTCACCAAGCTAGAATGTAGAACATTCTGTTTATAAACTATGCTATGCCAATTGAGCTAGATGTTCCCTGAGACCATGGTCCCCAGCCCTCAGCCCAGCAACTTGGTCCTTCAGGGATTTTGGATGTGTCTATGAAACTTCCATGACCTTGCCTTGCTCAAGTTGTGCTGACTTCCTTCTGGGGGGAATTTAATAATTTAACTTCTAAATAACTTAAAATATTATTTGTACATTAAACAAATGTATATGGAATAGAATGCAAAATTTACACAAAATAGAAAAACCCAAGACTTCAAATAAGTTCCTTTTTTGAGAAGGATCCTGCAGTACATATTTATACTTGTCTGCCTTCAGAGCTACTTCTTTGAACAATTTTGGGTGGAACCTGTAAGATCAGACCCTTGGGGTGATTTTTGCATGCATCAGTGAGAGTCTGAGGCTCTGGGGAAACTTGGCCCTAAGCATCACAACATTCACTCCCAACAGGCTCAGCAGGGACTCCTTAGACCCTGCACTTTGGTGGTGTGTTGGTCTGCAGACAGCCTCTGCCTCCCTCCTAAGCTATCACCTCTTGCTTCTCCTTCCTTACCTCTGTATTCCTAAAGGATGGAATAGAGATTAGGCCTGGAACTGGAAAGATTGGCAATCACAATCCCTTTGTTGTTGCTATTAGGTGCCATCAGGTCAGTTCTGACTCATATTTGACCCTAAATTATAGAGTAGAATTGCCCCCACAGGATTGCAGCTAGTGGATTTGAACTGCTGATCTTTTGGTTAGCAGCTGAGCTCTTAACCACTGTGCCACCAAGGCTCCATCCAAGCTTTAGGCAACACAAACCAAGAGTTAGCTGTCTGGGAGAACAAGACTTAGCCCAAGCATTGGGTTCCCTCATCCTTGTCCACCATCAGATGAAAGTTTCAACAGATAAGAGATGTGATCTGCTATCCACAGAGACATCAGAGATTGGATGCTTTCCAAAGATTTTTAGGCCAATACCATTGAATTCTTGAGTTTTTCATTTTCTCTTCGCAAACATCCTGAGGAGTCCCACCTGCTCCCTAGTAGAGATTCCACCCCTGAAAAAACAACCTCAGCAGCCTCACTGTCTCCTACTATATAGGAATGCTGCTGTGTATGTGAGACAGAGTCTGAGAGAGGAATCATGTTGAATCTAAAACAATGATATTCTAACAAAAAGTGATTTTTTGGAACATTTTACTGTGCTTTAAGTGAAAGTTTACATAGCAAATTAGTTTTCCAATCAATAATTCATACACAAATTATTCCATGAAATTGTTTACAATCCCCACAATGTGTCAGCACTCCCCCCCTTTGCTCCCTGGGTTCCCCGTTTCCATCCATCCAGTTTCCCTGCCCCTCTCTGCCTTCTAGTCTTTGGTTTTGGGCAAATGTTGCCCTTTTGGTCTCGTATAATTGATTGTTATAAGGAGCACTTTCTTCATGGGTGTTACTGTTTATTTTATAGGCCCATTAATTATTTGTTTGAAAGGTAGCCTCCAGGAGTGTCTTCAATTTCAAGTTAGAAGGTTGTCTTAGGGTAATAGTCCTAAGGGTTTCTCCAGTCTCTTTCAGACCAGTAAGTCTGGTCTTTTTTTTTTTTTTTAATGTACTTCAGGTGAAGGCTTACAGAACAAATAGTTTCTCATGAAACAGTAGTACACATGTTGTTTTATGACATTGGTTAACAACCCCACAACATGTCAACCCTCTAACTTCTCAACCTTTTTTTTTGGTGAAAATACACATAGCCAAAGATACACCATTTCAAAAATTACTACATGCACAGTTCAGTGACATTGACTACGCTCTTCCAATTGTGCTGCTATTCTCACTTAAGATGAAGGCTTACAGAACAAAATAGTTTCTCATTTAACAATTACTACACATGTTGCCCTATGACAATGGTTAACAATCTCACAACACATCAACAAATATCCTTACTCAACCTTGGGTTCCCTATCACCAGCTTCCTTGTCCCCTTCTGCCTTCCGGCCCTTGTCACTGGACTACTGTACCTCATTAGTCCCATTTGGTTTTACAGGGCTGTCCACGCCCAGGCTGAAAGGTGAACCTCAGAGATAACTTCACCACTGAGCTAAAAGGGTGTCTGGGGGCCATACTCTCGGGGTTTCTCCAGTCTCCTTTAGGCCAGTAAATCTGGTCTTTTTTTGAGAGTTAGAATTATGTTCTACATCCTTCTCCAGCTCTGTCCAGAACCCTCTGTTGTGATCCTGGTCAGAGCAGTCAGTAGTGGTAGCCAGGCACCATCTAGCTGTACTGGACTCAGTCTGGTGGAGGCCTTGGTAGCTGGTCTTTTTTTTTTAATTTGAATTTTGTTCAGCCTTTTTCACCCATTCTAACGGGGACATTCTATTGTGGTCCTGGTCAGAGTGGTCGGTAGTGGTAGCCAGGCACTATCTAGTTCTTCTGGTCTCAGGTTAGAGGAGGCTGTGGTTCATGTGTGCCATTAGTCCTGTGGACTACTTATTGAGTCTTCTGTTTTCTTCTTTCTCCTTTGCTCCAGGCTGGAAGAGACCAATAATTGTATCTTAGATGGCCATGCGTAAGCTTCTAAAACCACAGATGCTACTCACCAGAATAGGACATAGAACATTATCTTTATGAACTGTGTTTTGCCAATTGACCTAGATGACCCCCTGAGAATATGGTCCTTAGCCTTCAAGTCCACATAAGTTCAGTCCCAATGTCTAAGTAGTTCCTGTAATTGTGCTCCCTATGTGCTTATTATATATGTGAGTGTACATGAAGTATTTACAAATTTGTTTGAGAAATATCCACAACCATATCTGTATATGTATGCAGGAAAAAGTGATGTTTTATGTAGTAATAGATAACAGACAAACAATGAGGAGCAGATTATAAGCCTGGTTCTAAATCATGATAAGTATGCACCATTTCCACACTAAGAAAAATTTATCGAATTTTCCACGATTGCAATTGGACCATGTCTCTTTCCCAGAAAGAATTAATGAGTCAACTGCGATCATTGGGGGGGAGATTTGGGTGCTGTTCCACCTGTTCCGTGAGGCACGGAATGATCATTTGAGATACCTTGTGGCTTTGTGGTTCTGCCCATCTGCTGGAACCTCCCTACATCAGCATTCACTGGGGAACAGAATTTGGAACAAGAAGGTCTCATTTGACTTCATCCAAGGGGATTTAGTCACTGCAGTTCTAAAGTTCCTTATGGTAAGACTATGACACAGTTCCAGAACATGGCCCCAAGGCTTGGATTATAGCCAGATACAGAGTGTGTGCGTGATCGTGTGTGCTTGTGTGTGTGCGCGTAGAGAGAGAGAATGCTCAGTCAATTACATGTATATTCTCACTGTATATATTGCTTTGAGATGAGAATGGGGCCTCTCCGTTACTTCCCCCATCTGGGACGAGGCCTCAGAAATGTCACCCTCAATTTTTCTCTCACCCTTTCCTCCTCAGTAAGTGCGCATTCAGCTGTGTGTACCTTTGTCAGGGCCAGTCTGAATACAGATTAGCGGTTAAAGCCACAGGGTGATAAGACTATGGCTTTCTCCAGTCCAGAACACAACTCCTCTGAGGAGTTCCTTCCCTGAGTTTTGGATTCCTTGCTCAGCCAGCCAACTCTACCTATTTCCATCTCAGGTCCTTCTTGCCCTGTTCCCAGGAGGTTTCTATCCTTCTCCTACTTGTACTCTGCCACATTCCACGATTTATGCTACCTTTTTACCAACTGCTCCACAGTCCCAAGGGAGGGACTGTGGCCCCACCTCCTCAGCCTCGCATGAGTTTTAGCCTCTGCCCTATTCTCTGAACACTCTTTCAACTTTGCCTCCCTCCTCTCTTCTCTCCTAACTGCCCTCTGCCTTTCACGCACAAGCCTTTGCTCTTTTATTCTAGCAAAACCATTCAAAGTCTCTCGCTCACCCACTCACTATGGCAGGAGCTAGGCAGGAACGGTGACTCTTAACAATGCGTTCAGTTAAAGTCCCTTCTAAGGCCTCTGTGTGGGAGGGATCTCATGGCAAATACACACAATAAGAGAGGGTAGTTGGCTTTTTCTTCACAATGAGAGTGTGCTGATGAATTACCCACAAAAATAATGCCAGCTATAAACTCCTGGGGCGGGCTCTGTTTGGTTCTCTTCTGTGGCTTCAAGACTGGCTCAGATAAGGGCCCTTGCAGGTGGCCTGCTTGCCCAGGTGTCTGGACACCTAGGCTGAGGGGAGAGGAGGCTGGGAACCATGGACCCCCTAGAAACACTACAGCTGTCTTTGACAGGATTGAAAACTGGCTGACTGGGGCATGTTCTTCGGGGTTACTTGGATTTGGCCCAGGGATGGGGTTCTGATTTCTCTTTGCTATCTATGTAGTGATAAAGAAACAAGACAGTACTGGAAATGGTACCACCAGAAAGAAATAAATGAGAATGATGACACATTGTGGAAAATGTAACCAATATCACTGAATAATTTGTGTAGAAATTGTTAAATGGGAACCTAATTTACTGTGTAAACTTTCACCTGAAATACAATAAATTATTATTTAAAAAAAGGAAATAAGAGATAAATAATGATGGGCAAATTATAAGTCTGGTTGTAACCATGATAACTATGCACCATTTCCATGCTAAGAAGAATTTATTGAATCTTCTGGGATTGAGATTGGACCATTTCTCTCCACCGCCACCCTAATAAATTAATAAGACACAGCTGTGATCATTGGGGGAGATTTGGGTGGTGTTCCACCTGTTCCCTCAGGCACTGAATGATCATTTGAGATGCCTCTGGCTTTGTGGTTCTGCCCATCAGCCGAAACCTCCATACATCAGTATTCACTGGGGAACAGAATTTGGAACAAGAAGGCAGCATTGGACTTCACCCAAGGGGATTTAGTCACTGCAGTTAGATAAGACTGTGGCACAAGCTGTGTGTGTGGAAAGCTGAAGCTGAAGTTCCGCAGCTCTCAGGTGTATGTAGTCTGACTCTACCTCTGCTTCACCAGCCACACCTGTCTGGAACACTCTGATATTGCTTTTATGGCCCCCAATCAGGTGTCTATGACATTAGTCACAAAAACCTTGACACTGAGTGTTCAGACTGCACCAGCTCTAACAATCTATTAGTCAGATGGTGCCTTCATAACCACTTCTCTCTGATTGGATGGGTCCCTGAACACTGGCCTGACAGAATGCCGACCAACCCTGTGCCCTGTTCTCATAGCCAAGCTTGTGGGAACTCTAGAGGCAGACTGTCTGGGTTTGCTTTCCAGTTCCTCTCCTCACTCATCATGTGATGTCAGGCAAGTTACTTAATCTCTCCATACTTTCACTATTTCATCTATAAATTGGAGATAATTTTAGTGCCTACCTCATTAAGTTGTGTTATGGATTAATAAGTAATGATATGATGTGTTTAAAACAGTGCTAGGTACATAATAAGTACTTGGAAAATGCTAGCTATTATTATTGACAGTAGCAGTAGGATTATGGCTACGCAAGTCCCAGCACAGCTGCAGAGAAAGCCTACCACAAACAACTTTGTAGAGCAGATAATTACCAGTGCTCGCTTTGAGCTGGCTAACCCAAGGGTGAAACGTGTTCCTCATCACAATAAATAGATGGCTGTTCCCAAAGACATCTTCCCTGCCCTGTCCCATTGGGACTGAGAGTGGCATCCCTTTTGTAGTGTGGCGCACCTCTGGCTTCTGGGTGGCCGTCACTCGCCAGCCTCCCCCTGAGGTCCTGGCTGGTGTGAACCAAGCACAAGGAGTGGGGTCTGTGTAGAAGCCAGCCTCCTGGCTTACCTGGCACAAGTTGCACCTGACGGATTCCAGGAACTGCTTTTGTTCCCCAGGTGGCAAGAATGTGGCCTTCCTAGAGATAAATTTTGAGATTCATGCTGATTCAAGTGAAGGCGAGGATGACAGGAAGGACGAAGAGGAGAAGTGCTAGTCACTTGCTCCATTCAGCTCCACAGCCTAAGTGTGTAGAAGGTGTACTGTTGGGTGAGGCTGCCTTCCCTGTCAACTGAAATCATGTCTCAAGTTCCCTTGTATCTGTAGAACTTTCCTTTACATCCATGGAACTAAAGCCTCTGGGATGTGGGGAAAGAGGTAGTGAACTTGCCCCAGACTCACTGAACCCAAATCTCTGCAGGTGAGGCAAAGTTCCCACTGGTGATACTGATGTACCTCCATGCTTGAAACCCATGAATTTATAGGAATTACCTGACACTAAGGGGTCTAGAGGAAGTCCCTGAGTGGCACAAATGTTAAGCGCTGAGCTACTCACCAAAAGGTTGGCAATTCAGATCCACCCAGAGGCACCTTGGAAGAAAGACCTGGAAATCTGCTTCCCAAAGATCACAGCCTTGAAAATCCTATGGAGCACAGTTCTAGTCTGTCCACATAGGGTCGCCATGAGTCAGAATCAGCTCAACGGCAACTGTTTTATTCTTTTTGGTAAGGGTCTGGTGCCAGACAATCATTTAGTGTAAACCCAGAGGGTTCGGTCCAAAGGCAGACATAAATTGGCATCTTTCTGTCCAAACTAGTTTTCTAAGAACTGCCTGAGAAAGCCAATCCTTGGATCCAAATTAAACCTATCCCCTCATGTTTCCTGGCTGAATTCAGACCCCATGCTGGGTTATTTCCCAGACTTTCTTCTGCAGGGCCACATGGGGGAATAGGTGCCACCACCCAGGTGTAGAATCTTTGAGTGTCTGGATTGAGATGTGCCCTGATCTGAGTTGCAAAGCAGACAAGATGCCCAGTGAGGTGTTCTCTCCCACCACCAGACCTCCACAGGCTGGCCCTGGGAAGGAACCTGATGGCCTGGCTGAGAGGCAATGTGGAGCCACAGCAGGCCTGTAACCTAAGCCCAGGTACCGTTCCTGGTGGGTTGTTGAGCATGCTGCTGTGGGTGAATGGAGACAGCGCATATGGCCCTCACCCCTCACTAACCGCCTGGGGCCTTGACAGGGGAGCTGGGCACCACCTCAGTCTGCCCCTGCGTCCTCTAGCACACTGCTCCCTGGACGCTGTCTGACAGCCTCGGGCTGTAAGTGAGAATCCATGGGCTAAAATGTTTCCCTGCAGGCTGATTCCTGAGAACAGCCACCAGGCAGGCAGCTGCTAGGAAGACTTTTGGCCTAGGAGCTGGACTCAGGGTTCTCATTGTGAACCCAGCTCAGATAAAGGAACCTCAGCTTGGGGCAGGGCTGGGTGAGGCAGCTGAGGCTAGAGACCAGCAAAGGCCTTCTCAGTGGCTCTCAGGGGAGAGGAGACTGTGAGGGGTGAGGGCCAGGCAGTTGTGACTCCTTAAAACACAGGTGTTCATAATCTCGTACCCTGTTGGTGGGTTCAATGGACGATGAGGATTAAACACTTGTGAGGGCCCATGTTATTTCTCCCAGACAAACCACAGAGGCCTGCATTGTTGATGCAGGCTCTGTCAGCCACGTCAGCTGACAACACTGTATACTCCTCAGTTTCTAAAGACAGGAGAACATCTGTTGCCACGTTTGCTTTGTCTCTTCTTGACTCACTGCAGAAAAGGCTTGCTATAGTTTTTTGCAAAAGCAGATGGAGTGCTTTGAAGAAAAGCCCTGTATAAACAGGAGGAACATAAACAGCGGGTTACTCTCCCTGTAGGCTAATCCCACCCAACCTCTATCCAAGCTCTGCCATGTCAGCAAGCCTGCTGCCTTCCCCAGAGAAGTACTGTTTGAGGCCATGGGGAGGAGAATGCCGAACATAGCAGTGGGTCAGCAGACCTAGGGGGAGCCCTAATCTGACCCTGAATGACTGTGTGACCTTGGCTAAGTCATTCAACCTTTTCCTCAGTCTCATTCTGTCATCTAGAAAATCTGGTGTTGTGTGAGGATTTAACTAGACAGTGCTTAAGAACTGTATTGGCTTTTACATCAGTTGAGAAGTCCATAGGAAGTTCTGACTTCAGGCATAGCATCATTCTGGGCTCAAAGGATGCCACTAGGTTTTGCCTCTTGGTCCTGCTTCCTCTGGGTTGGCCTCTTTCCAGGCTCCAAATGGAAACTCTGGCAGCCTGAGCCTCTTACCATTGTAGCATTTAGGCCAGCAAGAGAAAAGCATCTGCTTGCAACTCAGCAATGTCCTGATCTTCACTCTGACCAGACCGGGTTAAGTCACGTGCCTGCCCTGAACCAACCAATGTGACTGGGAATTGAATGCACAAATTGATCTCACTCATTCACTCACTCACGCACTCATTCATTTATTCACTCACCAAGTGTTTATTGATCACCTACTATGTGTCAGGTACTATTGAATGTTCTGGTGACACAGTAGGGACAAGATGGATCAATTCCTGACCCTGCTGGGGTTTACTTACCAGCAAGAGAGACAGATATATACAAGTACATGGTATAAAATGATACAAATTCAGGAAATTATGAGCTATGAAAAGAAAAAACCTCAAAGCAGATGAAAACAGTAGAGAGAGATGGGGTGGCGGGTAGAGTATTGTTCTAGGTAAGATGGTTAGTGGAGGCCTCTCTGAGGGTGGGGGTGATATTTGAATACAGACCTGAGTGAAGTGAGAATAGAAGCAACCTGAAAATCTGGCCAAAGAAAATTCTAGGCAGAGGAGTGAGTATAAAGGCTCTGAGGCAGAATAAACTAGGCTTATTAAGCAGGAGCCAAGGAGGCTGGGGTGGCCAGAGCAGTCTGGACCGAGCAGAGAGCGATGGGAGATGAGGTGGAAAAGTGGTGCATTTTGCCAGGCCCTGAAGGTAATGATTGGAAGGAGATGGGATTTCCTTCAGACTATGGTAAAGGGTCATTTGAGGCTTTTCAGAAATGGAGAGACAGTCTGAGTTACGTTCAAAAGAGATCTCCTTTTTGCTCTTTGGGAGAGGCAGGGAGGAGGCAGGGACAGACATGGTGGCTGGGACAAGGGAGGTGGTGGTAGAGCTTATAGAAGCTGCCAGGCTCAGGATACACTTTAAGTCCTGGGTTCCAGTCCTGGAACCAGGACCTCTGACCTTCCTAGGTGGAAATTAGGGGATTTGCCAGAAGTAGTGGTGACAGACACTGGGTGGACAAAAAGGGGAACTTTCCATTACTTTCCCCATTTGTAATGTCATCTCATTTTTCTCTTGGTGCTGTATTTTCACCATCAGCTTTTTTTTTTGATGGGGGCGGCGGTTGGAGACTGTATCTCCAATTTCTTTTCTTTCCTTAGAGACAGAATTACTGGGAGAGATTTAAGAGACTTACTAACTGGTCCAACCCCTTCCCAAAAGAGATTCCTGGGTTTAGAAAAGACTCTGGGACTGTACATACCCTTCCAGCTGACTAGAGCTGGAACCAGGAGGACACAGCTCTCCTGATTCCCAGTGCTGAGTTTGTTCATGGGGAAAAAGTTTAGTTCGAAGTGTTCAAAGGGCTGGCAGAGGAGGGGGTGTGAGATGTGAGAGGGTTTCATCTTCCCACAAACTCTATCAACATCCCCCAAATAAACAATGGCCCTGCTCCACTCCTGACCCCATGTCACCTCCAAGTCCCTCCACCCAGAAATCCGGGAGCTACCCCTGTGCTCAGTCACCGGCTTCTCTTCAGCAGTGCTAATGAGAGTCACGAGTCCATAAAAGGCAGGCACGCTTACCGAAACCACCAGGCCAGTGTCTTATTTTTATTTTTATATTTTTAGAGGAAGTGTTATTTGAAGTGCAGTGTTTCTATTCCTGCTGGGAAAGCCGCCAGCGGACAGTTCATTGCTCCTGAGCCAGAGGGGCAAACGTCAGCCTTGGAAGCAGAGCTGCAGTTCCGCAGTCTATAAAGCAAGATGGATGGGGTGGCTTTGCAGGAGTGGAGCCAGCTGGGATGGAACAGTCTGGGCAGGTACTGCCTGGACACCTCCTCCCAGAGGGTCAACATGTACTTGTCAGTCTCCTTATGTTGTCAGGAGCCCCGTGATGACTTGCTTTGGTACTCAGGGTGCAGCACAGCACCTGACCCTTGGGAGGAATCGATGAACTTTCAGTGAAGAGCAGGGTGGAATGGCTGCACCCCATATCTTGGGGAATAGCACATGTCCTCTGGGCCAACTCCTGGGTGCACTGGGGCACCTGGTATCCTGAGAGGGGAGGTGGGCTGAGCAATCTGTCATTCTTGTCAAGAGCATCGTGTGTATATGTTTGTGTGTGTGTATGTGTGTGACGTGTGTGGTTTTATTTTTCTTCTAAGAAAAATAATCCATGTTTTCTTTATTCAGTGATCACTTGTGGTCAGGTGAGGCCATGTTTTCTTTAATCAGTGACCACTTGTGGTCAGGTGAAGCCGTCACAGAGGCCAGTGGGAGTGGTTACTGTGTTTAATCATGGAGACTGCCGGCTGTCCTTTCTGAGGAGGGCAGGGCAATGACACATTGGATGCTTGCTTTCCTGACCCAGACACGAGTTCCCGTTTGGGTGGTGAGCCGGCTTGGCTGTGCGGGCTGCTGTGTCGGTGTTTGTGTGGTACTGAGGGGACAGTGGGAGAGTCATCAATATTCAGTAACAAGCTCAATGGAGGGCAGGGACACTTGATGGAAGCTCTTCTGAGATGAGACAGGCCAGAAGAGTGGTGCCTCGCTGTGAGGCATTGGAACAGAGAGAGGAACCCGAGGCAGGAGAGACAGGAGGCTCCACCATGGGGCACACAGCTGTGCCTTCCTGGGAGGATTGAAGACATTCTTTCTTATGGGCCAGCTGTTGCCAGACAGAAAAAAAACAAAAGAAGGGGTGCATAGCAGGGGAGAGGAATGAGGGAGAGGCTGTTGTGGTTTGGTTTGGGTGAGACAGAAAATGAAGGGTACTTGGTTCCTGACTAATGTCCTAGCTCTGAGTTTAGCAAAGAATTTACGGGTCCCTCCCCACCTCCACCCCCTCACCCCCCACAAATGCCCACTTCCTGCTTCTGACCTTGAACAGGGCCTTGGGTTCAGCCAGGCAGTGGACTTCAGGATAACACTGTCCATGGCCTCTGGAAACGGGCTGCCTGGGGAAAGCTCCCTTGCCAACAACGAGGAACAAAGCGTGGGAAAGCAATGGAGAGAGCCAGAAGACTGGCTAGAGTACCCTCCAAAGGTGGCCAGTGGGAGAGGGGCGCTAGTCCTGCGCTGACCTTTCCTGCCTGTTATTCTAATGCAACAGCCCAGCCCCTCCAAGTCTTCCCAGCCCCCTTGTCCAACCAGTGATGACCTGGCTCTGGGACTCCACTCTTTCCAGCAGCTCAGCCCTCACCCCCAGCATCATATGGAGCATCTACAGCCACCAACAACATCCTCCAATGCTTCTTGCTATGGATTGAATTGTGTCCCCCCTCCTCCCCCCCAAATATCTGTTAGAATCCTAACCCCTGTACTTGTGGATATAATCCCATTTGGGAATAGGGTTTTCTCTGTTATGTTAATGAGGCCATATCAGTGTAGGGGGTGTCCTAAACCTAATTACTTCTCAGTTATAAAGAGCAGATTAGACAGACACAAGCACAAATGTTGAAGCAAGCACAGCCATGTGAAGATCGCCAAGGAACCAAGGAACGCTGGGGCTACAGAAGCTGAAAGAGAAAAGGATCTTCCCCCAGAGCTGACAGATGGAACGAGCCTTTGCCTGTAGCTGGTGCCCTTAATTTGGACTTCTAGCCTCTTGAACTGTGAGAAAATCAATTTCTGTTCTTTAAATCCACCCACTTGTGGTATTTCTGTTACAGCAGCACTAGGAAATTAAGACACTCCTTTTGTGTGTGTTCTCATGTTTTTATTTTTAATAAATTCCTCTCTTCTTCTCTAGGTGGTAAACATGTCCAGGTGAAGGACTGGCTCAAATCTCCTTTTTCTCCCATCTGTCCCCTTCCCTAGGGCAAGTTCTGTTGGAAGCAACATACTTACTGCTCTCCAAGCCCCATGTGTTCTAGAAGAGGCCTGCCCATCTTTCCCCCTCAAACTGTGCACACCTGCAGAGAACAAACTTTTTTTTTTTCCTAACCATGCTGTACTCAGCTTTCCCTTTACTCATAACTTCAGCTGCAGAATGGTGTGTGTGTGTGTCTGTGTGTGTGTGTGTGGTGGTTGGAAGGAGGTGGCCAAGTTTTGCTCACCTTAAAAACAAATTGACAATAGCAACTCAGAAGGTTAGATAGGAAGCTTAGGGGGCAGTGAGTTTATGTGAATGGGGTAGGAACAATTTAGAAAAGGAGGGTGAGAATAGTTGCACAACTTGAAGAATGTAATCAATGTCACTGAATTGTACATGTAGAAATTGATAAATTGGTGTTTGCTCTGCTGTGTATATTTTCAACAATAATAACAAAAATAAAATAAATTATTTTTTAGAAAATGAAAAAAAAAAAAAAAAAACCAAGAAATAATCTCTAGTATCTCTCTGCTTGCAGCACTGTGAGACCTGACAGGTGCCACAGTGAGCTCTCACCCCACAAGATGTTAAATACACCGATGACTTCGGTTGGAGAGCAGAGCTGAAATGTCCATGGATAACAATACCCCAGAGTGACAGCACAGAAACATCTTGTTTGAAGGAAAGCAGTTGCTGTCATTTTGGTCCCACGTGTGCAACACATGTACAGCATAAACATGCCAATTGTCCTTTTCTGCTAACCACTCACAACAGAGGTACGGCTGCGGCCCTCCCCTCACAGATCAATTTAATCACAGGCGCAGATGCCCCCAGGGGATGGGGAGCAAAGCGGGGGGCCTTGGATTTCAATAAAGTCCAAACTGCTTTGAAATCCAAATACAGCCAGCCCTCAATTATCCATGCTAAGGAAAGGGAGTGTGGATAATCCTGACAGCAGATGATTAAAAAAATCATTTCTTTTGGCTTTTGGGAGGTACCATATGCTTTTTGCAACAGAGCAGCAAAATTTCCTCTCTGGTCACGTTTTGCTCAGTTTAATATTGCAATGAGCTTGCATTTCTCCTCATGAGCCAGCTGCAGCAGACGGGGTCAGACAGAGGAGTCTATTCAGAAACATGCTGAGTTGCAGGGAAGCCAGGACGAAAGGAAGGACAGATGAAAAATCAAAGGGCCTGGGTTTCCTCCCTCCTAACTGGAAGGGAGAGTAGATCTTAGAAAAAGAAGAAGGAAGAGCAAGAGGGGGGTGGGGGGAGAAGGGAAATAAAGAGGAGAGTGAGGAGGACGAAAAAGAAAAACCAACAAATTAGAAAACTCTAAACCAAGGCACCAGAAACAAGAGAGTCAGCGTCCCTGAGTCACTGCCTTACTCCTCTCAACCTTTCCAAGCCGGTAATTTTCTGGCGCCTTTACATGAACCTTCTCTTCGGAAGACCTGGTCTACTCTGTCTATGGACCATGACTAATGCCACTGTCTCCTTGCCTTTGCTCAGGCTGTACCACCTGCCTGAAATGCCCTTTTCCTTTCCTGTCCTATCCACATTTTATTCACCTTTCAAGACCCGGCACATTTCCCACCTTCTCCATAAAGCATTTTCCAATCACATACATTGAAAGCAACTCTCTTCTTCTTTTCCACTTCCCTTCTGAATGCCCATAGCGCAGTGTTATCTCTGTCAACCTATGTTGAGTGTAAGCTCCATGAGACCAGGGAGAGGTGTTGGCTAGACTTCTTAGTGTTCCTTTTATCACCTGTCAAAGTATTTGGCTCATGGTAGATACCCCTACTTGGAGAGTGACAGAATAAACCCCGCAAGAAGGCTTGAAAACACTAGCCCAGTGTTTCTCAAACTTGAGTAACCTTAGACTCTCCTGGGGGATTTGGTGAAAGAGTTTCCAGGGGTTGGACTCCAGAGCTGTTGCTTCAGTAGGTTGGGTGGAGCTCAGAGTTAGACATTTCTTTTTTTTTTTTTTCTTAATTGTAGCTTAAATATATATATATATATATATGTATGTACGTATGTATGTATATATATATATAACACAACATTTGTCAACCCAACATTTTTTACATGTACAATTCAGAGACAGTGATTACATTAACCATGTTGTGCAACCATCACCCATATAGGTTGCCAAATTTTCCACCACCATACAGATATTCAATGCTTCTGAGTTAGGCGTTTAAAAAAAATACATTTCTTTTATTGTGGTAAATATATAGGTAACAAAACTTGCCATTTCAACAATCTTCACATGTACAATTCAGTGACATTGAATATGTTCATCGTGTTGTTCAACAGCCAAGCGTTTTGTCTTCCTTCCCCTCCCCCCTACCTGCCCACCCCTGGCCACCAAATTGGACATTTTCAACAAGCACTCCAGTAACTCGGACCACTGAGAAATCAGCTGTAAATACACACATTGTCAACACTCATACAATGAAGACCTTCCATCCTTGCCTCATCGAGAGTGTTAAAGCCAAATGTTAGAAGCCAGATACTGTAAAAAACACGGGGGCTGTTACTGTTCTCTCTCTTACTTCTTAATGCTGATTTCAGAATTTTCCTAAACATAAACAAACACACAAAAAAACTCTGCAAAGAGTGAAGGCTAAAATAGTACAGAGGATTGCAACAAATTCTCCATATCTCCTTGATCTGAAAGACGCGCATTTTCCCACTTCTTAATGTCTCTGACATCAGGCTGTAACTTTTCATTGATAGCACATTACAATTGGCTTTGTGTGTAGCACCAATAGTGTGTGTGCTAACTAGGTCCTAGCTCTTCACACCCCATCGCTTTAATGAATTATGTGCGTTATCGGTGCTACACATGTGAGTTTCATTGCCATTTAAATGTTGTCAAAACGATTATAACATGATTTGGCGCTGAAGTGGAAAATTACTGTGTTCGCGGAGGGGCATGGAAACAGAGCAGCAGGGCATAAATTTGATATCAGTGAAGCAAACACTTCTTGGAAGAATGACCACACTTCCGTATTTATTTGCAAAGAAACAAGCAACTGTTTGATAGCTTTGCTACTCAAACTGTGGTCCTGCGACCAGCAGTGTTGGCATCACCTGGGAGCTTGTGACAATGGCAGAATCTCAGGCCCAAGCCCAGACCTATTTTATACTGCTGTACTGCTTAACAAGATCCCCAGGTAATTTGTATGAACATGAAAATTTAAGAAGCATAGCTCTCTAGGACGTAAGAAGGGAAGATACCCACAAATAGATAAAGCCAAACTACGTTGTTACCAAGATATGTGCAAAAGGATTGCCTAACACATGCTAACCAAAAAAGCTTGCAAAAATGGATGTCAGCAGCTTAGAAGCAAATATGGAAGATAATAATAGAGCTCATTACCAGTGCACATGAAAACTCAGAGAACATTATAGTGTGGAAAAACATGGACATGGATGACTAAAATATAATTCAGAAAAGTTAGACTCTGAGTGTGAAGGGTTTTAAGGAACACCTTAAACAACTTATTTCACCTATGTTTGTCTTTTTTAGGCATGCGTAAGAATGATACATAGTAATAATACATGTTTAAATATAAAAGAGCTCTTTCAATAAGTAAAAATAATCTGAGGAAAGAAAGCATTATGTCATAGTTTAATTAGGAAGGTTCTTTTTCCTTAGTGATACATAAAATAACAGTGCATCTTCCAGTCAAAGGCATTTCAGATTTAATGAAGTAGAATAAGTAAAAATACTATACACTTCACCATAAATGCCTTTTGTCTTAGAGCTTAAATTTCCATAAGCATTGTTATTACTTCGATGAAGGTCTCTGGGTGGGGCAGACGATTTGAGCTTGGCCACTAACTGAAAGGTTGGTGGTTCGAGTCCACCTAGCGGCACTGCTGTGGAGGAAAGGCATGGTGATCTACTTCTGTAAGATCACAGCCACTGAAAACCCTGTAGAGTGCAGTTCTACTCTGAAACACATGGGGTTGCCATGAGACAGAATCATCTCTGTGGCAATGGGTTTATTTGTTTTTTACTCCAATGATCCTTAAAATCAAGTTATTTCATGTAAAAAATAAATGTCTAGTTTGTTGATTCTGCTTTTTAAATTTTACATTTTTTTCAGGTCCACCTATTCTGTGCCATTAATTGTTTACTAAGAAGAAAACCATTTGCTCTAGCCACCTTATTTTAGAATTTAGAAGGTTAGATAAGATGTAGAAAATAGGCTTAAAGGCCTTCAGCTTGTTGCTGTGTTAACACTGCCCTTTGCCCAATGATGCTTAAAAATTCTTAAGACCGGGAAGCTCCTTGCCTTTGAATATTGGCACCAGC
Organism: Dugong dugon; assembly: GCA_030035585.1. Lineage (NCBI taxonomy): Eukaryota > Metazoa > Chordata > Mammalia > Sirenia > Dugongidae > Dugong > Dugong dugon. The sequence goes on along the minus strand of CM057461.1, from coordinate 119,693,426 downwards.
TGTCACCTGATTTTTTCTCTTTACTGAAGTGAAGTTCACAAAACATAAAATTAACCATTTCAAAGAGTACAATTTAGCACATGCACAATGCTGTGCTACCACCACCTCTATCTACTTCCAAAACATTTTCATCACCCTAAAAGAAAACTTGGAGAAATACACATTCGGCGGTCAGCCCCTGCCACCTGCCCCCCACCCCCCAGCAACCACCAATTCGATTTCTATCTCTATAGGTTTACCTATTCAAAATATTTCGTATAAATGGGATCATGCAATATGTCATCTTTTGTATCTGGCTTCTTTCATTTGTTGTTGTTGTTAGGTGCCGTTGAGTCGATTCCAACTCATAGCGACCATACGTACAACCGAACAAAACACTGCTGGTCCCACGCCATCCTCAAATTTTGCTATGTTTGAGCGCATTGTTGCAGCCACTGTTATCAATCCATCTCGTTGAGGGTCTTCCTCTTCTTTGCTGATGCTCTACTTTACCCAGCATGATGTCCTTCTCTAGGGACTGGCCCCTCCTAATAACATGTCCAAAGTATGTAAGACAAAATCTTGCCATCCTCGCTTCCAAGGAACACTCTGGCTGTACTTCTTCCAAGACAGACTTTTGGTAGTCCATGGTATATTTAATATTCTTCACTACATAATTCAAAGGCATCAATTCTTCTTCGGTCATCCTTAGTCATTGTCCAGCTTTTGCATGCATATGAGGTGATTGGAAATATCATGGCTTGGGTCAGGTGTACCTTAGTCCTCAAAACGATATCACCGCTTTTGAACAGTTTAAAGAGGTTTTTTTTTGCAGCAGATTTGCCCAGTGCAATATGTCATTTGATTTTTTGACAGCTGCTTCCATATTTGTTGATTGTGGATCCAAGTAAAATGAAATTCTTGACAACTTTAATCTTTTCTCCTTTTATCATGATGTTGCTTATTGGTCCAGTTGTGAGGATTTTTCTTTTCTTTATGTTAAAATGTAATCCATTCTGAAGGCTGTGGTCTTTGATCTTCAGCAGTAAGTGCTTCAAGTCCTCTTCACTTTCAGCAAGCAAGGTTGCATCATCTGCATATTGCAGGTTGTTAATGAGTCTTCCTTCAATCCTGATGCCGAATTCTTCTTCCTATAGTCTAGCTCTGTGGATTATTTGCTCAGCATACAGACCGAATAAGTATGGTGAAAGGATACAACCAAAATGCACACCTTTCCTGATTTTAAACCACACAGTATACGCTTGTTCTGTTTGAACAACTGCCTCTTGGTCTACGTATAGGTTCCTCATGAACAAATTAAGTGTTCTGGCATTCCCAGTCTTGGCAGTGTTATCCATAATTTGTTATGATCCACACAGTTGAATGCCTTTGCATAGTCAGTAAAGCAAAAGTAAACATCTTTCTGGTATTTTCTGCTTTCAGCCAAGATCTATCTGACAACAGCAACGATATCCCTGGTTCCACGTCCTCTTTTGAATCTGGCTTGAATTCGTGGCAGTTTCCTGTCAATGTACTGCTGTAACTGTTTTTGAATCATCTTCAGCAAAATTTTACTTGCATGTGATAATAATGATATTGTTGGATAATTTCTACATTCTGTTGGATCACGTTTCTTTGGAATGAGCACAAATATGGACCTCCCCCAGTCAGTTGGCCAGGTAGCCCTCTTCCAAATTTCTTGTCATAGATGAGTGTGCACCTCCAGAGCTGCATCTGTTTGTTGAAACATCTCAGTTGGTATTCCATCAATTCCTGGAGACTTGTTTTTTGCTCATGCCTTCAGTGTATCTTGGACTTCTTCCTTCATATGCTTGATCATATGCTATCTCTTAAAATGGTTGAATGTCAACTAGTTCTTTTTGGTACAGTGACTCTCTGTATTCCTTCCATCTTCTTTTGATGCTTCCTGTGTCATTCAATATTTTGCCCATAGAATCCTTCAAGATTGCAACTGGAAGCTTGAATTTTTCTTCACTTCTTTTGGCTTGAGAAATGCTGAGCGCGTTCTTCCCTTTCAGTTTTCTAACTCTAGGTCTTTGAACATTTCATTATTAATACTCCATCTTCTCAAGCCTCCCTTTGAAATATTCTGTTCAGTTCTTTTACTTCATTGTTCCTTCCGTTCCCTTTAGCTACTCTACTTTCAAGAGCAAGTTTCAGAGTCCCTTCTGACAGAGTCCCTTCTCTTTCTTTCCTGTCTTTTTAGTGACCCTTTGCTTTCTTCTTGTATGATGTCCTTGATGTCATCTCAACTCATCTGGTCTTCAGTCATTAGTGTTCAATGTGTCAAATCTATTGTTGAGATGGTCTCCATATTCAGGTGGGATATACTCAAGGTCGTAGTTTTGCTCTCATGAACTTGTTTTAATTTTCTTCAGCTTCAACTTGAACTTGCATATGAGCAATTGATGGTCTATTCCGCAATCAACCCCTGGCCTTTGTCTTTCATTTGGCATAATGTTTTTGAAGTTCATCTAAGTTGTAGCATCTATCAGCACTTCATTTCTTTTCATGGCTGAATAATATTCCATTGGATGTATATACCACATATTGTTTATCCATTTATTCATGAACAGACATTTGGGTTGTTCCTCCCTTTTGGCTATTGTAAATCATGCTGCAATGAACATTCCTGTACAAATATCTGTTCTAGTCCCTGTTTTCAATTCTTTTGGGAACATACCTAGGAGTGAATTGTTAGGTTGTGTGGTAATTCTTCATTTAACTTTTTGAGGAAGCGCCAGCAGCTGAATCATTTAACGTTCCCTCCAGCAATGCATGAGTGTCCCACTTTGCCACCTGTTTTTGACTGTGTTGAAACCTCCAGGACCTCAGATTTTCTACCATGTAAAATGTCTCTAGTTTTTGCAGAGTTCTTGGAGCTCCTCTTTTTTCTTTTTTTCATTGAGTTCTGTTCCCTTCACCCAGCTATCATTTCAGTGCATACCATGTGACTGACCCAGTGTCAGACCCTGGGAGTGCCATCCCATTGCTAATCTTTGACCCTACCTCATGAACTCACCACGATGACCTTCTTCTCAAGAATCTTGCTCCTTTCTAATTAATTTGAAATGCTATTTTAAAAAGTTATCCTTCTTCTCATTAATTACATTTGTGGTTCTCAATTTTTGCTAAAATTAGAATCACCGGGGAGTATTTAAAAGTCTCCAGGGCTCAGACCACACCTCCTGTCAATTAAATCAGACTCTCTGGAGGTGGGACCCAGGATCAGTAACTTGTAAACTTTGCAGGTGATTCCAATATGCAGCCAAGCTGATGAGGCAGTGAATCATTTTACTCACCTGTCAGCTGTCCACTGTTTTTATTGTCCTTTCCAATTAAGTGTTTCTCTTTAAGTTAAAAGCCCTTAAATAATCTTCCTTCACCTACATAACCACTTTTCAAAAATAACTTTTGTTTATATTACAAAAAATAACACACAGTCATTGGACAATCTTTCGTTTTCCAAATATAGCCAATCCAAGAGAAAAGAACAACCTGTTGCCATCCAGTCTGTTTTGACTCATGGAAGCCACATGTGTTACAGAGTAGAATTACTCCATAGAGTTTTCTTGGTTGTAATATTTATGGAAGCACATCACCAGGACTTTCTTTCATGGCACCACTGGGTGGGTTTGAACCAGCAACCTTTAGGTTAGTAGACAAGTGCAAATTATTTGTGCCACTCAGGAATCTTAAACCAAGAGAAGGAAATACAAATCATCAGTAATCTCCCTATGAAGCATTAACTACTGCTAACATGGGCACGTATCTTTTCTTTGCATATATTCTGTGCATGTGTCTGTATTTTAGCGTACATATGATTTTGTAACTTGCTTTTCCCATTTAGACATCTTTTCAACTGAACTTCTCAACCTCTTTCCTTTTTCTCCTCTGCCCTGACCTCCATAACTTCAGTTTTTTTATCTTTCTTGGCCCTTTCACCTTGGCCTTCTGCTGTGAATTCTGAAGCCTTTTTTTATCCTAATAGCCAAGCTCAGTTCAGAATCAATAACATGCTCCTTCTGGAGTCACTGTCTTTCCAAATGGCTCTACCATCTGGCTGTCCCACTACTGAAGCCAGACGTACCTGAAGCCATCCTAGATTCCTTGTATACCTCACACCTCACTTCCAACCAATTAACAAAACCTGTCCATTGTGTCTCTTAAATATTTTGAACCCATACACATCTCTTTCTCCCACAGTTGCAACTTCAATCTAGACCACTGTCATCTTTTGCTTCAATTACTGCCACAACCTCCTAACTGGTCTCCCTATCTCCTAGTCCTGGCTTCCCTCTAGTACGCTCTGCACACCATCTCAGTGAAATATAAAGTCACTCCCATTACCTTTAGGGTAAAGCTCATGCTCCTTACTAAAGCTTTCAAAACACTGTATTTTCCAGTACCTGCTTAATCATACCTCTTCCACCTTCCTCTCACAAACATGCTTCTAAAACACACTTCTCGTTCCTTCTTCTAGTGAATGCCTTCTCATCTTGCAGGCCTCAGATGGTTCCTCACTTCACCGCAGAACTCCTCCCTGACGCCGCAAATCTGGATTAGATACCTCTCTGTGTCCCCCGAATATCCTGTATCGCTTCTATAAAAGCACAAATTATGCTAAATTGCAATCGCCTCTTTGCTTGTGTCTGTACTTCCTTCCAGACTGAGTTCAGGGAGGGCAGGGGCCACGCCTGCTTTGCTTGTCATTATGTCTCCAGCACTGAGCACAGAAAATAATTAAAACATTTGCTGAATGAACAATGAATGAGTGATTCCCTCATATCACATCATGCAACCTTTCAGGACAGAAGGAGGTCTTTATCGTGATATAAGTCACTACTTAGAACATTAGCAGGGGATGGATGTTTTTTTCCTTCATACTGTAAGGGGGTCCAGGATGAAGGGATGACTTTTTCCTGCTCTGTATCCCAATCTTTATCTGCTTCAAAGCCTTCCCTACTTCTTTTTTAGTCTTCTTTCTGGTTTCCTCCTGCTTTACAACCTTCAAGTAAAATTAGCCGAGTTGAATTTTGTATGAGCTTCATTTTATTTTTCACAGTGGAAGCTCCTTATCTCTTCATTAATAACAGACACCACTGTAACTCAAACCTTTGTAGATTTTCAAATAGAATCATGCTAATGAATATCTGGTGTTAGCTTGCTGTTGCTACCAACAACTTCAACACTTCAGTGTTGGAAAGAAAGGAGTTGGCACAAGTAGAGATAAGTGTATAGAGCTTCCAGTCTTTCTCTCAAGGAATTTGGTTTCCTTCTTCAGACTGTGACTCATTAGTGGCTTCTGGGGTGGGATCAAGTTTTACAGAACCATAGGTATATATAATTTAGGGCCTTCTTTAAGAAAAAGAACACAAAAATTATAAATAGACTATAAGCCTTGAAACAGTCTGTGCAAGTGAGGAAGCCTGAAAATTAACTTTCACTAGGCAAATCTGCTCTCCATCTTCTCTTCTGATTTTTGTAATTGGAGAAACTGAGTCACAGAGTAATGGGTCCAAGTGTGAGCTGGCTGAAGGACTGTTGGCTGGTCTATCTCCCCACTGTAGGACTGCTCTTCATGGAGCTAGATGGGTTTTAACAATTAGCTCAGTCGAGGAGGACCAAGATGGCGGAGTAGTCAGATGCTTCCGGCCAGACCCTCTTACAACAAAGACCCAAAAAAACAAGTGATTCGATTACATATGGCAATCTGGGAGCCCTGAACATCAAAAGCAGAGTTGAGGAACTAGACTGAGTGGCAGGGGGAGGGAGACACAGCTCAGAAGCAGCAAGGAGTTGCCAGACCTGACCTGGTGAGAGCCTGAGCCCTTCAGGCTTGATCACCTTGGGGGTGAGCAGTGAGGCAGGCAAGCAGCTGTGCTTGGGAGGTGTGTGTTCTGCACCAGGAGAGATCCAGCACCAGAGAATCTACGCGGCCACTCAGACCCAGTGAGGAGCAGCCCTCCATGAAAGATAAGTACTTTTGTACAGCCTACTGTGCGGATCAAAAACACCCCCCTTAGGGAAAAACCTCTCTCCCATTCACCTCCCCGCTCCCTGCTCTGCACTGGGTCCCGGACAGGCTTCAGCAATTGCCGAGCCCCCTGGGCCAGAAGTAGGATCCATCACACACCCGGAGCCATTCTCCCTGCCTTGGAGAGTGAACAAATTAACAAACGGGAAAAAATAAACTGCTGGCTCCCCTAAGCCAGGAATCCAGGGTAGGCACAGCTCCTTCACCTAGGCACAAGCATAAGGGATCCACGGACTTTGAGTGCCTTTCCCGCTGCACAGACTTGTGTGGGCCCATCTCAAGAGTGTAGGCCCTCATTACTGCAGTACAACAGGGTATATACCGGAACTCTAACTTCAACTGTTTCAGCTGTGAAGTGGCAGGTTCTTGACATTGGACACTGCTCTGCCCATTAAGTAGGGTCTTCATCTACCCACATCAGGGGCCTGAGAACTAGTGGCTCCATGCCACCTAGCCACCTGCGAGACGGGCCCATGAATAAGAGGTGCCACCCAGTGCTTACAGCCAACAGCGTTAGGTGCTCACAGTCTGGCTGCAAAACCCATCCACCTACACGCTCTAGGGAAAAGGGACACGCCTTCCTCCTGGACACTCGAGGGGGGCTGTCAGCCCCCTGCCTTGCTCAGAGTGTGTCCCCCTGCTGCAGCCAGATGCCTGTGCCTACACAATCACCTAAGCCTGTCTAGGACTGTAAGTGACAGCCTACATAACACACTTGGTAGCTATCTACCTGGGCACCTAAGCTGAATCCATACAGGTGGAGTGGGTGGACTCCTGAGCTCACATACCTAGTAACAGATCTAACAACCTGGTGACAGGACATTAGAGCTTCAAAGGTGCCAATAGTCAAACTAGTTCATACAAGCGGCCTATTTGGGCATATGAAAACAAAACGAAGCCAGGACACAGTAAGAAAACATAAAATAAATAAATGTAACAACTTATTGATGGCTCAGGGACAACAGTCAATATCAAAACACATAAAGAGGCAATCCATGATGGCTTCAGCAAGCTCCCAAAATAAAGAATGTAGAAATTTTCCAGAGGAGGAAAATTTCTTGGAATTACTGGAGGCAGAATATAAAAGATTAATCTACAGAACTCTTCAAGAAATTAGGAAGGATATTAAGCAAAACACAGAACATGCAATAGAGGAAATTAAAAAGATTAGAGAAGAGCATAATGACAAATTTAACAGCCTGCAAGAATCCACAGAGAGACGGCAATCAGAAATCCGGAAGATTAAAGATAAAATTTCAGAATTAGACAACTCAATAGAAAGTCATAGGAGCAGAATTGAGGCAATGGAAGTCAGAATTAGTGAGATTGAAGATAAAGCACTTGACACCAACTTATTTGCGGAAAAATCAGATAAAAGGATTTAAAAAAAATGAAGAAACCCTAAGAATTATGTGAGACTTTATCAAGAGGAATAACCTATGAGTGATTGGAGTACCAGAACAGGGGGGAATAACAGAAAATACAGAGAGAATTGTTGAAGAATTGTTGGCAGAAAACTTCCCTGATATCATGAAAGATGAGAAGATATCTATCCAAGATGTTCATCGAACCCCGCATAAGGTAGATCCCAAAAGAAAGTCACCAAGACATATTATAATCAAACTTGCCAAAATCAAAGATAAAGAGAGAATTTTAAGAGTGGCTAGGGTTAAATGAAAAGTCATCTACAAATGACAATAAGAATAAGCTTGGACTACTCAGCAGAAACCATGCAGGCAAGAAGGCAATGGGATAACATATATAAAGCCTTGAAGGAAAAAAAAACTGCCAGCCAAGAATTATATATCCAGCAAAACTGTCTCTCAAATATGATGGCAAAATTAGAACATTTCCAGATAAACAGAAGTTTAGGGAATTTCCAAAAACCAAACCACAATTACAAGAAATACTAAAGGGAGTCCTCTGGTTAGAAAATTAGTAACATCAGATAACAACCCACGACTAGAACTCACGACAGAGCAACCAGATATCAACCCAGATAGGGAAGTCACAAAAGTAAATCAAAGCTAAAACACTGAAAATAGGGAAACAGGTGTCAATATGTAAAAAATGACAACATTAAAACAAAAAAGAGGGTCTTAAAAAATGTAGACATAGATTTTTCCTATGGAGAGGAAGTCAAGGCAATATAAAGAAATAAAAGACTGGTATAAACTTAGAAAAATAGGGGTAAATAATAAGGTAACCACAAAGGAAACTAACAATCCTACAAGTCAAAATAAAAAACTAGAAAAATATAAAGACTCAGCAAACACAAAATCAACAACAATGAAAAAGATGAAAAGAAAATACATAAAGAAAAATGACTCAGCACAGAAAATTGAGTGAAACAAAGAAAACTGTCAACAACACACAAAAATGACATCAAAATGACAGCACTAAACTCATACCTATCAATAATTACACTGAATGTAAATGGACTAAATGCACCAATAAGAGACAGAGAGTGGCAGGTTGGACAAAAAAACACGATCCATCTATATGCTGCCTACAAGAGACGCACCTTAGACTTAAAGACACAGACTAAAACTCAAAGGATGGAAAAAAATATATCAAGCAAACAACATTCAAAAAAGAGTAGGAGTGGCAATATTAAGCTCTGATGAAATAGACTTTAAAGTAAAATCTACCACAAAGGATAAGGAAGGACATTATATAATGATTAAAGGGTCAATACACCAGGAAGACATAACCATAATAAATATTTATGCACCCAACGACAGGACTCCAAAATACATAAACTCTAAAGGCAGTGAAAAGAGAGAGAGACAGCTCCACAGTAATAGTAGGAGACTTCAACACACCACTTTAAGTGAAGCACAGAACATCCAGAAAGAAGCTCAACAAAGACACAGAAGAGCTAAATGCTACAACCAACTTGATCTCATAGACATATACCGAACACTCCACCCAATAGCAGCCAAGTATACTTTCTTTTCCAATGCACATGGAACATTCTCCAGAATAGACCACATATTAGGCCATAAAGCAAGCCTTAACAAAATCCACAGCACTGAAATATTACAAAGCATCTTTTCTGACCATAAAGCCATTAAAGTAGAAATCAATAACAGAAAAAGCAAGGGAAAAAAATCAAACACATGGAAACTGAGCACACCTTGCTCAAAAACTACTGGGTTATAGAAGAAATTAAGGATGGAATAAAGAAATTCACAGAATCAAATGAGAATGAAAACACATCCTACCAGAACCTTTGGGACACAGCAAAAGCAGTGCTTACAGGTCAGTTCATAGCAATAAATGCACACAACCAAAAAGAAGAAAGGGCCAAAATTAAAAGATTAACCCTGCAACTGGAACAAGTAGAAAGAGAGCAGCAAAAGAAGCCCTCAAGCACCAGAAGAAAGGAAATAATAAGAAGTAGAACAGAATTAAATGAAATAGAGAATAGAAAAACAATTGAGTTAACAAGACCAAAAGCTGGTTCTTTGAAAAGATCAACAAAATTGATAAACCATTGGCCAGACTGACAAAAGAAAAACAGGAGAGGAAGCAGATAACATGTATAAGAAATTAGATGGGTGATATCACAACAGACCCAACTAAAATTAAAAGAATCATAACAGAATACTATGAAAAATTGTACTCTAACAAATTTGAAAACCTAGAGGAAATGGACAAATTTCTAGAAACTCACTACCTACCTAAACTAACATAAACAGAGGTAGAACTACTAAATAAACCCATAACAAAAGAAGAGATTGAAAAGGTAATTAAAAAACTCCCCCCACCCCCAAAATAAAAGCCCTGGCCCAGATGGCTTCACTGGAGAATTCTACCAAACTTTCAGAGAAGAGTTAACATCATTACAACTAAAGGTATTTCAGAGCATAGAAAAGGATGGAATACTCCCAAACTCATTCTATGAAACCAGCATAACCCTGATACCAAAACCGGGTAAAGATACCACAAAAAAAGAATATTACAGACCAATATCCCTCATGAACATTGACGCAAAAATCCTCAACAAAATTCTAGCCAATAGAATTCAACAACCTATCAAAAAAAATAATTCACCATGATCAAGTGGGACTTATACGAGGTATGCAGGGATGGTTCAACATTAGAAAAACAATCAATGTAATTCATCACATAAGTAAAACAGAAGACAAGAACTACATGATCTTATCAATCAATGCAGAAAAGGCATTTGACAGAGTCCAACACCCATTCATGATAAAACCTCTCAACAAAATAGGAATAGAAGGGAAGTTCCTCAATATAATTAAGGGCATTTGTACAAAGCCAACAGCCAACATCATCTTAAACGGAGAGACTTTGAAAGCATTCCCCTTGAGACCGGGAACCAGACAAGGATGCCCTTTACCACCACTCTTATTCAACATTGTGCTGGAGGGCCCAGCCAGAGCAATTAGGCTAGAAAAAGAAATAAAGAGCATCCAAATTGGTAAGGAAGAAGTCAAAATATCTCTATTTGCAGATGATATGATCTTACACACAGAAAACCCCAAAGAATCCACAAGAAAACTACTGGAACTAATAGAAGATTTTAGCAAAGTATCAGGATACAAGATAACCATACACAAATCAGTTGGATTCCTCTACATCAACAAAGAGAACTTCGAAGAGGAAATCACCAAATCATTACAATTTACAATAGCCCCCAAGAAGATGAAATACTTAGGGATAAATCTAACCAGAGGCATAAAAGACCTATACGAGGAAAACTACAAGACACTAAAGCAAGAAACCAAAAGAGACCTGCGTAAGTGGAAAAATATACCTTGCTCATGGATAGGTAGACTCAACATTGTGAAAATGTCAATTCTACCCAAAGTGATCTACAGATACTATGCAATCCCAATCCAAATTCCACTGGCATTTTTTAATGAGATGGAGAAACAAATCACCAACTTGATATGAAAGGGACGAGGCCCCACATAAGTGAAGCGTTACTCAAGAAGTAGAACAAAGTGGGAGGCCTCATACTACCTGATTTTAGAACCTATTATACTGCCACAGTAGTCAAAACAGCCTGGTACTCGTATAACAACAGATACATAGACCAGTGGAATAGAATTGAGAATCCAGACATAAATCTACCCACCTATGAGCAGCTGATATTTGACAAAGGCCCAAAATCCATTAATTGAGGAAAAGACAGTCTCTTTAACAAATGGTGCTGGCATAACTGGATACCCATCTGCAAAAAACTGAAACAGGACCCATACTTCACACCATGCACCACAAAACTAACTCCAAATGGATCAAAGACCTAAATATAAAATTGAAAATGATAAAGATCATGGAAGAAAAAATAGGGACAACGCTAGGAGCCCTGATATATGGCATAAATGGAATACAAACCATAAATAACAATGCACAAGCACCAGAAGAGAGACTAGATAAATGGGAGCTCCTAAAAATCAAACTCTTATGCTCATCAAAAGACTTCACCAAAAGAGTAAAAAGACAACCTACAGACTGAGAAAAAATTTTTGGCTATGACAAATCTGATCAGCATCCAATCTCTAAAATCTACAAGACACTGCAAAACCTCAACAGCAAAAAGACAAATAACCCAATTAAAAAAATGGGCAAAGGATATGAACAGGCACTTAGCCAAAGAAGATATTCAGGAGGCTAACAGACACATGAAGAAATGCTCATGATCATTAGCCATTAGAGAAATGCAGATCAAAACTACAGTGAGATATCATCTCACTCCAATAAGGCTAGCATTAATCCAAAAAACAGAAAATAGTAAATGCTGGAGAGGTTGTGGAGAAACTGGAACACTTATACACTGTTGATGGGAATGTAAAATGGTACAACCACTTTGGAAATCGATTTGGTGCTTCCTTAAAAAGCTAGAAATAGAAGTACCATACGATCCAGCTATCCCACTCCTTGGAACATATCCTAGAGAAATGAGAGCCCTCACATGAATAGATATATGCACACCCATGTTCATTGCAGCACTGTTCACAATAGCAAAAAGATGGAAACAACCTAGATGCCCATCAGTGGACAAATGGATAAACAAATGAAGGCATATCCACACAATAAAATACTACGCAATGATAAAGAACAACGAGGAAGCCGTGAAACATCTTCTAACATGGAGGAAGCTGGAGGTCATTATGCTGAGTGAATTAATCAGTCACAGAAGGACAAAAATTGTATAAGACCACTATTACAAGAACTCAAGAAAAGGTTTAAACAGAGAAGAAAACATTCATTGATGGTTACGAGGGTGGGGAGGGAGGGGAGAGTTATTTACTAACTAGATAGTAGATAAGAATTATCTGAGATGAAGGGAAGGACAGCACACACTACAGGGAAAGTCAGCACAGCTGGTCTAAACCAAAGCTAAGAAGTTTCCTGAATACAATCAAACACTTCGAGGGACAGAGTAGCAGGTGTAGGGATTTGGGGACCATGCTTTCAGGGGACATCTAGGTCAATTGGCATAACAAAGCTTATTAAGAAAATGTTCTGCATTCTACTTTGGTGAGTGGTGTCTGGGGTCTTAAAAGCTTGCAAGCGACCATCTAAGATGCATCAATTGGTCCCAATCACCAGGAGTAAAGGAGAATGAAGAACACCAAAGACACAAGGAAAGTATTAGCCCAAGAGACAGAAAGAGCCACATAAACCAGAGACTTTGTCAGCCTGAGACCTGAAGAACTAGATGGTGCCCAGCTACCACCAATGACCGCCCTGACAGGGAACACAACAGAGAGTCCCTGATGGAACAGGAGAAAGGTGGGGGTGCAGAACTCAAATTCTAGTAAGAAGACCAGACTTAATGGTCTGAGACTGGAGGTACCCCAGAAAGCATGGCCCCTGGATTCTCTATCAGCCCAGAACTCAAACAATTGCAGAGCCTAACTCTTCAGACAGGGCTTGGACTGGATTGTGGGACATAAAGTGATACTTGTAAGGAAGCTCTAGTAGATACAAGAGACTAAACGGGCAGCTTCTGTCTGGAGGTGAGATGGGAAGGCAGAGAGGGTTAGCAGCTGGTTGAACGGACATGGGGAATCAGGGATGGAAAGGAGGAGTGTGCTGTCACAGTATGGGGAGAGCAATTAGAGTCTCATAACAGTGTATGTATAAATTTTTGAATGGGAAAAAATAAAAAATAATAAAATTCAGCTCAATCCTCGGTTCCCATTTTATCCACACAGGCCAAGCTAGAAGGGTAGAAACATAGACATGTGTAAAACAAATTTTTTTTTCAAAGAAATCAGCCTCCCTGGTAGGAAGAGGCCTGTGTTGAGAGTTGGGAGGGGTGGTTATATGGGACCTGATTCATAGTATTAAGCACCTACAAAAATAGACCAGCTTATGCTGATTTTGAAACTGATTAGTCTCGAGCTGGATAACATGCTTCTACTATGTAAGTAGGAAAAAAAGCAGATTCCAAACTTGGTGGAGTTGAGCAATTTAGGCAGTCATCTAGTTTTATAAGAACTTGAGAAGCTGGAGCACTCCCATTAACTACTTAACCACGCCCATTGCCACAGGGGACTTGCTCCTCAAGCCCCACCTCCCAGCAGCGGAAACCAAACTCAGTGCCATCCCAGGCCTCATACCTGGACTCTCTCCCTCTGCCTCATCTCTTTGAAGGCCTCTTGATCAGTCTGTTCCTGTTTCTGACTTCAGTTTTGCCTCCTGACCCGACCCACTCTCAAGGACCCCTCCTTGCACATTCCAGGCCCCAGGATCAGCTCTGCAAGCTCCCTCTTGTTCTGGATGGGGCTCAGATCCTTGAGTAAGGACAGTTCTTCTAATCAGACTCCAGTTTCGAACCTTGTTACCAAAGCAGAGCAGGAACAATAACGTACTGTGGGCCACCCAATTTAAACTCCAGTCCCAGCTGTGTGCCTTGGAGTACATTCTTACTCTAGTTTCTTAACTGATAAAACAAGGGGCTGGACTTGTTGTTAGCTGCTACCCCACTCCATGGTAACCTCTTGCAAAACCAAATGAAAAGCTGCCTGGTCCTGCACTGTCCCTGTGATTTGCTGGGGATTGGACTGTTATGATCCACAGGGTTTTCCACTGAGTTTTTCATTGGCTTGCTTTCAGAAGTAGAGCACAGACCTTTCTTCCTAGTCTGTTTCAGCAATAAGCAAGCCTCCCGCTGCCCAGAGGGGTGGTGGCTGCGCATGAAGTGCATTGACCTGAAACACATGGAAGGTGAGAAATCTACCACTGAATCACTACTGTCCCCTGGGGCTGGGTTTACTAATCTTTAAGGCCCTTTGCAGAGCTACACTCAGCTGATGCTAAGTAAAGTTTTAATAAAAGCAAAGGAAATTCTCCCACTCTAGCTCTGGGTGTCAGGAGTGCATTTGTTGGGTTACTGATGTCATGGACAAACAGATCCAGTCCAGAATGGTGCGTGCTGGCATAGGTTGAGATCCCTGTAACATTTTTTTAAAGAATGAACTCTGACACTTGTGACAGTTCAATGAGAAGAGAGAGGGTGTGCTGTGGTGAGAGCTGGGCATGAGCCCTGGAGCCAGCGTGTGCTGGCTGTTTACCCTCGGGCAAGGCTGTGATAAACAGGAAGTGCTTGGCAGTGAGCCAGCGTGGAGCTGAGGGAGCTTATTGGGAGCAGGAATCTTGTCATGCTACTCTCTCTAAAGGGGCTGGGAAAGGCAGAGAGTGTTATGGAGACTCAGGGCAAGAACTAAAGACATCAGAGCAGATGGGCTTAGAACTGTAGGTAGGAGATTCGTTTGGGAAAAATTCACTGAGGTCTTGGGGCAGAGACATGGGGTGTTTGTACGGGGCACAGTGCCTCCACTATGATGGGAGGACAGAGATTAGCACACAGTGGTGCTCAATAAAAGGCAAATATCCTCCTTTCTGAGTGGGTGGAAGGTGGGCCTGGAGTGTGGTTGACAGGAGTCGGCGCCAGACCTCGGCCTTGGAATCCAGAGCTGCTCGGGCCAGGCCACAATGGTTTTTCTGTGGGCCCCGGGTGTGATGACCTCCAGAGTCAATGTTAGGGGATTCCTGGGGAAATTATGTTTGCTAAACCTCTTGAAGACAATGTATACAATCATAGGCCTGTCCCACAACTGGATTTATGGCTCTGAAAAGGGTTCTTGTCCAGGCAGAACCCCCCAGAAGGCTGGGGGCAGGGCATGGGATCACCCTCTGCTTTTCATAGTCTGGTGCCAGCCCCAGGGCTGCAGCTGGCCCTGGTGTGAGGCTGAGCCTGCTGAGAGGCTCTGAGTGAGCTAAACAACGCAGTCCTTGAAGTTCATTTGAGACTCAAGTTGGCAGTCGTGGTGGAGGACAAACAGGGAATTATCTTGAGGCTTCCCTGCCCTCTGCTTTGCTGAGGGTTAATAATGGACTCACTGGGGTGGTGGGAGTCAGGGACTAGAAGAATCCAGGCTTTGCAAACCCAGGAATTCCTCTGCGTAAAACTCCTTTCCTGACCAGGCCACCTCAGTAGGCTGCAGACTATAGCAGCCAAGCAGCAAGCGTGCCAGCCTCAGACCTCCCTAGTCAGATGGGGAAGGGAGGAGCCCCGGCTGGGGGAGGCCCTGCTCTGTGCACCTGTGCAGGGTTGGGAATATTAATATTAGTTATCAGAGTGTTTTTGTGCCAAACACTGTGCTAATCATATGTTTATCATCACAACAATTAACCGCATGAGGTAGATGCTATGGCGGCAGTACCTCCAGGTGTAGAGACGAAGAAATGGGTGCAGAGAGGCTGTGTTCAAAGTCACAGGGCCAGGATGGGAACCTAGGTCTGTCTGACTCAAACTGCAGCAGTCACGTTGATGGGACTCACAGGACTCAGAAGATGGACGTGCTGGTCTCAGTGAGCAAATCATCCCCCTCTTTGAGCTGCAGGTGTCTCAGCTGTAAGGTGATGTTATATATCCACTTCCCAGAGCTGAGGGAAGATCACTAGGTGGCACAAATGGTTTACTCCTGACTGCTAACCTAAAGTTTGGCTATTTGAATCCACTCAGCAGTACTGCAGAAGAAAAGTCCTGGTGATCTGCTTCTGTTAAGATTACAATCAAGAAAACACTATGGGGCTGTTCTACTCTGTAATACATGGAGTCACTATGAGTCAGGGTCGACTCGATGGCAACTAACAACAACAACAACAAGACTTGGTCAGGGGATTATTGTTGTTGTTGTGTGCCATCAAGTCAGTTCTGACTCATAGCGATCCTATGTGACAGAATAGAACTGCCGAGTACATTAATCAATTGCACCACCGAGGGACTCACTGGTGGTGAACAGGAGCAGCTAAAAACTAGGAGCAATGATGTCTATCTGATGTTGAATTTACCTCCTGCCCTGTGCTGTCATCACCCCCTTTGGCCACAAAACCTTCAGAAAAATCTATTACATGCAGCTTGTGTTCAAAGTACTTTGCAGGAAAGGAGGAAAAAAAGTTGTGCACCATGCCAGCACATCTCCAGAACAGAGAGAGGCAGGCCTTGCAGTAGCAGGTGGCTTAATTATCTAGTGCTGCTATAACAGAAATAACACAAGTGGATGGCTTTAACAAACAGAAGTTTATTCTGTCACAGTCTAGTAGGCTAGAAGTCCAAATTCAGGATGCCAACTCAAGGGAAATGCTTTCACTTTCTGTTGGCTCTGGGGGAAGGTCCTTGTCATCAGTCTTCTCCTGGTCTAGGAGCTTCTTAGCGCAGGGACCCTGGGTCCAAAGGATGAGTGTGCTACTGGCTCTTCTTGCTTGGTGGTAATGAAGTCCCCCTCCTCTCTGCTGGATTCTCTCTATGACTCAAAAGGGATTGACTCAAAGATACAACCTAATCCTGTACTTTGAGCCCTGCCTCATTAACATAACTACCTGCAATCCTGCCTCATTAACATCATAGAGGTAGGCTTTATAACATATAGGAAAATCACATCAGATAACAAAATGGTAGACAACCACACATTACTGGGAATCATGGCCTAGCCAAGTTGACCCACAGTTCAATGCATAACACTGAGGTTATAGTGAGGAAGCAGCCTACAGCAAGGAATGACTAGAAGAATGGGAGCCCCCTTCCCCTGCAAATTCACAGATATACCGGGGGGTGGGGTGGGGTGGGGTGGGGTAGGTGCTGAGCTTCCTTCAGTAAGTGGAATGGGGGATATTTGCTGGGTCTATTTTATTTGGTATTGAGGGACAGAGTGATCCAGAACGATGGAGACCATGTGGAAATGATGGTTACATATAAGTGAAGACTTATTTAGCCCACCTGGGAACTGACTCCATGGAGTTCCCCTAACTCCATGCTGGTGGCTTCACAACTCATTCTCAGGTTAGATGGGCCCCTCGAATCATTGCTGAGTGAGGTTTCTGAGATCACAGCTGTAGGGATGTTGATAAGAGTCTCTCTGATAGATGTTACGTGTATGTGCATGTGTGTGTATTAAACAAAAAGGTTCATCAAATTATTAAAAAGCTAATAAATGATGTTCTGAAAGTAGAGATTAATAAAAAATGCAAACTTCTCTTTTTGATATTTCTTTCTTTCTCCAAAGCCAAATGCTCAAGTACGTGGAATTTAAATAATTGTTTTTAAGTCAAATCAATTTTAGAACAGAGAGAGTTAGCAGTTTATAGACTCCCTTAGTCGTCAGCGGATTGCTGATTAATGACTCTGGAGTCTGTAATTATACTGCTGTCAAGAGACTGAGTGTCCTTGATAAATCCAGGCTCCTCTGCCTTCCCCAGACACTGGGAGAGGAGTGTCTTGATTTGTCTCCCAATCGGCACATATTCTCTTTGCTGTACCTTAGAGAACACTCAACTACTTAATGCTCTGAGAGGTCGGTTTTCGTCTTGCTTGTATTGAGCAACCTAGAATTTAAGTGTCTTGCCCATGGCTGTGAGGATGTAAACTGGACTTTTCTTCTTGCCCTTTTGGTTCATTTTTTTTCCACCTAACTAACCTCTCATTCAAAAAATACTGGGTGTGGTAGATTGCAAAGATGCTTAAAATTCCCTACCGTCCTCTGAATACATACCCTTTAAAATGGGATTTTGCCACTCCTCCAATCAAGAGGTAGTGCTTATTTCTGTATCACTTGATTCTGAAATGGCCTTATGATTTTGGTGTAAATGACATATGTCAGTTTCCAGTCTAGACCTCAGAGATTTTGTACACTTCTGCTGTCTCTCAGAATCCTGCCCATCTGCCATGGAAACAAGCCCAGGCTAGCCTGCTGGTTGATGACAGACACATGGTCCACCCCTCATCCCTTAACCAGCTCTCAGAAGCAGAGCTTAGATGACCTGCGGCTGAGTCCAGTCAAGACCAGAAGTACCACCCAGCTGAGCCTGACCTAAACTACCGATGTGCTGAATCACACTAGAGTGTGGAGCCACACAAAGCCAGAGATACAGAGATGGCTAAGAAATAGTTCTTGTGCTTGAGGAGCTCACATTCTAGTGGGGCAGACAGCCTGATAAACACATAACTGCAATGGGAAATGACAAGGGGAAAAGGAGACTAAATTTTACTGAGCATCACCTACGTGCTATGCGCGATGCTACTAGGCATTTTATCTATATTATCATCTCATTTAATCTTTGCTGCAAGTCTATGAGACAGACACTATTGTGTCTTATAGATAAGGATGCCAAGACCTATAGGAGTTAAGTCAGGTCCTCAAGGTCACACAACAAATAAATAAAGCAACTGGGATTCAAGCCAGGTCTGTCTGATTCCAAAGCCCATGTTTTCCCAGCCAGTCCCTGATGTCCTTCTTCTTTTTTAAATAATATTTTAGTGTTTTCAGTGAAGGCTTACAAAGAAGTTTAGGTTCACATTCAACAATTTCTATACAGATTGTTTAGCGACACTGGTTACATTTTTCATGCACACCGATTTTTTTTTTTTTTTTTTTTAGGAATTTGAGGTTCTGTTCTACATTTTTCTCCCATTCTGTCAAGGTCCATCTATTGTGGCCCTGATCAAAATGGTTGGTAGTGGTAGCCCCGCACCATCTACTTCTGGTCTCATGGTTCATGTAGACTATTAGCCCTATAGACTAGTTTCTTCTTTGAGCCTTTGATTTCCTTCCTTCTCTTTTGCTGCAGACGAGCAGAGACCAATAGTTATATCTTAGATGGCCGCCCTGATGCCCTTTTACATGTCTAAGCATTAAGGAATCAGGGGAAAGGGCAGCTGGCACCCAGAGGAAGATGAACTGGGAGCCTCATCCAGGCCACCAATCAGCCCAGGGTGAGCTGTTACGATAAGAGCTGGAGGACGGGACAGGACATGAATTTGGGCTGGAACCCTGTTGGAGGGGCCCTGAAAATAAGCCAGTTCATTTTCAGGTACAGGCTGAAGAAGTCAGGGACATAACCTGGGGGAGGCAGGCGTGCATGGGGACAAGAGGGATTTCATTTACCCTCTGAGTCAAAAAACATTTCCCTGCTACAGAGTATCCAATGCCAGACAATGTCTGATTGGGAATTTCTGCATGGAATAGATTTAAAAAAAAAAAAAAAAAAAAACACATTGTTACTAAAGGAAATTCAGTTTTTCCTCTGTTGCTTTTTCTGCGATGTGCTTTTAAAGTGTTTATTTTGTAACTGATTGCCCTGTTTCCTTTTGAGGACTCTGTATAGGTGAAAGGATTACAAACTGTGATGGTGGCCCATCCTGGGAGGGTCCTTATCTACTCTCTGCTCTCATCAACATTTTCTTCTTTCTGTAAAATGTACACGCAGAGGGGCATGGAGCAGACACAAAGTGGGTCCTGGCATTTACCATTAGACTGTGAGCTCATTGAGGGTAACATCCAGGTCTGCTATATTTATTCTTCCCTTACTGTGTGCAGCGGAGAGCCTGGGTGGTGCAAATGGTTAATATGCTCGGCTGCTAATAGAAAGGTTAGAGGTTCAAGTCCACCCAGAGGTGCCTGAGAAGAAAGCCCAGGCAATCAACTTATGAAAAATCAGCCATCGAAAACCCTGTGAGTGCAGTTCTTCTCGGACAGACATGGTGTCATTGCCTTGAGTTGGAGTTGACTTGATGGCAACTGATTGGTTACAGGTACTGTGTGTGTGGAGGATGTCTGCTGCAATAACAACAATTAACATGTAGTGAATACTACCCGAGAGGCATTGTTGTCAGTGTATATATGTGTTAATTCACAGTAACAATCCGAGGAAGTCGATACTATTACTGTCCTAGTTTTACAGATGAGGAAACTGAGGCAGGAGAGGACAGCTGTGTTCAAGGCCTCACAACTGAGAAGGAGCAGACTGTGAATTTGAACCAGACAATTTGTCTCCAGAGCTCAAGGTCTTCAGCTCTCTGCTCTGAAAGTCTGGAAACAAAGAAGCCACAGAGGCAATGGGGAGACCTGGAGGCATAGTGGCTAAGAGCGTGGCTGCTAACCAAAAGGTCAGCTGTTTGAATCTACCACGTGCTCTTTGGAAACCCTATGGGGCAGTTCTACTCCATTCTATAGGATCGCTTTGAGTTGGAATCTACTCAATGACAACACATTTAGAGGCAGTGGCCTCAGGGGAGTGAAACTGGGAGGTTGGGTGGGGTCTTTCACTTTTTACTTTATATACTTCTGTAATAGATTGAGGTGAATATGTAATAAAAATACAAATGGGATGGGGAATAAAAACTATCCCAAAATATTTTTTTAAAAATCCTAGAATGTTAGAGCTAGAAGTGGCCTTGGAGGTTATCTAGCCCAAAAAGGAAATCGTCTTGAAGGTGAAACAATTGACCCAGGCCACACAGCTCGCTGGTAATGTCAGAGTCTGGAAGAGAACCTGGCTCTCTCCGTGTTCCTTCCCCTTAGCTCTGCCTGGATGAGAGTGTCTGTACCAGTACCGGCTGCAGACAGAGCCACGGTCTGAGCCTGGTTTCCTGTGCTCCTTCCTGACTTTTGAATCCCCTCCTTCCCTATCATGGTGCCTTCCCTGGCCTGCCTCAAATGCCTGGTGCTCTCATGCTGGCCCCAGACTGACCACAGTGACTGTTGTGAGCCCCTCTTGGGCTTCCCATTTGGAACATGCTCCATGTTTTTCTGACCTCCTTCCCAATCAAATCTGACTTGTGTCCATGTCTGATTCCTTAAGCCTATCTGGCCAAACTGGACAAACTAATCCAAGCTAAAGAGTAAATGATTGACACTATTTTACCACTTACAGGTTATAGCTGGATTTTAACAGCAGCTGTCAATGACTTACAGCAAAAGACTCCTGTAGCTATTTCAGCAGCCAGGCCTGGCCAGTGGGAGAAGCATTTAAGAGTTGAATGCCTTAATGACCTTAGTAGCCAGGAGGATTGCTAAGTAGGAAGGAAGAACTAATTGCAGGCAACAGCAGACTCCTTCTCCTGGCAAGTTCAGTCAGACCAGAAATACCAACCACAGAACCCCTTGTTCTCTCTCTCATCTCTTCCTCCACCAAAGAACTGCCAACCTCTCTGGCCATTATCAGAGAAAAAGGAGGCTAGGACATAACTACAGAGGAAGATAAATAGAAAGCGCTTTAGATAGGAGCTCTTTACTAGGACAAATGTTTAGTTATTATAGCATCGTCCAGTATCTCATTTTATGGGGCCATTATGCCCTCATGCTGACCCTTCCTCAAAACAAGCGAGTGGTCATTTCTTCCCGCTGATTCCCTGAAGGCAATGCAGCAGACATCACTTCCCAGTAAATCCACTTTCTGAATCACGGCCACTTCCTCTCTCGTATTGCTGTGATGGCAGAAGAGGAAGTGAAGGTCAGGGAGCAATTTTGATCCTCATCCTGTATTTAGGATTCTAGCTTCCCCTCAGCTCCCTGGAAGTTTTGTTCAGAAAAACAGCACTTGTTTTCCATGGAATAAAGTTTTCTGGAAAGCAAAAAGACTGTCCTGGCAGACCCCTGTGTGGGTCAGGGAGCAATGTTCCAGAAATTTCCTGGGTGTGCTGCTCTTGGGGAGGCCCCAGGGAGGCCCAGTTAGGACTCAGAACACATTCAGATGGTCAGACCACCCACATCTGGAAGGGCTGGGATCCAATCAGGAAGCACAAGACTCTTTATGAAGTAATTATGAAGGGTGTTTGTAATCCAAAGCCTTCAGTTCTAGATATGTCCCTTCCAGGAACATACTTAGATTTCTTTGGGCCTGTGTTTTTCACCTATAAAATAGGAATAGTAATATTTGCTATTACACCCTTACCTTGTAGGGTTGTTACACAGATTTTTTTTTAAAAAAGAAGAGGGTAAAATTGTAGAGATTGCTAGAATTGGGAGAATGAAAAGGATTACTATGTTTCCCCACCACCAGACTGTTAAGATTCTATCAGGGCAGAATGTCTATGCATCTTGGTGACCTGGGAGGAGCTCCCAGAGTAAGATTCTAGACTAGAATCTAGTCTCCTCCCGGGCTGGGAACTGAGATAACTGTACTATGCAGCTCAGTATTTCCAAATGGACACAACACAGGATATTATTAGATATTCTGGGAAAATATGTTTTATGCTCAATTTAATTTGGGAAACACTGGATTAAAAAGTTAAATTTAAAAGTTAAAAAAATAAAGCACTTTCTTTACTGTAGATCTTCTCAGAGCCTTTAGTATGCTAATTGCACGGAGACTCCCAAAGAGGGGATATAGAATGCAGCCTTTCCCAGGTGTTTTAATATTTTTCTCATGGCATGACTATTAATGTGTCACAGAACAGGGTGGTAAATGCTGATTTTCATTTTTATGCCTTTGACTATACAAAATATCTATAGTTTTACTGATTTAGAGTAGACAGGATTAGCTGTTCTTGATAGCAGCCTCATTTAAAAAAAAAAAAAGCTTCATTGCTAAAAACCATTCTCTCAGGACCCATAGAGACTAGAGGAAAGAGGAACCCCTAAGACTATTGCCCTAAGATACTCTTTGAAGTTGGAACTGAAGCCACTCCCCATGGTCACCTTTCATCCAAAAAATAGGTTGGCTTATAAAATAAAAGGTATCACCTGTGAATACAATGCTCCCTTAAATAATCAACTATACGAGACCAAGTGGTCAACATCTACCCTAAAACAAAGATGAGAAGCTAAGGAGGGGCAAGGAAGCTAGATTAATGGAAACAGTACCGAAAAAAGGAAATAATGAGAATGTTGACACATTGTGAAAAATGTAACCAGTGTTATGGAATAAGTTGCATAAAAATTGTTAAATGGGAACTTAATTTGCTACGTAAACTTTTACCTAAAACACAATAAAATATTATTTAAAAAAAATTCTCTCAGACTTCTGCTTCTGGATTGATGGAGTAGATATATTTTTCCCTATTCCTCCCACTAAGTACAATTAAAAACCATGGACATTATATATAAAATAAACATAAGAAGACTCTGGAAGGTGGAGAGAAAGAAGACTGGCTAGGGACCAGGCTAGGGTAATGAGTTCCCTGGTTTTACTCTTGCCTCATATATCATAGATTTAGAGCTCAAAATGCTAGCAAACCAGAAACATAAAGACTGCAGACAAAAATCTTCAAAAAAGCCTGCTCTCTGTAGCCAAAGGACCAGGAAAGGAGTAGCCTAGCAAGACAAAATACTCTTACGTAATAACCACTCTACTCCAGCCAAACACCACAGAAAAACACTGTGGCCTCACAAGTAACCCACCAGCAAAAGCTGAGTGGAGAGTCTAGACATCCACCCTTGTGAAGCTGTAATGAGGAGCCTCCAAATTCCCACCAGAGAGTTGTCAGAGAAGGCCAAGTAGGAGGCTGGGACTTTCATTCCTCTGTCTGGTAATGATGCATGACTTCCCCCATGGTGTCAGTGGAAATCACGTGGGGAGCCTGGACTTCCACCCCATCTGACAGTAATGATGCCCCCCTACCCCCAATGGGGTGGTGGTGTCAGAGATGTAGTAGAGAGTCAGGACTTTTACTATCTCCCAGCAATAATGAGACCATTCCCATGACAGTGTCAGTGGATACCAAATTGGGAGCTGA
Organism: Dugong dugon; assembly: GCA_030035585.1. Classification (NCBI taxonomy): domain Eukaryota; kingdom Metazoa; phylum Chordata; class Mammalia; order Sirenia; family Dugongidae; genus Dugong; species Dugong dugon. The sequence goes on along the minus strand of CM057461.1, from coordinate 119,669,388 downwards.
AACTCTCACTCTCACCCAGCAATAATTAGGAGCCCCCCCCCCCCACCCCTGGGTGTCAATGGAGACTGAGTGGGGAATCTGGACTTCTACTTCTGCCCAGCAATAATGAGGTAGCACCCCCTTCTTTGCCTGCTGTGTCAAAGAATGCCAGCTAAAACAGAAGATTTAAATAAGATCTGGTTTCATAATATAATCTGAAAATATCTAGATTTCAAGCAGATATCATTCATAATACCAAGAACCAAACTCTCAGACTGAATGAGGAAAAGACAATCAATAAATGCCAACACTGAGATGATGGAGATGTCATCTGATAAAAATTTTAAAGCAGCCATGATAGAAATGCTTCAACAAACAATCACAAACACGCTTGAAAGAAATGGAAAAAAAATACATACATATATATAAAGTGTTTCAGCAAGGAGATAGAAAATCCCAGCAAAAAAATAGACAGTATAAAGAATAACTAAGTGGAATTTTAGAATGGAACAATACAATAACCAAAATAAAAAACTCAGTGGATGGGCTTAACAACAGAATCAAGGGGACAGAGGAAAGAATCAGGGAACTGGAAGATAGAACAATAGAATTTACCCAATCTGAACCAATCTGAATAACAGAGAGAAAATAGGCTGGGAAGAAAAAAAGAAAAAAAGAACTGAGCTTCAGGGGCTTCTAGGACTATAGCAAAAGATCTAACATTTGTGTCATTGGAGTCCTTGAAGAAGAGGAAAATGAAGGCCCTAATAAAAAACTACTTGACTTCCCAAATTGAGCAAGAGATGTAAAACTAGATTCAAGAAGCTGAGGTAATCCCAAATAGGATAAACACAAAGAAATCCATAACAAGACACGCAATAATTAAACCTCTGAAAACTAAAGACAAAAAAAAAAAAGTCTTGAAAGGAGCAAGAGACAAACAATACTATAAGGAAAAACAATATAAATGACAGATGTTTCTCATCAGAAATGACAGAGGCCAGAAGGAAGTGACACAGTAATTTTTAAGTGCTGAGACAAAAGAACCATCAACCCATAGTTCTATACCTTAACGAAAATATCCTTCAGGATTAAAGGAGAAATCAAGGCATTCTGAGATGAAATCAAGGAATGAACTATTGATACATGTAACAACCTGGATGACTCTCTAGAGAATTATGATTAATGAAAAAAAAGATGATTATAAAAGGTTACACACTGTATGGTTCCATTTATATAATATTCTCAAAACGAGAAGCTTAACTGGAGAACAGATTATTGGTTGTAAAGGGTTATTATACTATAGTTTTACAAGATGTTAACTGGATAAGAGTACAAGATATCCCTCCATATTATTTCTTACAACTGCATCTGAATTTATAATTATCTCAAAATAGAAGTTAAATTAAAAAAAAAATTCATGGATAGAACAGCAAATGAAATTGAAATTCTCATTTAAATGCTTGACAAAATTGCCCCTCACCCAGGGCAGGTGGTGTCTCCAAGGCAGCTATAGAGTGAACCGGTGTTTCACAGATGTCTTGGGAGAAAGGATATGGTGTAGAAGAAGAGTACTGGATTTAGAGTTGAAGACCTGGGTGTTAGTCTCGGTTCCCTAATTTACTGGCACATAACTGTGAGTAAGTCTCTGAGTCTCAGTGTCCACTGGTCAAATGGAGATAAATATTCCATAAGGGATATTGTGAGGAGCAGACGAGAACTTGTGTGTGAAGCATTACACACAAACATCCACCAGTAACTGGTCTGAAAAGCATTGATCCAGGCTGGGATTCCATACTTGGGCATCGGTTGGACAATATTTATCCAGAAACCACTTCTATGTGTTGTGCGGTATGAAGTTAAAGCAATTTATAAGACAATTCAGCACCAAAGTTTATTCCACAAAGGAGAAGAAGTACTTCCCTTTAGATGACTCAGGTAATTGCCTCAGCCTTTGGGCTTTGGGGCCCCAGGAAATAATGAAAGCTTAGGTAGGTGTATTAAAAACCATCTTTCTTCCAGAAGCAGCAGATAATGAGCAGATGCTCATTTGATGTGAATTACTATTTTTTTAAATCTATGTATTCAACCATAGGAGATTGAGAAAATTATGATACACTCATTTGTCAGATGTATTAAAAATGTTTTAGAAAATCTTTTAATGACATGAAATATGCTCATAATTTGGTGATTGGGAAAAAAAAAAAAAAAAAACAGGTTACCAAAAAGTACAACCAGCATCCTGCCATTTTTGTGGGAAAAAGAATTTCCATGTAGGAAAAATCTGGAAAGTTAACCATCAAAATGCTACCAGCGATTATGGCTGGGGTAGGTTTTGCAAGTTTCTGTTTGTTTATTTTCTGATTTTTTCACAATAACGTATATTACTTGTTTAATTATAAAGGTATGTTTAAAATAAATAGCAAGTTGCTTCTCCAATTTTCTCTTTTACAAGTCACATGGCAAACAAGCTATTTTGTTTTCCTTTCGGACCAACTGACCTCAGAGCATATGAGAACAAAACCCTAGGAGGTTTAGGCCCCTTGGACAATTGGAAGAGTGTTGTAGTAGGCCATCAACCACAGTGTTTATTTTCTGCCCAGAAACTCTGTGATTTGTCTACTGCCAGCCTGTTTTCCCACAGAGGAGAGATTTGAAAAACAAGATCCCTGTCCCTTGCAAGGGCTCACCCTGTCAACAATATTTGTTGTAAACATAAAAAAGAACATTCATATGAGGAAACCACATGAACACTGGTTGTGCCATCTTGGGGCTAGATATACAGCCAGGGTTGTTTGATAAGATTAATCCTTCCTGAGATACTGTGCTCCCTTCAACAGTACCCTAATTTAGTTCTCTCAATAACATACACTTCCAGATAATTTAATTTGTATAAAAAGTATCTAGGTGGCTATCCAGACATGATATACCTAAAGGCAAGATATAGGAGGATGGATGGGCCGTAGATTCAGACCAAACTGGCTTCCAGGCCAGGCGGGTGAGCTTTGTAACTTTTTGAGCCATGATTTCCTTATCCCTAGATCAGGGAGAATTAATACTCACTTCCTTGTACGATTGTGAGTATTAAGTAAAATAATGCATGTAACCAAAAAACCCAAACCCATTGCCGTTGAGTCGATTCCAACTCATAGCGACGCTATAGGACAGAGTAGAACTGTCCCATAGAGTTTCCAAGGGGCGCTTGGTGGATTCAAACTGCTGACCTTTTGGTTAGCAGCCGTAGCTCTTAACCACTATGCCACCAAGTTTTCCAATGCAATTTCAGCAAATTGCTTAGAATATAATAACCAAAAACCCAAAGCAGTTGCCATTGTATGAATTCTGACTCATGGTGACCTCATGTGTGTCAGAGTAGAGCTGTGCTCCACAGGCTTTTCAATGGCTGATTTTTCAGAATAGATTGCTAGCTTTTTTCCCCAGCTGCTTCTGGGTGACTTCCACCACCAACCTTTCAGTTAGCAGCTGAGCGTTTTAACCGTTTGCGTTGTCCAGGGACTCTGTTTAGTACATAAAGGATAACTAATAAATGCTATTATGATCTAGTGCCTTTTCCTGCTGTAGGGCCATTTGGTAATACAGAGATCCAGAGAGAGAGAAGGCGGAGGGGACAAGAAAAAAGTGGGGAACTTGATATCTGACAAAGGTCCTGGGTAAGAGTGAAATTAGAAACTGTTTGGATTATCTATTGCTGCATAATAAACCATCCAAAGCTTAATGCTGTAAAATAGCAATGATTTTATTATGCCTACTAAAAACAAAAACCAAAAAACCAGATTCCAACTCATAGCAACCCTACAGGACAGAGTAGAACTGCCCCATAGAGTTTCCAAGGAACGGCTGGTGGATTTGAGCTGCCAAACTTTTGGTTAGCAGCCTGAGCTCTTAACCACTATGCCACCGGGGCTCCTTATTATGCCTACAGATGAGGAATTTGGACAGGTAACAGCAGTAATGGCTTGTCCATGCTCCATGATGTCTGGGGCCTCAGCTGGGAAGATGTGATGGCTGGGGCTGGAATCCTTTGGAGGCTTCTTCACACTCACATCAGGCACCTGGACTGAAATTGCTCAAATGTTGGGGGCAGGTCGACTCCTAGGTCCTTTTTCTTCTCTCTCTCTCTGGCCTCTCCACATGGCCTCTCCTCCACAGCTGCCTCAGAGTAGATGGACTCCTTACACAGTGGCTCAGGGTGCCAATGGAAGAAGTTCCAATGAACAACGAGGAAGCCGCATGGCCTTTTATGACCTACTCTTGAAAGTCACGTAGCATCATTTTCACCATATTCTGTTGGGCGAAGCAATCACAAACCCTGATTCAAGGGAAGGGTATATAGACACCACCTTTCAAAAGGAAGAGTGTCAAAGAATTGGTAACTATGTTTTAAAACTGTCACAGAAACTATAGACTATATATAGACCCTGGGTTTCCTATGGATATCTTTTTTTTTTTTTTTTTCAGTGCTACTCTATAAAAAAAGGGGGGTGTGTTTTGGGGAATCTACTAGAGTGTATATACTCACGTATGTGTGCATGTATGTGTGTGTTCATGTGCATATGCACACATGCCAGTGTGTTTGCGCAGAAGGCACACACAGAAGGGCATATACCTACCTGTATGGCATCTAAGTTTCATAGTTGAGTGCTAGGGGTTGCCAGATCTGCCTGATTTATTTTAATTTCCATGCAGCTGCAGCCTAGGTGTTTAGGAGTCAAGGATGGGAACCTGTGGCTTTTTTTTTTTTTTCCTTTTAACACCAACTGTCACTACTGTTAGCTAAAAGGGCATTCTTTTCTATGGTATGTGAGTTGAATAGTGTCCCCCCCCCAAAAAATTCATCTCTTTCCAGAACCTCAGAATGAGACCTTATTTGGAAATGGAGTTTTTGCAGATGTTATTAGCTGAGAATCTTAGGATAAAATCATTCTGGATTTAGGGTGGGCCCTAAATTCAATGATAGGTGTTCTTATAAGAAGAGGAGAGGACATAGAGACCACAGAGAAGAAGGCATGTGGAGATGAAAGCAGAGATTAGTTATGTTTCACCAGCCAAGGAACCCCAGGAGCCATCAGAAGCTGGAAGAGGCAAGGAAAGATCCCGTCCTAGAACCTCTGGAGGGAGCATGGCCCTGACACTGTGATTTCAGGTTAATAGCCTCCAGAACTGTAAGAGAATCAGTTTCTGTTGTCTATTTGTGGCGCAGTTTATGACACTTTGTCACAGCAGCCCTAGGAAACCAGTACACAGGTAACTGTGAAAAACTCACTGATAGGAACTTCGGACCCCCAGAAACATCACAGCAAGGTTTCTAAACCTTAGCACTATTGACATTGTGGGCCAGATGATTCTTTGTTGTTGGGGACTGTCCTGTGCATAGTGGGATGTTTAGCAACATCCCTGACCTCCACCCACTAGATGCTAGTAGCACCTCCCCTTCTAATTGTGACAACCAAAAAATGTCCTCATCAGTGCTAAATGCCCCCTGAGTAGGGGGCAAAATAGCCCCCTGGTTGAGAACCACTGCCTTAGACAAGTTGGGGACTATGGAGACAATTGCTTCTGAAGAACCAGAAACTAACAAAAACTTAGTTTTTTTACCCTTTCAGTTGTCCAGCAGGCTGGCAGGAGTCAGGTAATAAAGTTGATTTCATGATGGTTTTGGTTGTCTTTTCTCCTGCTGATTTCTCTCTCCTTCCCTGGACAAATTCTGTAGCTGATCCTCTCAAAAGGTTTTCTAGTCAGAGAGAGAGGAAAAAGAGAGAGCACGCGTGTGTGAGCGAGCTCTGGAGTTTGCAGAACACAGCATAGGATTTTACCCTGGCTTGGCTGGGGTCCTCCCAGGAGGCCACATTAGAAACCAGCTCCTCTGGGCTGTAGGTTCTGTGACAGGGAGTGGGGAGTCACACACTTTGGGCCTGATTTGGCTCTTGGGGAATGGCTGTGGGGCACAGGGAGACAGGAGAGAGGAACTCTGAGTATAGGTCTGTTCTGATTTTTTGAAGGCCTCATGGTACTTCAGTGGAAGGCAGACCAGTTAAAACAGAATTTACACGTCCGTTGATTTTTCTTTTTTCTTTAATCTTGACATCATTTGTTTTCTTTCCTGAAGAGTCAACTCGTTAATCGTTCAGGTACAGCCGGCTTTCTTATTTGTGGTGACAGGAGTCACTGATGTGTAGCTAATGAGAGTCACAGACACTCCCAACCTTCGCTGGGGTCTCTCTAAGTGGAAGCCACAGAGAGAAGAAATATCAAGACTGACCATAAGTAGAGGGAAGCAAGACATCTCGGTAGTCTACAAAAATAACCTGAAAATAACTGTTTGTCTTGATTTTCTTAGTTTTTTTCTGCCTTTTCTTTGGGTGGGGAAGCCACGCATCAAACCCAGTCAGTCAGGCCTGACAGAACACCCCTCAGTGCCTGGCCGTCTTTGGAGCATCTCTGCAGTTCCTCAGGGATCTGGAACCCGGGTCACAATGGAACACTTTCCCTTACTTTGGTGGGATAGCTCGCCAGAGTTCTTTACAGTCCCACCCTTAGGCCTGGGCAAGGGGGTTCCTGATCTGACCGGCATACCTCACTTAACACACATACACACACACACTTTCACACACACACATTACATTTATTAAAGAACACACGAGTGCCTCGGTCACTCAGGACCCATGCCCTCAACAACTGCTATCCAAACCAACACTGTTTAGGCTCCAGGGAGAAGCTTCTCCACATCTCTTGCCCTATGAGCTCCCAACCCAAAGCTCAAAACTTGAAGGCCATAAATGTGTGTAGGTCTGTCTGTGTAGGGCAGAGGCAGATGTTGCTTCAGAGAGCAGGGAGAATTTTAGTTGTGAAAATTCTTAGGAAAGAGAAAAGTAATAAAACAGTATGAATGCAATAGATTCTTGCATCTGAATTGTGCCAGGCATTCATTTCTTGCTTCTCTTAAGTTCTGATTTGTGGTTCCCAGAGTACTCAGTAAGAAACAGTGTATCCCTAATAGTTTGCACATGATGACTGAGGAACATTTGCAGTATGAATTCATGTCACTCTTAAATTTGTACAAATGAATGTCTAGAGGTAGCATGCATGAAGCACGAAAATGATTATTTTGGTAACTAGATGGACATTTATGCTAGGATTGTGAAAAATTTTATTTTTATCAAAATATTTTATTTTTATCAAAATTATTTAAAATTTCAAAAGTTAAATAAATGCCAGCTGTATTTAAATTCTTTGACATTTTATATCATAATTAAAATTGTATTTTGCCTTTATAATTTTGAATATATTGGAAGAAAAATTATGTTCTTGAAAATATATGAAAAATAATTTTGTTTTCTGTTTTTGCATTAACTTTAGTTTACATTTTGATAAAACTATGTTCCATTTGAATACACTTTACTTGGAAGACAATTACATTTTATTTTTAATTGTTAATCGTAATAGAACATAACTTATGTGAAGATTTTGACCATAACTATATAATTAATGATGTTGCCAAAATGAAGGCAAGAAAATATTTAATGGAATAAATGTGATTTTATTAATTTTGATTGCATTTATTACTTACCCAAATACTGCTGGCCTTGTGATATATGCAATAATTATTAAATTCAGTCATATTTGGTATTTTCCCAAACTTTTAGTTGTAAAAACCATACTTTTATGCATCGTTAAAAAAATTTGTTGTTATGGAGGAGTACTTGTCAAGGTAGACATACCAAACATTTTCTGTAACAGTTTATTATCAGACTTATAGCCTTTAAATATGGTATGTGGGCTTCCATTTATATTCTTGCCTCGCGTCCTGCAGACATTAAGGGTGAACCTGTACTCTCCTGCCCATAAATAATGTTAGAAGTTGAGACTGAGTGCAAGATAATGCCTAGCATTTATCAAGCACTTATTGTGGGCCAGGGACTATGCTAAGAGCTTTACATGCACCATTTTAGCAAATCCTACAATAACCCATTTTACAGATGATGAAACTAAGACTCAGATGGGCAACGTGGTTTGCCCAAGGTCACCTTGCTAGTCAGTGCGGAGCCATGATCTGTGTCCTATCCACCCAACTTCAAAATTAAAACTTATAGCTTGGGCTTCGTCATCTGTCAGTTTGTCATACTGTAGTGGCTTGTGTGTTGCTGTGATGCTGGGACCTATGTTACCAGTATTTCAAATATCAGCAGGGTCAGTCATGATGGACAGGTTTCAGCTGAGCTTCCAGAATAAGACAGACTAGGAAGAAGGACTTCGTGGTCTACTTCTGAAAAAATTAGCCAGTGAAAACCTTATGAATAGCAACGGAACATTGATATAGCACCAGAGGTCGAGCCCCTCAGGTTGGAAGGCACTCAGAATACAACTAGGGAAGAGCTTCCTCCTCAAAGTAGAGTCAACCTTAATGATGTAGATGGAGTTAAGTTTTTGAGACCTTCATTTGCTGATGTGGCACGACTCAAAATGAGAAGAAACAGCTGCAAACATCCATTAATAACAGAGATGTAGAATGTATGAAGTGTGAATCTTGGAAAATTGGAAGTCGTCAAAAATGAAATGGAACACATAAACATCGATATCTTAGGCATTAGTGAGCTGAAATAGACTGGTATTGGCCATTTTTAATTGGATAATCATACGATCTACTATGCCAGGAATGAAAAATTGAAGAGGAATGGTGGCGCATTCATCGTAGAAAAGAACATTTCAAGATCTATCCTGAAGTACAACGCTGTCAGTGATAATATCCAAAAGCCTACAAAGAAGACCAGTTAATATGACTATTATTCAAATTTACCCCCCAACCACTAAGGCCAAAGATGAAGAGATTGAAGATTTTTATCAACTTCTGCAGTCTGAAATTGATCAAACATGCAATCAAGATGCATTGATAATGATTGGTGATTGGAATGTAAAAGTTGGAAACAAATAAGGAACAGTAGTTGCAAAATATGGCCTTGGTGATAGAAACGATGCCAGAGATCTCATGATAGAATTTTTCAAGACCATCTTCTTCATTGCAAATACCTTTTTTCAGCAACATAAATGGTGACTATACATGTGGTCCTTGCCAGATGGAATACACAGGAATTAAATTGACCACATCTGTGGAAAGAGGCGATGGAAAAGCTCAATATTATCAGTCAGAACAAGGCCAGGGGCTGACTGTGGAACAGACCATCAAATGTTCATAATGCAAGCTCAAGCTGAAGTTGAAGAAAATTAGAACAAGTCCCCAAGAGCCAAGGTATGAGCTTGAGTATATTCCACCTGAATTTAGAGACCATCTCAAGAATAGATTTGACTCATTAAACACTAATGACTGAAGATCAGACTAGTTGTGGAATGATATCAAGGACATCATACAAGAAGAAAGCAAGAAGTCATTAAAAGACAGGAAAGACAGAAAAGATGAAAATGGATATCAGAAGAAACTCTGAAACTTGCTCTTGAACACAGTGGCTAAAGCAAAGGGAAGAAATGATAAAGGGAAAGAACTGAACAGAAGTTTTCAAAGGGGAGCTTGAGAAGATAAAGTAAAGTATTACAGTGAAATAGGCAAACACCTAGAGTTAGAAAACCAAAAGGGAAGAACACAATAAGCATTTCTCAAGCTGAAAGAAGTGAAAAGAAAATTCAAGCCTTGAGTTGCAACATTGAGAGATTCTATGGGGAAAATATTAAATGATGAAGGAAGCATCAAAAGAAGATGGAAGGAATACACATAGTCACTGCATCAAAAACAATTGGTTGATGTTCAACCATTTCAGTAGGTAGCATACGATCAAGAACCAATGATACTAAAGGAAGAGGTTCAAGCTGCACTGAAGGCATCGTTGAAAAACAAAGCTCTGGCAACTTGTGGAATACCAATTGAGATGTTTCAACAAACAGATGCAGTGCAGTAAGTGTTCACTCGTCTATGCCAAGAAATTTGGAAGAGAGCTACCTGACCATTAACGTTCACTCGTCTATGCCAAGAAATTTGAAAGAGAGCTACCTGACCATCCGACTGGAAGAGTACCATATTTGTGCCCATTCCAAATAAATGTGATCCAACAGAATGTGGAAATTATCAAACAATATCATTAATATTACACACAATTAAAATTTTGCTGAAGATCATTCAAAAGCAGTTGCAGCAGTACATCAACAGGAAAATGCCAGAAATTCAAGCCGGATTCAGATGAGGCCGTGGAATGAGGGATATCATTGCTGATGTCGTATGGATCTTGGCTGAAAGCAGAGAATACCAGAAAGATTTTTACCTGTGTTTCATTGACTATGCAAATGCATTCGACTGTGTGGATCATAACAAATTATGGATAACGTTATGAAGAATGGGAATTCCAGAACACTTCATTGTGCTCATGTGGAACCTGTAAATAGAGCATGAGGCAGCCCCTCTGAAAGAACAAGAGGATACTGCTTGGTTTAAAATCAGGAAAGGTGTGCGTCAGTGTTGTATCCTTTCACCATACTTATTCAATCTGTATGCTGAGTATATAACCTGAGGAGCTGGACTACATGAAGAAGAATTTGGCATCAGGATTGGAGGAAGACTCATTAACAACCTGCAATATGTAGATGACACAACCTTACTTGCTGAAAGTGAAGACTTGAAGCACTTATTAATGAAGATCAGACTACAGCCTTCAGTATGGATTACACGTCAACATAAAGAAAACAAAAATCCTCACAACTGGACCAATAAGCAACATCATGATAAATGGAGAAAAGATTGAAGTTGTCAAGGATTTCGTTTTACTTGGATCCACAATCAACGCCCATGGAAGCAGCAGTCAAGAGATCAGATGATGTATTGTGTTGGGCAAATCTGCTGCAAAAGACCTCCTTAAAAAGCAAACATGTCACTTTGAGGACTAAAGTGTGCCTGACCCAACCCATGGTGTTTTCAATCGCCTCATATGCATGTGAAAGCCGAACAATGAATAAAGAAGAATGAAGGAGAATTGATGCCTTTGAATTTTGGTATTGGCAAAGAATATTGAATATACCATGGACTGCCAGAAGAATGAAAAAATCTGTCCTGGAAGAAGTACAGCCAGAATGCTCCTTAGAAGCAGGGATGGCAAGACTTGTCTCACATGCTTTGGACAGGTTATCAGGAGGGATCAGTCCCTGGAGAAGGACATCATGCTTGGTAAAGTAGAGGGTCAGCAGAAAAGAGGAAGACGCTCAAGGAGATGGATTGATACAGTGGCTGCAACAATGGGCTCAAGCATAATAATGATTGTGAGAATGGCCTGGGACCGGGCAGTGTTTTGTTCTGTTGTACATAGGGTAGATATGAGTTGGAACTGACTTGAGAGCACCTAACAACAACAACAGAACCTCTACATGAATATGTCTGGCAATGGGCTCAGGTAAGACTACTTCTCTTAGCCTCCCTTATATTTAGGGGTGACCAACGTGATGGTGGGGATTCTAGAAAATCTCTTTTAAGGGGGCTGACTTGTTTGGCAGGCTCCATTTTTTTTAACCCCTTTCTCCATTCTGGAAGAACAATGTGATGACTGGAGCTCCAGCAGCCGGCTGGAAATCCATGAGGATAAGGGCCACACTCAGAGAGCTGGATGGAGCCTGAGTCCCTGAGGACATTGAGGAACAAGCATACTAGCACTGCTCTGCCTTTCTCTGGTCATTTTATTACATGATAGAGAAAAAAATAAAAATAAAGTCTTTCACAACTTGACTTGTTTAAGTTGCAATTTTTCAGGACTTTGCTATAGCCAGCCTAACACAATTCCTCAGTGATGACACATCACTACCACAACCCAGTAACGTGGCCTTGGAGGACAATATTGGTGGCTCTAGGTGGTGTAGCATCAGTTTTTCTCCAGTTAAGATGTTAAATACTGACAGACCTGATTGGTTTTGATACCACCCCACCTTTCCCCTGATACCTTTTCTCCCTTATAAGTGTTCATTGTCAAAGAAGCGATTAAAAATCGAGTCACAGAGATGAAGGGACAATGAAAAAGAGGTACCTAATTATTTGCAAACTGAATAAATACACTTCTTAGTTATCTAGTGCTGTTGTAACAGAAATACCACAAATGGGTGGCTTTAACATGCAGAAATTTATTTTCTCACAGTTTAGGAGATTAGACGTCTGAATTCAGGGTGCTGGCTCTAGGGGAAGGCTTTCTCTTTCTGTTGGCTCTGGTGGAAGGTCCTTTTCTCTTTGAGTTTCTGCTCCTGGGTGATCATCATGTGGCTCAGCATCTCTTTTCCCCCATCTCTGATTCTCTTGCTTCCTTGTTTAATCTTTTTTTATATCTCAAAAGAGATGGACTCAAAACACACCCTACACTAATCCTGCCTCACTCACATAACAAAGACAATCCATTTCCAAATGGGATTATAACCATAGGCATAGAGGTTAGGATTTACAACACATATTTTTTGGAGACATAATTCAATCCATAAAACATACCATTATCTTTTGACCACAGTTTAGAGACAAGAAGGAGACTTCTGGTCACTGCATCCAGTCTTGAGTGCAGTGATGTTGGTGGACACATATAAATCATTCAGCTGTAGAACGTGCCTCCTGGTTTGTCTTCACAAAATATTTTTGTGAAGGCTTGGAATGCATTCCTCATAGCAGAACCATTCTATAATGACCAGATCCCCTCCTATTACCACCATTTCCAACTGGCATCCATTAGATTGAATCCTTTCCTCCAGTCTCCAGGAATTTAGGCACACCTCACTGTACTAATTCTCACACCTGGAAAGGGACGAGAACTCCCTAGGATTGAGTTGGGACAGGCACTGACTTTGAACCCTGAAAAAGAGACCCTAGAGGCATTTCGTCATCTCTGAAGTTATTTTATTAGATTAGTACTCAGTGTTGGAAGCCAAACACATTACATTTCATTGCCAGCAAATAAAGGCAAATTTCAGGGGCATTACCTTTTGGGGGAGTAAATTAACAGTTATAGGGACTTCTGAAGGAAGAACTGGGTATTTTCCCACTGATCTCAGAATTACACCTTCCACCCAGCCCAAGTTGTGTTTAATTTTATTTTACAAGGCAATGCATTGGTCAGCTCTGGAATCATGGGGATATGGAGGGTGATCTAGCCCATAATATCATTAAGCCTTTATCAGAATTCCCCCAACCATTGGATGGAGCTTTAATAATGAAAGAGCTAGTTATGGCTCCTGCAAACGATTATGACAGTACAAAATGCTTTTTAGTGATTTCAAGTCAGAATTAGGCAACAGCAATAGGCACAAACAGCCATTTAGGGGATATGCCAGCTGCTTGCAGCAAGGCTGCTGACATAGAGACAGGGAAAGGCACTAAAACAGATACAATTCAAGTCATAATTTGCTTGCTAATAATTTTCTTTTTATGTCCACAGTCTTAAAGGATCGTCCTCAATAAGTGTGCTCATAAGGACAGGGTGACAAGCTAAGCTATCACGCGGGTGACTAACAGCAAACCACTATCACAAGGATGAATAAACTGGAGACAAAAGTCAAGATTTTCTAAACAGAGACAGAAAAGACAAGTATCAGCTGAGAAGCATTACTCTGCAGTCACACAAAGTCTCTCTGGGTCCTGGCCCAGCCCCAGCGTCTAGCACAAGCCAGTAAAGGGCAATTGTAGATCATGAGTGGAACCTACCCTATGGAATTCCAGACATCATTTGCATCTTTGCCTTCCCCTGACTCCCTCCCCAGTTGCAAACTAATTAAGAGGAAGACTGTTTGCCTCTTCTCTCAAAGGGGTTTCTTTGACCTGCAGCAAAGTTCCTCCTTGAATCAAGTCTTTTCTGCATTTGTAGAGTTAAAAAACCCCATTATTGTTCTGCTTCTAATTTCAGTGACCTCTTTGTTTTTACCTCTCTGGTGCTTTGCTAAAAGGGCTCCTCTCCCACATTCCTTCCCTGTGTGTTTGGTAGCACTTAGGTGGGTGAGGTGTTTATTTACAAACCTCTTTGGATCATTAGGTAAAAGGGACGACACACTTCTCTCTCTTGGCAACAGGTTTAAACATGCACCTGAGTTTTACTTTTCCACTTATCTTCTTGTCAACACACATGTAAATCTATACAATCATAGCTCTTCCAAAAGGATGCCCCCATATGTACTTTTCAAAAAATACAAGTTTTGCTTAACTTCGATAAACTGTCGGCTTTAAAATGAACTTGTGCATATAATTACAAAGGAATCTTGTGGTAAAACGTTTTGTATAAGAAATGACTCTAAGTGGTCATTTTGTGAGATTTGAAACATATAAATTGGATTTTTCTCAACTCAGTGGAGATTAATAAGTTGGTTTCTAGCTCATAAAACTAAGTTTCAAACAATGTTGTCACATATTTCTTTAGTGACTTTTGAAACTAATTTTTTAATTGAGGTAAATTTTACATTTGTGATAAAAGATTTTATGTGTACATTTTGATGAGTTCTGATAAATGTATACACCCATATAACAGTCACTTCAGTCAACATCTAGAACATTTTCATTATCACAAAAAGTTCTCTAGTCAGTACCTATGATTTAGGAAATAATATTGGAGTCATTATTCCCTGCCCTTGAGCATAGAGAATGCGACCTAGCTGGAGCTGGATTCACAAGGACTCAAAGGACACATCAACTGGGCCCTGAGGTATAAAGACAATAGCTAGGATAACCTTGGAAAATATCTTTTAGGGAAACTTTCACATAAGCCAATCAAACAGAACACAAAAGACTTTCCACTCTTATCTTTTTTATTACCATTTAGTGAATAGTAGGATTTGTTGGACCAGTGAAGACTCTCCTGTCTGTCGTTACTGAAATCTGTACCAATGATTATTAAGAAAGACAATTCAAAACGTACACTCACAGTTTCTAGCCAATCTGTGAAAACGTGAAGCTTCCAATGGTCTTGCCCATTTGTAATGTTAATATATATTGATGACTCCGTAACATTCCTCGGACTTGGGCAGACATGGCTCTAGCAGCATGCTTTTCCATTTTCCACTTTTGTCTATTCTGTAATATCCCTTGGACTTGGGCAGACATGGCTCTGGCAGCATGCTTGTCTGATTTCCCATTTTTGCCTCTTTAAATATATGCCGAATAAAACCTTTCTTTTTGCTTTACTAAACTTTGTCATGTTTTTTTCCCTACAACACCTACCCCCATAGGCAACCACAGTTCTGATTTCTTTTCTTTTTAAATTTTATTGTGCTTTAGGTGAAAGTTTACAGCTCAAATAATTTCTCATTCAAAAATTTATACACATATTGTCTGGAGACACTGGTTGCAATCCCCACAATATGTCAGTGCTCTTCCCCTTACCACCCCAGGTTCCCTGTGTCCATTCATCCAGTTCCTGTCTCTTTCTGCCTTCTCATCTTGCTTTTGGACAGGAGCTGCCTATTTGGTCTCATATATTTGATTGAACTAAAAAGCATGTTCCACACGTTATTGTTCATTTTATAGGCCTATTTAATATTTGTGTTAAAAGTGGGCTTCAGGAGTGGTTTCAGTTCTGAGTTAGCAGAGTGTCCTGGGGCCATTGTCTCAGGAGTTCCTCCAGTATCTGTCAGACCAGTATGTTTGGTCTTTTTGCCTGAATTTGAATTTTGTTCTACATTTTCTTCCTGCTCTGTCCTGGGCTGTCTATTGTGATCCCTGTCAGAGCGGTTGATGGTGGCAGCCAGGGACCATCTAGTTCTTCTGGGCTCAGGCTGGTGAAGGCTGTGGTTCATGCGGTCCTTTAGTCCTTTGGGCTAATATTTTCCTTGCGTCTTTTGTTGTCTTCATTCTCCTTTGCTCCGGACAGCATAGGACCAATTGATATATCTTAGATGGTCCCTGGCAAACTTTTAAGACCGCAGACACTACTCGCCAAAGTAGGATGTAGAACATTTTATGAACTATGTTATGCCAATTGACCTGGATGTCCCCTGAGACTATGGTCCCCAGCCCTCAGCCCCAGCAACTTGGTCCCTCAAGTTGTTCGGCTGTGTCTAGGAAACTTCTATGCCTTTGCTTTGGTTAAGTTGTGCTGACTTCCCCTGTACTGAGTGTTGTCTTCCCCGTCACCAAAGTTAACACTTATCTACTATCTAGTCAGTGATTTTCCCTCCCTAACCCTCCCCATCCTCATAACCATCAAAAAACGTTTTTTTTTTCCTGTGTGTAAACCTTTTCTTGCTGTCTTATAATAAGTGGTCTCATGCAATATTTGTCCTCTTGTGATTGACTTATTTCACTCAGCATAACACCCTCCTGATTCATCCATGTTGTGAGATGTTTCCTGGATTCATTGTTCTTTATCATTGCATAGTATTCCATTATGTGTATGTACTATAATTTGTTTATTTATTCGTCCGTTGATGGGCATTTAGGTTGTTTCATCTTTTTACTACTGTGAATAGTGCCGCAATGAACTTGGGTGTGCATATGTCTGTTCGTGTGACGGCTCTAATTTCTCTAGGGTGTATTCCTAGGAGTGGGATTGCTGGATCGTATGATATTTCTATTTCTAGCTTTTTAAGGAAGTGCCATATCGTTTTCCAAAGTGGTGTATACTATTTTACATTCCCACAGCAGTGCTTAAGAGTTCCAATCTCCCTGCAACCTCTCCAACATTTGTTATTTTCTGCTTTTTTGATTGGTGCCAGTATTGTTAGGGTGAGATGATATCTAATTGTAGTTTTGATTTGCGTTTCTCTTCTCTAATGGCTAATGATTACGAGCATTTCCTCATGTGTCTGTTAGCCGCCTGAATGTCTTTAGTGAAGTGTCTGTTCATATCCTTTGCCCATTATTGTCTTTTTGTTGTTGAGGTGTTGAAGTATTTTGTAGATTTTAGAGTTAGACCCTTGTCAGATTTGTAGCTAAAAATTTTTTCCCAGTCTGTAGTTTCTCCTTTTACTCTTTCAGTGAAATCTTTAGATGAGCATAAGTGTTTAATTTTTAGGAGCTCCCAGTTATCTAGTTTCTCTTCTGGTGTTTGCACATTGTTAGTTAAGGTTCGTATTCCATTTATGCCATTTATTAGGGCTACTAGCATTGTCCTTATTTTTTCTTCCATGATCTTTTATCTTTTTAGGTTTTATATTTAGGTCTTTGATCCATTTTGAGTTAGTCTTTGTGTATGGTGTAAGGTATGGATTTTTTTTTTTTTTTTTTTTACAGATGAACATCCGGTTATGCCAGCACCATTTGTTAAAAAGACTGTCTTTTCCCCATTTAATGGACTTCAGCCCTTTGTTAACTATCAGCTGCTCATATACATGGATGGATTTACATCTGGGTTCTCAATTCTGTTCCGTTGGTCTACGCGTCTGTTGTACCAGTACCAGGCTGTTTTGACTACTGTGGCTGTATAATATAGGTTCTAAGATCAGGAAGTGTGAGCCCTCCCACTTTGTTCTTCTTTAACAATGCTTTACTTATCCGGGGACTCTTCCTTTCCATATAAAGTTGATGACTTGTTTCTCCATCTCATTAAAGAATGCTGTTGGAATTCGGCTCAAGATTGCATTGTATATGTAATCACTTTGGGTAGCATTTACATTTTCACAATGTTGAGTCTTCCCATCCATGAGCATGGTATGTTCTTCCACTTATGTAGGTCTCTTTTGGTTTCTTGCAGTAGTATTTTGTAGTTTTATTTACGTCCCTGGTTAGATTTATTCCTAAGTATTTTATCTTCTTGGGTGCACATTTCTGATTTCTATCACCACAGTTCTACTCTGACACACATGGGGTGCTATGAGTTGGAAGTGATTTGACACTAACTTTTTTTTTAGTATTCCTTTACATCAATATACCACAATTTGTTTATTCATTCTCCTGTTGGAGATTTGAATCATTTCTAGTTTATAACTATTATGAATAATGCTGTTAATAATCAATTTTTTAAAAAATCTAATACGTGAACAGCAATGCCCAAAATTTCAAATGTGTTTTCCTTGTAATCCGGTTTGATCATGGAAATAAAAGTACTATCTAATGGATTCAGATACATGTTCCTGCAAATATATTACTGAGGCCCCCAAATGAAAGATAGGCCTGTAATAACAGATATGACTCACAAGTTACTTTTAGGGTGAGTTTCAGGCCAACTCATCACACACTAGAATGAGCAGGAATTCATTTTTGTTTAATAGTTAAACGTTCATTTTTTTGGTTACCTTTTATTTATGGCAAATAACATTAGTTTTTCATTTAGAGTAAGGAGCCCTGGAGATGCAGTGGTTAAGTGCTCAGCTGCTAACAAAAAGGTCAGCGGTTTGAACCCACCAACTGCTCCATGGAAGGAAGGTGTGGCAGTCTGCTTCAGTAAAGATTACAGCCTTGGAAATCATATGGGGCAGTTCTCCTTGATGGCAACGATTTTTTGGTTCCTTTAGAGTACTGATAGTTTCCTCTGGCAAATTTAAGTCAATGATGGAAAATTTTCAGTAAACAATAATTCAGTTGGAACTCAAATTACTGAATTTTAAGAACACTGGCACTGTGGTTAGACAGACTAGCACTAACCCCGCCACTCACTGTGTGATCTTTAGCAAGTTACCCTCCCGAGTTTGCTTCAGGATATTTGTACAGATCTCATATGTTTGCTGTGAAGGTTAAATGATAATGCATATCATATTCTTAGCACGTAGTGAGTGCTCAATGAACTCTTGATATTTCAGTCTAATAATCAACAATAATGTTGACAACCAACATTGGCCAAAGATTAATCACTGGAAGAGTTATGCAACTGTGAGGTTACCATCTTTGATATTCAAGACACATCCATGATCTTCAAAGGATGCAACTTTAAACTAGTGTGCACAGGCAAAAAATGTACTATGGCAAAAAGAAAACCTCACATCTCTGACTTTGAGTTTAAGATGTCAATTATAACATTTCAAATCTGTCACTCTCTTTCAGGCAAACACCCTCCTTTTCCCCCCAACTCCAACCTAAACCACTAACTTTTCAGGTTACAGGGCAGAGAGGTAATGAGGGAGAAGGGTGTGCGACTGGCAGAGTGGTTCTCACCTTGACTGGGCATTGCAATCACTGGGGAACTTTTCAAGATAAGATACAGATAGATGCCTGGATCCCATCCCTGAGGTTTTGATTGGTCCGGGTGGGCCCGAGGCATTGCTATTTGTGAAAGCTCCCCAAGTTATTCTAGCCTGCAGCCAAGGTGAAGAAACAATGGTTTAGCTCATCTACATTGGCTCAGTTCAGCCCTGACCCTCTGGATGGGGTGGAAGTAGGCAGTCCCCTGACTGAGCAGAACCATAGACCTCTTCCTTAGGGCTGAATTCTGTATGCTACTTGGTGACATTAGGGCTTTATTTTAGCAGAGCTTGTTTACTCCTACACCTTGGAGAATGGGCTCAGTTTTTTGATCCATGATGCCGTTTTGTTCCATTCAGTCTCCATCTGCAGTTTCATCGCTCAGTTTCAAGGAAGGGGCCTTAAAGCACATCGGTCTTCTGCCCTGTTCTCATCCATAGTTCTCTTTCTGGTCTCATTAGGATATCTGGCTGGAGGCCCAAGTGCAGAGTTCTTTGCAATCCAAATTTAGTTGTTGAAGTGTTTCCTGTCACAGTGGGGGACCTGGGCCCACTGAGCTACCCCAAAGACTATTGGGGTCACTAACAGCCACTGTCAGTTGCTGTTAATCAGCTCAGGCCAGCCCCAGACTCCCTTGTTTTCCTGATTCTCCAAATGAGGGCCTTAAGCTTCAACCCAGACACGAAAATGTCAGGTTCAGGGAAGTCAGAGACTCAAAGCCCAAATAGATACCAGACGTTTTAAAAGTCCTGATGCCAGTTCCTGGGGAAAATATGGCAACTTCAGTTGTCTAACATGGGCTGTTTCCTGAACTCTGCAGACCATATAAGGAGGCAGGGCTCAGGAAGTTGGGCAGTTTGACTGTGAGCTGACTCGAGTGTCATTTCAGAAAACCTGCACCTAATAATTTCGCCTTCCTGCTTGAGCCTGTATTTCCATTCCATGTTGGATCCTAATTTATGAGCTGTAATCCACTCAGTGAGGAAGAGCAATTTTCCCTTGGGTCTCTTTCCAAATACTCACAAACGTAAGCACAAACGTTTAATCTATGATTTGTATCAAGATTATAGAACAGACTGTGCCAAAGTCAACACTTTTGGGTTGACTTGCCACATGGGTTGTTTCCCAGTTTTCTGTGTTTAAGATCCAGGAGCTGGGGCTCTAGGATAGAAACCACAAGAACTGGTGCTCCTCATTGTCTCCACGGATGGAGAAAAACTCACAACTAATGCTGCTTAGTATTATTGGGATCCCCACCTTCCATATATCTGGGGCTTCCCTTACCCCATCCCTACTCAAGGGATTACTATATCTCATGAAATTACTCAGCACAAGAAGTATTTAGAGTTTGTTTTAGTTTACTACATTGGTGGCAACCAAAGCAATCTCAACCACTGTTCTTATGTAGATACTGAGTTCTTATTAAAAATGATGCCAAAAGGAGCCTTTGTTAGTTTAGTCAGGCCTGGGGTGCCAGACGTAATTTCTCTTAGGTGAAAAGTAGTGCAGTCTGAAAAAAAAAACATGATAAAACTGTAGGGTACAGGGAGTTCTGGCAAAATGGTGCTCTAGGCAGAAGCACCACGCCATCCCTCCACAGCAAAAATCCGAAAAACTAAGCCGAACAGAGAATACAACAATCCTAAAACCCTAAAACATCAAATGAAGAGATAAAGAACTCAGCCAAGCACCAAATGGAGTGAGAAAACTGACAGAGAATGGAGAGTGAGGAGAGATTCATGCAGAGGTCCCCTACCAGCTAACGCAGTGCGGATCCACCATCTTGGACTCCTATCAGAGACCAGCAAATGGGGGTACGAGAAAGTAGCCTCACGGAGTGTCCAGTGGGAGACAAAACAACCAGTAATTTGCAGTGTGCGCTTTCCCACCACCCACCCCTCTTTGCCCCAGCTCGGCCTCCTCTGCTTCCTGCAGCCATGGTCTCTTAACCGGGAAGCGCTGGCTGCTTGGATTCCACACACCCAAGCGGGCAGCTCTCTGGGTGCCATTTGTTGGCTGTTGGTGTTGCTTTTTTCCACTTCTTTTGATTTCTTCCTTGCCTCTGGACATCTACCCCTCCTTTCGCTTGAGTGCCTCGCCCCATGCGCCATCTTTGCTTCTTCCTGAGGAGCTGCAAAGCGTCGGCAATTTGTGGTATATGCTTTCCCACTCTCTACCCTTCTTCGCCCATACTCGGCCCCCTCCGCTTCCCGCGGACACAATCTCTTGTCCAGAAACACCAGCCCGCACTGGCTGACTCTCTGAGTGCCATTTGTTGGCTGCTGGTGTTCCTTTATTTATTTCTGCTTTTTTGATTTCTTGCTTGCCTCTCGCCACCTCCCCCTCCTTTTACTCGAGTGCCTGGCTCCGTGCACCATCTTTGCCGTGGAGCTCTATTCGAGTGTGAAGCTGCTTCCCGGTCTGGGCTACCGCACTGGTGGGATCCTGGGGCTTTTGTTCGTTTGTTCATTTTGAATTGTTTGTTTTCTTTTCCTTTTCTTGAGTTGGAAGCCCTTTCTGGCCAGGCAGAGCTGCGTGGCAAGGAAATCCCCTTCAACTTCCACAGATGTGCAGAAGGATCCGAGGGCATTTCTTTTCTCGTTGGTTATCTTTTTTTCTGTTTTTTTTGGGGGGTCTTTCTTGCTCTTTTTTTTTTTTTTAATTTGTTTTGTTTCTTGTCCCTTTTTGTCGTTCTTCATTGCTCAGTTTCTCGTCCCTCTATATCTTCCTTCTCTTTCTGATCCCTGAATACCAGGCATTGTATACTTCTATGCCTTCTAGCCAGGCTGTATTGCAACACCTGAGAGTGACTTCCCCAGACCCCATAGCTGCATCGGTGGGATCCCTGGGAACTTTGCGGTTCTTTAACCTGATTTTTATTTATTCATTCTTTTCTTTTCTTCCTCTTCCCCTTTCTGTTTCTCTCCATTTCATAGTTTCTCATCTCTCCACTCCAATGGCAAGCTCCCCTAGCATTCTTTTTTGTTTGTTTGTATGTTTTTGGCACCTGTTCCTCTCTCCTCTCTCCCATAGCCATCTTAGATCCACACATAACAATCTCCCCGCTGCATCCTGCCTACCTTCACTGTGCGTTTGACATCACACCACCAAGCATCATGGGCACGGCCTACTGGAACCTGCCCTGCACTGATTACTGACCCGCTCTGGTTGCTGTAGTAAGTGCCACAAACAACCCGTCCCAGTAACTCCTCAGCTAGACCTGCCCTACTGTACCATATCTGAGTGACTGACCCTGCCAGTTGGAGAAGGAGGTGAAAAGTATTGAGCGCACAGACAAGCAAACAACAAAGAACACACAGTCTGCCTGCTCAGACATAGTCAAATTTTTCTTTTTTAAAAAAAGGGACGAAACAAACTACAATCAATAAACGAGAAAACTGACTACTGAATGCCCCGAAAACAGCAGACAATATCTAAACATTTACAAAAACAGGACAGGATGGTTCTAGTAGGCAACTAAAATAAAACACCAGATGACTCTCTTGTGGAAGAAAATGTACTAGAACTACCTCACAGGGAATTCAAATCTCTAATACTCAGAATTCTCCAAGAACTGAGGCAAAAAGCTGACAAACATGAGGAAAAAATAGACAAATTCATGGAAAATACAGACAAAAAATTGGAAGAATTCAGGAAGATGGTGCAGGAACAAAATGCCAAAATAAATTCACAGCCAGAAATTATACAAAGACAACAATTAGAAATCCAAAAGATAAACAACAAGCTTTCAGAAATGGATGATGTCATAGAAGGGCTGAGAAGCAGATTTGAAATGGTGGAAGACAGGATCAGTGGCATTGAAGACAAACTCTTGGATACAACTCTGAGGAAAAGTCAGAAAAAAGAACAAAGAAAAATGAAGAGACCCTGAGAGTTATGTGGGACACAATTAAAAGCAAAAATTAACGAGTGGTTGGAATTCCAGAATAGGGGGAGAAAACAGAAAACACAGAGAGGATCATTGAGGGACTGCTGACAGAAATCTTTCCCAATATCATGAAAGATGAAAAGCTGTCCATCCAAGAAGCTCAACGAACCCCATATAGAAGAGACCCCAAAACAAAATCACCAAGGCATATCATATTCACACTCGGCAAAACCAAAGACAAACAAAGAATCCTGAGAGCAGCTCGTGAAAAACAAGAAGTCACATACAGAGGAGAAACAATAAGACTAAGCTCAGATTATTCGGCAGAAACCATGCAGGCAAGAAGGCAATGGGATGACATATATATAATCTTGAAAGAAAAAAATTGTCAGCCAAGAATAATATATCCTGCAAAACTCGTTCAAATTTGATGGTGAAATTAGGTCATTTCAAGATAAACAGAAATTAAGGCAATATGTAAAAGTCAAACCAAAATTACAAGAATTATTAAAGGGAGTTCTTTGATCTGAGGATAAACAGCTTCAGCTCACAGGCAGAACCTAGGACACAGGATCGTGCGAGCCAGATACCAATCTAGGAAATGAACTCTCGAGGACTATCCAAAACCAAAAGGAATACAACAGGGAATCAGAGCAGTTAATCAATAAATGACAACAACATCAAAACAATAGAAGAGGGAATAAATGGCATAGGTATAGAACCTTCTAATGAAAAGGAAGGCAAGGCGATACCAAGTAATGGTAGACTGCTTCAAACTTAGAAAGATAAGGGTAAAATTCATGGTAACCACAAAGAGAGTTAACAAACCAACTCATAAAAATAAAGACAGAAAACATAAAGTCTCGGCAAAAACAAAAACTACAAAAACAAATGAAAAAAAAACAATCCACAAAAGTAACTCAGCACAAGAGAGTAAGAAGAACAAAGAAAACTTCAGCACCACAAAAAAAAGCACTACAAAATGACAGCAACAAACTCACATCTATCAATAATTACACTGAATGTAAATGGACTCAATGCACCCATAAAGAGACGGAGAGTGACAGAATGGATAAGAAAACAGGATCCATCAATATGCTGTCTACAAGAAACACACTTTAGAAAAAAGATGTGGATTTATTTAAAGTCAAAGGTTGGAAAAAAATATATCAAGCTAATAACTACCAAAAAAGAGCAGGAGTGGCAATTCTAATCTCAGATAAAATAGACTTTAAAACAAAATCGACCATAGGAGACAAAGAAGGACACTATATAATGATTAAGGGGATGATCCATCATGAAGACATAACCATAATAAACATCTATGCTCCCAATGACAGGGCTCCAAAATACATAAAACAAACTCTAACAACACTGAAAAGAGAAATTGACAGTCCCACAATAATAGTAGGAGATTTCAACACACCACTCTCAGTAAGGGACAGAACAACTAAGAAGAAACTCAGCAAAGATACAGAAGACCTAAAGGACACAATCAGCCAACTGGACCTCACAGACATATATAGAACATTTCATCCAACCACTGCAAAGTACACATTCTTTTCCAATGTACATGGAACGTTCTCCAGAATAAACCACATCTTAGGCCACAGAGCAATCCTCAACAAGATCCAAAACGTTGAGATAGTTCAAAGTATCTTCTCTGACCACAATGCCATCAAGGTAGAAATTAACAATAGAAAGATCAAGGAAAAAAATCAGTTACATGGAAACTGAATAATACCCTGCTTACACATCAGTGGGTAATAGAAGAAATCAGAGATGGAATCAAAAAATTCCTAGAATCAAATGAGAATGAGAACACATCATCCCCAAACCTTTGGGACACAGCAAAGGCAGTCCTCAGAGAACAATTTATAGCAATAGATGCACATATCAAAAAAGAAGAAAGGGACAAAATCAAAACATTAACTACAGAACTCAAAAAAATAGAAAGAGAACAGCAAAAAAAAGCCTACAACCACCGGAAATAAGGAAAAAGTAAAGATCAGAGGAGAAATAAACGAAATAGAGAACAGAAAAACAACAGAAAGAATCAACAAAACCAAAAGTTGGTTCTTTGAAAGAATCAAAAAAATTGACAAACTACTGGCCAGACTGAGGAAAGAAAAACAGGAGAGGACACAAATAACCCAAATAAGAAATGAAATGGGGGAGATTAGAACAGACCCAACTGAAATAAAAAGGATTATAACAGAATATTATGAAAAACTATACTCCAACAAATATGAAAACCTAGAGGAAATGGATAAATTTCTAGAAACACATGGCCTACCCAAACTACAACAAAGTGATGTTGAAAATCTGAACAGACCCATAACAAGAGAACAGATTGAAAAGGTAATAAGAAAACTCCCAACCAAAAAAAGCCCTGGCCCAGATGGCTTCTACAAAACATTTACAGAAGACCTTGTACCAGTACTACTCAAGCTATTTCAGAGCATAGAAGAGGAAGCAACACTTCCAAATTCATTCTATGAAGCCAGCATAAGGCTGATACCAAAACCTGGCAAAGATGTCACAAAAAAAGAAAATTACAGACCAGTATCTCTCATAAATACACATGCAAAAATTCTCAACAAAATTCTAGCCAACAGAATTCAGCATCAGATCAAAAAAATAATACCTCACGACCAAGTAGGATTCATACCAGGTATGCAAGGATGGTTCAACATTAGAAAATCAATCAATGTAATCCACCCCATAAATAAAACGAAAGAAAAGAATCACATGATCATCTCAATTGACACAGAAAAGGCATCTGACAAAGTCCAACACCCATTCCTGATAAAAACTCTCAATAAAATAGGTATATAAGGGATATTTCTCAACATAACAAAGGGCATCTATGCAAAACCAACGGCCAACATCATTGTTAATGGAGAGAGGTTGAAAACATTCCCCTTGAAAACAGGAACAAGACAAGGATGCCCTTTATCACCACTCCTATTTAACATTGTGCTGGTAGTTCTAGCTAGAGCAATAAGGCAAGAAGAAGAAATAAAGGGCATCCAAATTGGTAATGAAAAAGTTAAACTGTCCCTGTTTGCAGATGATATGATACTATACATAGAAAACCCTAAAGACTCCACGAGAAATCTACTGGAACTAATAGAAAGATTCAGCAGAGTAGCAGGATACAAGATAAACATTCAAAAATCAGTTGGATTCCTATACACCAGTAAGGAGAACCATGAATAGGAAATCAGGAAAACAATACCATTTTCAATAGCCCCTAAAAAAATAAAATACTTAGGAATAAATCTGACCAGGGATGTAAAAGACCTACAAAAAGAAAACTACAAAACACTACCGCATGAAACCCAAAGGGATCTACATAAATGGAAAAACATACCATGCTCATGGATAGGCAGACTCAACATTGTGAAAATGTCAATTCTACCCAAAGCAATTTACAAATACAACGCAATCCCGATCGAAATACCAACAACATTCTTCAAAGAGATGGAAAAACTAATCATTAACTTTATATGGAAAGGGAAGAAGCCCCAAATAAGTAAAGCCCTACTGAAGAAGAAGAATAAAGTTGGAGGACTGACTTCAGAACCTACTGTACAGCTACAGTAGTCAAAACAGCCTGGTATTGGTACAACGACAGATACATTGACCAATGGAACAGAATTGAGAACCCAGATGTAAATCCATCCACCTATGGTCACCTGATCTTCGACAAGGGCCCAAAGCCCATCAAATGGGGAAAAGACAGTCTTTTTAACAAATGGTGCTGGCAAAACTGGATATCCATCTGCAAAAAAATGAAACAGGACCCATACCTCACACCGTATACAAAAACTACTTCAAAATGGGTCAAAGACCTGAATATAAAGCCTAAAACGATAAAGTTCATAGAAGAAAAAAATAGGACCAACACTTCAGGCCTTAATACATGGCATTAACAGGATACAAACCATAACCATCAACGCACAAACCCCAACAAATAAGCTAGATAACTGGGATCTTCTAAAAATCAAACACGTATGCTCTTCAAAAGACTTCACCAAAACAGTCAAAAGAGAACCTACAGACTGGGAAAAAATTTTTGGACAGTACAAGTCAGACAATGGTCTAATCTCCGCAATCTACAAGAAAATCCAACACCTCTACAACAAAAAGACAAATAATCCTATTAAAAAATGGGCAAAGGAGATGAATAGACACTTCACCAAAGAAGACATTCAAATGGCCAACAGACACATGAGGAAATGCTCGCAATCACTAGCCATTAGAGAAATGCAAATTAAAACCACAATGAGATACCATCTAACCCCGGCATTACTGGCACGAATCAAAAACACTGGAAATAGCAAATACTGGAAAGGCTCCGGGGAGATCGGAACACTTACGCACTGCTGGTGGGAATGCAAAATGATACAACCATTTTGGAAAATGATATGGCACTTCCTCAGAAAGCTAGAAATAGACATACTATTCGATCCAGCAATCCCACTTCTAGGACTATATCCTAGAGAAATAAGAGTCGTCACTCGAATAGACATATGTACACCTATGTTCATGGCAGCATTGTTCACAATAGCAAAACGATGGAAACAACCTAGATGCCCCTCAACAGATGAATGGATAAACAAACTATGGTACATACACACAATGGAATACTATGCAAAGAGAAAGAACAACAATGAATCTGTGAAGCATCTCATAACATGGATGAAACTGGAGGACATTATGCTGAGTGAAGTAAGTCAATCACAAAAGGACAAATATTGTATGAGACCTCTATTGTAAAAACCCATGAAAAAGTTCACACACAAAATGTAACAATCTTTGTTGGTTACCAGGGATGGGAGGGGTGGGGGGAAATACTAAATAGGCAATAGATAAGTGGTATCTTGGGTGAAGGGTGAGACAGTACACAATACAGGAGAAACTAGCACAACTTGTACAAGGAAAGGTCACGGAAGCCCCATAGACACATCTAAACTCCCTGAGGGACTGAATTGCTGGGTGGAGGGCTGTGGGGACCATGGTCTCGGAGAACATCTTGCTCAATTGGCATGACACAGCTTATAAAGACAATGCTCTACATTCTACTTTGGTGAGTAGTGTCTGGGGTCTTAAAAGCCTGTGAGCTGCCATCTAAGATACTCCACTGGTCTCATCCCTTTGGGAGCAAGGGAGAATGAAGAGAACAGGATACAAGGAAAAGATTAGTCAGAAGAACTAACTGTCCACAGCTACCAAGGCCTCCACCGGACTGAGTCCAGTACAGCTAGATGGTGCCCGGCTACCACCACTGACTGCTCTGATCAGGATCACAACAGAGGGTTCTGGACAGAACTGGAGAAGGATGTAGAGCATAATTCTAACTCATAAAAAAAAGACCAGATTTACTGGCCTAAAGGAGACTGGAGAAACCTCGAGAGTATGGCCCCCAGACAGCCTTTTAGCTCAGTGGTGAAGCTACCTCCGAGGTTCATTGTTCAGCCTGGGAGTGGACAGCCCCATAAAACCAAATGAGACTAACGAGGTACAGGAGTCCAGTGACAAGGGCCAGAAGGCAGAAGGGGACAAGGAAGCTGGTGATAGGGAACCCAAGGTTGAGTAAGGATATTGTTGATGTGTTGTGAGATTGTTAACCATTGTCATAGGGCAACATTTGTAGTAACTGTTAAATGAGAAACTATTTTGTTCTGTGAGTCTTCATCTTAAGTGAGAATAACAGCACAATTGGAAGAGCGTAGTCAATGTCACTGAACTCTGCATGTAGAAATTTTTGCAACGGTGTATCTTTGGCTATGTGTATCTTCACCAAAAAAAAAAAAAAAAAAAAAAGGTTGAGAAGTTAGAGGGTTAATATGTTGTGGGGTTGTTAACCAATGTCATAAAACAACATGTGTACTACCGTTTCATGAGAAACTATTTGTTCTGTAAGCCTTCACCTGAAATACAATATTTAAAAAAAAAAAAAAAACAGAACAAAAAACAACTGTAGGGTACATTATATCCAAAATAAACCCTTCCTCTGAAAGAAAAATACCAAGATAGATAAAAGTTCATAGCTTCGGTCTTTGGTGTGGCCCGTCTCACGAAATGTATTAGTACAAAACTAGGAAACACCTAAAATAGTTGAATATATTTAAGCTGTTTCAACACACAATTAGATTCACATTTATTAAATCTGCTTTTCCATATCACATACAGAAAATAAAAAAAGGACAGGGAACAAATTTCCAAGGATGAAATTTCCACATTTATTTTTCTTCCATGTGCACAGAAAATGGCAGTGAAGTGTCCTATGAAAGAGGCAGGGAATGGGAGTGGCATTGGTATACCAGACTGGACTTTGTGCTTCAAAGTACACTATTCATTTTGAAAACAAAGGATGTTGCAGTTTGGTTTTAATTTCTAACAATTCCTTGGGTTTCCCATTGTTTCGTAAGCTGTCAGTTTCTTCAAATCTCTTTTCAAATGACACACTGCATTACAAGTGATGGCACTTAACCAATGTGGCATTTCCATATTTACATCAACAAAAGAAATTTACAAGACATAATAGCGTACAATCTTGACATTTAGTAATAGCAATAAAACATGAAGGGCATCCATTTAATTCTTCTTCTGTACATATAACTATCAGAACATAACTTTATTCACATTAAAAAAATCAGCTTTAATTTGATTTGACCTACACAAACCCCATCTCATTTCACCCATTTCTCAAACCTCTCATCACATCGCCCACACCTTCACCAGCCTACAGAATCTACAAGTAATTAGACCTAACATCTAAACAGAGCTTAGAAAGTCCTCTCTTCCAAAGGTTTCCTTACTTCCCTGATAATTCCTCAAAAAAGAAAAAAATATATATGCTCTTCACTCGTTCCTTCCATTTCACTTGCACATTTCACCATCGAATCACCAAGACGGACTTTTCATCTCAATCCAAACAAGGTTAGAAAGAAAGTTCTACTGAGCATCTTGATGCTACACCCAGGAGTCAGGGGACCCTGGGTACTGTTCTGCTCTGTAAGAAGGTTGTTTAGTGGAATAAAAGTCTACATAATTTGTGGTTGATTTCAGTCCATACTGTGTTGAGTAATCGGTAGAAGCTGGAAAGTGAACTCGGTCATCAAAATAAGGATCTTCATAGCTATGAGGAGACTGCAAATATAATCTGTATGCATCAAAGTTCTTTCTGTTGGAGTCATCTTGAGTATAATACAGCTGTTGATGCTGTTGACAAAATGAAAAACCAAATAAATGAAAGCAATCTTCTGAAACATGAATTTAAGGAAATAAATGTGGGCTTCCTGCTCCGTATTTTTAAAACTAGATCCAGTGTTTATGAACTTATGGTTAAAAGTTGTTTCTGGTGAACGTGGTATGTTTACTAGTGGACGATAAGGCTTTTAAACTGTTCCTTTACAGGTGGGCTGTCTAAGTGTGATGAAGTCCTAAGCTAAGGCCTCTAGAGAAGTTAGTGCACCTCAGGAGAGCCTAAGACCTTAGTGGCAGGTGGCCCCTGGCTACCTCCCATCCTTACTGGAGCCCGCTCTGTGCTGCGGAAGAGGACTCTTACCAATGAGACAATGGACCTGAGTTTTGCTTTGACACAGGGCAACTATTATAAGAAATATGTGGTTTGGTGAACAACAGGCACACTCTGGAAGCTCTGTTGTAAGTTGTGATATTAAAGGAATAAGCAATCTTGAGACAGTAGCAAAATCAGAAGAGACATGTAAGGAGATACAACCCCAGATTTGACCTCTGAGACTAATAGAGACCTTTTCCTAGAGGAAAAGGCTTCCCTAGCCAAGGCTCATAAGTGCCTCTGTAAGGAAGCATGTAGGTGTTCCCACAGGGGTTCCTCCCCAGCCCTACAATTTCCTTTTCTGCTGTCTTATCTTCAGCCTCACATTAATTTCTTCAAATATGTTTGGAGGAAAATTGTCATGGTTCCTATGTTTTTCTTTCCTCTTGACCAAGCCCAAGTCTTTTCACTTAGTAAAATGTAACAAAGTTACTACACAGGAATCAACATCATGTTCTACAGCTAAATTCATTTTAACATCATAAAAACTTCAGTTCGAAACTCTTTTTATGTTAGAGTTGAGATTCTAAGGTTATTTGTCCCAACTAAAAAAAAAAAACTATGGTATTAATTATGAGTAACTTGGGAAATTATTTTGCTTCCATTTACAGAGAAAAGAAGATATCTGAAGGACAGGATACAAACTTACTCTGGGAAATGCTTATTGCTCACGTTACTGGAAGGTGACTCAGGTGGATGATGTCATAACCCACCATTGGATTAGGAAGGACCTGAGGCTGATTTTAGGCTCCCCACAAAAGCAGAGATTTGAGTGTGTTATAGCAGCCACCAGTCTCCATTCGGATAGAAAGTGGTGTCCACCCCAACAAGGGCTGAGTCTCCCTTGACCTTTGGGACTAACAGAGACCTGGCTGTGGACTCAATGTTTTTAAAAGGAGTTGTGAAGATGGAGAACGAGGTATCCAAAAAAAGAGAACAATGAGATGAGAGAATGAAGTGTGCTTACCCACCTTTCCCCACACAGAGGATGGGAGAAATTTTAGATTTTAACAGAAAAAAAGAGTTGGAAAGGGAACTGCTGGGCAAAGACTATGAATTAAAGACTTCTAAGCATGGCGGTCTCAGCAGCACCGATTCAGACATTCAAGAACATCAAGCTACTTTGGAAGTGATCTGCTTAACCCACGGTTGAGTTTCCGAGGAGTGAAGATCCCCTGGGAAAGCTCCTGCGCCCTGCTGTGTTGCCTTAGCGCTGGCAAGTCCACTGGCGCGGACCCCTCACAGTGCTGATCCCTGCTAATAGTCCTCCTGTAAAATGATATTGCAAATTCACCTGTAGCCGTCTATTTTGTTCTCTTGCTGGTGAGGAATAGGAACTGATGTAAATTGGTGAAGGTTTGCTGGAGCCTGTAAGAAAATATTTTATCAAATTAAAACGTGTGCTCATAACTCTGGTCCATTGGGCTGTGTAGTGCCTGCACTGCGGTTGTGAGTCCCTGAAAGGGCCTGCCTTCCTGGCATCACTACAGACCGGAGTCAGCAGCCTGGCTTCCCTGGGTCTAGTCTGACTGCTGCTTACTTCAGGGCAATTAGGGGCTAGTGAAAATGGCAAAAATAAGCCATGTGTATTTCACTAAAAAAGGGTCTTTCTTAACCTCTGTTTACTGTGTGGAGCTGTTCACACTTTGACTTGCTGTGACTTTTATCACAAACTGTTCCTTGAGGATTTCCCCTGCTAGCTTGGAACACCAGCACAGCATAGCTCCTTGAGCTGAGAAACACCACTTTTCCAGCTTTTAAGCTAGAGCACTGGGTCAGACAGAAGATGGCAAACACGGTATTAGGAAATATACTATCTATCCTTCAGAACAGCTTTGATTCAAAACCCCAGGTCACGGAAGAGCAGCACAGGCATGTTCAAAGCAACTGGGCAGTCCTGTGGCTGCCATGTTGAACTATGTATTAAACAAAAAGAACTTGGTAATAAGATCAGTGGCTTCAAGAGTCCCCAGTAGATGTTTGATCTGATGATGACACTGGTTACCCTTCCATTATTGTTAAGGCTAACGAAGAGTTTTATATTTTTTAATGAGGAAAATGAAACATTCTTGAGGCAAATTAGTTTATTGAAGCAAGCAAAGAAGATACAGAAGGGCGAGCAGGCTGAAGAGGCGTTCTTTAAAGTAAAGCAGACTGCCGCAACAGAAGCGACAGCACACTGGTATGTGCATTTCCTTTGCAAAGAGCTTGGTGTTTGAAATGCAGCCTCCGCAATTTGATGAGCTATTAATTGCCATAGTAACAACAGTCGATTAGTAAACAGTTCTGTGAAATCACAATTTCAAAGACAACAGCGCAACTGAGAATGCTCCCTCAGCGGTAAATTGCCACCATCTTTTATTTATTTATTTTTTAATAAACAGTTTTTTTGAGAAAAGATTACTTTTTTAAAATGGTAGCTCACACTGTTCTTATATAAACCTCCAGCATAGTTATAATTTATAAAAGAGTTGAGAATGGAGACAACATGAATCTTGGTAACCTTTTGGGCTGGCATCCTTTAAATAAATTATATGAACAAATTTCTGAATAGGACACAAAAGTATTAATACTATGCAATATTATTTTTGTTCTTCTTTAAAAAAAAATCACTCTAAGGAGAAACATACACTTTGCTATCATTCAAACTCTTTTCCATGAAAACATAAATGAAATTGATCTCCATTCTCAGGTTTGCATTTAAAAGTAATAAGCCAGTCTAGGAGATGTAGCCCCTGCAAAGCCACAGAGTCAGCATTTGGATATGTGTGGAAAACAGAGAGGCTGCCCCATCAGGGAGGGAGCAGAAGCAAAGGGACTGCACAGCTGGGCAGCCTGAACTCATTTCTCATTTGGATAACCAGTTGCCGTGAAGTCGATTCCGACTCGTGGTGACCTGTGTATGTCAGAGTAGAACTGTGCTCCATAGGGTTTTCAATGACTGACTTTTTGGGAAGTAGATCACCAGGCTTTTCTTCTGAGGTGACTCTGGGTGGAACAGAACCTCTAACCTTTTGGTTGGCAGGCAAGTGAGTTAACTGTTTATATCACCCAGGGATTCCTCTCATTTGGACACAGCTCTCTTTTTGTGACCCACCATCCCACTACATCGCTTAGAAAAGGCCCCGACATAGGAAATGGTGAGACTGGAACATGGTTGGCTGCTGGGGGACCGTCTCAGTACAGGCATGGGCTACTTCCCAGGCTACCGGACCAGTGCCTGGACACACGCGGTGTTTGCAGATACTGTATCATACACCCAACTGGCATCTTACCAGGGTACAGGCCTTTATGTGTGGCATCCCCTTGACTATTGTAATACTGCATAGGTGGCTGGGTCCTATCGTATTCAGAGCGAGGGTCTCTGATTCCTAACAGTGCTGGTGAGGAAGAGGTGCTGCCGACTGAGGGAGAGGCAAAGGGAGGAGGGAGAGAGAAACGAGAAGAAAGAGAAATCAGATTGTCAATGTCTCTGGAAAATCCTCTCCGGAAAAACAAAGATCAGTAATTAGAAATGCCACAGCAGCTGGTGCTGAGAATCAGCTCTTAGAGGTGCTGTGAGCTGAAGAGCAGCCAGACCCAAGCACCCTGAACGTGCCCTGTCAGTGACTGTGTGAGAATCAGTGAAGTCAGTGCCTGAGCTGTCCAATTAGAGAAGGGCATTGCAGAAATCATGCAGGTTGCCAAACAGTGCATCCAATGGCTTGGAAACCAAGTGAAGGATTATAACTTACTAGCCATGCAAGAGTTATATTTGCTATTTTATGATCTCAGTTCTGTTGCTTGTAAAATAATATATTATTTGCTATGCATAGCTCTTCTAAATAGATGTTTTATGGCATGTTTTGATTTCTAATTATTTCAAAAATATCTGCATCTGTCAATGTGTTTGAATAAGAGTACCCAGCCCATAAAATTTATAATTCTTTTTATGGTGATCAGCTGTCAGGGAAATTATGTGAACCCAGTAAAGCATCAAGAAGCTCACAGAGCTGAGAAGCCCCAGCCTTCACAAAGGCCCAGGAGCTTTTTTATCCCAGCTTGAGCTAAACAGTAATAATAACATATCTTTCCATGGGTTTCCTTTTGGACATTTCTGCACAGAGGGAAAACAGAAACATTTCACATACATTTTTTTCTCGTTAAAAAACCATCCTGCCTGCACTAAAATTAACTGTAAATAAGAGTGGCTACTTATTCATTTGATACACTTGAAAGCAGTGGCCTCCAAACCTTGGCACCAGTGGTTTTGCACACACTGATGCTTTCAGAGAAAGACTGACTATGAAATATTTTTCTTAAAAAGTCACTTCATTTGACATAGGTCTGCTCCGTGTTAAACATGGGTGAGCATGTGTGGGCAGTGTCCATGTGCTGCTCACCTTGTTTATATTCTAAAAGGTAGTAGAGCTGAGGACATACCTGCCTGCCTTCACGATCATACTAGCAAGGCATCAGACGTGCCCATTAGCAGATCCTACACTAGTGCTGAAGGGACGGATCAATCTAGAATAACTAGAGATGCGAGAGTCAGAATAAACCCTACTGCCAGATGAAATCCAAAAAGGCACCTAGGAACTTGGACAGAGGCTGGTCAACACTGTCCAGTGTGTTATTTATAAAGTCCTCAAAACTAGTTCTTTGTTCAGTAACTATGTGCTGATTTGTCTGGAATTATTCTTTTGCCTGTACATGTGCCTTTTGTTAAGCAGCCAAATCTCTTGCTTTCCCTGGTATCCCTAGTCCTGATTCCCTAAAGGATCTGGAGCATTTTTATAAAAGAAGATAGTCTTAGGCTACCCCTGGTCACTCCACAAGGATGTTAAAAAACATGGACAGGTCTCTTTGAAGAACACAACTCCTAACTTAAAAACTAAGATATAAATATACACCATACACAGCAGTCACAGGTAATTTTTAAAAATTCCTAGAACAAGTGAAGGCATCCAATTATGTGGCAAAAAGCACCAGTCATATATTAGTCTTTTTGGCCACATTTGTCCACATGAGAATTAAGACTGCCAGCCATAGCACACTTGAATACAACAGATAATATTTATATGTCAGAATGGGTGATTTAAAGGCAAACAAAAATAAGATGTTTCTTACTTTTCCTGTTTCATTTTAGTTAAGAATTAAACTTACAGGATAGTCTTGGCTTGGCAACTATCTATCCTTTCATGTAAAAGAATTTAGTCTAGGTGTCAAAAGTGATTTCTCTCTTTCCACCAATAGGTAAATAGAGTGACAGCCAAGATTCCCAACATAAAATCAAAGGGAATTCCTACAAACCCATCCTTAAGGCCTGTTCCCATTAGTTGTGGGGCTCTGGAATACAGTCAGGGTATGAAGGTTTAATTGGTAAGGAGGACACACATAGGATATCAGGGATCGTTCTCCCGTGCTGTGAGTCTAAAGATAGTGTCTCAAAAACCTTGTTTCTATGAGTTTTCACCAGGAAAACTGAAAAAAAAAATCACTTTGGGGGAAATTCTAAATTTATGGCCAGCAGGCAGACAGGGCAGTTGTTTTTACGAATAACCCAGTGTGTCCTCCACTGTCTCGCATCCAGATCACCTGTCCAACCTGTTCAATGCAGATTTCTGGGGCCCTTCTCAAACCTGGTGAAGCAGAATCTCAGGGCAAGGGCCCCAGGATACTCTTATGCCCTCTGAAACCAAAAAATCAAACCCGCTGCCGTTAAGTTGATTCTGACTCATAGCGACCCTATAAGACAGAGTAGAACTGTCCCAGAGTTTCCAAGGAGCAGCTGGTGGATTCAAACTGCCATCCTTTTGGTTAGCATTCGAGCTCTTAACCACTGTGCCACTAGGGCTCCCTTATGCCCTCTAGCTGGTGCAAACTTGTACAGACTTTTAAGACAGAAGGAGGAAAGTGGGTTTGTTGTGTACAGTAGCTTGTAATTCCCAAAGAAGGCTCTCAGCTTGATGAGCAAATTCTCCTCCTCAGTGTTTGGAGGTGACAGGCTTAATCAGCTTATGTTCAGTCTTCTCTGGTTGAGAAACAGTGTTCTGTCACACAAACGTTCTCATAGGAGAGTGATGTTTACCCACTGACCTGACTGAATGATGGGTGACATCTGTTGGTTGGTGGTAGACAAAGAAGGATGTGATTTGAATCTGTCTCGCTCTAATGTCGACACAGGTGTAATGAAATGGTTCTGGTTCCACCCATCCTGTGGAGTTAAAGGAGAAAAAGGAAACTCTCAAAATGAATAATGACATTTCATTACAAAAAATGATTATGAATGTGTGCTCTGATGAATGCTAACTATGCTAGAGCTATCCTTGTGAGTTACCTTTTTATAAATGCTCCGGAGGTCCCGATACTGCCATAATGTATTCAAGACTTGGGCTGCTGCCTTCACCACTTTCAGAGACGACCTAGGGAGACAGCGGGGATGCAATGAATGGAAGCAGCACAGCCTCGGGCTCCACTTGAGGAGAATCCGGCTGCAAACAGCCATCTTTGTAAGGACCAGAGGGCATGAGGGCTGCTGCCAGAAAACATCACCAAGGAATGAGGTACACCTTGGAGTCAATCACATTCAGGGCTGGCCAGAGGTGGTGATAACAAAAGCGAGGCTATCAGGCAGTCAGCTCTGTGGTGAGAAGCTGTGGCTAAGGTGAGTCCATGGCCCTCATAAGTTGAAGGCTTCTCTCAGGTGTCAACTCCCAGCCTGGCCCCCATGTATCTCTACCAAGGGCCGCTGTCTGCACTGGGGCTTTGCGGTAAATGCGACCGTGACCTCACGTCCTGAGCATCTGAGACCCTCTCAAATTAATTTGAGTTGCCCATCATTTTCAGGCCTTCTCACAAACTTTCAATGCCTTTTTATCATTTATACCTCTATGGTGACAAATGCACATAAGTGCTCTAATGTGTGACTTGGAAATGCGGTCAGTTATTGCCTTCCCCTCTCTGAAGACATGCTGCTGAACTTTTTATGGAGCGGACTCTAGTGCCCTGGTGCTATGTTTAAGCATTGCTGACCACAGCCCATAGTCATTGTATTTCACCTTGGGAGCTGCTGTTCTAAATCAATGGTCTCACCAGTGAGTGAAGAGGGAGCTTCGGCTTCCAACCTTCCAGCTAAGACCTTCAGATCACCATGGTGGGGTGGTACTCATGGCCCAGTGCTTGGGAAGTCAGCCCCAAGAGTAAGTGAACACCTCTATCTTCAGAATTCATTTCAATATTGAAAATTTGACTTCAAATGTATATCACCCTGATCTAAAATCTGATTTTCTCTTCTACTCCTTACCTTCCCAAATAAACTCTCATGAAGTGGGGGGAGGAAGAGAGGAGCATAGGCCGTAAGCCACCCCTTCTGCCCCTGACCTCAGAGCGTGGGTCTGAGGGTGTCAGTGAGGGCTGAGCACAGGCAAATTCAGGGGTTCCACAGTCTGTTTCTGGTAGTGGGCACGTCTGCATCCACTTCCACCCCCACCTCACACTCAAGACTCACTCTTCTCAGAGGTTCGATTCTGGCTAGTCAAGGGCAGAATCAGATCAAACCAACCCCTCACAGCCTTTCTAAATTCTATGTTTTCAAGAATTAATATCAAGAAATGACCATAGATGAAATTTTGGGCATCCAAGATAGCCTCTGTAGGTAGTAGATTTTGGGAAGTGGGGCCCTTATACCTCATAGCCATCTCATTCTCTGCTGGGTCCTGACATTCCTACTGATGTTTATCTCCCTGTTTCAAGTGCTAGGCAGCTGGGATAGAGGCATGAAAGGCAGACCCCATCCCTGCCTCCGAGGACATCTGCAACATCCAGTGAGTCAGTAGCATGCCAGGTATACTCCTTGACACAAAGAATGAGGCTAGATGTTTTCAGACACAAATTCTATGAGCCAAAACCTGACTCATGAGAAAAGTAAGGAATGTTCTCTGCTCCTCTCTGTAGCATAATTCCTCAAAAGTTATGCATTTTCATCTCCAATTCCTCTCTTCCTATCTTCTCTTAAACATATGACCTCTATCCCTGACCATGCTATTTAAAATTGCAATGCCGTCTATCCCACACACCTAACCCAGGCATGCCTTATCGCTTTCTCTGATTTTATTATTCGTCCTACCAGTCAGCACCATCTGACATGCTACACATGCTACTTACTCATTTGGTGCACTGTCTATTTTTCCCAAGAAATGCAAGATCCCTGAGGGTGGGGATGGTTGTGTGATTTACCCACTGCTGCAACCCCACACCTAAACCAGTGCCTGGCACATAGCAGGTAGGCAATAAATACTTGGTGAATGAATCATGAGGGGAGTTCAGTGTGTGGAGTCAGAAGAGAATTTGACTTGGTCCAGAACTTTCTGAATCTCATTAAAAAAAAAAAAGATTAGAATGGATAATATATTTTTTTAAATATGCAACGGTATCAGCACTAGTTCCACATTTCTCTAGTTCTTTCTTATGCCTTTCAATAATGAAGGCTACTTAAATAAAATTTTAAGAGTACGTAAGGTGATTACGGTTACCTCAAGGGAGGAAGGAGGAGGCCAGGAAGGTGAGTTAGTAGAATGGAAACTTAGCTTTATCTGTAATGTCTTATTTCCTTGAAAATAAAAAGGAGATTGGGTACATTTGTTACTAACAAAATGAAAGAAAAAAATATATATACACGAGAAAAAAGGACTTAAAGAAAATATGGCTAAATGTTGATAAGTGTGGTTTCTAGGAGGTGAGAACAGGGGTGTTTGCTATATTATTCATGTATTTTATAAATTTCTTAAAACGTAGAAACTAAATGACTAGATGAGGCAAAACAGGTCTAGTACTGTCATTCGACCAATTAAATATTTATTGAGCACCTACTATGGGCCAGGCACTGTTCTAGATGTTGGGAATGCAGCAGTGAACAAAAAAAGCAAAGTCCCTGCTCCAGGGGAGCTTATCTTCTAGAGGCAGGAGTCAGACACTAGAGAAATACCTAAATAATTTATCAGTTAGGAATTAGGGGTATGAAGGAGAATAAAGGAGGGTAAGGGGGAATGAGAGGGGGAGAAAGGTATCATTTTATGATGGGTCGGGGGGCTGCTGTCCCATGGTTTTGAAGAAGGCACAAAGCATCCCTACCTACCACTTCTTTGAAGGATTCTCTAATCTGATACTGAGACAAATTTACAGTCATTGCTATAGCTCCATGACAAAAAGCCTTCTATTTTTGCCACTAATTCTCTAATCCGTACTTTGTTGCTCATCAGTTAAGTGTCATCTAGAAGCAAAGAAACACGTGTGATCCAAGCCTAGGGTATGTCCTGAGGCCACACTGCAGTCCCTGCTGCCAAGTGGTGATCTTATTAATTTCTGGGCACCTGGCAGAGGAAATAACCCCAGAACTGAGCATTCAAGAGATGTTCTTGCAGGACAGGCCCTTGGTCCTAAAACAGAGCCAAGGGCACAAGGGAAATGGTACACCCCAAATTTTTCTCATTATGTCGTTTCTGGTTCTTCAGGGGGTTGGCGTGATGAAACCACCAAAACTAATGTGCTTTAGAGATGAATCCAGAGTAGGAGTAGGTGTTGCAATAAATTAAAAACCAGAAAAGGGCCACATGCCAGAAAATGTCTCCCCCAGCATAAAAGGTTTTAACTGCTGGAGACTGCTTATCAGCTTGTAAGAAATGCAGAAATAAATCCTTTCCAGCGTGAAATGCACCCTCCACATAGGCCCTTATCCCAGGACGATCCCACAAGTGCTGCTGTGCACTGCCTCCCTGGAGCAGACTTGCCTGTCTCCTCTGCCTTTGGTTATGTTCACCAGCTTTTCTATCCCTCCTGAGTCGGCCAGGGCTTTGGCGTTCTCCATGTTTTTGCTGGTGACCTCATGCAAAGCACAGCAGATGGCTGCCATGGTCTCATCAGACAGGATGCTGGGGCCGTTACCACCGGGAAGCCGGTTGACCAGGTCTCGCATGGCGTATTTACCTACCAATGCAGAAAATTAAATTCTGCTTTCAGAAGATACTAGGTTTTTGTTGTTGTTTTAAGATTCGGACAGTGTGCAGTTTCTTAGAAATAAAGCCCCCAAAGAAACAATAACAGAAAAAAAAAAATTAAAACCCATAGCAAAGAGAAAAATGACAAATACTGTAATTTTAAGGGGAAAGTCAACATTTATTCAATGTCACTTGAATAAATGGCTGGTTTATAAAATAGTACTGTAAATCGCTGAAAGAAAAAGTAAATCAGTGCACAAAATTAGGCATGCCAGTCAAGTTGCTTTAGCTCTACTATTTTCAATAACTAAGACGGAATTATAATACCTTTTACTCTTTATTGCATTTCTACTCAACACAAATACCATAAATTCGTCTTAAAGCTTTTTAAAACTTATCTTTGTATTTGGATCAAGAAAGGCTACCAAACAATACTTTTCATTGAATCTTTCTGGTCCACATGTGAACTGGGTAGAGTTGCAAATTTTTATCAAGTTGAGGATGTACATCAGCCAGTCTGACATTAGAGGCTATAACCACATCCTAGCTTCTTTAAAAGAAGATACAAGCAAGAGTCTGCTATTAAAATTATGGGTATATTATCAGGAGTAATACAATAATAATAAAGTTCTTGATAGGACAAGACTGAGGGGAGTTCCCTAGCTATTGAAGCATTTCGTTATAGAGACTCAGTTTCTCTGACTCCTCTCCAAAAAGAGGTTATCTCCAGCTTTTTCAATTACCAACTGACAAACTGGAATAATTGCACTACAAACAAAAGGAATTAACCAACGCTCAAGTAAATATTATCTGAGGTTTTTTTTTTCCCTCTATGCTAATAATTCACTGGATGCTAAATCGGTTTTTTATTAAAGATTTATACACAATGGTAAGCTGTAGGAAACAAGTCCTAACTACATGCCTGCATAATTTACAGCATATCAAAGGGAAGACTCTGGCTGAACCACAGTAAACACTGTTATGAAGAGCAGAAGAACAGTGAGGACGACATTGTACGGGTAGAAGATAAAGGCGGATTTTGAGAAGAGATGGTAAGTTAAAAAAAACCAAACCAAACTTGTTGCCATCAAGTCGATTCCAACTCATGGCTGACCTTATGTGTTACAGAGTAGTACCGCTCCAAAGGGTTTTCTTGGCAGTAATGCTTATGGAAGCAGACTGTCAGGCCTTTCTTCCAAGGTTGCTACTGGGTGGGTTCAAACTACCAACCTTTAAGTTAGCAGCCAATCGCAAACTGTTTGCACCACCCAGAGACCTGAGATGGTAGGCTAGCACTGATGACTGTGAATACTCATGAATGACCAAAAAGTGCATGACATGTCATTTTGTCATTTTGCTAAGATATAATGTTAAATTGTACACCCTGAAGCTTGGGATGAGGCAGCTCACTCTGCAGCTCCAGACAGCTGGGTTGGTCCAACTTGAGTATTCATTAACTTTTACGCAGTGACAAAACTTTTCCTTGGCAAAAAAGTTATGAAAACAAATCTATTGCTAGCGCTGGTGATGAAGTGGGGAGAGAGTGAAGGGGTCAGAGAAGGTGGTGGTTCTTAGGAAGAGAAGTGCTGGGTAAACTAGACTCAAATAATGAAACTAGAAGGGACTCAGATCTCACAGGAAGGAAGGAATCTTTATAGAGAAACAAGAAAAAGTGATTCATGAAACAGTTTGAGTGCTCCAGCTGGGTAAAAAAAAAGTACATTAATGGAGAGATAAAATTCTAGTGTAAGTTAAAAAGGTGGTTAGAATATTCATAGAAAACACAAGAATGCACTGAGAAAAAGCCAGGACTTGGAAAGTACATTCTTTACTCCTAATGGTCTTGGGATATAGCTCCTGAGAATGTCAAGAATTGATGGTACTGGCCCTATACCTTCTGTACCGGCCCTATACCTTCTGTACCGGCCAGTGTCTTCTCCCAGCTGTGGAATGACATGACATGAAGATGTATGTTGCCAATCATTTAATTTTTTAGCATTAAGAACCCCCAAATTTCACAAGCTTCTCATGAGAAATCAAATGTATCAAAACTAATTTTAAAAATATCTCTTCAGGGACCTAAAGGATTTCCCTCAAGGAAGTATGGGAACTAAAACTGTAACACATCCACTGGAAGCGGGAACAAGTTGTATTGAGAAAACGGAGTGGGACAGGCTCCTTTCCTCTCCATAGGGAAGGTTTGGCTCAAAGGGAGGTTGTGTTAAGAGCAGGTTAATCTTGGCAATACTTAAAA
This sequence comes from Dugong dugon, assembly GCA_030035585.1. Lineage (NCBI taxonomy): Eukaryota > Metazoa > Chordata > Mammalia > Sirenia > Dugongidae > Dugong > Dugong dugon. Next base: position 119,626,623 of record CM057461.1, on the reverse strand, counting down.
ATAGCAATTCTGCTACTGAGGAGCAGAAAAGGAGTGAATTTTATTGTTGGGATAATTCTGTGTCAGGCACTGCGCGAGGGGCTTTCCTGTGAGTCACCCACATTTATTTCTCACAGAAACTCTCTGAGGTAAATCTTATTGTTCTCTTAATCTCTCCCTCTCTCTTATATGGCAGGGGTATTTTATACAGACTCAATATATATTCACACCAACCCACATAAAATCTTGTCAAGCTCCCCCTCCCTCTCCCCTAACCTGTCATCAGCACTTCTCCCATATAAGAGTCACAGAACTGGGATCAGGGTAGTGCTTAGCAGTTTATAAGGGGCTGTTTTACATACTCTCTCATTTCATCTTCACAGCTAACCCAGGGTGAGGACAGGAGACATCATCAGCATCCTTTCAGAATTGGGGTCAAGTAAGAGTTTCGTTTTACTTTCACTCTAGATGAGGGGATTAAGCCCAGGTGGGGTTATATACAATTCTCCAGGTTACACAGTTTATGAGCAGATCCAGGATTTAACCTAAGGTCTACTTGAAGGCCCTCGATCTTTTCTTTACCCCCACCCTGCTTGGGATGTGACAATGTCCGGGGGCAGGGGCAAGACTATGGTGAGGCAAGCAAGCTGCCTAGGGTGAAAAGTTTAAGGAGACACTCGCTCTCAGGTTTATGCAAGTGCCACCCCTACACTTGCACGAACCTGAGAGCGTATGTCTCTTTAAATTTTACACTATCGGAGCCAGCTTGCTTCATCCTACTCTACCCTGCCCTGGGGTGGAAAAGGCCTTGGGAAGGTGGCTTTGCCTTGGGGTGGGCATTTCAAGGGGTCTGAGAGGGAAAAGCTACAAATCATTAATGCACTTTCTGTCTTAATTTAGAGTATGTTGGTGTTTTTGAATTAGCAGTCTCAAAAACAGAAAAGGAAAATTACTTTGTTTTTTTGTTGCTCAGGAAATATACCTCTCTTTGGACAGAGAGGCACCAAATCTAGCAAGCAGTGTTGCAATGTATAACCAAAATTACTGGCTTTTCTGAAAATCTGCCCTCTCTGATCAATGTTTCAATTAATAAGCATAACTCCTGTGGAAACACAATGGTCACAAAGGACCCAAACATGCTAAGAAATTGGGGACTAGGACTCACTTGTTAATAATTTTAAATATCATTTTATTTTTACAAATCAAAAGAGGAGTGTTCTAAATATCGTAGTTACTCTCTTTATAGCTCACCTTATCACTAGAACATACCTATAAGCTCCTTGTTGCGAACATCTAGCGCCATATTCCTCAAGGCAGTTGCCACAGAGGAAACAACTCTATCGTTATCCATTCTCAGAAGTTCTACAAGGATGGGGAGCCCTTTTTCTTTTCGGACGGCCGCCCGGATGTATGCTGCAAACTAATAGACAAAATAAGGCAATCAGTAGTATATAAAACAAAGTTTAACTTCCATTATATTACTGAAGCCTAAAAAAAGAATTTTGCAAAAGACAAATAGATTAAAGGTTTTCTCTCCAATTGCAGATTAAATCTGTGATGTCAGTAAAGAGAAAACCATAGTTTAGGAGAAAGGATAGGATGATCGATTTAAAAAGAAAATCCCAAAGCCTGACAATCTCAAACCACCATCTGCCAGATATTTTTGTGCAGTGATTACTTTCTATCTCAGATACATAAACATGATTAAGCAAGGATCATGTGTTGCCTTTGCAGTTGGCCCCATACCAGGTCCAGAGGCTCGAAACAGGATGGCAGAGACAGTAACTGATCAGCAACATTAAAGGAGAACCTGTTTCTGCCAAGTCTCTATACTCCTTGCAACAAAATTTAGATTTCAGTAACCTGGCAAAAAGATTGCTTGGAAAAAATTCCTTGCCTCAGAAGAAAGGGAATTCTCCAGAAACACTGAGCATCCTAGTTCATACACACTGATGGCAAAGTAAGTATATTTGTGTGCAAAATACTATTGCATTGAAGATTAGTTAGCAGGTTATTCTATTTAAAACCTAGCAAACTTTTTTTGTGACTATGAGGCAGCTCTGTACAGTAAGTCAGTGTGTGCACCTTGTGAATTGGAAATGGGCTCCAAGTCATCACGGGGGGCGGGTAGGAGAGGGGGGGACACCCACCAAGTAACATTAGAAAATGGCTCTTCAATCTTGTTTTGAGCTTTAATTGACATTTTCACCAATGCAAACTGTCTTTCAAAATTTAGGAGAAATGATAGATGTTGTTTATAAAACATCTAATACTTGCCTACTGTGGTCAAGTCATGAGTACAAAGGTCTCCCAGTCCCTCATATTAATTTGACCATTAAAATATGTGATTGACTACTCAGTTCTAATATACAACTTAATATCTTATTTTAATAATACAAGAGGAAAGGATGCATTTCAAAGACCTATTAAGATCTTTCATATGAAACAGATTTTCCAAATCAAATGAAATCTGCAAGGGGAAATGGAGTATATGACTTGCAATAGTGGTAGAGCACTAAGGCAGGTTTATCAGTTTCTCTCTATGAAACGTGCAACAGAATCAACTCCCTCTGTGTCACCTGGAGCCCAACCAGCCCAGTTCAGCCCTGAGCGTCTCCCTCCCAGAGCACTGCAGTCATCACTGCTCCTAAAATAGCCTCTGATTTGATAACATCTATAGCCATGATCATCTTGTTTTCTTAATAAGGGTCCTATGTTTTGATGAACTATTTTAATATACTTTTCAAATTACTTAATGTATTTATATTTTAAATGAACTTGCCATCTAATTTTCATTCACTAAATGATCCCAGAAATGAAATTCTGAACAACTCAAACCACATCTATTTTAATTACAGTCATCGCTTGGTATCCACGAGGGATTGGTTCCAGGACCCCCTGCGGATACCAAAATCCATGGATGCTCAAATCCCTTACGTAGAATGGTGTAGTATTTGCATATAACCTACTCACATCCTCTTGTATACTTTAAATCATCTCTGGATTACTTCTAATACCAAATACAATGTATATGCTATGTAACCAGTTGTCATACTGTGTTGTTTAGGGAACACAAGGTCTTGTAATGATAAGATGCCAGGTGAACAATGCTAAAACAAGGAATGCTGTAGAGAGACTGAGGATCTGTGAAACGGCGGGAGGCTATGGCAGGGCACGCCTACACATTGCTTCATTTGCTTGGATTCAGCGTAGTGCTCTATGTGTGGCAAATTCAAGTTTTGCTTCTTGGAACTTTCTTTTTTGCTTTTGAATATTTTTGTTCCGTGGTTGGCTGAATCCATGGATGCAGAACCCGTGGACACGGAGGGCCGACTATATTGTACTTTTTTTTTTTTTAATAGTCAAATGATCCTCTGGTTACAAGATGCTGAAAGTGAACATAAGGTATTTAGAACACTTATGTGCTGGGCACTGTCCTAGGTCCTCCTCACTTACTATATCTCATTTAATCCTCACAATCACCTCATGAAGTAGGTATTAACATCCCCATTTTACAGATAAGGAAACTGAGTAGAGAGGTAACTTTTCTCCCTAGGTCCCCAACTACTAAGCAGAAGAGTCAGCATTCAAAGCCAGACGGTCTGGCTTCAGAGCCAGTGCTTAACCACTAAACTATCAGCACTTTAACTAGGAAGAAAAGAAATAACTACACTGACTTAGCATTAGACCAAAATTATCTGTTCATAACCAATATGGCAGCTGCCTGCATGAAACAAACTCAGCCTATCAATGCTTTTCACTATCCTGGATAATACAGTGGCCAAAGATTCTCATTTTGGGGGATGGTGATGGGGGAAGTAGCCAAAAACAAACATTATAATATATCTACTAAAATACACAGGAAATTTCTAGATGTTGAAAATGTTTCAGAAAAGGACCACCTGGGAAGCTGCTGTTGTTCTTGTTCTTAGGTGCCGTCGAGTCGATTCCAACTCATAGTGACCTTATGTACAACAGAATGAAACACTGCCCAGTTCTGCGCCATCCACACAGACTGAGCCCATTGCTGCAGCCACTGTGTCAATCCACTTCACTGAGGGTCTTCCTCTCCTTTGATGACTCTCTACCTTACCAAGTATGATGTCCTTCTCCAGGGACTGATCCCTCCTGATAATGTGTCCAAAGTATGCGAGATTTAGTCTCACCATCCTTGATTCTAAGAAGCATATGGTTGTACCTCTTCCGAGACAGATCTGTTCATTCTTTTGACAGTCCATAGTATATTCAATATTCTTTGTCAACATCACAATTCAAGGTGTCAATTCTTCTTTGGTCTTCCTTATTCACTGTCCAGCTTTTGCATGCATATGAGGCGACTGAAAAAACCATGGCTTGGGTCAGGCGCCCCTTAGTCTTCAAGGTGACATCTTTGCTTTTCAAAGATAGAATTTCTATCTACGGAAGTTGCTAGATAATGTTTAAAAAGTTCTGAGAACTTGCTTACAGTAGTAACAAAAAGAAACATCCTTCAGAACAACTGCCTCCTTTGCCATGAGACCAGAAGAACTGGATGGTGCCTGGCTACCACAACTGAACATTTTAATTGAAGACTCTATAGAAGAATCCTAATTAAAAGGGGGGAAATGTAGACATAATTTCAAATTCTCATGGACCCCAGACTTCCTGGAGCCATAAAGGTTACCTGAACCCCTGAAACTACTGCCCTAAGATTATCTTTAAACCTTAAACCAAAAATATTCCTTGAAGTCTTCTTAAAACCAAACAATAGCTTAGCTTAACTAGTAAGGAATGTCTGCCTTGAACACTGTGCTTTTTAAAGATCTATCTATGTGGGATCATATTGACAACAGTAACTCGAAAGATTACGTAGGAAACTTAGGGGGCAGTGAGTTTATGTTAAAGGGGGAAGAACTCAGAAAAGGAGGGTGAAAACGGTTGCATAACTGAAAGAATATAATGAATGTTACTGAATTGTACATGTAGAAACTGTTGAATTAGTATGTTCTGCTGTGTATATTCTCAACAACAACAGTAAAATAAATTACATATAAAAAACAAAAAACAACAACAACAAAAAAAGGTTGCTGTTGAGTCGTTCCAACTCACGGTGACCCTGAGTCACTCAGAGCAGAACCACTCCATAGGGTTTTCAATGGCTGATTTTTTTGGAAGTAGCTCTCCAGGCCTTTCTTCTGAGCTCCTCTGGTTGGACTTGAACCGCCAACCTTTCCATTAGCAGCCAAGCGCATTAACCACTTATACCACCCAGAGAATCATCCGTAGATACAATAACCCTAATTCCCCAGGCAAAAATCAGAATCTGTATTCCTGACAATGGATTTTTGTACTTCAACTGGGTTAAAGAGATAACTGTCTGGAAAGTGTTTGTCATGGATTGAATTATGCCTCTCAAAAAATGTGTGTATCAACTTGGCTAGGTCATGATTCCCAGTATTGTATGATTGTCTACCATTTTATCATCTGATGTGATTTCTGTGTGTTGTAAATGCTATCACTATGATGTAATAAGATGGATTAGCAGCAGTTATATTGAAGAGGTCTACAAAATTAGGCAGTGTCTTAAGCCAATCTCTTTTGAGATATAAAAGACAGAAGCGAGCAGAGAGACGTGGGGACTTCATACCACTAAGAAAACAGTGCCGTGAGCAGAGCGCATGCTTTGGACCTGAGGTTCCTGCGCTGAGATGCTCCCAGAACAAGGGGAGACTGATGGCAAAGACCTTCCTCCAGAGCTGACAGAGAAAGCCTTCCCCTGCAGCTGATGCCCTGAATTCGGACTTGTAACCTACTAGGCTGTGAGAGAATAAATTTCTGTTTGTTAAAGCCAAAAAAAAAAAAGAAACCTCCTTCAGTATCCATACTGGCTACAGAAGCAAAAGAAGTCACATCTCTAGAAGGGGATACGGGAACTTCAGGCATGTATGCACCATAAGTGCCTGAGAGAGGAATAGCAGCTACCTCTCCTTCCCTGGCAGTGCTGCCCAACCTCCGCACTAATCTGGGCCCTCATCATCTCTCACCTGAATACTGCACTGGATTCAAAATGGAATTCTAGTCTCTACTGTTCTCTTCCTCGAATTCTCCCTCTGCAGCAGCCACAGAAGTGATCCAACAGTGTGTACATCGGCCTGTCTGCATCACTCATCTGCTTAAACCCTTTAGCGGTCCATCTTGTCTGCAGCTCAAGTCTCTTCAGGCTGCCCAGGATGCTTGGCTCCCAACCGGGCTACCCCCTGCCCTGCCCTCTATACCCCAGCAACCACAGGCACCTGTAGTTGTGACCCACCCACAGTGTCCTCTCCTCCAATCAAGGCCTTTCTCCTGGTGCTCCCTCTATCTGGTTTGCTCCCCCACCCCCTATCTCAGACTCTGCTGGATTAATTCCATTCATCCTTTAAGATTCCATTTGGGCAGCACTACCCCTTCAGGAAACCTTGCCTATCTTCTCGCACCCCTCTTTTCTGGCCTTTTCTTCATCCTGCTAGGCTGGGTTAGATGTCCTTTCTCAAGATCCTACAGCACACAGGTCCTGTGGATCCCACATGGTACTGACACAATCTGTTTTTCTCACTAGCTTTCAAGTATCTACTGGGGAGGGAATATGTTATATTTATCTTTGGGTCCCTAGAGCCAACAGCTGTCTACCTTTTTTTTTTTAATCTCCTACCCTTTCCCAGACAAACTCTAAACAGTCATGCCCCTTTCACCATCACTGCTGATCTGACTGACTGCAAAAACAGCAAGAAGTGTGGACAAGTGGAAGATAGCCTACCTTCCAGTTGCCAGCAGACAGGTTCTGGAGAGATCCGGCAGAGCCTTCCAAGGTGGCTGGGTTGGAGCTTTCTGCTAGAAGAGTCAGATATGGTTTTACCACTGATGGATGCCACAGCATCTCAACTCCTTTGGGGGATTTTGACAGCCCTGGGATAGGACCAACTCCATCCCACTGAAAGACAAACAACACACATTAAATGGAAGCAAAATGAACATGGTCTCCAATACTTGAAAATATTCATCTTTGCTGGACTGAGTGACAGCTGTGCAGAAACATTATCATGAGAAAGATTTTTTTTTGTTGCCAAATATGTGATTTCTTACTCCCAGAAAAATTAAACTCTACTCTCATGTCAAATAAAATGCTAACTTGATCCTCTTGTGGCATCCTCTTTTTCTTTTTCTTCTTCTTCCCCCAGCAGCTTGGCTCCGATTCTTTGCTGGGAGACTCTTTTCCTAGTAAGTCATCCAATTCGTTTAGTCCCAGCAGTCGGGCCTGAGGGACCTCCAGTTCCAGCCGATAGGACAGGTTCCTTAGAGTGCACACACAGTTCTCCACTGTCTGAAACCCAACATGGCGTATAATTAAAACCATCATAGTGCATCACTGGAAAATGCTTCTGTATTGAATGCTACTGATAATAAATAAATGTAGAATAGGAAATAACTTTTTTTTTTTTTTTTTAAACTTATGAGGACCTGAAAAAATCTAAAGAAAGAATTAGGATTCTAGAATTTTTTAGAATACCCAAATGTCTGGATGCAGAGCCATCTTTTGCACATGTATAAGTCTGGTTTTATGCTGATAAAAGGTGCAAGCCCTGGAAGAGACAATACCCAGTATTTCTGCTTCAGGGCTGCTGCTGTGGCAGAAATGCACCCAAGATGCCACAGCTTCACTTTTTCTCACCACTGCAGATCCTCATCATGACAAGAGGTGCCCCGACCTCCCTCCCTGGGAACAGCCCCTACCCAAGCCCCATCTTGTCTTCTCCTTCAGTCTCCCAGCTCTCCCCTCCCTCTGTGGAATGTACCATGATTTCTTTCTCTGGTGACATTCTGCCTTCTCTGTGTGGTCTTTTGCTCCTTAAAGTCTCTAATTGGGAGGCCAACTGTCACTTCAATTCATTGTGTCTAAAACCAAGTTCACTGCTTGCTCAGTAATCTCCCCTTCCAACTTGCTTATTCTTCTTGATGGACCCAGCAGATCTTTTGGTTCAATAAGGCTCAGACAGAAACCTGGCTGTCACCTTGAACTCTTCCCCCCTTCTCCCTGAGCGTATCACTTATCACCCCCACTTTGGATTCACCTTTATGAACCAGCATCTACTTATGGGCTTGCCTAAGCCAGCTCATCCTGATCACCATGTACTCGGTCTGCCTTGGAACTCCTGACACTTTTACTTCCTCCTTCCTGTTTCTTCCCACCCTCCTCATCCCTGCTCCTGTGGCAGATCCTGCATGGCTGTCACTGCTGAAAAATGATGGGCATGATGCCCTGTGTTAGCACAAGGACAGAGGAAGCGGGGTGGGGGTGGGGTAAGGGGTCCATACTGGGACAGACTGACCAGAACGGCAACAGACGAATGGGGTGAAAGGCGCCGGCTGGGGATGTAGAGAGGTGCATGAGGAGGGTGGGGCTGGGGTGGGGGCTGTGGACTGCTTGGGGTAAGAAGGGCAGAGAGGTTTGGGGGATTACAGTGCCTTGACCAGGAACTTTTACTCTGTAGATACTCAAATACGGATGGATTTGATTCTAGGATTAGAGGATACAGAATTGGCAGAAATAGCTACAAGGGCAATCAACTTGAGAACGAATGTAGGAGAACCACAGAGAAAGCCAGGTCTCTGCCACCCCACACTAGGTCCTGTCACCACACTGAGCCACTCAGTTTTCATGCTTCTAAGCCTATTTTCTTTTCTTTCTTTCTTTTTTTTTTTAAGGCTATTTTTTTAAGCTATGTTCCTATGAATTTCTAATTTATGGAGGACTCTCCCTTTGATCTAGAGTGTAACTTAATGAAGAGGAGAGACTCAAGAATTCCAGAATCAATGGCAGGTGTTATGGATTGAATTGAGTTGTGTCTCCCCAAAAAGATATGTTGAAGTCCTAACCCCTAGAAACTCTGAACAGTGACCTTATTTGGAATTAGAGTCTTTTTATCAGTTAAGCAAGGAGTCTTGGTGGCGCAGTGGTTAAGCACTTGGCTGCTAACCAAAAGGTCAGCAGTTGGAACCCACCAGCCATTCTATGGGACAGAGATGTGGCAGTCTGCTTCCGTAAAGATTTACAGCCTTGGGAACCCTACTGGGCAGTTCTACTCTATTCCACAGGGTCAGAATCGACTTGATGGCAATGGATTTATCAGTTAACATGAGTTCAAACCAGAGTAGGGTGGGCCCTAATCTCATATGAGTGGTGTCCTTATAAAAGAGAAGAGATGACACAGAGACAGATGAGGGAAGGACAGTCATGTGAAAATGCATCTGCAGGCCAAAGAACACTTTGGCTACCAGAAGCTGAGAGAGATAAGAACTGATCTTCCTCTATAGCTTTTGGATAGAACATGGCCCTGCTGGTGCCCTGAACTCAGACTTTTAGCCTCCAAAACTGAGAGACAATAAATTTGTCATTAAAAACCACCCAACTTTGCTGTACTTTGCTACAGCAGCCCTAGGAGATTAACATGCAAACAGTAGCAATGGGCAGCTGCTGTCACTTGCCATCATGCCTCTACAGGGCCAGGCAGCCACTGACCTTGCTGTCATAATCGGATGTGTTCACACATGTGTGGATCACATACAACAGCGAGTCCACCAGTCCCTCACAGGATCGCATCTGCTTCCGAGCTTCCTCCCCGGCAGAGCTGAGGTTCCTAAACGGCGGAGACACATGGGAGCTGCTGAGATGAACAACTGACTCATTAGCCACATTGCCTTACCTCAGTGATCAGACAGAATGGGACAGCAGACGGCAGCCATTTGGATTTGGTCGGAGAAGGCATTTTGGAGCTTGCATTTTAATATGCTGAAAGCTCACTATAACACCCAGTGCCTTGTTATCCACACACATGGAAGGGAGCTGGGGCATTTGAACTTTAACTCTCATGGTATGTAACTTTCTAACATTCTAATTATTTTGGGGCCTATGCTCCTCAGTTTCCTCATACGCAAAAAGGGGAAAATAATAGTAACTACCTCATAGGGTTGCTGTGAGGAAGAAATGAATTACTACAAATAAAGCTACGGTTGTTATTTTTACACTTGTTTTATCTCCCTTGTTAGGCCATAAGCTCCTTGCAGTCCTCTGTGCCTATTACGGTGTTTTGCATGTTGTAGGTGGTCATTAAATGTTTCTTAAATGAACAGAGAAAATGCACCATTTCTTGTATAAACATCTCTAATTAAATATGGACACTTGCTTCTGTTACAATTTTTCTCATTTTTTCAGTTATAAACATTACTGAAAATTTTTTTGGGTCTCATCTATATTTAAATTTTCAAGTTGATACCAAGTTACAAGGATCTATTTTATGCCTCAATAACAAGGGTTCTAGACTAACTCTGGGATTTTGCAAACTAAGAATTTACAAAGCTTAGACTACATAAGGGGGGGTTTAGAATGACTTTTCTTTGTTGTTGTTACTGTTGTTAGCTGCTGTCGAGCTGATTCTGACTTATGAGTACAAAGTAAAACCATAGAGTTTTCAAGGCTGAGACCTTTTGGAAGCAGGCAGCCAGTCCTGTCTTCCAAGGCACTTCTGGGTGGGTTTGAACAGCCAAACTTTAGGCTAGTAGTCAACTGCTTAACCATTTACGCCACCCAGGGACTCCTGACTTTTCTTTACTCCTTTGTTTTTCTGAAGTCAGAGAGACACCGTCACCTGCTGCTCTTATCTCACATCACATCTCAGCAGCACTGAATGGTAGATCTCTAGGGATTTCTAGGGATTTCGGGAATACCACACTTTCTGGTTTCCCTTCCCCTCTTGCTGCCTTTCCTTCTTAGTCTCTTCTGCCTGCGTGTTCCTCCAGGAGGGCCCTGGCTCTACTCGGGTCCCCTCCTTGTTTTTATCTTTGCACTCCCCTAGGTGGCCTGTGACTCCCCAACTTCTATCTTTAGTTCTGACCTCTCTTGGACCTCCATACTCATTTATTCAGCTGCTTTCTTGGCATTACCACATGTCTAATTGGACATCTCAGAATCGACGTGGTCAAAACAGAACTCTCACTTGCTCACCCCCTCCAACATTTCTCCCCCCCTTCTCTGATATCATCAATAGCACTTTCACAAACCCCACTGATCCAGCCAAAGACTGAGGTGTTGTCCTTGTTTCCTCCCCTTTCCTCACCTCTTGTATTATCAAGCCTTGTCCCCTCTCCCTCCAAAAAATAATCCAAATCTGCCTACTCCTCTCCAGCTCCTAGTCTAGGCCACTCTCATGGTTCACCTGGATTACTGTGACAGCCCATGTCTTCCTTCCTCTACTTTTGCCCATACTCAGTTTTCCACATCGCAGCCAGAAACCAGTCCCATCTCTGCCTTGCTTAAAACCCTGATGGTTTCCCATGGTACTTGGAATAAAATGCAAACTCCTTCCTCTGATTTCCAAAATCCTACATAATCTTCCCTTTGCCAATGAAGCTCTAGCCACAAGCTCATCTCTGCACCAGGGCCTTTACACTGACTGTCCCCTTTGCCTAGACTGCTCATCCTGACCTCCCACCCTCACATGACTGGCTCCTATGGTTGCTAAGATTTTAACTTAAATTTTACCTATGAGGCCTCTCTGACTACGTAAGTAACCACCCAGTAAGTCTTGCATCACCCTCCTTTATTCTCTCTATCACATCTATTGTTATTTTCTTGTTCCCTTATTTTCTGCCTTCCCCAACAGAATCTAGTTTCATCAGAGCAGGTACCTAGTCAGTCCTGTTCCTCACTGATTTCTGAGGGCCTAGTTGAGTGCCTGATATACAGAGGCATTCACCAAAAGTTCATAGCCCCTGATTCACTAGGGGAGAGGCTGAAGGTAAGTCTTGCCCCTGAGCTTTCCCTGAAGCCTGACAGGTGAACTTAGGAGGAATTTCAGCCTCCCCAGATGCCAGAGGAGATGCTGTTTCCACTCATGATCAGCAGGTGATGTGATATGCCTCTGTGATGCAGACATCCAAGTTAGGAGGAGCTGGCCTGCTTTCCAGGATCCTGACTCTTGTCATCCTCTCTTCTCTACCTTCCCCCTGTGTTCTACCTGAGGGCCCAAGTCACCTATCACAACACTGGGGCAGTGGCTTTAGAGTCACCTATCATAATAGTGGGGCAGTGGCTTTAGAGTCACCTATCACAACAGTGGGGCAGTGGCTTCGGAGTCACCTATCACAACACTGGGGCAGTGGCTTTAGAGTCACCTATCACAACAGTGGGGCAGTGGCTTTAGAGTCACCTATCACAACAGTGGAGCAGTGGCTTTAGAGTCACCTATCACAACAGTGGGGCAGTGGCTTCGGAGTCACCTATCACAACACTGGGGCAGTGGCTTCGGAGTCACCTATCACAACACTGGGGCAGTGGCTTCGGAGTCACCTATCACAACACTGGGGCAGTGGCTTCGGAGTCACCTATCACAACACTGGGGCAGTGGCTTTAGAGTCATCTGTCACAACAGCGGAGCAGTGGCTTCAGAACAGCAGCACAGTCATGTCCTCCCTCTCTCAAGGTGTCTGTGGTAGGAAAGTTCAGACAGCTCAGCTTAAATGTTATGTGGTGTACACTGAGCGTTACTACGTGTCAGAGAGCACGTAAGCACTTTGCGTGTGTATCTTCCCAACTCCTCACAACTCCAAGATGGTATTACTATCCCCATTTTAAAGATGAGGAAACTGAGGCTCAGAGTTGATGCTGGAAACCAGGCAGTCTGAGGTCAGAGCCCACTCTCCTCATTACCATGCTCCTCTGCCCAGGACTCTTGTTTCCAGTTCCCAGGGCACTGTAAGGCTGGGAAATGGGGTAGAAATTGAGCCAATGAGTGTTTATGGCAAGTAATGAGCCATACTATGTGCACTTAAAAGATGACTTATAAATTTTAAATGCTAAAGGTAATGATTAAAAAGTAGTATTTGGGCTCATTTTCATTTATTTATAAAACTCAAAACCAGTGTTTGTAAAATCACACACATCTTTATACCCTTTTAAGGCAAAAAAAATATAACCATCACGTTCTGAATTTAAACAAAAATCAGAATGCAAATACATTAGCAATCAAAATGTGAAAACAAAAAATGCTGTTAAAGTGGAAAACACTGGAATTTTGGCAGTAATCTCAGACTGAAAGGGCCTTTCTGAAAAATTCACGGAAGAGTCATTTATATGATAACTTGCTTAAGTTCACAAGTCTGTGCTCATAATGTTTTCCTCACAGGATAACAAAGTCCAGTGGCCTAAATTTTGCAACAAAATTGGAAACTTAGATAGCTGTTAATAAAATAAAGCCAAACCAAACCAAACCAAACAAACCTGTTGCCAACTCATAGCCACCCTATAGGACAAAGTAGACCTGCCCTATAGGGTTTCCAAGGAGCGGCTGATGGATTCGAACTGCTGACATTTTGGTTAGCAGCCGAGCTCTTAATCACTGCACCACCAGGGCTCCTAATAAAGTCTGCCTAAAATCAATTTACCTATAACGACATGTACTATTTAATCACAAAATTAACTGGAAAGAAGAAATAAAGAACATACCTTAGGCAGCCTGTTGTGTTACGCAGAACTAGTGAAGTCTGAAATTTAATTTTATGATCATCATCAAAAGAAGAGTTATTCCATCCAGAATGTGGAACTATCACAGTGTTTGTTAAGGTTGAGAGAGCATCTCGAATGATTGTCATCTTTACAGCATCACATGAGGATAAATTCCAAAGCACTCCTAAAAAAGATTTAAAAAATCAAACTATCATTTAGAGATCCTGCAGTTTTAGGAATAAAACAGATAAACATATTAGCACTAGTACTATTAGTTCCAAAACCAATCTATGGCCTATATTTGCAACCAGGCGAGGGGTGGCCGTCTAGTAAGTATTAAGTGAACACATGTGAGCTTCTGATAGTAATATGAATAATTCTCTTAAGTTGTAGAGCCTATGCTCTATCAGGCAAGATGACTGCGTCTTTTGTAAAGCAAATTACGAGTTACTCTGTGAGGGGTGGGGGACTGATGCAAGAAAGGGTTATAAATATAATGCATCTGTGACTTTTGTAAAGCTGCTGTTCATTGTCCCTTACGTTCAATGTTCTACAGGACAAACCATTTTTAGAATTTAGTATTTGGAAAAAAGTTTTTTTTTAAAATTTTTTCTGTCTTTCAAAAGACTGGTATGTTTCTCTCCACCATGCTTCCTCTTCTTACTTTTGCTACTGGGAAACTCAAGCTTAAATATAATGCTTGCAGTCACTACTGGCACAGAGGGTTGTGTTATCTGCTTCAACTTCTATACTTAGATAAGGTTTAAACATTCCTATTTCCACTTTATTACCTTGTGTTTTAAAAGTGCAAGTTACCACTGTTCCTTTTTTGAAGATACAGATGAGACCAACGATAAATTAAAATTTACTCATTTTGTAATTTATCAAGATTGATAGGGCAACAGACCTTAAATATAGCTTACTGTAGTGTTATTTAAATTGATAAACATTTTACAGGATCTTAATTTCTGTGTAAACTATGAGGTGTGCTAAGTTATTGTTATAATACGTTTTCTAATAATTACACTTTTAGAAATTAGAGTGAATTCAAGATTATACCTACCCTAATGTCATTTCACATTAATGCATTTTCCTGAGTAAGAGGGAAAGAAGTCGGGGAGAGATGGTGGAGCTGGTTTTCCCTGCAATGAAGTCCCTCAGTGCCCTCTGTTCCTGACACATCCTTGGCAGGCTGCTCAAAAGTCTGCATAGTACTTTTAGAACTATCAACACGCAAAAATGCTGAGGCCCTATGGATGGGGAAGGAGTTGGCCAAATCTGCTCAAGTCCATGGGAGTGTATCATGAATGTGAACATTATGGATCAAGAGAGTCGGGGCAAAGACAAGACCAAGAACTGCTGCTCCAGTGTACAGTGGTCAAAGGACCCAGTTTGAAAACTGCCTGCTAGGCCCTCTCAGGGTCTGGAGAAGCTGCAGGGCCCTTTGTAAAGGAGGGAGCTATGACAGAGCGGAAAGAATCTTTTTTTTTTTTCCTTTTTGGGGGAAAGAGAAACAGAAGCAAAGGACCAGAACTGAAGTTAGTTAAAAACAAAACTCTAGGTAAAAACTGAGTGAAGACTGTCCCTTCTCTCTAGCATGTCTGCCCTGACCCGTCCATCCTGACCCATCCACATGCTGTGAGTAAACAGTCAATAATGGCAACTGGTGCTTGTGCTCTGTCCTGAGCAAATGTCCAGGGTCCTGTGCTCTGTCCTGCATCTGTGCCCACACTTCTTTCACTTGTCTTTGTCTTCTAGACCTCACTGATGTGGCTTTCCTTGTTCCCCAAGGACTTACACCCTTTCTCTGCTTCTACCCTTTGGGGTGGGATACTCCACCACAACTATAGCCTTTTAGGACTCAACCATCAGTAGTGGCTTATCTAGTTGGGGCCAGACTTGTTTTCCCTACAAGAGGGATGGGAGGGGGATTTAGACAGTTCAGAACTGGGAGAAGTAAAGACCTCACTTTATCTATGAAAGCTTGTTCTGTCCACCATGACAGACCTTTGCTTCTAAGACTATCACAGATGTGATCCTAGTAAGAGGGCAGTACACACTATAGGTGCTTGAGAAATGAACTTAAATGCCACAGACTGAGCTATTTCTCCATGGAGTCTTATAAAATTGGCTATATGTTTCAATATAAATTGTTTTTGGACAACGGCTTAAAGCTGTGCTCCCTAAATCCTGGAGGTTTCACTGGACTGTCTAGGGCAGTCACATCGGGGGTAGGGAGAGGAGAAAACCTTGTGGCATGGCCCAGGTCCCCACCCCATTAGCAGCTCCATACTGATCTGTTCTCAGTACTGGGCTTCATTGTATGCTCTTTTTGAAGAAAGATATTTGATATTTCAGGGGAAAAATAGTAGAGGACTGATGATCATGGAAGGGATCTAGGAGCTAAGGATGAGAAATGATTTTTTGGAGGTCTCTCCTGACCCAAATAACAGAAGGGAACAAAGACAGAAGAGAGAGTGGGTTAAGGCATAGCAGGGTGGGGTGACAAAGGCAGACATACTGTTGAGGCTGCCAAGAGTGTGGCTTTAACATTTCCTGCTAATGAGGCCAACGACACTCAAGACCCAGGGCACTCGAAGGGCCTGCTGGGGCATGAACCAGCCACAAGGGCAGCATCAGACCCAAAGGCCATTGCCTCTCTTGAGGATGTAGGGGTAAAGGGTCATTTGCTAAGCTCCCCCACCACCAACTTTATATCATATGATTCCTAATGCCTTTAGAGCAAACTCTCTTTCTGTTAAAGCCTTTCAAATCCCTCACTCTACAAACTTCAACACGTGGGGGAGAGCTGCAGATTCCAATAAGCTACTTTCTACTTCACAGAATAAATGCATTCCAGTAAAGTTAAATGCAAGGCAGGTTTGTGTTAAGTAACACCTTTCATATCATGAACTATAGGTATAAAATTAGATGTATTTCTACAGAAAATTCAACAGCGTGAGTCACAAACATATGGTGGAAACATGATTAAGATGAGGGGTGGTTCTTAACCATGCTGAAATCTGGATTTGATGCCTGGAAATTCTCTGATTCTTTGTAAAAAAGTTTGTTTTTTGTTGCTCCTGCTTCTACTCCTGGCTACTTCTAAGACCTACTCCTGGCTACTTCTAAGACCTACTCCTGGCAGAAGGATACTTCCCAGACTTGAGGATTCCATGATTTTCCTAGGATTTTGTCCTGCTTTTTCTTCTTCTTCCCAGGCATTTAGAGACCAGTGGAGCTCTATGTAGTAAAGCTACAGCGTACTATTAGCCATTATATTTGCATGGGCTTGGACACAGCATAAACATCCATAAATTAATATAAACAATAGTAACTTCACCATTTATAGTAATTTTATTCTGTGCCAGGCATTGTGCTCTTTATATACACCTTGAAGACTGAAGCTCAACAAAATGAACTAACTTCCCATTTAATTATTTTATAGGCTGAAATTCCATAAGCTCATGTTTTAAAGATGATGATTTGTATTTCTAGATTTAACTGAAATGTAAACTCCATTAGGCAAATGTCATGGGCTGAACTGTGTCCCCCAAAAATATTTGTCAACTTGGCTAGGCCAGGATTCCCAGTATTGTGTGACTGTCCACCATTTTGTCATCTGATATGATTTTCCTATGTGTTGTAAATCCTACCTTTATGATGTTGATGAGATAGGATTAGTGGCAGTTATGTTAATGAGGCAGCACTCAATCTACAAGATTAGACTGTGTCTTGAGCCAATCTCTTTGGAGATATAAAAGAGAGAAGCAAGCAGAGAGACATGGGGACCTCATACCACCAAGAAAGTAGCACCGGGAACAGAGTGCGTCTGGACCCGAGGTCCCTGTGCTGAGAAGCTCCTTGACCAGGGAAAGATTGATGACAAGGACTTTCCTTCCTCCAGAGCCGACAGAAAGAGGAAGTCTTCCCCTGGAGATGATGCCCTGAATTTAGACTTATAGCCTACTAGACTGTAAGAGAATAAATTTCTCTTTGTTAAAGCCACCCATTAGTGTTATTTCTGTTATAGTAACACTAGATAACTAAGACAGCAAGTATACTGAGGAACAAATACTCTATCATCATCCATTACTTTATATGTCTTGTTACATATATGAAGGACACACAGCAGGTGCTCAAAAATTTTTAAGCTAATGAATCCATTTTATATCCAGTATTTGTTTTTTGATCTCCCTTTTATTTCCTGCCTATAAGACACAGCTTATAAGTATTAACTCTTCTTTGTGCCTTTTCTTAAAACTGAGTATTTAGGAGTGTCTTTAAGGACTACAACTATAGCAGATGGTAGGAAGACTCAGAGAGACTAGACCTTTAAGGGAACTGGCCACCATAATTTTGCCTGCCCTTCAAGCAACTAAGACCAGAAGGGAGAGTGGCTGAAACCACCACATTTTCATGCTGGCTTAGCTATGGGGACAGGAGAAAACCTTTGCCAGTCTGCTTTCTAGAACACAGAGTTAAGAGTTACACCAATACACCAGATACCTCATCCCTCAAACTGCAAAATAGAAGAGATAAATATTGCCAAATTATAAAATGTGACACTGTTTAAAAATATGTAACCCTTCAGTATAAAAGCTGACTATGCTATCTTTTGGTCAACAGAAATGATTTATTAATCATAAAACCAGTCTATTATAGAAATTCAGGCTTTCGTTTCTGCAACTTCAAAAAATATTCAAAGTTATTCTTGACTACAAAAAAAGGGAAAGACTGCTTTGGTTAAATATATGGCATTCAAAGGACCCACACAAGGGCAGCTTTCTCATCCATCATTATGTTTTGTATTATCCCTGTAATCCTGCACTTTACCATGTAATACAACGAGCCACAACATTTGGTGTTTATTTAACTAACCATGTGGAAGATCAAATAAGTCTCCAGTCACTGGTTTTTCTTCCCTACTTTCTAGCTCAAACATAAAATTATGGAAAGTCAGTTCTGATCAACCAGTATTGGATGAAAAAGGTTCAATTAAACTTAAAAGCCTTAGATACTGAATGATTAATTTGGCTTTTCTACTCAAAGTAAGAAGCATCATTCTTAAGACCAGCTACTAATACCTGTGTGCTCTCTACCTCACTGAAGTAATAATAAAACAACGTTCTCTCCACTTCATTTAATGGGTCAGGAAGAATGTTGCTAAGGCAGTAAGTAATGAATAGAAAATACACCAACTCCCAGATGTAGCAAGACTGATGAAAAAATGGAGAGCCAGAGGATTAGCACTCTCCATCAATCTGATAAACCTCCAGCACTGACATCCTAATGCAAAACGTGCTTTAAAAATATTTAGCAGGACACTCCATTATCTCCTGGCTCCTAAAAAGAAAGTTAAAAAATAAACTATAATGTGGTTTAGGAAGTTTCAAGTTTATTTAATTTAAAGCAATTAGCTATTTTTTGTGAGGACTAAGAGTATACATATACATAATTAAAGGCATATATAAAAAACCAACAGCCAACATTTTTCTCAATGGAGAGAGACTGAAAACATTCCCTTTGAGAACAGGAACCAGGCCAGGATGTCCTTTATCACCACTCTTATTCAATATTGTACTGGAAGTCCTAGCTGGAGAAACAAAGCAAGGAAGGGAAATAAAGGACATCCAAATTGGTAAGGAAGAAGTAAAACTATTCCTATTCGCAGATGATATGATCTTATATATAGAAAATCCCAGAGATAACACAAGGAAACTACTGGAAGTAATAGAAGGATTCAGTAAAGTGGCAGGGTACAAGACCAACATACAGAAATCAGCTGGATTTCTCTATAATAAAGAGAACTCCAAGAGGAAAAACAGGAATATTTGCAATATCCCCTAAAAGATAAAATACTTAGGAATAAATCTAACTAGGGATGTAAAAGACTTATATAAAGAAAATTACAAAACACTACTGCAAGAACCAAAAGAGATCTACATAAATGGAAAAGCATATCATGCTCACGGATAGGAAGACTTAACAATAAGAAAATGTCAATACTACCTAAAGTGATCTACAAATACAATTGCAATCCTGATCCAAATCCCAAAAACATTCTTTAATTAGGTGGAAAAACTAATTATGAGCTTTATGTGTAAAGGGACGAGGCACCGAATAAGTAAAGCCTTACTGAAGAAGAAGAACAAAATAGGATGTCTCACACTCCCTGATCTCAGAACTTACTATACGACCATGGCAGTCAAAACATCCTGGTACTGGTACAACGACACATAGACCAATGGAACAGAATTGAGAACCCAGAAATAAATACATCCACCTTTGGACAGCTGATCTTCGACAAATGGTTGAAGTCCATTAAATGGGGAAGAGAAAATCTCTTTAAAAAATGGTGCTGGCCAACTGACCTAAACCAAAAGCTAAGAAGTTTCGTGAACACAACCAAACACTTTGAGGGACAGAATAACAGGGGCAGAGGTCTGGGGACCATGGTTTCAGGGGACATCTAGGTCAACTGGCATAATAAAGTTTATTAAGAAAATGTTCTACATCCCACTTTGGTGACTGGCATGTGGGGTCTTAAAGGCTAGCGGGTGTCCATCTAAGTTGCATCAATTGGTCCCACCCCACCTGGAGCAAAGGAGAATGAAGAACAGCGAAGACACAAGGAAATTATCAGCCCAAGAGACAGAAAGGGCCACATAAGCCAGAGACTTCATCAGGCTGAGACCAGAAGAACTAGATCGTGCCCAGCTACCACCAATGACTGCCCTGACATGGAACACAAGAGACAGTCCCTCATGGAGCAGGAGAAAAGTGGGGTACAGAACTCATATTCTAGTAAAAAGACCAGACTTGATGGTCTGACTGAGATTGGAGGACCCTGGAAGACGTGGCCCCTGGACTCTCTGTTAATCCAGAACTAAATCCATTCTCAAAGCCAACTCTTCAGACAAAGATTAGACTGGACTGTAAGATATAAAATGATACTCCTAAAGAGTGTGCTTCTTAGTTCAAGTAGATACATGAGACTAAATGGGCAGCTCCTGTCCAGAAGAGAGATGAGAAGACAGAAAGGGACAGGAGCTGGTTGAATGGACATGGCAAATCCGGGGTGGAAAGGAGGAGTGTGCTCTCATGTTACAGAGACAGCAACTAGGGTCACATAATAACGTGCGCATAAATTTTTGTATGAGAAACTAACTTGAGCTGTAAACTTTCACTTAAAGCACACTTAAAAAAAAAACAGTGCTGGCAAAACTGGACATCCATCTGCAGAAAAATGAAACAGGATCCATACCTCACACTGTAAACAAAAACTAACTCAAAATGGATCAAAGACTTAAATGTAAAACAAAAAACTATAAAGACCCTGGAAGAAAAAATAGGGACAATGCTAGGGGCTCTAATATATGGCATTAAGAGAATAGGAAACATAACTAAAAATGCATGAATAGCAGAAGATAAACTAGGTAACTGGGATCTCCTAAAAATTAAACACTTATGCTCATCAAAAGACTTCTCCAAGAGTAAAAAGAGAACCTAGAGACTGGGAAAATTTTTTGGCTACGACACCTGAAAAGGGTCTAACCTCTAAAATTTATAGGAAACTTTGATACCTCAACAACAAAAAGACAATCCAATTAAGAAATAGGCAAAGGACATGAACAGACACTTCACCAAAGAAGACACTCAGGCAGCTAACAAGCATAAGAAGAGGTGCTCACAATAATTAGCCATTAGAGAGATGCAAATCAAAACTACAATGAGATACCATCTCACCCTGGCAAGAACGGTACTGATCCAAAAATCCGGAAAGAGTGCTGACGAGGCTGTAGAAACTAGAACACTTATGCACTGCTGGTGGGAATGCAAAATGGTACAATCACTTTGGAAAACAGTATGGCACTTCCTTAAAAAGCTCGAAACAGAAATACCATATGATCTAGCAATCTCACTCCTAGATATATATCCTAGAGAAATAGAAGCTGTGACAAGAATAAACATATACACATGCACATTCATGGCAGCATTATTCACAATAGCAAAAAGATGGAAACAACCTAAATGTCCATCAATGAATGAATGGATAAAAAAACTGTGGTACATACACAACAATGGAATAGTATGCAATGATAAAGAATAATGATGAATCCACACAACATTTCACAACATGGATAAATCTGGAGGTCATTAGGCTGAGTGAAATAAGTCAATCACGAAAGGACAAATATTGTATGAGACCACTATTATAAAAAGTTAAAAGAAAAAAAAAAGCTTACACACAGAAAGTAACATTCTTAACTTTGGTGAAGGGAAAGGCAATACATAATATGGGGGAAGTCAGCACAACATGACCAAGGCAAAGAAAGACATTGAGAGGTACATAAGAATAAAAGGCAACTATGCTAAATACTACAACATATATAACCATGCAACAGCAGTAAAAACAAACAATTTACAAGTGGATATATAGGAAGATATGTCTACTGAATATGTCTGGGAGGGTGTATGGGAGTACACCCACGTGCGTATATAGACTAAGTTGTGGATAGTTCTACACACATATTCGTATATGCTGCATGTATAGTCACATATATAATGGAGCACACAGGGAACACAGTCAGGGACACTTCTTAGACATAACCAAACACTTTGCAGGACTGAGTTACTGGGCTTGAGGGCTGGGGACTATAGTCTTGGGAGACATCTAAGTCAATTGGCATAAGATAGCTCATAAAGTCAATGTTCTACATCCTACTTTGGTAAGTAGCGTCTGGGGTCTTAAAATCTTGTGAGTGACCATCTAAGATACATCTACTGGTCTTTTCCTGTCTGAAGCAAAGCAGAGTGAAGAAAACCAAAGCCCAAGGAAGCAATCAGTCCAAAGGACTAATGGCCCACATGAACCACAGCCTCCACTAGATCAGAAGAACTAGATGGTGACTGGCTACTGCTACTGACCACTCTGACCAGGATCACAATAGAGGGTACCAGACAGAGTGGGAGAAAAATGCAGAACAAAATCCAAATTCATAAAAAAGACCAGACTTACTGGTCTGACAGAGACTAGAGGGACCTCTGAGAATATAGCCCTAAGATACCCCTCTATTTTGGATCTGAAGCCTCTCCTGGAGATCACCTTTCAGCCATCTAACAGACCAAAAAAAAACCTCGCTGCTGTTGAGTCGATTCTGACTCATAGCGACCTTATAGGACAGAGTAGAATTGCCCCATAGAGTGTCCAAGGAGTGGCATGGTGGATTCAAAATGCCCATCTTTTAGTTAGCTACCGTAGCCCGCAGCAGCTCTTAACCACTGAGCCACCAGGGCTCCAAATAACAGACAGGCATATAAAATAAACAATAACATCCGTTAGGAAAGTGCTCCTTAGAATAATCAACTATACAAGACCAAAAGGGCAACATTTGCCCAAAAGCAAAGATGAGAAGGCAGGAAGGGGCAGGAAAACTGGATGAACGGAAATGGGGAACTCAGGGTAGAAATGGGGAGAGTGCTGACACACTGTAGGGATTGCAACCAACATCATGGAAAACTTTGTGTATAAATGATTGAATGTGAAACTAATTTGCTCTGTTAACTTTCACCTAAAACACACACACACACACAAAACGTACATATATACAAAGTAATTTAGACAATATTAGGGAATTCCATGCATATTATTATAGAAAACACTGCTTACTGTCACGGAAAAAAAAGTACACATAATTATAAGAAACTGATAATCACAATGAAATACTGCCATGAGAGATTAAAGTTCATTTTCTCTAAGAAGAATGACTAAAGTAATTCAAATACCATTTCACATAAATCCTATGCTGCAGAATTCTGCAAGAGCTCATGTTTAAAACTAGCTTTACAGCTATTCTAATGGCCAACTGATAATTTTATAGCCAAATCAGAAGCTGATTTTACTGATTAATTAAATAATAGCAACTATTTGAAAATGTATTTATTAAAGGACATTATAACCAATCAAACTACATTTGGAAAACGCGATTTCTCTGGCAGCAGAAATGCACAACATAAGCAAAAACATACACAGCATAAATACACAATTGCTTTTCTTTCATTTTTATATAGCATTCAATTTATGCTCTGTTTCCCTAATTATCAAAAAAGGAGAATGTGTGAGCATTGCAAAAAGGAAAAAAAATAGCCAAAAAGTACCGGTGCATTACAAATGTCACCACAGAACATGTCCCTGGCATTTTCTTTTATGAGTTAGCTTTATTCTCAGTGTCTGTCCTTGATGTTCATATTTCAGTCATGTTCTTTCAGAAGATATCCATGGGATAAATAAAACTACCCAAGCCTTAGGCATGTGAACGGTATTAAGCAAGACAACAGATAACGAGGTCTTGGCCCCAGAGTTTCTGGTGCAGAACAAGCATCAGGACAAGCCAGCTGTCATGACCATGCTTCAGCTCTCTGGCATCAGAAGCACTGCCCGGGTATATACAGTGATCCCATCCTGGTAATTCTGCATCTATGGGCTCTCTGGAACAGGTTGGTGTCGTGTATATACCCACCCTGCAAGCATTCTTGGTAAGTGGGGGTAGAAATATTTGATTAATAGTGAAAATATAAAACAAACATCAAGGCTGCAGATTACATACAAGGGCCAGGGTGTATGTGCATCTCATAAAACCACAGTCTGTTGATAGTAAGGTAGGAAAGTGGGCTTCTGAGCCTAGAGCCCCTGCCTGCTCCTAGCACATCCTGCCATTGTTATTACCTAAGCAGTCTCTGGCTGGAACATGCAGGATCTAGCAAAAACCCATCTCCATTTCTCCTCTTTGCAGTTGCCCCTTAAGTTCTCCTCTTACCCTCAGTAGGATTTTTATTAACTTTTGTGGCTTTTTGTTGGAAAGACAACTTTATCAAGATGCTAGGGCTATCACATCCTGTCACTATGTGGCCACTTGCATCCCTGCTATCACCTCCAACCAAGGTTACAGCTCTGCACCTCGTACCTTTTAGACACACATTACGTATACCCAAGCACAGTCTAGAGCTTCGCTGTCCAATATAGCAACCATCAGCCACATGTGGACTAGCACTTGAAATATGGCTAGACCCAACTGAGATTTGCTATAAATATAAAATATACACTGGATTACAAAGACGTGGTACCAAAAAAAAAATCAAGTAAAACCTCTCAACAATTTTCATATCGATTACAATATGAAAAGCTATTTTGGATATATGCTGATTTAAATAAAATAATACTAAAATAAATTTCAACTGTTCCTTTTTTCATGTGACTTCTAGAAAATTTAGAATTACATATGTGGCTCACATCACAGTTCTATTGGATAACACTGATGTAGACACTGGTTCATTTCATGCCAGACGACTCCAAGAAAGACAGATAGGCGAGTCCTCTGCTCTTAGGAAGGCTTATCACAAATAGCTACAATACAAGGCAGCTATGACAAAGTGTCTCAAGAGTAAGAAGAGCAATCATCATGGCCCACATGTATCATGTGCCAGGCATTCCATATACATCCTCACAAAAACACCAAAAAGCAGGTACTGTTTATAACAGGAAATTGGTACTTGGAGAAATCATTTGCCTGGGGCCACAGTGCTGGAAGGAAACAAGTTGATCGGGCTCGAAGGACCACACTTACTCCACGACACCATGCTACCTCCCTCTACACTTGTTTCAGAGCATGGAACGTCTGTTTGGTGGGATTGGAGTGTGAAGAGCAAAGACCAGGGAGAAGCAGCTTGGGTAGGGAGCAAGCCCTTCCACATGGACTGTAGCCCTAAGGGAAGGGCAGGAGTTGGGGAGGCTGGAGGTCAGGGCTGGCCTTGAAGTGGGAGACAGCGACTGCAGATTTGGATCGGCAGGTAGGGAAGCTTGAAACGCAGGGACAGGTACGGTCCCAGAGATGGTGGCCAGTTTGAGAGACCAGGACAGTAGTGTAGGAGGGAAGTGACGAGGACCTGAAGGAGTTAGGAGCAGATGGGAAGGCAAAGAGGAAAGGGGGAGTGCTTGTGATGAGAATTTGGAGTCTAATGCAAGCAGAGGAAGGCACCAAAGCTGAGCCAACTGGCACGTGTGTGAAAATACGGCATTGTTAACAGAAATGAGGAAGTTAAGGGGTAGTGGGAAGAGAGCAGTGTAATAAAAATGTCTGCTTCAAGCCTTCTGCCAGGACTGGAATGCTGTGAACCTAATATAAAACTGAAGTGGAACTCTGATAGTAGGACAGCAATTATTATGAGAGTGGGAGAAAAGTACTGCCTTCATTTAAAGAAAGGCCTTTCTCTAGATAAATTCTGAGGAAGACAGCAAGGGTGGTGCACAGTCATTCCCAGGGTCATAAGATGCCACCATCTCAGCAGAGGCTCCTGACACGTGTGCAGTGACTCCAGTGCAGGTATACGTGCAGTCTTGTTTCTGGCCTACAGGCCTGGTTTTCTTCTTCCTGCCCCTGCTGCTGCATCCCCTGCTGGCGGCTGGCTGGCCTCCTAGATGGCGGACAGCAGGGGGCTAGTTCCTGCAGGGAGGCCTGTCCTGGCTTTGTTCACCTAGGTGCTCCCTGAGGTTCCTTGCACATTTGTTGTTATTGTTAGTTGCTGCTGAGTCGATTCTGACTCATGGTGACCCATGTGTGCAAAGTAGAATTGCTTCATAGAATTTTCAAGGCTGTGACCGTCTGGAAGCAGATCACCAGGATCCTGCTTAATCTATCTCAGGCAAGGAAGAAGTTCGCTCAGGCCCAGCCTGGGTCAAAGCGGTTCCCATATCTGGTTTCAGCAAAAGTGAGGGCTGAGATAACTGAAGGAAGAAAGCTGCCCAGCAGGGGGCTGTGTGGAACTGAAGGCCTGGGCCCCAGCCTACATCTTCAATTAGAAGGGGTTCACTCCTGCTGTTTAAGCTTATACCTAGTCGATATGAGTGATAGATCTTCAGTGTCTTTAGATAACATAAGGGTTAGAGTGTTCTTCTGTGATTTTTTAGGAACAAAGAAGGTGGATCACAGAATCTGTGAAAAGAACTATCAATTTCTAGAGAGTCATTTACAGAATCACACTTGCATTTCAAGATATTTTTCTTTATTCTAGGTAATTCTAAATCTTCATGGCTATGTTGAGAGGATTAATGACATAATTAGTCACATAATCCTAAATTCCCTGGAAAGGCATTTCCACAGAAAATAAGTAAGCTTACAATTCAGAAATGTTGACTGGGAATCGCCTGCAAGGAATGGAAACATTGGTTCCTTTTGTTAGAGGACCACTTGGAAAAGGGAACAGGCTGCATAAAAGGAAATCCTCAGGGAATCCTTCTGAGCAAATCTCCATGACGAGAGGCAGAGGATGGCAGTGTGGGCAGCGGCTACACTACCCTTGTTGTTCTTCAGGTTACTTCAGCCTCTGACACAGAATTAGGCCATTTACCCTATCATAGAAATTTACCTGAGAAAAAGTCACTGAAGTTATATATTCACAGCTGGCTTTTGCATGTTCCAGGAATGCACTTATTCACTTGTAACCACACTGTCTTCAACCTAGTTACCTGGTACCAGCAGAAGCTTAAAGGTAAAAGTGCCCAGCAATCTCAAGCCATGGGAAATCAGACAGACACAGGAATTGCAGAGTGTTTGAGGGACCTGGCCCAAGGTCTCCTAGGCATTCTTCTTTTTAGGTTTTCTTCATATGCCCCAATATTCCATTACAAGTGATGGACTACCGAGTTCTGTACATGGTCTCCTCACCGTCTCCCCACTTGACTGCCTTGTTTTGCTTGGCATTCAGAAGTAAACACCTCAAGATATAAGGTCAGTCCACATATAAAGTTGAATCTTTTCACACTCGATACTATTAATCTCGAAATACTCACAAAACTAAAACTCATTTCACATGTTTTCTAAGCAAACTGAAGCTTTATGATTATACCTGATCGTCAGTTTGATCTGACTAGGCCAGTGGCAAAGTTCAAGGATATTCACTATACTTCCGGGTGAAATCCAGAGAGTAAAGGATATTGTAGTTCCCCCTCCCCTTTTTCCTTTTTGGTGGTAAACACAAACACACACACACACACACACACACACACACACACACACACACACACACACACACGGAAATGACATTTGAAAGTGGGCATTTGCACTCCAGATTCTCTTTCCGTTTAGCATTCCCTGGTGGCGGGTGGAAGGGCCAGGGTGGGACAGAGGCAGGGGCAGGAAAGGAAGAACTCCTGTCTCATGTTAAGATACTGGCCTCGAGACTTCCCGGGTCAACACTCTGGTTCCCAGTTTCTAATGTGTAATATGAGGGGCACAAAAGGAGGTTTCTTAATGCCCTTTCCAGTTCAAAGTTCTGTGACTATGAGTTAACAATTGGTACATTTAAAATAAACCATTTGTCTTATAACCAGTTAAAACTTTTTTTGTCATTACCAATTTTTATGGTTTGAAATGTTCAGTAAATGAGATAGTGAGAATGAAAAGAGACTGTGTCTGAGGTTATGGTTTTATAAAGTGCACCAAGTGATAAGGCCCCTGCTGACTGGGCTGGGAACTGGGAGGAGAGCCGCTAGATTTCTGAAAACTATCCATGCTGCTCCTGGCAACTCTAATGGTGCAGAAAAGCCTGTTTGTGAGGCATATTAATGAGGCCAGAGGGGTATGTTTAGTATATTACTTCATCCTGTAATGGCACATACAGTCCAGGGCTGAATGCATGCCCACCAAGTTCCTGCTCTTCATAATATCTAAGATCGATTCTTGCCAGAATGTTCTGCTGTTTTGCTAAGCTTTATCCTGGCCCACCTACCCCTCCTTAGTGCATAACTATCGTTTTCTCAGTTATTTATTGTCTAATTGGAAATATGGAACTAATGACTAGACAGGGAATATGCCTAATTTCATGTTCTATATAGTGTCTGGAATCCATTGCTGGCATCCAAAAATTTCAAAATAAACAGTGTGGAAATATTTTACTTCACCATATGGATGAATAATCACTTGCTAAATTGGAAGGATTGTGACTATAGCAGTTATTTGAACAAAGTCTATTATTATTAAAGAATAAAGGCTATTTTTTGGTATTTCACACTGGTGTTAATTGAGGGTAGTAGAAGTGTTATGGTTTGGAGACATCTGTTGCATTAGAAGGCAGGCCCTGAAATTCTGGGCAATATCTTCAGTTTCTATAATTTTTTAAAATTATGCTTTCAGGATGCTCAGTAACATGAAACTCTTATTTTCCAGTTTAGAAACACTGTTTAATTATTTTAAGCAAATGAGTTCAACATATCTTTTTTAGTGACAAGATGTTCCTACTTTCCATCCATAGTTTGTGGCCTCACAAACATTTATTTTATAACCCAACTTGGCAGTAATCATACTTCACCCAGTTTTTAAATTTAAGCACAATAAAGGCAAAAAACACCTTTGGAATTTAAAAAAAAAAAAAAAAAAAATCCTAAGCACCCACATATATCAGCTACCAAAACAAAAGCTCATTAGGTTTCAACCTGGAAAATGTTCAACAGAATGAAGAAAACACAAGAATCATGTTACATACTAGAGAACTATTTTAATTAACAATGACAGTCATACTCTTGGGAATATACACTTGGCATTGGCAAAAGTTTTTTTTTCCCCCCCTGAAAATAAAGATGTGGCCAAAAGTACAGACTCTGAGCAGTTATTACACTTAAAGCAAAGGCGAGGCATCTTTTCTAAAAAGAATAGCTAAAATTGCTTCAAGTAAGTATAGTTAAAATTGTCAAATTGAAACAAAAGGACTAGAAAATAAAGACTCTGGATTAATAACTGGGTTGAACTGCTTGATATTAAGAATAATAGAGTACCTAGCTTCCAGGGAATAGTAATTTTTTTAAATTATAAAATATTTTGAACACGATAGTTCATTGTGCTTTAACATTTCATGATCCTAAGCTGACTATAATCTTCACTGAAGAACTCTTAGGCCATGCCTACAAAGAACAAGCATTGCGCAAACCTGGTAAAGCCCAGTATTTACGGTTAGACACTGACTGAGCTCTGAAATTTGGAAGGAAAATGTTTTCAAAGGGTATTATAAGAGATGGGCAGCTGACAAGGAATGCTGGGTGATGAGGCCACACAGCACCCTGCTGCCCGTCTTTGGAGATGTGCTTTAATGAGGATGGTTCAGCCTGGGCATGCTTTCCTGGCTAGGAGGGGGTCCCAGAGGCTGGATCTAGGGCTGAACTGCTCTTCTCTTGTAATACCATCCCTAGGCAAAATGAGCTCCTGAGGGTTTGTCTTTCTTGCTTTTCATGTCATGCCAACTGTCTTCTTGCTGCTTTCTGGATAACCCTGCTGCTAAGCCTTTACCCCATGAAGTAGTGAGCTCCCTGTTCCTTTGGGTTTAAACACGTGATGCAACTACTTTGTATGGAAGTTGTGCAGGGATTCATGCATTGGGGAGCTGGATTGGGCAAAATGAATTTTGAGGTCTCCTTTAACCCTGAGATTCTACAATTGAAAGATAGTTTTTGAGTATCTGACTTGAGGAAGAGTTAACCAAAGAACAGCTCAAGGACCTCCTGATGTTTTTCACAGTTTATAACATATCAGTCATTCTTAAAATATTAGGAACATCAGTGAATGCTGGTACCATTAAATTTTAGGACTGAGAAATCTGAATAAATAATTTTGGTGTTTCCGTAAATCTTGGCCAACAAATATATGTATACATAACAACACACACACACACACACACACACACACACAGACACACACACAGTCAGAAGCCAACTATACTAGATTTATATTATGATTTGGTAGTTTCATATTAGCTAGACAATGTTTATGTACACGTCAAACTCGGGCCAACACAGACTTTCAGAGCTGAAAACTCACTTTGGCAGTCCTATGATCCATCTCCTTAACATATGGCAACTTAGTGAAGTGTTTACACACTGACCGCTCCCATTTCAAAGCAAACACTACTTTTGAAGAGAACATCTCATAAACTAGCAATCCATATATCAGACTAATTATTAGGAGTAAAAATATATAGCTATAAAGCAAGTCTTAATTTCCCCTACCATACAAGTATAGCCAAAAAATTCTTCTTAAAGCCTAAAAGCTGCTAGCAGATGTTTCCAAAAACGAAACATCAGAGATTGTTGCTAGTTTTACATGGGAAGCAATACCATCTATTAACGAAATAGCTCTTTTTGAATTAGGAAACACTCACATCCTCCCTTTAAGGCCAGGTCTA
Source organism: Dugong dugon (assembly GCA_030035585.1). NCBI lineage: Eukaryota > Metazoa > Chordata > Mammalia > Sirenia > Dugongidae > Dugong > Dugong dugon. The sequence continues at coordinate 119,595,899 of CM057461.1, read as the reverse complement.
TATCCTAAAACACCTTGTGTTCTCAGCAACTAGCACTGTCCTCACACAGAAGCGATAAAATATGGAAGAAAGCAACTAAAATAGCACTCACACCTAGGGTATGCTCCAGGTAAATTAGTACGGAAGTGTTCTTAATAGTAAACTCTGGCTCTACTTGAATCTGAAACACTTTCAAATGAAAAAGAAATCGCCTAATGTCCAAGCACTTTTCTTCCTACTGTCAATAAATCTTGCAAATTCCTTGAGGCCATTTCAGGAAAAAACCAGAACAGTTTCTCTCAAGGAAAAATCTCAGTAACAAAAATCCAGAAGAGACTTATTCCTACTGTGAGAAGAACAGAAGAAATCAGCACATTACTCAAAGGATTAAGGACCAAGTCATGATAAATCTGGCTAGTTAATCAAAAGAAAATCGAATTTGAGTAGAAGGTGTGCTTCTAACATCAGGTTGTTGCTGGATCACTGCTGATTCCTCCTTGGGGGAGTCATGCACAGCATTCTGCGGCTTTATTGGCTGAACAGTATGTTAATGTGAGAAGATATTAGGATATTACACTGTAAGCTCAAAGTGAGGGGACAAGAATGTCAAACAAAGAAAGCACTCATATACTGTAAATAACTTTGTCTCCTCAATGCCTTTGATACCAGGGAGCTTAGGGTAAATTACCATGGATGTAAACAAGTAAGTGTGCTGACTTCTAGGATGGACATATCTGCATCCTTCTTTTTTCTTAACTCTATTTAGCTTGTTTTAATTTTCATTTAATTAATATGTACGTCCATACACATATGTACATATACATACTTAAATAATTTATCTTTTGGTGTGAGGGTGAGGTGCCTCAAAACCTATTTAGAAAGAGGGAGTATATATTAATGAATCAATATGATGGAGCTTTAACTTGGATGTAATTTAGAAGTATTATGGCATTAATTTTCAAAATACATTGAGGCAGACAGTCTATTCCGGAGTTTTAACGTTATTTGTAAAGTCTACTCTATTTTTAGTACTTAAATTTCGTACCTTATTTAGCATACAGGATAATATTAATGCTGTATTTTCTAATACCTTATGAGAAAGTTGATTTTCCTTTAAATATTACATTTACAATAGTTCTGCTACTTTTCAAATGTTACTGAATTATATCTGACAGAATCAACTGCTCTAATTTCACAGTGGAAGCCACTGGGGAATGGGATTAATTCACAGAAATGTTTAAAAAACTTCAAATTAAATATTTCAAGCACAAAAAAATTACAAAGCAAATATAAAACAAACACCGAGGTATCCACCATGCAACTTTGCCAAATATTGAAATTTTGCTTTATTTGTTTCAGATTTCTCTTTAAAGGAATAGAGGCAGATTACACTTCCCAACCCCAATCCCCAGTCCCTTCAGAGGTAACCACTATTCTGAATCTATCTTTCATCATTTTAATTAAAATATCTAACTTTATTGCAGGTGCATGTACCCCTAAATAATTCATAGTCTCAACCTGCTTATTTATAAACTTTAAACAAATGGTATTATGCCACACCTACCATTCCACAAACGTTTTTTGAGATTATTCTATGTTGCTATATTTAGCTCTAATGCACTGATTTTAACATCTCTCTCTCCACATATATCTGTATCATATGGTTTCACTGTGTGAATGTGCTGAAATTTATTTAACCATTCTTCTGCCAGTGAATACTTAGATTTTTTTTCCCTAATTCTCTATTACAAGTAATGCTGTCATTAATTCACCCTCCTGTGGAATCGTTCTTTCATCTCAACCTCAAGTACTCAGAACCCACCTGGCATTACTTGTCTCTCAAGACAAGGCATCCCTCGGTTCCTCCTGTCTCTCACTCCCCACATCTGATCATCATGCCGTATTTCTCTAATGTGTTCCCTTTTCACCAGCTCTGACCCCTCCTTCTATCATTGACACAGTTCAAGCTGTTATCTCTAGAATACTGACCTCGTTATACGCCCCAGACACTAGGCCTGTCCCCTGCAAGTCAACCATCTATCCTGCTTACTACTGGAAGAATGCATTTAAAAGCCCAAACTGGCCATGCCATGCACTGCAACGACACTCTGTTGCATGTGGGACACAATTAAGTTCTTCATAAAAGTTCCCTAAACCAGGCCTGCATCTCTCTCCAGCCTTGTCTCCCTCCAGTAAGTTTTATGCCCTAACAGCCCTCCCTCTTCCCTGCTCAGAGCCCTACCGCACATGCCATGCTGGCTCTGAGCCTCTGCTTGGGATTAGAAATCTCTCCCCTGCTTACTTGACCAATGCTTCCACATCCTTTAGGACAGCTTTGGTTTCTTGTGGACCAGGGGACCTCCCTCCCCATCCTCTGTGCTCCCAAGTCAACTCTTGCTGAATCACAGCACTTGCCACGGGAATTCACAGACCACTTGCGTTCCTCCTTAGCCTGAGTGCTATTTAAGGGCAGGACCTGGGTTTTATTCATCTTTGTATTGACACTGCCTAAGGAAAATGTCTGGGAATACAAACAGGCACTCAGATACTGGCTGAACTAAAGTAGAGGGTAGCCAATTCATTACGCACATTTTATTTTCATAATAAAGAAGAGCCAGTCTATTTAAAACAAGCTGATTTACTACAGAATACGTAATAGAAGATGACTTATTCAGCCCTCCATGAATAAGACATCTCTGATAGCTGATACTTACACATTAATGAAACACAGTAACTGATCCTGATCGAGATGATTGTAGCACTCTAAGTGCTTTCTGAATCAGTAGATTAAATCATACTCAGCCTTCATTACAGTTACGAGCACCATCGATACCTAGAAACTGCCACTCCATGACAATGCCAGTATCCAAGGGTACATTCTAGATTGTTTTCAACAGTTTATCCAGAACAAGATGACATGCTATACCTACCTGTAACAAGCTCCCTTACTTCTGCATCAATAGATTTTCTCAATAGTCGCAACAAGGCAGGTATCCCACCAACATTCTTCATTGCTATTTTATTTTCATCTGTAGACTTGCCAAAAACAAGGTTTCGGAGAGCACCACAAGCATTCTTCTGAACTTCCAAAACTCTGTGGTCCAAAAGGTCAACCAGATGCTTGATTCCCCCTAACCTACACACCTAGAATGAAAAATATTAGATATCAGGCTTACTTGTTAGGTGATTAATCAGGGATCAAACAAAAGGCTGTTATGGGAAGATCAGGGGAAATGGATAACTGCGGATCATTTCAAAAGGTCATTTTAAAATTTTAAATAACGCATCTTTTATAAATTTAAGAAGACACTCCAAGATGATGCTCCTTTCCTGAGTTCATGGCTTAAAAGCAGGAGACCTCAGTGGATGAATGCCCACATGCAGGTAGCACCCTTTGAACACAATGGGGGATTATGCTTTCATGCCAGGAGTGCAACGAACAACTACACAAACATAACAAAGCTATATGCAGGCTCAGCGGCAATATACGGAAGACTTTTTGACCAAGGTCATTTAATTTCTAGAATTGATCTTCTAGGCTACTCTAAATTTTCTTCCACTTGTCAATTCATTAGTACATTATTGATTATTTCTGGGCTTTATATACTGCATTTATCTTTATGGGTATGGTGTTTTACATATTAAATTGACAAAAAACAGTTCAATATGACACTGCAGGGATAAAAAGGTTTAATACATTAAAAGAAAGAAACTGGATGTTTTAAACACCAGTCAATAACCAATGACTCACTGTGTTTCTATCAACGCCAAAAAAAAAAAAAAAAAAAAAAACTGAAAAAAAAAAATTCTTACACGTTTTATGTTAGTTATGGTTATAAACCCCCTATAACTTTACTAAATTGTATGTGGGCACCAGTCTTGACCAGAACCTCATAAAATACATGAGATCTCTAGTTAAATGCATACTGTAATTTTTATCTAATAGATTTTTCAAAAATCCATTTAAAATGCAGGTTAAATTAATTTTTGTTTCATGTTTTATAAATAAGCTAATGAAGTAGACACATGATTTGAAAATGCTAAACGCGCTCCAAAAAATACTCATTCTAGTTTTCCCTGAGAAATACTGAAACACATAGCTAAGAAGTAAAAGAGTATCTGGTATCAAAACATCTCCTTAAAAAAGCTCATGCATTGCATCTGGTACTTTCTTAAGTACATGGCTGCTAAGTGAGAAGGCACTGTCTCCCGAGTCATCCAGGTGCTGGGTCCCGTACCTCCATCTTCACTTTGTTGTCTCCAAAGCACAGGTGTTGCAGGTAGGCCGCTGCGTTTGCCTGCACTGAGGGGAACTGGTGCTGCAGCATGTGAATGACTTCAGGCAGCTCAGGATCACGCCAGGCAAACTCCCTGGACAAGAAGAACACGGCTTCAAAAAGGAAGGCTCCAGGTTTTAATTGACTACACTGAACAAAACATTTGTCATAGGAAAAACAGCTCAGCTGAGATAAAAATTGGAAGTTATAAATATCCATATATACAAAAACATATATGATTTTTTTCCGTGATGAACATATGTAGAGTCCCAGATGCTTATGATCTTAAAGAAATCATGATGCACAGATGCACAGAAAGAGATTCAGGGGAACAAAGGAAATTCTTAATATGAGTAACTTTCCCATCCTAGCTTTCCTCCTCCTGACTTTATTTTTATGCCATTCTCCCTATGTAAGAAATCTGCAGGTACAAGGCACAGGTAAACAAACGCACTTTGGCTAAGTGAGATGTCATGCCTGAGGAGACAAAAAGAAGGGGTGGTAGGAATGGACAGAGCTGGCATCAGCCTAGAAATCTCAAATATTATGTGTCCTGTGATTTTTGAAAAACATAACTTTATCGTTGCTCTTTATCATGAGACAAAGAAACACAGAAAATTAAAAGAAGGAAAGACACATTTTACCAGTAATCCTACATCCAGAGAAAACCAGTTGACTTTTCCCACTGGTCTTTTTTCTACATATATGTGCAAGCATGTGCACATAATAAGTGTATAGAATTTTAATTATTAAATTGGATTATTACTAAATAGCACCGAATATTTCATGAGCACCTATTCTGTGCCAGGCAATGTTTCAGCTTTATGTGTATTACATAATTCATTTATTCTTACAGCAACCTTATCGATTGAAAGTTTAGGCAGAGAGGTTTAATAACTTTCCTAAAGTAACAGGGGCTAATGAATGCAGAGCAAGATTTGAACTCAAGCAGTCTGCCTTCAGAGGCTGTGTCCTCAACCACTATGATATACCATTTCTTATATAAAGAGTATACAATCATACTGTGTATATAGACTTTTTTTCAGGTTACATCTGCATGTCAGAATTTTATGATTTCATTAGATCGGCCCACTGTTTGGAATCTTTGTTAAATGTAAATTTGTGCTTATATGATGTGAAGACCAGTTTCTTAGAAAATGGTGCAAAAACAACAAATTTGTAAACCTTGATTACAGGATAAAGTTAACCATTAATCAAAAAATGAATTAATGCTGAGTAAACTCTGTTTTTAAAGTCCCTGAGTTTTTCTTGGTCTGGGAAGGCTTCAGATATTAACTTTCTTGTCCACTGCAAAGGGACAGGTCATTATATACCTGCACACGCACGTGCGTACCACCCATTCAAGCAAATATTTAATGAATCTTTATTAGGCTCCAGACTATGTGCTATGGATACAAACACTGAATAGACATGGTTGTATATACAGGGTCTTGGATGTCAAGCTCAGAGGAGTTACTGTTTATTGAGTTTACTCCACATCAGACATTGTGTCAAGAGCTTTCCATGCACTGCCTCATTTACCTTTACTGTTGTCCCATGAAACAGAAACTATTCAATATCATTAGGCAGAGATAAGGACTTTGGGATTAGTAATTCAGCAGTGGAGGTTAGTGAAACCCAGGTCATTTATGTTATTCTTACATACAAAGAATAGAAAGCTAACGGACGTTTTGAAGCAGGAAAGTGAGAGAGTGTTAAAATGACCACATTTATTTGAGAAGATAACTCCAGTGGCTAAGTAGAGAATGTACTAGAATCAGAAAAGTCAGGTGGCAGGCAAACTATTCACACTGTAGTCCAAAGAGTTCCTTGAAACAAAATAGTCATCCTGATTTCTCTTTCTCGTATCCTCCTCATCCAATCCATCAGCAAGCTTTGTTGGTTATCTCAAAAATATTTAATATAAACCAAATCTCTCCATGTACTCAATCTTACTGGATCACCCTAATAGCTTCATCTATGTTCTCTCAGCCTCGAATATCACTCCTGCTCCAAAATCAATTCTTTGCATAGTAGCCAGTTGATCTTATAGAAACTGAAGTCAAGGGTGAGATTGAGGCTTCCGGCCTGGGGAACAAGCTGGATGATAAAATCATTAACAAACATTAAGAATACAGCAATTGCCAAGCAAAATAACACAGCAGTAAAAGCACAGGATTTGGAGTTAGACTGCCTGGCTTTAAGCTTTGCCAATTATTATGTGATTTTGAAAATGAGTTAATTATCTGCAGCTCCAGTTTCCCCATCTGTAAAACAGAAACAATAAAACTATCATTTCTACCTTCTTCACAGGTTGGTTGCGATGGTTAAATGTGATGATGGGTATTAAAATATTCAAAAAATGTTGATATAATACAGATGTTTTATTAATTTTCACCATTCCTGAGAAATGAACTATTCTAAACAGGGGCATTCTTTGGAATAGTTTTCCTTTTATGCACTGAAACCATGTTCACCACTTCTGATGAAAATTGGTCTAAAACCTATCAAGCAATTCTATGCTATAATTAACAGTGTGATTTAACTTTTCCTTGATGACTCACTATCATTACAAATATACATTTTTGTCCCCTTTAAATGGCACAGTGATGGTCAAGATTTTCTGACAACTCTGGGGGCCATGAGGGCCTGAAAAAGCAAAAGGTGGGCTCCAGCTGGGGACAGGTAGTTAGGCTTGGTTGGCATCAACTCCAACTTTGATTTAAGTTCACAGCACAAACTTCCCTGGAAATACTGCTATCAATTTATAGGCTGGATGGATGGCATCAAGGCCTGCCAGGATATGCTTCATTAAAATCTAAGCCCAGATTTCTGTTTCCAGTCACAATACAGTAATTGGTAGTGAACTTGCCTTCCCACCATAAAAAACTATAAAACTGGACGAAATGCATGAGGAAACTGTTCACAGGCACTGGGCAACAGGCAACACAAGAATGTAATCTTTGAGAGGAAGGAAACACCCAAGGCGGCACACGTTCACCTGGCCTTCTGCCTGGGAGCACTTTCCAGTACAGGGAGCTGAGCTCAAGCAGGGCATGATGGACTCAGTGAGCTGAGGCAGGAGACTGCAATTTGAGGATGCTGAACTCTTTGGAAATCGTAGGGCAGGGTACCGCAGAGGGGGCAGCTATGTAGAGGGGATCATAGAAGCCTATGTGGTCCACCTCCCAGGTGTCTGTCAGTTTGACCTACTGTGGGGGCTTGTGTGTTGCTGTGATGCTGGAAGCTATGTCACTGGTATTCAAACACCAGCAGGGTCACCCATGGTGGACAGGTTTCAACGGAGCTTCCAGACTAAGACAGACTAGGAAGAAGGACCCAGTGGACTACTTCTGAAAAGAATTAGCCAGTGAAAACATTATGAATAGTAGCAGAACACTGTCTGATATAATGCCAGAAGATGAGCCCCTCAGGTTGGAAGGCACTCAAAATATGACTAGGGAATAGCTGCCTCCTTAAAGTAGTTGTTACTGTTAGGTGCTGTCGAGTCAGTTTCAACTCACAGTGACCCTACAGGACAGAGTAGAACTGCCCCATAGGGTTTCCAAAGAGTGGCTGGTGGATTTGAACTGCTGACTTTTTGGTTAGCAGCCGAACTCTTAACTACTATGCCACCAGGGTGTAGAGCTGACCTTAAAGATGTGGATGCAGTCAAGCTTTTGGGACCTTCATTTGCTGATGCAGTATGACTCAAAATGAGAAGAAACAGCTGCAAACATCCATTAATAAAAGAAATATGGAATGTACGAAGTATGAATCTAGGAAAATTGGAAGTCATCAAAACTGAAATGGAACACATAAACATCAATATCCTAGGCATTAGTGAGCTGAAATGGACTGGCACTGGCCATTCTGAATCAGACAATCATATGTTCTACTATGCTGGGAATGACAATTTGAAGACGAATGGCATTGTACTCGTCGTCAAAAAGAACATTTCCAGATCTATCCTGAAGTACAACACTGTCAGTGATAGGATAATATCCATACACCTACAAGGAAGACTAGTTAATACGACTATTAGTTAAATTTACACACCAACCACTAATACCAAAGATAAGAAACTGAAGATTTTTACCAACTTCTGCAGTCTGAAATTGATCAAACATGCAATCAGGATGCACTGATAATTACTGGTGATAGGAATGCAAAAGTTGGAAACAAAGAAGGACTGACAGTTGGGAAATATGGCCTTGGTGATAAAAATGATACTGGAGATCGCATGATAGAATTTTCCAAGATCAATGACTTCTTCTTTGCAAATGCCCTTTTTCTCCAACATAAACGGTAACTATACACATGGACCTTGCCAGATGGAATACAAAGGAATCAAATCAGGTACATCTGTGGAAAGAGATGATAGAAAAGCTCAATACCATCAGTTAGAACAAGGCCAGGAGCCAACTGCGGAACAGACCATCAATTGCTTGTATGCAAGTTCAAGTTGAAACTGAAGAAAATGAGAACAAGTCCACGAGAGCCAAAATACGGCCTTGAGTATATCCCACCCGAAGCCAGAGACTATCTCAAGAATAGATTTGATGCGTTTAACACTACTGACTGACCAAACGAGTTGTGGAACGACATGAAGGACATCACATGTGAAGAAAGCAACAGGTTATTAAAAAGACAGGAAAGAAAGAAAAGATAAAATGGCTGTCAGAAAAGACTGACACTTGGCTCTTGAATGTTGAGTACCTAAAGTGAAAGGAAGAAATGATGAAATAAAAGAGCTGAGCAGATTTCAAAGGGTGGCTCTAGAAGACAAAGTAGAGTATTATAATGACATGTGCAAACACCTGTAGATAGAAAACCAAAAGGGAAGAACATGCTCGGCATTTCTCAAGCTGAGAGAACTGAAGAAAACATTCAAGCCTAGAAGTGCAATAGTGAAGGATTCTATGGTGAAAATATTAAACGACGCAGGAAGCATCAAAAAAGATGGAAAGAATACACAGAGTCACTATACCAAAAAGGATTTGTCAATGTTCAACTATTTCAGGAGGTGCATATGATCAGGAACCAATGTTACTGAAGGAAGAAGTCCAAGCTGCACTGAAGGCATGGGTGTAAAACAAGACTCCAGGAATTGAGGGAATACCAGCTGAGATGTTTCAACAAACGGATGCAGTGTTGGAGGTGCTCATTTCTCTATGCCAAGAAATTTGGAAGAGAGCTACCTGGCCAACTGACCGGAAGAGATCGATATTTATGCCTATTCCCAAGAAAGGTGATCCAACTGAAAGCAGAAATTATCAAATAATATCATTAATATCACACAGAAGTAAAATTCTACTGAAGATCATTCAAAAGCGGCTGCAGCAGTATATCAGCAGGGAATTGCCAGAAATTCAAGTCAGATTCACAAGAGGACATGTAACGAGGGATATCATTGCTGATGTCAGGTGGATCCTGGCTGAAAGCAGAGAATACCAGAAAGATGTTTACCTGTGTTTCATTGACTATGAAAAGGCATTTGACTGTGTGGATCATAACAAATTATGGGTAACACTGTGAAGAAAGGAATTCTAGAACACTTAATTATGCTCATGGGAACCTGTAAATAGAGCAAGAGATACTCATTCAAACAGAACAAAGGGATACTGCGTGGTTTAAAGTCAGGAAAGCTGTGTGTCAAGTTGTATCCTTTCACCATATTTATTCAATCTGTATGCTGAGCAAATAATCCAAGAAGCTGAACTACAGGAAGAAGAATGCGGCATCAGGACTGGAGGAAGACTCATTAACAACCTGCATTATGCAGATGACACAACCTTGCTTGCTGAAAGTGAAGACGACTTGAAGCAGTTACTGATGAAGATCAAGGACCACAGCCTTTAGTATGGATAACACCTCAATATAAAGGAAACAAAAATCCTCACAAGTGGACCAATAAGCAAACATCATGATAAACAGACAAAAGATGGAAGTTGTCAAGGATTTCATTTTACTTGGATCCATAATCAACACCCATGGAAGCAGCAATCAAGAAATCAAATGACGCACTGCATCAGGCAAATCTGCTGCTAAAGACTCCTTTAAAGTTTTAAAAAGCAAATGTGTCACCTTGAAGACTAAGGTGTGCCTGACCCAAGCTATGGTGTTTTCAATCACCTCATAGGCATGCGAAAGCTGTAGGATGAATAAGGAAGACTGAAGAAGAAGTGACGTCTTTGAACTGTGTTGCACAGAATACTGAATATACCATGGACTGCCAAAAGAATGAACAAATCTGTCTTGGAAGAAATACAACCAGAATGCTCCTTAGAAGCAAGGATGGTGAGACTATGTCTCATATACTTTGAACATGTTATCAGGAGGGACCAGTCTCTGGAGAAGGACATCATGCTTGGTAAAGTAGAGGGTCAGGGAAAAAGAGGAAGACTCTCGAGGAGATGAATTGACACAGTGACTGCAACAATGGGCTCGAACATAGCAGTGACTGAGGATGGTGCAGGACCAGACAGTGTTTCATTCTGTTGTACACAGGGTCACTGTAAGTCAAAACCACTTCGACGGCACCTAACAACAATAATGTGGCCCTCAGGTAAGGGCTGGGCTGCACCTGTGTAGGGCACGTGTGCAGGTCCTGGGTACAGTAACTGCTGCAAAACTGAGAGCCTGACAGATAAACTAGTGCTAGGTGATGTTGACACCATTCCAGTCAGAGTGATGACCATGCTGAGCATCTCAGGCATTTAGTCAAGACTCCAAAAAGGCCTTGAATAAGGGCCATGTTCTAGGACTAACAATAAACCTGACATAGATAATCTCTAACAAAGAACAAAACCAACCTTGACGGGCTCCAAAGGATCTGTCAGTAATTTCAGTAATTTAACTGTCTGCTAGAACAAAACTCAGCACCCTAAAGGAGGGCAAAATAATCCAGAGTCCCTACAATGTATCATCCACAACAGTCAGGATATAACTTAAAATTACTAGACATGACAAGAAGCAGGAAAATGTGATTTTCAAAGAAGAAAAAAGGAAACCAACAGCAATGGACCCAGAGACAATCTAGATGTTAGAATTAGTAGGAGGACTTTAAAATGGTTATTATAAATGTGCTCGAAGACTTCAAGGAAGAGGTGGACATAAGGAGTGAACACATGGGGCTTCTCATCAGAGAAATTAAAACTATTAAAAAGGAATCAAGTATAAGTATCTGAAATAAAAACAAAAATCACGGGATAGGCTCAAGAGCAGGCTGAAGACTATAGAAAAAAGTACAGTAAATGTGAAGATAGGTCAATAAAAATATATCCAATCTGAAGAAAACAGAGAAAAAGATTAGAAATTAATGAATAAAACTTCAGTAACCTGTGGGATAATATCAAGTGGTTTATCATACATTTAATTGGAATCCCAGGAGAAGAAAAAGAGTTTGGGACAGAAAAAAAAAATTAAAGAAATAATGGCTGAAAACTTCCCAATTCTGGTGAAAATCATAAACTACAATCCAAGAATTTCAGTGAACCCTAAGCAGGTTAAATGGTGAAAGCTAAAAGTACAGAGAAAAATCTAAAAAGCAGCCAGAGAGGAGGCACATTATGTAACGAGAAGAATGACAAAAATGCTGGCTGGTTTCTTATCAGAAAGTACCGAGATCTGAAGACAACGAATGACATCTTTTAAAGTACCAGAAGAAAAAAGGAAGACACCTGTTGACCCTGAAGTTTATATCTAGCAAAAAAATCAGTGAAATAAAAATATTTTCAGATAACGAAAACTGAGAAAACTTGTTGCCAGCAGACCTGCAACACAAGGAAGGTTAAAGAAGTTTTTCAGGCTGAAGGGACACAGTCCAAACGGGAAAGTTACTTTACAGGAAAAAGTGACGAGCACTCTAAATAGTATATTGGTGAATATAAAACATCAACTTTTTTCTTTTAATTTCTTTAAAAGACAACTGACCCTTAAAGCAAAAACAATAACATAAATGTTGTGCTGTGGATTTTATAATACATGAAGTGAAATATTTGATGATAGTATAAAGGTCAAAGGAGTGGTAAATGAAGTTATCCTAAATGATACAAAAGGAACACCATGAACGAGATTATTCTTTATGCTACTGTCACTTTCTACTGGAAATACTTTGTTACGCTTTTTAGAAATATCACTTTTACTAATAAACTTTGTTTCCAAGTTAGACAATGATAAAAAAAAAACAACTCAGATTTCTTTTAATATAATAAGCAATAATGACTTATCAAAGAATTTTTCAGGCTAATTATAATTTAACATTAATAATAAAGAAAGCAGGTTTATAAGTGAATAAAACTATTGAAGTGGCTATTTTCAAAACGAAAAATTAAATAACAGTTGTTATAGAACTTTTTATTTTGGTTTGAATATTCAAACTTCAAATTCTCTTCGATTCCAGCTTCAGCCAGAATGAATGTACCTATTATTATAAAATAATCACTTATTCATCTTATGAAATTCATTATCAGTAAAGTTTCACATAATCAAAGCTAGCCATAACAGTTTTATGCATTAGACTATAAAATTATCATACTATGAATAGTTAAAGCACATTAGCATACGTGAAATCCTTGTTTAGAGTGAATCAACCCATATCAGAGGTCAAAACTGAAGTCTTCACAGACACATATTAATTAAACCCGAAGCTCTAATCAAACTTCACTGCTTTTCTGGGTAGCTATTATTTTCCCTCCAGGTTCAGCCCTGGCGTGGTCTAAATTACCTATAATTCAAAACCCTTTTGGGAATTTCTGCATCCATATGGGTGTCCTACACTTTTGTCATTTTAAAAAAGGAAATTATGTAACAGTATTTCTGATTTAATTATATTGGGGAGTACATTAGCCAAATTATTTAAAAAATCCTTAAAATGACATAAAGATGGCAAACAAGGCACAGCAGAGCCAAATGAATGCAGAAACCTTAAAGCATTTTAGGCAAAAAAGTGAATAGGTGAAGTGGTTTTAGTGAAGCAGTCTGTTTTCCATTCAACTCCATAAAACACATTTAGTTATTCTAATGACCAGAACTTCACTTATGCTCTTAATTCATATTCATTAAAATGAGTTTGTAGGTTGCTAAAAATGAACTGATAATTATAACAATTTTCTAGTGAAATAACTATTTGTGGGCGAGGAGAAAGAGTTGCTAATATGTACCTTAAAATAACACTGAAGCTGATTAAAATTTAGCAACAATTTCACTCTTCCAGAAAGTAAAATTCTCTTTTAGTTTCTAACTATCTTTTTTACTTCCTGAATATTATAAATGACTTTCTTTAAAGACAAGGGCAATTTTCCAAAAATCAATCAAGTACTAAATGACTCATACTTACTTAATAAAAATGTTCTCTACATGGCCAAACAAAATTAAAAGGAGGAAATATCTATAATCTGCCAAATATTTTTTGCTTAAGAGATATGAGAGTTTCTTGTAAACCACCTTTCCTAAACAGCAGTAAGCTTTTGAAAGGACACAGTTAAAATAAAGCTAAAGAGTTGACCAATATAATTATATAATTCAAAATGTCCACAATACTGGTCTCTCATAGTTTAAAACAATCAAATGTATTTTCTGAAGCTCTCATCCAAAAGTCAGTCAGGAGAAGGGAAAAGGGTAAAATGATCCTTTCAAATCTTCTGTGTAATTCAGACTAAGAGGCTAACCCAGGTAGCGGCGTTAGTGAAGTATTTCAACGATGAATGCTGCAGATATTCAAACAGACTTGTGCATCCTCTAACCTACTATTAAAGCACTGAAAGAAGGAATCTATCTTTAAAATGAAATTAACTTCAATGACCTGTGTAGTTGGAATACAACTGAAAGTATTAGACATAAGGAGTTACTGATACTGTAATAAACTGGGCATCTTAAAGAAAAGTCAGAATGAAGGTACTAGTTAGCTTCTGTGATATTGTAGCATTCTGGAGACTCGTAACTGGTACTTGCCTGGGGTCTTTCTGAATACTGTCTACTGATGGAGATCGCGTGGTGCCATCATCAGCCGGCGCTGCATGCTGAAGCCTGTTATAATTGCACTCTTGCACTCGGTACTGGATCGGCCTGTAGGGCTCTGCGTAGGTAGCTGTTGTGTTCAGAGCATAATTATTTCTTTGGTATGTAAGGGTACTTCGTTGGCTGGACGTCCTTTGCAGATTTCCGACACCTACTAGAAAGTCAACATTTAAGAGAAGTCAGACTTTCAAAAGGCAACACAGTTTTAATTTTTAAGAACGATTACAGTTTTTAGCAATTACTTAAATGGCTTACTTTTACATTTTACAAATCTAGCATATTAGCACTGAAAAAAGGTACTTATGCCCAAGAGACAAAAGGGCCACACAAACCAGAGACTCCATCAGCCTAAGACGAGAAGAATTAGATGGTGCCTGGCTACCACCAATGACCACGCCGACAGGGAACACAACAGAGTTCCTGATGGAGCAAGAGAAAAGTGGGGTGCAGAACTCAAATTCTAGTAGAAAGACCAGACTTAATGGTTTGACTGAGACTGGAGAGACCCTGGAAGACATGGCCCCTGGACTCTCTGTTAGCCCAAAACTAAAACCATTCCCAAAGCCAACTCTTCAGACAGATTAGATTGGACTATAAGACATAAAATGACTGTGAAGAGTATGCTTCTTAGCTCAAGCAGATACATGAGACTAAATGGGCAGCTCTGGTCTGGAGGAGAGATGAGAAAGCAGAAAGGGACAGGAGCTGGTTGAATGGACACGGGAAAACTGAGGTGGAAAAGAGGAGTGTGTTGTCACAGTATGGGGACTACAACTAGGGTCACATAGCAGTGTGTGTATAAATTTTTGTATGAGAAACCAACTTGAACCGTAAACCTTCATTTAAAGCACAGTATTTAAAAAAAAAAGCAGCACTGGAGCTTGTAATACCTCGAATAATTATTTCTCAAAAATTAGTGCATTTTTATTGTTTAGGGGATAGCTTTCTTAATAAATTCTGTGTGGATATTAAAAAAAAAGGTACTTAAGTGTTTATATACACTGATAATGTTTATGTCCATTGTAATAGCAGGAAAGAGCAAAGATGCCTATATAATAGGTTTTAATATACTTATTAAGATTCAGTAACTTAAAACTGCATAAAAACATAGGAAAATAATTAAGCTAATCTGAGAAATTTCATTATTTCATTTTAGTGATAAAAATGAAGGTATTTACTCAAATTTGTAAGTAACTGAAACAAACTTTTAACATTTAGTATACAGAGATTACTTATTTTGATATACATTTTATTTATAGAGCTATGGAGCTTACTAACACATTGGAAAATTTATTTTACAAGAGAGAAGATCGATATATCAAATTCTTTCCTGGCCACTGCTTCAAATTACAGAATGATGCTATATAGAGTACTGTACACTGTATTTAATAATTCTTTCCTAATTACTGTAATAGGTATCTCTCCAATGATTGTAGACATATTCTCCTTAAAATTAGAAGACTTTAACAATATCATTCATTTATCAATCCTTATTAAAGAAAATTTTCAATTTATGGAACATAAGAACAAATGAAATATTTCTTCGTTAACATCTCTTAGAAATTGAAGGTACAACTTATTAGAAGGAAATCCCTCAGTGGACCACATTGTTGGTTTTTTTGCAAAGAACCAATTCAAATACAGTCTTCTGCCTCCTAGTGTTCAGGGAGGTATATCTCTTGGAGCTGTGTTTTTTGGGGGGTTTTCATTGCTACCTGGAGTTCATCTGTGGCCATGTTAATAAATCTGTGCTACCTCTTTTATTATTATTCTTTTAAAGAAGCAGTCTCTTGAGATTCTGTGAACCAGCCCCGTGGCACAATATGGCAGCTTACACTGCCACAGGCTACAGTTCTGTTCTATCAGTGATTACAGTGTGGGCATAAATGGAAGGGCTGGGGGTACAAGGGTATCATGCACTAGCTTCCTGTTTCTATAAACCGCTAACTGCATTCTGTAACACTTTGAGTTCATCACAAGGGATACTGATTTCACATTCTACATTAAAGTATTCAGAGGAAATCAAACATCTAAAAAGGGGTAATGCCAAATATACTTCAGCTACATACATGTTAAATTAAAGATAGCCAATAACTCATGTATGGATTTTCTCCAAATTCTTATTCCAGGGAAGAAAATTACAAAGAAGTATCCCAAAAAAGGCTTTCCCTTCTACCTCTCATATACTTCCAACCTAAGGAGAGTCAGATTTATGGCTCTGCAAACTTATTTGTGAATTAACAGTACAATCACTATGTTCATTGCTTAGACTGAACTAAGGAGAAAATATATCACCTATAAATAGGTACTAAATGAACATGTTTTACTGTTCATTGATCTGTTGTCACAGCTGCTTATCTGACAACCAAATGGGCAACATGATTTCATTCTAATAGGGAGACCAGTCTCAATAAAATCTTTTTATAGCTAAGCCCATGAAATTAGGAAACTATGCAACAGACAGCTGATGCCCACCTGAGCCTGTGCGATATAAGGCTGTCTGCGATCCCTGGAGCTCCACAGTTCCATGGTTTGGGCTGCGGTATACTGGGCTGTAGTAGGTTCGCCCCTCGTATATAGGAGTGATGTGCAAGTCGGGAGACACAGTTGAACGAAGGTCTTGCCCAAGTTGGCTGTGCTGACTAGCATATGAACTCCGTAAGCCTGGAAGCAGAAACATGACACCATAAAGAAATTAAGAAAACTGCAGTGAGGTTAAAAACATGAACCCTAATTAAACTCCTAATCAATAGGACCAGATATCAAGTCAAATCTAAACACCAAAACCAGTAAATTTTACAAAAGAGGGATGCCAGGTGTGAAAACAACACTATATATATATATTTTAAATAAAGCCTTTTCTTGGCAGCAAGAAAAAGATATATTTTCTAACAAACAGTAATAAGGAACTACTGAATGGTACGATACCCTGAAATTCATTCCTTAACGGTAAGCTATTTCATGAGGGTAACCAAAAAGAAAATGTCCTTTTCTAGTTTTACAAGGTTTTCATAAACACATACATGCAATGGTTCGTGTCATTCTCTTTCCCCACCCTGCAGAACTGCCTGGTCTTACAAGTAAATGATCAGCCCTTTGGAGGCAGAGCCTGCCATGTCTCACACCTGTTTAAATCCCAACACCTAAGACAACACCTACAAAACAGAGCTTACTAAAGGTCAATGTTCAAAAAATAGGTCTCTCCATTAATTTACATATGATTTTTACAGGAAACCATTGGAAATTTTATGCTACAAAACTTGGAATATTACCAATGAATAAACAGAATTTGTTAAGTATTATTATTTTATTATTTATCACAGTGTTTCCTTTAAAAAAGCAAAGCAAAACAGAGACCGCTGTCTTACAGGAACCCACATACCACATTCTTATTTACCTTCTTTCTGGTATAAAGAAAAAGTACAAAGTTAGTAGAGTAACATTAAATATTTAAAATATTCCTTGATTCAAATTGCTAATATCTAATGTTCACACATGGGACTTATGATTAAAGAAAAAGTAGATATCAAACCCAAACATTTTAGTTTCTTTTAAAATGTGAATCAGTATATTCTGTATTACGTACCTTAAAGCTTTGTGATTTGCCATCATTAGGAAGTAAAATTTGTCCCTTGATAAGAACACCAACTAAGATTACATTACAAATATGAGCAGGAGAAAGCACAAATATATTTGAAGCAAGCCAGCATATATTTGCTTTAAAAAAGTTGAAATTAATTAATGTAGTAACTAGTTATAGAAAGATAGGATCATTCCCAGTTCAGTTACTCATATCACAAGTAAAAGCAAATGGGCCTGAATGTGAGTGATAATTACATGTTGCTTAGTGAGGAGTAGCAAGCAAGTTAATAAATACACAAAGCTAAAAGTGAATGAGTATTACCTACCCTGGACAACAATGTGAAATGGAAAGAAACTAAATGAACCAGTGTGGGTTTTATCTACTGGCTCCCCACTTGCTAAAATGAAGATGAGAGGTTCACAGAGTTTTGTAACTGGGTGATTATTGAGACTAACCATCTCATTGCAAAAACGAGGAAACTTACAGCCCAAGAGGAAACGTAATTCACCTGCATCAGGGAGCTACTTCCTGTGAGGAAATTACAGGTCAGTGCTGTGTCATTATAAACCCAACACCAGCCATAGCTATCCCTCAAGGATCAGTGACATGTAGTGTGAGAAACTTCCTTGAAATCAACGGAGTCTTCCACAATGTAAGGTCAAAGAGGGAGTCTGAGCCCAACAGAGGTCTATGGAAGCAGATGTAACTCTGAAGATGGTATTATAATTGTTACTGTAAAATTCTCATTTGAGGATTTCAACTTTTTATTCACTGGCAGTTGTCTCACTCTGCTTAGCAGAGGTTAAGTTCTGCTTCTTTATGAAACCCACGGGAATCCTGAACAAAGGTGCAGGCATTGTCTTTGTTAGTGGTGACAAAGTGCTCAGGTACATGCCCAAGTCCTGAGTAATCTTAGCAATCCAAGGTGCTATTTTAACATTTAATGGAGTTAAAAGTACTCTTGGTTCACTGAGAGCTCCTGAGGATTATGACACACTTGGGCAGAGGCAAGCCGAGCACTGCATGATCCTGAAGCCTCCCAAGCCTGTGCTCCTACCACCCCACTGGGAAGTGCAATAATAAGAACAAAGCATTCTGTACCATTATCACAAGACTCTATTTTCACTGTGCAAGGATCTGGCTGGATTCTTCACTGGAATTCGTGCAATATGAAAACTTTTATAAACATTTACACTGTTAAAGGATTTTGTTGTTGTTCTTAGGTGCTGTCCAGTCAATTTTTAATTTACAGCAAACCCATGCAACAGAGTAGAACTGCCTCATAGTGTTTTCTAGGCTGTAATCTTTTGGGAAGCAGATCGCCAGGCCTTTCTCTTGCATAGCTGCTGGGTGGGTGTGAACCATCACCTTTCGGTTAGCAGCCAAGTGCTTAACCACTGCACCACTAAGGCTCCTTGAAGTATTATTAGTGAGATAATATTATTATATGTAACAGACTATAACAGGAAATAAAAGGCTTAGAATTGTAATGATATGTAGCATTTTCTTGGTATTAAATAGCTTTCTGAATAACTATTTTACTATTTGTGTTTATCTGTGTATGCATTAAAAACAAAACCAAAACACACAGCTACAGTACTGAAAAAATTACAAAATTACATAGCCTCTGTAGATTAAGTAAAATGACTGTGTAGAAAGCCCACCATAACTAAGTATCACTTAAACTGGAAGACCATAATTATGTTTTATAATTGGTATTAGAAATAATTTTTCCAGAAGTATTTCCATGGATTAATTTTTAATAATCTTACCTCCCAATTCCCCCTCCAAATAGTGGAAAACACTGATGTTCCACATATTATTTATCCAACCAATAATTTCTATTTGCAATTCCATAAGTATACCTTAATAAACCTGTTACAATGATATATGTCTTGTGAGTTAAAACTTTACATTTAAGACAGTAGAAATAAACAGAAATTTATCTTACAAACATGAACTTTTCCTTCTCAAAACTTTCTTCAGCATGCTATGATTATACTAAAATATTTTAGGGCATACATATTTTTCTGTGGTAGAAAGTAAGTTTATAACACATTGTATCATCATTTAAATTATGATCACCAAATGTCCAAGGAACTAAATCTATGCTTCAGGCCACTTAGGTTATTAATCCTTTGAAATCAAGAATCATAACGACAGGCATGCCATTTTCTGAAATAAGAATTCACTAATTAGCATCCATATTCAGATTAAGCAGGCAGGTAGACGACGGGAAGCAACAGTTCCCTAGAACCTTTTTAAGGAAAATCCTTTGCTTCTTTAGAACTGCAGTATTTGAAGAAAAAAAAATTCCATGGCCAACTAGGTCTAGTATTTTTTTCCTGAAACAGAGTTTAAAGTCACCTTCATTGTCAGGTCCTCTAAGGGTTAGACACAGAGACAACAATTTGTGTGTTCTCCTCCTTTCTTTGGTTCTCACTTCACTCTAGCGCAAGCACAGATTTCTGCATATCCATTCTACATATACATAGAGGGGATTACAGAAGTCCTCAGAACATTTTTCTTACAGGGTTTCTTTGGAAGACAATTTCATTAACGATTCCCACATCACTTTGCTGCATACTTCTAAAAGGCATGCCAGAAATATTTTAAACCAAGTACGAGCCACTGATGGCTGAATTAAAAAGAAGGCTTTTCCACTAGGAATTTCTTTGAGTTCAAAATCAAGCTCAATATTAATTGTTCATGGAAAATTATTCATTAGAAAATCTCAAAAAGGCTTTACCTTTCTCAGAAGTCATAAGGAAAAAAAAAGATTAATTTTATTACACAAAAATACTAAAAACTTTTGTAAATAAAAATATACCAAAATCAAAAGACAAATTACAAAACAAGGAGATATTTAAGAAGTATATTACAAAGGGCTAATTTCTTTCAAGTATAAAAAGCCTTTATAAATTATAAAAATACACAAAAGAACTAAACTTGTGGTTTACAGGAAAAAAAAATTAAATAAAATGGCCGATAAACATAATAAATCTCAACCTCAGCCATAACTCAATAAAGGCCATTTAAAACAATGAGTTACAGTTTTTCACCTATCAGACTGAAAAAGATGAAAAATTTGGATAATGTGTAGCGGTAGTGAAGGGATACTCTTTTTTTTTTTTATTGTTGTAGTTAAATGAAGTTTACATTTCAAGTTAGTCTCCCATACAAAATTTTATATATACATTGTTATGTGACTCTAACTGCTCATACCATTCTGCGACAGCACACCCCTCCTTTCCGCCCCTGATTCCCCATGACCATTCAACCAGCTCCTAACCCTCTCTGCCTTCCCCTCTCACCTCTGGACAGAAGCTGCCCCTTTGGTCTCTTGTATCTACTTGACTAACAGGCACACTCTTCATGAGTATACTTTATGTCCCACAGTCCAGCCCAATCCCTGTCTGAAGAGTTGGCCTCTGAAACTGTTTTAGTTCTGGGCTGACAGATAGTCCAGGGGCCATGCTTTCCGGGGTACCTCCAGTCT
This sequence comes from Dugong dugon, assembly GCA_030035585.1. Taxonomy (NCBI): domain Eukaryota; kingdom Metazoa; phylum Chordata; class Mammalia; order Sirenia; family Dugongidae; genus Dugong; species Dugong dugon. Next base: position 119,574,541 of record CM057461.1, on the reverse strand, counting down.
CAGTCAGACCATTAAGTCTGGTCTTCTTACTAGAATTTGAGTTCTGCAACCCATCTTTCTGCTGAAACAAGCATACTCTTAAACTCTTGGTAGAAATGTAAATCTGTGCAGCCTTCTTTGATTCAAATTGCTAATATCTAATGTTCACACATGGGACTTATGATTAAAGAAAAAGTAGATATCAAACCCAAAATTTGCAAAGAAAGAATGCATATATATTTTGATCCAACAATTCTACTTCAAGTAATGAATCCCATAGCTATTCTAGTACCTATATGTTAATATTCAGGAAGAAGAATGCATGTTGCTTCATTGTGTCTAATAACTAAAAATGAAAAAAACAAACTAAATGCCCATTAACACAAAGTGCTTAAATGAAGTATAAAACATCTATAAAAATGAGGCACCATGCATCTACTAAGGGAATGAAGTGGAGCTGTCAGATATATTAAGTGAAAAAAACAAAGTACAGAAAAATGTATAATTCCATCAATACAGGACAAAAGAAAACACAAGGTGCGCGTGCATGTCATGTATACGCTTAGATATGTAAACAAACATTTGGGAAGATACATTAACTGATGAGTGGACTGGGTGTGGGTAAAACAGGAGCTTGAGACTCTCTTCTCATTTTATATTCTGAATAGTTTTAACCTTTTTTCTTTAACTGTTGGTATATGTTACTTTTAAAATATGATATGATAAACTAGTTAAAGATAAATTTCATTTTAACAAAAAGAACAAAGGCTTTATATTACATCGAAAAGCCTCCATGAGAAAACTCTGAAGGGAACAGCTATAATATCAGGGACCTGGTGTTGTTCTGATTTAACCCAAGTGGGATTTGAAAATAATTCATGAGCGTTTTGTCCATTTCCCACTGGGATGCCAAAATCAAGGCAGCAAATGGGGAAATCTGTATTCTTTCTATACCATTAAAGCATGTCTAAATAAAATATATTTTAATATTTAAAGAGATCTTCTGATAGCACCTTTCAGCATAACTTATGTGTATGAGTAGGCCTGGTTGGTGAAAGGAAAAATCTTTCATTAAGACAACAACAACAACAAACAGCCTAGAATTCCAGCCAATTCTTCTAAAATGCAAAAAAAAGTACATTTTAAACCCTAATCTTTTGAGGGGGAAAATGTATTCATTGCAAAGAAAAGAGTTTCACCGATATAAATGTATTATATAGTCTTATGCATCAAGAATTACAAGCCTGAAAGACAAGCTAGCCTGAAGTCCACAGTGTACATTTTGAGATACAAACAGAAGAAGTTTTTACCTTGCTATCATTCTGTTTCTGCCATGCTCAAGCGGAAGACTTCCTCCCCGAGCTTTAAGTAGTGCTTTCACCTTGTACTCACCCGTCAGGCTGTCTGGCCGAGGTGGAACCATCCTCTCGTAAATGTCATACTGCTGCTGTCCAAATGGCTCCATGTCGTGAACAGTCCTTTGCAGTGAAGGTCCCAGATGCTGTGGTACGGCGGTCATCCCTGAGCGTTTGGGGGACAACGACCCCACCTGGCCTTGGGATGGGGAAGCTACTCGAGTCTGTGCATCTGTCAGGGTTAATGGGGACCCCACTCTGGTAGTGGTTTGGTATTGAGGGGTTGGTCCGTTAGGATTGGAGGTTTGCCGGGAGGTGACAGACCCAATCCGTCGTACAGCTGTTGGGGAGATGGGTCTCTGTGCGGAGAATGAAGAGGCTGCCCGCTGAACGGGTAATGTGGTGGAGGAATATGCAGTCAGGTTCAGCAGTCGGGAGTCAGTCACTGATGGAGAGCCAAATCCACTACCCAGAGAAGTTCTCATTGACCCCCTTGAAGGAGACACGCCTGTGCTGATAACATAAGAAGGAGACTGTGCTCTAGATGGAACTGAACTAACTCTTCTCATGGCCCGATTGGCTACTGATGGCTGATGAAAGGGATAAAAAAGAGAACAGGTTTAGCCAGGGTTTCGTGTCCATTGTCATTACACACACACACACAAAAATGCACACAGCTCACTACAGAATGTGAACTTACTCTATTTATTTCAGGTATTTGTTTCTTTTCCTTTTTATGTTTTAGAGTTGGATCTTAAATTTTCCTCATTGAGTTTTTCTTGTTTTATTTTTTTTGTGTGTGTGTGTTTGTGTGGTTTAATCTCCACCTTTCCCACTTCAGAAAACTAAAATCAATGAGTAAAAGAGATCTGACGACATTTAGTATTCCTTTTTCTTTACATTTTTATCCTCTGGCCTATGCATTTTTCATAATACATCAAATATTTTATTCTGAGTGCTACAAACAACTCACAAGTGTGAAGGGTCACTGGAGAAATGTACTTACTTTGCTCCCTTTGATTCAAAGTTTGGCCAAGGTAATGCATTTATGTAAAACAAAAAAAATTTTTTTGAATACATCAATCTAAATGTAGCTAGAGGAGTACCTATGTTTAGTCTTTATGGGTTGGTCCCATTAACAAAAGGAATGTGTTCTTTCAATGTGGAACAAATGAATGTTTGGATAGAGTCTGGGTCCAATGCTCTTCTCCGTGAATTTATTCTCAAAGGACAGTATCGCTGACAAAAGCTCTAGCCAAACTTGTTTGTTCCTTTAGCTCAAGTGTGGCTTCTAGTGATTTTAGCTATTTTTCCTACATTCTTTTATTAATGAGCTCTTTAACTGGCGGATAGAAGGAAATGAAAATAAAGGCACCGCAAAACATGTTCCAGCAGGAAGAATGTTCAGAGTCTCTGGTGGGTTCTTTTCCTAGCCAGCTAGAAAAGACCAGAATGGAAAATGAAGATCATTTCTGCCATGGCTGATCCTACTGTGAATCGGTAGACTCCTGCGAACAGTGGGTCTCAGATCCCTTTCTTAATGCTGTGTAACAATAAAGAAGAATGATGATTGGACTGGAGAACCGGCCTGAGAGAAACAGGCACAGGACAAAGAAAAGTGGGCTGAGAAAGGACAATAATCACTAGGGCATTGTGCTACAAGCCTAGTAACAGGTTATTCTGTATATCTCCTTAGTGACTGCTAGGGAACAGGTGCCATCAACCCCATGAACTTTTAGTTGTGGTGGTAAGGGAAGAAGGAGGGGTAGATCAGGACTTTGTACACCCTTAGCTGTCACAAGAGGATGCGTACTTTGCCTGCAGGTGGCATGAGCAACTGGGCTGGCTGAAACACCTGCTCTGAGACCTTGTGTGTGCTTAAGCTCAACAACTCTGGGAAAGCAATAGCCATGGAGAGGAGAAGATCTGGGGAGGCTAGGGAATAAAACAAGCCAAGAAATAGGGGGGTTCAAAATTAGTAGACATTTGGAAAGTTAAGATCTGTGCTTGGAGTTCACTGACAGTGCTAAAACTAAGTAAAGAAAACCCCACTGTAAATTGTTGACTACCAAAATGGGATGATACCTGGCCCAGAGAGCTAGAAAATGTGTTGTCCAGACTGCCTGCAAATCAAGTCTTAAGGACTCTACTGCAACTTATTTCTTCTGCTGCAAAAACAAAATAAATTTGCCGCAAGCTTCTTTCTTTTTTTTTTTTAAAGGTAACGTGATCATTATTAGGAAAAAAGAGATAATTTCTACAGTTAAGATAATTACTGTTCAAAAGCGTGACTTCTGACATGCTGACACAGAAATTTTCCTAAGCAGATGAACTACTATAGGCATTTAGTCCAAAGCTTCTCCAACTTCGCCACCAAAGCATCCTAACAGCAGAGGAGTAAAAAGTATAATCCAAGGACTGGAGTGCAGCTTGAAGTAACCTGTTGCAAGCACAAAACTTCCTGTTTTATATTTCAAATTACTTAAAAGTTTTTCCCTTAAATCTTTGAGTGAAAGTGCCAAAGCTGCACTGTGTTCATCCCATGCCATGTATCTGGAGGGCTTCCTATACTGCATTATAAGAAGCACAGCTGTAGCTTAACCTCTTTGATCATTTTGTCATTTTTCAGTTCCAAGAAATCACCGGAGAACCCAGACAGATATTTATCTAAACTGGTTACTGCCACTTAGGACTCCTAGTGCTTCTCTTAACCCTGGCATATGCTGGTGGACAAATGTGATGAAAGTGGCAATGAAGGAGGCGCTAAGGAGTTTTTATAGGCACATAGGCAGTATTAGTTTTTTTGGCTATCAAGTTAGAGAACCCTAACATAACAGAATGGATTATGTTTCTACACAATAACTTCCTGTAAGCAGGAATATATCTATATTTTATCAAAAGGTAAGAAATATGCTTTCATGCAATAATTCTAGTGATGAAGGTGAAAACTTTGGGTAAAATGAGCTAGTCCCATTAAATGCAGGTGTGGGTGGAGGGCTCTGCTCTCTAGGACTCTTTGTGGCGTATTTTAGGTTTAGTATTTTTAGGAACTCAGAATCCTGCAGGGACTAAAACACTTCACCCAGTTCTATCGCAACCCCCTCACCCCTTCTCCCAGATGCCTCCCCTCACGCCACTTGTTGCTTCCAGTAGAATTACCCTCCTGTATCTGGGAATTTACCAGAATTCACTTATAGGAGATAATTAATAGAAGATAATATATTTTTTAGGTTTCATACCTAATAATTCTTTAAAATCACAGATTTAAATAGTGTAAAATGATTTTGCTACTTTATCCAGTCTGTGAATTCAAAATTGAACATATTAGCTTTACTTTTAATAAGGAATACCTATAACAGATATTCAACTAGTAGGGTATTTCTTTAAAAGGATCTTGATGTGTTTGGCTTACCTGAACCAGAGTTTGTCCTTCAGCTCTTGAATTCCTCACCAAATGGTTATTAGTTGTTGCTATGAATGAATGCTGCTGTCTATTATCTGCCTTGCTTACATTCTGGCTGTTGTGGAAACTCCCTGCTTCCTGGTATCCACTGTCGGAATAAGAATTCATTTGTGTTGAACTTCTTGAGTTACCCAATGATCCTGCAGGAATGAAACCAGCAGGAAATTTCTTTATTAAACACTTTTAATGCTCACTCTCAAAAAGAAAATATTAAAAGCAAAATCCAATACTTAAAAGATAATACAACAGACCCTCACTTTCATGGAGAGATGTCTGTTCTGGTGAGTAGAGGGTCCCTTGTTCTGGCTCTGTCCGAATGAGATACGTGTTGGAAGGGACAGCGTCAGAAACTCTAGGTTTGCTTACAGCAGTATTTGGCACATCTGTAAGAAGATGAGTTTAATCAGTTGAATCTAATGACAATATTACATAAAAACTTGCTAAAAAAGATTTGGGCACCTGCAATAACATTTTATAATCTATATGATAATACAGAGAATTTTCATCTTAAACTGCATAATCATTTTCAATCTTAACTATATTAACATGTCCCCAAATTACTCAGTTTATTAGTATATTGTGCTGAATTTCATGAATGTTGCTCATACTGATTACAAGCCCCAAACTAACTCATATACCACATTAAATCAAAATCTGAAAATTGACCTTGTTCCCCCTTGGAAAACTCACCTCTTGGGCAACTTCCTCTAAGAGGATTTGAAGTACTGTGAGTGAGAAGGGTGGCCAAGGATCTAAAAAAAAGATCTTCCCTATTCCAAAATTTAAACTAAAAACTTACATACTGGCCATATTATTGAAATGGGTAATGAAGTCTCTGAAGGTAGGGCCATATACTTCACGTTGTCTACAATCAAAGAAATTATAGAGTATTCAGCAGTGCAAACAAGAAAATCTTTAATTTCTTATCCATCTGCTTCTTTCATTCTTTTAGTCTTTCCCCAAATGAATAAAGACGAATCTAACCTGATTATTCTTTCTTCTAGCCAAACCCACCTTTCCCATTATTTTTATTTTCAACTGCACCATGTAGCCATCTTGAACAAACAAAGACCCCCAATTTATCTCCTTCTTCTCATTCCAACTTATTTTTTATACAGTAAATTTAGGCAGTATCAAACATGCCAGCTTTTCCCAATTCTATTCAAATGTCCCCTTTCCTCTATTGTCTTCAAAATATATTTGCCCATTATATGATTATCTTTAATACAGGTCTTTCCTTCCTCTAACTTAACCCTTATGTTGCTAACAAACTTCCTTCAGGAATGCTGCTTCACTCTCACTTCAAAGCATTAAATTAAATCCATATCATATTCTGAGTTCAACACATAATCCTAAGGATTTCAACGTCTTCATTATTTTTTTCTTCTTTTCTTCTGTAAATCATTTATTAAGGGCCAGGCCCTCAGAACACAATTAAGAGAATAGAATGTGTGTGTGTGTGTGTGTGTGTGTCTGTGTGTGTGTCTGTGTGTGTGTGTGTGTGTTGAAGAGGAGTTTAGGAAATATCTCCTAAAGGAAGTAACATCTAAGCAGTACCCACTTAACACAGGAGGCCAGTTTTTTCTTTTTTTATGGTACTTATCACCATTTCCTTCCACTACAATATAAGATCAATGAGGGCAAGGCCTTTTGTCTGATTTGTTTACTGTTGTATCCTCAGGATAGTGTACAGCACACAGTAGGGGCTCAGTAAATATTTGCTGAGCAAACAAATTCCAAGTAACAAGAGCAGCTTCTCATATGAGCACTGCTGATTCATGCCAAGTATTGTGCTAAGGCTTTAGATTATTGTGTTTAATGAAGTTTGGTTATTTAAAGCCAAGTAAAACTTTTAGGCATTGCTGATCAAGCTAGCTTAGAAGGTGAATACAAGGTTTACAGGAGAACTGGGAAATCCAACTGCATTCTAAACCTTTAACTTGATGTGAAATTGAATCCAAGATTTTGCTTCCTAGTTCCCAGCAAGATTCGCTGACATTCTTAATATAGATTTTTAACAGCCTGTCTCCTGATATATCATTTGACAGTATACGTCTAGGTTGCAGAGTTCTGTGACGGTTCTGAATTCTGAAGTTCTGAATTTCAATAAAGATTACAGATTGTATATGGTATCTCTAGTACACGCTGAAATACAATCTGAGTCTCGTCAGGCTGATATTACTGGAAAGTGATCTACTTAATCTGTAAGTCCTCTACTATAAGTTTCCAGTTTTAACCATGCTTATGTGGCAACTCTTGGAAGAGTTTTATTAAAGACTAAGTAAAATACATACTAATTTGCTAGGCTACAAGAGTTTCCCAGGGAATTGGGGTGGCTGAGAATAACTGCAAAGGTGATGGCTAAAATCAGAGCAAAGCCGCAGCCTGGTCTGTTATGTCCAGGAATGAAACACTGGACAAGCAGACGTAAAACAGCAACAAACTATAGACCCTGAAGCACCACTGTGACAACTTCAAGACTTCTAATTATGGAAAAATGCACAGGCTTTAAAAGGAAAAGAGGTTTAGATGATTCTTAGGCTCAGCTTCAGTACAAGACAAAACCTGAGACACTGATACATCAAAGCTTTTGGGCTGGAAACACCAGGTAGTGTGCGATGTCAAGATCTGAAAAATGATCACCATGGAAACCAAAAATAATTAGAGTTCTAGGTATTCCACTATCTTCTTTATTCAATATTACCACACACAAAAAAAATGAAACAAAAACAAAAACAAACCAAACTCGTTGCTGCCAAGTTGATTTTAACTCATAGTGACCCTATAACACAGAGTAGAACTGCTCCAAAGGGTTTTCAAGGAAGTAATCTTTTATGGGACCACATTCTTCAATGAAGTGTAGCTAAAGCAAATGGAAGACATGACAAAGTAAAAGAACTGAACAGAAGATTTCCAAGGGCAGCTCGAGAAGACAAAGTAAAGTATTACAATGACATGTACAAAGACCTGGAGTTAGAAAACCAAAAGGAAAGAACACGTTCGGCATTTCTCAAGCTGAAAGAAATGAAGACAGCATTCAAGCCTCAAGTTGCAATGTTGAGGATTCTATGGGCAAAATACTGAATGACGTCAAAGCTCAAAAGAAGATGGAAGGAATACACAGAGTCACTGTACCAAAAAGAATTTGTGGACATTCAACCATTTCAGGAGGTGGCATATGATCAAGAACCTATGGTACTGAAGGAAGAGGTCCAAGCTGCACTGAAGGCATTGTCAAAAAACAAGCCTCCAGGGATTGATGGAATACAAATTTACATGTTTCAACAAATGGATAAAAGAAGCGCACACACTCGTCCATGCCAAGAAATCTGGAAGACAGTTACCTGGCCAACCATCTGGAAGAGATCCGTATTTGTGCCCATAACAAAGAAAGGTGATCCAACAGAACGTGGAAATTATCGAACAATATCAGTAACATCACATGTAAGTAAAATTTTGCTGAAGATCATTCAAAGGCGGTTGCAGCAGTTCATTGACAGGACACTGCCAGAAATTCAAGCCAGACTCAGACGAGGAAGTGGAACAAGAGATATCATTGCTAATGTCATATGGATCTTGGCTGAAAGCAGAGAATGTCAGAAAGATGTTTACCTGTGTTTTATTGACTATGAAAGACCTGTGTTTTACTATGCAAGCACACTCAACTGTGTGGATCATAACAAATTATGGATAACACTGTGAAGAACAGAATTCCAGAACACTTAATTGTGCTTATGTGAAGCCTGTACATAGACCAAGGGGCAGTTGTTAGAACGGAACAAGGGAATACTGAATGATTTAAAATTAGGAAATGTGTGTTTCAGGGTGGTATCCTTTCACCATACTTATTCAATCTGTATGCTAAGTATATAATCTGAGAAGCTAGACTACATGAAGAAATAGGCGGCATCAAGATTGGAGGAGGACTCATTAATAACCTGTGATACGCGTATAGCACAACCTTGCTTGCTGTAAGTGAAAAGAACTTGAAGCACTTACCGATGAAGATCAAAGTGTACAATCTTCAGTATGGATTATACCTCAACATGAAGAAAACAAAAAAATCCTCTCAACTGGACCAATAAGCAGCACCATGATAACTGGAAACAATAGTGAAGTTGTCAAGGATTTCATTTTACTTGGATTAACAATCAACATCCATGGAGGCAACCATCAAGAAATCAAATGATGTACTGCACTGGACAAATTGGCTGCAAAAGATCTCTTCAGAAGTGTTAAAAAGCAGAGTTCCGGTAAAGTGGTGCTCTAGGCAGAAGCACCACACCGTCCCTCCACAGCAAAGATCTGAAAAACTAAGCCGAACAGAGAATACAACAATCCTGAAACCCTAAAACATCAAATGAAGAGATAAAGAACTCAGCCAAGAACCAAATGGAGTGAGAAAAATGACAGAGAATGGAGAGCGAGGAGAGATTCATGCAGAGGTTCCCTACCAGCTAATAAAGCATGGATCCATCATCTGGGACTCCTATCAGAGACCAGCAAATGGGTATGAGAAAGCAGCCTCACGGAGCGTCCAGCGGGAGACAAAACAACTGGTAATTTGCGGTGTGCGCTTTCCCAACCCCCACTCCTCTTCGGCCCTGCTCGGCCTCCTCTGCTTCCCATGGCCACGGTCTCTTGACTGGGAAGCGCCGGCTGCTTGGATTCCACACAACCAAGCGGGCAGCTCTCTGGGTGCCATTTGTTGGCTGCTAGTGTTGCTTTTTTTTTCTGCTTCTTTTGATTCCTCACTTGCCTCTCGCCACCACCCCCCCACTTCACTCAAATGCCGGGCTCCATGTGCCATCTTTGCTTCTTCATGAGGGGCTCCAGAGCGCCTGCAATTTGTGATATATGCTTTCCCACTCTCTACCCTTCTTCACCCACACTCGGCCTCCTCTGCTTCCTGTGGACACAGCTGCTTGTCCAGAAACACCAGCCGGCACTAGCTGGCTCTCTGAGCGCCATTTGTTGGCTGCTGGTGTGGCTTTTGTTTTTTTTTCTTCTGCTTCTTTTGATTTCTTGCTTGCCTCTCACCGCCTCCCCCTCCTTTCGCTTGAGTGCCTGGCTCCGTGCGCCATCTTTTCTTCTTCCTGAGGGGCTGCAGAGCTCCATCTGAGTGTGGAGCTGCTTCCCGGTCTGGGCTACCATGCTGGTGGGATCCCCGGGCTTTACTTCGTTTGTTCGTTTTGAATTGTTTGTTTGTTTTCTTTTCCTTTTCTTCAGTTGGGAGCCCTTTCTGGCCAGGCAGAGCTGCGTGGCAAGGAACTCCCCTTCAGCTTCAACAGATGTGCAGAGGGATCCCTGAGAGCATTTCCCTTTTTGTTGGTTTTCTTTTTTTTTTTTCCTGTTTTTTTGGGGGGGGCCTTTCTTTTTCTTTTGTTTTCTTTTCCCCTTTATGTCCTTCTTCATTGCTTAGTTTCTTGTCTCTCTATATCTTCCTTCTCTTTCTGATCCCTGAATACCAGGCGTTGTATACCTCTATGCCTTCTAGCCAGGCTGTACTGCAACACCTGAGAGTGACTACCCCAGACCTCATAGCTGCATTGGTGGGATCCCTGGGAACTTTGTGGTTCTTTAACCTTTCCGATTTTTATTTATTCATTCTTTTATTTTTTTCTTCTTCCCGTTTCTGTTTTTCTCCATTTCACAGTCTTTCATCTCTCCATTCCAACGGCAAGCTCATCTAGCATTCTTTTTTGTTTGTTTCTATGTTTTTGGCTCCTGTTCCTCTCTCCTCTCTCCCATAGCCATCTTAGATCCACATATAACAATCTCCCCGCTGCATCCTGCCTACCTGCACCGTGCACTTGACATCACACCACCAAGCAGCACAGGCACGGCCTACTGGAACCTGCCCTGCACTGATTACCGACCCGTCCTGGTGGCTGTAGTAAGTGCCACAAACAACCCGTCCCAGTAACTCCTCTTAAGCTAGACCTGCCCTGCTGTACAACATCTGAGTGACTGACTCTGCCAGTTGGAGAAGGAGGCGAAAAGTATTCAGTGCACACATGAGCAAACAACAAAGAACACACAGTCCGCCTGCTCAGACACAGTCAACTTTTTTTTTTAAAAAAGGGACGATACAAACAAATCTACAATGAATAAACAAGAAAAATAACTACTGAATGCCCTGAAAACAGCAGACAATATCAAAACATTTACGAAAACAGGATGGTTCCAGTAGGTGTCCAAAATAAAACACCAGATGACTCTCCTGTGGAAGAAAATGCACTAGAACTACCTGATAGGGAATGCAAATCTCTAATACTCGGAATTCTCCAAGAACTGAGGCAAAAAGCTGACAAACATGAGGAAAAAATAGACAAATTCATGGAAAATACAGACAAAAAATTGGAAGAATTCAGGAAGATGGTGCAGGAACAAAATGCCAAAATAAATTCACAACTAGAAATTATACAAAGACAACAATTAGAAATCCGAAAGATAAACAACAAGCTTTCAGAAATGGATGATGTCATAGAAGGGCTGAGAAGCAGATTTGAAACAGTGGAAGACAGGATCAGTGGAATTGAAGACAAACACTTGGATACAACTCTGTTTGAGGAAAACTCAGAAAAAAGAACAAAGAAAAATGAAGAGACCCTGAGAGTTATGAGGGACACAATTAAAAGCAAAAATTTACGAGTGATTGAAATTCCAGAACAGGGGGAGAAAACAGAAAACACAGAGAGGATCACTGAGGGACTGCTGACAGAAAACTTCCCCAATATCATGAAAGACGAAAAGCTGCCCATCCAAGAAGCTCAACGAACACCATATAGAAGAAACCCCAAAACAAATTCACCAAGGCATATCATATTCACACTCGCCAAAGCCAAAGCCAAACAAAGAATCCTGAGAGCAGCTCATGAAAAACAAGAAGTCACATACAGAGATACAATAAGACTAAGCTCAGATTATTCGACAGAAACCATGCAGGCAAGAAGGCAACGGGATGACATATATAAAATCTTGAAAGAAAAAAATTGCCAGCCAAGAATAATATATATCCTGCAAAACTCTCGTTCAAATTTGATGGTGAAATTAGGTCATTTCCAGATAAACAGAAATTAAGGGAATATGTAAAAGTCAAACCAAAATTACAAGAATTATTAAAGGGAGTTCTCTGACCTGAGGACAAATAGCTTCAGCTCACAGGCAGAACCTAGGATGTAGGATCGTACGAGCCAGATACCAATCTAGGAAATGAACTCTCGAGGACTATCCAAAACCAAAAGAAATACAACAGGGAATCAGAGCAGTTAATCAGTAAATGACAACAACATCAAAACAATAAAAGAGGGAATAAACAGCATAGGAATGGAACCTTCTAATGAAAAGGAAGGCAAGGCGATACCAATTAATGGTAGACTGCTTCAAACGTAGAAAGAGAAGGGTAAAATTCATGGTAACCACAAAGAAAGTTAACAAACCGACTCATAAAAATAAAGACAGAAAACATAAAGTCTCGGCAAAAACAAAACCTACAAAAACAAAAGAAATGAAAAAAAAATCTACAAACAAAAGTAACTCAGCACAAGAGAGTAAGAAGAACAAAGAAAACTTCAGCACCACAAAAAAAAGCACTACAAAATGACAGCAACAAACTCACATCTATCAATAATTACACTGAATGTAAATGGACTCAATGCACCCATGAAGAGACGGAGAGTGGCAGAATGGATAAGAAAACAGGATCCATCAATATGCTGTCTACAAGAGACACACCTTAGAAACAAAGATGTGAATTTATTAAAAGTCAGAGGTTGGGAAAAAATATATCAAGCTAACAACTACCAAAAAAGAGCAGGAGTGGCAATTCTAATCTCAGATAAAATAGACTTTAAAACAAAATCTAACATAAAAGACAAAGAAGGACACTATATAATGATTAAGGGGATGATCCATCATGAAGACATAACCATAATAAACATCTACACAGCCAATGACAGGGCTCCAAAATACATAAAACAAACTCTAACAACACTGAAGAGAAACTGACAGTTCCACAATAATAGTAGGAGACTTCAACACACCACTCTCAGTAAAGGGCAGAACAACTAAGAAGAAACTCAGCAAAGATACAGAAGACCTAAAGGGCACAATCAGCCAACTTGACCTCATAGACATATATAGAACACTCCATCCAACTGCTGCAAAGTACACATTCTTTTCCAAAGCACATGGAATGCTCTCCAGAATAGACCACATCTTAGGCCACAGAGCAATCCTCAACAAGATCCAAAACGTTGAGATAATTCAAAGTATCTTCTCTGACCACAATGCCATCAAGGTAGAAATTAACAATAGAAAGATCAAGGAAAAAAATCAATTACATGGAAACTGAATAATACCCTGCTTATACATCAGTGGGTAATAGAAGAAATCAGAGATGGAATAAAAAAATTCCTAGAATCAAATGAGAATGAGAACACATCATCCCAAAACCTTTGGGACACAGCAAAGGCAGTCCTCAGAGGACAATTTATAGCAATAGACGCACATATCAAAAAAGAAGAAAGGGACAAAATCAAAACATTAACTACACAACTCAAACAAATAGAAAGAGAACAGCAAAAAAAAGCCCACAACCAACAGAAATAAGGAAAAAGTAAAGATCAGAGCAGAAATAAACAAAATAGAGAACAGAAAAACAACAGAAAGAATCAACAAAACCAAAAGTTGGTTCTTTGAAAGAATCAACAAAATCGACAAACTACTGGCCAGACTGAGAAAAGAAAAACAGAAGAAGACACAAATAACCCAAATAAGAAATGAAATGGGGGAGATTAGAACAGACCCAACTGAAATAAAAAGGATTATAACAGAATATTATGAAAAACTATACTCCAACAAATTTGAAAACCTAGAGGAAATGGATAAATTTCTAGAAACACATGGCCTACCCAAACTACAACAAAGTGATGTTGAAAATCTGAACAGACCCATAACAAGAGAAGAGATTGAAAAGGTAATAAAAAAACTCCCCAAAAAAAAAGCCCTGGCCCAGATAGCTTCACTGGAGAATTCTACAAAACATTTACAGAAGACCTTGTACCAGTACTACTCAAGCTATTTGTACCAGTACTACTCAAGCTATTTGTACCAGTACTACTCAAGCTATTTCAGAGCATAGAAGAGGAAGCAACACTTCCAAATTCATTCTATGAAGCCAGCATAATGCTGATACCAAAACCAGGCAAAGACGTCACAAAAAAAGAAAATTACAGACCAATATCTCTCATAAATACAGATGCAAAAATTCTCAACAAAATTCTAGCCAACAGAATTCAGCATCAGATCAAAAAAATGATACCTCACGAACAAGTAGGATTCATACCAGGTATGCAAGGATGGTTCAACATTAGGAAATCAATCAACGTAATCGACCCCATAAATAAAACGAAAGAAAAGAATCACATGATCATCTCAATTGACACAGAAAAGGCATCTGACAAAGTCCAACACCCATTCCTGATAAAAACTCTCAATAAAATAGGTATATAAGGGATATTTCTCAACATAACAAAGGGCATCTATGCAAAACCAATGGCCAACATCATTGTTAATGGAGAGAGGTTGAAAACATTCCCCTTGAAAACAGGAACAAGACAAGGATGCCCTTTATCACCACTCCTATTTAACATTGTGCTGGAAGTACTAGTTAGAGCAATAAGGAAAGAAAAAGAAATAAAAGGCATCCAAATTGGTAATGAAGAAGATAAACTGTCCCTGTGTGCAGATGATATGATAGTATACATAGAAAACCCTAAAGACTCCACGAGAAATCTACTGGAACTAATAGAAAGATTCAGCAGAGTAGTAGGATACAAGATAAACATTAAAAAATCGGTTGGATTCCTATACACCAGTAAGGAGAACGATGAAAAGGAAATCAGGAAAACAATACCATTTTCAATAGCCCCTAAAAAGATAAAATACTTAGGACTAGATCTGACCAGGGATGTAAAAGACCTATACAAAGAAAACTACAAAACAGTACTGCATGAAACCCAAAGGGATCTAAATAAATGGAAAAACATTCCATGTTCATGGACAGGCAGACTCAACATTGTGAAAATGTCTATTCTACCCAAAGCAATTTACAAATACAATGCAATCCCGATCCAAATACCAACAACATTCTTCAAAGAGATGGAAAAACTAATCAATAACTTTATATGGAAAGGGAAGAAACCCTGAATAAGTAAAGCACTACTGAAGAAGAAGAAGAATAAAGCTGGAGGACTCACACTACCTGACTTCAGAACCTACTATACAGCTACAGTAGTCAAAACAGGCTGGTACTGGTACAACCACAGATACATTGACCAATGGAACAGAATTGAGAACCCAGATGTAAATCCATCCACCTACGGTCACCTGATCTTCGACAAGGGCCCAAAGTCCATCAAATGGGGAAAAGACAGTCTTATTAACAAATGGTGCTGGCAAAACTGGATATCCATTTGCAAAAAAATGAAACAGGACCCATACCTCACACCGTATACAAAAACTACTTCAAAATGGATCAAACACCTGAATATAAAGCTTAAAATTATAAAGTTCACAGAAGAAAAAATAGGACCAAACTTCAGGCCTTAATACATGGTATTAACAGGATACAAACCATAACCATCAACGCACAAACCCCAATAGATAAGCTAGATAACTGGGATCTTCTAAAAATCAAACACCTATGCTCTTCAAAAGACTTCACCAAAAGAGTAAAAACAGAACCTACAGACTGGAAAAAAATTTTTGGACAATACAAGTCAGACAAAGGTCTAATCTCCACAATCTACAAGAAAATCCAACACCTCTACAACAAAAAGACAAATAATCCTATTAAAAAATGGGCAAAGGAAATGAACAGACACTTCACCAAAGAAGACATTCAAATGGCCAAGAGACACATGAGGAAATGCTCGCGATCACTAGCCATTAGAGAAATGTAAATTAAAACCACAATGAGATACCATCTCACCCCGGCATTACTGGCACGAATCAAAAACACTGGAAATAAGAAATGTTGGAGGGGCTGCGGGGAGATGGGAACTCTTATGCACTGCTGGTGGGAATGCAAAATGATACACCCATTTTGGAAAATGATATGGGGCTTCCTCAGAAAGCTAGAAGTAGTCATACGATTTGATCCAGCAATTCCGCTCCTAGGAATATATCCTAGAGAAATAAGAGTTGTCACTCAAATAGACATATGCACACCTATGTTCATGGCAGCATTGTTCACAATAGCAAAACAATGGAAACAACCTAGATGCCCATCAACAGATGAATGGATAAACAAACTATGGTACATACACACAATGGTGTACTATGCAACGAGAAAGAACAACAATGAATCTGTGAACCATCTCATAACATGGATGAAACTGGAGGACATTATGCTGAGTGAAATAAGTCAATCACAAAAGGACAAATATTTTATGAGTCCTCTATTGTAAAAACCCATGAACAATTTCACATACAAAATCTAACAGT
Source organism: Dugong dugon (assembly GCA_030035585.1). Lineage (NCBI taxonomy): Eukaryota > Metazoa > Chordata > Mammalia > Sirenia > Dugongidae > Dugong > Dugong dugon. Next base: position 119,558,233 of record CM057461.1, on the reverse strand, counting down.
TTTTGTTGGTTACCAGGGATGGGAGGGGTGGGGGGGAAATACTAAATAGGCAATAGATAAGTGTATCTTGGGTGAAGGGTGAGACAGTACACAATACAGGGGAAACTAGCACAACCTCTACAAGGAAAGGTCATGGAAGCCCCATAAACACATCCAAACTCCCTGAAGGACTGAATTGCTGGGCGGAGGGCTGTGGGGACTATGGCTCGGGGAACATCTAGCTCAATTGGCATGACACAGCTTATAAAGACAATGTTCTACATTCTATCCTGGTGAGTAGTGTCTGGGGTCTTAAAAGCCTATGAGCGGTCATCTAATATTCTCCACTGGTCTCATTTCTTCGGGAGCAAGGGAGAATGAAGAGAACAGGATACAAGGAAAAGATTAGTCCGAAGAACTAATTATCCACAGCTACCAAGGCCTCCACCAGACTGAGTTCAGTACAGCTAGATGGTGCCCGGCTACCACCACTGACTGCTCTGAACAGGATCACAACAGAGGGTTCTGGACAGAACTGGAGAAGGATGTAGAGCATAAATTCTAACTCACAAAAAAAAAGACCAGATTTACTGGCCTAAAGGAGACTGGAGAAACCTCGAGAGTATGGCCCCCAGACAGCCTTTTAGCTCAGTGGTGAAGTTACCTTCAAGGTTCACTGTTCAGCCTGGGAGTGGACAGCCCCGTAAAACCAAATGAGACTAACGAGGTACAGGAGTCCAGTGACAAGGGACAGAAGGCAGAAGGGGACAATGAAGCTTGTGAGTAAGGATACTGTTAATGTGTTGTGAGATTGTTAACCATTGTCATAGGGTAACATTTGTAGTAACTGTTAAATTAGAAACTGTTTTGTTCTGTAAGCCTTCATCTTAAGTGAGAATAACAGCACAATTGGAAGAGCACAGTCAATGTCACTGAACTGTGTATGTAGAAATTTTTGCAACGGTGTTATCTTCAGCTATGTGTATTTTCACCAAAAAAAAAAAAAGGTTGAGAAGTTAGAGGTTTAATACGTTGTGGGGTTGTTAACCAATGTTAAAAAACAACATGTGTACTACTGTTTCATGAGAAGGTATTTGTTTTGTAAGCCTTTACCTGAAGTACAATAAAATATAAAAAAATAAAATAAAAATAAAGTAAAAAAAAAAAAGTGTTAAAAAGCAAAGATGTCAATTTGAGAACTAAGGTACACTTGACCCAAGCCATGATATTTTAAATTGCCTCATATGCATGCAAAAGCTAGAAAATGAATAAGGAAGACCTAAGGATTGATGCCTTTGAATTATAGTGTTGGTGAAAAATATTGAATATACCATGGACTGCCAGAAGAATTTCTATGAACAAATCTGTCTTAAAAGAAGTACAGCCAGAATGTTCGTTAGAAGAGAAGATGGCGAGACTTGGTCTCACATACTTTGGACATGTTATCAAGAGGGACCAGCCTCTGGAGAAGAACATCAGGCTTGGTAAAGTAGAGGTCAGCAAAAAAAGAAGAACACCGTCAACTAGATAGATTGACACAGTGGCTGCAACAATGGGCTCAAGCATAGCAGTGATTCTGAGGATGGCACAAAATGACACCTAACAATCTTATACAGAAGCCAGCTGCCACATCTTTCTCCCACGGAGCAGCTGGAGGGTTTAAACTGCTGACTTTTCAGTCACCAGCCAAGCGCTTTAACCACTGGGCAACCAGGGCTTCTTTTATTCATTATTATAAACTAATATTTAAATAGGAAAAGAAAAAGATGCACCCTAAAAATCTTTTCACCCAATAGAATATTTTCTCACAAACCATATAACAATTGTGCTCATTTAAACTTTTAAGAGAAACTATTTAAATAAATAACCTTAAGCAAAGCAAGCACAAATTGTGAGATATATGATTCTTTATAACTTAATAGAATTAGTACACCTTCTCCTCTATTGTTATCCAACATTGTTGACCATCTTGTTATCCAACCTTTCACATTTATGACAACAGTTAAAAAAAAAATCTACTATCCAACTAATTTGCATATTAATAACATACATGTGACAGTAACAAATGCCTAGGTGTGAGTCTAGAGTAACACTGGCTGCTGTGATGTTTAAGGTTATGTGTCAACTTGCCTGGGCTATGATTCTCAGTGGTTTGGTAGTTACATAATGATGTAATGTGGCAGTTATGTAATGATGTAGTTGTCCTCTATTTTGTGATATGATGTGGCCATCCTCCATTTTTGCATTAACACCAACTTTCTTGCACAATGACCTGGTCTTTGGAACCTAACTGTGTTGATAAGTGAGGAGAGCATAAATCTCAAAAAACACGAAACCAAACACAACCAAACAAATTTACCCCAAATATAATGTAACCATGTCACCTCTAAATGTTACTACTTGACTCTTAATAAACTTCTTATATTTTTAAATGCAGCATCCTGGAAAATAGAATATGGAAAAGGACATTGAGATGGTAGGTAACTATAAGACTAAAATACTAAATTCCCATGTTCCCAGAACACAATACAAAGATCTAAGTAAATGATATGCTTAGGGAACAGGGTATAAATTTTGTGCCTCATTTTTAAACAAAATATAAAAGTTAAAGTTTTAAAAAGCTGATAAAAGAGATTTATTTAAGCTAGTTAAGCTATAAAACAATCAATTTATACAGTATAAAAAAGGTATTCAGTCTGTCAGTTTGTGGTTGGGGGCTTGCGTGTTGCTGTGATGTTGGAAGCTATGCCACCATTATTCAAATGTCAGCAGGGACATCCATGGTGGATGGGTTTCAGCTGAGTTTCCAGACTAAGACACACTAGGAAGAAGGATCTGGCAGACTACTTCTGAAAAAAATCAGCCAGTGAAAACCTTATGAATAGCAGTGGAACACTGTCTGATACAGTGCTGGAAGATGAGTCCCTCAGGTTGGAAGGCACTCAAAATACCACTGGGGAAGAGCTTTATGACATGGATGGAGTTAAGCTTTTGGGATCTTCATTTGCTGATGTAGCACCACTCAAAACGAGAAGAAACAGTTGCAAACATTCCTTAATGATCGGAACATGGAATGTACAAAGTATGACTCTCGAAAATTGGAAATCGTCAAAAATGAAATGCATAAACATCGATATCTTAGGCATTAGTGAGCTGAAATGGACTAGTATTGACCATTTTGAATCAGACGATCATATGGTCTACTATGCTGGGAATGACAACTTGAAGAGGAATGGCACTGCATTCATTGTCAAAAAGAGTATTTCAAGATCTATCATGAAGTACAACACTGTCACTGATAGAATAATATCCATATGCCTACAAGGAAGATCAAATTTACACAACAACCACTAATGCCAAAGATGAAGAAATTGAAGATTTTTACAACTTCTGCAGTCTCAAATTGATAGAACATGCAATCAGGATGCAATGATAATTACTAGTGATTAGAATGCGAAAGTTGGAAACAAAAAAGGATTGGTAGTTGGAAAACATGAAAGAAATGATGCCGGAGACTGCATGACAGAATTTTGCAAGACCAACAACTTCTTCATTGCAAATACTTTTTTCACCAACATAAATGGTGACTATACACGTGGACCTTGCCGGACAGAATACACAGGAATCAAATTGACTGCGTCTGTGGAAAGAGATGATGGAAAAGCTCAATATCATCAGTCAGATCAAGGCCAGGGGCCCACTGTGGAACAGACCATCAGTTGCTCATATGCAAGTTCAAGTTGAAGCTGAAAAAAATTAGAAGTCCAAGAAAGACAAAGTACGATCTTGACTGTATCCCACCTGAATTTAGAGACCATCTGAAGAATAGATTTGATGCACTGACACTGACAACTGAAGACTAGATGAGTTGTGGAATGACATCAAGGACATCATACTGAAAAAAGCAAAAAAAAAAAACCCAAACTCATTGCTGTCAAGTCGATTCTGACTCATAGAGACCCTATAAGACAGAGAAGAAGTGCCCCATAGGGTTTCCAAGGAACGCCTGGTGGATTTGAACTTCTGACCTTTTGGTTAGCAGCCGTTAGCTCTTAACCACTATGCCACCACGGTTTCCTGAAGAAAGCAAGAGGTCATTAAAAAGACAAGAAAGAAAGACAAGATCAAAAGCAACATCAGAAGAGACTCTGAAACTTGCTCTTGAACGTCCAGTAGCTAAAGCGAACTGAATACAAGATTTCAAAGGGCGGCTCGAGAAGACAAAGTATTATAATGACAAGTGCAAAGACCTGAAGTTAGAAAACCAAAAGGGAAGAACACGCTCGGCATTTCTCACGCTGAAAGAACTGAAGAAAAAATTCAAGCCTTGAGTTGCAATGTTGAACGTTTCTATCGGCAAAATACTGAATGACGCAGGAAGCATCAAAAGAAGGTGGAAGGAGAATAGAGAGAGTCACTGTACCAAAAAGAACTGGTGGACATTCAACCATTTCAGGAGGTAGCATGTGATCACCTATGGTACTGAAGGAAGAAGTCCAAACTGCACTGAAGACGCTGGTGACAAAGAAGTCTCCAGGAATTGACGGAATACCAATTGAGATGTTTCAACAAACAGATGAAGTGCTGGGTTGTCTATGCCAAGAAATTTGGAACAAATCGATATTTATGCCTATTCCAAAGAAACGTGGTCCAACCAAATGTGGAAATTATTGAATAATATCACACGCAGGTAAAATTTTGCTAAAGATCATTCAAAAGCAGTTGCAGCAGTTCATTGACAGGACACTGCCAGAAATTCAAGCCGGATTCAGAAGAGGACGTGGAACAAGGGATATCATCGCTGATGTCAGGTGGATCCTGGCTGGAAGCAGAGAATGCCAGAAAGGTGTTTACCTGCGTTTCACTGACTATGCAAAGGCATTCAACTGTGTGGATCATAACAAATTATGGATAACATTGCGAAGAATGTGCATTCCAGAACACTTAATCATGCTCATGAGGAACCTGTACGTAGATCAAGAGGCGTGCTCGAACAGAACAAGGGGATACTGCATGGTTTAAAGTCAGGAAAGGTTGTGTGTCAAGATTGTTTCATTTTACCATACTTATTCAATCTGTATGCTGAGCAAATAATCTGAGAAGCTGGACCATATGAAGAAGAATGTGGTATCAGGATTGGAGGAACTCATTAACCCGTGCTATGCAGATGACACCACCTTGCTTGCTGAAAGTGAAGAGGACTTCAAGCACTTACTGATGAAGGTCAAAGTGTACATCCTTCATTATGGATTACACCTCAACATAAAGAAAAACAAAAATCCTCACAACTGGACCAATGAACAACATCCTGATAAACAGAGATATGATCGAAGTTGTCAAAGATTTCATTTTACTTTGATTCACCATCAACGCCCATGGAAGCAGCAGTCAAGAAATCAAACGGCTTATTGCATTGGGCAAATCTGCTGCAAAATACCTGTTTTCAAGTGTTAAAAAGCAAAAATGTCACTTTAAGGACTACCGTGCACCTGACCCAAGCCATGGTGTTTTCAATCATCTCATATGCATGCGAAAGCTGGACAATGAATCAAGACTGAAGAAGAATTGATACTTTTGAATTATGGCGTTGGTGAAGAATCTTGAATATACCATGGACTGCTAGAAGAATGAACAAATCTGTCTGGAAGAAGAAGAGCCAGAATGCTCCTTAGAAGCGAGGATAGCAAGACTTCCCCTCATATAGTTTGGATATATTATCAGGAGGGACCAGCCTCTGGAGGACATCATGATTTTTAAAGTAGAGGGTCGGCGAAAAAGAAGAAGATCTCTATGAGATGAACTGACACAGTGGCTGCAACAATGGGCTCAAGCACAACAACAATTGTGAGGATGGTGCAGGACCAGGCACTGTTTCGTTCTGTTGTACACAGGATTGCTATGAGTTGGAACCGACTTGGTATCATCTAATAACAACATAGTGGAGCCCAATGATTATGGCATACAGATATCTGCAAAGATAACCAGATCCTAGTATCTCTTGTGAAACATTAAAAGAAAAATCATTTTCAAAATAGTTTTACATTATTTACTGTTTCTTTGAAGACTAGTAATTTAAAAATCACATACAGACAAGTATAAATGTATGTATGCGCAGCCACCAGACCTCAGATAAGAAGATTCCATTTCCTAGTTACTGGACATAGTATTACTTATACTAGTATGGTAAGGTTCACATTTATTAATTATACATTATTTATGGAATCTTGCTTTAAGATGTATATCTTTTAAAAATATTTGCTATGGGCAATGGAAGAAGACATTAGTTAAATTCACTAGAGAAAGCAGAGACACATAAGATGGGATTAATCGTTTCACGACCAATGCTGTCAACTAAAATAGTTAAACGTCAATAGGCATGTTGTGATTCAGCAGGATCAGAACATGAAATCAGAAGACATTTTTATAAGTAAAAAAAAAAAACAAAAAAAAACAACCCGTTGCCGTTGAGTGGATTATGACTCATAGCCACCCTATGGGACAGAGTAGAGCTGCCCCACAGAGTTTACATGGAGCGCCTGGTGGATTTGAACTGCCAACCTTTTTGGTTAGCAGCCGTAGTACTTAACCACTATGCCACCAGGGCTTCCTTTTTTATAAGTAGACATGACAAACAGGATGTTAATGCTCCTTCGTTAATCTGTGGACTGAAGAACATGTGTTACTTTGAAAAAAAAAAATCACAAATATGTTTTCTGGGACACCAGAAATATATCATGGGGCATTTTCAAACATCAAATTAGCAACTACCAAGAAAATGTACATCTAAAAATACAGAACTTGAACAAGCTTCAAGGTAGAATAAATCTCCATCTGCATCTAAGACTGAGAGATTATTGGAAGCATCGTCCTTCTTGTCTGTTATATTTCATCTGAGTGCTCCAATTTGCGTGTGTTTGTGTGTTTTGAAGGCAGTTAGAAAAAGTAGAAGGTTACAACTAAAAAAAAATATCAGTGGGTAAGGGACAATAATGTTGTAGGGCTATGAGAAACTGGTATACTATCTTCCTCATTAAGGTCATGGTAAAAGATGAAATACAAAACGAATTATTCTATCTTGCCTGAGATGTACATCCCCAAATATACAAAAACTGCATGTAAAAATAGTCTCAACAGAAAGTCTGAGGCCTCCCTGAAGAACCTGAAATCATTAAAATGCCTCTGCTCTGTTAATCTGTGTGTCTTGCTGTTTATACTGTATGAAAGGAGGAAGGTCTGTACTGTGTAAAATCACCATGGAAACAGAAGTCTCAAGAGCAGTAAGCTTTTACACACACACACACACACACACACACACACACACACACACACACACACACACACATCCCTGTAACTAGTCTTCACAATCCAGCACGCTTGTACTAGGGTCCCCTTGTTTGTGACTGCTCTTAGTTACTAGGGTGCTTAGGACTTTGTCCTTACATAAAAGACAGAGTAGTGTCAGGTTTGGCAGGACTCTTGAAATGGTTATAGCACAGAATGTTAAGGCAAATGGTACTCTCTTTGACAGATAAGTGAACTGAGTATGTTACACTTCTTCTGTCTCTCTGGCCTGTGAGTCGAGGTTGGTCCCTCATATTCAGAGCCAAAATTTTGTGAAAAAATATGAATAGAAAAATTTTGTCTTCTGGGGACTTGACTTTTTGTTTGGCCATGGGGCTCTTGCTTCCTGTAGGGCCACAGGCTCATAAGGAAGCCTTACTTTCTAGAGTGCAGAAATATTCTGGTGCCTCCTATAACTAAGAAAAAAAGTTCTAGGTCACATTCTGAAAGAGGACCCAGGAGATGGCCGCCAAAGACTATTCTATTCTTCTTCAGTACCTTATCTGATGTACAAGACTCATTTCTATAGCAGGTAACATTATTATCAAAAAGAATGAGATGACTGGGAAATACTATTTCAGAGGGAGATGGAAACATGAAGCCTAATAACATTCTTTGGTCCACAGAAGAAAGCTATAGATGAAGGTTATCTGACAGTTTAAGAATATTCCAGATACTTGGAGTTTGTTGACTCAAGTAGAAACTACTATACACAGATGATATCCTTTAACAGTTGGATTTTGATGAAAGTAAAGACTTAAGGGGGAAAAACAATGGTATTTTTTTCCCTGTGTTTTATTTTTTAAATAATATTTTATTGTGTTTTAGGTGAAAGTTTACACAGCAAACTAGGTTTCTATTTAATAATTTTTATACAAATTGTTCTGTGCCATTGGTTACAATTTTCACAATGTGTCAGCATTCTCATTATTTCCATTCTGTTTCTTCTGTTTCCGTTGATCTAGCTTCCCTTCCCCTCCTTGCCTTCTCATCTTTGCTTTTGGGTAAATAACAACTGTACTTCTTGAAACTATTTCTAATCCAGTTCTCTTGAGTATACCTAGGTTCTTCGGTCTCACACATAATTATGTTACCTTTTAAATATTATTAAGACAATGTCTCTAAACATTTTTACTTATCTAGAAAATGTGTGAAAAGCCTTGGAAAATAGAAACCATTATTGAAGTATCTTCTAGTTCTCTTCAAACTTTGCTTTAAATAGCAATTAATCTGCCTTGATGTCCACCGCAAAAGCGTGTCTGGCTGAATTCAATTTCCTGTTTTAAGCACACATTGTATCTGCATAAACTGGCATAACAGTGCTTTATCTGATTTCTACAATGAAAAATCTGAAAAGCATATATTAGTTGTAAATATCACTACAGTGCTGTTATATTAAATTGTTAAATATTAAATCGTGTGCTCCTAAAATATGTGTTCTAAATCCTAACCTCTATGTCTGTGGCTGGAACCAGTGGTTAAGAGCTCAGCTGCTAACCAAAAGGTCAGCAGATGAAATCCACCAGTTGCTCCTTGGAAATCCAATGGGGCAGTTCTACTCTGTCCTATAGGGTTGCTATGAGTCAGAACTGACTAGATGGCAACAGGAACAGGAATGGATGGATGCATTTGGGAATGGGTTATCTTATGTTATTGATGCATGATTAGTGTATCTTGAGTTGATCTCTTTTTTTTTGGGGGGGGTTCACTTTTTTTTTTTCCCTCTAAATTTTATTTTATTATTGCTGTTAAGAATACACACAGCAAAACATACACCAATTTAACAGTTTCTACATGTACAATTCAGTGACACTGATTGTGCAACCATCCTCACCCTCCTTTTCTGAGTTGTTCTTCTCTCATTAACATAAACTCACTGCCCCCTAAGGTTCCTATCTAATCTTTCAAGTTGCTGTTGTCAACTTGAAAACAGCATGGAGGATTCCATACAGATAGTTCTTAAAGAGCATAATGTTCAAAGCAGACCTTTTTTTTTTTTTTTTTTTTTTTACTAGTTAAGCTAAACTACTGTTGGTTTTAAGATGACTTCAGGGGATATTTTTGGTTTAAGGTTTAAAGCTTATCTCAGGGCAATAGTTTCAGGGATTCACCCACCCTCCATGGTGCCAGAAAGTCTAGAGTCCATGACAATTTGAAATTCTGTTTTCTTTGCTCTCTTTTGATCCGGGTTCTTCTATGCAATCTTTGATCAAAATGTTCAGTAATGGTAGCTGAGCACTATCCAGTTCTTTCTGGTCTCATAGCAAAGGAGGCAGTTGTTCATGGAGGCAATCAGCCACACATTCCATATCCTTCTCCTATTCCTGACTCTCCTTCTTCCTCTATTACTTCTGGTCAATAGAGACTAACTGCTGTGCCTTGGATGGCTGCTTGCAAGCTTTTAAGTATCCCAGATACTATGCAATGAACTAGGAGGTAGTTTGTTCAAAACCACCATGAGATATCATTTCACTCCCACTAGGATGGCTAAGAAGCCCTAGTGGTTAAGAGCTCAGCTGCTAACCAAAAGGTCAGCAGTTTGAATTCAGCAGCAGCTTGCTGGAAACCTTGTCGGGCGGTTCTACTCTGTCCTATTCGGTCACTATGAGTTGAACTGACTCGACGGCAAGGTTCTTTTTTTTTAGGATGGCTAAGATTAGGGGGAAAAAAAAGAAAATAACAAATGTTGGCGAGGATGTTGGGAAACTGGAACCCTTATCCATTACTAGTAGGAATGCAAAATGGTACAGCTGTTATGGAAAATAGTGTTCCTCAAAAAAACTAAAAATAGAACTCCCATATGACCCAGCAATTTCACTCCTAGGTATATACACAAAAGACTTGAAAGCAGAGACTCAAAAAGAGACGTGTATACCAATGTTCACTGCAGCACTATTCACAATAGTCAAAAGGTGGAAAGAAACCAAATGCTGATCAACAACAGATTAATGGACAAATTGTGGTACATGCATATAATAGAACACTACTCAGCCAGTAGGAGAAATGAAGTCTTGAGAATTGCTACTGTATGGCTGGAGCTTGAAGACATTATGCTGAGTGAAATAAGACAATCACATAAGGACAAATATTGTATGACCTCACTTACATAAGAAGACATGAAGAGGCAAATGTATAGCAAACAAAGTTTATTAGCGGGTTACCAGGGGCAAAAGGGAAGGGGAAAAAGAGGATTAACGGTGATAGAAAAATCTCATCAATTAAGCATAGGGTCACACAGCTGGATATTGTTATTGCTGCCATTAAGTTGTATGCCTGTAAAAAGCTGAATTGGCAAAAGTTATGTGACAGATATATTTATAACAACAACCCCCCCCCCCCAAAAAAAAAAAAAAAAGGCAGCAGCGATTGAGGCTGCTTAGGTACAACCAAACACCTCATGGGATTTGGATCCTTAGTTTGGAGGTTTAGGGTCACGGTTTTATGGGACATCCTAGTTAACTGGCCTAATAACGTGTTTAGTGCATCTGTTCTACCTCCCAGTTTGTTGAGTTAATCTCTTTTGAGATATAAAAAAGATTAAACACAACGTACCAAGTAGAGATGGGAAGAGAGATGCCAAGCCACATGAAGATTGCCCAGGAGGAGAATCTTAAAAGAGACAAGGACCGTCCTCCAGGGCTGACAGAGACAGAAAGGCTTCCTCTAGAGCTGGCACCCTCAATTTGGACTTCTAGCCTCCTAAACTGTGAGAAAATAAATTTTTGTTTGTTAAAGCCATCCACTTGTGGTATTTCTATTACAGCAGCACTAGATAACTAAGACAAGCACTAACTTGTTCATAAATATTTTACAATTCCTGAATTCTGTCCAAGAATGTTGTTATTGTTATTAGGTGCCGTTAAATCAGTTCTGACTCATAGCAACCCTACGTACAACAGAACGAAACACTGCTTGGTCCTGCGCCATCCTCACAATCATTGCTATGTTTGAAGCCACTATTCCAGCCACTGTGTCAATCTAGCTCATTGAGGGTCCTTCCTCTTTTCACTGACCCTCTACAAAAATTACTAAAAATAATTTTCAGGAAAAAAAAAAAAAACTAAATACAAACTTCCGCAAAAAATCATTTTAAACTGAATGTTCATTAAGTATTTTTACTCTGTGTGCTAATTAAAATACAGGTGTCAAACCGTCCATAAAAAAATGTATATTTTATACCTGTAAAAGGGCAACTAGAAAAACATGGAGTTAAGAAATATAAAGTTTAAAAGAAGTGGACTACACATATAAAGTGTCCAACACTGTGTTTAACATGTAGCTGCTCATAAATGAACATGGTGCTCTCGTCTCCTGTAGGACCATAATATTTGAACAAATCATAAGTAAGTGATTCAATGTGATGTAAAATGTCAGTAGCCTTAGGAAAACATATTTAAGTGCTCGAAACTAACTCTCATATTTCTTCAAATACATTTTATCTTTTTTAGGTGGGGAAAAAAAAAAGTTACCAAATGTAGAAATGGGAATATCTGACAGTGGAAGATACAAGATAGATTATGAATGTTTAAAAACAAAACCAAAAAACTTCTAAAATTAAAACAAACTGTAAAAGATGATATTTACCATGAAAAAAAAGGTGAAGTGAGGTTTTCCTGTATTTTCCCAATGGGCTGTCTTTTTGGTGAAGATTATCAAGATAAAGGTAAATGTAGAGCAATTTTGGCCTAAGAATGAAATATGGCATTATAGATGGTAGCCTTTCCAATTGTCTCCCAAGGCAACAATTGTAAACTGAGAACATGTGTCTCTGTGTGTTGAGGAAGCAGAATGGAAAAAGAAAAGCTTTCAGACTTGCTAATTCTATTTTATTTTAGATAGTTAATAGAACTTTTATTTGCATATCACCAATACAGTAGAAAATTTAAATATTTATGTGGCATGTTTATATCATATTAAAAAAAACATTAAAGGCTGAAACTGGATATTTAATTTTTACACAAAGTACTAACTTGTGATATTTAAACTCTTTGGGGTTGTATGTGTATATCATGCATATGTGGCTTAGGAACATTCAGGTATATGTGTCCTAAGGCTAAATGCTAATTCTTATTTGGTGGTGGCCCATGAGTATATGTAGTGATAAATTCATAGTTCTAACCTAGTGGAAAGTTTGATTCCCAGCAGAGATAATTTTACTTAGTAGAGATTCACTTAACATAATCCCAAACATGTGAAAAACACAAATTAAGTAACACCCATTGGCTGGGAACCTCACGTCATCTGGTAGTTGGGTTCTTTATACTATTTATAGTAGGGCTAACCTATAGGGTTGCTATGAGTTGGAAATGACTCAACAGCAATGGGCTTGGGTTTTTTTAGTTAACCTTCAGAGTATGGTCAACACTTTGCTAGCTCTAACATATGTCACTCTGATGGACTATGTTAAACTCAATATTTCCAACTCTGATTTAAAAATTTGTATTTAAATTTTTTTTTAATAGCTGACTTCCCCTGTAGTGTGTGCTGTCCTTCCCTTCACCTAAGATAAATCTTGTCTACTATCTACTTAGTGACTAACTAGATGTATTTAAATTTTTTTAATTAAAAATTTCAAACATGTATATAAACATAGAGAAAAAAGTATGATGAGACATACGCTTCCCCCACTTGATTTAATAATTATCAACATTATGCCACACTTGCTCCATTTACTTCTTTCTTACAGAGTTTTAAAACAAATCCCACCCATCAGGTCATTTTGCCTCTACATACTTTTGTACACATCTCTATAAAATAAGGACTCTACAAAACCAGCTATTCCATTATGCTATCTAGTAATGAGTTTATAGTTAAAATTTCCTGAAGGTTTGAGAAATGGCTTTTTTAAAAGAATTTACTGTGTTTTAGGTGAAAGTTTACAGTGCAAATTAATTTTTCATTCAAAAACTTTATACACAAATTGTTCTGTGACATTAGTTGCAATCCCCACAATGAGTTAGCACTCTCCCCCATTCCCTATCCACTCTGGGTTCCCTGTATCCATTTGTCCAGTTTTCCTGTCCCTTCCAGCCTTCTCATCTTTGTTTTTGGGCAGGTGTCGCCCATTTGGTCTCGTATACTTGACTGAACTAAGAAGCACGTTCCTCGTGTGTGTTACTGTTTGTTTTATAGGCCTGTCTAATCACTGGCTGAATGGTGGACTTCCAGAGTGGCTTCAGTTCTGATTTAGCAGGGTGTCTGGGAGCCATAGTCTTGGGCATGAGAAATGGCTTTCTTCAGTTGCCTTGTACTAGACAGACTCAAATAAGGCTCACTGACTGTATTTGACTGCTACTGTTATTTAAGCCCCTTAATCTAGACAGGGGCTCCCACCTACTCATTTTCACTAAATCACAGGAAACCATAGCAACAAACCTACAGCATGCATCATATTCTGGATTTGTCTGATGATTTTCTCATGGTGTCATTTATATAATTCTCTATCCCCAATATTTTCTTACTAGCAGAAAGAGCCAAAAGCTTGCAGGTTCACCTTCTGTGGTTAGACTACTTTATGGATGGTGCTATGTTCTTCATACCATACCACAACTTTTAGTGTTGCCAAGATCAATCAGCCATTTCTGATGGTGGCAGCCTGATTGTCAAGTTCACCATCAGCCTTTCTCCTAATGCAGTGGTTCTCAACCTTGGTTGCACATGGCAGTCACCTATGGTAGGGGGCAGGAAGGAGAGTTTAGAAACTACTGCTGCCTGAATACAACAAAGAGGTTTCAATTTATTTAATATGGGTTGTGGCCTGAACGTTGGTATTTTTAAGAAGTCCGTATTTGATTCTTACGTACAGCTGGGGTTGAAAACCTAAAGATTTTGGTATCCACTGACAATCTTTGCTTGAATCAATTATTTCATTATGGGCTGCAAATCAGCCATTTTAAAATTTTATTATTTTATCTACATTTATCAGTTAGAATTCTTTTAGAATATTTTATAATCTTTAGACTGCCTTTAATAGCTAGGGTTACTTGGCTACCCTAGAATACAGTTTGTAGAGGACAGGCAGGATAAACTCTGGATTCTTCTCTTTAATTGCTAGTTTTTAGAGTAAGGCAGTACTTCTCAAACTTTGCACATTGGAATCACCTGGGGGATCTGTAAAAACTACTGAGGCCTGGTTTCCACCCCAGACTTTAGGATCTAATTGTGTGGCGTAAGGCCTGGGCATGGGGATTTTAAAAAGCTCTGTAGGTGATTCTAACACGCAGTAAAGTTTGGGAACCTCTGCAGTGAGGTGTTGGTACCCCAATTACCTCTAATGATGATGAAATAGTTTTGGTTTTTGCTTGTTCTGGTGGTGGCTCTTGCATTTCTGTTTGTGTAAAAATGTATCTGACCATTTCGAGCCACATACGAAAATAATAGAAAGTCAAACTGACAGAAAACATTATGCAATTTTATTTAATTCCAAGATGAGATTTAAATGGTTTTACTCTGTTTAATCCTTACATAAACCTTGTGATATAGGGAAACTTGAAACAGATTTTTTAAAGCCTAATAGTTTATATTAAAATTTTACACTTTTGGTGACACAGTAAGGTAGGTAGGCATAACAGCTGGTGTAGGTAGGAGTGTACATTGTGAAGCATTTTTGGTGGGCAATCTGACACTATTTACCAAAATAAAAATGTATATACCCTTGCTCAGGCACCTCCACTTGTAGAAATCTAATCTACAAAGGTAACAGATGAGCACAGAAAACCTTCACTATTATCTGTCAAGGTGAAAAACTGGAAAAAATAACACGTCCATTAATAAGGGACTGGTAACACAAATCTTCCAAACAATAAATACTATTCAGCCATTAAAAAGGAAGCAGATCTTCATACATGGACAGAGAAACACATACATAGTTTTACTTTGTTGTTAAGGAAAAACCTAAATTAAAGAACAATGTATCCTTTGTATTTACAAAAAAAAAACCCCAAACATGAGAGTATGGATATTTACACACACACAAAAATTGAATTAACAGTTTTGTGTGTTTTATTCCAGATTTTCATCTATACCTTGGGTATGTGTATTTAGATGTGGGGGGTGGTAGCTACGGTGTGGGAAGATGTGGGAATGAAGAGGATTTTTTTTCTTTCACTTCAAATTCTTCTAAACTTTTATATTTCATTTTAAGAAAAGAAGTCTGTCTTTACTTTTATAATGTAAAATTTAAAAAGTTAAGAAAAACCTTTGTGGTGGTGGTCAGAAAGCTACACAGCACTGCAGTTACTGTGAAAAGAAGGAAGCCTGCCATGAATAAACGATGAAAAAGGTCTACAAAAATAAGGGAGGAAAAACTCTGATTCTAAGGCAGGTTTTAAAACAAATTCTTATTCCTTCCAGTATTCAGAAGAGAAACAGAAAGGAATATAGGATAAAATTATGTCATTTGTACAACTTACAGCCACCATAAATCGTAACATCTGAAGTCCTCAATAAAATAATAGTCCTATATACATGATTGCTAATTTAATATTCTATTTATGAATATATATAATACAACCTAACTTCCTACAATATCTCCTTTATAAATTCAAATTGTGTTCATTTCTACTGAGGCATAAAGTGTTTCCATTTAAGTTCATCTCTTATCTCATGATGTGCTGATGTTTTTTTGTGCTGTAAATTACCTGCTCCAGATGGAAGAAGAAAGAAAGATAAATTGACTGAGGGATTAGTCTCTCATTTATCTTTTATCTTTAGTAGTTACTTTTTTTTTTTTTTTTAATACTCATCCCAGTGGTGGTGGTGGGGAACTTGTGTTCATACTTTTTAGAAACAAAATTTCAGTATATAAACAAAATACAAAACCTAGCCCCTATAAAGTCTTAGGAGCCCTGGTGGCACAGTGGTTAAGAGCTCAGCTGCTAATCAAAAGGTAGGCAGTTCGAATATACCAGCTGCACCTTGGAAAGCCTATAGGGGCAGTTCTATTCTGTCCTATAGGGTTGCTATGAGTCGGAACTGACTTGACTTTGTTTTCTGGTTTGGCATAAAGCTTTAAGTTTAGTTGTATATATTAACTACTAATGTCACTGCAATAGATTTAAATAGAATGTGAAAATCATGGTACTTAAATACATGTAATATATAGTAAATGAATGCAGCACTGGGAAGGTAAATGATCTTTGGCTTAATATTTCTATTTTATTACAATCTTTTCTCTTCCCTTCCCTTCGCATTTACTGTGAAACATCAAAAATCCTTAGGATATGGAATTGTTACTATTTTCTCATCTATTTATCACTCATCGCAAAAGACCCATCTAAGACTATTAACCCCTTAATGCCTCTGGGGCCAACCAGAAATTCCCCCCACTTTCAAATGCTCCTGTGTCCCTTGCTTTACCACAGACACTAACCTTCTTTGGCCTCTTTAATTTCTTATACATGAGCACCAATTGCCCATCACTTACTTAACAATCATTAATATCCACTCCTACAACTATTGCTTGAACACTTCTAGGACTATGTAATGAGGCTGATTCTCTGGCTGGGAGAGAATACAACAGTGCTCTGGGCTCCTTGTAATCTGCAGGGGTAGGGTGAGCAGGGCCAGCAAAAAACATAGATTCTGGGGCTGATTTTCTCCCTCTCATATATTTTACACATTATGTACTAAATCTGGCAACTGCTTATACTCTTATCCATCTCCCCCCACCCCCACCCCACAGCACCACCCCCAGCAGAAAAACTGAAATTGTGACTTGCAGCAAATTTCACATTACAAGATGTGGCTGGACAGGTTAGGTAACAACCAATGATCAGTCTGACAAATGGATTCCATCTATGGCTTCAACATATTCCTTCTTTCCTGTGGACAGCATACGCTATGCACAGCTATTTTTATGATTCAATTTGTGTGATTTTTCTTAAACAAGAGGTAAATCCAAGGACTTTTCTTTAAAAAATATTTAGAATAATATTTTCATCATGAAGAAATATGATTTTACGTGCATATATTTGCATTCTTACTTTTCTCAGGCCTTTACCTATTATTTTAACTTATATTTTCTGTGATTCTGATGTTTATTTCTTTATTGTATTATATGTGTTCTTGAAAGCTACCTCAATTTTTGATGGAACGTAAGGGATTGTATAAATAAACAAAATGTTAAAAGATATAAAGTGAACAATGGAAAAATGACTCACTAATAAGAAAGGAAACACCAGGATAACATTTCCTCTTAACTCATTTCTAGCAGAATGTACGTTAAAAAACAAAAAACAAAAATGCAGACGTCTAAGAAATGCAAGGCTAAGGAAAAGAGAAAGCTGAAGCAAAAAACAATAAACCTTCCTCCTCATAAAAGATGAAAAGATGTACCTTTATGTTTTTAGAGAGCAAATATCTAACTCTGGTAAGCTAAAAATCCACAGGGAGTGCAAAAGGCAAGATAAGGATAAAGTATAAATACTTCAAAACTACTTTATTACTTCAAGGGAACTTTCTCCTTAAGACTTCTTCCCAACTCACCTGGGAGAATACAAATGTTTTGTAGAATGGGTGGTTCTTCCTCATTCTTTGTTTTTTTTTTTTTATTGTACTTTAGGTGAAGGTTTACAGAACAAATAGTTTCTCATTACACAGTCAGTATGCATACTGTTTTATGACATTGGTTAACAAACCAACAACATGTCCACACTCTCCTTTCTCGACCTTGGAGGACACTTTTTCTTTTTTGGTAAAAATATACATAACCAAAGAGATACCATTTCAAAAATTTCTACGTGTACAATTCAGTGACACTGATTATGTTCTTCCAGTTGTGCTGCTATTCTCACTATCCTTTTCCAAATTATTCCATCACCATTATCTTCAACTCACTGCCCCCCCAGGCTTCCCATCAAACCTTCTGAGTTGCTGTTGTCAATTTAATCTCACATAGATAATTCTTTTTTTTTTTTGGTACTTTAAATAAACATTTACAGAAAAGAATAGTTTCTCATTCAACAGTTAGGACACATATTGCCCTATGACAATGGTTAACAACCCCAGGACATGTTAACACCGTTCTTTCTCAGCCTTGGTTTCCCTATCACCAGCTTTCCTGTCCTCTCCTACCTTCTAGTCCTTGTCGCCGGACTGCTATGTCTCATTAGTCCCGTTTTGTTTTATGGGGCTGTCCAATCCCCAGCTAAACGGTGAACCTCGGGAGTGACTTCACCACCGAGCTGAAAGGGTGTCCGGGGGCCATACTCTCGGGGTTTCTCCAGTCTGTCAAGCCAGTAAATCTGGTCCTTTCTTGTGTGTTAGAATTTTGCTCTACATCCTTCTCCAGCTCTGGCCAGGACCCTCTGTTGTGGGTCGGAGCAGTGAGTGGTGGTAGCTGGGCACCATCTAGCTGTACTGGACTCAGTCTGGTGGAGGCCTTGGTAGCCGTGGTCCATGAGTCCTTTGGACTAATCTTTTCCTTGTGTCTTGTTCTCTTCGTTCTCCCTTGCTCCCAAAGGGGTGAGAGTATCTTAGATCTGACTGCTCACAGGCTTTTAAGACCCCAGACGTTACTCACCAAGGTAGAATGCATAAACTGTGTTATGCCAATAGAGCTAGATGCTCCCTGAGGGCATGGTCCCCACAGCCCTCTACCCAGCCATTCAGTCCTTCAGCGAGTTTGGATGTGTCTATGGAGCCTCCATGGAATTTCACTGTACAAGTTGTACTGGCTTCCCTAGTATTGTGTACTATCCTACCCTTCACCAAAGTTACCACTTATCTATTGTCTATTTAGCATTTCCCCCCACTGCTCCCATCCCTTATAACCAACAAAGATTGTTACTTTTTTTTTTTTTAGTCTCATTTGTTTATTTATTTATTTTATTTTATTTAAACACCATTTCAAAACTTTTTACTTACACATTTAAGTGATATTGACTATGCTCTTCCAATTGTGCTGCCATTCTCGCCCAAGATGAAGGCTTACAGGACAAAACAGCCTCCCATTTAATAGTTACTACAAATGTTGCTCTATAGCAGTGGTCAACAAGGATTGTTACTTTTTGTGTGTAAACTTTTTCATGAGATTTTACAGTAGAGGTCTTATACAATATTTGTCCTTTTGTGATTGACTTATTTCACTCAGCATAACATCCTCCAGTTTCATCCACGTTATGAGATGCTTCACAGATACATCATTGTTCATCGTTGCATACTACTCCATTGTGTGTAGGTACCAGTTTGTTTATCCATTCATCTGTTGATGGGCATCTAGGGTGCTTCCATCTTTTTGCTATTGTGAACAATGCTGCCATGAACGTGGGTGTACATATGTCTATTCGAGTGATGACTCTTATTTCTCTAGGATATATTCCTAGGAGTGGGATTGCCAGATCGTATGGTATTTCTATTTCTAGCTTTCTAAGGAAGCAGCATATCATTTTCAAAAATGGTTGTAACATTATGCATTCCCACCAGCAGTGCATAAGAGTTCCGATCTCGCCGCAGCCTCTCCAACATTTGTTATTTCCAGTGTTTTTGATTCGTACCAGTAATGCCGGAGTGAGATGGTATCTCATTGTGGTTTTAATTTGCATTTCTCTAATGGCTAGTGATTGCGAGGATTTCCTCATGTGTCTGTTGGCTGCTTGAATATCTTCTTTGGTGAAGTGTCTGTTCATTTCCCTGGCTCATTTTTTAACTGGATTATTTGTCTTTTTGTTGCAGAGGTGTTGGATTTTCTCATAGATTACAGAGATTAGACCTTTGTTTGACTTGCAATGTCCAAAAATTTTTTCCCAGTCTGTAGGTTCTCATTTTACTCTTTTGGTGAAGTCTTTTGAAGAGCATAGGTGTTTGATTTTTAGAAGGCCCCAGTTATCTAGCTTATCTTCTGGAGTTTGTGTGTTGTTGGTTATGGTTTGTATCCTGTTAATGCCGTGTATTAGGGCCTTAAGCGTTGATCCTATTTTTTCTTCTATGAACTTTTATAGTTTTGGACTTTATATGAGGTCTTTGATCCATTTTGAATTAGTTTTTGTATATAGTGTGAGGTATGGGTCCTGTTTCATTTTTTTGCAGATGAACATCCAGTTCTGCCAACACCATTTGTTAAAAAGACTGTCTTTCCCCATTTGATGGACTTTGGGTCCTTGTCAAAGTTCAGGTGACCATAGGTGGATGGATTTACATCTGGGTTCTCAATTCTGATCCATTGGTCAATGTACCTGTCATTGTACCAGTACCAGGCTGTTTTGACTACTGTAGCTGTATAACAGGTTCTGAGGTCAGGTAGTGTGAGTCCTCCTACTTTATTCTTCCTCTTCAATAGTGCTTTACTTATTTGGGGCTTCCTAGATTCAGCCTGTGAGCTGATGTTGTTTGTTCTCAGATTGAAGGACTCCCTTTAATAAGTCTTTAAGTTTGGTTTGGTTTTTACATAGTTCCTTAATTTCTGTTTGTCTGGAAATGACCTAATTTCACTATCATATTTAAATGAGAGTTTTGCAGGATATATTATTCTTAGCTGGCAATTTTTTTCTTTCAAGGTTTCATATATGTCATCCTGTTGCCGTCTTGCCTACATGGTTTCTGCCGAATAATCTGAGCTTAGTCTTATTGTTTCTCCTCTGTATGTGATGTTTTGTTTTTCTCAAGCTGCTCTCAGGATTCTTTGTTTGTCTTTCATTTTGGTGAATGTGATATGTCTTTGTGATTTTCTTTTGGGGTCTATCCTATATGGGGTTCGTTGAGCTTCTTGCATGGACAGCTTTTCATCTTTAATGATATTGGGAAGTTTTCTGTCAGCAGTTCTTCAATGATTCTCTGTTTTCTGTTTTCTCCCCGTTCTGGAACTCCAATCACTCGATGATTTTTGCTTTTGATTGTATCCCACATAATTCTCAGGGTCTCCTCATTTTTCTTTGTTCTTTTTTCTGATTTTTCCTCAAACAGAATTGTAACCAAATGTTTGTCTTCAATTTTGCTGAGTCTGTCTTCTGCTGTTTCAAAACTGCTCCTCAGCTCTTCTATGACACTGTCCATTTCTGAAATCTTGTTGTTTATCTTTTGGATTTCTAATTGTTGTTTTTGTATGATTTCTAGTTGTGAATTTATTTTGGCATTTTGTTCCTGCATTATTTTCCTGAATTCTTCAATTTTTTTGTCTGTATTTTCCATGAATTTGTCTATTTCTTCCTCATTTTTGTCTGCTTTTTGCTTCAACTCTTGGATAATTCTGAATATTAGAGATTTGAATTCCCTACCAGTTAGGTCTAGTGCCTTTTCTTCTACTAGAAAGTCATGTGGTATTTTATTTTGGGTGCCTAATGGAATCATCTTGTCCTATTTTTGTAA
The DNA here is from genome assembly GCA_030035585.1 of Dugong dugon. Classification (NCBI taxonomy): domain Eukaryota; kingdom Metazoa; phylum Chordata; class Mammalia; order Sirenia; family Dugongidae; genus Dugong; species Dugong dugon. The sequence goes on along the minus strand of CM057461.1, from coordinate 119,536,612 downwards.
ATGTTTTGATATTGTCTGCTGTCTTCGGGGCATTTGGTAGTTATTTTCCTTATTTACTGACTGTAAATTTGTTCATCCTGCTTTTTTGTTTTATTTGGCTATGTCTGAGCAGGTGGGCTGTGTGTTCTTTGTTGTTTGCTCGTCTTTGGGCATGATACTTTTTGCCTCCTTCTCCAACTGGTAGGGTCAGTCGCTCAGATATGGTACAGCAGGGCAGGTCTAGCTGAAGAGGAGTTGCTGGGATGGGTTGTTTGTGGCACTTACTATGGCCACCAGGATGGGCTGGTAATCAGTGCAGGGCACGTTCTGGTAGGCCGTGCCTGGGCTGCTTGGTGGTGTGATGTTCAGTGCCCAGTGCAGACAGGCAGAATGGAGGAGGGAGACTGTGATGTGTGGGGTTAACATGGGTATGGGAGAGAGCAGAGAGGAATGGGAGCCAAAAACATACAAACAAAAAAGAGTGCTAGGGGAGCTTGCCGTTGGAGTGGAGAGATGAGAGACTATCAAATGGAGAAAAACAAAAAGGAGAAGAAGCAAAGAAAAAAAGGAAACAAAATAAAAAAATGAATAAATAAAAATTAGAAAGAAAGAAGAAAAGCAAAGCTCCCAGGGATACCTCCTGTGTGGCTGTGAGGTCTGGGGAAGTTACTCCCAGGCCGTGAAGTACAGCCTGGCTAGAAGGGGTAGAGGTGTCACTCAGCGCCAGGTATTCAGGGGACAGGAAGACAAGTATAGGGAAACGAGAAACTGAGTAATGAAGAAAGATAAAAAGGGAAAAAGAGGGAAAAGAAAACAAAACAAACAAATGAAAAAAAGAACAAGAAAAACTCTCAGAGAAAAACGGAAGAAAAGCCCCCCCACAAAGAAAAAAAAAAGAAAAAAGAAATGCTCTCAGGGATCCCTCCGCGTGTCCGCACAAACTAAGGTTGTAAGTCCCAAGCTGTGCAGTACTGCCCAGCTAGAACAGGCTCCCAATTAGAAAAAAGAAAAACAAAACAAACAAACAAACAAACAATTCTAAACAAAGAAACAAAAAGCCCCGGGATCCCACCAGTGTAGCAGCACCGGCCGGGAAGCAGTTTCATATTCGAGCAGTGTTTCACAGCCTTTCAGGAAGAAGCAAAGACGGTGCACGGAGCCAGATATTTGAGAGAAAGGATGGGGACGTGGTGAGAGGCAAGGAAGAAATCTAAAAAAGTGGAAAAAAGCAATAGCAGCAGTCAGCAAATGGCACTTAGGGAACAGGCCAGTGCTGGTGGGTGGAATCCAAGTGACAATGGAGTGAAGGTGGTGCTTCCCAGCCAAGAGACTGGCCACAGGAAGCAGAGCAGGCCAAGTGGGGATGAAGAAGGGGTGGGGGGGAAGCATATATTGAGGTTACCAGTTGTTCCGTCTCCTGCTGGAAGCTCCGTGAAGCTGCTTTCTTGTACCCCCGTCTGCTGATCTATGATAGGAGTCCAAGATAGCAGATCCATGCTGCGTTAGCTGATAGGGGACCTCTGCATGTATCTCTCTTCACTCTCTGTTCTCTGTCAGTTTCTTATTCCATTCGGTGTCTGGCTGAGTTCTTTATCTCTTCATTTGATGCTTAGGATTTCAGCATTGCTGTTTTCTCTGTTTGGCTTAGTTTTTCAGATCTTTGCTGTGAAGGGATGGCATGGTGCTTCTGCCTATAGTGCCATGTTGCCTGGAAGTCTTGGGAAGCAAAAATCTTAATCTTTTCCCCACTCTTTGGGAAGTATATCTTGCAGCTTGCAAACTTCAAAATGTGAGCTGAAGAGGTTTGGTTTTTTGCTTTCAAAGAGTCTACCATCATTCCCAAAACTAAACCAAATCCACTGCCATTGAGTCAATTCTGACCCATAGCGACCCTATAGGAAGTACAGAGTAGAACTGCCCCATAGGGTTTCCAAGGCTGTAAATCTTCACCAAAGAAGACTGCCACATCTTTCTCCCGTGCTATCATTGTTAGTACAGGTTAAAAACCAATCAACCAACCACAAAAAATAAGCAAACCAGAGTCTCCTGAACTGAATCATAAAGAAATGGACATCTTTTTTGCCTAGGGCATCCTGAGCTCTTCCCTTGAATATGATGCTGCAGAAAGTTAGCTATTTAAAAACAAACTTCAGCAGGTGGCCTCAGTTTTTTGTGTTTCAACAGCATGAAACATTCTGAAAACACAGGAGTAGGCAGAGGTCTCTCCCAGGCAGTGATCAAACCACTGCCCTCTAACAATTCACCTTATTGTTGAAAAGCTTTTACAGTGCTAAGCTTTTCAAGTCAAATTTTTAAATGTAATAATAATAAAAAGGTAGATGAATTGTCTGCAAGGAAAGATTCAGGATATTAAAGAAAAATGAGGAACAATAACAGTCCTTCAATCTTAAATCCTTTTGTGTGACTCTTTCTTATTTAGGAAACCAACAAGAAAGTGAATAAAGATGTTTCTTTTGTTAAGAAATCTCAAAAGACAAAGTAGCCAAAGGTAAAGTAGCCTGAAGACCTTTTAAATATTTTTCACATTCAAACCACCCTTGCCTCGTTCTCTGGAGGACTGCCTAATTCTAAAAACAAGGTAACTTACATAGTACATCTGGAATCTCTGGTCACAAAGTGGTAAAGAAAAAAAATAGTTAAAACTTTATAGTAAAAGCAGCAGCAAAACTGCTTTTTATCTGATTTACTTTTAATCAAACTTCTAAACGGCATCTATAGCTAAAAGAAATGTGAAACAGTTGATTTTACTTTATTATTCATAAAATCAAATTTCAGTTTTTCCACTCTTACAACTCATTGCCATTTAACAACTTAAATACTGTTAAGTATGGCTGAAAACAGGTAAATTAAAAAAAAAAATTAATGTTTCTATAGTTAAAATATTAAAAACTGGACTAAATACCAGCTGTGATTGCTGTGTTTGAAGGTCAATACCCTCTCCTCTTCCCCTCAAAAGAAAAAAGACTAAATAAACGTAACTCCTAGGTTTGAATATCAGTCTGGGCAAGACTGTGCTCCGACAGAAATAAAAGGCTAGGTATAATTACTGTGTGTGAATTATGAATGTAGCTCTGGTGAAGACAGAGGAACTGAAGTTGTATTTCTCTAATACTAAAGTATTTGGGAGGCTATCTGGACAAAATTTAATGTATTTATTGTAAATCACATTGAACATCTGTGTGAAATATATGTATACATTATATATCTATAAATCTAGTATATTAGTAGGGTGATTGTGCGGGGGGATGAGAGGTTAAAGAAAGTGATTGACAAAATTAATTTAAAGAAAAACATTAAGTGCATTTGATACTTGGATATGGTAAAAACATGAAGAAGTTGGTCAAGAGACTGAAGCTGAGTAAAAGTTTTGGAGGGGATGGGAGGTATAAAGGATGCCAAGGCTCCAGATACTTCCTCCCCAACCATGTGTCATCAAAATTAAGCTCACTCTCTCTGTACTGTAAATCAGCAACAATGCATATCTGGCTTCTGACTGTGAAAAATCTACAACTGCACAGTGCACAGGCTGGTGAAGATTGGGAGGAGAAATGCAGAGAAGCCAGAATGTTTTCCTGTTCTGCTTTAGGCAGTGTTTCTGGCAGGACAGTATCTCCTCTGGTTTTAGCTAATACTAGAAGCACTCTCCCCACCCACGCCCCAATGCCCCAGCTCCCAGGCTCTGACAAAACCACCCGCCCTGTGTCCCTGCAGCCCTAGATGTGATAGTGCCCCTGGTATCATTAATCCCCGGGATGCTTCACCATCCTGCCTGATCTCCCAAATCTTCCAACCAATACTTTCATAACTATAAATTCCCTATATTAAATTCCCTCTATTGAACAACATAATGGGGTCGCTTTTCCTGGACCATGACTGACACAGCTAAGATCCTTGGGATATAAAGAAGTCTTTCCCATCAAACACTATAACTCCAACAGATTAAAAAAGGGGTAGGGGGAGGCAAAATACCAGATATTTTATTTCTAGATAATTAGAAATGCAAATAATATCACTAATGAGAGAATATGAGAGGATCAATCTCACATATCTGGAGCAAGAGAATTATTACAATCTTTCAGGAAAGCAACTTGTTTACACATATCAAAAGCCTTAAAAACGTTCATATAATTTAACTTAATGATTTTCCTCTTAAAAATCTGGCCCCAGGTAAATCAAAGGTTCAAGATATCATTTTATATATAGGGATGTTTATCCCAATGTTAGTTATAAAATTAAAAATTAAAAACAACTCAAATGTCCAATAATACAGGTATCAATAAATATGGTATATACTTATAGCTTTCCTTTGTAGCATTTCCCCACCAATTGAGAGGTATATATAGTTATTAGCTTAAAATCTCTCACCTCCATTAAACCTGAAACTCTTAAGAGGGCAAGGATGTTTATTTTAAACACTGACAACTATGTGCCAGGCAATTGTTCAAGGCTATCAAGACATAACTCTGGAATAAATTAATTATGTAGTATTAAAGATAAACTTAGAGAAGAATTTTATACTAAATAGTAAATGGTTATGCTAATTCTATGAAAAGGTGGTAAATACAACTGCATATACATTATGTTCCCAATTTTGTTTAAAAATAAAAAATAAAATTATGTATAAAGCATATACATGCACAGAAAGACCAAGTGATGATATTGAGTATAAGTAATTTCATTTTCTTTTCATATTTTTCTGTATTTTCAAATATTCCATGATTAGTATATATTATTTTTAGAATCAGGAGGAGAATTATTTTTAAAAAGTAACCAACAGTCAATATGAAGGCAACTGGGAAGATTAAAATACAACAAGCTTTATATTCTTCATCATTGCTTGAAGAACTAAAGCTAAAAATTAACTAAAGAAACAAGACTATGTTAGCCATGAGGAAAATGCAAACCAAAACCACAGTGAGATACCACTTCACACCCAAAAGGATGTGTATAATAAAAAAGATAATAACAAGTATTTGCAAGGATGTGGAGAAATTGGGCACTCAGACACAGCTGCTGGGATGGTAAAATGGTGCAGCCACTTTGGAAACTAGTCCAGTAGTTCCTCAAAAGAAACAAAGTTACCATATGACCTTGCAATCCCACCTTTAGGTACAGGCCCAAGGGAAAAGAAAGCACACACAAAAAAGGAAAAGGAAAATGCCATACAAAAACTTGCATATGAATGTTCCTAGTAGCATTATTCATAATAGTAAAAAAGTGGAAACAACTCAAATATCCATCATATAACCACTAATGAACGGATAAATAAAATGTGGTATATTGATACAATGAAATATTATTTGGCAGTAAAAAGAAATGAAGTCCTGATACACGCCATGACACAGATGAAACCTGAACACATTATGCTAAGTGAAACAGGCCAGTCACAAATGACCATATATTATATGATTTAATTTACCTAAAATGTCCAGAACAGGCAATTCTGGACATGGACAGAAAGCAGATTAGTAGTTGTCTAAGGCCAGAGGGCTTGAGGGGAAATGAGGAGTGACTGTCAATGGGTACAAGGTTTCTTTTGGGGGTGATAAAAATATCTAAAATTGATTGTCATGATGGTTGTACAACTCTGTGAATATAGTAAAAACCATAGAATTGTGTAGTTTAAATGGGTGAATGGCATGGTATGTGAATTCTATCTGATAAAGCTATTATAATAAAAAGACAGAAAACAAAAAATTTAGTTCACATGCATGTGTGCAGGGTTTCCAAGGAGCAGCCAGTGGATTCGAACGGCCGACCTTTTGGTTAGCAGCCAAGCTCTTAACCACTGCACCACGAGGGCTCCTCAATATAGAAAGGAGAAAGAAAAAAAAACTTGCTCAGAATCCCACCACAACAGTACAATGATAGAGTGATAGAGAACTGAAAGCAAATACTGCTAATGTCCCACAATTTGTAAGTTGACAAATCCAGCACAAACGGTCAGTAAAGGCAGACCTGCAATGCTGTGGTCAATGGGGTTAATGTCCTGTTCAACTGTAAAGGTTTTATGCGCACTGTAAGCCAAGTAAAGAATCAAAAGAATGCCTTGGGTATTAAAGCTCTCAGGATTTAAAAAACTTTATAATTTCTTTGTGTGTATTATTTTTCAAAGTATATATTTTGATACTAAATTAATATATTCACTCCATTCATTCATTAGGTGTATTTTTATACCAATGGTTAGACTTTCCTACGCACTGAGGTGGAGAGAAAAAGTGATACTTTCCAAAGGCTTAGGATTTATTTGTGAAGCTTTTATGTGTGTATACATATACATATATATACACACATACTCAAATATCCTGATGACATGTATTTATTCATGCATGCATGCATACATGTATTCACTCAGGTGGTGAATTACCGATGGTTTCCCATACACAAAGCACTGTGCTAAGTCCTTGGAATACCTTGTGAACAGAGTACACATGGTTCCTGCCCTAAGTATCAATCAACCTTAGGATCTCTAAAAGAGTGGGGAGAAAATACTGCATATCAACTGACTCCCCTCTCTCAGCCTCAGCCAGATTTCAGATCATTCTCTTACTACATCCCGAGAATAAAAATGCAGCAGCTTTCTCTTAGCACAGGTTATCATCCTGAGTTTTAGCACTGCTCTCTCAGACTTGATTGTCCCTTATCCACAGCACTCTGGCCCACATGCCTGAACCACATAATTAAGTATTAATATACACAGATCTATCAGTTTTCCTCGTATTCAATTAAGGGCATTCTTTAGTAATCACATTTCTAAATGCTTATTAAATGTTTCCATTTGCTGCCCATTAATCATCTCAAAGGCACCACACAGAAATTTGAAGTCTTCCACATCCCCCTCACAATGGCTCTCCATCTTGACTCTCCTACTTGTTTTTAATGGTTCCATCATGTTCCCAAACTCAAAACTTCCAAGTGATCATAGTCTACTCCTTCCACACCCAACCAGTCTCTAAGTCTTTAGGAATCTCTTGCTTCAAATGATCTCACATACTAAATTCTGCAGTACACTTTTTCAGTTGGTTTCTCTTGCCACTAATTTTTCTTCCCTCCAGTTCACAGTTCTGCCAGTCCTCCTGAGGGATGTTTAAATTATGGGATTTTTTGTTTCAAGGATTTTTAGTGGCTCCCCACCATCTGCAAAAAAGTTCAAAGTACTTGTATTCGCAGATCTTCTATAATCTGATCCATTACGGCTCTCTAGCCTTTGCACATCTTTACATCTCCCAAACCAGTTTTAAATGCTCCCACATGAAATTTCTGCTGTCTTTTCTGTGGCTCAATGACAATGTCCTCTCCACAAACTGGCCACCCAAAAGTTCTAGTCTCCAGGCCCATCTTCTCCACAAAGCTGTCTCTGAAGTGAGTTGTCTACTTATAACAATTTTCCCCACATAACACTTATTTGGCAATCATGTATTATTTTATTACATGTCTCTCCTTGTATTAAATTACTGTTTATGCTTTACTGTTAGGTAGTTTTCCACGTTTCTGCCTTATCTACGGTTTGCGTAAACACTACATTTCTTGGAAATAGCTTCTTTCTGAAACACCAGAGTAAATTATATGTACTATAAATAACAATAAAATCCTGGTAGCCTACTCAGGCAAACTCAGATACCAGGGATTTGGTAGTCTGAGTTTTACTCAACTCAAGCCTTGTTTGAAAAGCACCAAAGTATATAGATAAATATTTAAGTCTATTGTAGCATTTACAACATTGCATGGACTTGTTGGCATTACCCTTTCTTCATACTGCTGCTCCATGGTGGGAGAGGGACCTGTGTGTCTCACGTCCATCACTGTCTACTCGGCAAATGTGCATAGTAGTAGGCACATGATGTTGATGGTCAATAAGCACTGAATGAAGACTGAGTATGAAAGCATCACATATTTATGAAAGTGGCAGACCACTTTCTGTATGCAATTCATCCTTTCTATGAGTGAATTTAGGACAAAAAGATAGAGACTATATTAAAAACTACCAAACTATACTAGACTATCTTAGAAATTATCAGATATTCTGCATCTGGAAACATAATGAAAACGAACATTTCAGGCAACTCTTTGGAGTATGAGAAATACTGTGAAAGGTAAGACCATGATTTATATGAATGATTAGCCAGCTGCCCAGGTTTATACATTAGCCTTTTCTGATAGCATCCCAGTGTTTCCTTCTCATGGAAAAGATAATTTTCAGATATTAGGTTAACACTAAACTTGTTGATGTCCAATGCTTTAACTTCTTTTTACAACTGACATATACAAATCTATTCTATTATGTTTAAAATTTAAGCACACTGGAAACTACTAATTCAAACCAAAGTAACCAAATACTATTAGTATTAAAGGCTTTGTCTTATTTCACCACGAGGCAGAAGATTAAGACAGCAGGCTATGAAATTGCCTCTTTGCACGTGCAACACATAAGATTTTTTTTACAGACATAACAAAAGGTCATACCTGATGATCTCCAAGGAAGTGACTTCTCAGTTGAGCTAAAGGGGGGAAAAAAAAAAAAAAAGGAACATTTACTTCCACTGTCATACTGTCATAAAATTTAACTATGGATCTGTTTTGTATATAAACATTTAATTTTCACATTAAATTATGAAAAGCATAAAAACCTCAAACAAACTTAAAGCTAGTCTTTTAATTAAGTTATTTTTAGACAGTGTTTAGCCTTCCGTATCAATTTGGGACAAAAATGTGTTTATTCTTGGAAATGAAAGCAAGTTATAAAGTGACATAAAATTGAATAAGAAAGATAAAACAGTACAACTAAGTAGGATATCTGTGGTACTTATATGATACTCTATACTACTTTTTGTGATAATATGAAAACTACACATATATTAAGATGAAATAGAAAACGCTGTTAAGAAGTTCATTCACTTTATTATTTTCAAAAGAAGCCACTAGATACCACATTTTGTTAATGGTATCTGTTTTGAATTGAATTTTGTCTTACAAAAATTTTAATCATATAGCAGAACTTCACGTGAAAATATAAATTGTTACATAAGTTTTATAAACCAGGATAAAATTTTAACTAGATATTTTCCTCAGTTCATACAGTGTCTACTTTAAGGAGGCAAAAAAAAAAAAAATTGGGCATAGAACATATTTGTGCCTCCCTCTCCATCCTCCTGCCTCTCAATCAACAGAGGAAAACACGGTGATAAGGTGGCAGTGCAGTACAACATACAGACAACAGAGGCTGGATGATTAAGTGCCTTTATTAAATGCTAGGCTAAGCATTTCACATATATTATTTCCTTTACAATATTCATAACAACTTTATGAACAGGTACAGTATTATCTTTATTTTACAGATAAGGAATCTGGCCAAAGTCTTATGCTAGTAACTGGAACAGCTGGGATTTAGCCCAGGATGGTTTGATTCCAAAGTCAGGGCGATTAACCAGTGCGGTATACGGTACAACAGCTTGTGATCCCATTTTTGTATCTCACACACACGTACACACATACACACAGACATATACCTAGAAAGAAGTCTAGAAACCAAAGTGCTAGCAGATGTTATTTCTGTGGAGTTGGACCACAAGGATTTTATTTTTCCACATTTGCACATCTTGGTTCTTTTGGAAACCAGAAAAATCATATTAGTTTTGGAGTAATTATTATATCATAATTTTAAAAAGTATGTGGGTTTGGGCTTAAGAAAACACTGTAAAATAAAGAACATGGAACAGATGAATGTCACAATCCTTTCAGTGTTCTACAACTGTAAGTTCTTGATATCTTCCCCAAGTCATTAAGCAGTTAATGAAACTCCTGCTGGTTGAAACCCCTAGATCCAGTAAGAACTCCCTGCACTTCAGTTCTGTGTGTGATTTGCCTATTCTTCATCACAGCTCGTATCTAAGACCCTGAGCTAGCTGAGAGCAAGGGGGACATACTCCCAATGAATGGAGTCAATCAGTTAACGCTAATCTCCAGCAATTCAGGTGATGTTCCTTTAGCCAATGCACTCTTAACTGATCTCGAAAGGGACTGATGGTACAGACAAAAAATGAAAATTTGGTCAAATATCAGTAATGGCACATGATTCTTGCTCCCGAGGGTAGGTTATCCGATTCTTGTGGCTCCAAAAGTGGTTCCCTACACTGAATTTCAACTTCTCTTTAATCTGTTTTTGTTATTTAATTGTATTACCTAAATTAATTTTTTAAGCAATGAGGTTAATATTACCCAACTGTGTTCCTATCAAAATGTTCATATTTTATGCCAACATTAAAATACAAGTCGTCTTAGGATGGCTTCTCTAGGAGAAGCAAAACCAATGAAGCGTATATATATTTTATAGATAGATAGACAGATATATAGATAGAAAATCAAACCCATTGCTTTCGAGTCGATTCCAACTCACAGTGAACCTACAGGACAGAGTAGAACTGCTCCATACAGTTTCCAAGGAGCTGCTGGTGGATTTGAGTTACCTTTTGGTTAGCAACTAAGCTGAGAGAAAGGGAGAGAGATATTTATCTCAAGGAAGTGGCTCACGCGGTTGTAGAGGCTGGCAAGTCGCAAGTCTGTGGGTCAGGGGTAAGGCATCAAGCTGGAGGCTTCTCCTGACTCACGGAGCTGCAGGGGCTGATGAACCCAACATTGGCAGGTCAGACGGCTGGCTGCTGGCTCACAGGCTGTGGAGGCTGACGAATCTCAAGACTGGCAGGCAATATGGCAGGCCGCTGGCTCAAGTCCCAAGAACCAGAGGTCAGATGATGATGAGCCAGATGCAGGATCCAGAGCGAGCAAAATCCAGTGAACTTTGCCAGACTATCCATATGCGTTGGATGTAGGCCATACCCCCAAGGAAACTCCCCTTATAAATGACTGGCTGCTCACATTGGCTCACAACATGGAAGTAATTACATTATATCACAAAATGGAGGATAACTACATCATTACATAACTGCCAAACCACTGAGAATCTTGGCCCAGTCAAGGTGACACACAACATTAACCATCACACAAGTTAAATCATACTGCCATCCAGAAGTGCTTAATATACTTCGGTTTTCTTGGGAACATCATATCATGTACACTTATCTTCTGAGTTCGAAACTTACAAAGATTTTAATTAAATATCTTTACAAGGTTCTTTTATCCTCAAAATTATAGATAATAGAATATAATTCATGCTAATTGCTCAAGTTGGGCAAGAGCTATGGTCATTTTCCTCACCTCTTGTATGCTGAGTGCCTAGCATACTGCCTGGAACATAGCAGATGCTTAAACGTATGCTTGCTGTAACAAAAATTGTTCTGAATGATCATGTATATATAAATGATTAGTTATTACTTTGTTCAAGCAGGTCAACTTACTCTTTCCAAACCCTAGATAAGAAACTCCAATAACCTGACTATGTAATAATCAGGCAAACAGCATTTTTGCTGCTGAAAAGGCCTTTGGTCACCAAGCTACAATAACGTATTTCTAGGTGAAGGCACTGGGAAATATTTTTCTACTTCATTAAGTGAAAGATACAAATCATTAGGAAAATAAGCTAATATTGAGGAGTAAAAAAATAAACAAGCAAAACGTTCCATGGTATCTTTGAAGACTATATATTCAACCCAATTATCTTCACGTTAAATTCTACAATTCTGTTATAATTACTGACCATTATATGTTATTCAGAACAGTTTATTTCCCTTCTGAACTTCTCATTTTAAACAACTCTCAAATTGTTCCTTACTCTGGGATTCATGAATTAGACAATAAATACATTTTGGAATGCTATTTTAAGTCACTGAATTTAACCCACTTTTATTAATTAGAGGCAGTTCCATGTTAAAACACAGGTTTATTCCCTTCCTTTCTCCTTCCATATACTCCTAGAAACACTTCACCAGCTTTTACTGATTGCCTACAATGTTGAGGCACTCTGCCCACAACTGACTCTGTCCCGTTCTCTTTCACTTTTCTTCTGAAGTAGCCAAGCAGCTTGTGTTCTATTGGAAAGTAGAACACATTTTAATATACAAGAACTGAATCATCCTTTATGACTTTGTTTCCATGTGAAGATGAATTCAAAATTGCCAATAACTTAATTATCAATAACTTTTTAGAATGCAATCTATGCATAAGTTTGGGACTTCTGGTCAGATCATAAACAACATTAAAAGCAATTAGTAAATCAACAAATAAAGGCAATTCATTTTAACATGAAAAATAGCAGCTTTGTTTTAAGGCACACGACATGCCTTCATCACAATATTTCATGAAAATATGAAGTAAATCACACTGTAAAATTCTACATACTTGTGAAATAATTTTTTTTTTCTTTTCATTTACAGACACAAATGGAGGCAAAAATTTATCTTTGTTGGGCATTTATAGCTGAACAAGGAGCCCTGGTGGTGTAGTGGTTAAGAGTTCAGCTGCTAACCAAAAGGCTGGCAGTTCGAATCCACCAGCCACTCCTTGGAAACCCTATGGGGCAGCTCTTCTCTGTCCTATAGGGTTGCTATGAGTTGGAATCGACTCGACGGCAATGGGTTTGATTTGGTTTATTGTCACTGAAAGCCTGCCCTATTTTGGTAATTTCCCACACTCTGAGTCAGAAAACTAGCCCGCTCAGACTCGCCTGCAGTCAGAGGGGAAGCCATGTGAAGGGGCAGCAGTGGTGTCCTGAGCACCAGGGCTGGCACCCAGTGTTGGCAGTGGACACTGTTCCTGGACACCCAGATATAGAATCTCACTCTCTGGCCTTCTCAGAGATTCTGAGTTAACACATACAGCTTTTAATAAGTCCCTTTTCTGCTTAAACAAGCCAGGGAGGATTCTGTAGTTTCCAACCAAAAATATATGTGGTTGCCCTGAGATGGAACTGATCTGACGGCAACCTGTTTGGTATCATAAAACTAATCTCAATGAATACAAACACATCCTCTAAAAAGAGCCCATACCTCACTCCTTAACTCTAGACCTATATTTCTCACTGCATGTCAGATATGTTGTTGCTGTTAGTTGCTGTTGTGCCAATTCCAACTCATGGTGACCCCATGTGTGCAAAGTAGAAATGCTCCATAGGGTTTTCAAGGTGTGAACTTTCTGAAGCGAATTGCCAGGCCAGTCTTCCGACGCACCTCTGGGTGTGTTTGAACTGCCAATCTTTCAGTTAGTAGTAAAACACTTAACTATTTATGCCACTCAGGGCCCCTAGATATCAGACGTGACACACTTCAAATTTAACGTTTTGAAACTCTTTTCCCCTAAACTGGCTCCTGCTGAGTTATTACCACCTAGTCACTCAAATTAAAGAACAAGGAGTCATTTTATTGTTGGTTCCACCCAGTAATGTGCAAGCCCCATGAGGAAAGTGGAGTCTGCCCTGTTCACAGATATATCCCTAGAATCTAAGACAGTATTTGGCACATGGCAGGTCTTAAAACATCACCTTCTGAATTCATCCCTACTACCACTGACACCATCAGTTCTTGATCATATGCTACCTCCTGAGACGGCTGAATGCTGACCAATTTTATTTTTGGTGGAGTGACTCTGTGTATTCCTTCCATCTTCTTTTGATACTTCCCACATCATTTAATATTTTCCCCACAGAATCCTTCACTTTTGCAACTTGAGGCTTGAATTTTTTCTTCAGTTCTTTCAGCGTGAGAAATGCCGAGTGTGCTCTTCTCTTTTGGCTTTCTAACTCCAGGTCTTTACACATTTCTTTATAACATTTTACTTTGTCCTCTCAAGCCGCCCTTTGAAAACTTCTGTTCAGCTCTTTTATATCATATGCATACATCATATGCATGTGAAAGCTAGACAATAAGTAAGGAAGACTGAAAAACTGATACCTTTGAATTATGGTGTTGGAGAAGAATATTGAATATATCATGGACTGTCAGAAGAAGGAACAAATCTATCTTGGAAAAAGTACAGCCAGAATGCTCCTTAGAAGCAAGGATGGTGACACTCTGGAGAAGGACGTCATGCTTGGTAATGTAGAGGGTCAACGAAAAGGAGGAAGACCCTCAACTAGATGGACTGACACAGTGGCTGCAACAATGGGCTAAAGCATAACTAATCGTGAAGATGGCACAGGACCGGGTAGCGTTTCGTTCTGTTGTACGTAGGGTTGTTACGAGTCAGGAGCGATTCAACGGCACCTAACACCACCACCAATCACTGATGCAGTTCAAACCTTCATCCTCTCACCTTCCCTTGGCTAGATCTTTCTTTCAGTCTGTTCTCTCAACTCGTTTTCCTGGCTTTGATTTCTCATCCTTCTAGGCTCTCTTCCATGCTGCTGCTGTAGTGATTTTTCAAACACTGAAGTCTGATGTCATTCTCCTGCTGTAATGCACGACAGCTCCACAGAGCATAAAATTCAAACATCTTAGTATGGAAATTAAGGCCCTCCACCACCTGGTTCCTTCTTGTTTGCTCATCCTCACTTTTTACCTCTTCCTCAAACAAACCCTACATTCTTGCCACTTGTAATTACTCACAGTTCTCTCACACACCAGGCTGCCTCACACTTCCAATGCTATTTTTGGGGTGGAATGTATGTGCAGGGAAATAGTCTAGAAACTTTCAGAATTCCATAAATTCCAGAATAGTATATGCAGGTACCATGTAACTATATAATAACTATATAACTATATATATATAACTATATATAAATATATATAAATATCCCATGAAATTTAACACTCAAAAGTTCATTTTCACTTTTTTGTATCACTTCCTATAATAATAGGAATATTTCTGACAATGTTCTACTTAGTTAGTCAGTGTCCAATTTCCTCCTGGTTCTTCTGTGTCTGACAGGAGCCCACCTACTTTAGTGGACACCAGTGGGTGAACACCAGGGCAGGGGGCAGCGGAAGATTCGATGGGCCAGGTGGTAACTCTAACATGTCATTTCCTTCACCTTCTCCGGGGTCTAGATAGGGCTCTTTCTATCACTAGTATAGGAAGCTGCTGTCACTGCTCTCCTAAAAGACAGGCTGAATTGGGATAAGATCCAAGAGTTACTCCCCTGTTAAAAAAAGAGTCAAGTCTTAGTCTGAGATTAGAACATGGTAACACTGCATAATTCAGTGCTTTAAGTCACTGTTAAGAAATTATATATACAATATGTAAAATATTAAATACATTATATAATAATCATAGGTAAGAAATATCTCTGTATTTACCTGCCAGAAATTCAAGCTGGCTTCAGAAGAGCTCATGGAACCAGAGGTATCACTGCTGATGTTAGATGGATTCTTAGGTTTTCTTCCTTTCTTGAATATAGGCAATTAATATGGGAACACTTACTGATCATATGTCTATTAAGCTTAATATAAAAGTTTAAAATATGTATTTGGCCTGACTTCCCTTTTTGTTTACTTCTTTCATCTTTTTACTCCTGAGTTTCCTATTAGTTTTACTATTTTGAGCTCTGATTGTAAGTTCTGAGTTCCACACATAAGTTCTAAAGTTCTTTTGTACACATTAACGCTTGAATTAGATTTAAAGGATGCCACATGTTCACAGATGAAATCTTACTAGCTCAAATAAATAAATTCCAAACTACATTTCTCTCTTTCTCTGTGAATTCATTATGGTTTTATTTTCAATTTGTGCTTTTCTCATTTTAAAAATTACCTTTCCACTTTTTCATTTCCTATTGGTGGACTTTACCATTTTCCTAATCAAAGTTCTTGCATCAGCAAGTGTATGGATTTTCTGGATTCTAAATTCATTGTCAAAACTTTTGGCCACGAGCCATCGGTTCATTACAATTTCTTTTTTAAATCTATTGTCCTAATCTTTATAAGTTTACTTTTTAACTGATTTCAAGGTCCATTTCTCAGTTTTGTGTTTTTAAAGGAAACTTGGTTTGTTCGGCTTTTTAGGGAGGGGAGGCTGGGGCATTGAATTCACACTGCAGTTACTTAAATAACACCTTGCTATCCTCTAGGCATTACAAATTGTCTTTTAATGAACTGATTCAGAATCCTCTTAGACATGGAAACTGGGTTCCATAATTCCCAGGTCATTCCATAGTTCCCATTATACATTTGGGATTTTTCTTCCAGGAGTCTGTCGAAATAACTATTAATGACTCCCAAGTTTCAGTCTCTACTTGGAGTGTTACAGGAGTCATTTAAAGCAAATTACCTTAATGGAATAATCCATTCGAATGAACATTTAGATTTCAATATGTTAGCTATAATTAAATCTATAATTATGATATGGAGATTAATATCAACATATTGAAAATACTTTATTTCTATCTAGTATTGCTTTGCCTTTTAATTAGGTACATTTAAAACTTTGCTCAGTCTCTTTTCCTTTTAAAGTGTGTGTAAAATAGTCTATTACTTTCTAGCAAGTTCTTAGGTAAAGCTGATTCTGTGCGCTTGAATTCCTCAGTGCTCCTGAATGTATGCTTGAGAATGCCACTTTTTGAACATAATGCCTGTGGACGACCCAGGTCTTCAAAGCATTTACCATGTAGGCAGGTCAAATTTCTCCTTATCCGGGTCCTCAGAAAGAACATCCTGGAGCTCATTTATACTTGTAATTGGAAGGATAAGGAGTGGACTCTAGAAGACTGGAGATGGAACAGAGGGCTCTCTAATGCTATAAAGCATCTTCTGACGTTCCACGAACTCATACCACCTACCAATTGTACCTGGCAGGTTACAATTAGTTTTGATTTTCCCGTGCTTAGGAAACAGGAACCTCATCTCTCACTTTTAGTTAGATAAGAATTGACTAGGAAATAAATCCTTTACACTGAACAGAGATTTACTCTCTGTCTTACAGTTACAGAATAACTAGAGCAGTTAACACAAAATTAAACAATATGTCACAATTATTCTTCCCAAAACATACGCGGTTAGCTTTTTATTCTTCCACTAGGCTGTTTCAGTAAGTCAAAGATAGGAAGCACGCTATGTAAAGCAGATACCAAAGGTTAACTGCTTTGTATGGCTGAAGCAGAGGAGGGGAGGTAGAAGGCAAATAGATATACCTAAACACCACATAACAGTCTCCGAGGACTCTAGTTTAAAAGATTACTAGCCTAGGCAGCCAGGATTTTTTAGCAACAGTACTCTGAAAGGATCTTTCTTGGTATTTAACTTTATTTTGGGGAGCCTCTTCCAAATTTAATATTGAAGTGTCCACTCTGATTTAGGAAATAATATTGGAGTTATTATTCCCTCTCCTTGAGCATAGAGAATGTGACCCAGCTGGAGATGGGCTCATAAGGACACATTAACTGGGCCCTGAGGTACAAAGACAATAGCTGAGATAATCTTGGAAAATATCTTTTACGGAAAACTTTCACATAAAGCCAATCCAACAGAACCCAAAAGACTTTCCACTCTTACCTTTTTCTATTAGCATTTAGTGAACAGAAATTTGTTGGACCAATGAAGACCCTCCTGACTGTTGTTACTGAAACCTGTACCAATGACTGTCAAGAAAGACAATTCAAAATGTAGAATCACAGTTTCTAGCCAATCTGTTAAAAGGCTAAGCTTTCAATGGTTTTGCCCATTTGTAATATTAATATATACTGAGGACTCTGTCATGGTCTTTGGACTCAGGCAGACACGGCTGTGGCAGCATCCTTGTCCGTTTTCCCACTCTTGCCTATTCTGTAATATTCTTTGGACTTGGACAGACATGGCTTTACAAACATGCTTGTCTGTTTTCCCACTTTTGTCTGTTCTGTGTTATTTCCTTGGACTAGGGCAGACGTGGCTCTGGCATCATGACTGTCCGTTTCCTACTTTTGCCCCTTTGAATACATGCTGAATAAAACTTTCTTTTTGCTTTACTAAACTTTGTGATTTTTTCCCCTACAACAATTTACAATCAACTTCTACAAAAACAAACCACAAAATGTTCCTCCAAATTCATGGCTGTTCACTGACTGAGGCTCCTTTCTGTATCATCTTTATTACAGTATTAGACCCATGGTATCATCTCTATTGGATGGGGACTGATTTCCTTCTCTCTGAGAAATTCCAAACCCAAATCAAATCCATTGCTGTCGAGTCGATTCCAACTCATAGCGAACCTACAGGACAGAGTAGAACTGCCCCATAGGGTTTCCAAGGCTGCAATCTTTATGGAAGCAGACTGCCACATCTTTCTCCGTCCCATGGAGTGGCTGATGAGTTCAAACCACAGACCTTTCTGTTGGCAGCCAACCGCTTAACCACTGTGCCACCAGGGCTCCCTCCTGAGAAATTACCACTTAGCAATTCTTCCTAGCTTTCAATCTGGAGAGCCAGCAGTCATTTCTCTTCCGAAGACTACTCCCAAAATCTCAGGAGCTGGGAAAAGCAAAAATGTGGCAACAGGCCCACAATTGTAGTTTATTTTGTGTGTGTGTTTTATGACTTTCAATTGCCCTCGAAAATGGTGGACGTCTATAATTTGAACTAAACAAGGCATAACAAATGATACAGGGCAAAGGATTCTGTAATGAGGTTAGAGAAAAGAAAGGGAACTTGAATTAAAAATTATGTACTTCATGTACGATGTAGCTGCTCCTAACCCACCAGTATCAGGACATGAGAGTTTACTTTCATTAGTGGTGATGGATCTGTGCCAATCCATCTCTACTCTAAACTCAGTCACCAATGTGACCAATAGAACAAGCAATCAAGGTAGGTCTGATATGCCACCGAACATGGGAAAGGCCAAAGTCTCAGAGTCTGACCCATGTATTTCCTTCTTAGTGACACCTTACCTGGAAAAAAAATGGCCACGCTCTCATAATATGCTTTTACAATGTTAGTCTTTAAAAAATCATGAGCAATAAGGAAGCAAAGTGTGGTACAAAAATGCCTTCTTGGTTTCTTCTGCTGCTAGAAAGTTTAGGGTAAAATGTGAGACCAGCTATTGTGGTGAATCATCTCATTCCTGGCTCTATTTTGTTCTCATCTTTGTTTTCTCAATTCTTCATTGCACTTTTCCCTTATGCTCATCTGTCATATTTGGACCCTTATAACAATTGTTTAAAGAATCCCTGTTGGCACAGTGGTTAAAGTGCTCGGCTGCTAACCACAAGGTTGGCAGTTCAAACCCAACAGCAATTTCAGAGAGAAGGATGTGGCAATCTGTTTCTGTAAACATTTACAGCCTTGGAAACCCTGTGGGGTAGTTCTACTCTGTCCTATAGGGCTGCTATGAGTCAGAATTGACTTGATGGCAGTGGGTATAACAGCTGTCTAAAATGCATTCCAGGAAAAGGTAAGATATAAGTAAATAAATAACTTAACCAGTCTTCTAAAGAAAAAACGACTGATTTGACGTACAGCAAAACATCAGAAGAACAGGAAATACCAGAATTGGCTCTTTAACAATTAAAGGTGAACACACATTTAAGAAGATGTTAACTATTCTTTGACAAAAGCATTTGTGTATCATCTATGAATGAAATATTAAGAAGACCATATGGGAAGGGAAAGATCAAGAAGGATGTAGTACTAGACAAAAATGAGACAACAGTTCTTTCTGGTATCTCTATAAATTATAGGGAAGCTTCACTTCTGCTTACGTCCATCTCACAACAGGTGTTCCAACCACTCAAAGTAGAGATGAGAATAGAAAGATTTTCTAACATTTCAGATGACATTTGAAAAAGTGAAAGCAACTGAGATGAAAACAGTAAAACGGCTAAATACCAGACTCTTTCCCACATGTTTTGCTGTAACCTAGGAATAGATGGGGTACTGGAAGTCATTTGTGTCCATGGTCTACAAAATTCTATTGTCTCCCTCATTTCTATTCCTCCTAAATCCTCCAAAGGTGAAAGAGAAAGGTGAAAAAATGTTAGTTTAAAAGGGAAGGGAAAAAAAAAAAAAAAAGACAGCACATGCAAATATATTTTTAGAAGTGTACATTGTTGCTGTTTGCTGTCAAGCTGATTCCAATGCTGAGAGACCCTATAGGACAGAGCAGAGCTGCCCCATAGGTTTTCTGGGCTGTAATCTTTACCGAAACAGACTGCCACATCTCTCTACCGTGGAGCCACTGGTGGGTTAGAATCACTGACACTTTGTTAGCAGCCTAGCACTTTGTGCCACCAGGGCTCCTTTTAGAAGTGCATAAAACAATTCAAATCTTATATTTTTACATAAAGCTGGAGCTGATAAGAAGCAGGAAAAGAACATATTTCTTACATTTCCACATTTTTTAAAAAATTATGCTTCTCCCTGTAACATTACTTTTAGCTCTTCATGCCTGAACAAACACCTTAATTAGTTGTTTTAGTGCTTAAAGAGGAAAAGAATTAACATGTGGGTTAGAGTACAGACCCAGGATCCTCAGTAGCTATGCTGGAAAAAGAATGGACCAATAAGGATACCATCAATATTTGGCATAGCATTTACATTTCTATGTAGTAAGATATCTAGGACGTAAGAAAGTGGATTTAAAATGTTTTAAATCCTGTCTGAAAAGCCTCAGGGTTTTTAATTTGTCCCACATCCCCTTGCCCACCTTGCTTCCTCCTCTTCTCTATCTCACACACATAAAGGTATAGGATTTCCAAACTAGTGAACAGGGGATAAAACCAGAAAAAAAAGTCTATTAGAAAGAATGAGAAGGAAAATAATGATGATAATGGGAGCTCAAAGTAAAGTCTCTTAAAATAGCATTCTCGATATATAGTGGGCGAGCCACACTTTTCAGTGGTTGAAAAGTGTTCAAAAGGCACTCTCTGTGGCAAATAGACCAGGCGAGTGGTAAGTGACCACCACCACCACCACCCATTGCTGTTGAGTCAATTTTGACTCATAGTAACCTTATAGGACAGAGCAGAACCACCCCACAGAGTTTTCAAGGAGCGCCTGGTGGATTCAAACTGCTGACTTTTCTGGTTAGCAGCCATAGCACTTAACCACTACGCCACCAGGGTTTCTGTGGTATGTGAAGACTATGTTAAATTCATATTAATGCCTCATATTCTTCTTAAAAAATAGAAACCCAGAGTGGAACAATGGTTTGCAACATGGTAGAGGAAGTAGTTAATCAGCTTTACCTTTCTTATTCACCTTTTTCTCCCTCCCCCATTCCCTGCTATAATGAGTCAACATTACTGATGGAAAAAGTTGAGAGTTACCCTGTTAGAATCAAAATATATAAAGCATTATGGAGTATATGAGTACATTGGGTAGGTTCATAACATACATAATTTAAAAATTAGGGCTAATAGTTTTTATTTACACTTTCTGATGTGATCCATAGGGTTTTCAGAACACTTAATTGTGTTCCTGGGGAACCCGCACATAGATCAAAAGGCAGTCATTTGAATACAAGGGAATACTGCATAGTTCAAAATTGGAAAAGGCATGAGCCAGGGTTGTATCCTTTCACCTTATTTATTTAAACTGTATGATGAAAAAATAATCCAAGAAGCTGGACAATATGAAGAAGAATGTGGCATCAGCATTGAAGGAAGACTCATTAACATTCTGCAATACGCAGATGACATCACCTTGCTTGCAAAAATGAAGATGACTTGAAGCACTTACTGATGAAAGTCAAAGACTAGATAGAGCCTTCAGTATGGATTACACCTGAATGTGAAGAAAACAAAAATCCTCACAACTGGACCAATAAACAACATCATAGTAAATGAAGAAGAAATTGAAGTTGTCAACGATTTCATCCTACTTGGATCAGCAATCAACATTCACGGAAGCAGCAGTAAAGAAATCAAATGATGTACTGCACTGGGCAAATCTGCTGCACAAGACCTCTTTAGATGTCACTTTGATGACTAAGTTCTGGCCGAAACCATGGTCTTCTCATTTACCTCATATGTCTGCAAAAGTTGGATAATGGAAAAGAAAGACAAAAGAAGAACTGACGTGTCTGGACTGTGGTGCTGGTGAAGGATATTGAATATACCATGGACTGCAAAAGAACGAACAACCAGAATGTCCCTTATAAACAAGAATGGTGAGACCCTGACTCACTTAACTTTGGACACGTCATCAGGAAGGACCAATTGCTAGAAAAGGACATCATGTTTGGTAAAGTAAAAGGCAAATGAGAGAAACCTTTAAGGAGATGGACTGGCACAACAGCCATAACAATGGACTCAAACATACCAGTGATCATGAGGATGGCACAGGACCAGGCAACACTTTGTTCTGTTATACATAGGGTCACCATGAGTCAGAGCTGACTTGACAGCAAATAACAACAGCAATAACACTTAAACTTTTGAAACAAGTATCTGTAACTCACATTTTAAGAAAATAACCACCTTAATTTTGTAAAAATGAAACAAATAAATTAATCTTAATTTTTAAAATCTAATTTCAGTCAGAAAATTAAGAACAGATCAACTAATATTTTAAAATTCTTGTTATTAAACATTTAAAACATAAAAAATAGAGAAAGAACAGTATAATGAATCCCTGTTCATTCATTACCCAGCTTCAACAGGAAAGTGAACATGTGGTCAACTTATTTCATCTATAACCTCCACACCACCGGATTGTTTTGAAGCGAATCCCAGACAACTTATCATTGTAGCCGTAAACACTTTAGTATGCATCTCTCTATACACAGACACTTTTAAAAACCCGTATTAACTACAATAACGTAATTATGCCTAAAAAATCAACAATAAAATTCTTAGTAGCAGCAATCATTGTGTTCATATTCCCTGTCTCAATTTTTTTAAACGGTTTGTTTGAATCAGGACCAAAACAAGGTCCACATGCTGTATTTGGTTATGTCTTTAAACTCTCTTTTAATGTAGGGTTTCTTCCTTGCTCTTTTTTATTTTTCCTGTCTAAAACTATTTCATTTGCCCTCTAAAATTTCCCACAGCCTAGCTCTAACTAATGTATTAGCAGTGTCATTTAACATGCTCTTTTGTCTCTGGTATTTCCTATGCAGTAGTATTTATATGTAGATGCTTGAGCAGTTGTAAGTTTAACTTGGGAGCAAGAAAACATCACAGGTGAAGTTGTGCACTTCCCACTGCATCACTCAGGAGGCCATCATGTCTGGCTGTCTCTCTTTACATGATATTAACATAAGATAGATCAGCAGGTTCAGATGCTGTCAGCCTGATGCATTCACTGTAAAGTTTCCCATCACCTTTTCACCTAATGATCTTAGCACCTCTTGATGATCTTTGCTCTAGACCCATTACTTCATTACAGGCTACAAAATTCACCCAAGATTTTAGCTTCTAGACTTATTCTTAATATACTGCTGAATTCTATAAGACAAATTCTGCCTCTGTAGTATGTTCATATGGAATATAATACAATGCTGTTTCATTTACTATTTACAAGTAAGTCTTTACTGAAAAGTATTTTGCTACTGCTGCTTAGAAAGTACGTATACATCTATATTTCGTATTTTCTGAACACCAGTTCTCGTAGTATGGTTGATAATTTTACTTAAAGTTTCTCGGTGGCTCAAAGGGCCCCATTATTGATAATGTCACTAAAGCTGGGAGTAGATCAACACTTAATTGACTTGGATTGCCTCTGAAGCAGAGATCTTAATAGGATCTTAAAATAATTGGCCGTTATTTGTTGAATTCCAATTAAAAAAGGCTAGAAGAAATACACATACACATAACCCCTAAGGACATTCCTCCTTGGATTATTAGCAGTCCATTAATGCAAACCGTCTAAACTATCTGCCAGTGGTTAAAATGTATAATTGTTTAATATAAGATTTTTGGGCTGTGAAAAGTCTGTAGCCGGCAGGCTTTTATTCCTCTTCAGTTTTAAATGTTTTCCCACATTTAATTGTGGTAACAAAACAGCAGAGTAGAAAAATCTATGCAAAAAAACAGATTAGATTGATTTGTTATTAAATAGATTGTGAAGCCTCAGGGAAGACAGCTATAATAACAATTCAGACACTACAAAGTCTGGCAAACTTGTCGGGTTTCTTTTCCCCCTAAGCAGACATGCCATGTTCATTTTTACTGCAAGTTGATTAACTGCTGAAAAGGCACTAATAGATGGCCCTCACTTTTAGGTAGATAATCACATTTTCAATTTCCTTTTCCACACATCACTGGCTTGGAGTTGTATATAGGAGTAGTTACCTGAAGGGTTAATGGAACATCTCATCACACACAACACTCTTTCTACTTTTTCACCAAATGGTAATAAGATTGTGAGCTTAACACCAATTTTCCTTCATTTCATCATGCAGATTAAAGCAAACTTTTTGCCCTAAAATAATTAACTGCAGAAAATGCATTCATGACAACATGCTTTTCAAAGTTGTTCCATAGAATTTTTGAATTACTATCTACATAGTTTCCTGAAACATTTTTGTGATCAACCAGGAGGAAAAACAGTAGTGACTCTAGAGCATTTATATAGAAGAGACAAAATAATGGGAAAGGAGGCGGGGCTGGGGGCTAGAGGTTTTACAATTATCTTTGCACCACAAGCACAGTTATTAGCTAGATTCCATGTCTATTTGGGGTGATGGTAGGGTAAGTGGGGGTACTTAAGTCCTCTCAAACCACTTCCTGGTACCCCAGTGGAAACCCAACAGAATAACACCATCTTTAGGGAAAATGACATTCATTGGTAATATGTTACATTCAGGTGTAATAATTAAAACCAAAACACAACAACACCAAAAACACAAAAGAATGAAACTCTGTTTAACAGTAAGTAAGGAGATAATGGGCACAAAACATTTACTAGCAGAGTATCTGTTATGTAATAGGTATTTGAGAGCTGTTGTTCCCTTCCCCACCATGTAATTATAAAGAAGTGTTTTCACCTAAGTATGTAAGAATCAAAGACACCAAGATAAGGCCTCTTGAGATAGTGCCAGGACAGATGATGAAATCTGATCAACAGAGAACTGTTCATAAAATTAAAAGTAATAAAATATAGGCATATATTTTATGTTGCTACTAAGGCATGCTGTCATTTAGTTAGTTATGCACATGGTCCCTCCTGCTGGAATGGAAATTTCAGGCCTTTGTATCTTTTATCTCTAGAAAAAAACAAAGGCATTAATACTTACAGACTGAATTTTGGGGAAAATATCATAAACATTTCTAGAAAAAAATACAGTCACTAAAGTAAGTATGGAAATAAAACAGAAAAGTAACATTAGTATCTTCTGTTTGAGCTTCTACCTATTTTAAGTTGCAGATTCGGATAATTGTTGGCCTAATATTATGTATCATATACACATATGTTGTTGTTGTTAGGTGCTGTCGAGTCAGTTCCAACTCATAGCAACCCTATATGCAAGAGAACAAAACACTGCCCGGTCCTGTGCCATCCTCACAATCGTTGCTGTGTTTGAGGCCATCCTTGCAGCCACTGTGTCAATCCATCTCACTGAGGGTCTTCCTCTCTTTCACCTACGCTTTACTTTACCAAGGATGATGTCCTTCTCCAGGGACTGATCCCTCCTGACAATATGTCCGAAATACATGAGACGAAGAAGTCTCACCATCCTCACTTCAAAGGAGCATTCTGGCTGTACTTCTTCCAACATAAATGTGTTTATTCTCCTGGAAGTCCATGATATTCAATATTCTTCACCAACACCATAATTCAAAGGCATCAGTTCTTCTTCGGTCTTCCTTATTCACTGTCCAGCTTTTGCATGCATATAAGGAGGCGACCGAAAACACTATGAGGACTAAGGTGTACCTGACCCAAGCCAAAGTGACATCTTTGCTTCTTAACATCTGAAAAAGGTCTTTTGCAGCACATCTGCCCAGTGCCGTATGTTGTTTGATTTCTTTACTGATGCTTCCATGGGAGTTGATTGTGGATCAGAGTAAACTGAAATCCTTGACAACTTCAGTATTTTCTCCATTTATCATGATGCTGCTTATTGGTCCACTTGTGAGGATTTTGTTTTCTTTATGTTAAGGTGTAATTCATACTGAAGGCTGTAGTCTTTGATCTTCATCAGTAAGTGTTTCAAGTGCTTTTTGCTTTTAGCAAGCAAATTTGTGTCATCTGCATATCTCAGGTTGTTAATGAGTCTTCCTCCAATCTTGATGCTGCGTTCTTCATATAGTCTAGCTTTTCGGATTATTTGCCCTTTATACAGATTGACTAAGTATGGTGAATGGAAGGATACAACCCTGATACACGCTCTTCCTGACTTTAAACCATGCAGTATCCCCTTGTTCTGTTCAAATGATTGTTTTTTTAGTCTATGTACACATTCCCCATGAGCACATTTAAGCGTTCTTGAATTCCCATTCTTCACAATGTTATCCATAATTTGTTATGATCCACACAGTTGAATGCCTTTGCACAGTCAATAAAACATAGGTAAACACCTTTATGGTGTTCTCTGCTTTTATCCAAAATTCATCTGACACCCATATATATATGTATATATCACATATAGTTATTTCTTCTGATTACTTGTCATAGTATTAAAAATTTGTATTCTGAAAACAGATTAATGTTGGGTACTTTGTAGTATAAAGTACTAGGACCTGTACTATTTTAATAAATACATCCCAGTGTTGTTTTAGCTTAAAAAAAAAATTAACAACAGAACCAAAATTAAGCCAAATTACACACTGGAATAACAGGCAAATAATATGAAGAGGAAACTCAACCCTAGAGGTTAGTTATAGAGGAGAACAATGCAGAAGAGATTTTAATTTTATTTTTAATATTTATAAGAAAAGAAGCTAATATGATGAATTACCAACAATTTTTAATTCTGGATGGTGAGTACTGCCTAACTTCTGTACTTCTTCACATTTTTGACATTTCTCAAAATAAGATTAAAATATACAAACAAAAGCAAAAACTGACAGCAGTAATAAAACACAGAATTTATGAGAACATCCAACTTCTGAACAGCAAGGGATTGAAATACAGGATCAATTAATTCATTTCAGATGGAATAACCTAGAAGCAGGTCCGGAATCCTGATTGCTTGATAAATCGTAGTCCTGTCATCTCTCAGTACAGTGTACTGGGGAGAAAGTTGGAAGGGAGAGGTGGAAAGGTGGCGGGGGTGGTGGGTGGGTGGGTGAGTGGGGTGGAGTGAAGAGGTGTGCTTGTGGGCAAGGCTGAAACAGGCTGTCCTGATGGAAAAACTGTATCCTGAGCGTTCCCGAACCTGAATTGTAACCTGTTACTTCCCTAATAAACCCCGTAATTGTGAGTGGTCTCCAAGTTCTGTGTGGCCACTGCAATGAATTATTGAACCCAGGAGAGAAGCAGAGAGTGCCGTGGGAGGGATGGTAGGTGTCAAAAGTGGTAAAATGGCAGAGGGAGGAGGTATGTCTGACCTCTGCTTCACAGGAATCAGCCTTGGGCCCTGGATCTTGATTCTCCTTCTCCCTTGGAAACTTAGAGGCCAGATGGCACCACCACACCATTTTTACACTATGTTACAGGGAGTCCTTGGGTGGCACAAATGATTAACCACTCAACTACTAGCCAAAAAGTTGGCAGTTCGAACCTACCCGGAGGTGCCTCAGAAGACAGGCCTGGCGATGTACTTCCAAAAGGTCACAGCCTCGAAAACCCTATAAAGCAGTTCTACTCTCCCCACATAGGGTGGCCATGAGTCGGAATCACCTCAACAGCAACTAACAAAAAAAAAAACATCTTACAAGGGAAGTCCTTGGGTGGTGCAAACAGTTAACACGCTGGACTGCTCACTGAAAAGTTGGTGGGTCGTCACCCAGTGGCACTTGGAGAAAGGCCTGGGCATCTACCTCTGAAAAATAAGCCATTGAAAACCCTAGGGTGCAACATTCTACTGTGACATACATGGCGTCGTCATGAGTCAGAGTTGACTCCATAGCAACTGGTTTTATTTTACAGGGATGCTGTGAGGATTAAATGAGCAATTATAAATAATGCACTCAGGACACCAGTCCACAGTAAATAGTTGTCATTTTCACTCCAGTCTTTAAACTGTCACATATTTGAAGGTCCACCATGTGTAATCTCTGATGCTAGGAAGAGTAGACAATACAAAGATGACATCAGATATGGAGCTTCCCATACAGGGTTTTCAGCCTAGGAGAGGAGGTGAGACAGGCACATACATCATTAAAATATATGATGGAAACTGAAGAAGGTCCATATAAGAAGTCAAAATCCTGTGCCAAAGGAATTTAAAAGTCAGAGACCTTAATAAGCTCTGTGCTGACAGAGGTCAGTAAAATCAAGGGTATCTATAGCCACATCCATACTTATACTATATATAAGCTAACAGACACATTGTTGAATTTTTATTATATTATTCTCTGTACTTCTTAGTAATTTTTAACATTTCTCATGAAAAGGAATATTAAAAACTATAGACAAAACCCCAAAATGATAGTAATAAGAACACAATATAGGATTAAAAGCATCATTGCTTTTTCTGAAATGGTAAAAGGAATTACTAATTTCTATTAAGCAGTAAAGGTAAATTTTTTTCAAAAAGCATCTTGAAATTTCCTATATGTCTATTTAAATGCTGTTATAATTTATCAATACATACACACGGCTAAAAAAAAAACACACTAATGACTAAGAGTGGGGGCTAATAACATAATTCTTGTATTGATTCAGTAATTCATCACTGTTACATATTTTAAGAATGGTAATTATAGAATGTGGACTATGAAAAATTACAGAAAATGAAATAATGTTATTTTAATTAAAACAGTTCTTTAAAAGATAATTAGATAATGGCATGGTACATATATTTTAGATGCATGGGCCTCTGAATTTTAAAAAGTATTTTCCCCATCATTAATTAGGAAAATTAATACAGCCTGGTTTGCCTCCATATTTAACTACATGTGTTAAAATAGTCTTCAGATAACTTTTTATGCTAACTATAAACTGGACCTTTTTTTTTGGTGGTTCCTCCCAACCATATTATCCTAACTATTTAACATTTTAAAATTTTTGGTCTAAGAGGATAGGTAATTTATTTTGGAATATTTATTCACTCTGATTAAAACATTTTTGTTGTATAATGTTCTAGGCTCATAAAAGATTCCGTTATTATGAAAACTATCTGGTTTAAAATCTAAATTCTACATGGTCACATTCTTAGTTTAAAATGGATTAGCTTAATGGAACGCTGGTTGAATTACCTGTGGGTCATATGCCCTAGAGAAGACTTAGTTATACAAATTTAATTCAAGTGGGTAGAGACAGTTGCCATCTGGATTTGCATATCCCAGATGGAATTGGTTTGTGGTTGAAATTTGTGATTAGAATGGCAATGAGAAACAGTAATTAAAAACAGTCTCTGGAAGAACTGTGCTTGAGCAGACTGCGCCAAATAAACAATTTCCGTGGAGGTACAGGTCAGCTAGAGGCTGATTTTTTCTCTTTCAAATGAGAGCTCTTTACTGTATTTATGACAGGAGGTGTATCTAGAACATTCAATGTTACTAAATTTGCTCATACGTGCATTTATTTAATAAATATTCACTGCAGAGATCCCAAACAGGGTCTCTGATAATTATACTCAAGTATTATTTTCCATTTGGTCTCAATTAGAAATAAAGTCAGGGAGCTTTTATTTGTTTGACCATTATGAGAGTCACCAGTGGCAAAATACAGCACTAAGAAAGGAAATTCGGTGAACTACATATTCTGATGAACATCACAGGACTCACAAAGAGCTTTATCTACTGTGCACTTAAAAGTTACTCAAGTTTTGGCTGGTGAGAGCACTGAAGGTCAAAGGGAAAGAGCTTTATCCTCCTTCTCCTTGAAGTGATACATTAAATACACAATATACTGTCAAGGTACAAACTTCAGTCTTTTAAAAGACACTTCACTTTTTAAGAATGTGTCATTTGAGGAGGTTTATTTCACAATGACTTAAAAATATCACTTAAGAGAGAGATCTGAACCATGGAAAAGCCTCTTCTGCTGCTGTCAGCCCTAAAACATTTTTAGAATTTTTAATAGTATCAATGAAAGCCTGATGGGCACCAGCAGATGACCCTCTAAAGTATCAAAAAAAAAAAAAAAATTGAATGGCAGTGAGAAGTAAAATCTTTTCATTAAAAAATAACAGAGTTCTTTTCTTAAGTGGCGATAAGAAGACTATTTGTCAAGATTTATGATCTTTTCTGAAATCATAAAGAATTCTATTTTAGCAGGGCTTTAAACTAACTGAAAAGGGAGAGATAATCTTAGAAAGAGTGTGAAGCTATTTAATTACACTATTGTCACCCATTTCCCCCATCATTCAGTTGATGTGGACAGTATTTTTCTTAGGGTCTAGAGTAACTTCCAAGGACCAGCAACAATAGTTAAAGGATGAATAGTATGAAGAGACCAACTGCTTGCAAAAGGGATAAACACATTTTAAAACAATGTGCAAAAAAGCATAAAAAAATATAAAACTGTATTTCACTTCCAAAAATTGCTATTAACATTTTCTACGGTTACTAAAAAAGGTCCACTTTTAGGTATGTCTTTTTGACTTCAATAGAAATGAAAATTTAGAGCTTCACCTTATTGAGTGGCCAAACTATGATTTGCAAGATAAAATAGCTAGAAACAATTTATATCCCTCAAAGAAATAAACTTTGTCTTTTACCCTCTGCACCTCATCTTGAAGTCACCAAGAAACGAAGGACAACTGTGATGAGTCTCTGAGCAATGGTAAGATTCCAAGTTGGCTGTGGAGACAGGAACGGTTTTGAAACCCTATACTATAAAACTTCAGAGACAGTTTCTTCAATTCTAAGAAATCATATTTTAATTTACTGAATCTTCAATTCTAACTATATTTTCTTATTCTTCCACAATTCTGTTTCTGACAAGCTGAACCACAACGATAATTTCTCTGCTTGCATGACATGTGAACATGTTGTCGTTGTTAGGTGCCGCTGAGTCAGTAACAACTCAGTGACCCCATGTACAACAGATTGAAACACTGCCCGGGGTCCATGTTTGCAGCTGTTTCTTCTCATTTTGAGCTGTGCCCTATGAGCAAATGAAAGTCTCAAAAGCTTTACTCCATCCACGTCATTAAGATTGACTCAGCTCTGAGGAGGCAGCTCTTCCGCAGCTGTATTTAGTGCTTTCCAACCTGATGAGCTCATCTTCCGGCACTATATAAGACGATGTTCCGCTGCTATTCATAAGGTCTTCACCGGCCAATTTTTTTCAGAAGTAGACTGCCAGGTCCTTCTTCTTAGTCTGTCTTAGTCTGGAAGCTACGCCGAAACCTGTCTACCAAGGGTGACCCTGCTGGTATTTTAAATACCAGTGGCAAAGCTCCCAGTATCACAGCAACACCTAAGCTACAACAAACTGACAGACGCATGGTGGGTGAACATAGGTCATAGCTCTCACCCAGAAGTCTTGGTATCTGAAGGCTGTAGTGGTCTCTAACTGCTGCTAAAATTAGCATCTCTAGGCTGATGGTTCAGCCCCAAGTTCTCTGCCCTCTTGGAAGTTCCTTAGGCAAGTGGGAGCCTTTGACAGTTAAGGTATAGACCTGGCACAATCGAAGAGGGACTTTTTTTTGGGTGATGGAAAAGTTCTATATTTCAAGTGTGGTGGTAGTTACACAACTGTACGCCAGTTACTCAAAATTCAGAGAACTGTACAATAAAAAGGATGAATTTTACTGTATGCAAGCCACATTTTAACAAACTTGACATAAAAATAAAGTGGTGATCTCTCACTGGTAGAATTACGGATTTTTTTTATTACACTTGCTTGATCTTTACAAATTACTTAAAATAAACATTATTTAACTCTACAGTCAGTTAGAAAAAGGTAAGAATACTGCCTTGGCCATCTCTGCCTCCTTTTAGTGCCTTTGGGGGTACAGGTGAGCAGAGCAGGTCCTGGGGAAGAAGGTGGGCAGAGGTTACAGGTGGGCCCCTCCTTATGGGCTACTGGGCACTTTTATTGTCACCTCATCCAATTAAATCTAAGCTCAACCAATTTGAGAACTATAACCTATTGATTATATTGCAGGAAGAAAAAGAACAAATCCCATGTTCATCAAAATTTGGGCTTGAAAGTTGTTGCTTAGTCCCCTCGAGAAAAGTTGTTTAAAGGGCAAACTTCCCTTCCAGGCTCTGGCGCTGTGAAATTCTCCTGAGATGAGCTGTACATTCCTCAGAACCCCCGAGGGCCATATCTGTTGCTAAGTCATATACACTGCAGTGCAGGACACAGGACATCTCAATTTACCTCTCGGCACTGCCACCCAAGACTCTGAAAAGCTTTGCAGATAGAAATAATCATGGCAGGCTGCCTGCTTGGAGGACCTGCAATTGATCCATCCATTACATGCTAAGTATAATCGTCTTCTAGCCAAACTCGAGTGTTGGAATTGGCTCCCTGGAGAATTACTTCTGGCTAAGGTGCTATTCCATCCATTTACATTTCGTTTAGCAATGGAAGAAAGCCCTATGAGTCTGATTTTTTAATTAGTGAAAAGAGACCACTGTGGGCGTTGTCTCATCGTACAGCTGTCTCTTAAAGGGTACTCCACTCAAGTCTTAGCCCCAGGAACAGTGGATCCTCCTGAGTAAGCTGGTTTGTTTTTATCTTACAGACACTTTGAACCAAATAATTCATTAGCATCTCTCTCCTTAGCATGGCTAAGAGGACACTCAGAACCAATGCATGCAATGCTACACCATATGTTTCTATATGCTGTTTTAACCCTGGCTTCATCTTATTTTTCTGAACTTTATTTTTCCTTTGCCCTAATTTCTTCCCACCATTTCTAGCTTTTATATTTTTGAAAGGTGTTTCAAAAACTTCTGGAGTAAGGAGGAATGTTAAGTACGTACATAGCTACAGAATACTCAGTACAAATGCAGAAAGGTTGTAATTTCTCTATTAACTGATGCCACAGACCACCTTCAATGAGGTGAAATATTAAGTACTTAGATAACTGCAGCAGTTGCCATTGAATTCACTCTGACTCATGACAACCCCATGCATGTCAGAACAGAACTGTGCTACATAGGGTTTTCAATGTCTGATTTTTCGGATGTAGACTGCCAGGCCTTTTTTCCTAGGCGCCTCTGGGTGGACTCGAATCTCCAACTTTTCAGTTAGTGGCTGAGCATATTAACCGTTTATACAACCCAGGGACTCCAACTATAGCATACTTGGTACAAATGTAGAAACTCTATAACTTCTCCATTAAGTGATCCCATAGCCCACCTTCAGGGATTCTCAAGGCTGCAGTGATTATTTTTGGTCTGATATATCATCTTTGGATACAGGAACCATCAATTCCAGATTAAAGATCATTATATATTGATATTGCTAGTATTATTAATGCTTTTCTTGTAGTAGAAAAAACAAATGGAAAAATCTTATCAGAAATGAGGTTTTTACTACTTGGTTTTAGAATACTACTACTTTCAAAAAATCATTAACAGGAAAACTAAGCAATTTTAGTTTTGCACAGACTTTTTCCCTTCCGCTTGTCAGTCCTGCTCCTATTTCTGCATATCCAATTAATTCACCCAATTTATTGAATTATTAATAATTCAAAGAGTCATTAATAAAAAAACGAATCAATTTTGTTTTAATCATTAAGACTTGAAAGTTTTAATCCAGGCATACTGCATGTAAATTTACTATGGTACCTGTGAAGTTCATTTTTTCAGACAATTCCTGGAAGGTTCAAAAATATACAGAGGCCTAGTGTCTCCACCTATAATATGACAACAATGGCAAGGGTTAAAAATTACTCTATGGTGCTACAAGTGTGAAGGAATTGAGCTGCTCATTACAGCTACCCAAGGCTGGGTGGGGTGGGGCGAGGAATTCCACAGTATATTATTTAGTCCAACATAAGAGTCATTTATTAAATAGGACCTTATGCCACTGCTTTTGTCTTATTCATAGTATAAAGCCAATAATGGCAAACAAAACACTATGAAGAACTAAAAAAGTAAATAAAAACATACTTTCATTTTTCTTTGAGTCATTAATGTCATCTTTGGACAGGAAAATCTTATAGTTCACCTTACCAACTCTGCTATAAGTATCCAAATAAAAAAATTGAAAAGATACTAGCTATCAAATCCCTCATTTTGCTGATTAAACTCAGTTTTTTGTATGAATAAACTGAATCCAAAGAAAGTTTCATGTCATAGGCAGAAATCTTTTAATTTCCTTTGAATAAATAGGAAACGGTTGTCAGGAAAGGGGTGTGGGTCTGAGCGCTAATTCTGTTTTTCTAAATCTTTAGATTTTGGTTCTGAGACTGGGAATTGGAAGGCACAAGGGGGAATCGCACAAGGGACACAATAAAAACCTTGGCTCTCTTCACAAACACTATTTTCGAATGGTTCCTTCCCAGTACATAAACCTGGTGGTCACAGAGAAGTATAGCTGTCAATCATCTTAAAACTCAAGAAAAGATTTAAACACAGAAAAAAACATTCTTTGATGGTTACAAGGGTGAGGAGGGACGGAGAGGGGTATTCACTAATTAGATAGTAGATAAGAAATATCTTAGGTGAAGGGAAGGACAACACACACTACAGGGGAAGTCAGCACAACTGGATTAAATCAAAAGCTAAGAAGTTTCCTGAATATAACCAAACACTTCGAGGGACACAGTAGCAGGGGCGGGGATCTGGGGACCAGATGGTTTCAGGGGACATCTAAGTCAACTGGCATAACAAAGTTTATTAAGAGAATGTTGTGCATCCCACTTTGTTGAGTGGTGTCTGGGGTCTTAAAAGCTAGTGAGCAGCCAACTAAGATCCATTAATTGGTTCTAACCCACCTGGAGCAAAGGAGAATGAGGAACACCAAAGACACAAGGAAAATATTAGCCCAAGAGACAGAAAAGGTCACATAAACCAGAGACTTCATCAGCCTGAGACCAGAAGAACTAGATGGTGCCCAGCTACACCAATGACTGCCCTGACAAGGAACATAACAGAGAGTCCCTGGTGGAGCAGGAGAAAAGTGGGGTGCAGAACTCAAATTCTAGTAAAAAGACTAGACTTAATGATCTGACTGAGAGTGGAGGGGCCCCAGAAGACATGGCCCCCGGACTCTCTGTTAGCCCCAAACTAAAACCATTCCCAAGGCCAACTCTTCAGACAAAGATTAGACTAGACTATGGGACTTAAAATGATACTTGTGAAGAGTGTGCATCTTAGCTCAAGTAGATACATGAGACTAAATGGGCAGCTCCTGTCCGGAGGTGAGATGAGAAGGCAGAGAGGGTCAGCAGCTGGTTGAATGGACACGGGAAATCTGGGGTGGAAAGGAGGAATGTGCTGTTACAGTATAGGGAGAGCAACTAGGGTCACGTAACAACGTGTGTATAAATTTTTCTATGAGAGACTAACTTGAATTGTAAACTTTCACTTAAAGCACAATTAAAAAAAAAAAAAAAGTCTTCTTAAGGTCCACCGAAAGGCACACTAAAAAGTGTGAGAAGGAAGACAGGAGAAAGGGTAGAAAGCAACCCAGAGATACAAGGTGGAGAACCTACTGGTAAAGTACCCTTATATTTGATGAGCTCCAAACACAGGGTTTCACTAAAGTTCATTATTCATTCTGTGAATATTTGACTGGGTGTCTATCTATTGAGTGTTATGCATTGTGAGGAGGGCTAAGACAGGCACAGAGACGCAGTTATGAGAGTTCAGAAGAAGAGAGATGACCTTCCCTGAGAAACTTGGGAAAGGCTTCGAGGCAGGCTGAGGGGAGCACTTAGCTGTGGCATCAAGGAAACATGAGAATCCAATGAGAGATGGGAGTCAGGCAATTCAAACGCATCAATTATTATTCAAACTAGAGTTCACTGAATGAAGAAATTCACCTTACTTATAACTCTTAAGATTGCATAATATATTCCTGACCTGCTGCCTGGCCTTTCTTCATTCTATCTTACACACTGCACTATCAGTAAAATGGCTTCTTCCAACAAAAACGATTTTCAACAGGTCTCCTTTACAGATCTAGTGGAGATCAAGTTATCATCATCCTGGTTCCAGGTTCTCCACAGTTAGATGCCAGCTTTACCCTTCCAACCTCATAACCCACTAGGCCCATTTAGGACACACTCTAGACACCATGAAGCCTCCTCACGCTCCTGGTACAACTAACTACTAAACCCAAAAAAAACCTGTTGCCATCAAGTCAATTCCAACTTATAGCAACCCTACAGGACAGAGTAGAACAGTGTGGGATATATGCCTCTGTACACACTTTTCCCCTTCTTCTTGTAAGCCCTGCTCCCATTTGTGCACATCCAATTAATTCACCCAACATTCACTGACTAAGCCCCAGTAGTGTGCTTGGCACCATACTAGGCACTGGGAACCAACAAAAATTAGTGACAGTATGTGTTTTACAGATTTATAACCTATGGAATTAGCTGATCAAACTATACTACCAAGTGAAATTTTAAAATAAAAATTTTACATTATATTTTTTAACTTACAAGAAGTACAGAAATAATCTAATAGGTGTACTAACTACTCCTCATTTAACAGATGTTAACATTTTGTCACGTTCGCTCCAGATGGCTTTCTTAAAAAAAGTTACAGATTCAGCCAACACCTAATTCCTGATACCTTCCTTCTCCCTTCCTTCTTAGACTTTCTACAGTGATAGCAAGTTCTTAAGAGTTTTAAATCCTACAGTTTTGTCTGCTGTTCTTATTGACTGTCAAGTTTTTCTGACTTTTGTTTTAAATTTCTAATTGTGAACTCATTTTTTAATGGTGTTAGTTTCTTAGCTTCAGATTTCTCAACAACGTGAGAGAATTAAATTGAGTTCCAAACCCACATGTGGAGCAAGGTTGGAGGGCCAAGGGTGCATCTCTTTGAAGGTTATGGCTTAAGGCAGTAGTCCTAGGTTCAAACCTGCCACCCTGAGCATGCCCAAGGCCTCATTCTTTGGTCCCTGCATGAGTGTTAAACCAAAGACCCAAGTCATTATTTGGCATTTGACAACTGACCCCAGACCTGTAGCAAAGGCAGTTCAAATGCTTCTGGCTCTGGCTTTCAGTTCCCTGTCCATTTCTAGTACCTGGTTATTTTCCATTTTCCATCACCATTTCCTGCAGGTATTGTTGAGTATTTCTAGGAGTTTTAGCAAGAGAATTTCTATGTTAGCTTAGTTAGCTATATTGCCAGAATAAGAAGTCCTAAACAAATTCTGTAAATATTGAATTAATTTTCATATTAGTGTAAAAATTATATTTTTCTAAAGCAGTTGGGCCATACTTTTGGAAATATAAAATACTATACTATTGTGTATGTGACTTGCTCTTTTTGGTGCTGAAGATACAGATAATTTTTTTTTTTTCTTAACTGCATGGAATTTAAACTAGTTCTGAATATTTAAAAAATGATCATAACCTCATATGTGTTTTAAAAGTTCTACTGATTTTATTTGTATGCTTTATGCTTTACTAAACAAACCAATATGCACAAGTGTCAAGGGTCAGAGAGAAAAAAATTCAAGTGAACAACTTACCAGGCTAAGAGATTTTAAAACTCATAGCAACAATCAGCTACAAAAGGTAATCTACAAGCATAGTTCTACTCACTAAGAGGGATTTTTTGGTTATAAGTAAGAGAAGATACAAACAAACAGAACAATTAAGGGTTAGAAATAACTGAGAGACAAGTTATTATGGGCATACTTATGGAAGAGTAAGCAAACAAAATTTAAAAATGTAAGTAACAGAAGTATTTTATGTTAGGCTTTGTAAGAAGACACAGTTACTAAGAAAGATAAGCAATTACCAACTGGATCTCACGACAGCAATTTTTTTTTTTTTTTTTTTTTTGTGCTTTAGGTGAAAGTTTACAGCTCAAGTTAGTTTCTCATACAAACATTTATACATACATTGTTAGGTGACCCTACTTGCTATCCCTATAATGTGACAGCACACTCCTCCTTTCCACCCTGGATTTCCCATATCCATTCAACCAGCTTCTATCCCTTTCTGCCTTCTCATCTCATCTCCGGACAGGAGCTGCCCATTTAGTTTCATGTATCTGCTTGAACTAAGCAGCACACTCTTCACGAGTACCATTTTATGTCCCATAGTCTAGTCTAATCTTTGTCTGAAGAGTTGGGCTCGGGAATGGTTTTAGTTTTGCGTTAACAGAGAGTCCAGGTGTCATATCTTCTGGGGTTACTCCAGTCTCAGTCAGGGTTACTCCAGTCTCAGTCAGACCATTAAGTCTGGTTTTTTTATTAGAATTTGAGTTCTGCATCCCACTTCTCTCCTACGCCATCAGGGACTCTCTGTTGTGAGAGTAATTTTTACAGCAATGATATTTTTAAATAGCATAAAAGATGCTATTTAAATAAAAAACAATTGTGATTATTGGTAGTTTTTTTTAGTAATATACTGGTTTTACACTTACTATATTTGAACACACTAAATTATTTTATATAGTAACTGTTTTATCTAGTAGTTCTTCAGAGGTCTAGAAATACCCAAAGTAAATTGAGGGCATTAAAAAAAAAAAAAAAAAGTTAATACCAGATCTTCAAAGCACCACCAATTTGAAGTTAACTTTACCAAATGATTATCAATTAATTTTGAAAAACATTCCATAACTGTCTACATATGAGAAATCAATTTACCAGCATATAAGTAGCACAGTAGCTACTGCTATGGAAGCTTACCAACACCATATGAAACACTTCAAGCATAGGACTGAAGGATAATCAATATTGCAAGAAGATTCTCAAAATTAGAATAAATTGACATTTCTGGCATCAATTCAGGAAGGCAAATTAACAGTGACAATACTAACAGAATCATCTGCTGCGTCCAGGAAAACTTAATAAAGCACATAACTTAAGGGCATATAAAGATAGAGCCATCAGCCCTGTACCTGGTGCTGGCGATGCTTGGTGATTCTGCTCCAAGCCTACATCTTTCTAGCTGACTGGCAACAATCTGCCTTTCCACTTCCAGTTCTTGGGTGAGTCGTTGAAACTGAAGCTCCTATGATTCAAGGAAATAAAAGCATATAAGGCGCCGAGGTTTGCTGCTCAGGCAGATTTATGAACGAATGTATGTCAAAGGAAACATAGGAACATATCCATAACATAATGCTTAGTGTAGCTTTATGAAATTCAAATTTTTGATGGAATTGTTGGCCTAAATAACCTACTATCTGTAGCTTTTTCAAACTGAAAGGCACTAGAATATCAGCCTTTGTTTGGAATTGCAAACATTTAGATCATTATTTGCCCCTTTTTGTGTGTGTGTATGGGTGGTGGTGGTTCTAATTGGGATCTTTTAAATGCTACTCTGGTACAGTGTCCTATTAAACTTAAGGTTTCTAGAGACCTTACTTGATGTGTCTACGTCAGGGGCACACCAAACAACTGAAGTTCTTTATCCTCAATGGCGAATTTTTATATCCCTCATAATGTATGTCAGCACAGCATTAAAAATATACATCCCCATGTTAAGAATTGCTTTACCATGTTTGATACAAAGCCTTTTAATTGTTAAGGAAAAAAAAAATCATCATTCCAATCCCACAGAAAAAGTTTTGCTATTATCTGTCTACCACATGAGCAATAAAATTTTGATACTGTCTCAAACACATTCATGTGCCACTGTATTGGGGGTGGGGGACTAACAAAAAAATGAAAAAGACTGAGCCATAATATGGAATTTAAAATTGTATTAACAAGCTAGAAAGACTGTCTAAAGAAATTACCTTATACAATCTATTCTACATCCCAAAGTAAACAAGTTCTACTATAGGAGCTGTTTTAACTTTATTTGTATTTCTCTCAGTTAGCTTGACAGGATTTTAATAAATAGGATCCGTGCCATGCTATAAAACTACAGATCAAATCAAGTAAACCGCGAAGGCTTTATTCCACAAATAACATCTCCAGTAACACTTCAAGCTCCCCTGTGCCACATCATCTACTTACAAGTCTACACAAAGCAAATACTGAACTGTAAGCTAGTTTAATTTGACAATGACTGCCAGTTCAAAATGGCAGGCATGTAAACACTAACCCCAGAAACTAATCAGAAATAAAACCACTTAAAAATATTATTTAGAAAAAATATATATTAGTTATAATATGTTAACATTTGTTTGCAATAAAAAAATAAAATTGAATCGAAAAGTGTATTAACTCCTGTGGAATAAGGCAAACGTGCATTTTTACTTGACAACACTGGCATCCCAAATTCCACAAGCCATTCTATTTTTTAAAGCAAAAAGAAAGTTCTATTCAGCATATATTTAAAAAGGACAAAAATGAGAAAACAGACAAGCATGCTGCCACAGCCATGTCTGCCTGAGACCAAAGAATATTACAGAATAGGCAAGAATGGAAAAACGGACAAGCATGCTGCCACAGCCATGTCTGTCCGAGTCCAAGGAACAGTTACAGAATCATCAGTATATATTAACATTACAAATGGGCAAAAACTATTGAAAGCTTAGCCTTTTCAGACTGGCTAGAAACTGAGATCCTACATTTTGAATTGTCTTTCTGAACAGTGGTACAGTTTTTAATAACGACAGTCAGGAGGGGGTCTTTATTGATCCAACAACTTTCTGTTCACTAAATGTGAACAGAAAAAAAGTAGTCTTTTGTGTTCTGTTCGATTGGCTTTATGTGTAAGTTTTCCTAAAAGATATCTTCCAAGATTATCTTAGCTATTGTCTTTATACTTCAGGGCCCAGCTGATGTGTCCTTGTGAGTCCTTGTGAGGCCAGCTCCCACTGGGTCACATTCTCTATGCTCAAGGAGAGGGAATAATAACTCCAATATTTCTTTCTAAATCATTCCCTCCTTTCGATTGGAGATTGGAGATAACATGTCAATGATCAATACCTGGACTTAGTTGAGCTCCTAGATGAACACAAGCCATTCTTAGAATAATTTTTAAGAAACAGTTCCTGACCTCCTTATGGCTTTCTGATATTGAGAATTCTTTTCTAAAAAGCCCATTAATGTAGGCCTATTGGACAAGGCCTGAATGAATCATAGTTGGCCCAATAATGTTGTATAACATGATCATAATAGGTAAATGGGACAATGCTTGCCTCTCTCTAACAATTTCTAGACCACTGGCTTTTAAACAATGTTCAGCAACAAGAGACCATATAGATACAAAACTGTACAACACTCAGAGCCAGGCTACGTGAATTTATTTTAAGACAAAGAGTATTATGCTTACCTCACACTTACTCTTTCTTTGTCCTTAAATAACACCATTTTTGGTGATATACTTCCATTCACCCAGTTAGTTTACTCAATTTTTTATTATACACTCCATGTCCCACAAGACTGCCTGCCTATATCAAGCTGGGCCATGAAAAAACCATCAGTGAATCCCAGAATATTCCCTGAGCCATCACATTACCTTTGTGCTCTGACTTCAGTGGCTATAATGGACTGAGGACTGGAATGTTTTCCTCATTTTAGGATGGCCAGAAGTTACCACAGTAGGAGTAAGACATGTTCCAGATTAGAACATAGTTCAAAACAAAACAAAAAAACCCATTCTTAGAAAAAAAATTTCATTGTAGTGGATATTTATCATGTTTGTGGCTGCTTGGGACTTTTGAACATCCTTTCAAGGGAATGGTTGGGAAATTTCCTGCTTCAAGGCAAAAGTAGAAACTTGCTTTCCCATAATTCCCTCCCTTGGCAGCAGAGACAGGTGACTTTGGTTCAGCCAAGAAGATGCATGCATGCCAGACTTTGACTCCTGTGTGAGACCAAGATTCTGACTCCAGAAAAGAGGTAGCTCATTTTCTCTCTCTTGCATCTTCTCACTGTGCTCCCTGCAATAGGCCTCAAGGTCAAGTTCCTGACATGGGAAAGACTGCCATTCACATGGCTGTGTCTAGGGCTTGGTAACAGTGTCAGTGGTTTCCTTATCTGACCAATTTTGTGTCACAGACTTGGACACAGTTCCTAGAAGCTTGGTCTCAAGCCTTGTTTTCCACTTTTTGCAACACCTCTGGGAATTCACTAATACCCACATAATTAACCTCTTTCTGAATAATGAGACATGTTAACCTCTGTGTCTTGCAGCTAGGAACCTGGACTGCACATCTACAGAAATAAATTAGTTGTCCGGTTGCTAGGAAAGCCTATGTACCCACAATGCAACTACATGTTTTTATTTAAAAGCTGAGCACTTCTTTTAACATTCTTAGGGATAGAGTGAGTCCACATTTTATCTCCACTGGCTGTGGAGTCCATAATTTTGAGCATCACTGGCTACTCTTATCAAAACCCTTCCACCTATTATGAGCCTTCACTTCTTCCAAGTAGGATTTCAGTAAAGGCCCCAAAGTAGAATGTCATGAAGCAATAAAGCATGGGAGTTTTAAGTGTTACCTAATAACTGTGAATATGAATGAATATAATTCATGTATGCTTTGTTGTGAAATTATTAATATTACCACAGAATATAAGTTGAACACCCACAAGTGACTGTCACCAAGATCGATGAGTAGGATTAAATATTTGACAATTCTGTCTCTACTGACTTCGTAGGCTGACTGATGAGGAAGACAATGTTGCACAGCAATATAATAATATATCTAATGATTACCAAAATATCACTCATTAAGATGATTATGCACAAAGACATCATCTATAATTTTTAAATTTTACTTTCTAAATATACATAGAGTCTGAAGGCTGATCCTTATATCAGCACTTAATTTAATGAGATACTGGGTATCTAAATTATAAGGGGACCCCAGATTTGTTCTCATTTGAGAAGGGCAAGGAAAATGTTAAAAGCCGTTGCCAACGATTATTTAATAATATATGACAATTTCCTCTTAAATTCTGGCAAACAAGACCATAAACAGACTTAGAAAGTCAAGGCTACTAACATGCTATGAAAATGGAGTTTTTCACATGTATTAGAAAGCTTTTTTTATATTTACCTCATTTTTCTTTGGTAGAGAATGTTAATAAATATTCTTTGAGTGACAAAGGAAAAGAAGAAAACAACAAAGCTTCCATATATGATCGGCCTGTATGGTGGACAGACCTGCACCACCGAAGGAAGGACTCTGTTCCAGTTGTCAGTAGGTAGCCTGTGTCTGTCAGCTCCTTCAGAGGTGCCTCAGCTGTAGAGAAGACCCTTGCTCAAGGGCATGACGTTCTTGGCAGATCACATCCAAGCACTGACTGAGGTAGGAATTTAAAAGCCTGGCCCCTGTTCACTCAAGAGCACCTCTTGGGGTTAGCCAAGGCTTTGTCACCTTGCATAGCAGCTGGACTTCTCCCCTGCTCACTCTTGCTTTTCCTTCTTTTCCCTTCCACAGGTGTGGATCCCTAATAAATATTCTGCATGCAAAACTCCATCTCAATGAGAACTCAACCTGAGACAGTCTTATATTTTGGCCTCCTTTTATATAATGATAGGATTTTTTTTCTTGCTTCCAATTTTGAAGTATTGTGAGATACTTCAAATGTGCAGAAAGAAATAGGCAATAACACAATGAGTTTCTGTTAAGTTTACC
Source organism: Dugong dugon (assembly GCA_030035585.1). Taxonomy (NCBI): domain Eukaryota; kingdom Metazoa; phylum Chordata; class Mammalia; order Sirenia; family Dugongidae; genus Dugong; species Dugong dugon. The sequence continues at coordinate 119,493,129 of CM057461.1, read as the reverse complement.
CAGCTATAATAAATCTTAACATTTTGCCACATTTGCTACATATACTGTGAGAAATACAATAGTACAGAGAGAAAGAAATCCTCTGGTTTCTCTCTCCTGGATTCCATTCCCCTCTTTTCCTCCCTACCAAGAAGAAACTATTATCCTGAATTTGGTGTTTATCATTCACATGAATATTTTATATTATTATTGCTACATACTTAAGATTCATAAATGACATATAGTATGCTTTGTATGTTCACACAATTTATATCAGTGGTATAGTGTACAGTTTTCTGCAGATTGCTTTTATTGCTTAATGAATTTGAGATCAATAAACATATGTAGATCTAGTTCATTTATTTTCACTGTTCAATAGTATTCCATTGTATGATTACAGCCTAATGTATTTATATACTCCCATTATGATGAACCCTTTGGTTGTTTCCAATCTTATGCAATTATAAGCATGCTGCAAAATAAGTGTCTTTGTAAAACTGTCTTGTGCACTTGTGCCAGCATTCTCCAGAGTAGAGACTTAGAAGTGGAACTGCTGGGTGCTGGGGTGTAGGGGAGGATCCCTGGTGGTGTAGTGGTTTAAGCACTCAACAGCTAACCAAAAGGTTGGCAGTTCGAACCCACCAGCTGCTCTGCAGGAGAAAGATGTGGTAGTCATCTACTGTAAGAATTTATAGCCTTGGAAACCCTATGGGGCAATTCTACTCTGTCCTATGGGGTCGCTATGAACCAGAAGCAACTCGACGGCAATGGGTTGGGTTGGGTTGGGTTTGGAGGAGTGAAGGGTATGTGTATCTTCATCTCTGCTTGATAAAGGCTGCGAAACTACTTTCCAAAGTAGTTGTACCAATTTATATTTCAGCCACCAGTTTCTCCACATATTCACCAACACTGATATATACTTCTGGGCTTAATTTTTTTTTTTTTTTTTTTTGAAGGGGTGGAAATCTGATGGGCATAGAATGGTATCTTGTATATATTTTATTTTGTATTTTCCTGATAACCAACATCTTTTCATATGTTTATTGGCCATTTAGGTTTTTGAATCTCACAGGTATCATAAATTCTCAGGGGAAATTTTTTTCTCTATTGCCAGCACCCAGGCCAAGATAAGAAAATGTCTCTGCTTATCCTCTTGTGTGGGACTGGTTTCTCATTTACCCTTACACTAAGGTTGTAACTTTATAAAGTCAGGCTTCTAACAAGAGATCTCTCAGTAGACACATGTTGGGTAGGCCCTCTACGTAGCCATTGAAGGTAAGCTCAAGATGACCTATGTTTGGCAGATACCTTCAGGGTGAAAGCCAGGTTCATTGTGTACTTACCTCAAGATTCCGCTTTCATTTCAGTTTTGGTATCTGTGAATTCTTTATTTTCTATCTAGCCTAGCCTTGCTTTAAAAATGACAAAACATTTTATTCAGCATATTTAATTTCTTTCAGTGGAAAGACTGGTTAGAGTACTGGATCAACTGTATTGTCAGAAATGGTGGTCTCAACATTTTTTTTTTTTTCATATAATATCTTTCAGCTGTACTCAGGGGGAGTTTATCAGTACTTTCGGGGCCCTGGTGGCAGTAGTTATGCATTTGGCTGCTAACCAAAAGGTCGGCAGTTTGAATCTACTAGCTGCTCTTTGGAAACCATATGAGGCAGTTCTACTCTGTCCTACAGGGTCACTATGAGTTGGAATCGACTCGACAGCAATGGGTTTACGGGACTTTCAATTTATTATTTCTCTCTGTGTCCTGTTTAGGGTTTAGCTTATCCCACATATTGTACTTTTTGTTTCAATGACAATTTCCATTTCCAAAACTGCTAGTTGGTCCTCTTTTTGTATCTACCTGTTCTTGTTTCATTTATGCCTGCTTTTACTTCTTAATTTCTGTCTGCTTTATAATAGAAATGCTTCCTTTAATTCTTCACACATCTTAAGCACTCTTATTTTAAATCTATCAGACTGTTTCAAAAATTATTTTCATCTGGAATAACTCACAATTGTTGATTTGGTTAGCTGTTTTCCACACATTAGATTTCCATGTTTAAGAATTTTGGTCTGTGTGCTCACTGAGAGTAAAAGATTTACCTTTTCCCCTTTCTTTTACCTTCCTAATTAGTTACCTCTACCCAATCTACCAGGTTCCTCAGTGCAAAATGAGGCTTTAAAATTGGTAATTCAGTCCCCCTTTCCAACAGAAATACTAGGAAAACTGCACATATAGTTACAAGGCTATTGTCACCTTTCTCTTGCTTCTGGAAGCCTCAAGTAGCTTTCAGTACTCTAGTGTTGGCAGTGAAAATAAGGCATGCTTCATTCTCTTTTGTCTCCTAATTTCTCTCACCCTCATTAAATCCTCATGTTGACAGTAGTGACATATCTCCAGACCCTTTCTAATTGTGCCCTATAGAAGCCTCATTCCAATGTACAAACTCTCTCTTTCTAAACTCTTCTTTTTCTCAGAATGCGCTCCATTTTGGGGCTTTGACTGAAATGTGATTCTTTCCTGACAATACTTTTTTATACAACTCAGGCTGGGTAAGACTATGCATTACTCCACATTCCACACCTAAGGTGCCTATAAGAAGGGACTTCTACCGGCTCCTTACCATCTCTATTTATTAGCCTAAAGCTGTTTATAATATTATTCACTATTTCCATGATGCCAGTAGGATCTGTAGTCGTATCACTTCTTACATTCCTGACACTGGTAAGTTATGTTCTCTTTTTTCTTAATCAGTAAAGAACATTATTCTTCTAAAATGTGCAAAACTTATTTTCTTTGTGCCGTCCAGTGACAGCATCCACTGCCTATTTTCATCACCAGCATCTATTTACTTCAAGTTATTCTAACTGATTCACTAACCATTCAGGAATAGCTGAATGACTACTACATCTACAATGATGACATTTAAGAAATAGCAGTAGGCACTCATATCAGGCCATCAACTATGACATCATCAACTTCCTGTCCCCACATTCACACTAATCCTCAGCTCCCTCCCAGGTTTACTGAGGTAAGCGTCCCCTTTTTGTTTAGGCTAATCCCTCAATACCCTCCTGCCTCCTCCAGAATCCTACTCTTTCTCCCAAATCTTCAATGTTTCCTCAGTTTATAAACATGCTCAAATCTTTCTTATCTGAAAACACACCTTCTGGATCTCAGGACTCCTCTGGCTATCCTTTATTCTCTGTTTCCTTGCCTTTCGACCTATATTATCTTTCACTGAGCATTTTTCTTTAAATTGACTTCTTCTTAAAATGTAGTATTGGCCAAGGTATTGAAATCACTGAAATAATGATTTCCATGCTTTTATACTTTTTCCTAATACAAATTAAAATACATAACATGTTTAAAAAATGTTCAGTTGTGTACCAAAAACCCTCTCACATCAGCTGTAGAGGTATGGCACAGTGGAGTTCAACATACTTTTCTATGACTGTAAATCTCAGCAGGAAAGTACTGAGTACTGACTAAATTCAAAGGAAAAAAATGAACATGGTCATTACTTGATGGAATCAGTAGTTAAGTAAGAAAGCATTTTTATTTCATCCACCGTTGCCTAACAATCTTTCAGAAATGAGTAATTTACTCTTCTGCGTTAGTTCACTGAGAGACAGACAGACAGACAGACAGTGTTTTATATTACTAAATTTTATATCACTAAAATTCAATTATCACTGAATAATATTTGGAAGGTACAAGGGATTGGGCAGAATATGTCCTGTTCCCAGGACATGCTATAGCATATTTTTTCTCTTTCCTATCTTCAAAAGATGACTAAATTACGGTCATGATCATATGTTTTAGGCTGTTGAGCCAGGCCTAAGAAGTCACTGTAAAAATAGATATTTGAGAGCTAAAAAGAAATCCTCAAAAATATCCCAGTATCATTTGCTAATCTAGGCTGCTATTAAAACCAAAGCAGCCATATTTTCAAAGCATCTTTGGACTTCTGAAAATTTCTGCCTTAAGAAAACCAGGTAGGCTCTCTAGGGTGATCAAATGTCCTGACCAGCTATCATAACTTACTTAATAACTGATGAATTGTTATGTCTACTTATCCCTAAACCAATGCATAGTTAATACAGAAATGCTGGTATATAACGTCTATCACCTTTGTACTAGTTAGCTCCCTTTGTTAAAGGAAATTCAAAATCAAGACGACTTAAAAAGCTAACATTGCCTTTCTCAAACTATGTTCCATGAACACCAGTGTTCTACAGGATTTTAATGGGTATTCCCTTAAAGGAAGGGTCCCAGGTCAAGTAAGTTTGGGAAATGCTGCATACCAGATTGTACATCTTGAAGATTCAGAGCAACAGGAGCATACTAAAAGCTCTGAGAAGTCAACCAGCAGAAAATCAGCTTACCTTTGCTTAACCCAACATTTCTTTGATTCACTGAAACTAAGTACACTATTTCTTTTTCAAGGAATAACTACTAACATCTCAAGAAACAATAGGGTTTTGTAGAACACAACTTAGACACTACTGAAAAATAAAATTCATTACTGTATTTAGTGACAGTTGAACTAAAGGGTGTAATACGGTACTCCACATTAAAAATACTGGAAAACAAAATTTTAATAACTTTCGTCCAGACTAAATATTTACAAAGGGCAGGACACTACAAATGGTAACCTTCAAATGGAAGCTACTGACCTTGTACCACTATGTAAAACATGCAGGGTATATATATTATTATGACACTACTTCTAGATTAGTTGCCCTATGGTATGCCCGCCCATTTCTTCTTACATTTACATCTTGTCAAATTAAAAGAAAAACACAAGTGCAACTATAGATCTTTTTTGTTGTTGTTGTTGCACTAGTTAACATTCTAAAAGGAGATGAACAAAATTAAGCTCCTTGCCATTTTATTCTACTGCCAAACCACACAGGAATATACCAGGTTCTAGCTTTGACATCTTTCCTTCAGCTTTAATAAAGCAGATAGCAAACAGTAAAGCGTAACAGATGCTCTAAATTTATTTTCTAAAACTCAGGCTTTTATCTGTAATTTTGCCACCAAAGCTCCTTTATTAGGTAGGAACTCAAAATATAGGAAGAGAGGTTTACATTAAAACATACAAGGAAAGTTTTTCGTGTACAGCCAAGTATGGATGAGAATTTCCACGACGGCAATGTAGTTTACTGCTGTTAGTAAGACATCCCCATGCCACTGCCTATCTCCCCTCCCCCAGTGCCTTTACCTGTCTCCACCTGACCGATTCCCTGATCTCTCATGCATCAGCCTCTGACGATTAGAAAAAACAGGATTTACCCAGCCTGGCATGCCATTTTTGAAAACCTGTCCACTGTCTATTGATGTCTTTAATTGTTGAACTAGCAATGTCTTCTTTCACTTTCATTTACTTTTTCTCCTAAAAAGTATAATGTATGTGTAAATATAAATAATTACAGTTAAGTGTTCCATTAACTGCAGTTTTATTAATTTATATTTAAAATTCCTTATATTTGGGAAAGCCCTTGTAAAGTCAAATAAATATTAAGGAAAAGACATGAAACAAGGAGAACCGATGCTTGATGCTATTGAGGAAAAGGAAGGTTCCTGGATGGTAATAGGCTACTAACCCAAAGGTTGGTGGTTTGAATCCACCCAGCAGCTTTGAAGAAGGCCTGCTTCCATAAAGATTACAGCCAAGAAAACCCTATGGAGCAATTCTACCATGAGTTGGAATCAACTTGAAGGCAACAGGTTTTTTTTTTTTCCTTTTAGCTGAGGAAAACAGAGCCGAACAAATGGATGCTTGGAGCTAATGTCAGCTGCAGTTGTCAATGACGACTGCTCTTGCTGCCGTTATTGTCCAACTAGGCGCTTATTTGGTAGAATTAATGTCAAAAACATAAGGAACTTTCTCTAAAATGTAATGCCTTATATATTTTATTAGCTGTTAACTCTAAAATTGAGAAATTATGAAAATAATGATTTACATTAACAATTTATCTGGTTTTCTAGTACATAAATATTTCTAAATTATTAAGACCAACGATGCATATCACCTAATGTTAGATGCTTATCTGGGGGTTAACTGACTGCACAGTAGATGATAATAATGAACATAAATCGTTATTTGCTAAAATGGAAAACTCAGAATAATAAATGATCAATCTCACACTTCCTCTAAATGGACTAGTTATTGCAAACACATGCAAAAAATATAAAAATGATAAAGGAAACAAAAAAAGACTAAATTTAATCTTCATTTCTTCAGCAGATTTAATAAATAGGACCAGAAAATAAGAGGCTAATTTTAAAAAAGATTAAGCTTTGGTTAGTAACTTAATGAAATGCAGTGGGAAAGAAAACAAATACCATCTAGTTGATGTAACTTTTTCTTATAATTGTACCTTTTTAATTTCTAAGTTTACTTCTACAATTTTTCATTCTTCTTCGCAGATATTTTATGGCTGAAGTCTATGTGTGTGTGTGTCGGGGGGGGGGGGAGGTATTAAAATTAGCATGTCTATTTATTAGTTGTGCCGCAGCCAACTAAATGGTTACTTGTAAGGGCTTGTTACTTGGCTCAAGAGGCAAAGACATGTTCAATTTTTTGACTTCTTAATGTTTTAATTTTTCATTTTACTTGCATGGTTTCACTAATATTATTACCCCTTTCTAAAACTTCAGAAATTATCCCAGGCTTCCTGAGAATAAGGTTAAAAAAGTTCAATGTATTATTGATAGCCATAGCTGACCTACAATGAACATTCAATTGTTAGGACTGAATAGGAGCCTGTCTAGTGATAGCTATAGGTTGGGTCCATACTCAGTGCATCTGCGTCTAGACTAATGCCCACTTTAGTCTTCAGGATTACAAATGCTCTATCTTTTGGGTTCCCATATTTCACGTCCCTCTGTTTCTCTCTGACTCTCCTGCTTTCTTCCCTAATATCCAGCTCTGATCAGTCATACACAAAAGTAATGTTAATGTACTCTTTGGTAGGTAGTCAGTTAATTAATGTTGTTTTTATAAGTTTTGTTATGTGTCAATACAAGGAAAAAAAAAAAAAAGAAAGGAAGAAAACTTCATAAGTGCCAGATCTGAATATATGTTATTTTTATTGCTCAGACTAATTTACTTGTCTGAAAGAATCTTTAAATTAACACATTTAGATTTTTTTTCGCTTGCACACAATATAAGCGTACTTATGAAGAAAAAAATCTGTGGTCAGAACAGGTATAATTTGATAACAAATGTCTCATTTTCTTGTTTTTTGTTAAGTTATAACACTAATAATAGTACTAGGTACTATTTAATGAATGACAACTGTGAATGAGGCACTCTCTATATACTTTCTCCAATCCTTACAAAAGCTCAGACCATTTTTTACTTGAAGAATGCTAGGGCTGGAGAGACAAAATAAATGACTTGCTTAAGGTCACAAAATTAGTAAGTGAGGAGTTAGAGCAGAATTTCAAATTCTTGTTCCTTCTATTACCACAAGCTGAAAAAAACTAAGATTGTCTCATTTTTTCCTTCCTGAAGGTTATATTTAGAACTGTAGTTGGCTTTATTGCTTCAAAACTTTCTCCTCAAATCAAATAACGCTCTGGAATTTAATAAAATTAAAGCACCGAATGCAAATACATATGGGAACATGCTAATTATGACTAAGGTGAAATTTTCATTCATAGGAAAAGAACTGCTAATATAATTAGCTAGCCATCAGAGGAAAAAGAAACTAGATCCCAGTCTCATACATCTCCCTCTCTCTCTCTCTCACACTTCGTAATAAATGTGGAAAACAAACAAATATATAAAGATGATAGAGATCTTTTTAAATAAGAAATCCCAAAAAACCATAAGGGAAAAGATAGGCATTCTTAACCATATAAAAATTAAAAAGTTTGTATGCCCAAAGATCATCTAAACAAAGGACAAACAAAATGAGAAAAAAAAAAAATATTTGCAAGACATAACACATAATGGATCAATAAAATCTCATAAAAACAAATTTTTAAAAACATGATAAAAATACTCAAATTACCTAAGATGAAATATAAGTGCTCAATAAAATATTAGGGAAAAAAACTCAATTTCATTAGTCAGGAGAGAGTAAATCAAACAACAAGAATGCCATTTTTCATCATCACACTGGAAAAAAAAATTTCAAAAGCAGTACCAACCAGAGATAGCGAGGAGTCAGGGAAACGAGCACTTGCATATCCTGCTCTTGGGAGTGTGATTTGGTATAATCCTTTGAGAAAAAAATCTATTACAATGAAAAATACACATACCTTATATGACCCTACAATTTCATTTTTGGGTATCTATTCTATAGATGTAAAAGCAGAAGCATACATAAAATATTAATGGCAGCACTGTTACTTGTGACAAAAATTTAGAAACAATTTGAATGTCCATCCCCCGGGCAACAGTTTAACAAATCATGGCATCTTACATGACGGCATATGATGTACTATTAAAAAGAGTTAATTGGACCTTATCTGTTGACTCAGAAGGACTATTATATATTATTAAGTGAAAAAGACAGTCGAAGAGCAAAGCATGATCCCATTTTTGTAAAACAACAAAAACTCGTGTGTATACGGGTTTGTCTGAGCATGGAGAAAGCTGTGATAGGAGACACAGCAGATCAGCAAGAGTGGTTACTTCAACAAGGTAGATTGGGAAAGGGATGGAGAGATTATTACACTTTTCTATTTTCTCTTTATATTATTCTACCTGTTACAAGTAGGACATGATTTTTTAAATTAAAAATCTAATTTAGAAAGTGAAAAGAAAGAAAAGAATGAAAGGGCTAGAGAAACACAGTATTATTTGAGTACTAATGGTCAATGCACCTTATACACAACCTCCACCTTTCTATCAGTGGGGGCTTGTGTGTTGCTATGATGCTGATCAGGTTTCAGCAGAGATTCCAGACCAAGATGGACTAGGAAGAAAGGTCTGAGGATCTACTTTCGAAAATCAGCCAATGCAAACCTGATGGGTCAGAAAGGTCTGAGTTGCAATTGATCATGGGGATGGTGCAGGGCTGTTGTTGATGGGGATAAGTCAGGGGCTGACTCAACAGCAGCTAACACCACACCACCAGGCCATAGTCTATTTAGGAAACCATACAATACCTGAAAAAGGTATTCTGATTGGGAGGAGAATTGATATTTTTTCAGTGAATTATTTAGTTCAGTATATCCAATAGCCTGCAAAGTACTGAAAAGTGCACAGCATCAAGGTGGTTGTGAAGAAAAGGTGTGGTGGGAATATATAGTGATGTAAACTCTTTGGAGGATAATTTAACAATAATTTAAAAAAAAATTAAATGTACCTATCCATTGGCCCATCTGTTCCAATGTAGACACTAGGAATAAACGTGGAAAAGTACACAAAACCAACCAAATAAAAAGTAGAAACAACCTAATATCCATCAGTGAGGGATTGGTTACATACATTCCATACCCCAACTGCTGTCGAGTTGATTCCGACTCACAGCAACCCTATAGGACAGAGTAGAACTGCCCATAGGGCTTCTAAGTCTATAAATCTTTACGGAAGCAGAATGCCACATCTTTCTCCTGCAGAGCAGCTGCTGGGTTCAAACTGTTAACCTTCTGGCAGGCAGCTGAGTGCTTAACCATTGTGCCACCAGGGCTCCTGATATATTCTATACATCTATATTATAGGACTCCATGCAATTGCTAGGATTTAAGTAAATTCATATACGCTGTTTTTAAAAAGACTTACATATGCTGACCTACCAAAGAGAATGTTTTAAGAATTAGTGTTCATAAAAGGCATAAAATATAACAGTAGTAAACGTCTTATTTGAAAATATATGCTGTATAATGAACTGATTAATTTAATAGATTCTACTGTACATATTTTCCTTGAAGCTCCACAAAACTCTTGAATAAAGAATTGGTATCTTTAGAAAGATGCTTTTCAGCTTGCTCTATAGTTTTAATTAATTTTCTTCCATAAATTGCTGACAAGCTAAGGAAGGCAATAATCTATGCTCAGTATAACCATAAAATCAAATCTATATAATCTTCTTACGAATTCTATATATCAATATACTTATTTGAAAATAAAACATGGCAACACTTAATTTTAAATCATGTTAGGTAGAGTCAATTAGACACTATATATCAAGTGGTTAATTTTCCATTTGATAAACTATTAGTAGTTTGAAAGGATAGTCATTCTATTGTTAATTTTGATTAGGTACTCAAAATAGAAATGATTTTTTAAAGTCACAGCTAATGAGATACATTTAAAAAAAAAAAAAACACCAAAATTGTCTATTAAGCCAAATTCTGCAATAAATCAGATCTTGAAGTTCCTATTTCTCTTCTTCCTCTACTGGCTTATCCTCCTATCATTACTATCACTGGTAGTGAAAAGGTCTTAAATACAAGGATGAAACCTACTATCACGGTCTTCCCTTCTGTAATTTAAAGGCCGACTTGATCATGCATTCATTCGTAAACCCTGAGTGCCTACCATGCGCTGTAGTTGGCAGAGAGAGAAGAGAGCGGCAGACAGCACACTCCACACCAAGAGTGCAGTGCGGTGGGTGTGATTAGAGGTCTGTGTCAGGGGCCACTGGAGCACAGTGGTCTCAGTCTGACATGCAGCTGCTCCTCAAAATAATGGAGAATTGAAGTAAAATGTGTGAGGTGAAATGTTAAAATCAATCCCCATTTTAAGATGCCAAATAAAATTAGGTACCTAAAAAGCCAGTGAATATGAAAGGCTGCATGGTGCTGATGGGAACACCTGTTTTGGCGTACATTTCCTTGTTGGTACAAGGAAAACACCATCTGCCTCACTGGCTGGTGGGAGCATCAAAGGAGCTAAGATGTGTGAAGGCCTTAATGAACATCCAAGGCCCATGCAAAACTTCTAATCACAGATTTCTGTTCCAACTAATATCTTAGAGTAGGAGTTGGCAAAGTTTTTCTGCAAAGGGCTAGACACTAAATATTTTAGGTCTCTGTCACAACTACTCACTTTGCCCTGGTTGTGCAAAAGCAGTCGTACACAATGACATAAATGAATGAGTGTGGCTGTGTTCCAATAGAAGCCCTAGTGGTATAGTGGTTAAGAGCTCAGCTGCTAACCAAAAGGTTAGCAGTTCAAATCCACCAGTTGCTCCCTGGAAACTCTATGGCCAGTTCTACTCTGTCCTATAAGGTCGCTATGAGTCAGAACTGACTCAACAGCAATGGGATTTGGGGTTTGGTGTTCCAAGAAGATTTTATCCTATGGATACCAAAATTTGAATTTCTCCTAATTTTCAGATGTCACTAAATATTCTATTGACTTCTTTTCAAGCATTAAAAAATGTAAGAACGTTCTTAGCTTGCAGACTGTAAAAAAAAAAAAAATAGGTAGAAGGCCACATTTTTCCTGTGGGCCATAGTTTCTTGACTCCTGTCCTAAAGTTTAAAAATTTTAAGACTCTTTAAAGGCACATGATTTGAAGTAGATTACCACATAGATGGAAGTAGCACAGGATTTGAGGTCCAACCTAGATCTGAATCTAAGCTCTGTCACTTACTACCTGAGACGTATTGAATAAGTCACTTAAACATCTCTAAACCTCAGTTTAATCATCTGTAAAAAATGGGGTAACACTTATTTCACAGAGGAATTGGTGTAAGTATATAAACGAGATGCTAAATGCTCTGTAAACTGTAAGGCTATTTTTAAAGAGTTTGGCATTATAAAGTTTTATATATATATATGTATATATATATACACACACATACATATATATATATATATATATGTACACACACACATTGATCTATCTATCTATATATAAACCCATTGCTGCTGAGTTGATTCCAACTCATAGAGATAGAGTAGAACTGCCCCATAGGGTCTCCAATGAACGCCTGGTGGATTCAAACTGGCATCACCAGGCTCCATATATATATATACGTGTATATATATACGTGTGTGTATATATATGTATGTATGTATATATACATTATATATATAAAATGTACCATGTTCTCCCCCAAAGGGCTCATTCACCAACACCTTGGAGATATATTTTCAACTCCTAGGAAGAGAAAAAACATGAAATAACATGGACTACAGATAGACATCTTAGATTCCACTTTCACTAAGCTCTGAGCATTGTACAGTTGTTGTTGTACCACTCAGTTAGTAATTTACCTCTTTAATTTCTGATCATATTCTGTTCTCAATGGCCCTGTTTTGTCATTTTTTGCTCTCTCCTCTTAATTCTCACATAAAGAGGATTCAATTTTACATATAAAATCATAAGAAGAAACTAGTGGCTGAAGCACCACTCATGACAAATCACTGAGAGAAGTGTGGTTGCTTCTTGTTATAGTCATATGTTGTATTTTTCTCTTTATTAAACTGCAAACCAAGTAATCTCAGCAAAATGATGGGCTCTCATGATCCTTACAAAATCAAAAGGCACTTTTTCTTTATATAGCCATCCTAAAGATACCAAAATATCAATGCCAGTGAACAAAATAAGGATGGTGGATAAATATCTAAGTTGTCCTTTATTATTCAGATACTGAAATAAGGTAACTCAAAGTGAGGTAGTGGCCTCACAGGAACTGTGCCTATGAGGTAGGAACTACTACACTTACTCTTCAGTTGCCCTTACCCCTGGTCACATGGACACAAGGGGCAGAAGGGGGACTGACTCCCCTAAGTCTCAGCCTAGGGTCTGCGTTCTTCCTGGTTGTTTCATGGCTACAAGTAGCAACTCTGGTTGTGGATCTCACATTTATATCTTCAGCCCTGATCTCCCCAATCGAGGCCTTAGCCCACGTGTCCAACCATCTAATGGGTCTCTTTCTGAGGACGACCCACAGCCATTTCAACCTAAACACATCCAAAAAGGAGCTTTTAAGTTTATTCTCAAACTGGTTTCTCTTCCTCTCATAAATTTACAGCAATCTCTAACCAGCTGTCCACTTTAAACCCAGTCCTCATCTTGGGCAACTCTTTCTACAGAGAAAGGTAAATAAGGCCTATAGGTTCTATCCCCTCAGTCTGCTTGGATCTAAACCTAAATCATCACTTTAAATATACATTTGTGGCATTTACCTTTTAAAACAAATGTATTATAATTAAAACCAAGTGCTCTAACAGTATTGTATTATTAATGTCAAGACTATCACAGGGTGGGTAAAAATACATGGTTTGGCAAATCTTAGCATTTTCCCAGCAGCACAAACTAAGTTGGTATGCACAGCACCGTGTTTCCAGGACAGCACATTTTCCACTGCAAGGGCTACTGGGATGATTACTCTAGTCCTAGCAGCCATGCAGACAGGGACTTGAGGACAGTGTATAGAAGAGCTTGGATGTTTTCTGGCTCACCACCCTACCTCATTTATATGACTGAAAAAACAGGAATAAAATTTTAACAATTTCCTTATATTTCCTCTTCTATTTTTAATAAGTCTATATCCAGCACAGATTCATTTAATGAATTATAATGATAACAGTATTAGCTATTATTCATTAGTTGCTCACTATGAGTCAAGGAACCCTGGTGATGCAGTGGCTAAGCACCCGGCTGCTAACCAGAAGGTCCAACCCGCCAGCAACTCCAAGGGAGAAAGATGTGGCAGTCTGCTTTCGTAAAGATTTATAGCCTTGGCAACGCTATGGGGTAGTTCTACTCTGCCCTATAGGGTCGCTTTGGGTTGGAATCAACAGGTTTGACACCATGAGCTAGACACTGTACTAACACATTATATGCATTTCATAAATGGTGAGTACAACTAACACCTAATGAATGACTTCTATGTGCTAAGCACCTCTTATAGAATTTCTACAACCACCCCATGAGGGATGCATTATTATTCTCATTTTAGAGATGGAGACCCTGAGTGTCTATGATCACATACCTGGCAGATGGCAGAGGAGGGATATAAAGTTGGGTCTGACTCCACAGTTGGTGCTCTTTATCACTCTGTTTTCAGCCTCACATCATGACCCCCCGAGTGTGGCAATGAAATTGATTCTGAAGTAGAGCGAGGAAGATAAATATCTCCTAAAAACAATACAAGCCTAGGCAATCCATCAAAGGTCTCACTATCTGGCTTGTTACTTTACTGACAAGATGATCTCCTCCAATTTAATAATTGTGACTCATAAGTCTTTCTTTGGCATTATCTAAAGATGATGGTATTACTAAATACTACCTGGATGATCTGAATCAACCAATACTGCTTCCAAAGTTCTAGGGAAGCAGCTGGGCATGGACAGAATCTCGTTTGCAAATTTTAAGTGATTATCTTCTCCATGGTTTCACATCTGATGAAGACTGCCTTCTCTAACTCTCAGCTCACTTTACAGTCAGACAGTAATACCTTCAGTGGATCTTATGACTCTTGGGAGCACAAATAAGAATTCATAAGTGCAGATGAAAAAAGAAGGAAGAGCTTCCCACATTGCTTCATTTATCTATCTGGATGTCTCCATTCTGAATTTTCTATAAGGATTTCTGTTTTTAAGCTCATTATTATCAATATATCTGACTGAGAAAGAAGCTAAACAAGACTGCACCATAGCAAAAGGCTTGCCATGAATTCTTTTGGGAGCAGAATTTCACAGAAGTATTTGATTGCCTATTCACACTCTTGATTACAACATACTCAACTGTTAAACTAAATTGTATGCCATTAGTATATTGAAGGAACTTCAAAAATAAAACTACCTGTGTGAAGATATTTTTCACACGTACATTCACACTGAGATGTGTTTAATTGCACGTAGCCCACTTCCCTTTTATTTAGAAAACAAGGAAGACACCTTTAAATTATTTCAGTACTTGCAAATGTCACAGTGTAGTACTGTGATAAATAAGGCCATTACTCTTTATCACAGGTAAATACTGAATCTGTGTTCTGGTTAATAATATTTGTTTAATTCTCCATTGTGATTTTGACAGACTGTAAGTATACTGTATTTAGAACTTGATCAGGAGTATTAAAGGACTTTGAGTTAGATCAACAGTGACCAAAATAACTATGAAAAAAACCACCCCAGTCTCAAAGTAAATTGTAATTGGACTTGGCCTTTTAGCTTAATTGGGGCAGTATATAGATAACATACAAAAATTAAGCCACAGAGAAAAAGTAGCTCACATCTATGGATTGTACACAGAAACATAACTAGGTTATGGCAGGTATGGAAGGTACTGCACCAGCCCTGAGTGTGTGGCACCACTGAGCAGTTTCTATTAACCCGGTATGGCCAGCAGTGTATCAGTGGAAAATGGTGCCTTCGGCAAGCACTAAAATTGCACCCCTGTCCAACCACCTGACACCTCTCTTTTACATAACTTTACCATAATACCAGCTCAAAAATACAAGTCAAGCTCAATAATCTTTTAAATACATTACCATGCCTGAGGAAGGACGCTGGGCCGTACAGGGTTAATGGAAACTGCTCAGTGGCACCACGTGCCCTGAGTCGGTGCAATACTCCCTAGATACTCCACTGATCATACAGCTCAAAATGCCAGCTGCCCTACAAATTATATGATTACTGAAAGTGAGACCAGGTGAGGACACAGATGCCAGTGGGCAAAACTCATCATCATCACCAGAAAAGCAACTCAGAGCAAATCCAGGTGAGCGTCAATTATTACCATCCATCTTCATGTCCACATACGGTATATACAACCAACATTTCCCATATTTGGCTGTGAATGACATTTGGGACACAGTAAAATATTTTAGAAATTTTTAAACCACAGGACAGAGGAGTATTTACTTTTATACAACCAATTCTCAGTTACTTACGCTAATAGAGACATCCAGTATTGTGTAGCTAATCCATATTATTTACATTTGATTTTGTAATGCATGGTATGATGTTTCTGTAGCAGATCTGCCTTCCTAATTACGTTTTGCTTTATTATTAAAATCAGTTAACACTTCCTTAATATACACCTGCTATATGGGAAAGGTTGTTCCCATAGCCTGCTGGGCAGGAGGACAGCTGGCTCCCAATTACAAATACACCGCAGACAGGCTCCAGAGAAGAATGGACTGAACAATCTCTATAATTACTTTATAAGCATTTAACATTTACATAAAATTGGTATAGGCCAGTTGTTTCCTTTCTTCCATTTTTGCTGATGTTGTACTTTGCCTCCTTAGATGCCTGGGAAGCTCCCTGAACTACCTAGAGCACAATTAAGAAAGTATCATTTCACTAAATAGATATGTATTTATATTTAATTAATTAAACATAGTTTTTAAGAGGCAACAATTTCCTTAGAATCTGTTCATACAGCTAGACTATTCAAGACTATTGACTTCAAGCAAACAAACAGCAAATAATCATAATACAATGTGAAACATGCAATGTTGCAAGTATTATATAGTGGACAGCTGTATCTTTTTACCTTTCTTCTAGATACGACATTCTGATTTTCCTCTGGGAAATCATAGCTTCCCTATTCTTGGACCATGTAGTCTGGTATATTAAGAGCAGGGTTGGTCAGGGTAGATAGAAAGTGGGAGTACCAATGGATAGGAGTTTTTGATGAAGATGATGAATTACTTCTGGGTGAGTACCAAAGAAGTGAGCTGAAGGACAGGAATTGGTGGTCGAAGAATATAATGCTTAAAAGAAAAGGTTAATCGAGATGAGGGTGTTAAGGGATGGACCTGCAGAGAAAAGATGGATGGTCTAGGTGGATCAGCCTAGAGACTGTGGCAGGACATAAGGTGAAGAAAGTGGCGATGAGCTGGGAGTTGGGTCTTCAGTGAATGAGGGAGAGTAACCAGAAGGCAGGCAAATCATGCAATGAGGAAGTAGAGAGGGTGGTACCAGGGTTCGATTAACCAGTAAGCAAGGTACGCATGGGCTTAATTGTGTTTACTTACTAATCTGTAGTGCACAATATCACATGAGTTTTACATCCTTGATGTGGTGAAAAACAGGTGAAATTGTGCACTACAGATTAGTAAGTAAGCACAAGTAAGCCCTTGCTTATTGGGTAATCTGTCCCTGGCTGGTACAGCCAGGCATGGAAGTCTCAGAGGAATAAGAATCTGTGCAAGGTGGGCATATGTAACGGCCCAGAAGGAAGGACACTGACCCCACTTCCTGAGCTGGACAAATTCAGAGGTTAAAAGACTAACCAGATGCCCTTAGAGAGAGTTACAGTGAGGTGAAGTCTCCTCAGGGGCCAGCCAGACTGCTATTAAGGCAAGGAGTGGGGAGGCATAGATAGCAGAAGAGACTGAAGGCATGGGAGTAGTGGCTGACCACAGGAGTCTCAGGGGGCATGCAAGAAGTTTAGGAGAAATATGGGGAAGGTGGGGATAAGACTGGGCAAGAGGATAAATAGAGAAGGACAGGGATGAGGGTTGCAAGCTAACAGGATAAATAAACGGGAGTGGACTCCTATGATGAATGAGATAAAGGCAACGGGGGGTGTGTGAGATATCATCTTTAGAATCTCTAGAAGTAGGGTAGAAACTTGTAGATTGTCAGGGGGAAGGAGGTTTAGGCATCTGAGTACAACTGTTGAGCTTTAGGTACAGGTATGGTGGTTGTTCCAGGTTTTAGAGGGTCTTAAGCCTCAGACGGCAACTGGCAGTCACCTGTGCCTTGGTGTGGCGAACCTTATGCCCAGCATGCAGGAGAGGCCACAGCCTGGTACAGGCATGTCTTGTTTTATTTTGCTTCACAGATACTGCGCGTCTTTACAAATTGAAGATCCGTGGCAATCCTGCATCGAGCAAGTCTATCAGTGCCATTTTTCCAACAGCATGGGCTCACTTCATGTCTGTGTCACATTTTGGTAGTTCTCGCAATATTTCAAACCTTTTCATTATTATTATATGTTATGGTGATCTGTAATCAGTGATCTTTGATGCTACTATTGTAATTGTTTTGGGGTGCCACAAACTGGGCCCATATAAGATGGCGAACTTCATCAATAAATGTTGTGTGTGTTCTGACTGCTCCACCAACCAGCTGTTCACCCATCTCTCTCTCTCTCTTCTGAGGCCTCTCTATACCCTGAGACATGACAATATTGAAATTAGGCCAATTAATAACCCTACAATGGCTTCTAAGTGTTAAGTGAAAGGAAAAGTCGCATGTCTCTCACTTTAAATCAAAAGCTAGAAATAATTAAGCTTAGTGAGGAAGCCGAGATAGGCTGAAAGCTAGGCCTATTGTGCTAAACAGTTAGCCAAGTTGTGTATACAAAGGAGAAGTTCTTGAAGGAAATTAAACGTGCTACTCCAGAGAACACATGAATGATAAGAAAGCAAAACAGACATTGCTGATATGGAGAAATTTTGGATAGAAGATCAAACCAGCCACAACATTCCCTTAAATCAAAGTCTAATCCAGAGCAAGGCCCTAACTCTCTTCAATACTATGAAGGCTGAGAGAGGTGAAGAAGCTGTAGAAGAAAAGTTTGAAGCTAGCAGAGGTTGGTTCATGCGGTTTAAGGAAAGAAGCTGTCTCCATAACATCAAAGTGCAAGATGAAGCAGCAGTGCTGATACAGAAGCTGCAGCAAGTTATCCAGAAGATGAAGCTAAGATAATTGATGAAAGTGGCTACATTAAACAACAGATTTTCAGTGTAGATGAAACAGCCTTATATTGGAAGAAGATGCCATCTAGGACTTTAATAGCTAGAGAAGAGAAGTCAATGTCTGGCTTCAAAGCTTTAAAGGACAGGCAGGCTGACTCTCTTGTTAGGAGCTAATGCAGCTGGTGACTTTAAGTTGAAGCCAGTGCTCATTTACCATTCCAAAAATTCTAAGGCCCTTAAGAATTATGCTCAATCTACTCTGCCTGTGCTCTATAAATGTAGAATAAAGCCTGGATGATAGCAAATCTGTTTACACCATGGTTTACTGAATATTTTAAGCTTACTGTTGACACTTACTACTCAGAAAAAAGGATTTCTTTAAAAATATTACTGCTCATTGACAATGCACCTGGTCACCCAAGAGTTCAGATGGAGATGCACAAGGAGATTAACTTTTGTTTTCATGGCTGCTAACACAACATCCATTCTGCAGCCCATGGATCGAAGAGTAATTTCGACTTTCAAGTCTTATTATTTAAGAAATACATTTCTTAAGGCTACAACTGCCATAGATAGTGATTCCTCTGATGGATCTGGGCAAAGTAAATTGCAAACCATCTGGAAAGGATTCACCATTCTAGATGCCATTAACAAGATCTGTGATTCATAGAAGGAGGTCCAAATATCAACATTAACAGGAGTTTGGAATAAGTTGATTCCAACCTTCATGGACTGAGGGATTTAAGACTTTAGTGGAGCTAGTAACTGCAGATGTGGTAGAAGCAGCAAGAAAACTAGAACTAGTGGTAGAGTCTGAAGATGTGACTGAATTGCTGCAATCTCATGCTAAAACTTTAACAGCTGAGGAGTTGCTTCTTATGGATAAACAAAGAAAGTGGTTTCTCGAGACGGAATCTACTCCTGGTGAAGTTGCTGTGAACATTCTTGAAATAACAACAAAGGATTTAAAATATCATATAAACTTAGTTGATAAAGTAATGGCAGGGTTTGAGAGGACTCACTCCAATTTTGAAAGAAGTTCTACTGTGGGTAAAATGTTGTCAAACAGCATTGTATGCTACAGAGAAATCTTTCGTGAAAGGGAAGAGTCAATTGATATGGCAAACTTCATTGCTGTCTAATTTTAAGAAATTGCCACAACCACCACAGCCTTCAGCAACCACCGCCCTGATCAGTCAGCAACCATCAACATCAAGGCAAGACCCTGTACCAGCAAAAAAATTACGACTCGCTGAAGGCTCAGATGATGTTTAGCATTTTTTAGCAATAAAGTACTTTTTAAATGAGGTATGTTTGTTGTTTTTTAGACATAAGCTATTCTACACTTAACAGACTACAGAACAGTGTAAACATAACTTTTATATGCGCTGGGAAACTAAAAAATTTGTGTGACTCACTTTACTGCAATATTTGCTTTCTTGCAGTGGTCTGGAACCGAACCCGTAATATCTTCAAGCTATTCCTGTACAGTGTTAGGGGGCCCAGCTCCAGTGTGTAATCAGGTGATGTCTTCAGGTTACCGGGCTTTGGAGCCAAAGAAAACCTCATACAACGTTCCTACTTGGCAGCCACAGTCAAAAATTACACATACTGTACCCAGGTAACATCCTGCAGATTACCAAATGCATACTTTGTCTTACTAACAGCAACAACCTGAATGGGAAAGTCAAGGAGTACAGCTTCCTAGATGCTGGAGAACCTCAGAAACATCAGCCTTTGGCTGTATAATAACTTTAGAGAAATTTATTTTACATATGTTAGAGAGAAATTATTTTTAAAACAAATCAAAAGTAAAAAGAGTATGGTGTCTACTATAAAACTGGAGATTTAACTTAAGTGATCTCACAGCTTTAGCTAAATGGATTTAGAAATTACCATGTAGTATTTAACAAATTTATGACTAGTGAAAAAAAAAGAAATTTATGACTTACATACACACCTGGGAATAATTCTATGCATGCCCAGGTAAAGAAAAAGCCAACAATAGCATTCTTTACATCTCTGCAAAAGACCCCGCCATTCATCTGCTGCTCATGCTAGAAAACTAGTCATCTTTGCCATTTCTCCTGTCGCTTACCCCTCTCTCAAGTCCAGTTTCATTATACCCATCCCCCAAATTGCCTTGCTTCGTTTCTCCTCCACCTAGTACAAACCACCATCATCTCTGTGTCAACAGTGCAACAACCTCCACTTGGTCTCTCTGCTACTTCTCTGCATCTTCAATGTATCTGCCACACAGCAGTGAATTATGATTCTTTAAAATGAAAACTGCTTAAAACCCTCCCATACCTTCCCATTCCACTTAGAATAAAACACAAAATTCTTCCGGTGGCCTACAAAGCCCTGCATTATCCTGCACTTCCCCAACCTCACCCCGTATCACTTTTCTTCCTTTTTAACAAATATTTATCGAGCTTCCTCTCTACGCTAGGATCTGGGGATGCAGCAGAGAACAAAACAGAAGTGAAATCTCTGTTCTATGAAACTTAAATTCTAATGGTGAGTGCAGAGGATAAACAAGATGAATAAATAAAATACACATTATATTAAGACAAAGATAAGTGTTAACAAGAAAAAAACAGAGCAGTTTAGGAAGACAGGAAAAATGTTTTGGAGGGGAAGGAGACTAAAATTTTAGATAAGGTGGTCAGGGAAGACCTAGCTGCCTTTAAATAAAATTTGAATCACAACCAGAAGGAAGTGAGAAATCAAGACGATCAGAACTGGGGGAAGAGCAAGTGAAAAGGCCACAAAGTGTGCCTGATATGAGTTCTGGGAGATGACATTAAACAAGTAAACCCAAACAAGGTAATATTATATATATGAATTGATTGTGAGAAATGCTGTAAAGGAAAAGAATGGATATTACAGCATTTCTCACAATCAATTCATACACACACACACTTTTGGAGGGTTTATGTATTTAATGTCTACCTTCCTCCATCAGATTATAAGCCCAATAAGGTCAGGGTCTATGAGGAGAGGTGGGAAGGGAACAATAATAAAATCAGATAATGGGCTAGATTCTAATGATTGAGATCTCTGAATCTGAGTTGCAGGTACTTGTAATCTCCACAAGGGTAAGGACCATGATTTTTAAAATTTCTTTCATTATTGTATTCCTTCCAGTATTCTACCAAGTACGGCAGGTGCTCAGTAAGTACATTGAAAGAATGAATGTAATTACTTATTAATATAGTTTTAACATAAACCATTGCCTAATACTTCCTTTTAACTACAATCATTTTAAGTCTCAACTGAAGTCCATATCTGATTAAGACAACCAAGAAAATTCCAGTATCTCTTAAGATACTGTTAAATATATTTGAAGTCCTAGCAGAATAATCATAATACTGTTAAAAATTATTTGTACCCAAGATAGACCAAGAATAGGAAGTGAAATCCCACAAACGTATAAAAGTTGTAAGATAAAGCAATATACATGTATCAGAATCAGATTCAGATATCACATTTTTTAGTCAACAAAAGCTGTGCAATTACAGAATCCATTTTTTTTTTCTTAAATAGTATTTTATTGTGTTTTCAATGAAGATTTACACAGCAGTTTAGGTTCCCATTCAACAATTTCTACACAAGCTGTTCAGTGACATTGGTTACATTCGTCACAATGTGTGAACATTCTCATATCCATTTTGGTTGTCAGAATAAGGAAAAAGGAAAATATACAGTCTATTTCCTCTAAATGCTTGATGGTTCCTAGCAATAATCTGGAATAAAATAAACTGAAATGGAAAATACAGCAAACATTTAAGTGTAAACATAAAGAGATCACTGTATTAGTTTTCTGTGGCCACTATAACAAATTACTACAAACTTGGTGTTTAAAACAACAGAAGTTTATTCTCTCTCAGTTTTGAGGGCCAAAAGTCCAAAATACGTTTTACTGGGCTGAAATCAAGGTGTCAACAGGGCCGCACTTCCCCCAGCGACTCTAGGGGAGAAGCGGTTCCTTGCCTCTCCCAGTGTCTGGTGGCTGGCGTCATTCCCTGGGATGTGAACACCTCACTCCAATCTCTACCTCTCTGGTCATGTTGCCTCCTCCTATTCTGTGTGCTTGTTTGTCAAATCTCCCTCTGATTCTCTATTAAAAGGACACTCGTGATGGCATTTAGGCCCATCCAAAATCCAGGATATTCTCCTGATCTCAATATCCTTAACTTAATCACATCCACAAAGACTCTTTTCCCAAGTAAGGTAACATTTACAGGTTCCACAGATTAGGACCTGATATCTTTGGGAGGAGGGCCATTATTCTGCCTACCACAGTCTGCCCTCTGGCCCAAGAAGATTCAGGTCTGTCCACATGCAAAATACATTCACCCCATTCCAGTATCCCCAAAAGTCTCAACTCATTACAGCATTAACTAGAAGTCTAAAGTCTCATCTAAGTACCATCAGCCAGAAAGTCCTAAATCCCATCATCTAAATCAAGTATGGGTGAGACTCTATGTATGATCTATTCTAGGGTAAAATTTCTCTCCATCTGTGGAACTATGAAATTGTACAATAAGTTATATGTTTCCAAGGTACAATGATGGGGCAGACATAGGACAGATATTCCCATTCCAAAAGGGATAAACTGGGATGAAAAAAGCAGTCGCTGGAATTAAGCAATTTCAAAATACGCCAGGGAGAATTCCATTAGGTTTCAAGGCCTAAGGAATAATCTTCTGTGGCTTGAGGTTCCACCCTCTGGGCCTGAGGCTCTGCTCTCGGGGTCATTCTTCCTTTTTCTTGAAGGGCAGCACAGGTTTGCAGATGGGTAGTTTTATCTGCCTGTTTACTGCCTGTAGAGATTTGGAAGTCTGACAACCTCTTTCATTTCTTCCTGTCTACATTCTTTTTAGTCCAAGCTGCAGTGTTTCTGCTCATACAGCATTCTCAAAAACCTGTGGGTCTTCTGTGTATGTCATGGGGACTCACACCATTAGACAAGAGGGTTCTCCACATATCTTTTGTGGATAATCCCACTTATATTCCTTGTTTCTGCTGACATGGTTGAGGGGATCCATGAGATACATGCCTAATCTCTTCAGCGTGGCCTTCTCTCCACGGCACGCTTATCCTAACAGTGACTCTCCTAATTTTAGCGTCTTCTGCAATATTCAAAGGCTGAGAATTTTCCAAATCATCATGTGCTGGTTCATTTTTGCTTAATAGCTCTTCCCTCAATTTACCTCTCACCTCTGCATTTTACTATAAGCAGCAAGAAGAAACCAAGGTGCACCTTCAACACTCTGCGTGGAAATCTTCTTAGCTAAATATCCAAGTTCATCACTTAAAAATTCTTTCTACACAATTGTTAAAAATTCAACTAAGTTTTCTGCCTCTATATAATAAGGATCACCTTTCTTTCAGCTTCCGATTATTCTGCCTACCACAGTAACAATATAGAGGCACAACACACTAATTTACTGTAAGTCTAGGAAAAAGTGTCAGAATAGCTATTGAATATGGCTCTTTCAAAATGACCGTTTGTTATTTACTTTAAATTGCAATAAAAAGCTGCAAAAATACATTCCTAAAGTTATTATGTTAACGTCAAATATTCTGATTTTTTCATTTACAGGTAAGTATAACTTTGCAAACATAATTTAAAAATTAGGTTACTAATACAGCTAAGTAGAGTAAGTACTAGTAAATCAAATACAGTGAAATCTGCGAGAGCTGGAACTTAATGGGACTGTCTTATTTTTCCGGGTCTCTTGAGTTTTCCACCTTTGACAGGGTGCAGCTTACTACTTCTCTATCACTCTGGATTAGTGAAAAATATTTGAGTTTTCCTTCTCTGATAGGTTTCTGTCTTGCACAATTTCTGGCTTTCACAGGTTTTACTGTATAAATAGTTAAGGATTTAAAAAATTATTTCTGCAAAAAGTCCAAATATTAAGGAATAGATATACCTTTATTTTCGCAAACAAAAACCCTCATTTCCCTTAGGATAAATGGCTGCATATCTCTGCAATTTCTCTTTGGAGTAAGGACAGGCAGGGGTGATCAAATATTGGCTGAAGGAAGAATACTGGCTGAGATGGTTTTCGCAGAGCAGAAGGCAGCCAAGTTCCCACCAATTTGATCACATTTCCCTGGGAGTGACTTCAGACAAGAAATTTGCTTCCTCCCTTGCATTTGCCACTATAGGAAAGAAAGGAGAACTCAGAGAAGCACTGAAGTGATAAACAAATTAATGTCCTTTCTCTGACAACCTAAAGGCAAACAGTTCGAGTCTTAATGACCAAATAAAAACCGGGTCCTTGGTGATAGATTTAATTGCCTTGGTAAAGCTAACCTGAAGACCACAGGCCTGGTGGGAATCTTAACACTAAGATAGGAAATTGTTTTCCATTTAAGCTTAGAAAGCAAACCACAATTCTATTAGAGAATGATCATTAACACTTAATATTGAAAAGGATGAATAATGACAACCAAGTAATTGTATTTATAAAATTATTCTAAAAGATTCTCGAAAAGTCACTTTGAATATGTAGTCATATTTTTGTTATAAAAAGAGCATAAATAAGCAGCAAGGCAGTCTAATCTGTCTTCTCTGTTACTCGTGTCTTGAAAAGGCCAAGTTGCCTAGCTTGTGAATTCCCTGGGAGGGCATTTCATTCTTTTCCTAAAAGGGGGTAACCAGGAGTTATTGCTTAAGGGGCACCAAATTTCTCTTTGAAGTGATGAAAACTTTTGGAAATGGATAGTGCTGATGGCTGCACAACATGGTGAATGTAATTAATGTCAATGAACTGTACAATTAAAAATGGCTAAAATGGCTAATTTTTTTCTTATATACACTTTACCAAAACAGACAAAAAACAAAAATCCAAATACATTAACTCTTCACAATAAGCCAACGAGTTCTTAGGGTAGAAAAAGAAAGGATGAAATATGGATGACTGCAAAGGGGCAACTGCACCTAACTCCCTGTAGGCCCCCTAGTCTCCAGAGTGCTGAATAGCAAAGGATGGGGGAAGAAGTCTAAACCTTGGGGAGAGGGTAGTGGATATCTAGTGACAGCACACAATCCCTACGGGATTTGAGTGCAGGGCTACTGAGGATCCCCCCTCTCCTCAAAATACTATGGAAAACATTACAAACAAAATTCAAAAAGATTAAAATGTAGAATACACTGACTCAATTTTATTTTTCAGAGAGGAAATTAAAAAATGATCCTCTCCTATAAAAGTACCCTCCGGGTAAACCTGGGAACATAACCTATATGGAGTTGTATAACCTACAGTGATTTCTGCAGAGTTAACACAGAGAAGCCAAATACAAATATTAAATTCTTTCCACAGGGTTAAAGTTTTACTTATCCACCAATTCTGTTTTTTCATAAGTAAATATGAATATAACTGTTCCAATGTTAAAATACTCCTCAAGCATAAGATGTTACTTCCATAATCCTGGTCCTCAAATAGATGAGTCAGGCTTGATTTTATTAAAACTACTTACACAGGCTCCTTACATTATTTCAATAAAAGCATTTCCTATATTAAGTACTCCATAGACCGTTAATCGTCTGAATCCCTGTCTGCCATCCAAAAGACTTTATCTATAATTCTAGTCATAGCAGATTACACTGCACACATTTCTCTTCAATAGAAAAATGTTAAAATGAACAAATTTAAAGCAAACCATTTATAACCAACAGCTTCACCCAGCCTTGGCATGGACTACAACTCAAGTCTAGCTGGATGAACTTCAGGCAGCTTCCTTCCTCTACCCCCAGCCTATTATGTTGTCTTGCTTCTTTCACACAGACATTTGCTCAAAAATATTTAGAGTGCCTAGTATTGTGCTACATGCTGGAGGTAAAACAGTGCCTACCCACATGTCTGCGCTCCACAGAAGATCCATGTCTAGTTTAAGTTTTATTGTGATTTTAAAAACATGTTAATGTTTTACTTTTAAAATCAATTTTACTGAGATATAATTTACAGACAATAGGATGCAATACATTTTAAGGGTGGAGTTCAATGAGTTTTGTTAAATGTACACAACAATTAACTATAATATCAGCTGCAATGAGAATATGTCTGTCATCCTCCATCCCCAAAATGGCTTCAGCTTCTTTGCAGTACAGCTTCCTTCCTTCACCCCTGACAACCAATGGTTGCTTTCTGTTGTTACAGGTTCATTTTGCTTCTTCTAAAATTTATACAGTGGAAGAATGAGGTATGCACTCTTATTCTGGCTTCTTTCACTCAGCGTATTTTTGAGATTAATCCATGTTGCTGTGTGTTAGTGGTTTGTTCCTTTATTCTTGCTGAGTAGTATGAATATAAGAGTTTATTTATTCACCCACCGATAAGACAGTTAGGTTGCTTCTAGTTTGGAAGTGGAGCCCTGGAGCTTGGCTGCTAACCAAAAGGTCGGCAGTTTGAATCCACCAGCCACTCCCGGAAAACCCTATGGGGCAGTTCTACTCTGTCCTACGGGGTCATTCTGAGTTGGACTCAACTTGATGGCAACTGGTTTGGTTGTTGTTTTTTTTTTTTTTTGGTTTAGTTTAGGAGTACTGTGAATAATAGTGCTGTGTGCAATCATGTACAAGTTTCGGAATGGATTTTTTTTTTCTAAAATTATACCCAGAATTGCTGGGTCACTGTTAAGTGATTAACTAACTCTATATAAGAAATTGCCAAACTGTTTTGTGACATGGTTGGACCATCTTACATGCCTGCTAGCAATGTATGAGAAATTAGTTACAGCAAATATTCTCCACACTTGTCATTATGCATCTTTCAGTTTTAGTCATTTTACTGGGTGTGTACTACATGGATTGTCAATCTTTTTTGATAATTGACCAGACACTAAATATTTTAGGCTTTCTGGGCCATATGATTTCTGTCACTACTGTTCAACTCTGCTGCTGAGTACCAAAGCAGCCACAGACAATATATAACTGAGTAGGCTGTTTTCCATTAAATCTTTATTCACAAAACAGGTGGTGGGCCATAGTTTACAGCCCCTATCGAAGTGGAAGGGGTCCCTGGGTGACGCACAGCTAAGTGCTTGACTGCTAGCCGAGAGGCTGGTGGTTCAAACTCGCCCAGAGGCACCACAGAAGACAGGTCTATTGACGAGCTTCCGAAAGATTACAGCCTTGAAAACCCTATGGAGCATTTCTACTACTCTGTGCACATGGTTTTCCAATGAGTTGGAATCAATTCAACTGCAACTAACAACAACAGAGAAGCGGAACAACACTGTGGATATAATTTGCATTTCTCTGATGTTGAATGATGGTGAACATTTCATGAACTTATTGGGCATTCATAGAACTTCTTTGGTAAAATCTGTTTAAATCTTTTAAATTGTGTTGTCATCACTTCTCAGCCTTTTGGTTAAGATCAAGTGTAGTATCTGTTCTTCTCAGTTTAAATTGTGTTGTCATATTATTGAGTTGTAAGAGTTTTCATTTATTTAGGATACAAATATATATATAATGTAAAATGACTACATTCTTCCATTCATAGGCTTGACTTCATTTCCTGAATGGTGTATCTCAAAGAGTAGTTTTTAATTTTGACAAAGTCTAATTTATTATTATTTTATGGTTAGTGCTTTTTATATCCTATTAAAGTCTCTGCTTACTCCAAGATGGTATAGATTTTTCGTTTATGTCTTTCCCGTATTTTATACTTTTAGCTTTTACGTTTAGGTCTATGCTCCATTTCAAGATAATTTTTTATGTACTATGAAGTAAAGTCAAGGTCCCTCCTACCCCGCTCAAAATGGATATCCAGTTGTTTCAGTGCCATTTAGTGAAAAGACTATCCTTTCCCTATTGAATTACTCTGATATCTCTGTCAAAGAAATAACAGGTCATATACGTGTGCATCTATGTCTAGACTTTCTCTTCTGTTTCATTAATATAAATGTTTATCTTCATGCCAATACCACAGCGTCTTGATTAATGTGAGCTTACAGTAAGTTTTGAAATCAGGGAGTGTATAAAACCTTCAAGTATCTTCTTTATCAAAATTGTTTTTATTATCCTAGGTCCTTTGCTTTTCCATATAGATTATAGAATTAGCTTGTCAATTTAAAATATCTCCTGGGATTCAGATTACAACTGCAGTGAATCTACAGATAAATTGTGGGAGAAATGACATATAATATTAAATCTCCTTATTAATGAACATAGTGTATCTTTTCATTTATTTGTTGTTAATTTATCTCAGCAATGCTTGTAGAGTTCAGTCTATTTTAAATTTCAGTCTAAATTTATCTCTAGTTATTTTATATTTTTGATGCTATTATAATATAAACCAAAACCAAATCCTTTGCCATCAAGTCAATACTGTTCTTAAGTTTCACTTTCCAGTTTTTCATTGCTAGTACACAAATACAATTGATTTCCATATATCAACCTTATAGCCTACAACTTTGTTAAATTCACTTGTTACTTTTGGATTCTCTAGGGTGGAGGCTGTAAAATTTTTTCTGTAAATGACCAGATAGTAAATATTTTAAGCTTTGCAGCCCATATGAACTCTATCGTGACTATTCATCTCTGCTATTATAGTGTGAAAGCAGTCACAGACAATATGTAAATAAATGGCTGTGGCTGTGTTCTAATAAAACTTCATTTATAGGCACTGACATTTTTATTTCATATAATTTACACATAATGTAATTCTCTTTTTAATGTTTTTTCCAACCATGTAAAAACCATCTTAGGTCATGGGTAATACAAAAATAGGTACAAGACTGAATCTGGACTATGAGCTGTAGTTTGTCAATCCTGCTCTAGGGCTCTCGACGTATGCAATTATGTCCTCTGTGAAAAAAGACAGTTTTACTTTTCCTTCCCAATCTGTGTGTCTTTTTCTTGCCTTCCTGCATTGGCTAAAATCTTAAAAGGAACACATTTAATCTTTAAGTATAATGTTAGCTGTAGGTTTTTCATAGATACTCTTTTAATCTACATTTATAAGATCTTTCATCATGGATGAGTGTTGAATTTTGTCAAAACACTTTATCTATTGAGATTATATTATGGTTTGTCTTCTTTTTGCTGTTAATATGGTAAATTACACTGCTTAATTTTCAAATGTTAAGCCACCCTTGCATTCTTGGGATAACCTCCACTTGGTCACGATGTGTTGTCTTTTTATATATTGTTGGATTTGACTTGGTAATATTTTGTTAAATATTTTTGCATTTATGTTCATGGGAGATATTGGTTTGTAATTTTCTTTTCTTGTATGTCTCTGTTGCTTTTGGTATAAGAGTAATGCTACATTTATTTTTTAATGTTAAAATATATTTCAAGCTCTTTCCTCTATTAGTCTGCCTTTCCTCTTCAAAATATTCAGAAGAATATAAATCTGCATGTCACAAGTAGTTCTCTTGATAAAGTTCTCAAAACATCCTTAATAGATAAATTACTACCCTTATATATGCCAAACCAAAACCACATCTGCTGCCATCAAGTCGACTCCGATGCACAGCAGCCATATTATTAAATACTTAACTTTTAAAAATGAGTGCATGACTCAAGTCAGCTTGATCAGACTCCAAAGGCTATGCTCTGAACTTTCATGCCATAATACCATCCCCTGGCTACCCTGTCAGTAGGAAAGTTGAAATGCTAAGAAGTGTCTTTTCGAAGATCATTCAGGTTCTGTGACAGAATGAACATTGTGTGTGTGTTGTGAGGGGATCATTTTAGACTTACTCTAGTCTCATGCTTTGTGAATCTAGCTCATTTCTTACCTTTTACTCCCTGAGCTCTGCCATTTCAGCCCCTTCTGTGATATGCTTCAGGCCTTTTTTTGTACTATCCCCCTGCCCATAAATCATATTCCACTGCCCTTAGTTCAGGACCTGTGCCTACCTCAAGGCTCCCTACGCGTATCTTCTATCCACTAGAAGGTATACTGCCTCAGAGGAAACTTTTTCCTCAAAAGTGGAATTAATTAACTTGAATCTGACACTTAATTTGAGCTGCCTACTGTTACATTTCTTTGGCTTATGCTCTTTGTTGCTACTTCTCCCAACCAAAATTTCACTCTTCTTTCCCCATTCGTACTCAGAAGGTCAAACCCCCAAATATCTTGTGACTGCTTAGAAGAAAAGTCCAAAAGCATCACATTTAAATATGAAGTGCCCATTGTTTTTGCCATATAACCATCTTGATCTGAGCATTTGCCATTTACAGGTTTCTCTGAATTCAATTATAAGAGACAATTTCCATAACCATTTGTGGTTGAGTAATATAAAAATCTGAAGAAAAAAGATACACGAACAAAAAGAAAACAAAACTATATGACAAAATAAACTGGGGAAAGAATTTCACACGGCAAAAGGATCTTAAAAAGACTGATATTTGGAATATTTCTCTTAATCGTTTTACTGTAATACAACTTGTAATGTATCACCTAGAATTCTCTATTCAAACAAAATTCAGTTCAAATAAATCTCAGCATAGTGACACAAATTTGATATACAGTTTAAAAATAATCTGACAGTCCAAATACAGACAGTGTGAAGGGCTCTACCCAAATGTCAAAAGGTATTCCATGTATAACTGACTGAGATATTAATTGAATATGAATTTAACTTCAGTTTTTTCAAGATTCAAACCAGCAAAAATAATCCAGTATTTATCTCAACCAAAAATATGCTTCTAATTCTGAAGTACTGTCAAGGGGATTGCATAAAAACCTTCCTTGACTGATCATAAGAGAAACTCTATGTAGGAGAAATTGGGTCCTGGGAAGTACATGAAGGAAGTACTCATAACTTCTGGCATTTATGTGGAGACTTCACCTTCAAAGCATTTTTATAAATATTAAGCTAATTAAATCATACAATGCACTTGTGGGATCTCATCAACAGTTTAAAGTTAAGAAAAACTAAGGTACAAGGTCTGAATCAATCATGACCCTAGGGAGTAAATACAGTTATATATATGAATTAATAGCTATAACTATTCATGGATATGGCTAAAAACTGCTGGAAGCAGGTTAAAATAAGTGTGAAAATGATGAACTGAATGCAGGCATTATTAGGAAAATGTTCTGTTCACTAAGTCTAACTTCTGCATCTGCTTAGACCCCGTAATAGTTGTGCTGTTACTATAAAAATCATTAAGCCCATGAAATTTTATTAGCGCTGTACAATATTTAACAAAGGGCACTTGCCCTCTAGCAGTTTACAACTTAAAAGACTTATCCCCATCTCAACTTTTTAAAACTCTTCCCCACCTCCCTTTCTTTGAACAAACAATAGGTGACACTGCTGCTGCTGGGGTTGTGGAAAGAGCAAAAAGGACAAAAGCTGAGGGAGCAGGAAAAGGAAACAGCTGTTAAAGTAAGGGGATATAGAGGGAGGGTGGAGGTCCAGAGGTCTGGTGCGGAAGCCAAGCCCCAAGAGGGAGAAGCAATGAACAGCTTCCTCCTGAAGTAACAAAAGCTGTTCAGAAGTAATGCTCAACTCTCTTGTGCCCGGTGGCCCCAAATAACAATGGAAGACCTAGGCCAGATCTACTGTTTTGGAACTCCAAGTGCTAAATCTCTGGGTGCCCCAGTACATTCACCTGGGGAGGATGAAAGCAGAACCTGGTCCTGTGAATGAGAGACCTCGGAGGATAGAAGGCTCTGGATAGAAGGGGTGAACTTCATTCATTAAGCTCTGGCTTTTTTTTCAATGGTACAGTTCTGTTTCCATCTGCAGGTAAAGGGAGCTCTCTCTTGACATGGTTTCTGCTCTCTTGAAGTCCTGACAGATGATGATGTGAACTCACCCAACAGATCGTTATCTACGGACAACAGGTGAATTGCAGCAGTCTCAGAGAAACAGAGTTGTGTGTATATACTAAGACACTGGATGAGAATACAGGACCTTTCAGCTTTTGGTTAGCATGTTCAACTCAGACCACATTCACTTGTCAGAGCAAAACGAATCACCAAACAAAGCAGTCTTCATTACCTAACTGTCTCCTTTTTGTAGCCTACTTATCAGTGGAGTCATTATCAGTGGACTGAAACGAACACAATACAACCAAGAATTTTCCTGTTGAGCTGGGTAGGGTATAAAAGGAAATATATGGTGTGAGAACCGAATTTAGATGTCTAACTGGAAAATATTTGAGGCCTAAATGATGTTAATCTTTATTTCTCAGTGCACAGTATCACATAATAGCACTCCCCAAATGGAGACTTTATTCTTTTTGCCAACTATAAGGATTTCATAATAATGCTTTAGAACAATCATTTCCACAACATGACAATTTCTAAGTTCTTTTATTCACGTGAGTCTCACAACACCCCTATGCAATTGGCATTCAATTTATTATTCATCCCCATCCTATAACAGACAGACCAAGGCTTGGAAACAATATGTGGTTGGCCTGGAGTTGCACAGTTGGGAAGTGGTTTTGCTTCAACTAAGCCCAGCTCTCCCAGCTCTTGTTAACCCTGCTGGGAGCACAGTACGCCCATCAGAGCACAAGCTGAGAGACTGGTGGCTCGTTGGGAATTCCTGCTCAGCGCTTAGAACTAGGTGAACGTGAATGGCTGCTTGGTCCCTTCACACCTCAGTTCCCTCATATTTAAAATGATACATTCCTCATAATTCCTAAATTACTGGGTGGTGGAGAATGAGGTACATGTACTGACATCACCTGCACAGTGTCTGCCTCATATTAAGCACTCAGGAAACAACAATTATTGATTATTCTACCAACGGAATCCTGCCTTGCCTCTCTGGGTAAGGGTAACGAGATGGGTAGAACTAGTCTGGTCCCTCAGTGCTCTTCTCCCAAATGACTTATGGCCTTTCAATGCATTACTTTTAAGAAACTAGCTACCTTGATCCTTTACACTATTTAATAATGTCATTTCTCTGTCATCTTTGAGTAAAGAGCTGTTCCACAGGAGTAAAATTTCTGGATACCCAAACCTTATCCTTCAGATGTCATTTTCTAATATCAAACATTCCTCAGGTATTATATACTTTCTCCTGACACATTAAACAGAACACATGGAACACACACGCTTCTTGAACTTTGAGAGCGTCACTGTGAGCATGCATAACCACTTGCAGACACAGTTAGTCCCCAGGCCTGCCTTTCGGTCGTTCTGTCTTCTCCTCTGATGTGGGGCCATCAGCCAGTGCTGTCACTATTCCTCTTCTAAATTTTGATCTCCGTCTTTTCTCCCTCCTGCCCTTTGGCTCTTCTCTCCTTGCTACCTACCCCCAACCAAATCTGCACCACAGAAACATATTCTACAAAAATAAAAAGATAACCAAATAATGTATTTTAAACTAAAGTGTATAAAGCTCAGGATAAGGGCCCAAAAAACCAAAAAATAGGAGCTTTATAGTAATTCACAGACATTTTCAGTGTAATTTTTAGTATGTTTCAAAGGGCTGAGATTGCTGGGATCCTGACCTCCAAACAAGTGCACACATGTATGTGCCGGCACGTGTGTGCATGCACGTGTGTGCACGTATGTGTGTGTTAAGTGTATTTGGGTATTATGGACTGAATTGTGTCCCCAAAAAATATGTGTTGTAGATCCTAACACATACAATCGTGGTAATAATCCCATTTCAGCATGGGTTTTGTTATATTAGTAAGACACGATTACTGTAGAGTATGTCTTGAGTCCATCTCTTTTGAGATATAAAAGAGATTAAACAAGTAAGCAAGGGAGCAGAGATCAGGGAAGAGAGATGCTAAGCCACACGAAGATCACCCAGGAGCAGAAACTCAAAAGAGAAAAGGACATTCCTCTAGAGCCGACAGAGAAAGCCTTCCTCTAAAGCCGGTGCCCTGAACTTGGATTTCTATCCTCTTAAACTCTGAGAAAATCAATTTTTGTTTGTTAAAGCCACCCATTTGTGATATTTATTTTATAGCAGCACTAGATAACTAAGACAGTGGGTATACTGTATGCATATATACTTAGTATTTTAGAGGTAGTATAGTCAAAATATTTTAAGTATTTCATTTTACCCTTTAGAGAATGCAAGTTGAAATGGGCATATTTTTTAATTTAAGAAGTTAAATATGATTTAGTCAACAAATATTTGAGTGCTGTATTTACCACACACCTGGCATTATACTGGTGGTGCAGTGGTTAAGAGCTATGGCTGTTAACCAAAAGGTCAGCAATTCAAATCCACCAACAGCTGCTTGGAAACCCTATGGGGCAGTTCTACTCTGTTCTATAGGGTCACTATGAGTCAGAATCGACTTCACTAATGGGAGCTGGCATTACACCAGGTACTAGGAATACAAAGTTGAATAATATAGATAACTTTCCTACTCTCATGGATCAAAACGTTTGAGATTAGAAAAATTCTCCTGTTCCCCTAAAGATGAATGTTTTAGTGGAAATTACACTTTGAAATTTACTCATTTCCAATTACAAATTGTAAAAGGAAAAAGTTTTCAGGCAATTGAAAAAAAAATCTGTACTCAACATGCTTATAAATGTAACTTGAGATTCTGAATTCTCTGGAGAGAAACCTGATGATATTATAAAAATGCATTTAAATTTAAAACCCTAGGGTAGTACAACAATTTTTCCAAATGAAGGAACTGAGAAGTAAAGAAATAGAAATGAAACATTTAAGATCTCATAGCAACATTACTCATACTGGGCATATTTAGCAATTTATTACTATTTTATGAGGTGGCAAAAGATAAAAAGTTCAATACAAGGATTTTTAAAAAAAATTTAACCAGTATATGCACACCTATGTTCATGGAAGCATTGTTCACAATAGCAAAAAGATGGAAACAACCTAGATGCCCATTAACAGATGAATGGATAAACAAACTATGGTACATACACACAATGGAGTACTATGCAATGAGAAAGAGCAAAGATGAATCTGTGAAGCATCTCATAACATGGATGAAACTGGAGGACATTATGCTGAGTGAAATAAGTCAATCACAAAAGGACAAATATTGTATGAGACCTCTATTGTAAAAACCCATGAAAAAGTTTACACACAAAAAATAACAATCTTTGTTGGCTACCAGGGATGGGAGGGGTGGGGGGGAAATACTAAATAGGCAATAGATAAGTGGTATCTTGGGTGAAGGGTGAGACAGTACACAATACTGGGGAAACCAGCACAGCTTGTACAAGGAAAGGTCATAGAAGCTCCATAGACACATCCAAACTCCCTGAGGGACTGAATTGCTGGGCGGAGGGTTGTGGGGACCATGGTCTTGGGGAACATCTAGCTCAACTGGCATAACACAGTTTATGAAGACAATGTTCTGCATTCTACCTTGGTGAGTGGCATCTGGGGTCTTAGAAGCCTGTGAGCAGCCATCTAGGATACTCCACCGGTCTCATCCCTTCGGGAGCAAGGGAGAATAAAGAGAGCAGGATACAAGGAAAAGATTGGTCCAAAGGACTGATGGACCACAGCTACCAAGGCCTCCACCAGACTGAGTCTAGTACAGCTGGATGGTGCCCGGCTACCACCGACTGCTCTGACCAGGATCACAGCAGAGGGCTCTGGACAGAGCTGGAGAAGGATGTAGAAAAAAATTCTAACACACACAAAAAAGACCAGATTTACT
This sequence comes from Dugong dugon, assembly GCA_030035585.1. NCBI lineage: Eukaryota > Metazoa > Chordata > Mammalia > Sirenia > Dugongidae > Dugong > Dugong dugon. The sequence continues at coordinate 119,456,959 of CM057461.1, read as the reverse complement.
GGCCTAAAGGAGACTGTAGAAACCCCAAGGGTATGGCCCCCAGACACCCTTTTAGCTCAGTGGTGAAGTCACTTTCAAGGTTCACCATTCAGCTGGATTTTGGACAGCCCCATAAAACCAAACAGGACTAATGAGGCACAGCAGTCCAGGGACAAGGGCTAGAAGGCAGAAGTGGACAGGAAAGCTGGTGATAGGGAACCCAAGGTTGAGTAAGGACAGTGTTCACATGTCATGGGGTTGTTAACCAATTGTCATAAGGCAATATGTGTACTAACTGTTTAATGAGAAACTATCTGTTCTGTAAACCTTCATCTAAAGTGAGAATAGCAGCACAATTGGAAGAGTGTAATCAATGTCACTGAACTGTGATGTAGAAATTTTTGAAATGGTGTATCTTTGGCTATGTATATTTTCATCAAAAAAAAAAAAAAATGTTGAGAAGAGAGAGGGTTGACATGTCGTGGGTTGTTAACCAATGTCATAAAACAGTATGTGTACTACTGTTTAACGAGAAACTATTTGTTCTGTAAACCTTCACCTGAAGTACTATAAAAAAAAAAAACCTGAAGCAGTATTTATAGAATTTTAAAAATCAGCACATTAAGACTTTAAAAAAGAAAATATTTTAAAGAAGTATTTTGAAATGAAAATTATTGCGAATACAAGGAAATAAAATTTTATTCTATGCTCTACAGCACCTTACTTTTTCATATATTAGAGAAACAAAACCACCTTTCAAGAAATATAAAAATCAGAATAATGACTCTGATATTCTGGTTCCTTCTCAAACACCAGCAAACAATCAGTATAGCTCAGCCTAGCCTAACGCTAATCAAAAGAAGGGCAGAGTAAGGCAACTGGAAAAGAGCAGAGAAGCAACAGGCCCAGGTGCCATGGTACTCACGCCCTTCCCTAGAAGAGCATGGCAGAAACTGCTGGTTGTTATATCATTTTAGCAGGGCACATAGCTGCTCTGCTGGAGTCTGCTTGCTGCGGCCCCGTGACCAAGTTCTATCTAAGGAGATGAGAGGAACAAACCTCTTCCTGATTATTCTCTCCAAAAACAATGTGTGTGCTCCCCTGGCCCTTTACCCCTTCCCTGCTAGCTGGGCCTGGGATACAAGGAGAACTGGGAGCTGCCTTGGACCCACAGAGGGCAAATACATGGCAAAGCTTCCCTGGCTAACTTTGAACCACTACTTATGAGACTGTTTTGTGATAGAGAAACGTATTTCCACCTTGTTTAAGCCACAGTATTTTGGTGTCTCATTGTTACAGCAGCTTAACTTGAAGCCTAATTAACACGTAGATTTATGGCAGGACTGTTTTAGTGCCTAGCTCCCTCAAATCCTATTCTGAAGCTCAGAACCACCTGGAAAGTGATGCTCCTCTACACTAATTATATTCTGCATACCTTTATTAGGTTGCAAGAATCTTTGTTGGATCTGGGACCATATCCCCTCTACCCTTTGTTTTCTCTCTTCAACTGTCTAATACAGTGCTGATGGGTAAGGGGTGGGATAATAAAGCTTAAGCTATAGGCTTAAGTCACAGACAGACCTGGAATTGAATCCCTGGTCAATTTATGGGCTCTCACCAGGTGTATGCACTTGGCATGTTCAGTCAAACATCAACTGAGGGCTGATTATGTAGCAGGCCCCATTCTAGGAAAAAGGGCTTCTGCTATTCATAATTGGTGTTTAAATTCTGGTAGATTTAAGTTCTGTAAACTTTCTTGAGCCTCAGCTTCCTCATCTGTAAAATGGGATAGTAAAAGCAACAAAGTTACAGGACCACTGGAGGATTAAATGAGGGCATCTGTACCTAGTGCTTGGTCAATGCCATGCACAGTCAATAAATATTAATGATAATTAAGAAATGTCAATTTTTTTGCTTGATGTATAGACACTCATTGAAATGTCACAACATCAGAGCACTATTCCTTAGTATCCTGTTAGAAAAAAACTCAGGGATTGTCATGTGTAAAAATGGCATGGTGGGGGCATCTGACCTCCTCTAACCTCATGAGGAGGAGAGAGAATCACCATCAGCATCAGCCCAGAGCTGATTCCTATGAGGCAGAGGTCAGACATACCTCCACCCTTCAATCTTGTGACCAATTCTTACACCAGCCATCTCTCTCACAGCACTTTCTACCCATCTACTGAGTCCGACAATTCGTTGCAATGGCCACACAGAACTCACAGATCATACTCACAGTTATGGGGCTTACTAGGGAAGTTAACAGGTTATAATTCGGGACCAGGAACAACTCAGGATACAGTTCTTCGATCAGGACAGCCTCTTCTCAACTGTGCCTGCAGGCAGACCTCTCTCTGGCCCTCAGCCTCTGCCCTATTTGGGCAAGTGTTACAAAGCTCTTTAGTCCTGCCAACAAGTGCCCGGAGGCACCCTACTCCAGTAGGAAGCCTCCTACCTGAAGGTGCTCAGCTCTCTTGATCCATGGGTCAGCACACCTACTACAATCACCTTGCTCTGTGGGGCAGGAAGCCCACTGCACCATCTCACACTGGTCTCCTGGTTCTGCTGCCACCATCACTTCTCATTGTCTTGTGCTGCCTCCAGCGTTAGAGCCCTTTCTCTGCCTCCTGGGTCTAGGAGGTTCTCAGTAAAGGGACTCCAAATCCAAACAATGTGCTCTGCTCCCGTCTCTTCTTCTTGGTGGTAATGAGGTCCCCCTGTCTGCCTCTGGGGTGGCTCACATTAAGCCTAGTGAGACGGTAAAGCTGACCAATTCCCTTGTTAGGATTTCATACACCTTATTTACATGGTCTCACCCCCACAAGGGTGCCATGTACCTTATTTGCTAGCCAATTCCCTTGGTGGGCCACAAGTACCTCATCTGCATAGTCCCATCCCCTCCTTTGGTGGAAGTTACAAGACCATGGCGAGAAAGGCCATATAAATGCGATCCATTGCACTGCACCATGTCCAGTCAGAGTTTGGTATTCATTTTATTTGTAATGCTTCATTTTTGCCATCTGACTGGAATTGCAGACATGCCTCATAGACAAATAAGGGATAGCTGAAAACAACATATTATGAAGCACCTAGGGACTAATATTAAAAACCAAAAGTGACTAACTCATGGAGATTTGCAGATATGATCTCTCAAGAAATAACTCCTCTTGGTAAAGTTATCTGAGCAAATGAATGGATCCTTTTCAGTAAGATGGTTTGACAATCTTCTTTAAGTAGTTCAAAACAGAACATTATCTACCTCTCCATGATGGTTTCAGTACCTGGAGCCTATTATTACATCACCACTCACCCTGTCCCCCTGGGAATCCAAATCTACCCCCTACACCCAGAGACAGCTCATATTCTCAAACCAATCAATGACTTCTCAGATGTAGCAGAGCTCTGTACAAATAATTAAATTAAATTAGACTAGAGAATGTTTAAACGCATTTCAGGTTATAGTCCTAGGGCAGGTTCTAATAGAGGAAAAGAGATTGTCTCAACTCATCAAACATAAGTGGGAGATTTGAGAATTGAAGATTTTTGGTAGATGAAGATGAAAAATAAACTTTATAAAGGACAAATGAGTAAACAATACTCCACAATGGGTGGGTGGCTTCATTCTGCTATAGTAATTTCAGGGGCAATTAGATATGAATGCCAGCTTTATTTCTAAAAACCCCAAAGAATGATAAAACTTCAATATTCATGGAACACTATAAATGTGTTAGCTCTGCTTCTGAACAGGGACTTGACCATCTATTAAGTAGCAAGCACTTAATTAGCATTTTTAATATATTATCTAGTTGAAGTCTCACAACAATCTACAAAGTGGGCACTATTATTCTAATTTTACAGAAGAAAAAGCAGGCTATGAGAGGTTGAGGGGTTTGTCCAATATAATAAAGTTACTTGTGGGAGTCTGAATTTGAATCTAGGTCTGCTTGACATCAAAGCCTGCATTCTTCCAACCATACCAGGATGAGTTTAACTCCTAATGTAATAAAAAACTTTACTGAACTCTTTAGAAGAGTACAATGAAACAATCGAAGTTACTGATGAGTCAGAATTACCTGCTAATCCCTATAAATAAATAATAACGATGGTAACTGTTAAAATGTTCATTATGGTACAGTGATACCCCCAGGACATACTGAAACCCTCAGGGCTCCTATGCCTCTTCTGGAGGGTCCCAGGGCTTGGCTGGCTGTGAGGATGGCCTGGCTGATGGGCCAATCAGCCTGCCCAGCAGCACCCTCCAAAGTGTCACATTCCACAGAAGGGAGTGGAAAGAGTGATGCTGTATGAGCTCAGTTCTCCTTGTTGGTAGCCTCCTCTCCTCACTCAGGCGGCCCTTTGTCATTTTTCTGAGCTTTCAGGGTGCTTGTCCTTCCAACTTGCCAATGTTAATCTGCTATGGGAATCAAAACTCACGCTGATGAATACGGTTTCTTCAAGATGTTTAAAAACCTTATTTAGGGCTTACACTGGGCAGTCTAAATGCTAACTAAAACAGTCATAGAAGAGCAAACCAGTTTTTGTACTTTGCAATATTCTGTGGTCAATCTACTCTGCTTTAACATGCATTTCTAGTCTCCCAAGATTGAGGACTTTGAAGCTGGGATGTTATTTTTCAGATACAAGAGTTGTACTGGAAATGGTTCCTTATTTTTTGCATAGTTCTAGTCATAAAATAAGACCTTCCTAATTACTACATTTACCTGCTTCTTTGTAAGAATGTATCATAAGGGAACATTTAGTGTATACCAATGCGAGCTTTGCCAGTCCAAATAAATCAGTCAGAGTGATTACAACTGATTTTGGATTGCATCCAGGTTATAGAAGGCAAGAATAGATGAGGGGTACGCACCATCATAGCAGTGACAAATTCTTGACTTCTTTGTAAAAGCACCAGTATTTCTTCAGGCATAGACATGACTCACTAAGGCTATATTTTCAATGAAATAATGTTGGAAGCATTTAAAAGCTGGAAAATACAATCCTGTCAGTACAGATGTCACTGCATCTCCTCCCCTGACACACACACACACGAAGATATATGACATCATTTCAAGATGTACTCAATCTGCTGTCACTACGTTGTTGGTTGGGATGGAGGGGCTGATGTCTGAACAAGCAGAAGCAGCTAAAGTGTGGTGTGGTTCTGGTCAAGATTAAAGGACCATCATTCCACTTTTGAAACAAAACTGATTCATTTTTGAACAAATCTGTTTTGGCTATTGATTTTGTAACAGGAAAACAAAAACAAAAAAACTTTGGATATGTTCTTCTTCTTTTTTTTTTTTTTTCTCCTACCTATTGTCAATGAAAAAGCAAACATTTTAAACAAATATGTACTCAATAAGTACTGAGAGCCAAGTAGTACCAGACATTATTCTGAGCTCTGGAATATAGTGGAAAGCATCCTTGATGTTCATATCTTGGAGTGGGGCAGTCCAAAAAATGGGGTTTTATATACTCCTCTGTATCTTCCTTTTCTTACTTAATAATACTTTGTAGAAATCCCTCCAAGGCAACTGGTAACGATTTGTCTGAGGAATCTTAGTAAGATTCCTGAATGTACTTTGTAGAGAGACCTGGAAATAGCTGGATTTGCAGAATTACTGTAAAAAGACACCACCAATATCTCCATGGCTCCAGACAGACATTGACAGCACCCTTCACCCCGCTCCTATCAGCTTCATGAGTCTCTGAGACACCATGATGGCATAACAAAAGCCTCACCCATTTCGCTGGATTCCTTTTCACAGGGCCAATTCTTAGCCTAGATGCCATCTTTGAGTACTTCTCAATCTGGATCCAGTCCCTCCTAAGTGGCCCTGGGCTAGAACATGCTGCTTCCATAACCTTTCTACAAATCTCAAGAATAACAACAGTAGTTAACAGGTAGTGAGCACATATTATTTCAGTAGAACTGGAATCATCATTTTATAAATGAGGACACAGGCCCCACCCGAAGTAACCTGCTCAAGGTCACACAGCTAATCCAGGGGTGAATATGGGAGCTTCTGCTCTTTACCACTCCGCCATGATACCCTTCTGGATCTGAAGACTGCTACCATGGTCAAGCTAATTGTTTCATTTTTCTAAATAAGGCCATCCCAGTTCTTCAACCATGACCTAGCTGATAAGCTATCCACATCTTACAACCTATACAAACTTAATTTTTTCTTTCCCTCTGTCAACCTTAGCCTATGGGTTACTTTGGCTTTTTTCCTAGTTATTACATTTTGTGGCTTTAGAATTTTTATTAAGTACTACATGCTTTCTTTGTAAGAAATTTGGAAAATACAGGAGAAAAGCATCCACAAAAGACAGCTACTCAACACTATCTCTTGTTTTATTAATGTGCGTGTGTGTGTACATGAATATGTATTTCTACAGAAACATTGGATCATTCTATATATATGATTAGATGCCTTATTTTTTCATTTGTATTGTGAACATGTCATTAAAAATTCTTTAAAAATGTGATTTTTAATGGCTATGTAAAAACCCAGCATATAGATGTACTACAATGTAATCATTCACTCACATTGAACAATCAGGATAGGTTGTTGCTAATTTGGGAATACTATAAACATCACTATGAGTAATATCTTTGTGTTAATAGTTCATATTTCTTTAGATTGAGTCCCTAGAATTGTTATTTCGGCAGACATAATCATTTTTAAGGCCTTGTCTACAGATCATTAAAGTACTTTCAAAAATGGTTGTTCTAATTTGCGCTCACCAATACTGCATGAAAATACCAATATCACTATACTCATACTGTTTTATCATTGATTTAAGTTTTGTTAATATTATGTTGCTGTTGTTAGTTTCCATAAAGTCAGCTTCGACTCATGGCGACCCTAACGTATAACGGAATGAAACGTTGCCCAGCCCTGAGCCATCTTCATAATCATTGGTAATCAGACAATGTTCTGTTGTGAGCCATAAGGTTTTCACTTGCTAATTTTCAGATGTAGATAACCAGGCCTTTCTTCCTAGTCTTAGGCTGGAAGCTCTGCTGAAACCTGTTCATCATGGGTGACGCTGCTGGTATGAAATACCAGTGGCAAAGATTCCAGCATCATAGCAACGTGCAAGCCACCACAGTATGACAAACTGACAAGTGGTGGGCCAATATCATAGGCAGATATGTTATCATTAATTAAGTTTGTATTTCGGTGATTACTATTGCATTAGGACATTATTCATATGCAAATCGTCCATTTATACTCCTTTTATGCATTTTCTATTAATGTCAATTGCACCCTTTTTTACTTGGTAGTTATTTCTTTACCTTGCTGATTTGAAATGCCTCTGCACGGATTCCATTATTTATTCACTCATTCAACAAATACCTGCTAAATTCCTGTTACTTATATTTCCCTGTGCTTAGAACATAATTCTTGTCCTTTATAACCCAAAACACATTTAAGAGTTCTTTTATGAGACTTTTTCTAAGCATATACATATTTTAACATAACTAATATCATAATGCCAATACTGATATTTTAAGTGCAATTAAAACAATACTCACAGCTCCTTAAAAAATGAAAGCATGTATAGGAATTTGGTCCCAGATGAAACTGTGGTTTTCATTTTTAATGTCTTGTCAATTCAATAAAATCAACGAGCCATGACACAAGTCATTCCATATGAGTTTTATAAGTGCAAAACATCTCAGGTACTTGAACAATGAAAAAATACAACTAAATTCCTTAATGTAACTGCATAAACTGGGAGTTCTCATTGCACAGTGCCCAAAACTTGTATACAGGCTAGCCACTATTACCAACGGTGGATCAGAACAGTACCGATGGCCAACTGAAAGTCATGTAATACAGTAACTCGTTCATCCTAACTACTTGGAGGAGTATGTAGCTTGAGGACCATAAAAAACAAGAAAGCACAGGAGAAGATCTGTAAAATATAACTGACAACACTTAATAGCCACTGACTTCTGGTTTAGAATCTTTACTAAGGGAAGATCCACTGATTATTTTATACCATGAATTTCTCATTTCTTAATCTTAAATTTAACTCCTTCAATTATCAAAATATGTACAGAGTACAAGAATGACACATTCATGAGCCCCTGCCTATCTGGCAAATGTCTTCTTATTGCCTTCACATATTAAAGACAATTTATCTGGGTATAAAATTCTTGGATTACAAGCATTTTTCCTTCAAAACTCTATATACATTGCTAGACACTCTTCTGGAATTTAGCATGTCATCAAAGCTAGAAGCCAGTCTGATTTTTTAATCTTTTATCTGGATTGTTGACTTTTTTCTCCCCTTTTATCTTTGTAAATATAAAATTTTGTCAAGGTAGCTTCTGGACATGTCTCTTTTCCATAGGTGATGCTTGTATGTGATGACCCCTTTAAATCTGTATTCTAAAGGCTTTATTTTCTATTTAGGAAAATTTTTTTAAAATTATATTTGAGTATTGCTTCTAACCACTCTAAAATCTTAAGAACATCCAATAATGCTTATGTTAGATCTACTTTCTACGGTTGCCATGTCCAGTAGCATTTATCATATCATTTTCGTCTTTGTTGTTTTCCTCTACATTTCAGGGTAACATCTCAAATACGCTTCTCGACATCAATGATTCAATTTTCCTTTTAATTAATTCTTCTTTTTATTGAGTCCACTGAAGATTTTAATTTTGCTTAGTATGCATCTCTGGAGTATGACTGTTTGGATATCAATCCCAGATCTCTACTTACTAACTGTATAATTCAACTTTTCTGAGCTCCTGTTTCCCTGTGTGTAAATGGGAGTAATAACAGAACCCACTTAAATAATTCAGAGTTATTAGTTACAAGGAATAGAAAACACCTTGGTTAACTGAAGGGTAAAAGTAATTTTCCAAAAGGATATTATACAGATCAACAATATACATTCTCCCAGCAAGTCTATTAACAGGAAAAAATGCATGGAACAAAGAAACTGGGATTAGTTGTCCAATGGCCCAAAAAAAAAAAAAAAAAAAAAAAAAAAAACCCCCGACAGATTTTCAGTACGTTAACTCACAAAGTTAGGATAATATCTGAAATCCTCTAGGTAAAGCACTTAGCACAATGCCTGGCACACAGTAAACACTCAATAAATTTTAGCTATTAGTTTCCTAACGACTTTCTACTTCTCTTCTACAGAGATCAATGATTCATGTCTTGCTGACAAGGACGAAGTCTTTTTTAAACTTCTCATCTGTTTCCTACAGTGTATAAGTATTAGTATTAATACTAGCAGTAGTAGCAGTGCTTGTGGTGATGGTGGTAGTAGTAGTAGGGAGAGAAGCGACAGTACTCTAGTTAGGTCAAAAAAACCAGCAAGCCCAGTAAAGGGATGAGGGACTTTGTCCTTATAACAGGCAGAAATGGCCCAAATAATCCACTGATCATTCTTTTCAATCCTATTCTACTAATCTGATAATAAGAGGTGATTCTCCTCCAACTCTACAATAGAATGACCGTTTTCATAGGTTTTTAATGGGAAATCAGAAAAAATTTATCAAGGGTTAAGAGTTATTTTGTTTTTTAAAAAATTATTCAACCAGATAAAATATTTTCATATCAATAAAATACCTTTCCCCAATTCTGTAGTGCAGACCAAATGAGCTAAGTATAATAGCAGTTTGGTCAGTATCCACAGCTATAAGAATATAAGTTTCATATTCTTGCCTGCAGACCTTCAAATCTTCTAATCAACAAGCTTAGAATGATGCCAACAGCAGCAACCACTAAGATATTTTTCACATAATAATTTAATAAGAATTTACTTTGTCATCATACTTTGCTAACTGAAATAAAAGAAAAATCAACATCATGCTGTTAAGAGCTTACAATAAAGAAAAAAACAATACTCACCTTATTAAGGGAACAAATGAAAAAATGGTGCACTGGCAAAAAAATCTACTAAGCCTCCTTGGCTTCCAACAGCTATAGCTGTAGAGCTAGAAACATGAGGCAGCTAAGGTCATGAATGAAAAAAAGGAGGCGTCAATTTACTCTCCAACTGGGAAGAGAAATTTCTTTAAAAAAAAGAGACTATTTATGGAAATAGTTTCAATAGAAGAGAAAAGATGGCTTATATTAATTTTGCAATGGAAAAGTATTTCTAAAAGAATAATACTGAAATGCAGAAATGCTAAATATGGAGCATATACCAAACAAAACCAAACCCATTACCATTAAATTGATTCCAACTCACAGGACAGAGAACAACTAACCCCATAGGGTTTCCTAGGCTGTAAATCTTTACAGAAGCAGACTGCCACATCTTTCTCCTAAGGAATGACTGGTAGGTTTGAACCGCCAACCTTTTAGTTAGCAGCCGAGTGCTTGACCAATGCGCCACCATGGCTCCTTATGGAGGATATAGTACTGGTTAATTCCCCAGAATGGCTTATTAGAAGGCTATAGGCAGTGATTAAGGACCTTGATCTTGATTTAGGTTTTAAGAACAATTTTAGGAGAAACTTGCAAATAAGATATAGCAGGGTGGATGTTAGCACATGACAAACAAATTTCCTGATTTCATGCTGCTTTATAGGAAATGTCATAATAAAAATTCTACAAAATGAAACACAAATTAAAAATTCTTTATATTGAAATGTACTGAACTCTGATTTTTAAAGGAAAATTAAATTTTGTTTGAAGTCAAAAGGATTCAATACTAAGAATACTATCTTCCAATTTATGATAGCCATTTTCATTTCTGAAATGTGATTATATATAATCATATTATGTATTTGTTCTCAAATTTCAAAAATATATTTTATTTGCTTGGAAACTGTTTCTGTTATGTTTAATCCTAAATGACTAATTTCTTTTATACAGATCAACGTAATGCTGGTTCCTATGAGGCAGAGATTAAAGATGCCTTAAATGTCCAACTTTTCCAAACTGCTGTACCACTCCATCATCTCTAACATCAACTACTCCACCTCCCCTCAGTACTCTCCCTATGGTCTCTGAGTTCCATAATTCACTGCAACATCTCACAGAACTCATGAACTGTACTTACAGTGAAGTGGTTTACTAGGGAAGTAACAGGGTACAACTCAGGATCAGGAATGACTCAGAAGTAACAGGAACAATTCAGGATGCAGTTCTTGATCAGGACAGCTTCTTCTCGCCTCTGTTGCTAGGCCCTACTTGGGGCTTTGTCAGAAGAGTGTTATAGCTCTTAGATCCATGGGTAAGCAAGCCGACTACAGCCGTCTGGTGTCCGTCTCCTGTTTTCTGCCATCTCGTGCTTTTACTGCTCTTGCTGCTGCTGTGCCACCGTCTCTTGTTGTCTTCTGTGTTACAGCTCCCTCTCTCTGTCTCCTGGGCCTACCAGGTTCACAGCACAGGGATCCCAGGTCCAAAGGATGCATTCCACTCCTAGCTCTTCTTTCTTGGTGGTAGTGAGGTCCCCCATTTCCGCCTCTGGGATGGTTTATTTTAAACTATGTGGGATTGCAAAACTGACCAATCCCATTGTTAGGGTTCTATATACTTATTTGCGTGGTACCAACTCCCAGAAGGGTGCCATGCACCTTATTTGCATTATTAGCAAGATGTCCAATCCCCTTGGTGGGCCATACACACCTTATTTGCATAGCCCCACTCAATCATTTGGTGTGAGTTACAAGACCATGGCTAGAACGACCATATGAAAGTGATCCATTGCACCGTAATCCCTATGTTATTAAAGTTTGAGTGCATATAACTTTAAGATTCTATAAGCTAAGTCATAGCATTTGTCTTTTAACTACTCAAAAAAACTTTACATTTTAATTGATTTTTCTTAGGAATGGCAAATGAAATAATCATAACCTAAATTACACTGCTGAGGTATAAGCATATCTGATCACTCTGGTAAAAATACACTCTTAAAATAAAAACAGATGAATTAGATCATACGGGCCCATTTCTGCACAAGTAACAAAATGACAATTTAGAAATAGAGAACTCTTCAACATGAAGATAGGCACTGGATAGACTGTGTATTCTACAGTTATGGAGTAACTCTAGTCACGCCTGAGGGGAAATGTATGTTTCTGAAATATTTTCCTCTCCAGAAGTGATTCTAAAAAGAAAAACGAGCATGCAGAGCAGAGAATTCAATGCTGAATGATCCTGTCATCCGTTTAATCTCACCAACTCAGCAGTCACTCATTTCAAATTTAATAGCATACAGTTTGCATGTACAGGGGAAATATTATTCCATATATTCATAATTTAACTCTGCACTGGAATTGTGAACTAGGTGCCATTCAGTTGAAAAGGAAATTATCATTTTAAACATGCAAAGTCAGGTTTGGCTTTAAGTGTTAACAAAAGAATAATACTCTATTACTTTCAAATGTAAATGAAAGATAATGCTAATTTAAAGGTAAAAATTAAAGTTAAAAATGCCTAAGTTAACAAATTTACATAAAACTGACATAATATAATCCATACCTACAGCTGCTTAAATGCAAAAAGGAAAACAAACACATGTTCTTGAATCTCGTCATTTCAATTAATGAATATTCATAATATGCCAATTATTCCTAAAAAAAAAAAGTATTCAATATGATTTGTGCCTCTGTATTTTTTTTAGAGTAGAAACTATATGAAATAGATCATCTTTGTATGTCTCCCTTTTCTAAGACAGAGTTCTTTATCACAGTAGGCTTTCCACAAATATTTTTGAATGAACTAAAAGCAAGCCTAAGCTAAGTATAGGAGGACAGTGAGCATGTTTACATTCTTAGTTAATTAACCCAATTATTATTCTGGAGCACTACAATGTACTCCCATCTCTGCGTGTGATCCAGCTATATGTGAACAGACAGATGAAGACTGCTCAAATCCCTAGAATTTAAAGGCTCTTCAAAATCAACTGCAGTGTCAATACACCAAAAGGATACTCCCAAATGAATGGAATAGAACAAAAACAGTTATTCAGAATGTACCCCTGGGACATGTAAGATCGACCAGCTCATCATTCATGAATCTGTCGGAAAATGTGGGAGATGTAAAAATGTGTATATGCTTGCGGGTAGTAAACTGGGGGTCTAATTTTTTTATGTTGCTGAGGACAATATTACACTAAAAACCCGAATAAACCTGCTAGCCATACTCTGTCATATTCTTTAACCACAGAGATACATGCGGTGGAGGAGGCCCTCAAAGGTTGTTATCGACTGGGTCAGAAGACTGTATCATTAACACTTGAAGAGAAACGTGAAATTTTGACTATGGTACATGCAACTTAAGAGGACTGATCTCTGAAGCCAAGGATCAGGGTTCAGAATTCCTGAACACAGGCCAAACAGTATCACAAGAGCTCTACCATGTGACCTCATTTCTACAATACTAAGGAGGTAAAGTTGTAAAATTTGCTAATTTCACAGAAATCACTAAGAAAAGGTTAAATCTTACCTGGATTTGATGATGGAGTTTAAGGCATGAAAGACTTCACTATACACTGCATAACAACTGTAAGAATTGTCACGACAGCTTCGTTACCAACAGGAAAAATCACTAAGTCACTAGTTTAAGTTATAAAAAGGAAAATTTAGAAGTGTCAGGCATTGTACTTAGAGTACAGCACTTGTACCTACACCACAAGCTATGACTGTTTATAGCTGAAATAAAAGTTCTGTCTTTTCAAAGTCTTCTGCATGTAGTTGAGGTGTGTCAGAGAGAACTATTTTATTGTAAATAAACTTAGGGGCCAAATAAAGGAAGTTGCAAAAGCAGGTGCCTAACAGTTGAGCTGTTTCAGTTTCAGAGGAATAAAGTAAATAGGTGTACTGGAATCTGTGCAGTTCTGGGCATTCTGCCATACAGGAAGGGTGTGTAATTACTGAAGCTAACATATCCACATAAAAATGAAGTCATACCAGTAGGCCACAGTTGGGCTCCAAATTTCCTTATTTTATCTTCAAAACTTAAGGATCTCTAAGGATTCTCATTTAACTCTTAGATATGTAAATATTACTGAAATTAATAAGGACACACTGAAGGTAGAATTTTAAATTTTTGCAAAATCCACAAATTATTATCTTGAAAAGGAGGTATTTTCCTTGAAAGCCTCACAAAAGAGGTACATTGCAACTTTCACTAATCAAAGATAACAAAAGAAATATACACAGTATTTACTTTGGGACCTCACCAGGGTAAGAGGAGCACGCTTAAAATCATCATGTTCACCAACTCTATACTTTGCTTACCATTTCATGCTATCTGGATTGGCCTCAACCTTATATCTGGATTTCAAGCTTCTTAAATCATAAACCAAAAATTAGAGAGTGTGGTTTGTGGAAGAACAAGGAGAGTTAAAATGCCTGGTAAGTTTGACTAAGTTAAAAATAAAAAACAACCCAAACCTGTTGTCGTCAAGTCAATTCCAACTCATAGCAACCCTGAACGACAAGTAGAACTGCCCCATAGGGTTTCCAAGGAACACCTGGTGGATTCAAACTGCTGACCTTTTGGTTAGCATCCAAACTCCTAACCACTACGGCATCAGGGTTTCCAAGTTCAAATCGAGATCTGAATTATTCAAGTAACTTTGCGACAAAAAAGTCTAATAAAAATCTCATTTCTAATTTTACAGAACACAAATCGACTTGCACTGTATATACAGACACCAAGTTGTTAACACTTGTTAACTCTAAGACTGATCATATGGTCTTCTTTTAAAGAATGCTTCTACAACAAAAAGCTACGATCACATCCTATCAATTAAAAAACTAAAATGTATTCTACCAATTGATAATACCCTGTACACTTGGTCTTATACACTGGGCCCTTAGCTCAGAGCTTCCTCATACCTGTGAAAAAGTACTTTGATATATCCAACTGAATTTCAGGGGGACAGGGATGGCAGCGAAGATCTGGATGAACAGACAGGGGCTTATCAAATTGCAATTCCTCTGCATCCACAGGTGTGCTGTCCATTTCAAGGATGAATCAATCATTTTAGTAGAAAGTTTTCACAGGAGAAGGCAGGGCTTTTTGAAGGTACAATAGCTGGTCACACTTATTTATCTACTTACTAACATATAAAATATCAAGGCAGTCACTAGATCAATATCAAACTTGCCATATATTTGAAAACAATCAGGATACAAAAAAATTCCTCATTTGTTCATCTTGGACTCCTGGATTCTCATTAGGCGTTAAGCAGAACCGCAGAACCTACCAAATGATGATACCAATTACAACCAACTGGCGGCTGAAGTTCAACTGACACTTTCTGTAATTTCAGATTCAAGTCCTAGGGTCACATTACTTTGTTATTCCCATGGGTTGACTTTTTATTTCTTTTAAAGCATAATTCTTAACTAGAAGATGTTTCTTTACGAGTTACCCATATCACCTAGTATACATGATTCTGGTGGATAATTTTTGACATGACCAAGATAACCACATACTTTTATTCCCTAAATTTGATTTTCAGCTAAATTGGAAAGATGTGAGATGAAACTTATAATGCCTATGTCATTATGTGATCATCAATATGAAATAAAATTTTAATTTGCACCAAGCAGAAATAAGATTTAGTTCCTGGATCATAGTGGATGCAACAATGGGATCAAGCATAACAATGACTGTGAGCATGGCGCAGGACCTGGCAGTGTTTCGTTCTGTTGTACACGGGGTCGCTGAGTCGGAACTGACCCGACAGCACCTAACAACAAAAACAACAACTTGTTTAGTCATGTTGCTGTTAATATGGCTACAGGCTCCATGGTTCTCACAAAACAGCCAGGTAATGACAAAGTAATCTGGTAGTATTATTCATCGTCTCCCTCCTTGAATAATCATTTACTGTAGGTTAATAAATTCCAAGTGCTGGGCAGGGGGGAGCATCCCATAATACATGTGTAAAACAACATATAAACATGGCACTGTCCACGTTTATACTGATTATAAAATCCAGAGCAACACATAAGAGTTACAGCAGTGGGGTGTTTGCTAAGAAGCAGGCATCTTTAGTGGAGGCTACAGTCACAGGCAAAATGCTATAGGGAGGACTCTGACAGCAAGAAGGCAGACCTCCCTGAAGGTCCATTTAGAGCATGACAGCCCCTCTCCCACCCAGACACTCACTTGCAAGCCTACTGTGAGTTGCTACAGAAGGGCCCTGCAGTGGAGTCTGCTCCCACAGTCAGCACTCTACCCGCATCCTTACACACCCCATACCTCTAGCATCTGAAAACAACAGGACAAACCTCCCTGTGGGTCAATTAGGGTTAGTCAGTCCCCACTTCCAGTTGGCACTGAGGACTACTGACTGAGGTTGCTGTGTGTTAGGAAGCAGGACTCTTGAGGGGAGGCTGCATTCACAGCCAACAATCTACCAGGGGGAGTCTAATAGCAACAAGGCAGACATCCACAGGGATCTGACCAGAGTGTGACACCCCCACGCCTATCTGGTAACTATTGTGTTGCCAGGCTGTTCCAAACTGCTATAGAATGTCCCCATAGTAGAATCTGCTCCCATAGTCAGCACTCTACCTGATTCTCTGTGCACTGCACAGCTCAGGCCTCTGAAACCAATAGGGCAGACTTTCCTGGGGATCAGTTTGGGTCTGTCTGTCCCACCCCCAGTCTTACAACTGATGCTGAGAACTGCTGACTGAGGTTGCTCTGTGCTAGGAAGCAGGCCTCTTGAGTGGAGGCTACACCCACAGCCAACATACTATGGGGGCAGGCTCTGATAACAAGGCAGACTTCCTTGGGGTTTGGTTTGGAGTATGACTATCCCTCCCCCAACCAGTAACTGCTGGCTGCTGGACTGATATGAACTCCTACAGAGGGTTCCCTACATTGGAATCAGAGGTGGGTCACCTACGTGAAGACTGCTCCCCCAACCACCACAAAGCCACTAGCATTCCAAAACCAACAAGACAGATCTCTTAGAGGTCCTTCTGGGGAGTGTCAGCCCTTCTTCCTCCTGAAATGGAGGAAAGTCAGCCTGTGCTTCCCCTGAATGCCAGATCAGATATAAGCAGCCCCCGGAGAGCAGGGAAGGAAACCTCTGGCAAAACCAGAGGGCAACAACCAGCCTCAAAAGGGGCTCACTGGGTGTGGGAATTCTCACTAAAAACATGACTGCAGAAACAGAGAAGGGAAGGGAGTAATACACAGAGAGAGGATTCCACCCTTGGTGAACAGATTGTTTAGTACATGATAACCTGCTCAAGTGGCAGTGCCCACTGGTGGACAGATGGACCATAGTGTGTTCTCTGGTGTGTTTTGGAGAGAATGAAAGTTGAAAAAGGAAATCGGGAATTTTCGAATCCCAATGAAACCAGGGATGGAGAAGGAGTTATCATAGAGAGGGAGAGAAAACAGTAAGCAAAGTCAAAAACTCTGCCCACCTAAAAGTTTCCTGCAGAAAGTAGTGTGGGCAAAAACATCAAATACTGGGTAAAACAGAGAAAGTGAACATCCTCAAAAGTTCCAATGCCCAAACAAAAAATCCCAAGACACTCAAAGAACAAAGAAACAATGGCTAATCCAAATGAACACGACAAAGGGAGTGAAAGTGCATCTAGGGATGACCAAATAATGAAAAACATGAAATATAATAAAATAACATTAAACATAATTAAAGAACTAAGGGAAAACATAGACTTAAGAGCTAAAAGAAATAAGCAAAACAATACAAGAACAAAACGAGGATCTAAAAAGAGATATCACAACTGAAAGAAACAATAACCAAAATGAGAAACACAACAGAAGGACTTACTAACAGATTTAATCAGGCAGAAGAAAGAATCAGTGAATTAGAGAATAAGACAGTTAAAATTACAGATGCTAAAGTGCAACAAGAACGGAGGCTCAAGAAGGCTGAGTACAGTTTAATGGAATTATGGGACAACAAGAGACCTAATATACGCATTATGGCAACTGCAGAAGAAGATGAGAAAGAGAAAGGGACAGAAAGAATATCTGAAGAAATCATGAAAGCAGTGAGAGAGAAGCAAACAGACATATACGAAGAATCCCCAATAAGATTAACTGCCAATTTTTCCTCAGAAACATAGGAGGTCAGAAGGCAATGGAATAATGAAGTGCTGAAAGAAAACAAAAAAACTAAGAATATACCCAGCAAAACTATCTTTCAAGAATGTGGGTGAAATTAAAATATTCCCAGACAAACAGAAGTTGACAGAGTTCGTATCTACCAGAAGAGCCCTACTAAAAATACTAACGGGAGTTCTGCAGCTGGGAAGTGTCATGGATTGAATTATGTCCCCTAAGAATATCTGTCAACCTGCCTAGGTCCTGATTCCCAGTATTTTATGACTGTCTACCATTTTGTCATCTGATGTGATTTCCCTATGTGTTGTAAATCCTATTACTATGATGAAGTAAGATGGATTAGAGGAAGTTATACTGATGAGATCTACAAGATTAGATAGTGTCTTAAGCCAATCTCTTTTGAGATATAAAAGACAGAAGCAAGCAGAGACACATGGGGACCTCATACCACTAAGAAAGCAGCACCGGGAGCAAAGCGCATCCTTTGGACCTGAGGTTCCTGTGCTGAGATGCTCCCAGACCAAGGGAAGACTGATGACAAGGACCTTCCTCCAGACCCAGCAGAGAGAAAGCTTTCCCCCGGAGCTGATGCCTTGAATTTGGACTTGTAACCTACTAGACTGTGAAAGAATAATTTTATTTTGTTAAAGCCATCCACTTGTGGTATTTCTGTTATAGCAGCACTAGAGGACTAAAACAGAAAGGAAAAAAAAACCTGAAAGTAATTCAAAGCTGTACACAAAAAGAAAGATCCCTAACAAAGGGAAGTGCATGGACAAGTATAAAGGCTATTAATAAAGTATTCATGCTTGATAATTCTAAATGTTTTGTCCTTCATGATTTTAATAACAAATATATGAAAGACAAGGATAAAATTATGTTATAGGGCACATGAAATATAAAGACATAATTAGTGATAACAACAACAAAAGAGGGGGAAACAAATGGTATAAATATAGAATTTCTTGTATGTTACTTAAGTTGGTACCAATTTACCCTAGAACATTATAAATACAAGCCGTTAAATGTAATATTCATGGTAATCACTTAGAAAATGTATTTTAAAAAAATACACAAAAGGAAAGGAGAAGAGAACCAAAAAAGGCTCACTACAATAAACCAACAAAACACAAAAGCAAACAGTAGTAAAGGACAAAGACAAAGAAGGCTTAAGACACACAAAAAACAAATAATAAGATGGCAGAAGGAAGTCACTTCTTATCAGTAGTTACAGTGAATATAAATGGACTAAACGTTCCAATCAAAAGGCAGGCAGTGCCAGAATGGATTTAAAAAAGAAAAAAAGAAAAAAAAAACATGATCCAACTATATGCTGTTTACAAGAGACACACCTAAAATCCAAGGACATAAATAGGTTGAAAGTGAAAGGATGTAAAAAATATTCCATGCAAATAATAACCAAAAGAGAGATGGAATAGCATCTTAATATGAGACAAAATAGACTTTAAGACAAAATCTGTCATGAGAGATAAAGATGGGCATTATATAGTGATAAAAGGGTCAATTAATCAAGAAGATTTAAAAATCATTAATATGCATTATTACTATATTAATATATACCCAATACTGGGGCATCTAAATATATAAAGCAAACACTCGCAACTGAAGGGAGAAATAGTACTACAAAAACAGTTGGAGAATACACCACTTTCAATATTGGACAGAACATCTAGAAAGATCAACAAGGAAATAGAGGACTTGAATAACACTATAAACCAATTACACTTAAGAGACACATACAGAACACTCCACCCAAAAACAACACAATATACATTCTACTCTAGTGCATATGGATCATTCTCCAGGACAGACGACATGTCAGGTCACAAAGCAAGTCTTGATAAATTTAAAAAGACTGAAATCATACGAAGTATTTTCTCTGACCATAACGGAGTGAAGCTACAAATCAACAACAGAAAAAAAGCTGGAAAATACACAAACATATGCAAATTAAACAACACACTATTAAACTACCAATGGGTTAAGTAAGAAATCAAAAGAGAAATCACAAATTTCCTACAGTCAAATGAAAATGAAAGCACAACATACCAAAACGTTTGTGATGTGGTGAAGACAGTACTCAGAGGGGAACCTACAGCAAAAATTGAAGAAGAAAAATCTCAAATTAACAGCCTAACTTGACAACTCCAAGCTCGTTCTTTAAAAAGATCTATAAGATTAACAAACATTTAGCTAGAAAGACAAAGAAAAGAAGAGAAAAGATGCAAATAACCAAAATAAAAAAATAAAGAGGGGACATTACAACTGACCACACAGAAATAAGGAAAATTATGACAGAATATTATGAACACCTGTATGGCAACAAACTGGATAACCCAGATGAAATGGACAAATTCTTAGAAGCACACAACCTACACAACCTGACTCAAGAGGAAATAGAAAGTCTCAACAGACCTATAACAAGTGAAGAGATCAAATCAGTGATCAAAAATCTCCCAACAACAACAAAAGTCTTGGACCAGATAGCGTCACTGGGGAATTCTACCAAACATTTAGAGAACTGACACCAATGCTGTTTAAGCTCTTCCAAAAGATAGCGAGGAAAGGAATACTCCCTAATTCATTCTATGAAGCAAACCTATCTCTGATACCCCAAAGAGGCAAAGACACCACAAGAAAAGAAAACCACAGGACAATATCTCTTATGAATATGATGCAAACATCCTCAACAAAATACTAGGAAAAAGAATCCAACAGCATAATTAAAAGAGTCAAACACCATGACCAAGTGGGATTTATTCCAGGAATGCAAGGACGGATCAACATTAGAAAATCAATGTAATACACCACATCAATAGAACAAAGGAAAAGAACCACTTGATAATCCCTATGGATGCAGAAAAACCATCTGATAAAACCCTACCCCTTTTTTTTTTTTATGAAAACCTAAAAGAAGACTGGAATAGAAGGGAAATTCCTCAATATGATTCAGGACACAAATGAAAAGCCAATAGCCAACATTATACTTAATAGAGAAAGACTGAGAACTCTCTCCTTGAAACAGGAACCAGATAAGAGTGCCTGCTCTCACTACTTCAATTCAATATGGTATCAGCAGTCCTAACCTGAGCAAAAACACAAGAAAAAGAAAGAAAAGGTGTCCAGATTGGAAATGAAGAAGTAAAATTATCTCTATCCATGAATGATTTGATCCCAAAAAGTCCACAAGAAAATGTCTAGAATAGAAGAACTTAGTAAAGTCACAGGGTACAAGGTCAACAAACAAAAATCAGTTGGGTTCTATACACCAGCAATGATAAATCTGGAAGGGAAATTAGGGAAACAATTCCATTTCTAATGGCATCTAAAAGAATAAAATACCTAGGAATAAATCTAAGCAGAGACATAAAGGGTTTATACAACGAAAACTATAAAACACTACAGTAAGAGATTAAAGAAGACTTAAATAAATTGAAAGATATTGTGTGTTCATGGACTGGAAGACTTGATATTGTTAAGATGTCAATACTACCCAAAGCAATCTATAGATTCAATGCAATCCCAATCAAAATTCCAATAACCTTCTTCACAGAAATAGAAAAACCAATCCTCAAGTTTATATGGAATGCCAAGAGGCCCCCAACAGCTAAAACAACACTGAAAGAGAAGACTCACACTTCCTGATTTTAACACATACTATACAGCCACAGTAATCAAAACAGCCTGGTACTGGTATAATAAACATATGGACCAGTGGAATAGCATTCAAAGTCCAGAAATATACCCACACATACATGGTCAACTGATTTTTGACAAGGGTACTAAGTCTATTTATTCCATAGGGAAAGAAGAGCCTCTTCAATAAATGGTGCTGGGAAAATTGGATTTCCACTGTAGAAAAATGAAACAAGATCCATGTCTTACACCATATATAAAAGCAAAATCAGAATGGATTAAAGACCTAAATGTACAAACGAAAACCATAAAATTCTAAGAAGAACAAGCAGGGCAATGCTGTCAGGCCTAGCTTTCAACAATGGATTATCCAATATAATAACAAAAGCACAAACAGCAAAAAACAAAATAAATAAATGGGACCTCATAAAAACTAAAAACTTTTGGTCATCAAAAAACTTTCCAAAGAAAGTAAAAAGACAAGCTAAAGACTGGGAGAAAATCTTTGGAAACCATATATCCAACAAGAATCTAATAACCAAAATAAAACTTTAACAATTTAACAACAAAACTACAAATAACCCAATCATAAAATGGACAAAGAACTTGAATAGACATTTCACCAAAGAGGACATTCAAATGGACACCAAACATATGAAAAGATCCTCAGCGTCATTAACCATGAGAGAGATGCAAATCAAAACCACACTGAGATACCATTTCACTCCCACTAGGATGGTGTCATGGATTGAACTGTGTCCCCCCAAAAATGTGTGCAGCAACTTGGCTAGGTCATGATTCCCAGTATTGTATGACTGTGTCATCTGATGTGATTTCCTTACGTGTTGTAAACTCTACCACTATGATGAGGTTATATGCGATCTCCTCATGTGTTGTAAATTCTAACACTGTGATGAGGTTATACTGATGAGGCTGACAAGTTTAATGTCTTAATGCAATCTCTTTTGAGATATAAAAGAGGGAAGCCAGCAGAGACACATGGGAACCTCGTACCACCAAGAAAGCAGTGCCGGGAGCAGAGCGTGTCCTTTGGACCTGAGGTTCCTGTGCAGAGAAGCTCCCAGACCAAGGGAAGACTGACAACATGGACCTTCCTCCAGAGCTGATGGTGAAAGTGTTCCCCTGGAGCTGAAGCCCTGAATTTGGACTTGTAGCCTACCGGACTGTGAGAGAATAAACTTCTCTTTGCTAAATCCATCCACTTGTGGTATTTCTGTTGGAGCAGCACTAGATGACCAAGACAGATGGCTAAGATTTAAAAAAAAATAATAATAATAATTGGTAAGGATATGGGGAAACTGGAATCTTTATCCATTGCTGGTATGAATACAAAATGGTACAGCTGTTGTGGAAAAGTGTGGTGATTCCTCAGAAAACTAAGAATAGAACTCTCATATGACCCAACAATTGTACTCCTAGGCATATACTCAAAAGACTTGAAAGCAGAGGCTTAAAAAGAGACAGGTATACCAATGTTCACTACAGCACTATTCACAAGAGCCAGAAGGTGGAAACAACCTAAATGCCCATCAACTGACGAACTGATAAACAAAACATAGTACATACATACGATGGAATATTACTCAGCCAGTGGGAGAAATGAAGTCTTTGTACATGCTACAGTATGGATGGAGCTTAAAGATATTATCACAAAACGATAAATATTGTATTACCTCACTTATATAAAAAGACAAGAAAAGGCAAATGTGCAGAGACCAAAATTTATCAGTGGTTACCAGGGGTGGGAGGGAAGGGAAGGGGGTGGTTAATGGTGATGGAAAAATAACACCGATAGGGTAGGTTTGCACAGTCGATTATTGTAGTTGCTATCAATAAGTTGTAAACCTGTAAAAAGTTGAATTGGCAAAAGCTGTGTGATCAGATATATTTATAATAATGACCAAAAAAAGAGTGAGTGCTGAGGTTTCTTACGTACAACCAAACACCTCATGGGATTTGGTTCCTTGGTTTGGTGGTTAGTCATGGTTTCACAGGTCATCCAGTTAATTAGCCTAATAACATGTTCAGTGCTTCTGTTCTACCTCCTAGTTCACTGCATAGCCCCTGGGGTCTTAAAATCTTGCAAGCAGCCATCCAAAGCACAACAATCGGTCCTATTTGCCTGGAGCAACAGAGGAAGGAGAGTCAAGAACAGGAGGAGGAAATGGAATGTGCAGCTATACTGCCTCCATGAACAACTGCCTCCTCTGTCGTGAGGCCAGAAGCACTGGATGGTGCCCAGCTACCATTACTGAACATTTTGTTCAAAGAATCCATAGAAGAATCCTGATCAAAAGGGGGGAAATACAGAGCAGAATTTCAAATTATCATGCATTCCAGACTTTCTGGCGCCATGGAGGGTGGATGAACCCCTGAAACTATTGCCCTGAGATAATCTTTAAACCTTAAACCAAAAATATCCCCTTAAGTTATCTTAAAACCAAGCAATAGTTTAGCTTAACTAGTAAAAAAAGGTCTGCCTTGAGCATTATGCTCTTTTAAGAACTGTCTTTGTGCCATCAAACTGACAATAACAATTTGAAAGATTAGACAGGATCCTTAGGGGGCAGTAAGTTTATGTTAATGAGGGAGGAACAACTCAGAAAAGGAGGGTGAGAAGGGGTACACAACTCGAAAAACATAATCAGTGTGACTAAATGGTACACGTAGAAACAAACTGGTGTAAATTTTGCTGTGTATATTCTCAACAACCACCACCACAACAAAATAAATAAAATTTAGGAGGAAAAAAAAAAAAAAACCCACAGAGTCCTAGCAGTGGTATAAAGTACTAACGGAGGTCAGATGAGAGAGCTGTGACTTCAAGTTGGGGTGAACATGGCTTCATGAAGGAGGTAGCACTTGAACAGAAGCAGGCTCTTTTTTTTTTTTTTAACCAGCCAAAGAGTGAGAAAAATTTTCCATACCTGCAAATGGATGTATCTATGTGACTGATATCATATGTGAAAGGTTATCATTTCATAATAGAGAGAAAATGTGATTCCAACATTACGCCAAAGAACAAGGAACAGCTCCTAGCACAGGGGGATGCTAAGGAAAAGAACAGCTCAGTGGAGGAAGATTTTATTTTTTTTATGGCACCCTCACTCCAGTTTCAGGTATTTAGCAGACTAATGATTTGTTTACAAGACTGATACTGGATGCTTGCCATTTCCTTCCCCACTACTTACCATGAACTGCCCAGAAGAAGTATCTGAGGTACTTCAGTGGCTTTTATGTTCTTTGCTGAAGGAGAACCCAGACTTTGTCTCTTAAAATTCAGGAAAGTGTTAAAAAACATTGCATTACTATTCTTTAACCAAATGCCTTGACACTATGTTTGGGGTTGCCCTAAATCAGCATGTTAATAAAAGTTATTTTCACATGCTCTATGTCTCATATACATGAAACTGTTCTAATTTGTGAGGCCAATATGATAAAATTTTTAAGGTTTAATGCCATGCAGAAGAAAATACTGTCACAACACAGACACTGGTATATATTCAGAAAGGTTTTGCCTTCTGGTATCAATGTCCAAAAGAAGGTTCACTGAATGCTATATATACTTAAAAGTAAAACCACCAAATCCTTCTAGAAAGAGCCTTTTCTTCTTATATAGAGATGATGATGATAACAATAATATTAGCCCTTACTATGAACATTTACAAGGTGCCAGGCACTGTTGTAAGCATTTTATATTAATTTCAGGTTCACAATAACTTTTATTATCCCTTTATCATTTTACAGATGAAGAAACTGAGGCACACAGAGGCTCCCAAGTCAGTAAATAGTGGAGCCAGGACAGGAACCCAGGTCACTATCAAATCACACTGAAGGAGTCCCTTCCCTCTGTACCCTAATGAAAATATCGTTCCTGAGACAAGGCTGCCACCAAACAAGGTCTGCTCTTTGAAATCAGCATAGCTGATATCATCACCCCATGGCTACAAACACTGCCTGGCACTGAGAATTGTTTTTTTGGTTGTTGTTGTTGTTGTTTTTTTTTTTTTTTTTTTTTAATTATACGTTCCATCCAAAAAGACTGCTCTTTTCATACAAAACATGATCAAGGAATTCTAGTGTGCCAACTTTCTAAGAGGCTTCCATATTTTCTTCAATTTGCAGGTTATCTGGTTTCAAGGTACAAACACAAAGTTCCTGTTGCTCTGTTTACTGTATGCAGTTCTACCTTTAAATCTGCTTTGGTCATTTTGATAAATTTACCCTCATTTTTCACCAAAATGCAGTTAATGCTAAGAACTCCCAATAAATCAGAGCCTTCTCATCTTACAGCTCCTTGGGTCAAATCTTGACAATTGTGAGGTATTTTAAGAAAAGGAGTCTTTTCTTTTACCCCTTAAGGTGATAGAAACTTAGATATTCTACAGCTCAGTAGAATTAAAACAGTACTGACTACAATTTGTTGTGTCTTCTCAAATTCTTAGTTTGTAAAATGTTTAAAAACTTGAAATTTCGGTGAGAAATGGAAAATATTTTGACATCTTGCTACTAGGATGAGTTAAGAAATCATCTTTCTTGAAAATACATTCTAATGTCAGACATATGTCATAGTTCTGGAGCAATCTTTCATACCACATACCTAGTTTAAGTTACAGCAAGTAGTAAAATAATGAAGTATTAACTTAAATATTCCTTCATGCTTTGTCATCATCAGTCATTTGAACTGCTGATACTGATTTTTAAAAGAATATCTCAGAAAATATACAACCTCTAAGTTTTTATATCTCTTGAGAAAAAAAGAGCCACTAGTTTGATCATAAACTTAAAAAAAAAAAAAAAACCTTTAATACTAGATTATTTCCAACAGAATCACCCTCACCAATGACTCTTTTTTTTTTTTTTTTTTTTTTTTTTAAAGGAGGGACAGAAAGTAAAACTATCCCTGGAGCTTGACATTTACATTTACCTTATTAAGCTTTTAAATCTTAAGAAATTAAGTTCTAGAATTCCAACTTCCCTAAGCATAATAGATAAGATCTAACTTACAAGTCTACTTGAGTTTGATGGATAAATGGTATTAGTACCTTAAAAAAAATAAACATAAACATGACACTGAAGCAAACTGGCACAGTTTGACAAGTTTTAGAACATTAGCTCACAAAATGAATAAACTTGGATTGAGACAAACACAACAAATATAGCCTTTATCCAAAAATCACAGAGACAATCCTATATATATATTACCTATGTTAAAATGTTCAAAATATCTAAGGATCTTACAGCCATCAAGTTGCCAGCGTCCTGACATGAAAGTCAGCTTTCTGAGATATGCTTTACAAGCTTTGCGTGCATGCACACACTCTGCAATGTGTGAGAGACAGAGACACCGATCACCATCAATATTGTCCTTACTTGCAGACGCACAAGTATCCTGCATGTTCCGGATATGCACCTGGAGCGGCTCTACATGCCAGTCATCCCAATGTACTCAGGGATATAAACACCTTATAATTAGAAAACGTGAAGGCGTCAAGGACATTAGACAAATTTAAAACACATCCAAAGATTAATTTTAAAGGTACTGAAGAATTAATTAATTGGAATAAGCGGGTGTACCTGCTCCTTCACGGAAGCTAGAATAGTGGTGGCTGTGGTCTCGGGTTCCATGCCTGGGCCAGTGGAGGCAGCTTCCTGGCAGGTCTGCGGCTGCCCCTCCTCCACCAAAGAGGCCTGCTCAGGAGCTGGCATTCCTCCTGCAATCAAGCAGGCAAAGGGTTAACACTTTCTCATAAGGCTTCTGTGCTGAACAGGTAAGGGGCTGGGGATTTGTGATGGTTCCTAGGAACTACAGTGGATTTAACATTTCCATTTCTGCACAGGACTTATCACATTTCCTTACAGCTATTTGATTTCTGAAAGGTAACATCTAGGGCAAAAGCATGGATACTACTGCTAACTACTAAAAATAATACCAATACTACCACTAACAGTACTACTACTAATAATGATAAATACTTAGGAAGTATTTAAACAACATCATAATAGAGAATGACATGAAAAAGGTTGGGGAGGGGGACTCTTAAATTAAAAATATACTGAAGACAGTAAGTTGTTAGAAGCTTGTTAAACTGCTACTTTTCCATACAGAAGACTAATACGTAAACAAAACTGTTTCTCTTATCAAGAAACTAAATAATTATAAACACTCTAGGTTGCTACAAAGGTCAGTTTTCAAAAAAGTATATGCACAAAAAACATCTAGAAATGTTAACTGGTGGAAGAAAGAGAATGCTTTATCAACTACAGGTGAGGCTTAAACAATAGGAAAAAAGGATTAAATATCAAAGAAGACTTGAAAATAAGCCAATAAAAGTTTACTACATTTAAAAGAAGTGCAATGCATTAATAACTAGCAACAAGTTTGGTTTCCTCAGAAGAATCTGAATATCCAAATACGACAATAGCTATGGAGACGGTGGTGAAAACAGAATCTATTTTCCAGGCCTCTACCTAGCTTGTGACAGAAGAATAGGTTCTTGGCAGGGGATGGGCTGCCTTTCCTAAGATAACACACCCTGAAAGCCTTGTCTGCCAGGAGACTTACTGACCTGATCCAGACTTTATACAAACTTGAAAAGGATTGGGAAAAGATGCTCACATAAAATATCGTGAATTTTTTAATACCTTGTTTACATGTCAGTCTCTCCCACTGTCTACGTGACAGTTTATAGTACCATGAGACTAGCCCAGTGCCTGACATCTATGACAAAAAAACAAAAAACCAAACCTGCTGCTGTCAACTCGATTCCAACTCATAGCCACCCTATAGGACAGAGTAGAACTGCTCCATAGGGTTTCCAAGGAGTGGCTGGTGGATTTGAACTGCTGACCTTTTGGTTAGCAGCCGTAGTTCTTAACCTCTACGCCACACCAATTAATGCTGAATAAATGAATATACAAAGGAAGGATGAATATCTATCTTCTTTTCACTATCTCATTCCAGATACTAGGCAAATCCCACCATGTGCTATGATGCTCATGAGACCACACTTTGTACAAATATATATGGACATCTGAGGCCATAAATACTGTGCTACACATTTCTCTTAGTTTTCTCCTAAAACTTACTCTATTGTATTTTAATTTCGTATCAGTTAACTTCCATGGTATCCCATTCTGTAGTTCCATCTGGGAATATTTTTTCCTATTCCCTCAAATTTCAACATCAGCTTATTATTTCCCAAATCTGTTAGTAAAAGAGAACGGGCGTACCACCTGGGACCTCATCTTATTCCTCACTCTCTTGACCTCCATATTAATGGAGATGGATCCAGGTTCCAGGTTTCTGCCAGTAGTTGTTTTATTCTTGCCCTATTAATAGGCAGAAACGGACAATGTGTCTGATGAGTTTGTGCATTTTCCCTGAGGATGAGACATCCTCATGCCTGCTGGAGCAGGTGAATTCTCTATCTCCCATTTTTATGGAGCATAAGGAAAGCCCAGGTGGACCCTCATCTGCAAGGAGGAAAAGGATCTCAAGGACGTGCAGTAGTAAGAGCTGAAGGCTTAGAGTAAGTGGGTCTGTATCAAAACTTAAGTACTCTTCAACAAGTTGCCACTTCTCAGAGCCCTACTTTCCTCACTTATTAAATATGGGCTTACTAATTTTTTTTATTGTTATAATTAAATGAAGTTTACATTTCAAGTTATTCTCCCATACAAAAAAAAAAAATTTTTTTTTTTTTACATTGTTATGAGACCCTAACTGCTCACCCCATTCTGTGACAGCACACTCCTCCTTTCCACCCCTGATTCCCCATGAGCATTCAACCAGCTCCTAACTGCCTTCCCATCCCACCTCTGGACAGAAGCCCCTTTGGTCTCCTGTATCTGCCTGACTAAGAGGCACATTCTTCACAAGTATCACTTTATGTGGGCTTACTAATTCTTTATAAAACACAATGGAATGATTTTTTGGCCATCTTCATTTCTTAGTATGATCAGTATGGTTACTGAGATGTGAAACACTTAAAATATCATCAAATGGATAAATTTCTCTCTATATTTATCCAGTCCTCATTAAAGAAAAGACACGAGGTCTATGAAGAAAAAAATGCCACACATATATATCCTAGATTAGCATTTGAGGCAAGCAAATATATGAAAGGATTCTACACCACTGAAAAAGTACACACCTTAAAGTAAGCAGATGGTTGCAAAGAACAAAAATGTTACTATGCAACAGTGGAACAAATAATGCCAAGAACCAAAAATTGTAAATGTCAAGAGTATAATATCATGAAATAACCAATGTGTGAAGAGAAGAAAACGAGAAGCCAAAATTCAGTTTAACAAAAAGAATTGAGAAAAGGAGAAATAGAAATGTCATTGGGGAAATAATTATTTATTAATTCTTTACTATAAATAGGAGGAACCTGACTCTTTAAAGAAAGATACAGAATTACATTATTGTAATTACACTGCATTATTGTAAGAGTATATTACTTAATTTCATAATATTTATTTTGATGACCCCGACTGCCCAGGAACAACGAAATCAGATGAGCACTTTCTCAGTACCACTTTGTCCACGTTACCAGGATACAGGCATAAGGTAAGGTCACTGACCATTAGTGGCTCATCATCTAGCTGAGGCAGTAAAATATGAATTAGATCAAGGCAAAGTATAACCCATTGCTTCGAGTCAATTCCAACTCACAGCGACCCTACAGGACAGAGCAGAACTGCCCCATGGGGTTTCCACGGCTGTAATCTTTACAGAAGCTGACTGGCACATCTTTCTCCTGTGGAGAGGTTGATGGGTTTGATCCGCACACTTTCTGGTTAGCAGCCTACTGCTTAACCACTGTGCTCAGCAGGACTCCTTAGGCAAAGTATAGCAAGATGCAAACGATGGAAAAACACTAACTAGGAAAAGGTTGCAAAGAGCTTATAAATTTGTAAGGAAAACTACTATGATGCTGAGAAACTTAGCAGGAGAGATTTTCATGGGCAGGGGATGTTTTAGTCTCTGATTCCTCAAAGACTAAGATGCATCACAGGTGATCACTGAAACTCACTGAATGAATGATGACCACAGTACCCACGCATCCCTGAAGCTGCAGCACTTCCCAACCTCTCATCTCTGGCATAGTCTTGAATTACCATGAACAACATGGGGCAAGGGAGGGATGTCAGATGACTGACAGGTTATAAAGCTATTAAGATTTTCTGTCATTTGCCTATGGTTATCATAACAATAGATCACTGAAGGAGTTGAAAGGAATCAAGCTAAGACCAGAGACACAAAGTGTTACTATTACTTCTTCCCATTAGCAAAGAAAAAAGCAACAAGTAGCTCTAATGGAGATACTGTTAGAAATTAAGCTTTGCGCTTCCTGCAGTGACCTCAACTTGCCTGACCTGGGCACTAACATTCTGGAGACCAGAAAAAACTTACAAATAGGCCACTAACCATTTTGGGGAGTTTTCTGGAGAATTACAGAGAATGGAAGAGGTGCCGGAAGACTGGAAGCAGGAAAATGCCAGGACTTGTTTTTGAAAAGGAGAAGATAGACTCTCACGCTACAAACTGGAGAGCTAGACATGGATCTTGGGCAAGATTCTTAGAAGGATTTTATCCAAGAGATGATTTGTGAAAACCAAAAAGGGACATACAAATGAAAAGCTATGTTAAGCTGCTGTAGTATCTGTCTTAATGGCATAACGATGGAAATGCAGTGTGTCTAGAATCCAGTGGGGCATGTATGATGTTTTAAGTCTCTTATGGTATGATAATCAACATAGAAATGGGGCTGGAACAAGGGCAACTGCTGACTCCAGCAATCTGTAAATAGCTGAATGAAATATAACAACCTAGAGAGGTTTCTAATGGAATGCAAGAGAGCTCTGACCTTGACCCAGTTCTAAACAACAACTTTAGCTATAGTATAAAAGATAATATACATGGCATGTTCAAATTCTTGAATGACTAAGGGTACTAAATCTACCAGGTGATAAAATTAAAATATATATATATATATATATAAAGAAAACATATTTCAAGGCTGCAGCAACGAGCTGCCTCTAACGAGGTAACAACAACAGGGATAAATGTAGGGTCCTGTGTTTAGGTTAGCTCAGCAACATGTTAGGGAAAAAATCTGGGCACTTTAGATTCAAGAGTGAAATCAGTGAACCACAAGTGAGACAAGGCTGCCCAAAAGCTAAGGCAATTTAATACTTTGTTGATACAAGTATTTAAAATGATGGGAAGAAGGGGACAAGTAAGGGTATAACAATTCTTCAGACTCCTTGGGACATATCCACTCCCAGTTATGGGTGGCACATTCATAGGAATGGAAACAGTGTATCCCATTTAACAGAGGATGAGTGGGATGGTGAGGGGATTCAGTCATTATCTCCAGACACAGAACTGGGGAAAAATGAATGACACCACTCCTGCTTTTCATTAGCTCAGAGCTTAGCAGGAGACACAGGAGGAACAGTGAAAGGAACAGGAAGAGAGTTTGGTCTGAAGAAGAGAAGGCCTGTGTAGACAAGCAGGTATCTAGAAGCCTCTGAACAACGGCCATGTGCAATCATGGTTGGACTTTTTAGCATAAGATCCCAACTACTAGAGCAAAAGCTAATGGTTATGCGACCGAATTTTTATTATCCTATAGTATTACTATCTTTATACTCTGAATTAATTTTAGCTAGTGGTTATATTACTCTGAATCAAAATTAACAGTTGGAGCCATACAGCAAGCTCAGGAAAGTCTTTCCTATTGATGCTAACAGTCAAATATTCAAAATTTCAAGAACCGATCACCTTTCAAAGTGGCACATTTCCCATCAGAGTCTGGATGATCACATCGTAGCGAAGGTGTGTAGAGGGCGTGCTGAGTTGGGTGTGTGTTTGAAATGGGAAACTTTAAAGTCTCAATCTTGAACCTGATACTACAAAAAAAAAAACACTTCTAGATTCTCAGTTGATGTGAATACTCCTCAAGTTTTCAGAATGTTGTCTACTATATCACATGGTCTCTGTAAAAAGGTATCTGAATGTCAGGAAACTGCTTTTCCTGAGTGAATGGTGGATATTGACCCTGTTTCTCTCCTTGCTTTGGCTGCACAAAGCTCAGAGATGAATTTGTGACCAACTCTCACAAGTGTTGGTATAGGTATATGTCTATGTTTTCATTTTATTTCTACCATTACTTACTAAATTTCCCCTTGCCGAGGACTCTATTTTCATTATACAGTTGGACTGCTTTCTTTTTTTTTTCCTTTTTTTATTGTGCTTTAGGTGAAAGTTTACAGCTCAAGTTAATTTCCCGTTTAAAAATTTATGCATAATGTTTTGTGACATTAGTTGCAATCCCACCAATGTGACAACACGCTCCCCCTTTCCACTCCAGGTTCCCTGTGTCCATTCGACCAGTTCCTGTCCCTTCCTGCCTTATCATCCTACTTTTGGACAGTAGCTGCACATTTGGTCTCATATATGTATGACTGAACTAAGCAGCACATTCCACACGTGTATTTTCTGTTTTTTAGTCCTGTCTAATCTTTGTCTGAACAGTGGGCTTCAAGAATGGTTTCAGTTCTGGGTTAACAGTGCACCCAGGGGCCACAGTTTGATGGTTCCTCCAGTCTCTGTCAGACCATTAAGTCTGGTCTTTTTACAGGAATATGAGTTCTGGTCTACATTTCTCTCCTGCTCTGTCTGGGACTCTCTGTTGTGTTCCTTGTCAGGGTGGTCATTGGTGGTAGTCAGGTGCAATCTAGTTCTTCTGGTCTCAGGCTGGTGGAGTTGCTGATTCATGTAGTCCTTTAGTCCTCTGGGGTAATATTTTCCTTGGGTCTTTTGTTTTCTTCATTCTCCTTTGCTCCAAGTGGGATAGGACCAATTGATGTATCTTAGATGGCTGCTCCGACTTTATTTTTTTTTTTAATTTTTTAAAATTGTTGTAATTAAATGAAGTCTACATTTCAAGTTAGTCTCCCATACAAATTTTTTTTTTTACATACATTGTTATGAGACCCCAACTGCTCACCCCATTCTGCAACAGCACACTCCTCCCCTCCACCCCTGATTCCCCATGAACACTCAACCAGCTCCTGACTCTCTGTCCCTTCCCATCTCACCTCTGGACAGAAGCCGCCCCTTTGGTCTCTTATATCTACTTGTCTAAGAGGCACATTCTTCACAAGTATCACTTTAGGTCCCACAGTCCAGTCCAATCCTGTCTGAAGAGTTGGCCTCGGAAACTGTTTTAGTTCTGGGGTGATAGACCAGGTGCCATGCTTTCCGGGGTGCCTCCAGTTTTAGTCAGACCATTAAGTCTGGTCTTACTACAATTTGAGTTCTGCATCCCATCATTCTACTGATCCACAAGGGACCCTCTGTTGTGTTCCGTGTCAGGACTTTCACTGGTGGTAGCCAGGCACCATCTAGTTCTTCTGGTCTCAGGCTGATGAAGTCTCTGGTTTATGTGGCCCATTCTGTCTCTTGGGCCAATACTTGCCATGTGTCTTTGGTGTTCTTCATTCTCCTTTACTCCAAGTGGTTGGGACCAATTGATGCATCTTAGATGGCTGCTTGCAAGCTTTTAAGACCCCAGATGCCACTCATCAAAGTAGGATATGGAACATTTTCTTAATAAGGTTAGGCCAATTGACATAGATGTCCCCTGAAAGCATGGTCCCCAGACCCCACATCCCTGCTACTCTGTCTCTCAAAGTATTTGATTGTATTGAGGAAACTTCTTAGCTTTGGTTTAGTCCAGTTGTGCTGGCTTCCCCTGTAGTGTGTGCTGTCCTTCCCTTCACCTAAGATGATTCTTATCTACTATCTAGTTAGTGAATAACCCTCCCCACCCTCCCTCCCCACCCCCGTAACCATCAAACAATGTTTTCTTCTGTGTTTAAACCTTTTCTTGTGTTCTTATAATAGTGGTCTTATACAGTATTTGTCTTTCTGTGACTGACTAAATTCACTCAGCATAATAAGTTCCAGCTTCCACCAAGTTATACGATGTTTCACAGCTTCACCGTTGTTCTCTGTCATCATGTAATATTCCATTGTGTGGATATACCATAGTTTGTTTATCCATTCGTCCATTGATGGGCACTTAGGTTGCTTCCATCTTTTTGCTACTGTGAACAATGCTGCGATGAACATGGGTGTGCATATTTCTATTTGTGTGACAGCTCCTGTTTCTCTAGGATATATTCCAAGGAGCGGGATAGCTGGATCGTATGGTACTTCTATTTCTAGCTTTTTAAGGAAGCGCCAAATCGATTTCCAAAGTGGTTGTACCATTTTCCATTCCCACCAACACTGTGTAAGTGTTCCATTCTCTCCACAACCTCTCCAGCATTTGTTATTTTGTGTTTTTTGGATTAATGCTAGCCTTGTTGGGGTGAGATGATATCTCATTGTAGTTTTGATCTGCATTTCTCTAATGACTAATGATCGTGAGCATTTCTTCATGTGTCTGTTAGCTACCTGAATAGCTTCTTCGGTGAAGTGTCTATTCATATCCTTTGTCCATTTTTTAATTGGGTTATTTGTCTTTTTGCTGTTGAGGTTTGACAGTATCTTGTAGATTTTAGAGATTAAACACTGATTGGATTTGTTGTAGCCAAAATTTGTTTCCCAGTCTGTAGGTTTTCTTTTTACTCTTGTGGTGTAGTCTTTGGATGAGCATACTTGATTTTTAGGAGCTCCCATTTATCTAGTCTCTCTTCTGGTGCTTGTGCATTGGTACTTATGGTTCGTATTGTGTTTCTGCCATGTTTTAGGGCTCCTAGCATTGTCCCTATTTTTTCTTCCATGATCTTTATAGTTTTTGATTTTATATTTAGGTCTTTGATCCATTTTGAGTTAGTTTTCATACATGCTGTGAGATATAGGTCTTGTTTCAGTTTTTTGCATATGATATCAATTATGCCAGCACCATTTGTTAAAGAGACTGTCTTTTCCTCAATTAATCAACTTTGGGCCTTTGTCAAATATTAGCTGCTCATAGGTGGATGAGCTTATATCTGGATTCTCAACTCTGTTCCATTGGTCTATGTATCTGTTGTTCTACCAGTACAAGGCTGTCTTGACTACTGTCGCAGTATAATAGGTCCTAAAATCCAGTAGTGTAAGGCCTCCCACTTTGTTCCTCTTCTTGAGTGTGCTTTATT
The DNA here is from genome assembly GCA_030035585.1 of Dugong dugon. Lineage (NCBI taxonomy): Eukaryota > Metazoa > Chordata > Mammalia > Sirenia > Dugongidae > Dugong > Dugong dugon. The sequence continues at coordinate 119,421,077 of CM057461.1, read as the reverse complement.
TATTCGGGGCCTCTTCCCTTTCCATATGAAGTTCGTGATTTGTTTCTCCATCTCATTAAAAAATGCTGCTGGAATTTGGATCGGGATTACATTGTATCTGTAGATTGTTTTGGGTAGAATTGACATTTTCACTATGTTGAGTCTACCTATCCATGAGCAAGGTATATATTTCCACTTAGTTTCTTGCAGTAGTGTCTTGTAGTTTTCTCTGTAAAGATCTTTTACATCTCTGGTTAGATTTACTCCTAAGTATTTTATCTTTTTGGGGGCTACTGTAAATGGTATTGATTTGGCAATTTCCTATTCAAGATTCTCTTTGTTGGTGTAAAGGAATCCAATTGACTTTTATATGTTTATCTTGTATCCTGAAACTTTCCTGAAATCTTCTACTAGTTCCAGAAATCTTCTACTAGTTCCAGTAGTTTTCTTGTGGATTCCTTGGGGTTTTCCGTGTATAAGATCATATCATCTGCAAACAGAGATACTCTGATTTCTTCCCTACCTACCTGGATGCCCTTTATTTCTTTTTCTAGCCTAACTGCTCTGGCTAGGACTTCCAGCACAGTGGTGAATAATAGTGGTGATAAAGGGCATCCTTGCCTGGTTCCTGTTCTCAAGGGGAATGCTTTCAAAGTCTCTCCATTCAGGATGATGTTGGCTGTTGGTTTTGTATAAATGCCCTTAATTATACTGAGGAATTTCCCTTCTATTCCTATTTTGTTGAGAGTTTTTATCATGAATGGGTGTTGGACTTTGTTGAATGCCTTTTCTGCATCGATTGATAAGATCAGGTGGTTCTTGTCTATTGTTTTATTTATGTGATGAATGACATTGATTGTTTTTCTAATGTTGAACTATCCCTGCATACCTCGTATAAATCCCACTTGGTCATGGTGAATTATTTTTTTGATATGTTGCTGAATTCCATTGGCTAAAATTTTGTTGAGGATTTTTGCGTCAATGTTCATGAGGGATATCGGTTTGTAATTTTCTTTTTTTGTGGTATCTTTACCTGGTTTTGGTATCAGGGTTATGCTGATTTCATAGAATGAGTTTGGGAGTATTCCATGCTTTTCTATGTTCTGAAATACCTTTAGTAGAAGTGTTATCTCTTCTCTGAAAGTTTGGTAGAATTCTCCAGTGAAGCCATCCGGGCCAGGGCTTTTTTTTGTTGGCAGTTTTTTTAATAACCTTTTCAATCTCTTCTTTTGTTATAGGTTTATTTAGTTGTTTTGGATTTTGTTAAGGCTTGCTTTATGGCCTAATATGTGGTCTATTCTGGAAAACGTTCCATGTGCGTTGGAAAAGAAAGTATACTTAGCTGCCGTTGGGTGCACAGTTCGGTATGTCTATGAGATCAAGTTGGTTGACTGCAGCATTTAGCTCTTCTGTGTCTTTGTTGAGCTTCTTTCTGGATGTTCTGTCCTTCACCAAAAGTGGTGTGTTGAAGTCTCCTACTACTGTTGTGGAGCTGTCTATCACTCTCTTTAGAGGTGTTAGAGTTTATGTATTTTGGAGCCCTGTTGTTGGATGCATAAATATTTATTGTAGTTATGTCCTCCTGGTGTATTGACCCTTTAATCATTATATAGTGCCCTTCCTTATCTTTTGTGGTGGATTTTACTTTAAAGTCTATTTTGTCAGAGATTAATACTGCCACTCCTGCTCTTTTTTGAGTGTTTTTTGCTTGATATATTTTTTTCCATCCTTTGAGTTTTAGCCTGTTTGTGTCTCTAAGTCTAAGGTGCATCTCTTGTAGGCAGCATATAGATGGATCATGCTTTTTTATCCAATCTGCCACTCTCCATCTCTTTCTTGGTATATTAAGTCCATTTACATTCAGCGTAATTATTGATAGGTATGAGTTTAGTACTGTCATCCTGATATCTCTTTTTGTGTGTTGTTCAGTTTCTTTGCTTTCCTCAATTTTCTGTGCTGAGTCATTTTTATGTAGTTTTTTTCATCTTTTCCTTTGTTGTAGATTTTGTGTTTGCTGGGTCTTTATGTTTTTCTACTTTTTTATTTTGATTTGTAGGATTATTAGATTCCTTTGTGGCTACCTTAATATTTACCCCTAATTTTCTAAGTTTATACCAGTCTTTTATTACTTTATATCGCCTTAACTTCCCCTCCATATAGAAAATCAATGTCTCTATTTTTTAAATTCCTCTTTTTTGTTTTAATATTAACCTTTTTTTACATATTGATATCTGTTTCCTTATTTTCAATGTTTTAGCGTTGATATAATTTCGATTTCCGTATCTGAGTCAATATCTGGTTGCTCTGTCCTGTGTTCTAGTCTTGCGCTGTTAGCTGGTGTTATTATCTCACTGTAGGACTCCCTCTAGTATTTCTTGTAATTTTGGTTTGGTTTTTGTAAATTCCCCAAACTTCGGTTTATCTGGAAATGCCCTAATTTCGCCATCATATTTGAGAGACAGTTTTGCTGGATATATAACTCTTGGCTGATGGTTATTTTCCTTCAAGGGTTTAAATACGTCATTCCATTGCCTTCCAGCCTGCATGGTTTCTGCTGAGTAGTCCGAGCTTATTCTAATTGACTCTCCTTTGTAGATGACTTTTCTTTTATCCCTACCTGCTCTTAAAATTCTCTCTTTGTCTTTGTTTTTGGTAAGTTTGATTATAATACATCTTGGTGACTTTCTTTTGGGATCTACCTTATGTGGGGTTCGATGAGCATCTTGGATAGATATCTTCTCATCTTTCATGATATCAGGGAAGTTTTCTGTCAACAAACCTTCAACAATTTTCTCTGTATTTTCTGTTATCCCTCCTCTTCTGGTACTCCAATCACTCGTAGGTTATTTCTCTTGATAGAGTCCCACATGACTCTTAGAGTTTCTTCATTCTTTTTAACTCTTTTATCTGATTTTTCCTCAAATAAGTTGGCATCAAGAGCTTTATCTTCACTGTCACTAATTCTAAACTCTACTGCCTCAATTCTGCTCCTATGACCTTCTATTGAGTTGTCTAATCCTGAAATTTTATTGTTAATCTTCTGGATTTCTGATTGCTCTCTATGGATTCTTGCAGCCTATTTGGCATTATGTTCTTGAATAACTTTTTTAAGTTCCACCACTACTGTGTCTGTATGTTCCCTTGCTATTTCTGCATTCTGTCGAATTTCCTTTCTTATTTCTAGAAGAGTTCTGTATATTAATCTTTTGTATTCTGCCTCTGGTAATTCCAAGAAGTTCTCTTCCTCCAAATAATTTACTGATTCTTTATTTTGGGAGCTTGCTGAAACCGTCATGGACTGCCTCTTCCCTACGTGACATGATATTGACTGTTGTCTCCGAGCCATCAATAATTTATTATGATTTTATTTTGTGTTTGCTTAGTGAGACCTAGCTTATTTTGTTTTGTTATGCCTAAATAGGCTGCTCGTGTGCACTAGTTTGATTTTTGACACCTTTTGATCTCTAAAGTCCTGTCACCAGGTAGGTAGTTCTGTAACTATGTGCACACAGGAATCCATAAAATTTTCCTATATGGGATCAGCTCGGGTGTTCAGGCGGTCGGTCACCAAGGGTGTGATGCAGGCTGTCACCCCCCCGTCCTAGAGAGGCATGGGTGATTGGTGCAGGCACTGGACTCTGGCTGTGGTAGGGGATCATGCACTGAGCCAGGCAGGGGGCTGACAGCTGCCCCTGAGAGTCTGAAAGGAAAGCATGTCCCTATTCTCTAGTGTGAGTAGGTAAGTGAGTTTTGCAGCTGGGCTAAGAGCACCCCACTCTGTTGGCTGTAAAGTCTCAAGGGCACCACTTTTTATTGAACTCCTGTAGCCGGTGACTAGGCACTTTAGGAGCTACCACCAGTCCTCAAGACCCTGCTGCAGATCAATAAAAGTGCCTACTTGAGGGGCAGGCTGTTTCGAGGGTCACAAATCTGTTCACAGCTGAAGCAGTTGAAGTTAAACTTCAGATGTTTGCCCTATTGTACTGAGGCAGTGAGGGCTAACGCTGTTGAGATGGGTCCCCACAAGTCTATACGGGGTGTAAGGCACTTAGAGTCTGCAGACCCCTGATTTCTGTGGCCAGCAAAGGAGCTGTGCCAACCCTGTGTTCCTGGCCTAGGGGAGCCAGCAGCTTATTTGTTCCCTCTCCAAGGCCAGGAGAATGGGTCAGGGTGCCTTTTGGGATCTGCTTCTGGCCCAGCAGACACCTGGTGCAGAGCGCGGAGGGAAGAGATAAAAGGAAGAGAGGTTTTTCCCAAATCCGGTGCAGAGTGCAGAGGGAGGAGGTAAAAGGGAGAGAGGTTTTTCCCAAATCTGCTGCAGAGCACAGAGGGAGGAGGTAAAAGGGAGAGGGGATTTTCCCAAATGGGCTTTTTTTTTTTTTTTTTAAATCGCTGCAAAATAGTGCACACATGTACTTATCCTGGCCTCTTGGGAGCTGCTCTTCACTGGTTCGGAGTGTCCAAGCAGAATTTCTGCTGCTGGGTCTCTCTCGATGTGGGAACTGCTTCCCAAGTGTGTGCACAGCACAGCTGTTTGCCTGCTTCACCGCGGACCGGTGTGGTTGCGGCTCTGCAGTTTCGCCACTGCAGCTCTAGCCCTCCTCACCTTTTCCAAACCGTCTTCCTCTCCCGTATGACTCAAATGGATTTCCTAACCTTGCCTTGTTCAGGGCTGCCAGATGTTCACATAGCATCAAATCACTTGTTTTTCCAGGCCTTTGTTATAAGAGGGATATAGGAAGCATCTAACTACTACACCATGGTGACCAAGCCTCTCACAAGCTTTTAAGACCCCAGATACTGCTTACCAATGTGGGAGATAGAACATTTTCTTAATAAACTTTGTTATGCCAATTGACCTAGATGTCCCCCGCAACTATGGTCCCCAGGCCCCAGCTACTCTGTCCCCCAAAGTGTTTGGATGTGTCCAGGAAACTTCTTAGCTTTTGCTTTGGTCCAGTTGTACTGACTTCCCCTGTATTGTGTGTTGTCCTTCCCTTCACCAAAATTGATCTGTCTACTATCTAGTTAGTGGTCTCCCCTCCGTCTCCCTCCTTACTCTCGTAACCATCAAAGAATGCTTTTACTGTGTTTAAACCTTTTCTTGATTTCGTGTAACAGTGGTCTCATACAATATTTGTCCTTTTGTGACTAATTTCACTCAGCATAATGCCCTCCAGATTCATCCATGTTGTGAGATGTTTCGTGGATTCATCATTGTTCTTCATTGTTGCACAGTATTCCATTGTCTATGTACCATCATTTATCCACTCGTCTGTTGATGGGCATTTAAGTTGTTTCCATCTTTTTACTATTGTCAGTAGTGCTGCAATGAACATGGGTGTGCATGTCTGTTTGTGTGATGGTTCTTATTTCTCTCAAGTATATTCCTAGCAGTGGGACTGCTGAATCATACGGTATTTCTATTTCTAGCTTTTCAAAGAAGTGCTATATTGTTTTCCAAAGTGGCTGTACCATTTTAAATTCCCACCAGCAGAGCAAACAAGTTCCAATCTCTCCACAACCTCTCCAACGTTTATTATTTTGTGTTTTTTGGAATAGTGCCAGCCTTGTTGGGGTGAGATGCTATCTCATTGTAGTTTTGATTTGCATTTCTCTAATGGCTATCCATCATGAGTATTTCCTCATGTGTCCATTAGCCACCTGAAAGTCTTCTTTGGTGAAGTGTCTGTTCATATCCTTTGCCCAATTTTTAACTGGATTACTTGTCTTTTGTTGTCGAGGTGATGAAGTACCTTATAGATTTTGAAGATTAGACCCTTATCAGATATGTCGTAGCCAAAATTTTTTTCCCAGTCTGTAGGCTGTCTTTTCACTCTTCTGGTGAAGTTCTTCGATGAGCTAAGTGTTTGATTTTTAGGAGCTCCCAGTTACCAAGTTTCTTATGGATTGCATTCTTATGAGCCTTCTAAAACACTTTTTGGAAGAAGGCTGCTTATGAACAATTGTATGTTTTCACTGTAATCTTTTTTGAAGAGAAAGATGCTTTTATGAGAAACTGTTAGTATAATTTTGTGTGTACCATACATTGAACTATTACTGGTAAGTATTAACAAGCAATATTTCTGATTCCGTTTGCAGGCCATATATATTCTAAAAGGATTATTAAAAAGCTGTCTTTGCACAACCTATGGTTCAATATATATATATATATATATAATCCTTTTTATCACAGATGATACCCACTGCCATCGAGTCGATTCTGACTCATAGTGATCCTACAGGAGAGTGTAACTGCCCCACGGGGTTTCTAAGGAGCAGCTGGTGGATTCAAACTGCTGACCTTTTTGTTAGCAGCTGAACGCTTAGCCACTGCGTCACCAGGGCTCCTATCACAGGTGATACTAATTCACAAGAGTATTTCTGTGCTAAATCTTCCTGAGAGGGACGATCAACTCCATGGTAGATGTTCCTCTATCTACTCACTGATAATCTTTGGTCAAATATCCCAAGTATACTTTGTTTCGCCTTATCCAGTGAAATAAGTTGGGCTCTCCATATTTTTTCCCTCCTCTTCTTAGTATTGTGGACTATCACATATATCTCATGACTTCATTTTGAACACCTGGTAAACTGTCATGATGATTGATGACCACAACTTTAAAACTGATCAGATGAAATACTGATGACTAAGAACAAATTAAGAAAAAATAATAAAGAACAGAAATATGAAAATTTCATTCAAAGTAGAAGGTAAGACACTAATAATCAAGATAATAAATGTTATATAAGCATTAAATAACAAAATACTGTAACTGTAAAAACAGAAAAAAAATACTAAGAGTATCATTATGTAGCAAAGATAAGGGTTGTTTTCGTTTTGTTTTGTAAAAACCAGTACACATATTACGAAAGAAGAAAGGAATGAAATACTGGGAAATTAAGAATGTGCCTGAAAAGTTAAATACCTTCAGCAACATATGCAATGTGTTCTAGAATTTTAAAACGAGTAGTAGATAAACTTTTCAGTTACATTTTAAAAATATCCTGGAAATAGAAGTGTTACCAAAATCTGTAACTGTTTAGTAGATTTAGAAGTAGTTACATACTAAACTTCTAATCAGGCAGTTCATCCAAAAATTTATAATTTCTTGGTAAGAATTTGTTTAAAATGGAGCTACATGCCAAACAGCACAATAATTCTAGAGAATAAACTACATGTAGCCATTAAGTATTCTGACTTACGAATTTATTTTTACAACCAAGAAATCAATGCAAGATAACCTGATATAAAAATAGGCAAAAGGTGTTAACAGGCCTTTCAGGAAACAAGAAATTGAGATGGCCAGTAATGAGGTGCTTAATCTTATCAGTAATTAGAAAAACGTAAATTAATACTAAACCATAGTATCAATACACAACCATCAGAACTGCAAATCATTTAATAGTACCAAATTTTGGCAAAGACTTGAAACAATGGTAACCATCACACGCTGCTGCTGAGCATGTGAATGGAACAACCACTTTGGAATACATTTTGGCATTGTCTAGTAAAGCTACTGACACCCACACTCAATAGCCCAGTGATTATATTCCTGATTATGTAGAGACACTCTTGCATATGAGCACCTGGAGAGACATTCAAGTATGTTCACTGTAGCACTCTTCGTGAAAGCCGTAAACTGCAAACAACCCAAGTGACCATTAACAATAGGATGGGTAAATATGTATTTTGATATATTCATGCAATGCATTTCACCCATAGCAACAAAATGAATAAACTACAGTTCACAACCATAGTGCTGAATAAATGAATCAAGGCCCAAATGAATAAAAGCAGAATTCCATTCATGTAAAATGAAACCATTAGGAATGCATGCGTAGGTAGCAATGAAATGATTATCACCAAAGTCAGAAGAGTGGTTACCTGTGTGGGGAGGAAGTAGGCTGTGATCTCAGAGGGGTATGTAGAGAGCTTTTGGGGTGCTGGTCTGACATGAGCAGTAGTTACACAGATGTGTTTGCTTTTTAATATTCTTTTAAACTGTATATGTATTTTATGAACTTCTTTCCCAAGAAAAAGAAAAAAAAAGATTAATACAGTGGAATAAACTTATGGTATCCCCTTATTAGCTGTGATCTATAAATAATTTAGAATGTTTATCAATCAATAAATAGAACATAATAGTATTTAGTAGCTTAAATCACAAAGAGTATCCTTTTTAAAGAGAATTAAACTTCTTTTGGTTTTATAACTACACTAAATATAATTTCATAAATGCCTAGAAGGAATTCACTTCAATAAAAAGGGATCCACAGTTATAAAATACCATGCCCTCAATATACCATTCAATAATAATTTCTGAAAATCAAGCACATGGTTAATATATAACATCAGGGTCAATCCTACTCATAACCCCAGTTCCAAAGAGTGTTGACATGGCCCCTGTACAAACAATGAACAAAAAACTAGACATGCTACCTTGGATAACATGGATTGCATTTTGATATTTTCAACCTTTCCAATAAATATCATTGCTTATGAAGAACAAGGAAGGGAAAGAGGAAATCTCTTTTTGGAAAGTAGTACAGTTTCATTTTTTTTTTAGGATTCAGAGATCCTTGATTGCATCTAGATGCTATAAAAGAGGGAAAAGGAGGGGGAAATTGGAATGATAAACCCAGAGTACTGCCTGGAATGTTTAGGGTTGTACACAAGATGGAGATAATCAATAGAGTAAGAATGTAATTAACCTGGTGGGGGGGTAATGACTGGATCAAGAGGCAACATGAGCATGTTTCCACTCTTCTCCAACTCATCTCCATGAAATAACAGAAAAGGTGCTTTTTTTGTTAAAGATAAGAAAATCACTCATTCTAGAAATTTAAAACACTATCAGTATACCAAAACATTAGAAAAATAATGGCTGTAGGCCTATAAGGAAATAACCAGAGGAAACCATAACACAAACACACACACAAAAAACAAAGGCCTGCTTTAGAGGTGGGAGCAGTTGGTGGGGAAGCTGCAAGCTCAAAGCCAGTGAATTCCAGACGCAAAGCTCTTAGGCCTGGGGCCAAGATCAGGATGCTCAGGGGCAGAGGGACAACCAGAACAGCTGGGTGTCAGCTCCTGCCCTGGACACACCCAAGCAGTTGCCACAGGCAAAGAAGGAACAATTTAGAGGCAGAGCAGGGCCTCAGCCAACTACTGATGTTCTAAAAACCTGAAAACCTGCTGCGGCTGAGTGGATTCCGACTCAAAGCAACCCCACAGGACAGAGGAGAACTGCCCCATAAGGTTTCCAAAGAGCAGCTGGTGGATTTGAACTGCCGATCTTTTGGCTGGCAGCCAAACTCTTAACCACCGTGCCACCAGGGCTCCACTGATGTTCTGGAGGGACCAAATTCCCAAACAGAAGTAAGTAAATTGGAATAGGTAGAACATCCTTAGAGTTTAAACTGAAAACTGTGAGTATGAAAAAGAAATAGAGATCTTAAAAAAAAAAAGTTGCAAGACCAAAAAATCAATAAGATGAATAACAGAACAAAATTTTTTTAAAAGCATATTTCAGAAAAGTAATCTAAACAATTCTGAGACACATACACAAAGAAAACGGTTGGGGGGGGGGGGATAAAAGAACAATTTGGAGACTAGAGACTAGATTCAAGAGTGACAACATTTATGTGGGGCTGTTAACCAATGTCATAAAACAATATGTGTAATACTGTTTCATGAGAAACTATTTGTTCTGTAAGCCTTCACCTGAAGTACAATAAAAAAAAAAGTGACAACATTTATTCACTCAGAGTTGTAGAAGGAGATAAACAAGTAGAAGGAAACATAACAATGAAAAATTTCGAGAGCTGAAAATGGATCACTTAAGAAGGGTCAGTAAGTAAATAAAATGAATGAAACAAACTACATCTAGATCCAACCAATCAAAATTTCTAGGTTTCAAGGATAAAGAAAAGGTCTGTAAATGTTTCTGCAGAGAAAAAACAAACCTCCTACAAAGGAATGAGAATCAATTTGGCATCAGACCGCTTATCAACAGCAGTGGCTATAGCAATAGCTCCAATTTGTGGACAAAAATTACGATTCAAATGTGAAGGCAAAACAAAGGCATTTTAGGACATACCAGGCTTCAAAGAGTTTATCACCTAGAGATCTGTCTTAAACAATTTTTAAGGAAGTATCTGCAATAGAGATCTGTCTTAAACAATTTTTAAGGAAGTATCTGCAACAAACAGGATAGAGGTTTAAGACATAAGAAATAATGCTAAGCAAATTATCCCGGAAAATTGAAGATTAAGTCTAAACAAATTCCATATGATACCAGCACGAAAGGGTTGAGGAGCTGAAGAAGTCAGATTGTACCAATTATTTAGTTTAGGAGTCAGAAGTAGATACAGGCTAACTATAGGTGCCAAAATAAAAATACTTAAATTTTGTGCTAATAATTTAAGAAAATCAATACAAGAACAGAAATAGGATATATGACTTCTAAAGAAATCGAGTGGGCGGGGAAGGAATAAAGAAATCTTTATTAATTCCATACCAGAAAGAAAAGGGAAAGACTAAATAAAACAAGAAAGCAAAGAGAAAGCAAGTGCAAGGTAGTAAAGAAAAATAACAAAACAAAATGGATTAAATTCTCCTAGAAAAAGCAAAAAACTATCAGTTTTGATTTTATAAAACACTACCTAAAGAGTACACAAAAAACAAAATACAGAATAAAATATGATAGAATTTAAGACAAAGTTTGGAAAAGGACAAAAAAGGGAAATTTCAAATTGAGAAAAAGAATCCACCAAGAATACTGACTGTTCACGAACCTTCATATACCTAAAAACTCAGCTTCAAAATACATAAAATACAAACTGGTAGAAATAGGAAGAAAAACTAAAACCTACTATATAATATACCTCAGAAACTGACAAATCCAGAAAACAAAAAAAACTAACAATATTTTAAATAATGTCCTCCTTCCCACATCTATATTCATGCCTCTCTACTGTGACATTGTTGCTCCTCCTGGGAAGAGTTGAAGTCTATTGCCCCAACCCTTGAATCTGGGGCTAGCCTTGCAATTACTTTGATCACAGAATGTGGCAGATGTGACTTTGTGTAACATCTACGACTAAACCTTGAGAACTTGCAAACTTTTTTAGGAACCCTGAGGTCACTATACTTTGAAGAAACCTGCAATTAAAAGATGTCATGGAGAACGAGGCCCTGTGATACCAGCCATTCCAGCTGAGAACCTCAGACATCTATGACAGGCCGTCTTAGAAGTCCCTCCCTGATCAAGTCACCTGTTGACGGCAGCCACCTGAGTGAGCCAAAGCAAGATAAGCAGGAGAACCTCCTTGCCAACCTAGAATTTTGAGAAATAAAAAATCATTACCATTTAAACCTCTGAGGTTTGGGATGGCTTGTTAAACAATGGAAATCCTGGTGGTGTAGTGGTTAAGAGTTTGGCTGCTAACCAAAGGTCAGCAGTTTGAATTCACCAGCTGCTCCTTGGAAACCCTATGGGGCAGTTCTACTCTGTCCTATAAGGTCGCTATGAGTCGGAATCAACTCAACAGCAATAGGTTTGGTTTCTTTTGTTGTTGTTGTTACACAATGGACAATTAATAGTAATTGATACAATCATGAAGGCAGGAAATAGGGATGAAGAAAAAAATTTAACTTATCTTTTTAAGTACTATAAGATTAATTTTTAAGTATTATAAGATTAAAAACTTAAATTTTATATACTGAATTATTTTAAGATAGTATCATTTACTACATTTACAAAGATGTCATTTTGTGAACTAAGGTGTGCCTGACCCAAGCCACAGTATGTTCAATTGCATGTGAAAGCTGGATAACAAATAAAGAAGACCGAAGAAGAACTGATGCCTTTGAATTATGGTGTTGGCAAAGAATACTGAATATACCATGGAATGCTGGAAGAACAAACAAATCTATCTTGGAAGAAGGACAGCCAGAAGTTCCTTAGAAGCGAGGATGGCATGACTTCGTCTCACATACTTTGGACATGTTATCAGGAAGGACCAGTCCCTGGAGAAGGACATCACGCTTGGTAGAGAGTCAGTGAAAAGAGGGGAAGACCCTCAATGGGATGGACTGACGCAGCACCTGCAATGATTGGCTCAAGCACAGCAATCACTGTGAGGATGGCGCAGGACCCAGCGTTGTTTCGTTCTGTTGTATGTAGCGTTGCTATGAGTTGGAACCGGTTCGAAGGCACCTAACAACAACTACAATTAACTACATTATTGATCTACTTATTACAAACCACGCTATTAACCAGGTATTACTGAAAGTATAAAGATGAATAAGAACTTGACCTCCAATCCAGTTTACAATCTAAAAGCGAAGACAAGACAAATTAACCAACAGCTACAATAAAGTATAGCTTGAGATAAACAAGAAACTAAGAGCTCAAATACAGATGGCAGGTGTTCAAAGAAGGATTTCAACAAGCACGTTTAAATGGGGAAACTACTCCAGGTGGAACTGAAGGACCCATGTGGGGAAAAGCCACCCATAATGTATTAATTATTTTTATTAACATTTTTTCATTTCAAAACTTGTTTTAGGATCAATAGATTTTTAAAAACCTCCCTAAACTTTTGTTTTTATATCTTTGCCATTAAGGGTACTGGTAAACCATATCAAACCTCAAGCTATTTAAACAAAAGATTTGTTTTTATCATTAGCTTTTCGTATCAAATGTTCGTGTTAACAAAGATTAAAGACTAATGAAATCACTAGCACAGCACATATGGGTATTTAGAAACATGGTAATTTAGATGTGAATTACTAGAGGCAATAAAAATAAAGTAAAATTTGTTTAATTAAGGACTTGAGCATTTAATGATATTTATAAGGTCTATTAAAAATGAGAAAAGTATACAATTCGATAACATTCTGCTATCCTATGCAGTGGTTGTCTTTTTAGCTCATTATATTGGTTTTTCTTTCTACATGGACTAGATAAATGATTCTTCAGTGTCTTGGGATTTACACAGGGAGTCTGGCAGATAAAAACCTTGAAGTTTTGCATTACACTTCTATTTAAAGTGTAAATTAATTCATTTATAATTTTAAAGATTCCATTTTAAATTTCTCAAAGTGTGCTACATGGACCACTTACTAACCAAACCAAACCCGTTGCCGTCGAGTCGATTCCGACTCATAGCAACCATAGAGGACACAGTAGAACTGCCCCGTAGGGTTTCCGAGGAGCAGCTGGAGGATTCAAACTGCCCACCTTTTGGTTAGTAGCCAAGCTGTTAATCACTGCACCACCAAATCTTACAAATAAGATTTCTATCGTTAGTAAATCTGCAGAGTTTGTTTCCTTGCGAAGATTCTTTAGAACCTTTTTATTTAAAATGTCATTCATGGACCAGCTGCACTGGCAGCACTTTGAAGAAATGCAAAATCTCAGGCCCCACTACAGACCTACTGAATCAGTCTTCATGTTAATAAGATCCCTCTGTTAAGTGTGCACCTTCAAGCTTGAGCAGTATTGGTGCAGAGCACCTTAAAGACTGAGGCATCCTGTACAAAATGAACTTATTTAATCTCATCTAACCCAACATTTCTCACATTTAGTAGACCACAGGCCTTCTCTTTTTTGAGGACTACCTATTAACATTCTGAGGAACATACTTTGGGAAATCCTGCAATATGATAATCATTACCATGAATGAGCAAATGTAGCTAGAAAGAGATACTGTTCTATCTTTCACAATTAAAATTTGGCTCTCCCCAGTCTTTCCAATGGTATCAGCATATTAAAAAACAAATATTAAATTCTGTTCAGAAAATGGTATAGAAAAATTTAAGCTCTTTTTAATAAAGATTCCTGCCAATAAAATTGTATTTTCGTTGTAAGTTTCTTGCAAAACTTAAGTTTCTAAATGAAAGAATAAATTATTTTCCAGAAAAAGAATCCTGCCCAGGCCACATGTGAGTTTTAATTATTTTTTTCACACTTCTCTCATGAACATTCATGTGGAAATAGACTAGGTACGTGGTGCACACTGGTACTTTGGTTGGGCATATCAATGCCCCATTTGGGATATATAATGATTTGTTTAAAACATGTCCAATTTAGGACAGATGTTAATCTATAAGGTGCTTTACTGAGAGCACAAGTAAAAGGAGAGCTGAAGTTTTGAACTGGAGTATCATCAAAATCACTGATTTTAATGCTGAATTAAGCAATGACGCATCTAATAATTTCCAATTTCTTAAGTAGCTCTTTAGAACAAAAGGGACAACCCTAGATAAAAGAAACATCAAAAAATAAAGCACTGTAGATTAACAACTGAAATAACAACCTTTCTTTCTGCCCTCTGTCTTCAGCAAGTTAAAGTTAGAGGAATGATAGTTATCTTTCAGAGTCTCCTTCATTCAGCTTAGATTCTAAATGCTTAATACCATACTTTGTTTTCAAGGTGCCCAACACATTTTCACACTTAACATCTCCAAACAGCTTTCTTAAGAAGGTACAAGAAAAACTAACAACCATTACAGAGCTTCTAGGATTTTGTTGTTCACAGATGGAGCATGTAAGGACTGCACTGTAATTTCCTATTCACTTTCCTGTATCCTCCAACCGTTCACTTCAAGTTCAGCGAGGGAAGAGACTGCTTTCATCTGGCTGTATTCTCAGCATCTAAAAGAGTGCCTAAAGTATAGGAGGTGTTCAATGAAGTATTTATTAAAGAAAAGAATGAAACACATTGAGGAGAAAGAATGATAACATAACTGCGTTTTCATTCAAAAAATATTTATAGGCCAGGCAGTTTTAGGTTTCAGGACCATCAAGAAGCTGAAGAATTTCACAGTTTAGCAGGAAAAATAGGAATAAAGACAGTGTGATAAATGCAATAGTGAGTACGTACCGAACACACCACAGTAGAAGTGAGATCAGTTCCACTTGGGGAAGGAGAGTCTTCAGGGAAGGTGAGAATTACTACAAAGGCATATAAAGTATAAAACATCACAATGTGTTTAGAGAATGTCAGCGGTCTAAAATTGAAGTGGGGGAGTGAGAAGAAGGAGAAAAAGACGGAGGAAAATGTGGAGATGAGAAGATGAAACCATGAAGGCAGGGAGAGAGATGGACTTTAAAAATTGCCTAAGATGATGGTAAGAGTTGAGGCAAAGGGTTAAATTGAATTGGGTACCACTGCTCTAAGGAGCCCTGGTGGCACAAAGGTTAAGCGCTCAGCTGCTAACGGAAAAGAGGTGGCTTGAACTCACCCAGCAGTTCCATGGGAGAAAAGACCTGGCGATCTACTCCCATAAAGATTTCCGCCTAAGAAAGGAAACCCTATGGGGCAGTTTTACTCTGTCAATTAGGGCGACTATGAGTAGTCAGCATCGACTCGAGGGCACACAACAACAAACAACAACTGCTGCCCTAGTGAATGTGGTAAAATGACCTAGAGTTAGATAACACTGATAGGGAGAAGTAAAAGAGAGTAAAGAGCTAGATGATGTCAACTTCAAAAGAGAACAGAAGAATACTAGGAGAACATCTGGAAGGCCCAGTGAGGAGGCAGAAAGCAACTGTGAGAAAAAGAGCAATCTTTTTTTTTTAAGAAAGCTTCAAAAAGAACGAATCATCCAAAACCTGTAAAAGAAACATTTATTCTTCTATGTTTTATGTGACAAGCCCCTGGGGGATACAATGATGACTATAATCCTAGGAAACCTTGTCCTTCATTGTCCAGGAGGAATGTTAAAGATGACAACAAACAAGTCCTCAAGATCACTATCCTCTTTGCTTCAAGATCATCATAGGGTGCATCCAGACACAACAGGGAGCTGCTCCTCAAAGGCTGGAGAAAAAGAAAACAAGATTGTCCCTGAGAGAAGAAAATTAGAAAAGTCAATAAAATAAGGATAACATTGGATATGGATGAAAATAAATCAAGAATCAGTAAATGCATCCCCCTCAAGAGCTCTATATAAACTATTTAAAAACAATTTAAAAAAAACCCTATAATCCAGGAAAAGACTATAATATCCAGAACAGATATGAAAGTGATTACGATCCATGAGGGATAATTACTGTCAGAACTGGAGAAGTGGACAGTTAGTATGAAGCATAGAAAAGAAAACCCAGGTACTGGCCCTGTCCAGAGAAGTCAGATTACTAGAAAGAGCTTCACCAAAAGGGACAGAGATGGCTCTGAGATGAACTCTCTCTTTCCTCTGACAGGATTCTAGGCTCATCAATGCATTAGTTACCTTGATTCCAAGACAAAAAAAAAAAACAAAACAAACCCACTACCGCTGAGTCGATTCCAACTCACAGCAACCCTATAAGACAGAGAACTGCCCCATAGGGTTTCCAAAAAGCACCTGGTGGATTTGAACTGCCGACCTTTTGGTTAGCTGCCGTAGCTCTTAACCACTGAGCCACCAGGGTTTTCTCATCCCAAAAGGGGAACCTTATTCGGCACACTCGGATATTTTGACAATTAGGAAGCAGTCCTCTCTTCCCATTGTGAATTAATAAATAACAGCCTGGTTTCATTTATTATACATACTCATTTATATATTATATATATTCCTAGAACTCCAAAACTGAGGATAGGCTCAGAATCACATTGACTTCAAAGCTCTATGATGTGATTTTGGGGAGGCCTTACCTGTATCAAGGAGCACTGGTGGTGCAGTGGTTAAGCGCTCAGCTGCAAACTGAAAGGTAGGCAGTTTGAGCCTACCAGCCACTTCGCAGGGGAAAGATGTGGCAGTCCCGTACAGTCTTGGAAACCCTATGGGGCAGTTCTACTCTGTCCTGTAGGGTCACTGTGAGTTGGAACTGACTCAACGGCAATGGGTTTGGTTTTTGTCTCTATCAGCAGAAGTCTCTACATGCTGTGAACAGTTGAGCACTTGGCTACTAACCAAAAGGTTGGTGGTTCAAATACACCCAGAGGTGCCTCAGAAGAATGGCCCGACAATCTACTTCCAAAAAGTCACAGCACTGAAAACCTTTTGTGCCGTTATACTCTGAAAAACACAAGGGGTCGCCATGAGTCCGAATCAACTCGATGGCAACTGGTTTGGGTTTTTTGTTTGTTTGTCTGTACCACTAGTTATTCCCCTAAGACAGCAATCCAGCTGGGTAGTCACCCATTCCAATTGGAAACAATCTTTTTTTTTTTTTTTTAATTTCAAAATTTAAGAAAGACTTAACATGAAACCTATACAAATGAAAAGGTCAGTCACTATGAGTAACATGTCTACTGTCATGGACTGAATTATGTCCCCCCAAAAAATGTGTGTAACAATTTGGCTGGGCAATGATTCCCAGTAATGTGTGGTTGTCCTCCATTCTGTGATTGTAATTTTATGTTAAAGAGGATTAGGGTCGGATTGTAACACCCTTACTAAGTAAGGTCATATCCCTGATCCAACGTAAAAGGAGTTTCCCTGGGGTGTGGCCTGCACAAGAGATAAAAGGAAAGGGAAGCAAGGAGAGAGTGGGGGACCTCATACCAAGGGAGCAGAGCGCATCCTTTGGACCCGGGGTTCCTGCATGAGAAGCTCCTAGTCCAGGGGAAGACTGATGACAAGAACTTTCCTCCAGAGCCGACAGAGAGAGAAAGCCTTCCCCTGGAGGTGATGCCCTGAATTTGGACTTCTAGCCTACCAGACTGTGAGAAAACAAATTTCTCTTTGTTAAAGCCATCCACTTATGGTATTTCTGTTAGAGCAGCACTAGAAGACTAAGACATCTACTAAACATGCTAGAACATGATGAATACAGACAACTACATATTTACACAAAACTGTGTAAGGCTACCCGTGATGGAGTAAGTGCTCCATGCACAAGGGCTAAGAATATTTTACATGCCAACTGTTCCTCAAATCTCACCTACCACTGCTGTGCAATTGCTGTGGTCATACACTGTGTTGCAACTATGTGTTAGTTAAACTCTATTCTTCAAATATTCCCTAGTCTAAGTCAACAGTTTTAGATCCACGTCTTAATTTTAGGATATACTTATGTCTAATAATTTGTTAAGAACTTTTGCTATCACGAAACAATCCATTTAAGCTCCATCTAAAGTCCAAAAAATTAATTTCAAAACCAAGAACCAGGATAACATAGTTCAGGGTTCCATATATAATATCCAGAAAGCACCTAGGCAATTATACCTAGTTTACACTTTTTAAAATAAAACCTGTCCTCATTCAAATAAACAGTGCTTTCTGTCTTGTCTCATCATCCTAAGAACACAGATGCACACAAAGAATACATAATAAAAGAAATGTCTTCAAATTTGTAATCAACAACCAGAATGACTTCTCTCCAGACAAGGTATATTACAGCATTTTTTAAAAAACTGAAATATAATTCATACCATACTCTTTTTACCAACTTTAATACTATCCATTTTTATGACTAAATATGTTTCATCAAGATTTTTAATAGCCAATGAGACCAATTCAGAGTGGAATATCTTGTGTTTGTGTGTGGAACAGTCAGATTAAAGGTAAATATTTTCTGTATGAAAGCTTGTATAAAAACAAAATTGCAAAACAGAAATGTGTCATTTTGAATATGTCTTTCTAACTGGTCTCTCTCTGATAAATACAATTCATCACTGCTTTCCAGGCAGAAATTCAGTCAGGCAACATAGTTAACTGAGCAAATGTTATTCTTCTGGTAAATTATAGCATTCAAATAAAAGTGTGTATCTCAAATTAACCAAAAGCATGCTTTTGATCAACATAATACAACTTGTATAAAATAAAGAATGTCAACCTAAAGGATTTGGAAAAAGGTCTGTGAGGACTGATAGGTAACACAGTATGAGAGGATCCCAGTGTGGGTTTTACAGACCTCTGCATGTCCTCTGTTGCCTACATCTTGGCAGGGCTCCTCCCTCACACCACTTGGGCTCATGGAGACCTTCCATGACTACCCTTGTGACGTTTTGGAACAGGATTTGAGCTGGACTTTAAAGGACTAAGAACGATGGGGGGATCAGTGGACACAGATACAGTAGTATGCAACACTAAAGAAATCAGGTGAAAGTTTGGTAGAAAATTGGAGGGGTTCCCTGTGCATTTGCTTGTCCCTGAATAGCGGGCATTCTTGAATTCTTCTCATGCTGAGGCCTTCAATCAGCCATCTGAAGCTGATGAAGTACAATCAACCCCTCCACCCTGTTCCTCTCAGAGCTCCAGTCCCAACCTTTCTACTGCCTTCTGAGCAGTCACTCCACCTCCCATCATTTCAAATCCATAAGCAAGTATAAAACCAAGATCACTGCCTCATTTCTTCCTTCTATACACACATGCTTTATAAAATTACCTTGAGAATTACAAGCAGCAACATCTGTAAGTGCCTTATCCTTAAGAAGGCATTCCTCAATGTGTTTTGGAATTGTCTTTTTTTAGATGACTCACCCCTCTAGTCCAATCAATCTAGTTAAAGTCTTAACAACACACAATGTTCCTATTTACCCACTTGTATCTGCTCTTTAAAATGCTCCCTCATCTCTTTAGATTTAGGTTGAGTGAGGCCAAGATCCTCGTCTTATGTGTATTTTCTATGGTGTCTAATAGATGTCCTGGACCATTTAATAAAATGCCTGCTGACAGAACTGGTTTTACTATGCTGGGAGCTGAAAATAGAAACTGACACTACGCTGCTGCACTTACTGAAAAATGTTTAGTACATTAGACTGCTCATATTCAGAGACAAAGAACCAGTGAACAACCTGCTTCTTTAAAGAAGCCTTTTGTTCATTAGTTGGCACTAAAAATGTCAGAAAGAATCAGGTTTCATTTTCAGTCTTCTTAGTTAGGTAACTTGTTTCTTTTTAGGTGAGGGTTTCCAGTTTCTTAAAGGAAGAACTTAGGAAAATAACCACAAGTCCAGGAAGCTACATTCCATTAACAGGAGATAACAGAATCTATGTCACAGTGTGGTCACACTGGTATTTCAAAATTCTCAGCCGAAGACGTAGTGTGTAACTAATGCATACATTTTATATAAACCCAAAAATCAGAGCTATAATGGCAGCAAAATTATAAAGAGCTGTTTGGTCAAAGTCTTGATTATGCCTCAATATACCGAAACATCACCAAACCAAACCAAGCCCAGTGCCGTCAAGTGGATTCCTACTCATACTAGTTCCTATTAAATGGGCAAGAAAATGAAAAGAAATTCTTACAGAATCCAGACTTCACTGTACCTACAGAGACTGGAGGAATCCCTGAATCTATTACTCTAAGAAAACTTCTAAACCATGAACTGAATTTATCCCCTGAAGCTATCTTTAAACTACTGTTTGGCTAAATTAGTAAATAATGTTTGCCATGACCATTGCATTCTTTTAAAGAATTATCTCTATGAGATCAAACTGCCAACAGTAACTCTAAAACACAGACAAGAAATTTAGGGGGTAGTGAGTGTCAGTCAATGATGGTAAAACAATGTGAGTAGAGACAGCGAGAATGGTGATATAACATGAAGAATGTAACCAATGTTATTGAACTGTACATGTAAACACTGATGAATGAGTGTAGGTTCTGCTGTGCATATTTTCACAAATTAAAAAGAAAATTAAAAGACTGGACTATTATATTCCATACTTTAAAGACATTTTTTATTGCTACTAATAAAAAACATAGATATCTGTGCTCTGCTTTAATGAACAGGTTAAAAGCAGCATGTGGTAATTCCAAAACAGTGTGGTAACACATTTTATTTAAAGTACAAAGATAACTTCAGTCTATCAAACTGAATTCAACACAAATTCATAACTGATCAGAATCTAACATGATAAAATCAAATCTCAAAAAATAAGTATTTGAGTTTATAATGTTGTGAACTTCTATGGATTCATTTTCATATCACTTTAATTCTTGGACTGGGCGGAACCTTGCCTTTATTAAACTGAAGACCATAAATTTTGATTTGAAGTTCACTGATAGGTTGATAGGAATATGCTCATATTTCTCCTAGATAATGAAGAGCATATTATCAACTACCTGAATAATTCTCTCTGGAAGGTGGAACACTTACCAGCAAAGTATGGCATTACAGAGTATAAATAAGTAATGATTGATAAATATTTAGAACCCCTGGCAGTGCAAAGAAAGAGAACATATGTTAAACGACTTTCCACAGCCACTCCAGAATCTCTCTACAATTAAGGTAATGGTGTGAACATAAAATTTTGATGCCTATTAGAATTATAAAGTCTGTATTAAAAGTACCATCTGTCCACAAGGGAGTATGTACGTTCATAACTTCTAAGAATTACAGCAATGTATATAATTTTGAACATGAGAGGTACCATGATAAATAAGGGACATTTAACTTAATGTTTGGTGAAGATGGAGCAAGCTGGCACTTTGATGGGGTAGAAAAAGAAATTGAAAAGGCAACCTGCTTACTTACAGCCCAGAAATTCTCTCTTCTTTCCAAGTAACTACTACTGCCACTTTGAGAGCAGCTAGATCTCTCAATATTAATTTTCTACCAATATATCAATTATAAACTATTATGAAACATATGCTGAAATTGTCAGTGGAAATTAGGAATTACCTGGGACATGAAGTGGTTTCTAACTTTTCTTCATGGACATATCCATTTCTATTTTTAATGTTTTATAGGGAATGTCTAGGGGATAAAATGCTCTTTGGGTGGAAAGACTGGATGTACCTAGTAAAGGAAAGAGGCACAACCATAATAAGCAGAGGTGGAGAAGTCCACTATTGGAGATGGATCCCAGAATTTTTCAATTGTGGAGAGAAGCTCACCATAGAGAGCACTGGGTTCACATCACATTGCATTCAACCGGCAACAGAGACATTGAGAGCTTTTCCAGCACTGTAGAACACATTCAAGGAATTTCTATGGGTCCCTAAGCCCCAAACATCATTTCTGTATAATACTAGACATCACTGCTTAATACAATGTATTCCCTCTGCTCTTTTGGTATCTGTGACAGAAACAAGATAACTTATTAAAATGGGCAAGACATCAATGTTAACTTCAGTTATTGGATGGTCACAAAAGAACTGAAAGAAAAAAAAAATTAAACTAACCAAGAAGCAGAAAGTCTACACCTCCATCAGGACTAACAATTCATTCCCCCAGGAAAGCAGAGTTTCTCAAATGGGAAAAGTTAAGCAAGGGACTAAGCCAAGAAAGCATCGGGTGAAACATATCACAGAGAGTAGATGGCACAGTCTCATGTTGCCACGACTGAGTCCCAGTTTCATGGTCCTCTGTTGATCTTCACCACTGTGATACCTAAACCAGCTGGCTTTCAACTTACTTTCAACTAACAGCTGCCATGATCAACTACTGAAATTACATCACAACAAAGCCACTCCATTAGCACATAAACTCATCTTTCTGTCTTCACTGTGGTCAGTCATTTAGAGGTCCACTCAGAAACACCTAAATCTCTCTCTAGACTTGAATTCATGTATCCTGATTCAGTATGTGATACCAATCAGTTATGAATCAAAATATCTGTACCACTGCAAAATATAATACATAGAGCAAGATAAATTTACAGAATGTGAAAACAACTACCAGGACATGAAGGGCATGCCACCTCAACTTCAAAGACAAAAGAAAGAACAAAACAGTCTATGGTTGGATGGAACAGGCTTTACACTGACCGGGTGAATCGTTCAACCACTTCCCATCCCTTACTTCTTACAATTCCATCCTGTTATTCATGAGAGACAGTAGTAGCAGCAACCTAGCATGTCCTCTAAAACTGAGTGCAACCATGAACAATGACCACAAAGTAAATATGATACCTTAAAAAACACTTACAGTTCTTTCATCAACCACTTTTGATTTTTTTCCCTAGTCAAAAATGAAATACTTGTGGACAATGAATTCTTAGATATGACACCAAAAACATAAGCAACAAAATAGATAAATTGGACATCATCAAAATTAAAAACTTTTGTGTAAAGAACTTCATCAAGACAGTGAAGAGACAATCCACAGAATGGGAGAAAATATTTGGTAACCATATCTGATAAGAGGATAATACACAGAATATATGATAAGAGGATAATACACAGAATATATAAAGAACTCCTATAATATAACAACAAAAGAACAAACAAGCCAATTAAAAATGGCAAGGGACTTGAATAGACATTTCACCAAAGTAGATATATAAATCTCTAATAAATATATGAAAAGATGTTCAACATCATTAGTCATCTGGGAAATGAGATACCACTTCATATATATTAGGATGGTTATTACTAGAAAAATGGAAAATAACAAGTGTCGGTGAAGATGTGGAGAAATTGGAACCCTCATGCACTGCTGGTGTGTATGTAAAATGGTGCAGCCATGGTGGAAAACAGTTTGGCAGTACCTCAAAAAGTTAAACATAGAATTATCATATGACCCAGCAATTCCACTCCCAAGTATAAACCAAAAAAGACTTGAAAGCAGGATTTCAAACAGATACTTGTACACCAGTGTTCACTGAAGCATTATTTACAATGGCCAAAAGGTGGAAACAACCGAAGGGTCCACCAACAGGTAAATGCATAAACAAAATGTGCTATATAGACACAATGGAGTATTATTCAGCCACAAAGTGAAATTTCTGATAGACACTACCACATAGATGAACCTTAAAAACATTAAGTGAAATAAGTCAAACACAAAAGGACAAATATTGTATGATCTCACTTATATGAAATATCTAGAATAGGCAAATGCATAGAGACAAAAGTTTATTAATGGGTATGGGGTGAGGGGAGGAGAGAATGGTAGTTATTGCTGAAGAGGTACTGAGTTTCTGTTTTGGGTGATGAAAAATCTGGTAATAAATAGTGGTAACAGTTGCCAACATGCTGACTATAATTAATGGAACTGAACTGTACCCTTAAAAAGTTAAAATGACAATTCTTTTTTGGTCACATATATTTTATCACAATAAAATCTTTTAAAAAAAAAAAAAACAAATCAGCATTTGGCTCGCCCATCCATCCTAAAAGTATACAAAGGGAAGTTACATTTACTGGAACTTTTTGGCAAAATTCATGTAAACATTCTAGTCAGAAGGAAATGGGGAAAAGTTCCACTTTAACATTCCTTTCCTATTATCTTCTGAGTTTTAGAATATTCTAATTCACAAAGCTTTAGTAAAAGGTTGAAAATAAACAGACATAAGCATAAATTTTGAAGAGATAACTGTGTCAATTCTTGATCAGATTTAAAAAATAATCACAAAACAGGTAATATTTAAACACAGTAGAAAGCCCATGTACCAAATACAAGATTAGTCAAGAAGCACTTTTGTCAGAAACTCCTGAGGTCACAGAAGAGCCACATATCTAAACATTTTATGGCTAAATTATATAGTAGCAACATATACTTGAGAACAAATAGAAACAATAGCGTCATAGAACTCTAAAAATGGTAGGGACCTTGAAGATCTTTTAGTTGAGTGGTTTCCTAAATTCTTTGTTTTCTTAACCCTTTTCACTAAATAACCTGGAGAGTAACACCAACACATACATACATAATTACTAAATGAATAAATAATTAATGAATTAAGAAAAAAAAAGCTAGAGCTGTTCCTACTGGGCTTTCATCTCCTCGACCACAACCAGCCCTGAGGCTCCATCTAATCCTTCATTTAAATTCAAGGATTATGCTGGAGAGAGAGAGAGAGAGAGAGAGAGAGATGAGCTGAGGCTCAGCTGTGACTTGCCAATAATCCCGCTGATAGATCTGCTGGTTCTCAAGGCAGTGTTCTTTGGATTGCAGTATGCTACTAAAGCAATACAGTTCTAAAGAAACATGAGCCTGTTATCATCTAACTCAAAGGTACCTTCTTCATACTACACAACCAACCTTTTTAAAACTCAAATTTTACCAAATAGCTTTAAGGAAAAAAGTTTAGGTTATTATTTTCCAAATGTTTTACTTAATGTTTCAAAATGGGAACTATTCAAATTTGCTGGTGAACGATTTTGCCTCCTGAGGATTTGAGAAGTCTTCCTCACCTCCAGGGTCTCATGGGGCAAAGAGGTCAGCCACAGACACGTTTCATGCCCCCTCCCCACCCCCATCTGTATTTCCATGGACAGCACACTCTACTCTACCCTCTAAGTGCCTCTGCACTTGCTGTTCCAGGCCCTGGCATGTGCCCTTCCCAGCTCTCTGTCCTTTACCTAACCTGAGAAGCCTTTCTTGACCCCCACCAACCAATCTCAATGGCCCCCTCCCAGGTATCCCGAGGTGTCACTCCTTTTTCCCTCACGTATCCTGCTTTTTCATTTTAACACTTATCATCATCTGGTATGTTTGTCTAATCCACCCTCATACAGAATTTAAGCTATGTGAGTATAGCAGAGACTTTGTTTTGTTCACCAATTTATCAAAAGCAACAGCTATCATTAGACTGCACAGTACAAAAGGAAGAACCTGGGCCTCAGTGAAGCCCTGACCACATGACTAGAGCTCAATTTCCTGATTCCCTCAAAGCTCCAGGAGTTACTTAAGTTCTTGTCTTTGGTTCTCCTGGTGGATCTACATTTGGGGGCAATGAATCTTATGGCTTTGATGATCACTTCTAGGCTAGCCACTGACTCTGACTCTCGAACCCTGAGCTCAGTTTGAATTTCTGTCTCCTGACCATCACCAGGATGTCCTACCAGACACTCACACTCAGCAGGGCCACAGCCGCATCCAGTCTTCCTAAACCTGCACCACTTACAGAATATCTTTCTTATCAGTGCCTTAGGCAAATCAAAATAATTATTTTATTCATCCATACAATATCCCTGTAAGGTAAGCTTGAGCAGTAAGGCAATATTTTATAAGCGAAACCCAAAAAACTGAATCCACTGCTGTCGAGTTGATTCCAACTCATAGTGGCCTCATAGGACAAAACAAAACTGCCCTATAGGGTTTCCAAGACTGTAATCTTTACAAAGGCAGTCACAGCCCGGACAGGACAAGTTTTCTCTTACTTAATTTGTACTTGAAAACACTATTAAGTGCTTGTGTCTGTTTTCCATGTGGAAAAAGCATCTTTGTGAAGATCGATACAAACAGGTAAACTGGCAATCCACAGTAACTTTTTTTTTGTTTTTTTTGTCTTTAACAAAGAGAAATTTATTCTCTCAGTCTAGGACCCTAGGAGTCTAGATTCAGGGTGCCAGCACCAAGGGAAATCTTTCTCTGTCAGCTCTGGGGGAAGGTCCTTGTCATCAATCTTCGGGAGCCTAGGAGCTTCTCAGCACAGGGACCTCAGGTCCAAAGGATGTGCTATTCTCCTGGCTCTTGTTTTTTGGTGGTATGAGGTCCTCTGTCTCTCTGCTCACTTCTCTCTTTTATATCTCAAAACAGACTGGCTTAAGACACAACCCAGTCTCGTAGATAGAGTCCTGCCTCATCAACATAACTGCGGCTAATCCCATCTCATTAACATCACAGAGGTAGAATTTACAACACACAGGAAAATCACAGCAGATGAGGAAATGGTGGACAACCACACAGTACTGGGAATCATGGCCTAGCTAAGTTGACAGATATTTTGGGGAGACACAATTCAATTCATGACAATCTCCATATTTTAAACATATTACACATAGTTATTTTATATTCTGTCACTGATGTTTCTATATTGGAGTCTTTTGGGGGCTAATTTTGATCTTTGCTTCTTCTGACACTTGCTGATGGTGCCTCGCTTCCTTATGTGTTTTATGTTTTTTGACTGTGAGCTCATATTTCTGGAAACTTATCTGTGGAAATGTTTTGAGGCCTCTGGGTTGAATCTGGGTTATTCTAGAGGAGATCTGCATTTGTTTCCACCAGGTGCCTAGGAGTACTCCCTACTAGAGCCACTTAAAAACAAAATTATTAATTGGAAGATTCTTTGAACCATCCTTGTGGTGTGGATTCTGGATGCATACTTGAGAGATGACTGATTTGTGGTTAAATTATTGGGGAGTTTTTTTTTTTTTTTTCCCCCCTCCACTCAGCACTAAGATTAAACAAAAGATATTTTCCTTGAGTCTTCAGATGCGTTATCTCCTATTTACCTTCACTCTACAGATAAGGCTTTTAAAATCTCAGCTTTGTGTGTGTGTGCATTTTAATTAGATAGAATAGTAATGTTTGAGGCATGGGAAGTCAAGAAAGGGAGGCTGGAAACATTAAAAAATTTATTCACAGCCCAGTATTGCCACCCAGGGAAAACTCGGGGTGATCACAAGGTAGAGATGGATCATGATGGTCAGCAAGCACTTTTACTGTGGTTTTCACAGGAAACATGCCAGGGGGAGGCCAGCGCATGTGGGGATTTTATTAGTCAACTATATTTCACACTGACACCTTGGAGCTTGGTGCATTTACCAAAAGGGAAACTGAGGAAGCCTTTTATCTAGGTATAGCAGACACTGGTGGAGAAGGATTACTTTGTGTAGATGTTAAAACATTATATTACAGAAGCTAGAAAATATGGTTCAGCATAGTGTGTGTCTCTGTGTTTCTCCCAAGTAACTGTTATCCATTATAATCAATGACAGCCATCAAACATCAAAGATAAAACATCACTGAGATTGCACTGAAATAACTGGAAGATGTAATATATAAATATTCAATATTTTAGGAAGTCTCACAATAAACTTTATTAGAATGCAATAAGAAAAAACTGGAAATTCCTGTAATTTTGTAAGAAGGATATGAAGGTAATATCTAATTTGCTGCACACTTAGATTTCATATTAGTTAATAAAGTTTTATTTTTTTAAAGATATTTAGAAGATTACAAGGCCATACTGAATAAATGAACCCAGACTGTCCCAAATGAACTTTTTTTTAAGTTACTACTGCCTATTCCACTAAATAATTAACAAGAAAGACGCAAAGGCTTAATTTTATGGTTAGCTTATCTCCCACTCTTGCCGATAAAAAATCACTGCAATCGAGTCCATTCCAATTCATAGCGACTCAACAGGACAGAGCTGAACTGCCCCATAGCGTTTCCAATGAGTGGCTGGTGGATTCAAACTGTCAACCTTTTGGTCAGCAGCCAATGTCTTAACCACTGAGCCACCAGGGTTCCATTCTTGTTAATAGACAGACTAAATTACAAGACAACCATCCTTTAGGACTACAAGCATGTGAAGCAAATAAATGGTAAAAATACATAAACCAGATACCTGTTAACCTATTGTCACTGAATTGATTCCGACTCACAGTGACCCGATAGGACACTGCAGAACTCCCCCATAAGGTTACCAAGGGTGGTGCAGTGGTTAAGTGATAATGGCTGCTAACCAAAAGGTCCGCAGTTTAAATCCATCAGCAGCTCCTTGGAAACCCTATGGGGCAGTTCTGCTCTGTCCTCTAGGGTCGCTATGGGTTGGAATCGACTCAACAGCAACTTTTTTTTTTTTACATCTTTACAGGAACAGACTGCCTCATCTTTCTCCCACAGAGCAGTTACTGAGTTCGAACCACTGATCTTTCAGACAGCAGCTGAGCAGTTAACCACTGTGCCACCAGGGCTCCTTATAAACCAGGTAAGGCTCAGACACTCAAAGCTGGATGAGTCAAGTTTTCAAGGAGTAACCCTATTATGCTGGCAGGCAGTGGGTTGTTTGTATGTTCATTTAGTCATTCCATCATTTATTGAGCATCACTATGTATCGGGCACTGGGCCATGTGCTTTAAAACAATCTACTCACACTGAATCCCTAATACTGATGCAAAATTAATAGTATAAAAGTCACTGTTATACTCCATTACCATCTACCAAATTATTAAAGTAGCAAATGTACATTTGGTCATTTACCAAGTAATACCAGACATACTATCAGCACTACATACATTTAAATCAAAATAAGTAAAAATGCAACATCCTGGGAGTAGCAAGAAAGGGAATATGGTTAAAAAGTAACTGAAGTATAACTATGCTGTTGTTAGGTACCTTCCAGTCAGTTCTGGCTCATAGCAACTCTACATACCCATCAGAACAAAAAACTGCCTGGTCCTGTATCATCCTCACGATCATTGTAATGCCTGAGCCCACTGTTGCTGCTGCTGTGTCAATCTATCTCATTGAGGGTCTTCCTCTTTTTCACTGACCCCCTACTTTACCAAGCATGATGTCCTTCTCCAGGGACTGGTCCCCCCTGATAAGATGTCCAAAGTATGTGAGATGAAGTCTCACCATCCTCACTTCTATGGAGCTTTTGGCTGTACTTCTCCCAAGACAGATTTGTTCATTCTTCTGGAAGTCAATGATATATTCAGTATTCTTTGCCAACACCATAATTCAAATGCATCAATTCCTCTTCAGTCTTCTTTACTCATTGTCCAGCTTTCACGTGCATATGAGGCAACTAAAAATACCATGGCCTGGGTCAGACACACCTTGTTCCTCTAGCTGACATCTTTGCTTTTTAACACTTGAAAGAAATTTTTTGCAGAAGATTTGCCCAATGCAATTTGTCATTTCATTTCTTGACTGCTGCTTCCATTAGCATTGATTGTCCATCCAAGAAAAACGAAATCCTTGACTACTTCAATCTTTTCTCCGTTTTTCATGATGTTGCTTATTGGTCCAGTTATGAACGATGTAGTCTTGTATCTTCACTGGTAAGTGCTTCAAGTCCTCTTCACTTTCAGTAAGGAAGGTTGTGTCATCTGATGATCACAGGTTGTTAATGAGTCTTCCTCCAATCCTGATGTGCCGTTCATCTTCATATAGTCCAGCTTCTCAGATTATTTGCTCAGCATACAGACTAAGTATGGTGAAAGGATACAACTCTGATGCACACCTTTCCAGATTTTAAACCATGCAGTATCCCTTGTTCTCTTCAAACGACTGCCTTTTGGTGTTACATACAGGTTCTTCATGAGCACAATTAAGGGTTCTGGAATGCCCATTCTTTGCAATGTTACCAATAATTTGTTATGAGCCACACAGTCAAATGCCTTTCCATAGTATAACCTCTGGCAGTTCCCTGTCGTATAACTTCAGGAGCCATAAAATCTATGGTAAGCCTTTCTTACCTTTCCTATGTTCTCTCCTACTTAGCCCTCAGGTTATGAACGAGGCCTGTTCCTAACTGTGTCTTTAACTGAAGTTTGTATGTAAGTCAGAACAGGTGCATATGGTTCTTACTTAGCCTTACTTCAGTTATGAGATTCAAAGGCAACAGGTTTGGTTTGATTTTTTCAGTGCAAGAAAAGGCCCAAAGCCTTTTTCAATTATTTAAAAGCTGCATGTGTGAGTGAAGGTGATTGTGATGTAGAATTTGTTGTAAGTAGGGGTTGGTTCAATTGCTTCCAAGTGAGGGCAAATTCACGTAACATTAAAGGCAAGTACAAATTGTACCTAAATTGAACGTTTGTAACCTGGGGACTTACTGTACCTCAAATTCATTACATCTGAAAATCACAATAGATTACTAGAAGTCTTAAATCAGTGGTTCTGAATGTGTGGTCCAGCAGTATCAGAAATACCCCAGATCAACCAAATTAGACTCTCTAGGAGTGGAGCCTAGAAAGTTGTTTTTAACAAGCCATTTCGATGATTCTGACACATGCTAAAGGTTAAGAACCACTGTTTAAAGTAACAAAATATGAGATAGTACATTAAAACAGAATGCAGAGTTGAAAATACAATTTGGGTTAAAAATCAATATTGTCTTAACTACAGGAATAAAGTTGTACTTTAGACTGTCAATAATTAATTAAAAAATATTTAGTTTTTGGTTTTGGGATCAAACACACTTCTAAATAAATGGATGGTATAAACTTGCCCGGCTCCTAAAATTTCCAATTAAAAAACAGTATTTAAAATACTGGGAACATCCAAAATTTTAACATAAAACTTCAACAAGAAACAGAAGATCTTAAATTTCTCATGCACAGTTAAAAAATTACAAATGCATCTCCACTTCAAGAAAATATGATTTGGTAAATTATGAATTTATAAACACAAGAACATAATTTCATTTTATAAAAATATTCTTTATAAAATTACTTACGGGATTTACTTTTAGTAGCAAATTTCCTTAGTTAGTCATTAATGTATTTGTTTATAAATCATCAAAACATTTTTTAATCCTCGCAGAAGGAGGAAATTAGAGGTAAAAGGAGAATCAAGGGAATCTAAAGAGTTAAGAGTCAGCTACCAATTAAATATGAAACAAATTAAAGGTAAAGCATCACTGAAAATCTTCAGACGTCTCTTTTAAATGAGTTGACGTGCATCTATGAAATATCAGAAGCACAGCAAGTACAGTTAACTACTTAGATATTGCTTATATCATCTGACAAATGTCACTTCAGGAGCTTTTCCAACTCCTTCACATATGTTATGGCTCAAATTTTTAATTAGGCTAGAGAATTCTTATGAAGGGAGTGTCTAACTGGATTTATGCAAAACAGATGTGGACAGCAAAGCTAAGAGAGATATATAACAGGCCCTGAAGTCTTTAACACTTCTAACCAAGAATTCCCACAGCATTCTTAACTATATAAATAGAAAACCACAGAGCAGAAAGTCTTGAGGATTTGTGCCAAAAGTTTATTTTAAAACAGGGAGAGCTTACTACTCTGTTTTTACGAACGTCTACTTTTATTCTTACAAAAACCATCTCCAGCACACTGCAGAGATGGTACCAAATGTAAACAGTCTGCATCACCATCACCACCTATCAACATGTGAGTCAGCACAACTTTATGAACCAACTTTTGTGTCCAACTGCCCCAAGTAGTGAGTATTTCCCTAAAGAGTAGCAGTGACTTGGAGAAGTTTTATGTTTTACCGGAGACTAGTCAGGCTGCAAGAAATCCTGGTGTTGCAATGGTTAAGTGTCAGGCAAACTAAAACGTTGGCTGTTCGGACTCATGAGCCACTCCACAGGTGAAAAGACCTGGCGATCTGCTCCCACGAAGACTACAGCCTCTATGGGGGCAGTTCTACTCTGTCACATGGGGTTGCTATGAGCTGAAATCTACTCGACAGCACCTAACAACAACGGTCTGGCTGCAGGACTGCAGGGTAGTCTGGTGGTGGCAAGGAGTTCAGCTAGATGTGTTTGTGGTGATCTACATGGAAGGTGAGGGGTGATAAGGAAGACAACTCAACTGCAGATCTGATGGGACGCAGACACATGTGAGGCGTCAGGGAAGGAGCAGAGGCAGAAATGCAGGTTTCCAGCCCAGAGCACTGGTCCAGGGATGAGGGTTCTAACTTTTTTTGAAAGCTTTTGGGGGATCCCTCTTCATTAGGGATAGGAAAGCATCAATCTAGAAGAGACTAGGACCAGAGTTCTAATGGACCCTCAGCTGCAAAGACAGAAATCTGCATCGTAATGGACCTGGAGGACACTAATGTATCCAGTACCTTATTTTCAGGAACTAACATCAAGACACCCGCTAAGTTTACATCATCAGCCAACCTGGATTAGAAAACCATTCCTAAGGTAAGACTGCCCAGTTGGAGTCACTAAAATTTCGAGGTTTCACTATCACAGGCTTTTAGTCCATGCTAATGGTCTACACTTCATCCCAGATGCAGTAAAGCAAAATCAAATAAATGGCTTCCATCTTACTCTCTTTTACCTAGGAAGTGCTTCCACTCCTCGGAAAACCTCAATAAGGCTGTAAGCATTATCAAATGTGCTTGATAAATATTGTCCAGAAACTGCTCAATGCTAACAGCCATGCTCCTGAAGTACATATTCAAGATGCACCTGAATGATCACAAATGATCCTGAAGGACTGAAAGTAAGTAGAAAGTCAAGGTCACAACCTGCCCTAGGCTAGAAAACCTTACCTGATCCAAACACCTGCACGGTCATACAGTGCCTGTGCTGAGAGAAAGCAATATGAAAATGAATCAAAACTGACTCAGATTTTACAGACTGAAATAATATTCATGCATCTTTCACAGCGCTATGAAAACTTGCCTCTATCCTGACTGAAGAGTTTAAATCTGCCTATTCCACAAAACACTTAACATCCGATGTTAAAGCAGGAGTGGCAAAGTCCTGAAGCACAGCCAGGTTACCAGCACTGAAGCTACATTCGCTCCTAATTAGCTCAGTTGGCTGGACATGTGCTGTGGATGGATGTCAGCAGGAGATGCAAGCAGCTGCTACGAGAGAACCTCCAGCAGGGAGGCTGTGCAGGGAAGGGAGACAGAAAACTGTGAGCGTGCACCAAAGGACAGCTTTGAGTAATGTGGCATCTGTGGAATGCTGAGAAACAGAAGCACATCAAGCAACCTGGCATGTGGCAATTAGAAATAGAATGCTTCAGCTTGAGCTAAGTCAGTGGATACTCAGGGAGGCCAAAAAAGCAGAGTTGCAAGGAAACAATAAACGATAGAGTTGCTGTTGTTTTGTTTTTATTAAGTAAGAGAGTTTCATTGGTAATGTAGCCTTTCTGGGAACGTCTCAAAAGTCAAACAGCCGACCCAAGGCCACAGCCTAGGAAGCAATGCAGCCTGGTACAGGAGAGGAGTGAAGCCTGCCCAAAAGGAGAGCAGTATTCACAGAGTGCTGCTAAGCCAGGACCCTTCCGTGGGGACCTTCCAAGACGTTTGTTTTGCTTGCCAAGTTCATTCTAAAACCCATCTGTGCCCAGGTCTAGCAGCCATGCTAAATTTTCCTTAGTTTCTGAGGTCTCAGACAAAGCAATAGCTCTACAAAATGACTATGAGTTAGAGGCAGCTTCAAGCAGCAAAGTACAAGCAGGGAAGGTGGGCAGGCATCAAGATTCCAGTCCTGTCATAACCCTCTGCAGCCCATTCCACCTAGAACAGAGCTGCTGACTAACGGACTAGATAGATCCTAAAGGCACAACTGTCATAATAGCTCATATTATGAGTACCTCCACAGTCCATACCTTCCCCCATATACCTGCATCTCTCTGGATTTCTTTCCCTCTAATATTAAATGGGAGTATCTGAAATGTTCTATCTTATAGGGAACCTTTCCATTTAACAAACGAATGGAAATCATTCCTCGTGGTAGTCAATCCTTAAGACACACAAACTCCCATGGCCTACTTAAAAAAAATATATATATATATACACACACACACACACACACGCATACATATAGATATATACACACACATATATATGTATATATATTCAAATCCTTTCATTTAATATACTCTATCATATTGATTTTTATAGATTTATTCTGCAGGGAATTAAAGGGTAGAGATGTGTGCATTCTATTTCTATTACAACAAGACTAACCTTCCTTGCTTGTAAATAGAATGTAATGTTACTATTATATTATTAAAAGTATTCTCAAAAATCCTCGTAAAATTAGAACATATGTGAATTAAAACACAGGCAAGGTTAACTTTTATTATAACTAGCGACGGATTGGTTTTCTCAACATTACTTCCTACACAATTCTATAAACATTATCATGTATCAAGGGCATTTTTGTAGAGAACAAAACACAGATAAGTGGGGATCTTAAAAATTAAGATCTCTGGATCCATTTATTAATTTATGTGCAGGGCACTGTTCCTGGTGCCATCAGAAACAGAACAATGAATCAGAAGCTAATCCTACCCCCAAAGAATCTGAGTTCAGAAGTAAATAACAAGATACGTGGTTATAAACACACTGATAAAAGGTTGCAGTCCTGATGGCACAGTGGTTAAGAGCTCAGCTGCTAAGCCGAAGGTCAGCAGTTTGAATTCATCAGCTGCTCCCTGGAAATCCTATGGGGCAGTTCTACTCTCTCCTATAGAGTTGCTATGAGTTGGAATCGACTCGATGGCAAAGGGTGGATTTTAAAGTTATTTGTCATAAATCAGATACAAATAAAGCAGGAAATGGTGTGTGCACATGTGTATGGGCTATCAGGAAAGACTTAGTGGAAGGAAAAACTGTGCAGGGCCTTGAAGGACAGAAAAAAGCAAATTCAAGCAGAGTGAAAAGTATGGTCTAGAAGAATGAAGGCAACATAGTAATGAGCTGACAGATCATTTCAGTTTGGCTGAACGATAGGGTGTCTGAAGGGGGACAGAGGTAAATCCCTGGAAACACAAGGTAGAGCCAGAGGCGGCTGGTCTTGAAGATGAGGCCAAGAAGTCTGCCCCTGCATAATGAGACCAGGGCTCCACTGGAAATACTTGAGCAGGAGTGATGCTGTCACCCTCATATTTCAGAAAGACCATTTTAGCCACCATGTTGACTGGGAAGAAGAGAAGGCAGAAGGCCTCGTTTGGAGCTTGTCCCAAGAGCTCACATAGGAAGAAAAAGAGTAGTGGGAATTGAACTGAGACTACAGGTTTGAAAAATATTACAGAAAGTGACTCAATAAGACTTGGTAACTGACCGGACATGGGGACAGGGGAAGGAGAGAAATCGAAGATGATCTGAACTTTTACGCCTGGTGCCATAAACAAAACTAGGGAAAATACAAGCTCTGAAGAAGCAGTGATAGGAGTTCAGTTCGGATATATTGGACTTGCAGATCTGGTAGGTTACTCTAGTGGAAAAGGTCAGCAGGAAAACAGAAAGGACCTAATCTGAAACTATAACTTCCTCAGCTACAGGCTACTTTTGGCCCACTCAGTCTGAAGCCTCCAGGAGCAGCTCTACAGTCCAGGCGAGGCCCTGGGTCAAGAATGCAGGTGAGCTGTCTCAACCTCATTAATGCTGCCATGGGCTCAGTGGCTGGAGTAGCCCCAGACTGACTTAAAAGCATTCCTGTGAAAAAATGGTGGCTGTTACCATCTTCAGGCTTATATTTTTCCATGGATGGCACTGCAGCTAAATTAAATAAGCACTGCATTTCCTGTTGCTCAGAGAACAAAACATCTATAAAGGCTTCTGTGCCTTTTCTTTCTAAACCTCAGGTTTTAATGAGGATGGGTTACCTTTCTTCTTCGCTATCATGCATATTTACCAAAGAACAAAAACATACTTGTAAGGCAAACGAAAATTTTTGCATCCTTAATAATAGGTCTTGACTGGTATAATCAACAAGGTTGTCATTACTGGCAGTTAACAGGGTGATTGCTTTCTCTACACAAGCAACTGAGCTGACTGGGACCTTCACATTTGCCACTGTTCTATGGGTGTGTGCACTGCACTGTGGTTAGGATGTTCCAACTTCTGGCAGTAGAAAGAGAAATGATGGGAGTGCTAAAAATAGAGTAATTAGGAAACAAACATGGAAGATTAGCCGGCCCTGATTATTTATGAATGTAAAATACACTAAATTACCTTATATACTGTCCATGAAAGTGTCAACAACTTACTATTGAGGATGACCTTCATGACTACTTTCTCTAGTATTAGTACACTAATTAGAACTTTCTAGCATATCTGAGAGATTGCTATCTCACTTTCTGCTACATGCTATTGTGCATGACAATAGAAACAAAAATTGCAGATTCAAGTCTGGAGAGGTAACTGTTCAATCCATGCCTCCCACTTTCTAAACTATGTATCTCTATATTCTATATGCTCCTATATTATTCACTGTACTCAAGAAGTCTGAGAAAAATCTACGGGCGAAGGCAGTTTTTTAACAATCTCTTTCAGAAATAAGTGACCTCATTTCTAACTGAGCTGATGAAGAATAAGTACTAAGAAAATGGCACAATTTAGGGCACTGTCCCGAAGCCAGGCCACTGAGCCTTCTGACTGTAGCAGGGGTCAATGGTGTTCTGCTTGGCCACCCACAAATACAAGTTTTCCTCCAGGCCACTGGACACAAGCCCAATCATCCTTTAGGATTATCGGAACACTGACCTCTGCTATTCTAACTCAAATGCAGACACATGTGTTAAATATTATCCTGTCAAAACTCAGTGCTGTTATAGTTTCTCTATAGCTGGAGACACAATTAGGTCACAAGGAACTGACTTCTCTTCAGAACAAGCTAGGAACTCAAGGTGGGTCAATAGCAGACTTTCACTGACAGAAGGTATTGGGTCAGGTTGCTCAACAGTAAGGCTATGGGAACTGCTTGGGGTTCAGGGTGAGGGGTCCCACCGGGACACTGCCCACATGGGTGGTAGATGTGCATTCACAGGCAATAAACCCATCTACAGTGCTGACATAAAAGGGACTAATTTTTTCATTTAAAAATGTCAAATGGGTCATTTAGTCTTATGCGTTTAAAATTAAGCTTCACAAGCCCTCACTCTCAACCACCATAGAAACTACTCAAGTATGTAAGGAATCTAAAGTAAGTGATATTTTGTACCTCTGAATGCCCCCCTATGGCAGCCTCTTTCATACCGGGTGTTTTACTGCTCTTAGTGCACATCCTTCTGCACTTGTTTTGGATCCAGGAGCACTGTGCCAATGTACCAGCCCAGCCCCATGGGCTCAATCCCTGGTGAACTGGGGAGCTCAGCTCTCTTACTTGGCCACAGACTGTGATGTTGCCACCATGAGCTGTGCTGCAGATGTCCATGGCTGGTCAGGAGAGGCACAATGACCGGATCACCAGAAATCCTCTACCTCTGGAGAAAAAAACAACTGACAACCCTCCCCTGCTGTCAAAGGGTCAACAGCATTATCTGAACAAAAGGAGCAGGAGTGCACGTAAGAGCAAAGCAGAATGGAGTCAATTCCAGAACAGCCTAAGACTGCCCTACATCTTTTTGGTTTAACACGGCAGGATGGCAGGATCCCTTGATATTTAAAAGAAACAACTGAGGGGGGTAAGGGGGTGACTATAAGGTTAATATCAGCATAGTAAGCTAAATCCCCAGTGAGTACAGGCAATCCCTGGATTATGAAGCAGATCCTTTCCTAAGGCTGTCTTTAAGTCGAATTTGTAGGTAAGTTGGAATAGGTACATACGATTATTATTTAACTTCAGTTAGTCGGATGTTTGTCTTAGTATATGGTATATATTCTACATTTCTACGCACATAAAACACTTAAACACTTCGAAACTGCAATGTTTTCATGAGCATCACAAAATAGTTCGTGCGTTTGTTATTATGAACCACTGTATGTACTTAACTCAAATTTTTAATACAATAGGCTGTATGGCAGTCCATTCTTAAATATGAGTTGTCTGTAAGTCAGATATTCTAACCTGGGGGCTGCCTGTATTATCACTAAAGGAATGCTGAAAAGAAAAATGAAGCCCAAGAAACAAAATTACATTTCACAATGCAGTTAACCTTTTTAGAAAGTGGTGTAAAACTAATAACCTGATAAAATGTTAACACAGTATCTTACAACAAACATTCTGAATCAAAGTACCAAAATGTAAAGTCCATGAACAGAATCTTGTGAAGACTGTACAAACACATTTTATATATAGACAGGATTTCTATTTCAAAACACCTTACAACTTCTAATTTTATATTTACATTCATTTTTAAATGCACAAAAAGCTGCAGTTTAGAATCCCTTTTTATGCTGTAGTGTCACTGGTGGGGGGGGTTGTACACCCCCGCCAGGCCTCAAGGCAGTCATCTCTTCAACATCCGTATTTTTCGGGCTAGCCAGGAGATAAGACTTGTCTCCCCCGCACCCCACCCCCAGTTCTGTTCCCTCTTTCTCTTTCCGCCCCACTCCAGATCTGAATTTATTAATACTTACAAAACACCAGATGAACCTCTGCATTCAGCCCCCCAGTTCTGTTTTATTGATTCGATTTTTAGAGTTCTTGAGTGAGCACCGAATAGGCAAACGTTTACTGGCATTTTAAAAGCTGAAACAGTATTTGAAATACTGTTTCCGTCTTTGAAAAGTTAATGCTGTAATAGTAACATCAGCAACCATCTATTGAATACTTACTAAGAGTAGAGACAGCACTGAGCACTTTACAAACATTGTATCATTTAATCTATCCCTGTTTCACAGTTGAGAAAACAAAGACCAAAGAAGTTAAATCATTTGCCTAAGGTCACATAGCTAGTTAAGTGATAAATGTCTGGATTCAGACTCAGGCCTACCTGACTCTTACGCTCTTAACCATTACCCTGTAAGTTCCAGAATAACTTCGACATCGTTTTCTAAAGTCACACTTTAAAGGATTGGAAAGTTGTTTTTTGTTTTTTTTTTAAAGAGAAGGTACCTTCTCCTCAATCAGTATTTATTTTCTTCGTTTAG
The DNA here is from genome assembly GCA_030035585.1 of Dugong dugon. NCBI lineage: Eukaryota > Metazoa > Chordata > Mammalia > Sirenia > Dugongidae > Dugong > Dugong dugon. The sequence goes on along the minus strand of CM057461.1, from coordinate 119,381,985 downwards.
CACTGAACAAGGAGAAACAAAGGAGTTCATAAGAAGTAGGAAAGGCAGGCAAGAGAGAAGAGAACTCAGATATATAAACTAGGCAAAGAGCCAAGGGATGAAGGGAGGCCATTTAAAAATGCATAAATGCAAACAGAGCCCAATACAGAACAGCAAGTTAGCATAGCATTGTAGTCATTTAAAAAAAGTTTAAACTGATATTGATTTACCATAACGAAAGGTTAAAAATATAAACACCTCTTTTTTTTTTTTTTTAATGCACCACTACTAAAATTAATGGCTACACAGAAGACCATCTGCAATGGATTAAATGAATATTTAGATTTATAGCTTATAATACCATAAACAACTCAGCTGAAAACAATCTTCATTCACTTGAGTGATTATTTCCTTACAGTACATTAGAAGTGGTGGGCTGTTGATGCCTAGTGCCAAATTCCTCTCGAGAAGAGTCGAGGCAATGAGAGCCCAATTCACCAGCCTGTATCCACACCAAGTTATATCATTCTTTCCAATCTCTGTCAGTCTGATCTGTGAGAAAATGGCATCTCATTGCTTTAAACTGCTTTTTTTGATTAATAAAAGACAAAACTTTTTTTAAAAATGAAATAATGGTCATTTATCTCAGTTTTTGCAAAAACCCTAGAGGTAGGAATTTTCCTCATTTCACTGATAAGGAAACAAGATAAAAGCAGTTAAAATATCTGTACAAACTTACAGGGCAAGCAAACAGCAAAATCAAACTAAAATCTCTACTTAAAAATCATAACTGCGTATTTACAAATTAAAAGAAGATGAAATAATTTTCATCTATAACGAAAATATTTAGTGCCTCAAGAAAGCCTTTGCAGTTAGTTTAGAACATTTCATATTGGTAAAATGTCCTAAATAAAAAACTGAATAATGAAAATAATCTAGTACATTTCAATATGTTTTTACTATCTATGATTGCCTAGTTCAAATATTTTATTCCAAAACAAATCATTGTTAATGTTATTAATCATCACTCCAGACATATCAGGTTCATAATTTGCTCATCTACTTTCAAATAACTAATACATTTTAAGCTACATATTCATGCTATTGCAAATAACTTTCTAGTTCACAGTGTATTTCTGGCACAGCTGATATTTCAACTGAACTTCAGGTAAGACTGGATAAAGGTCAATTTTTTATGACTAAGAAATGTTTTTGGTTTTAAACAGACCCCACCCTCTCCCTCCACAACTAAAAAAAAAAAAAAAAAAATTAATGCTGAGGTGAAATGATTCTCAGAATTCACATAATGAACATACCTTCTTGTGCCAGAGCACTGAAAACAGAGCAAAATTCCTGAAGTCGTATAATGGATGAGTACCTTGAGTTGTAATATAATGAGAAATATGCTAAGTGCAAACAGCTTTTCCCTCTTCATCAGTGAATCATTTAGAAGTTTCTAAATTTTAAAAAGAAAATGATCCAATTTTTATAATGGCAAGAGTCTGTCTACTTCCTAGTAAGTCTGAAAATGTCACCTTCATTTTAAAAGACTTTGCACCCCTGGATCCTATCCCATTCTTCCCAAAAGAGCAAGAAATGTTAGCAGTGTAATCAATCATCACACAGGAGAATAAAAGACTGAGAAGGTGTCTATGGTGGCGGAAAGACAGGTAAGGAAGCAATTTTTGGACTAGCAAAAAGGGCTCACCATTCAGCTCATGAACCATCCAGAAAAGTGTGTTGCCAAATGAGCATGCACACACAAATCAGAAGGCTGCAGGTGAACCACACTCACTGTCATCACCGCAGCAAGTGCTTGACACTTACAGGGACAATGGGCTTCCTGAGACCTTGTTGGATCCTCAAACTTGCTAACATCATTGTATCTCGAGATTTCTGCCCTAACACACAGGAGGGTCAGGGATCCCTTCAGTCCCTTGATAAGGGTTACTGAGGCACAAGGACATTGTGAGCAGGCCTTGAGAGCAAGCCTAGAACAGGAAGACAGAGGCTGGCCCCAAGAAGGTGGGTCAAATAAAAAAAAAAATGGAACTCACTGGTTATCTATTAGGTTGACCACATGGAAAATGATATGAGGACGATGAAGGAGGGTGTAGGAAGACTCAGCCATAGATAGATCAAAATAAAATTAAGGGAATGGGAAAATGAGAAAAGTATTTCCATCAGGGAAAACACACTTGCACAAAAAGAAAGACAAAAGACTACTTGGTTCATTGGTGAATAATATTTATATAGTCAAAATAATGCCAACAATGAATAATGATGTAATAAAAAATATATATCAGTATTAGGAAAAGGGGAAGAGAAGGAGTGCACAGCAGAAATTCTCCCCTACCATAATAAGTAAATAGATAATGTCTAAAATTAATGATTCAACAGAGAATATAACCATGTTATTTAGAATAAGGACAGGAGTACCAGAAGAAACAGCTAAAATAATTGAAAGTGTAGCCTCTGGGAAAAAGAATAGGATGGGTGGGGGGTCAAACAACTTTTGCTATTTATTATGTGCCTTTCAGTATTATTTGACACAACCATATGCTTATTAATTTTAAAAAAAAATTTTAAAAATTGAAACAGCAACCAACATTAAAGATAAACAATTTGGTAAATACATATTGTTAGGGAGGGAGGAAATAAAGCCTATGTATAATGATTATGTATATGCAGCATTATCCCATTTTCATAAAGAAACAAAACCAAGATGCTATTTCTAAGTGGTGAGATTTTGAGCAGTCTTTTTTATTATTCCATATTTTCTACTGTAAACATATATAACATTTTATAAAAAGGGTAAAAAAAGTAACTTCAAAAAGCAAGAGAAAAATGGTTAGCTGGAAAAGGAATTTAAGAACTAAGAGTAAGAAGTAAGAAAAAGAAGGCACAAAAAAGAAATAGTATACTAACAGGTAAGGAAGGAAAGAAATTTTACCAAGGAGTGAGTGAGCAGTCAATGGGGCCAGATGTGGCTTGGTAAGATGAGGTCTGAAAAACTTCTGTTAAGGTCAAGAGTATCTTCACGAGTAAAGCTTGAGCAGGGTGGTGGGAGAAAAAGTCAGACTGTGGCTAGCTGAGCAGAGAACTGGGGCTGAGGAACAGGAGACTGCACAGGGTATTTAACCGTGAAGCGAACAAGGAGACTGGGCTAGTTCTCAGGAGGTCAAGACAGGTTGCTGTTGTTAAAATCTGGAAAGACAGATGTCTAAGGAGAAAGAGTCAGTGGAGAGAAAAAGACTGAGGATAAAAGATTTTCCAAATAAAAAAGGAGACGACTTCAGTAAATTGATTTCTGGGGGTTCTACTTTTTACAAACCTTAGTTTCCAATGAGTACTTGGCACAATGCAAACAATGTTCCCTCAAGGACTCTGGCCATCCATTATAAACTTTGACAAACTATGACTCTTAAGTAAAAAGGGAAGAATTTTATACAACTACTAACAATATCTAGGTCAAAAGTGACTTGTAGGAATACTTGGAGTCGCTTTAAAATAATTACTCTTCGATGCTAATCAAGTTGATTAACAAGGTTTGCATGCTTGATAACATTTTCAAATTAAATGGAATTTAATACACTAAATTTAAGCGTAATATTTAATACACTTGGAGCCCTGGTTGCTCAGTAGTTAAGAGCACGGCTGCTAACCAAAAGGTCAGCAGTCTGAATCCACCACAGGCTCCTTGGAAACCCTAGGGGCAGTTCTACTCTATCCTGTAGGGTCACTATGAGTTGGAATTGACTCGATGGCAAAAGGTTTATTTAATACACTTAAATATTAAACCAAAGGTAGGATTTTAAATCTCACTTAGCAAATACTTGAAAAAAAGAACAGATACTGAACAATATGTTAGGTATGATCCATTTTTATCATTTAAAATGTTGTAAGGGCCAGTGTTTCTAACTTTGTACACTGGAATCACCTAGGGCAATGCCTAGGTCCCATTGCCAGCAACTCTGGTTTATTTGGACTGGAATACTTGCTGGCGTACGTGGATATACACCACAAAATACATGGCTACTGGGACTTTTGAAAGCCCTCTGGATGATTCCATGTACAGCAAGGTTAAGGAACATTGGTAAAGAAAAAAAAAAAAGTATAAGATTGGGGCTCAGAATTTTTCATTTCCTACTTTGAATGTACTGTATTATTTGACTTTTGAAACAAAACGAGAATGTATTAACCTTATAATTTAAATAAAGCATTTCCACTAAAAAAAAAAAAAAACCAAAAGGAATGTTTCTTTCAAGTCTTTAAAATCATTTAAGTAGAGAAAATACCTTTTGAATTATTTCACAATGCTCATTTTTCTGTCAAAGAGTGTTTTCAGAAAGCATCACCTTCAATGTACTTGGAGACCCGAGGTGAGTAGGAGGCAGTGTGGCATATATGAATGACAATAAAGATGTGAGACAGATGGTGAAGGGCTTCATATGCCCTGAGCATGTTCTGGCTTCACTCTGCAGGCAAGTTAGTCCACATGAAGATTGTTAATCAGGGCAGTGTCATGATGTGGACTCCAGATGGAGTAAAGCTAACTGTGACTGGTAAAACTACAAAGTTAGAAGAAGAAAATGATGGAGAACATCTTTGAGACCTAGAGGTACAAAAGGACTTAAAACCTACAAGCCATAAGGCTGAAAAAGATCTTCCAATGAATTTTATATCAATGGATATATGTCAAGGATATCTGTCAATGGATAATATCAATGGAAAGTTAACAGGCAGATGAGAGATTGGAAGAGGATTTTTGCAATGCCCTGATAAGCAACTAATATCCAGAATATGAGGATGTCCTTCAAGTCAGTATAAGAAAGATGAGGACCCCAAAAGAAAAATGGACAAAAGCTGTGAGCAAAAAATTTTCAGTAGAAGATACTGAAAAAAAAAAAAAAAAGATACCAGATGAAGAGATGATCAAGTTCGTAAGTCAGAGAAATGTAAATAAAGTGGCAGAATTTTTGTCTTCCATGCAGAAGACCCAGGTTTGATGACCAGTCAATGCACCTCATGCACAGCCACCACCATCTGTTAGTGGAGGTCTGTGTGCTACTATAATGCTAACCACGTTTCAGTGGAGCTTCCAGACTAGGACAAACTAGGAGGAAAAGCCTGGCAATCTACTTCTGAAAATCAGCCAATCAAAACCCTATGGATCACAAAGGTCCAATCTACAACCGATCATGGGAACGGCACAGGAACAGGCAGTGTTTCATTCCATTGTGCATGAGGTTGCCGTGAGCTGAAATCCGACTCAACAGCAGCTAACATCAACAACACACTGGCAAAAACTGTAAAGCTGGAACATGCCAAGTGTTGTTGGGGAATGGGGATGTGAAGATAGATGTAGCCATTCTGGAGAGTATCTGTCATGGCTTATGCAAATTAACTGTATTCATACTCTATGACTCAGCAATTTTGGTCCTAAGTATATTATTCAAATAAATTGTCACACACGTCCTGAGGGGACATGCAGCCTCTTTGTGACGGTGGGCAGATGGGAGCATCTAGATGCCCATCATGGAAGGAGGGGTAAAATGGGATGGACGTACATCATGAAATACTCAACTGCAGTCAGAATCAACAGGTTAGGTGTTCACGGGACACCAAGGATGGAACTTTAAAACAAATTGCTGGGTGAAAATATTAGCTGAATGAGAATAATGCCATTTATGTAACAATTCATATAATATAAAAAACGCATTACACAAGAGTACATAAAACAAAAGGATACACACTAAACACATTAGAATAATTGTGTATGGTGGTCATGGGTAGGTGTAGGGAATAGGGATAAAAAGGAATTAACAAATAAACAAGACAGATGCCTGGCTCATACCAATGATGACAAAGTACCATCAATTGAGATGCATGAACAATTCAATCGTAAGGACCAACTAAAACATTTCTATAAAATAAAGACTAGTAATGTGAGCAATGCAGGGAGAACTCAGAGACAGAGAAAACATAAGGAGGCAGTTTTTATCAGTCTTCAAGGGTGTTAACTACTGAAAACCTAGTGACTCATGCCCTTCTCAAGACAGATTAGATGCTTAGAACCATTCCCACACTGACTCCTGAGGAATCCTGCTATTTATACTTCTTCCTCAAAAAAAAAAAAAAAAAAAAGGCACACTTATCCCTACTTGCTATTTCCCATTTCCAAATTTCAACCATCTATGACAAATCAGCTATTCTCACCATTTAAAACCTAACAGCAATCTGTAAAAATAGCCACTAAAAGTGGGAATTTGTTAAAGGCTTTTTGAAAGGCTAAGAAAAATATATCTACTTTACTTCTGTATCTTTTAACCCTCTCAGAAAAAAAGTCTGATGTTTTTCCTTGTAAATATCACATTTGTTTTCCCTCCAGAGTTTTTGTTTTGTTTTGTTTTTTTTAATTCAATTTGGTAACCAGGTCCATTATCACAGATGCAACAACAAAGCCTAACAGGAAAGAAAGATGGACAAGTAATGCTTTAAATCTTGCATAAACATGTTCACATTTGTACCTAAGAATCTGCTGGCACAACAACTGTTTATAAACTAAATTTATACATTTTAGCTACAAGTATTCCAATTTCACCCTTCAAAGATCCAAGGAAGATGCCATCTGGTATTAATGATTTACATACTCTGAAAATATTTTAAGTATATCCCACTGTTTGAGCTAGTATCTCTATGTGTCTATTTAAAAAGACAATTTGCGAATAAGATTTTCTCTATTTCCTTTAAAGACCTGAAGAAACAATTTTTACACCATTAGTTGTTTTTTCATAGGTAGAAACTGAGCTCAGGGGTGGGAGGTTATAGCCAGGGTGCTAAAGCTCATTAGCACAAGAGCCAGACCTGAGGAACCCAGATTCCCCTACCTTAATGTCCTCCTACTATAAAGTTTTGCTGTACTTATGCTTTTAACATATATACTTTTGTCTTGATCAGTCAACACAGTTTAAAAATTATTTCCTCTGATTCCAAATGACAAGAAAATTCTGTAAACCATGAATAAACCAAACCAGTTGACAATGAGTTGACCCCAACTCATAGCGATCCCATGTGTGTCAGAAAAGAACTGTGCTCCATAGGGTTTTCAACAGCTGCATTTTTGGAAGAAGATTACCAGGCCTTTCTTCTGAGGTGCCTCTGAGTGGACTCAAACCCTAACCTTTCAGGGGCTCCAAACCACATGAACAACTTAGGACTTGAGAGCAGCAAGTGAGTAGAACTGAATTTCTCATACTCTGAGACTGAAAAAACTCAGTAAATATACCTTTTGAAAAGAATGGGAAGGGGCTCTGAAAACTTGTTTTTATACCTGAGCTTTACGCCGAGCATCTGGGTTCTCAGCAAGAAACCACCTGCCTGCATCCAGAAGAGCAGACAGCTAAGGCAGGAAGCCAAAGGGCAAAGGGAATCCCAATATTAGCTATCAGGATCATTTTAGAGCATAGAAGTTGGTTCCATACATGCCACAGCAACTCCACAGAAGAAACAAAATGCTTGCAGCATAGAGAAGAGACAACGATCATTTTCCCCTAGAAGTAATTCTGAAAACTGTTATCAATAGTTTTTAGCTTCAGAAGTTTCCTAATTTGTCAGAGACACAAGCTCAAAAAGATTAACATAGTGTGACCACATTAAAATTGCCTTTGTAACTATAAAAAGTGTAACTAACTCTAGGCAGTAACTGAACATAGTTACTCAAAAAAAGAGAAGCTCAGATATGCTAATACCCAGAGAAATAATGAGATGAGATCAATGCATGTGACAACTAAGGCTCAGAGATGTAATGCTTTCTCAAAAGCCACAATGGTAGTGGGCAGAAATAAAAACAAGACTTTTTGTAGGGCACAGAGCCTCCCTCACCTGCTCCTATTTCCAGGCATTCTCTGGGCAGCTCTTAAAGTCACAAGCCTTTTTTCATCAGAAAACTAAGGTTTGGATTTTGATTCTAGTACTCACTAGTTACAAGAGCCTAGGCAAGTCACAGATTTCTCCTGGTCTGTCTTCTAGTGTGTAAAACATACCTAATTATATATTATCTACTCCCTAAACGTTATGGAGAAAACAACTGGTAAATGAGAAAACATATGAAGACACTATGGTTTATACAAATACACTTTAAAAAAAAGTTTTCATGTCAGTGAAAAATATCCTCTTTATGGTCACTTACAACTGTTTTTAACTATCACACAAGCTGATGTGCTGGTCTTCAAGTAACTACTATAGGCTGAAACACAGTGTGACAAATTCTAAGCTCTTACCACTTCTCTGTCTTCTTTGTCCCATCCCTGTTTATAGTTAAATAAACATGTTTTATAGTCATATAAAGATGTCCATGCAACATTTCATAAGAAACATACTCCTGGACTGGAACAAGTACGTGATTATGAAGTTACATGGGAGATACTTTCCTTCATGTTGAAAAGGTTATCATAATTATAACCATAACCATCCTTTGTGTTTATAGCTATGATTAAAATGACCAGTGCCCAAATAGTCTTAGTCATCTTCCAAGGACTAAAACTAGACACACATCTTTAATTGTCTATGACCTAGTCTCAAGCTGTTCATGCTAGAAAAAGATCACCTCAAGCAAGACAGAATGACTTTCACTCACCCCTACTCCACACTTCATGATAATGGTATGTTGCTGGTGATACAGATCAGTGCATCCTTCAACTATCTTTTTAGACTGCTTTCCAAATTCAGTTCACCAGGTGACAGGTACTTATTTATTACAGCTTATTTAGTTCATTCTCTGCCTCATGGTTTAGTTAAGAAGAACTATATTTTAATGAGAATGTGGAACATGAATCATCTCTGTTCTGAACCGTCTACTTTTCTTGACCCATCACAACTCCCATCAAGCAGACACACTGCTCAGAAAGTTGGATGATGCTGTAGACCTCATGGGTCTCAGAGTCATTCAAAACTTTGTCCTTTAAGTCTTCAGTTTCATCTAAAACTCAGTTCTATATAACCAACAAAATACGCTTTTCAGAAAACTCCATTAGATTTGATACAATGGAAAATATTCATATTCTGTTTAGTTTCTTGACTTCATGAGTTATTATTCTAATAATAACCTCGAAGGAAAAAATTCTACTTTGTATGACACAATTAATATTGTCTCCATAATCATACAATTTAATATTCATAGAATTTTTATTCTTATATCTACATATTTAAAAAAGCAAAAAAACTAGTTTAATTATAACCTATCAAAAAAGAATTTAGAAATTGAGCTGCCAAGTATCTTCAAAATAATTTTACTACTGACTACAAATTAAATAATGTTATTAAATCCAATTCTTCTTATCAAATCCCATTTTTATAATTCTTTTGAGTTCCACTATTAATGACTACATGGATTTAATTAGAAATAAAAAACTCATTGTGGCCAAAATCAAAATAGGTACTTCTTTATCCTAACAAAATATAAATGCTGCTTAAAAGAGTTTTAAATAAAGTAACAATTTACTGTAAACACAACCTTAATTAGATTACACATGCCAATGTATTTTAATCACTGACATCACAGATGGGTGTTACTGAACATAATCTAATTAATACTTATTCTCAAACTCATGATCAAAGTAAAGCCACAAAAACAAATCCTTGACCATTATGAAGTTATACATATTTTATATTGGAACCCAACATTCTTTCGGAAATTTTAATATCATTCCTTCATTTGACAGATGACAATGATAAACTGAACGGTTAAATGCGTTGCTGGTGAAAGAGACCCTGGTCTTGTGCTCAAGCTCACTGATGGAGCACACCAAATCACTTTCATTTATTCACCCAATAAATATACACCGACCCCCTAGTACATGTCAGAGGTTTGTAATAGGCTCTAAAACCAGAACGATAAAGGAGGAAAAAGATGCAGTATCTCCTTCATGGAGCTTACAATCTTGCGGGGAGAGAGTTTAATCAAGTAATTGCACAAATAAGTGTGGCATTATGAATGGTGGGGTTATGGGTCGCACTGAGAGAGCCCATTTCAGGCAGCACAGTGAGTGGTGAGAGATCTGGGATTCAGCAGCCTGGACTTGAAATCACAGTGCTACTACTTCCTAGCTGTGGACCTTTGGGTGAATTATATGTAGCTCTGTCCTCTTCTGTAAAATAGGGCCCATCATAATGCCTGGCCCATAGGGTTGTTATGAAGATTAAATGAACTACTTCATGTAAATCACGTAGAATAGTATCTGCCACATAGTTAGCACTCAATAAACAATGGCTATTATTTTCAGAGAAGCTGGAAATCTGGACTTCTGTCCAGCCCAGGCTGTCAGTTTGGAACCTTTGCTCATAGAGGAAGACGGGTCAAATAAGGCCTTGTCAGGCTTTCAGTCTGTATCAGAGCAATGGGAAGACATGTAACAAGGAAAGTGACAAAATTAAACAGTACTATTTTTTCTTTTTTAAAAAGTTGGCAGGTGGAGAGCAAAGGATGGGATATAACTATGCCAGGCAAGGCAGCTGACAGTAGCAATATCTTAGTATCTTTTATTCTGATTGCCAATTGCAAATTTTTCCTACTGTAGTGCTTCCCTTCTAACAAGTCCATATGGGGCTGAGCTTAAAAAAAAGAAAAAAACTGCTGCCTTCAAGTCAATTCTGACTCCTAGTGACCCTATGGGACAAAGTAGAGCTGCCCGAAGGGTTTTCAAGGCTGTAATCTTTACGGAAGGCGACTGCCACATATTTCTCCGGCAGAGCAGCTGATGGGTTTGAACTGCTGGCCTTTCGGTTAGCAGCCAAGCGCTCAACCACTGTGCCACAAGGGCTCCTTTATGCCCTGCTTACCAGCAATTTTCAGCATTTACAGACCCAGACAATCTTCCATTTAACATACATACCTATAATCACATCTCAAAAGAATAGAGTCATGCTAACACCCCACCTATAAAGGAAGAAAGTTCACTTACTATAACTTTCTAAAATTACTTCTGGTATAAAGCTTATTTGTCACCATCTTTATCCAGGAAATACACCAGAGGCCTCATTAGGTAAGGTCCTCTTTGAGAAAGGCATATACCTGCATATCCAACATGGACCAGGCATTTTAGTCATTAAAAGTTCACTGACTATGCAAACAAGGAGGAAAATCACCCTTAGACAGCTATACGCATATTAGGAAAAAAATGCTACACCTTGAACCATAAACATCTCTAATATGTTCTCCAGACTGCCGAACCTCATGTTTCAGTTCTCAAAGGCAAGTGGAATTGACTCGGAGCTAGCTCAGAATCGAGAGGCTGTGAAAATGTGCAATTATTCACATTCCTATTATGCTTATTTTTAATGTTCACACACTCACATGGTACAAATTCATCAGTAAGCCTGGCACTAGATGGCGGGAAAAAACTCAAATAAGCTGAATCTGATTTTTGCTGGTCAGTTTAAAAGACTTTGCAGAACTGTGATGAAAAACAGTACCTTTTAGATTATCTGTTAATTTCTGTATGTCTTGGTTTTACCTGCACACTTCCAAATTTGGTTGTATTTAATAACTTTCAGTTGTTAATAAACCCAAAAGTTAAAAAAATTAATTAACTCTAGTGAAAGTTATGTCACTTAGTTTTGTTTTGTTTTGTTTTGTTTTTAACACTGGGGGACTTTAAAAGTCTCAAAATACCACTAACAAAAAATAGAAAAACCACTCTTCCAGATAGTACCATCTCAACGCACAAAATATTGCTTACTTTCCAATTTGTCACATGGATGGGGAAATAAGATTTTACATATCTTGTCACTAAAGCACTTGTTGTTGTTGTTAGGTGTTATAGAGTTGGTTCCAACTGACAGCAACCCTATGTACATACAACAGCACGAAACCCAGCCCCGGCCTGCACCATCCTCACAATCGTTGTTATACTTGAGTCCACTGTCGGAGCCATTGTGTCAGTCCATCTTCTCAAGGGTCTTCCCTCTTTTTTGCTGACCCTCTACTTTACCAAGCTCGATGTCCTTCTCCAGGGACTGCTCCGTCCTGATAACATGTCCAAAGTATGTGAGATGTAGTTTTGCCATCCTTGCTTCTAAGGAACATTCCATTCTGGTTGTACTTCTTCCAAGACAGATTAGTTCATTCTTTTGGCCGCCCGTGGTATATTCAATATTCTTTGTCAACACCATAATTCAAAGGCATCAATTCTTCTTTGGTCTTCCTTATTCATTGTCCAGCTTTCACATGCATGAGGTGAATGAAAACACCATGGCTTTGGGTCAGGTACGCCTTAGTCCTTAAAGTGACATTTTTGCTTTTTAACTCTTTAAAGAGGCCTTTTACAGCAGATTTCCTCAATGCAGTGACTCTGTGTATTCCTTTCATCTTCTTTTAATGCTTCGTGTTTCATTTAATATTTTCCCAGTAGAATCCTTCAATATTACAACTTGAGGCCTGAATTTTCTCTTCAGTTCTTTCCACTTGAAAAATGTCGAGTATGTTCTTCCCTTTTGGTTTTCTATCTCCAGGTCTTTGAACATTTCATTATAGTACTTTACTTTGTCTTCTTGGGCCTGCCTTTTAAATTTTCTGTTCAGCTGTTTTACTTCATCATTTCTTCCTTTCGCTTTAGCTACTCGACATCCAAGAGCAAGTTTCAAAGTCTCTTCTCACATCCATTTTGGTCTTTTCTTTCTTTCCTGTCTTTTTAATGACCTCTTGCTTTCTTCACATATGATTTCCTTGATCTCATTCCACAACTCGTCTGTTCTTCGGTCATTAGTGTTCAATGCATCAAATCTATTCTTGAGATGATCTCTAAATAAAGGTAGGATATACTCAAGGTCGTACTTTGACTCTAGTGGACTTGTTCTAATTTTCTTCAACTTCAACTTGAACTTGCATATGAGCAATTGATGGTCTGTTCTACAGTCAGCCCCTGGCTTTGTTCTGAGCTTTTCCATCGTCCTTCCACAGATGTAGTTGATTTGATTCCTGTGCATTCCATCTGGTAAGGTCCATATGTACAGCTGCTGTTTATGCTGATGAAAAAAGAAATACTTGCAATGAAGAAGTCATTGGTTTTGCAAAATTCTATCATGCGGTCTCCAGCATCATTTCTATCAACAAGGCCATATTTTCCAACTACGAATCCTTCTTCATTTCCAACTTTCGCATTCCAATTGCCAGTCATTATCAATGTACCTTGATTGCATGTTTGATCAATTTCAAACTGCAGAACTTGGTAAAAATCTTCAATTTCTTATCTTTGGCCTTAGAGGTTGATGCGAAAATTTGAATACTAGTTGCATTAGCTGGTCTTCCTTGTAGACGTATGGATATTAACTTATTATTGACAGTGCTGTATTTCAGGATATATCTTGAAATGTCTTTTTTTGACAATGAACATGACGCCATTCCTCTTCAATCTGTCATTCCCAGTATAGCAGACCATATGACTGTTTGATTTGAAATGGCCAATACCAGTCCATTTTAGTTCACTAATGCCTAGGATATCAATCTTTATGCATGCCACTTCATTTTTGACAACTTCCAATTTTCCTAGTTTCATACTCCGAACAGTCCATGTTCCCATTATTAATGGATGTTTGCAGTGGTTTCTTCTCATTTTGATTCATGCCACATCAGCAAATGAAGGTCCCCAAAGCTTCACTCCATCTACGTCATTAAGCTTGACTCTAAGGAGGCAGCTCTTCCCCAGTCGTCTTTTGGGTGTATTCCAACCTGAGGGGTTCATCTTCTGGCACTATATCAGATAATGTTTGGCTACTATTCAGAAGGCTTTCACTGGCAAATCTTTTTCAGAAGTAGACCACCAGGTCCTTCTTCATAGTCTGTCTTAGTCTGAAAGCTCCGCTGAAACACGTCCACCAAGGGCGACCATGTTGGTATCTGAAATACTAGCGACAAAGCTTCCAGTATCACAGCAACACAAAAGCCACCACAGTATGACAAACTGGCAGACATGTGGTGGCTAATGCACCTAGCGAGAGTTAATTAATGACTGGCAGACTACACAGCCTCATGAAATTTATGAGATGGTCAGGGATCAAGTATTACAAGTTAAAGATCCAAATCTCAACAATATAAGGACAGAATAAAAGGAAAAATGAAAACAAAAACACATGACCATAGAAGAGCTGTAACAGAAAGGAAAAAGTAGAGAAAGGATCAAGAATTTCCAGAATGGCACTAGTCTGCTGAATTAGGGGACCTTTGAGAAAATCTATTAACAAAAAATAAAATAAGCAATTGAGGACAAAAAATTAACTCCACCATGAGAACTGGAGCAACAACAACAACAAAAGAAAACAAAATCAACCATAGATCCCTAATGCTTTTCTCAACTTTCCAAAAGATACCAATTTCCCCAACTCAAAACACTGATTTTCTAAGGACACACTAGTGAGTAGCTAGCATCTGGCGATTTAGAGATGGGCCAGATGACTACTTTTGATGTCTAATATTCAGAATCTAGCCACAAATATTCAATATTTTCACACCAGATGGGGGAAAGCTAGTTAAAATGCAATCAATTGGTCTGTGTGCAGACTAAGAATCACTAAACCACAAACTTTCAGAATTCGATTCTCACCCTTCACACCGTCACCAGCAAGCAAAACTTTTAAAGAGTTTCGAAAGGGCTACAGGGTGTCTTCAGGAGAAAGAGGTGGCAGTCTACTTTCCCAAAGATTACAGCCTTGGAAATCCTATGTGACAGTTCTACCTTGTCCTATACTGTTGCTATGAGTCGGAATCAACTCGACGGCAGTGCGTTTTTTCAGTGCGTTACAGGGTGTCTTAAAAAAAAAAAAAAAAAAAGCCAATCTGATCCCTTTGAGGACCAACAACAGCAACAAGAACAAAAACATCAGATTGCAAATGACTACAGAGGTGTTAAGATTGCTACAAATATCAAAGACACGTGAAATGCACAGGAATGAAGACAATGTTAACAGGAATTCAATGATTGGATGCAGTGTCATCTAATAATGCAATCTGTACTTTATGAGCCTCTGGGTGGTGCAAGCACACACTTGGCTGCTAACTGAACTGCTGGAAGTTTGGGTCTACCCAGAGGCACCTTGGAAGAAAGGCCTGGCAATCTACTTCTAAAAAATCAACCACTGAAAACCCTATGGAGCACAGTTCTACTCTGACACACTCAGGGTTCACCGTGAGTAGGAATTAACTCTGTGTTATAACTGGTTGGTTTAAGCTGACTCAGGAATTTTTTTAATTACATTGACATTTTCCTTAGAGTAAGAAATATAAATAAATAAATCTAGACCAGCACTGTCCAACAGAAGTTTCTGTGATAATGGAAATGTATATTTGCACTGCCCCATATATCAGGACTAGCCACACGTGGTTACTGACACACGAAATGTGGTTAGCTTGAATGAAGAACCAAATTGTTTAGTTTAATTCACTTAAATTTAAATTTAGGTAGCCACATATGCCTAGTGGTTACCATATTAGACAGCACAGATAAACAATTAAGGCATGACAGACCACAGATATCAACTCTATAAACATGACTGTTACTACAGTAGAATATAGCAAAATATCACTAACATTAACAACGTTTTAAAATCCAACACTAAAGCCATAAACTAATTTGACACCATTTCAATAATACACATGGGTGGATTATGTTGATCTGTATAACCAGTCTTTTGGTTTTTATGTGTTTATTGGTGGTTGATTCTCCACACACATTTCACTCACACATTATCATTTAATGCTAGGAAGTTCTTTCTCCCCAAAAGTGATCACAGTAGTTGTAATAGAAGCACTTGAAATAACTCAATTAAAAATGGGCAAGAATTTCAGTGTACATTGCTCCAAAGATGATATACAAATGACAAATAAGCACATAAAAAGCTCAATGTTTTTAATCATTAGGAAAATGTAAATCAAAACTACAACAAGATGCCACTTAACATTCACTAGAATGGCTACAATGAAACACAGAAAATAACACGTGTTGCTGACAATGTGGAGAAACTGGAACCCTCATATACTGCTGGTAGGAACAGAAAACCGTACAGCTGCTTTGGAAAATAGCCTGGCAGTTGCTCAAAAGGTTAAACACAGAGCTACCATATGACCCAACAATTTCAAGAGAATTAAAAATATATGTCCACACAAAAACTTGGACACAAATGTTCATAGCAGTACTATACACGACAGACAAAAAGTAGAACAACCCAAATGGTCATCAACAAACGAACAGATAAGCAAAATGTGGTATAT
The DNA here is from genome assembly GCA_030035585.1 of Dugong dugon. NCBI lineage: Eukaryota > Metazoa > Chordata > Mammalia > Sirenia > Dugongidae > Dugong > Dugong dugon. Next base: position 119,365,745 of record CM057461.1, on the reverse strand, counting down.
CCATACAATGGAATATTATTCAGCCATAAAAAGGAATGACATACCGATTCCTGCTACAACATGGATGAACCTTGAAAATATTACATTAAGTGAAAAATGCCAGACACAAAAGGCCACATATTGTATAACTCCAGTTATATGAAATGTCCAGAATAGGCAAATCCATACAGCCAGGTAGAAGACTAGCGGTTGCCAGGGTCTGGGGGAAGGAAAGGGGGATGCAGATGACTACTAACAGATATAGGGTTTTGTTTTGGAGTTATCAAAATGTTCTAGAATTAGATAGTGGTAATAATTGTACAATCGTGTGAATGTACTAAAAACTACTAAATTGTAGACTTTAAAAGGGCTAATTTTATGGTATGTGAATTATCTCAATTTTAAAAAGCACTTGAATTACTGGTTTAAAAACTTTGTTAATTTCCTATTTGTATAATCTTCCTTTAAACATCTTGGAGGTTTTTTTTTTCTCTCTCCTGAAAAAATACTGACCATTTCAGTAAATGATTTTTATGTAAGCAGTGACATTTACAAAGAAAAGATTCTACATAAGACACAAATTTTAAAAGCTGCTAGTTACTTAAAATTAAGAAGACAGGAAGCGTTCCACAGAAATCAGTAAAAACTCTGGGCTGAGTAGAAAAGGTCAGTCAGTGAGGTTTACCCTGCTGACCTAGAGATATGGGATAGGCCTGCAACTTGGCTTTCCCTGTGAAGCTGTAGCAGTCCTGAGCCCAAGTTGGAGAAGAAAGACTGAGTGAGTCTTCCCCTCTTCCTGACATTCTCATTGCCTGACAAAGGAGGAACCCAAGAGACAAAGATTTACGCCACACAGGCAGCCCTGATCAAAGCTAGGGCAGAAGTGAAACTGTAGGGATAAGGTATGGGCAAGCCCTGAATTTCACCACTAAGTCAAGTAAATGTGAAAAATGGGCTGCAATTTCTCTCCTTGAAGTTACAAAGAGAAATAGGGAAATAATAAGGCAAGTCAGAACAGCGAAAGGTCCAAATTTGCTGAGATCTGTAGAATCTGCAGGGAAATAATAAATACATTCAGAAATAGATTTCTATTTCATAACTTGGAAAAAGAATTGAGGGTGCTTGTCCGGGTCATTTACATTTTTAAATGAAATTAAAATATTTTAAAGTCAGAGATTAATGAATATATCAAAGAATAATTAATATTTATCTACTCCTATTCAGCTGCTATCAATAACAGAGAACAGAATATCACATGTTGTAGGTTAATGAAGTCTTTTTCCTTAAATGTGGTTTGCTCTTAGTTGAAATCTTTTACAAATTGGTAAAGACATCATGATTTGCATTTTAAGTACAAAAAAAGACAAACTGTCTACAGAAACTTAAATAAAATATATTGAAAAAAGTTTAAAACTATGCTCAATTTAAAAATTAGCTAAATTTAACATCTAAGTTGTCGGAGAGCTGAAAAGGCTGGAAAAAAAATAATGCTGCTTAAGTAACTCCTACTAATGGAAAAAGAAAAATAACAGAAACCTCCTGCAGAATGCTAGCTTGGCAGCCCAGCCTAGAACAGGAATGGGAACAAGTCCCGTCCACTGGAGTACTTAGTAGGTGGGATTCACTAACTCTAATAATAAGGGGAAAGTAACAGGAAATCATAACCATAACAAACATTTTCATCATTTAAAAAAGCCCATATTTACAGAAATATGCATATGTAGTAAAAAGGAAAACACAGTGAAAAAAATAAAGATGAATTTAGAAGCCTTAAGCAAATTTAGCAAAATAAGATTTCCTCAATTTGGATAACAGTTTCATGGGTGTTCATTACAGCACTCTCTGCACTGTTCCATGTTTCTCTGCACATATTCCATAAAAAACCCTAAACAAAATAACAACAAAAACTCCAGTATCATTAATCCCAAAAGGTAAAATTATGTTTTTCAGCAATTATCAAAATGTTATGCTGATATTTCACATTTTGTTTGTGGTTGACCATATTAATTAACATTTAAGCCATCACTAATAGGTGATTCAATCAAAATATTTAGAAAGCTCTTTAATGAAAAAGATGAGATATTGCAAAGGTAGAGCAGTGGACATAGGCAGACGACACACGCCTACTGATGATTCCATTAACCTTGATTAGTCTGGCACTTAGTGCCACACTTCTAAGATGTGTTATATCATTTAGTAAAAGGAATTTAAAGACCACATACATTGCCAGCATAGTCCTATGTGTTTATTAAACCTTGAAAGCTAAAATGATAGTATGTCATCTGCTTGTAAGCGTCTCACCTTAAACACTCTAACTCATTGACTGGGAGAAACAAAACATAGAACTTAGTGCAATTACTTTTAAGGTACAGAAGTAATTTTTCTGAACTCTTCCCTAATTTAAAAAAAAAACAAAACTTAAAATCATCATAATAATCATGTCTTTGTAATCTGGCATAAAGCTAAAATACCCCTTCTATTCAACAACCTCACATCTTGTAGCTGACATGAGGTTAATATTAAGCTTCAAACCACACCCTTTCAAAAGCAAAACTGCAAATTTAAGATCTCGAACCTTTGCCAGACTATTTTAGAACACTGAAGATGTTTTTAGTCTGAACAGAAATTTCTCCGTAGAACACAAGAGCTGAGGGAATAAACTTTGTCCTTGGTTTATTTGGCTATATATAGGCAGCAGGTTGTGAACACTCATCCATTATTATAGTTACCAGCTTGTTTACTTGCATACCTGGCTTAGCTGGCATGGGGCTATAACCATTTTTTGATAAGGAAATTGTTGCCGAGAACTGGACTTCAGCCTAATCCCTGTTGATCAATATGCCAACAGAATTTCAGGGCACTCTGCCTTAAGACTGATACCTCATTCTTTTTTCAGGGTCTATGCCTTGCTGTTTGGCTTTCAAAGAAATCAGGCCATAATTAATATTTCAATGGTATGGAAGTTGATCTACTGCAGTGAAGTAGTTCATTCACTTTGGCACCAAAAAGCAAAAAAACCCCACTGCCGTTGAGTCGATTCTGATTCATAGCGACCCTACAGGACAGAGTAGAACTGCCCCATAATAGTTTCCAAGGAGCACCTGGTAGATTCGAACTGCCAACCTTTTTGGTAAGCAGCCATAGCTCTTAACCACTACGCCACCAGGGTTTCTCACTTTGGCACAGTTCCTTCTAATTCTTTACTTGTAAAAAGCACACCTCCACCTGGATTGGCCTAGATCATTTTCTGTGTGTGTGTTCTTTTTCTTGGGGGGGGGGGGGGGGGGGGGTTAGGCAGTGGTTAAAGTCCTGAATTCCCTGCTGGATTAGCTGATGGAAAACATGGTGTATCTTGCCCAGGATGTTCTGCTATGCAATCATATAAACCTACAGTTTTGAGCAAGTCTCCAGTGGCCTTCAAACAGCTGGGCTCACCATCCACTGCTATCAACAGGTTTTCTTCCTCTCACTGGTACATACAACAGGGGGGCAGATTATAGATTAAGAATTTATAACATGAATTTAGCTCATATGTGTGTTTTACTTGTTGTCTTAGTTTCCTAGTGCTGCTATAACCGAAATACCACAAGTGAGTGGCTGTAACAAACAGAATTCATTTTCTCAGTTTAGGAGGCTGCTGTTGTTAGATGCCATCAAGTTGCTTCTGACTCATAGCGACCCTATGTACAAACAGAACAAAACACTGCCCTGTCCTGCGCCAGCCTCACAATTGTTGTTATGCTTAAGCCCATTGTTGCAGCCCCTGTGTCAATCCATCTCACTGAGGGTCTTCCTCTTTTTCGCTGATCTCTACTTTACCAAGTGTTAAGTCCTTCTCCAGGGACTGGTCCCTCTTGACAACATGTCCAAAGTGTGTGAGGCAAAGTCTCACCATCCTCGCTTCTAAGGAGCATTCTGGCTATACTTCTTCCAAGACAGATTTGTTCATTCTTGTGGCAGCCCATGGTATATTCAATATTCTTAGCAAATACCATAATTAGGATAGAAGCCCAAATTTAGGGCACCAGCTCTAAGGGAAGTCTTTCTCTCTCTGTCGGCTCTGGGGGAAGGTCCTTGTCTCTTTTCCACTTCTGTTCCTTGGTTCCTTGGCAATCTTCATGCGGAATGTACTTTCTCCCTTCCATTGTGCTTCCTTCTCCATGCCTAATCTGTTCTTTTTATATCTCAAAGGTGACTGGTTTAAAACACACCCTACACTGATAATGGTGTCATTAACGTAAGGAAGGAAGCCCTTTTCCCAAATGGGATTACATCCACAGGATTAGAGGTTTAGGGTTTACAACACATATTTTGGGGGAACACAATTCAATCCATAACATTTATAAAGCACAGGACTGTACATGTAGACATCTAAGAGTTTAGAGTAGGTTTTAGCCAAACCAAGATGTCTCAGATCCAGACCTCCGACCTCAGGGTTTGTCCACTGCTAAGACATACATAACCAGCTTGTGAGATTTCTGAAAGCATACTTACTGATAATAGTTTCACTGCTTTACATTGATATGGCTAACAGATAACATCAACTGGTTCCTATCCTGAATTTGTTTCTGGTCACCAACAAATTCAGGATAGGGACAACCGTGGTACCTATGAAGACTCTGAAAAACTTTCATAATGAATAAATTATAGTAAAAGCTTATGATAAAGTACCTCACATCTACACAAATTTCAATAATGTAAACTCAGATATAAAAAATTTATACATAACAGAATTGGCCTTCAGAAACTGGAATTTGTGGCTGGCTCGTTTGCTTTGCAGGTTTACTATGGTTGACTTCATTAACTTTGCAGAGATCTGACCCCACATTTCACAGGATTGAACTTTTTTACCCCACTAAGAGCCCTGATGGTGCAATGGTTCAGCGCTCAGCTGCTAAGTGAAAGGTCAGCAGTTCAAACCCACCAGCAGCTCCACGGGAAAAAGACCTGGCGATCTGCTCCTATAAAGATTATAGCCCAGGAAACTCTATGGAGGTATTTCTACTGTCATATAAGGTCACTATGAGTCAGAATCAACTTGACAGCACACAATAACAAAAACAGTATTAGACAAGATTTAACTGTATCACTTAAAACCAAAAAAACAAATCAAATGCCATCAAGTCAATTCCAACTCATGGCAATCCCATCTGTTTCAGAGTAGAACTGTGCTCTATAAGGTTTTCACGGCTGGGACCTTTCGGAAGAAGATCTCCAAAGACTTTCTTCCAAGGTGCATCTGGGTGAGTTCAAACAGTCAACTTTCCAGTTAGTAGCTGAGCATATAATCATGTGCACCACCCAGGGACTCCACTTTATCACTTATGAGATTTTACTTGGCTAGCTTGGCAGTATAGACAGGCCCTTTCCCTCCTCCAAGTTTAATCCAGAGATTTAAATAAAATGACCTTAAGACATGATGCTTGAAGCAACAGACTCCTGACATATCCTCATGTAAATTTCTTTAGCATCGCTCACTGCCACCTCACCAATTTCTTCTATGGAACTTCTAAGCCTAAAATTATGTTCAACAGTATGTTTAGTTTAGCTTTTCTTATTTACTTGTAGACATTACCATGTACCATTAAATCAATGCTTCAAGTACTAAGCCCACATATTTAACATGAAGTAGAAAGAATTTCTTGGGTGAAGCCATTTCATCAATATAATAAGCCCAAGAATAGAGAGAGGACCATTTTAATGTTTTCATGGCAATGTGAAAATGATTTAGGAATCATCTACTTAATTTACCTTACACAGAACGTATGGGTCATTTTCTTTAACCCTTCAGGAAAACTCTGTATCTTATACTTACTTTGTATAAAAACATACATTTTGAATATGCAAAACTGTTTGGCTCCACTTTTTCAAAGACATCTGAATGTCAAATAAAGGGCTACATCTGGATTCCACAACACTGTGTATCTGTTTTCAGTCTTTGCTAAAATTTGAAAACAAAATGGCAATTACTATACAAAATACATCAACCAAAAAGAATTCATAAAATCTAAAACCTTAAAACCAAATACACATAAATAGAATAGCAAACATAATTAAAAATGCACAAACAGCAGAAGATAAACTAGGTAAACAGGACCTCCCAAAAAACTAAACACTTATACTCATCAAAAGACATCGCCAAAAGAGTAAAAAGAGAACCTACAGACTGGGAAAAAATTTTTGGCTATGAAATATCTGACAAGGGTATGATCTCTAAAATTTATAGAAAGTTTCAACACTTCAACAATAAAAAGTCAAACAATCCAATTAAAAAATAGGCAAACAATGTGAACACACTTCGCCAAAGAAGACATTCAGACAGCTAACGAACACATGAGGAAATGCTCACGATCATTAACCATTGGGAAAAAAAAAACAAACAAACCCATTGCTGTTGAGTCAATTTCGACTTACAGCGACCCTACAGCAACCCTATAGCTATTAGAGAGATACAAATCAAAACTACAGTGAGATACCATTTCACTCTGACAATAATGGCACTAATCAAAAAAGCAGAAAATAACAAATGTTAGTGAGGTTGTAGGGAGACTGGAACTCTTATACACTGCTGGTGGAAACAGAAAATGGTACAACCACTATGGAAAAGAGTACGGCACTTCCTTAAAAAGCTGGAAATAGAAATACCGTATGATCCAGCAATCCCATTCCTAGGGACATACCCTAAAGGAATAAAAGCCATGACATGAATAGACATATGCACACCCAGGTTCATTGCAGCATAATTCACAATAGCAAAAAGACGGAAACTTAAGTGACCATAAACAAATGAATGGATAAACAAACTATGGTACATACACACAATGCAATACTATGCAACGATAGAGAATAATGATGAATCTGCAAAATATCTCACAACATGGGTGAATTTGGAGGACATTATGTTGAGTGAAATAAATCAATCACAAAAAGACAAATATTGTATAAGACCACTATTATAAAGTAACAACAAAAGGTTTACACACAGGAAAAAAAGAAAAAAAACATTCTTTGATGTTTACCGGCAGTGGAAGGGGCAGGGAAGGAAAATTACTAACTAGACAGAAGACACATGTTAATATAGGTGAAGGGAAAGGCAATATACAATATGGGGGAAGTCTGCACAACACGACCAAGGCAAGGGAAGACACTGAGAGGAACGCAAGAATAAAAGGCAACTACGGTAACTACTATAGCATAGACAATTCTGCAGCAATAGTACTGACAAACGATAATTTATGAATGGATATAAAGGTAGATAGGTATGTTAAAGAGGTGTGGGAGGGTGTAAGGGAGCACACCCACCTACAGATATAGGTTTGCTTGTGGACGTTTCTATATACATAATTGTAGGTGCTGCATGTATATTAATATAGACAATAAAGTACACAAGGGGCACAGTCATGGAACCTTCTTAGACATAACCAAACACCTTGTGGGACAAAGTTCCTAGGCTCAAAGGCAAAGGACCAGAGACTCCAGGGACACCTACATCAACTGGCACAACATAGTTCATAGAGACGTTCTGCATCCTACTTTGGTGACTAGTATCTGGCCATCTAAGACACAACTATTGGTCTCTTCCTGTCCAGAGCAAAACCAAAAACAACAAAGATTCAAGAAAGCAACTAGCCCAAATGACTAAGGACACATGGACCACATGAACCAGAGTCTACATGACTCCAAAACCAGAACTAGATGGTGCCTGGCTATCACTACCAACCATTCTGACTGGGATCACAAAAGACAGTCCCAGACAGGGTGGAAGAAAAATGCAGGAAAAATCAAATTCACAAAAAAGACCAGACTTAATGGTCTGAAAGAGACTGAAGGAAACCGAGACCATGGCTCTGAGACACCAGTCTGACCTGGAACTGAAACCATTCCCAGAGACCAACTTTCAGCCAAACAATAGATAGGCCCATAAAATAAAGAATAACACCTGAGAGGAATGTGTTCCTTAGAACAATCAATTATACGAGATCAAAAGGAAAACATTTTTCCAAAAGCAAATATGAGAAAGCAGAAAGGCAGAAAATCTAGACGAAAGGAAATGAGAACCAAGGGCGGAAATGGGGAGAGTGCCGACACATTGTGGGGAATGCAACCAATGTCATGAAATACTTTATGTACAAACTATTGTATGGGAAACTAATTTCTCTATAAACTTTCACCTAAAGCACAATAAAAAATTTAAAATAAATAAATATATATATATATATATACACACACACACACATACATATAAAAACTAACCCATGAAATGACAGAGATGTTAACTCTCAATAAGATTATATAGCCTTTGCAATCTGGGTAATAACTTTGGGATAGAAACATAGTACCTGGTTTAGGCTTCCAGCTAAGACTGAGATCCCACTCTTTTTTAACTTTAAGACTTAGGCCTGCCTTTGAGAATGGATGACAAAAATTATATCTGTAACCCAGATTCCAAACATGCCACTGACCTGCCATTGCTTCCTGCCACTCAGCTTGAAATCAAGCCTCCCGAAGTATTCCTACACAGTAGCCTAATGCAAGGTGACCATGGGAACAACAAACTGAAACTTCTAAACACGCTGATTACCTTAAGAAATAAAGCAGAGATACAGACTGCTGAGAGCAATCTGGCATTTATCAAGGGGAGGACTCATCAGAAACCTGGGAGGCAAAGACTGTTCCCATTAAGGAAGATCAGGAGGCAGACACACATGGATATGACCACTAAGGAAAGCACCTCCTGAGACAGGCAAGCATATGAGTGACCACCTCTCCAGACCTCAGGCTCTTCACCTATAAAAGGAAGGTACTGCATATCGCGCTGTCTAACAACTTCCTAGGTCTGAAAGTCTACAGTTCTATAAGCATTAACCTCATTAGCAGCGTGATCCTCAGATAAGTGTGGCAATGATACCTGTGGCTTAATTTTCATGTAGTCATAAATTAGGAATTTTATTACTTATAAACTCAAGAAATTAGAGTAAGAAAAACCATGATTGTCCAATAAGAGATAGATTAAATAAATCACAGAATATCCATATAATAGAATTCTATGTAAACATTAAATACCATGTTTTAGGAGAATATTTAATGATATGAGAAAATGATGATCATCAATTCCAATTTTTTAAAATAAAACAGATATACTTAGAAAAAGTATAAACCTCCTGGGAGTATATACAACAAAATGTTAACAGTGGTCATCTCTGGAGAAGTGGGTTTTACTCTCTTCTTCTGTACTTCTCTGCATTTAAAGATTTTTCTACATAAGCATGGATTACTTTTATAATCAGAAAAAAAAACTTCTAAAAGTGAGATTTTCTAAATTTAAAATAGCTTTTCTCTAACCTGATATTAAAGCTATTTTATTTCAATTAAAACTCCAGAGGATGAGCCCCTAAAAGTGCAGGCAAAAGACCATAATGTGACACCATAGCACAGTTTTGACCATATATGTGGATGATGATAACCAGTAACATGCATGCAAACCTAAAATCGTATCTTTAGTTACTGAGATATGATCACACATGTATCTGCAACGCCTCAGTGATTTCCTGGTTGTGTCTAAAAAGATTCAGTAGACCATTCTTCTGAAAGGGAAATAACTGCTCTAATGCTTTAAGTTAAAAAGAAAAGAAAGACTTCTCTTTTTCCTTACTGCACTAGATCCTAATTGCTGAGGTGCAGAGGGGAAGTGGGCAAAGAACTATTTGAGAATCTAAATGAAAGCTATTAACTCCTGCCCAAAAACATAAATGTAAATACTCAAGTCTCCTGCATTTTGTGGCCTGTCCCTAATAAAAGGAACTACTCAAATGTCTAAACACTTATATGAATTACGACTGTCTGTTCTGGGTTGAGTTCCCCCAGAAGCAGACTTTGAGAAAAGGAGTGCAAGTAATTTATATGGGAAGTGGACAAGAGAGATAGGCCAGGAAAAGAAGCCAATACAGGGTGCATTAATCAGTAGATCACTGTTGTGAGCAAATGGGACTCGCTCCCACTGCAGATTTCAGGGAGCATGCAGGGGCACACCTCAAAGATGCCCCATCTGAGGGATGAAGAAGCTGGGCTGTTATTCCAGCTCTCATCAGTCTTTGGTTAAGGGTTGCTCCTAGAGATGAAAACCCCCTGGCACTTCTGAACTGCCCCCAACACAGGTGGCAGAAAAAGTCTTCCAGAAGCCAGAGAAAGCCTTCAGGCCAAAAGTCACAGGGGCTTGCAGGAGAAAGCTGCTGGGTCAGATGACACTGTGCTGACAGTGAGTGCCAGGGCAACATGAGCAAGGCAGACAGAATAGTCTGCTGGGTGTTTCCCACCCACTAAGTACAATGTAAAAATAAAAATGTCCTTGCTTAGGTTAAAAAAACAAACTACATGGACTACAAACACTTAGCACCCACTCTTCTGCTGGGTGCAGAAGATAAAAAAAGTAGAAAAGGTCAGTTTCATGATATTTCATTACTTCTACTGGAAATATCTCTCTTCTACTTCATTACTGCTTTCAGAGTGATCTAAAAATTTATTAGTTTACTTTTCCGTGTCAGAGTGATTTCTATAATGTCATACAGAAACACTAGAAATAATAATTTTAATCAATAGTACACTTACAATTGTACAGGCTAAATTATCAAGTTTATTCTCAACAAGAGAGAACTTCCATTTAGATCAAGCTTCTATGAGAAATGAAGCCTCTGCTTACAATATCATATATCTAATGACTGGAAGAATTTTACACAGACTAGCTTCTTGGTCTATATATTTCAAATCTTTTTTCCTCTCCATCATCCACATACTTCCACCGTGGGATACTACAGATATGTTCATACAACCTCAGGTCCTGCACTTTCATGGCACAATGACAGGTAAGTCCGCACAGTGGATCATAAATATTCCTGAAAGTCATTCCCACACAGGTTGGTTAGCAATGACTTAGCTATACACAGAAATAACTACAAACTACATTTAAAAAACAAAAACAAAAACACTGCATTCAAAGTAAATGTATCCCCAACTCAGTTTTGCATAAACTGGATTTAAAAATGCCCATGGCCATGCTAACACAACCTGCCATGAGAGAAAGAATGGGGCGCGGGGGCTGTGAGGCTGGATGGGGAAGGGGAAGGTGGGATGCAAAGATACAGTGATCTAAACCAGCTGCCATTAAAAATCTCTTACTTTTGCACATTTTACAAAAACATATGATCACTTATAAACTGTTAGGTTTCCTTCAGGCTATTGAAAGGGACCCAGGCAAGTGAGTGGTTCTGAAGCTTACGCACCATCAGCTATATGGTAAATACAGCTCTGGAACTAGACTTTGCTATGCCCATGTTGCAAATAAAGAAACAGTTTCAAAGAATTTAAGCAACTTGCCTAAAGTCACAGTGAGTAGAAGAACCATGATCAAAATGACTAAATCTAAAATTTAGGCTCTAAACTACTAAAAACTATCCTGTGCTCCTATTTTTGTTATTAGTTGCTATTGAGTCGATTCTGACTCATAGGATTGCTGATGAAAATGTATTGAAAGTTATAGACAATTGGAAGCCCCAGATTCTAGAGAATTAGGTGAGACTGAAGAATAGGATTAACAGAAATTAGGGAGTATGCAAGGTGGATTAAATCTGTTAGCATGAATTTTCTTCTGAATGTTACATCAATGTAGATGCTTAGGCATGCAAGTTTAATTTTTTTCCAATGGAGAAAAAACCCTACATAAATAGATTACTGGATTAAATTCAGTATCAGATTTAATTTTTACAGTGAAGAACAATTAAATTGTCTGCTCGTATTTTCTGGATCATGAGAGCTATTCACATTGAAATGCCTAACATTTTGCTCACTGTCAAAAAAACAGCCTTCAAGTGCTGACATGAAGGATTGTGCTTTATTTCCAATTGTGCACATCACTGCAGTAACAGAAGCTCATCACACATATGAGAGAAGACATACTGGAAGTAAGATTCATCTCTTCTTCTAGCTGAACTGACATAAGCAGTAGCATTCAACCTAAATATCAATGAATGCCTGTTTTAATACTTCTCCAATCTTATTCACAGTTACAAAATTAGGATAATTTCTTTCTTCCATTAACTGTCATTTATTGGACCAAGTATTATTTCAATGAAAAGAACGCTAGTCATTTGAAAGTAATTCCATTTTAGATACCACATTAAACTTAAAAAAGGCATTTAAATACTTCTGATTACTGAAAAATTAAGCATGCCTAAATTATCCAGTTTCATTCTAAAGACAGGCAAAACTTAAATATATCAAATGGTTTCTGAATGGTACAGTGGAAATGCATTCTTACTCTGTTCTTTGCTCCAAAAAGCTTTAAGAAGTTCAGTACAAAAGTGAAAATTTTAATGAAACAAAGTACAATGAAAAACTTACACCATACTATGTTCAGATTAGGGAGCACTGGTGGCACACTGGCACTCAGCTGTTAACCGAAAGGTAAGTGGTTCAAACCCAGCAGCCACTTCGTGATAGAAAGATGTGGCAGTCTGCTTCCATAAAGATTTACAGCCTTGGAAACTCTATGAGGGTGTTCTACTCTGTCCTGTGAACCCTTTCCCATCAAGTCGATTCCAACTCATAGCAACCCTACAGGACAGAGTAGAACTGCCCCATAGGTTTCCAAGGAGCACCTATTGGATTCGAACTGCCTACCTTTTGGTTAGAAGCTGAACTCTTAACCTTAACCAGTCGCTATAAGTTGGAATCGACTTGATGGCAACAGGCTTTTTTTTTTTTAATCTTCAGATTGACCCTATCAGTGCTCATGTCTTTACAACCAAATTGATTCAGAGAAGGAAAGGTACCTACTTACCTGTTATAACCTATACTTTTCCTTTACAGGGCCAATCACTTAATTTTTTAACAGCAGTGAAAAATAAGACCACAGACTATAGGATAGATTATATTTTAAATGTTAAAAGCATGAAATATTAAAATATATCCATATTAAGCAACTCAAATTGTTTCTTACATATTTTTTGCTTTGAGGGTTAGTTTGTATGAGAGGAAATCTTAAAATCAAATGAAATTTGTGTATAAGGTCAGCATTAAAGGAAAAAATAAGGGAAGGGAGAGGACTATGCTTTGATTTTCCTGTAGTTAAGAAGCAAAGTGATACTCTACATATTAAATGAATTATGTTTCTTGTGTAGCTTTACTTACTCTGTATACCAAAATTTCTATGTATATCAGGCAGTTTTTCTTTTTAATCTTCAAAGCAAACCTACACGTCAAAGATTTTCAAAACAACTGTTTTTCTTCTTTCATCTCCAGAATCATGGAGAAAGTTCTAATACAAGCTTCTTGAGGATATTTACCCTGCCTTTAATACGTTGCCCCTACAAGTCCCAGCATGTGGAGAGACTGGCGGAGAATAAAAGTCTCTCGTAGACTCGAAGCTGCCACATAGATGAAGATGACAAGCCAACTCTTCCTGTATTCACTAATGACATTTCTGGGGTCTCTGAGGCTCACTTGCTACTAGTACAGCACTTCTGAGAGTTATGTCTTTAGTATAGGACATTAAACAAAGAGACAAGGCCATGCTCATTTATGCATCCCTCCCCACCTAGCACTGGGCTTCAGAAATAAACAGTTGTTGACAAGAACTCACTGAAATCCACTGGAAGTGTCAAAAGCCCAACAGAAATTTTTAGAAAGTTGACAAGATTTTAAGTAATGGCAAGAATATCACCTAAAATACCATATATCAAACGCTTGAAGTGATGTACCAAACACTTACCAACTGCTAAACAACTATTATTTTGTTTCAGTATGGAGGACTGAATCAAAAACTGAACCTTTAGTATATTTTAATAACCTTTAATACCTACCTACTCTTCATCCCTAGCTGTGACTCTCTTGTAATTTTGTTTGTGAAATGAAGGCAGCATATTACCTACTTCAGAGTTGTTAGAGTAAATGAATAGTAATATAAATGTTTCGGAAATGGTAAAGCTATGTTACTTTCCTTTACTACTCTAAAAGCATCCACGATTTTATTATTTATAACTGATCCCAATTACTATCTATGATCAGTGCAGTCCAATTGAACTTTTTGCAACAATGGAAATGTTCTAAATCTGTCTAATAATATGTGGCTATTCAGCACTTAAAATGTGGTGAGAATTAGGAACTGAATTTTTAGTTTAAATATTAAATAGCCCATGTGGTCAATGGCTACCACAGTGGACAGCACAACTATATAGCTTTAGAAACATACAATCTTCTCATTATGAAAACAAAAATTGCAAGACAGAAAATTTGTTTTTTTTTTTCATCCGCAGTTTTCACCCTTGTCTTTATGGGATGGTATTTTTTTGGGGTTTATTATATAAAAATAGAAGACAACAACTTAGAAGCAAAACTCTACTTAGCACAGTTTATTTGGCAAGTGAGGTCTCCAAAATCTGATCAGCAAAACCTCATTTGAATACGGCTTATTTGGCAAATGAAGTCTCCAAAAACTCTCAATAAGCTGACACATAATAGGCTTTCAGCAAATAACCACTGAATGAAAGAAGGACAAAGGAGAGATTGCCTCTTCATACACATCTCTGTATACCTGAATTAAATGTTCACCTTGTTCTCCAACATTACCAGCAGACACATCCTTTATTTCCTGAGTGACAGACTACATGAAATGTGTCAGCTAGAATAGAAAATATGTTAAGACAAGGACCCTCCCCTCAAGAAGCTATAATCTATTTAGATGAAATACACAACAGAAAAGTTAACCAGTAGAGATCAACAGTCTCACACAAGAATACAAAAACCACCACGGAGAGTTTATCTTTAAAAGCCTGAGAACAAATACATCTGGAGAGGGAGAGAACACTGTTAGCCAGAGAGGTCTGAGAAAGCCAATTCAAGAGGAAGGATTTTAACTAAGTCTTGGAGGACTGCGAATATTTGAGCAGAGTGTAGGAGGAGGCAGGGAACACCGAGTACACTCGTTTTGCGATGTGGAAGGCTCAGGAAGGAAGAGTAGTTGGGGTTTGATTATGAACGGACTTAAATGGTAGGTAGGCAATGGAGTTTGAACACGACCTTGCAATGGAAATAATGGGGAGCCACAGCAGGTTAGAGACAGAAAACTAAGGTTGTAAAAGTATTTAATTATTCTTTCATTCAAAAAGCAAGCAGCTGGTCCTCACTGTATGTCAGGTACACTGCTAGGTGACAGAATTACAATGGTACCCATGGCATAGTTCTAACCTGAGCAGGGCTAAAAACATAACTAGGAAACAGACACAGAAACAACTTCAACACAATGTGACACATGGTAGTAGCAGAGTCATACGCAAAGTGCTAACAAGTATAGGTGGGAAAGTTTAAATCTAAAGTGAGGCGGAGAAAAGGGTCAGAAAAGGCTTCACTAAGAACAATCACTGAGTTAGACCTTGAAGAAAAAGATGGGCTCATCAGACAAAGAAGAACATGACAGATACCTACAGAAAAACCCTCAGGAAATATACAACTTGTTGGGAAGATCATATATCTGTGAAATTAAAGGACACTGAGGTAACTATATCATTCAAATAGAGAGAAAGGATCAAATCCTTACTAGTGCAGTGTTAAAAGGACAATGTTATTGTATAGCTCTATTTCAGGATTAATCAACATTTGTCTTCTCAACTATCAATTCAGAAGACTATGAAAGTCAAAACTATTGATGACAAAATACCAGAATACAGTAATTACAGAATAAATAACAGAATGAAGTATAAAACTGGTTACATAATCTGATGGTATTTTTAACTATGAAAATAAACACATTTGGCATTCAAGGTAGAAAGCTCATTGATTTAAAAAAATTCATCAAATTATCAATTGTGAAGGCTTTCTTTAAGCCAGACACAATTTCAACACTTTTCTCTGGCAGAAGGTGAAAAATGATAATGATGCAAAAGGGAGGAAAAATAACTTGGGAAAATGAAACGATTGTGCTTTAAAAAATGTCTTTTCTTCCAGGAAAGAGAGAAGAGTCCCGCCTTGCCTTTAAAAGCATCAGGTATACTTACTGGTTTCAACTTGACAATTGGATCCATTCTAATCACATATAATACTGTCATTAATTTACATCCCTATTTTGTCCTTTATATAGCACAGCACTCAATAAACACTTTTTTAAGAGAGTATTACCTATGATCATATACACGACATGCAGGAGAAATTCTGAAAGAGCTAATACTAACAATTACATTTTAAAATACACTATTGTTATTGGAAATCAAATATACCTGCTGTCTAAAATAAAACAAAGATGCAACAGAAAAAATAAAATAAAAAACCTGAAGTCAAGCTACAAAGCAGCTTCAAGAATTCCACTTAAAATCAAGGTAGTTTTGCTAAAAATAAGATGAACTCAGAGGACACAGTATTTGTAAAACATTTAATAGCAAAAGCTTAAAAAATTGATTATATGGACAAATTTTTATAATTTACCAAAGGTGTAAATTTAACTTTTAAAAACTATTAATTTAAATCACTAACACATCAATAATAAAGGTTGAATTACTAAGGTCTCGTGTAATGCTGTGTATATTTTTTAGAAAAAAAGTCTTCAAATATTATAATATATTCAAATTTTATCCAAGTGATTACTTGGGGTGGGGGAAAGACTACCAAAATGTATATCTAACTACACTATTAAAACCAAACACAGGTTTACTTCTTCATCTATTAGGTCAAAACAAGCTAGGAAATTTGCTGTTATTACTCTTAATATTTATGTAATTTTATAGTACTAATGATTCTTTTAGTATTTTTCCTTTGAAAACTTCGTATACTTTAAATTAGTTCTACTTTTGTCCTCAACTCATCAGCTGAGTAGACACACCAAAAACCAAACCCACTGCTATCGAGTTAATTCCGACTCATAGAGACACTACAGGACAGAGTAGAACTGCTCCCTAGGGTTTCCAAACAGCAGTTAGTGGATTTGAATTACTGACCTTTGGGTTAGCAGTTGAATGCTTAACCACTGGTGCAACCAGGGATCCCTGAGTAGACAAAGTATTAATAATTCACAAAAGGGAAGGACACAGAAAATTTGCTCAAGTTCACACCAAAGCCTGGCCAAGCTGGTCTTGGTGCTCAATGGTTTCAGTATGAACAGTTTCAGAAAGATCACTACATAAACTCATCTTATGATAGTTATCCTGACAATTAAAATTAAAATAACTATGAATCAATCTGTTAAAATATTCTAATTAATATTTTACTAAGGAATTTGATATAAGGAGTTATCTAAGTTCACAAATGCAGTTTGCAAAAGAATGGAGGGTGGCGTATTATGCAGAGAGATTATCCAAGAATACTAGGTGGAGGTATTCCAAG
The DNA here is from genome assembly GCA_030035585.1 of Dugong dugon. Taxonomy (NCBI): domain Eukaryota; kingdom Metazoa; phylum Chordata; class Mammalia; order Sirenia; family Dugongidae; genus Dugong; species Dugong dugon. The sequence goes on along the minus strand of CM057461.1, from coordinate 119,348,405 downwards.
ACTGGAATTCAAACTCATTCATTCATTTAAGGTATCCAGCACCTCTACTGTAGGTCGCTATGAGTCGGAACTGACTCAACGGCAACGTGTTTGGTTTTTTTGGTTGAGCACTTTTACGGGTCAAGATTAGTCCTTGCCATGGAGTACGTAACTCGGGAAAAGAACGATTTTCCTGTAGGAGTGATATTAATGTTTTAGTTCTATACTTGAGTTACAGTATAGGACAGTGAATTTATGGATTCATGCTGCTTCTACAGGAAACAGTATTCAGAGTTCTGAAAAAACGACCTACAAACAATATTTTGGAAGACTGATACCTGCCAATACTGTTTACAGACTTCAGATTGACATATATGTCTCCTCTGTCCACAGTCTGAGTTAGACACTTAACAGTTGAGTTGTTTATCACAGGTTCCCACATAATAGTAGTTCTTGTGATAGTCCAGTTTTGTTTTCTGTTTCCTTATTCAGTGCTTTTTTAAGCTGACTTTACTGCTTATTCAGTCATTGACAAATTGACAATAAGTAGAAAATTCCCATCAGTCTGAGATTCAAGGTAAAATTCAACGAGACCGTTTATACTAGCAGATGTCACAAGAGATTTTCAAAACATTCTTCTGTTTATTCTTAACAACGGAAGGGAACATTTTCAATAACAGATAATAAGTTTGGACTTAGAAAGGCACATAAATTGTATAAAGAATAAAAGAAAACCACAAAACACAATAAACTACAAGTACTGCTTTAAGAAAATGAAAATAAGAATTTACTAAAATGGCAAGTGTTAAGGCATAAATTATGATCCTTCATAAATAATGCAATTTCATTGGGATTAATTATTTTACACAGGCTATACGGTAAAGTGTTTCAAGAAATACAATCCAAAAACAAACCAAGTTTATGATTAAAACCTGATCTAAAATCACTATTCTATCACTGGTAGGAAGTACCTTCTCAGATACAGGTTTTTCCCAAATTAAGCCACTGACAGTGGTTAACACAGCTGTTGATCTAGACTCCAGCAATGTATTATGTAAGAAACACCTAAGCAAACAGTATTATTAGCTAAAACTCATTAAATACAAGATTTTGTACTAAGTTATCCATACACTTGCAGAACAATTTTACATGTTTATTTATACAGCAAACTTTTCAAGGACAATCCTTCCTAGTTTATGTGCCTTATCTTTCCCAACTAGCTTATAAAATCAATCACAGATTTCTTAGTGACTCCCAATACTGAATCCAACACAGTCTACAAAACTTGCTGGAGGAAATCATCTTTTTGGCCATGGGCCTAGTAAAGTCTGATATATGTTAGGGGACTAATAAATTTTGATTGAGCTGAACTAAAATGAATCACATATCTTTTTAAGAAGTATCTGAAATAGACAGGGACTGGACTAGACTGTGGGACATAAAGTGATACTCATGAGGAGTGTGTCTCTTAGCTCAAGGTGATACAAGAGACTAAACAGGCAGCTTCTGTCCGGAGGTGAGATGGGAAAGCAGAGAGGGTTAGGAGCTGGTTGAATGGACATGGGGAAATCAGGGATGGAGAGGAGGAGTGTGCTGTCGCAGTATGGGGAGAGCAATTAGGGTCACACAACAATGTATGTATAAATTTTTTATGGGAGACTAACTTAAAATGTAAACTTCATTTAAAATACAATAAAAAATTTTTTTTTTAAGTATCTGAAATAAAACACAATATCTCACACATAGTAGGACTCCAAAAGATATCTGAAGCATTAACTGTCTTCAGTTCCCTTGCTTTGACACCTAGTGGTACCCAGGAATAATAAGTTACCTCTAACTAGATCAGTCCTTATTTGCCACTCAACCCAGAAAACAGATGAGAGAAAATGTGATCCATTTCACTGCAAAGTGGTTATTACTGGTTTCTATTTTATGTAAGTGTTTACAATTGTCATAAAGGTATGGAAACTAAAAACCCTGTTCAAGCGTTTACTTTGATCATGACACTAAAAATTCATTTAATACTGCATACATTAGTATAACTGATTCTCCCCTTTGAAAATAATGTGCTTACTGTATTAGCAAAGGAATACCAAAACCAAACCCATTGCCATTGAGTTGGTTCCAATTCTAGTGACCCAATAGGACAGAGTACAACTTCCCCATAGGGTTTCCAAGGAGCAGCTGGTAGATTTGAACTGCTGACCTTTTAGTTAACAGCCTAGCTCTTAACCACTGCGCCACCAGGGCTCTGATAAAGAGATATAGGCAATCTTATGTTTCTGAACTACTGTTTTATGGATGTATACATATTAAAGTTCTATAGGGATTCTTTTTTTCTGTTTGTGAGAGAGAGCAGGGTCTGGAAGAAATTTTCTTCACTAATTTTTTAATTACTATTTTTTTTACAGAAGAGCACAAATCTAAGTAACAAAATCATCCTGTTAGAATCCACCACAACTTCTAAATACTGGTAGGTTATCTGTATGTAAAAATTAGAGTTGAACAAAAAGCAGCTACATTCTATAATGAGATATGAATCAATGAGTTCCTATGAACACATAGTATTCATGGAAAAGCAACATATTTTCAGAGGAATAACTCTCAGTTATTTAATTCCTTTGAGAATAAATCAAACCAGTTGGCTGATACGTTAAGTGGGTCTTTCTCATTTTAACAGGAGTACTCCCCTCTAACCATTATCCTAAATTCCCCTTCTGTTTCTATCCAACTTCTGGAAAATTAAGTCTCAATTGGGGGTTGAGCCTCAAATGGACTGGTTCTTAACAAGTGAGCTCAAGAGGGCAGGCCTGCAGCAGACTGAGAGGTAAACAGCATCCATGAGAAGAGGTGGCCATTACTCAGTCCCTGTGGACAGCTGCTTGTAGACCTCCCAAGCATGCTCGCTCCTTGAATACACCACTCTCACACAACAGATATTCAGCCACTGGTTCAGCCAGTATGGAATCACAAGGCTGTCCAACTGTAACACTTACATTTTCAGGAGGTGGAAATGTCAGGTATACAATTTCAATTTTATCCCTTTATCCAAGAGGATAAGTTGTAATAAATTCTTGAGAAGACAGTGCATTCTCACTTAAGAGGAAAAAAAAAAAAAAGTAACTGAATGAGAAGGCTTGATATTCTAAGGGTTGTGACATATAAGTATGTACTAGAACAATTCTAGACAGTATCTGGTCCAGCTCTCTCATTTTATAGAAGAGAAAACTAAAGCCCAAAGGAGTTAAACGACTTGGTCGTGAGAAACACATCTGGTTAGTGGCACAGCCAGGCCTAGAACTACAGCCTCTTGATATCAAACTACTGTCTGTTGATTTACACCAAGTATATTCCAAATCTTTTTCCTTCTGGTCTTTCTTGCTTTGGCACAGTTTCCTGCCAGATTTCAAATATTAACTTATTTTTTTAAAGTGTGATTAATGTCAAGAGAAAAGGCAGCTTTAAGAGTTAATTTACAAGCTTCATGTTGCTCCATAAATGGTTAACACTTTATAACATTTTTCTTCATGTACTGACTAGCAAATACACTGTATAAAATGACTACTCCTAGAATTAAAATGCAACCACCATATACATATTTAAAAGGCATGTTTTACATTTCACAAGTGTTTCCACTTTTGGCTCCTGCAATGTAATATTATCAGTCCTCACCTTTTAAAGATGATTGTTGATTAGGGAAGGAGCCTGGGTGGCACAGAGGTTAAGCACTCAGATGCTTACTAGAAGGCTGGTAGGTTGAACCCACCAGCCACACTGCAGGAGAAAGATGTGGCAGTCTGCTTCTGTAAAGATTACAGCCTTGGAAACCTTATAGGGCAGTTCTACTCTGTCCTACAGGGTCACTATGAGTCGGAATTAACTCGAAGGCAACAGGTTTTTTTGGCAGGCAGTTTATTAGGGTAGGTTTACCCAAACCTCCTACACTTGTTGGTTAGCGCAGTTAAGTGTTTCTAAGTATTGCCTCCTTCAAGAAGCCATAACCTCTACTATGGATTGAACGTGTTCTCCTCCCAACCCCCTAAAAAATATGCTGAAGTTCTGGTCCTTGGTACCTTATTTCAAGATAGGGTATGTGAAAATGTTATCAGCTGTGTTAACATGAGATCATAACAAAGGAGGGTGGATTCTAATCCAATCTGAGTTGCTGTTGTTACGGACCCTCGAGTCAGTTCCAACTCATAGCAACCATATGTACGACAGAACAAAACACTCCCCAGTCCTGCGCCATCCTCACAATCATTGCCATGTTTGAACCCATTGTTGGCGCCACTGTGTCAATCCATCTCATTGAGGATCTTCCTCTTTTTTGCTGACCCTCCACTTTACCAAGCATGATGTCCTTCTCCAAGGGCAAGTCCCGCCTGATAACATGTCTAAAGTACATGAAGCAAAGTCTTGCCACTCTCGCTTCTAAGGAGCATTCTGGCTGTACTTCTTCCAAAGCAGATTTGTTCATTCTTTTGGCAGTCTATGGTATATTCAATATTCTTTGCCAATACCATAATTCAAATGCATCAGTTCTTCTTCGGTCTTCCTTATTTACTGTCCAGCTTTCACAGGTATATGAGGCAATTAAAATACCATGGCTTGGGTCAGGCGCACCTTAGTCCTCAAAGTGACATCTTTGATTTTTAATACCTTAAAGAGGTCTTTTGCAGCAGATTTGCCTAATACAATATGTCATTTGATTTCTTTTTTAGTTTTTTTTTTTTTAATGGTACTTCAGATGAAGGTTTACAGAATAGTTTCTTATTAAACAGTAGTACACATATTGTTTTGACATTGGTTAACAACCCACAACATGTCAACCCTCTCCCTTCTCGACCTTTTTTTTTTGGTGAAAATATACATAGCCAAAGATACATCATTTCAAAAATTTCTACATGCACAGTTCAGTAACATCGGCTACGCTCTTCCAATTGTGCTGCTATTCTCACTTTAGATGAAGGTTTACAGAACAAAATAGTTTCTCATTGAACAGTTAGTACACATGTTGCCCTATGACAATGGTTAACAACCTCACAACACATCAACACTGTCCTTACTCAACCTTGGGTTTCCTATCACCAGCTTTCCTGTCCCCTTCTGCCTTGTAGCCCTTGTCCCTGGACTGCTGTGCCTCATTAGTCCCATTCTGTTTTATGGGGCTGTCATTTGACTTCTTGACTGCTGCTTCCATGGGCGTTGACTGTGGATCCAAGTAAAATGAATCCTTGACAACTTCAATATTTTCTCCATTGATAATGATGTGGCTTATTGGTCCAGTTGTAAGAATTTTTGTTTTATGTTGATGTGCAATCCATACTGAAGGCTGTAGTCTTGAATCTTCATCAGTAAGTGCTTCAATTCCTCTTCACTTCAGCAAGGAAGGTTGTGTCATCTGTATGCTGCAAGTTAATGAGTCTTCCTCCAATCCTATGGCTGTATTTTTCTTCATACAGTCCAGCTTCTCGGATTATTTACTCAGCATACAGACTGAAAAAGTATGATGGAAGGATACAACCCCGACACACACATTTCCTGATCTTAAACCACACAGTATCTCCTTGTTCTGTTCGAATGCCTGCCTCTTGGTCTACATACGAGTTTCTCATGAGTACAATTTCAAGATGTTAATGAGTCTTCCCGAATCCTGATGCTGCCTTCTTCTTCATATAGTCCAACTTCTTGGATTATATGCTCAGTATACAGATTGAATAAGTATGGTGAAAGGATACAACCCTGACGCATACCTCTCCTAATTTTAAGCCACACAGTATCCCCTTGTTCTGTTCGAATGCCTGCCTCTTGGTCTACGTACAAGTTCCTCATGAGCACAATTAAGTGTCCTGGAATTCCCATTCCTCGCAATGTTATCCATAATGTATTATAATCCACACAGTCAAATGCCTTTGCATAGTCAATAAAACACAGGCAAACAAAGGAAAGACAGCCACGTGAAGATGGAATTACAGTGCAGCTGCAAGCCAAGGGACACCTGGAGCTACCAGAAGCCTGGAGAGACAAAAAGGATATCCCTCTAGAGTTGCAGAGAACACGGCCCTGACAATATCCTGAATTTGGACTACCTGCCTCCAGAACTGTGAGACAATAAATTTCTATTCTTAGAAGCCACTCAATTTGTGGTACTTTTTTACAATAGTCCAAGGAAACTAACACACCTCCCTGTATACAAAGACCATCATAGTTAATCTTGGGAGTGGGGAGTGGGGTGGGGGTGGAGAATAAAACGCTGAAAATATTATGCTTTATCCTTTCCCCTCACTTCCCAAAATAATCTAAACAAACAAACAAAAAAAAAACTAAGATGAACTTAAAGGAAGTTCAAAAGTCTCAAAAGAGCAATTCAACTTACTTGTTGCTATGGATTTGGGATAGGAGGGGAGACAGGAACTGATTATGGACATGCCTGTTTAGGAGACCTTTTTTTCTTAAACAGAATAAAAAAGACACTGAGGATTATGGTAACCTTGAGCTGAAATGTATCTTAAATTAATACAACCAAACCTTGCGTTTTTAAAAGAAGGAAGCTATAGGCCAAATGTTAAATGGTTTGTCAAGATGGTTTAGAGCCAGGTCTCCTAATTTTACTGGCCCAAGGTGCTTTTCATCTCCCTCTCATGTTTGCAATCTAAGACAGCTTATAATGGACAGAACTTCAGATGCTGCCTATACAGTGTTTTCAACGTCTCTTTGTAAATGGGGTGTAGCTTTCGATGAAAAACTGCCATTACAAGTTCCAGGACATGCTCCAAAAGCTTACATAGTACCCTGACAGCCCCACTTCAACTACACATTTTATCTCACTTTCACATATATCATCTTTACGACAAAAATCTACACCCACTCTAAACATAATCTGGGACGCTAAGTATCAACTTCTATATCCTATATAAGTGGGTTCAGGCCTCTGAAAAGGGGCTTTCTCTCTCAAAGCAGATAGATGCCTGGTGGTGGTGTGGGGGCAGTGAAAGGGGCAGTTAGGGAAGAGCAGGATAAACACCCCTGGACATTTGCAACTCACTATATTTATTTATTACAAAAGATAACTGCAGAAGTCAAACACGCCTTGGCCGTTGAGCAAAGAGGATCACTAGTTTCCCTGGCTCCCTCCCTCCCTGCCCTTCATTTGTGTGTTTTGGGCTTCCAGGGCTATATGATTCAATATCTCCCTAGAGGGATTGGCACCCACCAAATCACCAGACATTATTCAATTCATAAAAAATACTTCACGGCAACCGGATTTAAAATATTTCAGAGACTTCCATATTTAAATTTATGTATTTTATAGTATTAAAATTTTACAATCTAATCCATAATGACATTTTATCATCTGCAATGAATCATTATATATGACTCACAATAAACTATAATATTATCAAGACTATGAATAATAAAATGACAAGTGATGTAGCCAACATTTCTTGGTGAAGCAAACGAAAAATAAATTTCGATTATGAAAAGAAAAAACAACTTAGGCAAATGAAAATGGAACGTCTACAGTATTTCTAAGTTTAATTGAGGAGCACCATTCTGTAATATCCCCAATTTAATAATACTAACATAGCCCAAAAGATTAAAGTAATTGCACTGAATTATTAAAGTGACAATCTTAGAAACATCTGAATATTGTACAACTTTTCAATAGAAATCAGTAAGCACATGGATTATTGCTCTTTGTCACATAGGGCTTGATCCCCTTACCCTGAAAGAACCCTAACATCTCTCACCACTGGGTATCAAACTGGGCAGGTAACTGCTATCATCAATTAACTAGCAGCATATGAAGCCCTACATTCATGTATCCTTAAAGTTTTGCTTCCTCTCTGTTTGCAGCTATTAGTAGTTACTGTTTTGCCGTGAAATAGTTAATTTTCCAAATATATCTAGTCTACTGGTGCTAGGCTTCAGAAGAATCACTTTATCCTTGCAGGAACAGCACTACAGAACCATTTCACACATCAAAGGAGTAATTATCTCCCAGTATACTTAAGGCGTGAAGGCAACTTCCAGAAGTGACATACAATTCCATGGATATTTATGCCCTAGAATAACCTACACTTTATCTGCCAATTAAGAATGAAGGTATGTAACCACTTTAGAATCAAGCAAGGTAAGGAAGTTACCTCTGACTAAAATGGAAAAAAAAAATGGAGCGTTCTCAAAATACCTTAATATTTCAAATGACTCGTGTAAGGGAATGGACTTACCAGATGGTTGGCATCATCCAAGGTATGAAAATTCTCTACTTAAATCAATCCCTGGTCAACAGCATAGAAATTACTCATTTTAAAAACTGGCAATAACTGGATTTTAAAGATTGAGACTTCAAAAATTTAAATTAAACTTTGCCAATTTGTATAGCTCAGAAAAGAACATTGTAATTCTGATTTAATATAGACAAACTAAATATTCAAGGTCATACAACTGCTAAAGTTTTTATTAAACTGAGTTTGGAGGTAATTCCTTTAAATTCAAATTATGTCAGAACCAGTCATAGAATTAGATTCAGTTTATTCAGGATGATGTGACCGAAGCAATAATTTATATATATTTTGTGGCTGAATACCAGTTGCTCCTACTTTCTTCCTCCCTTCTCTTATGCTTTCCATCACTACCACTGCTCTCAGATTTATCTCCATTCAAACACAGTATAGGTAAGGGTCAAGATAATTGGATACTAAGTTTCCCCAAATTAGAATCTTTAGTATAACATACAAGACACCAAATGCAGTATCCTCTTCTTATATAATAGTGGGGACAGGGTGAGGTAAGAAGGTACTTTGGTCAAAACACAGTTTATGCTATTTTGAATTTTGCAGGATTACTAGTTTTAAAACTTCCTCTCTTCAAGTATCTGTAACAAATAGAATACCATAATCTTAACCTACAGCAATAGACCTGAAAGTTTTTAATGCTACAGTTCTGACTGAAAGGTTTCTGAAGCAAGTGAAACTACCTGCACACGAGATCAGGTATATACAATATCTATATACTTGAACGGTTATTTTAATTTCTTATGCAGCAGAGAAACTCAATTTGCTTTTACTTTCTAATCTTCACATCAAATCAAATACGCACGTGTTAAACTCTACTGTAATATGATGTTGTTAGATAAGAAGTTTCCTCTTGGCATTTACAAGCACTTCTCAATATCCTCTACAGTGTTACTGGATACAAATTAAGTCTCTAAATTAGAAGGTCCACTGATTATGGACATACCTGAAATACAGTGTAGCAGCCAAAAAAACAACCTTTCCTCATGCAAAGTATTTTTTTCTACTTTCCTTTCCCTTGGGTCCTTTACTAAAAAGCTCTCATCTCATATTTTACAATGCCCTTGATTCACACAAAGTAGAAGACAGCTGATTTGTTAGGCAACTGACTATTTACCCAAATCTGATACAAAATAACCAAGTGTGGAAAAACTTACAGTATAGTCAACCTCCAAAGCAAACTGTGTCAAATAAAATCACATACAGTAAGCTTCTCCAACGTCCAGAAAAACTTATTTTGGACATTTGTTGTTCACCTTATCATGTTGCCATTTTCCATAATCATTTCTCAGGCACTAGAAATGAAGATGCTTCTACAACAATATAATGCATTCAAAAAGATAAGCATTCTTACCATTTCCTTTCTAAAATACAAGACTCTGGGACAATTCTAGAGAAGCATCTTCTGCCAAGGTTTTGCTTTTCTGCATTAAAGAAAAATTTGACTGAAATACATACTATTATCAATTTTACACATAAATGAGTTGCCATTCTTTAAAAGTTGTAGGGCTGCATTTATTTTTCTGTCAAACTTTAAGAACAGAAAGAACTGTGATTTCCACTAATAAATTATATCTTGAATTGGATATGATCGTACTGTCCCCGTGTTACTTCCCCCTTGTAACTGACACACCCCGAATTTAACTGTACCAGACAGTTCTATCTGTCCCATCGCTGCCCAAACACTGCTTCTCTGTCTCTATTCATTATGTATTATACGAGGTCTAAACACGGCCCAGCATGACAAGAAAAAAAATTACAATTCTTATGACAGCAAAGTGATGCATACGAGATCCCTCTTGCAATACATCCCCACCCATGAGCATTAACAGACATTTTTTAATTGAGCTAAAATATACTGGCTGCAACCTCATCACTCTAAGAACCTTTGGCCCCCTTTTTCCTTCAGGTTTTCAGAAAATCCCCCAAAAAAACCAGTCACTACACAAACCTTGCAAACCAAACTTAGAGAGAGCCTTGTGCAATGATCAATAACCTTGGCTACACCACCATCGGCCCCAAATTCAATCCTAGAGACCAGTGCAGCAAAAACCCAGACGAAAAGCTAGCCGGAGCCCAGCAGAACTGCCGCGCATCCCCCCTACCGCCCTCTCTGCTGCATGGAGCGAGGCAAGGAGAGGACAGTAGAGCGAGGCTCACCAGCTCCGAAGATGCTCCCGTGACCTCTGGCTGCGCGGCGAGAGCTGGGCCGGTAAGTCGCTAGTGCAGCCGTGCAGCCGCGGCGGGCTGTGTGGACTCGGCCCCTGGTGCATTCCTCGCATTCCAGCACAATCTGTCGCCAGCCGAGGAGCCGGTGGCGCGCGTCCCCCCCGGACACACACACACCTGCCTATTGCTGCGCCTCGAGCGGCCACGGCCGCCGCGGCGCCTCCACTGCCCGTGCTCGCTGTTTGTCGCACTCCACCAACACGCAGCCAAATCCCGGCCCCGCTGCCCGCCCCCTCGCTCCCCCGGCAGGGCGAAAGGGGAGTGGGCCCGGCTGCCCGAGCGGCGGACTGGGACACCCGATCTGCTAGGAGGGTGCTGCAGCTCCGGTTCAACTCCTGGCAGGGACAGGAGGAGGCAGAGAGGCAGGAGCGTAACCGGGGGAGGCTCAGGACTGAGGAACCGAGTGGGGTGGAGCATGAGGATGCGCGGCGAGCGGAGAGGGGCGCACTGGACCGAAGGGGTGGCCGGGGAGGGGGCGGGGGCGGAACAGGACCGGCCAGAGCGCGGGACTAGGGGGCGGGGGGAGGGCAGGACCGGCGAGAGTGCGGGACTACGGGGCAAACGGGAGACGGTGTAGGCAGCAAGGGCGTGGGAAGAGATGAGGGGGCCAGGACCGACAGACGGCTCCGAGGGCTGAAGAAAGCGGGCGCCCTGGGGTGCTGGGGTGCGGGGCGGCGTGCCAGGCGGTCAGGGGCGGGGAAGACACCGGGCAGACGTCCAGAAAGGCTCGGCACGGTGCTCAGGTTCGGGGCGGGAGACTCTGGATCCGAAAAGACCAACGTGGGGAGGCGTCGTGCGCTGCGTGTAGGGGAGACCAGGGGAGAGTAATCTCCGGGAAAAGCAAATGGAGGGTGAAACTTGTGCGCTTGCCGGGGGGAGGGGAGCAGGCAGGCGAGTGCGGGCAGGAACACAAGGCGGGGCAGGAAAGCCGAGGCGGCCGCGCGGCGGTGGGGACGGAGTAACGGGAGGGAGGCCCCAGCCCCTCCGTGCCCCTCGCAAGCAGGTCTGGCTCCTGCTCCAGGGCGTGGGGGCGAGAGCCGGGGTCTCGTGGGCAGTTGTCTCCGCGCGCTCCCGCTAGCCCGAACACTTACTTTCCAGGTTAGACAGCGGCCGTCGTCGCTCCGGGAATCAGGGACATCGGCGCCGAAGGGTCGCCGCTGCGGCACCCGAAAAATTAAAAAAGTGCCGCGGCCGAGCGGCCGCCCGCCCCTCCCGCCCCCTCCCCCGGAGCGGCTCTCCCACCACCCCGGCGGCGGCGGTGGCCAACTTGCCCCGCTACCCCGTGCCCATGGTGCCGCCTCCGCGGCCGGCGTTGACGAGGACTCAGCCCCGGAGCCCCCTCTGCTGCCCAGAGGCCGCCGCCACCCGCCCAGCCGCCAGCCCGCCTGCCCAGCCAGCCCTGGGCTCCCGGGAACGTCAGCACGCCGCCGTCTCCGGACCTGCTCCCCGCCAGCCCCATTGGTCGGAAGAAGAGGGCTGGCCCTCCCCATTGGCCCGGCCCTTATATTGAACGGGCCAATGGGAACTGCGGTTTCAGGTCGCCATAGAGACCGATGCTGTGAAGAGCGAGGGAGACTGGAGAAAGTGGGGAAAGAGGATGAAGGTGTCTCTGGCCTCTGGCGCGGGAGGGGGTGGGGGGGAAAAGTGCAAGGGAATTCTTGGGCCCTGGCTCTGAAATTTGGGGAAGGTGCTGCTTTGTTCTCCTGTCAACCCCAGCCGGGCATGGTAGGGTTTGTCTCTGGCGTCACAGGCAGGAACAACTAAACCTCTACAGGTATCGTTGACGGTGAGACTCAAAAGCAGGCTTTTCACTTCTCGTGGGTCTGGGGAGCCCCTGAGGTTGTGCCCTTTGACCTTTGACTTGTGCGCAGCTTCTGCTTCTCCAGGTGAGTTAGCACCCCATCCCTTATAAACAGCTTCCTCCTGATGTCACTGATCCACCTAAATTCCACTTATGCTTGTTCTTCCCAACTTCCTTGGGACGAATCTTCCCTCAAAATTTTGAGTCTCAAATTTATAGCGCTATCCAACGGAGACTCAGAGAGGATTTACTTTGGATGATATTTTTATAAGGTAACAGAATGCGGGATTGGAGGATGGATACCAAAGGGTCAGTACATGAGATAGTGTGTTCTTTGCTTCCCAAACGCAAGCCTCTGATCTTCCCCCATTGAAGGATATTTATTAAACATCAACTCGTGTATGCATTCTGCACTATGAGCTTGACAGGTGTGTGCTTTTTCTTTCAAAAGGTTACAGGCAGGGGAAAGACACAGGTGACAGAGCTAATCTTTCATGTCTTCTGATGATTTCAGAAGACAGTAAAGGAAATAAATTACAGTTGATGGATTTTGTTTTCTGGCTGTTTTCCAGGTTACCTCTCAATTTGATTTAAAAAAATGAACCGAAGCATGGAAGCAGTACACACAAAAATCTTGAGCTTTGATACCAAGTTCTATACTTCTTTCATTTAAAGGCAGTTTGTACTAGTTTGTCAATACTAGCTGGATTTTATTTTTTTGGAAATGACTTTGATATTTAGATACCACCTGTTAAAAATGGGACTTCATTAATATATTAGGCTTTTAAGCACTATATTGCTGTAGCATATAGCTACTGATGTTCTTAGGTTCCTTCATTTGGTGATTTTGCCATTTTTATATTCATCTCATTAGTAACAAGATTTAGTAGCATGTTTATGTCACTGTCCCTCATGTTGGAGGGACCATATTATGTAAAAATGCTGATAGGCTTGTAGAAATTACAAATACTATGTTGGGAGAAACAGATTAATGTGTGTGCAAGCTGTATGTGTCTAACTACTGTCCTGAATTTTAACCTGGATGATATGCTTTGGCATTGGTTTTTATCTTACTGTAATTGAAGACTATAAAAATAGGCTAAGAAAAATTAACACAGTGCCTTGTCTGGAAAAAAAAATCTCTCCACAATTTGTAGTTAAATGTGAACTTAGTTGACAATCCTTTGCAGGGTTGGACTGTGAAATGAGAAGGGAACAGCAGGGACTAGGAAGTGCTGTCTCATGCCATCATGGACATTAGCTCTTCATGCTTTTGAATTCTTCTGGATATTTTTGTGTGTTTGTTGGATCATAAAAAAATTAAAATGCAAATTTTTATAAATGAGATACATTCTAATATACTGATAGGTTACAAATTATTTGTGTTTTTTAATTTTACTAACAATGAATGGAAGATATATGTCTAATGCAAATAAAAGTATGGATATCTCCTTTTCTCTTGACTTAGGCTAGCATAGAAAGAAGAAACAAAGTAGTTAATTGACTTTTTACTTCAATAATCTTTTTCTTTTTGAATTTCTCTCAGATAGCTTGTTTGAGGTATTTCATTGTGTAATGATTAAAATGTTAGTTAAATCCACCATTGATATCATCGCCTGAAGTAAGTTGTCACTCAGTGTTGATTTTTTCTTGATACTCAGTTGAATTTTTTTTAACTTGCTCTTAAACTACCAAGCATTACTGAATAAGGTTAAGAAATCACTTGATTCCACTAAAAGCTCATACTATCCAGACTCAGATTGGCCCTCACTCATTCTCAAATCCGTTTCATCATAGTAGGGTGACTTCCTAGTACATCACCCAGGGCACTTCTACAAAACCTGTCCTATTTTTGTTATCCCCAAGCCCCCACTATACTGGGCCTTCCACCGACTATCTTTTAGATATTGTTGTTGTTAGATTCCATAGAGTAGATTTTCAACTCATGGTAACCCAATGTGACAGAGTAGGACTGCCCCATAGGATTTTCTAGGCTGTAATCATTATGGGAGCAGATTGCCAGGTCTTTCTCCCAAAGAGGCACTGGGTAGGTTCAAACCACCAACCTTTTGATTAGCAGCAAGTGTTTAACCTTTTGCACCACGAGGGCTCCTTTTTCATACTTGACTGAAATTATTCCTTTAACTTTCCTAAACCTCGGTCTTAATTTTCACACATTTCACACTTTTAATAGTCAGTCACCTTCTTCCCTCCTGGTTATACTCCACTTCTAAACATAGGCCATTCTCTATCTTTCAAGATTTTGCTCCATTGAGTATAATTTCTCTCTTAGATCATGTGTTACACCCTCTTCCAATTTTTTTTTTTTTTCCTCTTGTAAAACCACCTTCCTTCTATCCTACCTCCATCTTCATCTACTGGTCTTTCCTTTTACCAAAAAACAGTCTGAAAAGAATTTCCTGAGGATTCTACTTTTTAACCCCACAATGTAATTTTGGCCATTGAATACAACTGAAATGATTCTGTAGATTGTGCTCTTTCTCCTCAGAGTTCTAGCTCATTTTGCCAATAATGTTGTCACCTGCAAAAATGCTCTTTGCTTGAAAAGTTTCAATGCCCCATTTCCAGATTTCCAGTGAAGGGTGGAAACCTTTGTCTGCTAGCCTGAGGGTCAGTAGAGATACTAATGGCCTTCTTCAGGAGAGGAGGTATGTATCCTACTAACCACAATACCTTGGTGAGCCTAGGTGCTGGGAAGTGGGATTTTGGAGAGGGGCCTTTATGCTCAGGCTGACTGTGGAGCCTAGGACAAAGTTAGAAGAACTAAAGCAGTTTGGTGAGCTCCTCCCTCAAGAACAAAAGTAAACAGCACAAATCTGACTGATCTTTCAATTGCCATCATAGAAAGAAGTCAGCTTGAACCTTGCAAGATTATGAAAACCTTGTAACTTTCCAGTGTTTGTTATTTTCATATTAGCCCATGATGATTAACAGTAAATTCCTTAAAAACAATAGCAGAAGCGAAAAGCGAAGGAGGAACACTGTCTCTCTCCTTAATCTTGAGTGTCTGTGGAGGAGGTGGGAGCAGTGAAGATAAAAACTCCGAAAAGTACACTGATACTGATAGTACTTTTTGTTTTGTTTTGTTTTGTTTTTTAAGAGAAATAGTAAAACAAAGGCAGGTGGCAAATGAGGGAGTGAGAGCACTGGAATGAGTTGGGCCTGAGAAGGGGTTGTTGTTAGGTGCCATCGAGTTGATTTCAATTCATAGCGACCCCATGTGACAGAGCAGAACAGCTCTACCCCATAGGGTTTTCTAGCCTGTAATGTTTAGGAGATCAGATCACCAGGTCTTTCTCCCAAGGAGCTACTAGGTGAGTTACAACCTCCAAACTATAGGTTCAGCTAGCAGCCAAGCACTTAACCATTGAGTCGATTCCAACTCATAGCGATGCTATAGGACAGAGTAGAACTGCTCCATAGGGTTTCCAAGGCTGTAATCTTTATGGAAGCCAACTGCCACATCTTTCTCCCACTGAGCAGCTGGTGGGTTCGAACCACTGACCTTTCGGTTAGCAGCCAAGTGCTTAACCATTGCACCACCAGGGCTCCTCCCTTGAGAAGGATAAAAACAAACAAACAAAAACCCCATTGCCGTGGAGTCTGATTCATAGTGACCCTATAGGACAGAGTAATACTGTCCCATAGGGTTTCCAAGGAGCACCTAGTGGATTCAAACTGCTGACCTTTTGGTTAGCAGCCCTATTGCTTAGCCATTATGCCAGCAGGTTTCCCTCCTGAGAAGGATAGAAGAGCTTAATAATAGTTCTGTTTAGGTAGTTTCAGGATTGACTGTGCCCCACCCCCACCCCCATTCTCTGAATATGTAAATCTAGCCCTGCCCTTTGAGGCCCAGCTCAAGAGTTATCTCTAAAGCCTTTTCTGAAAGTTTCCTGACTATACCCTCTCTGGAGAGGGTGATTTCTGCACTACTGTATTATTGTGGTACATAGCAAGCTCTAACCTGTGGTGTAGATATTTGTGTGTGAGCCTTCTTTCCCATAGGATAGGATCCCTGTCATAGTCCTGACTGAATTCCCCTTGAAGCCTTAGACTACTGAAATGCCTCCCACACTAAGAAAAATCAACATGCATTCATCTTTTTTGATCCTTGGAGGGATTTGACTTCCAAAAATGAAAAATTGGAATGGATACTGTTGTGAGATAATTAGAAAGAGATGGAACTAGAGGTTCAATATGGAAAAGTGAGGTAAGTTGGAAGGCAGAGAAAAGTGGAGGTTTTTGCTATGCAGCCTCTAAAGCGAAAGGCCTCAAAACTCATTCCCACCAGGTTATGAGGGAGGAGGGTTGTGTGAGAAAGACTGACTGCATGTGCTTTGGCATGAAGTTATCATATTTAGAGCTAAGGCTATAAAACTCTACGTATTGGAGAAAGCAGTTGAAACTCAGCTTTGCCAAGGAGGTTAAATACAAGTTACCTAAATTTTTTTCCATCTCAAGCATCCAGGTTACTCTGTTTCTTGGAATACAATGAGATCCATGAGAATTTAACAACTTATAAAATCAGAAAAGCATGAAACATCTGGTATTCATAGTAGACAAGTTACCTAGTGCCTATACCCACAGCCCCTGAAGGAGGCAACCTCACATGAACGGTGGTGATGATTGTAAAACAGTCTGTATTTATAAAAAACATTGAATTGTGTACTTATAATGGGTGTATTTTGTGGTATGTAAATTATACCTCAATAAATCTATTAAAAATAAAACAAAAATAAATGATGTAAGCATATCACCTTAAAACTCTCATATCTGAGAAATGCAAATCAAAACTACCATGAGATACCATCTCACCCCAACAAGGCTAGCACTAATCCAAAAAACACAATAAATATTGGAGAGGTTGTAGAGAGACTGGAACACTTATGCACTGCTGGTGGGAATGTAAAATGGTACAGCCACTTTGGAAATGGATTTGGTGCTTCCTTAAAAAGCTAGATATATAACTACCATTAGATCCAGCAATCCCACTCCTTGGAATATATCCTAGAGAAATAAGAGCTGTCACATGAATAGATACATGCACACCCTTGTTCACTGCAGCACTGTTCATGATAGCAAAAAGATGGAAACAACCTAGGTGCCCATCAATGGATAAATGGATAAACAAATTATGGTATATTCACACAATGGAATACTATGCAACCATAAAGAACAACAATGAATCTGTGAAACATCTCATAACATGGATGAATCCGGAAGGCATTACGCTGAGTGAAATTAGTCAGTCGCAGAAGGACAAGTATTGTGTGAGACCACTATTATAAGAACTCAAGAAAAGGTTTAAACACAGAAGGAAACATTCTTTGATGGTTAACAAGGGTAGGGAGGGAGGGAGAGGGGTATTCACTAACTAGAGAGTCTACAAGAATTATCTTAGGTGAAGGGAAGGACAACACACACTACAGGGGAAGTCAGCACAACTAGACTAAACCAAAAGCTAAGAAGTTTCCTGAATACAAACAAACACTTCGAGGAACAGAGTAGCAGGGGCAGGGGCCTGGGGGCCATGGTTTCCAGGAACATCTAGGTCAGTTGGCATAACAAAGTTCATTAAGAAAATGTTCTGCATCCCCACTTTGGTGAGTGGCATCTGGGGACTTAAAAGCTAGTGAGCGGCCATCTAAGATGCATCAATTGGTCCCAACCCACCTCGAGCAAAGGAGAATGAAGAACACCAAAGACACAAGGAAAGTATTAGCCCAAGAGACAGAAAGGGCCACGTAAACCAGAGACTCCATCAGCCTGAGACCAGAAGAACTAGATGGTGTCCGGCTACCACCAATGACTGCCCTGACAGGGAACACAACAGAGAGTCCCTTGCGGAGCAGGAGAAAAATGTGTTGCAGAACTCAAATTCTAGTAAAAAGACCAGACTTAATGGTCTGACTGAGACTGGAGGAACCCCGGAAGATATGGCCCCTGGACTCTGTTATTCCAGAACCAAAACCGTTCCCAAAGCCAACTCTTCCTACAAAGATCAGACTGGACTATAAGACATAAAATGATACTCTTGAAGAGTGTGCCTCTTAGTTCAAGAAGATACATGAGATTAAATGGGCAGCTCCTGTCCGGAGGCGAGATGAGAAGGCAGAAAGCGACAGGAGCTGGTTGAGCGGACACAGGAAATCCGCGGTGGAAAAGAGGAGTGTGCTGCCACATTATAGAGAGAGCAACGAGGGTCACATAAAATGTGTGTATAAATGTTTGTATGAGAAACGAACTTGAGCTGTAAACTTTCACTTAAAACGGTTACATATATATGTGTATATATATATATATTACCTTAAGAAAACAAAAACTCTTATATCTAAACAGTAAATTTGGAAAGAATTTTCTAACATGTTTGAAAACCTTCCAAATGACATTTCAGTGGATTTAGACCCCACTTGTTTAAAAAAAAAAAACTAAGCAAGGAAAACTGATAGACATCACCAAAAACCAAACCAAACTGGTTGATGTCAAGTTGATTCCAATGCATAGCGACCCTATAGGAGGACAGAGTAGAACTGCCCCATAGCGTTTTCGAAGAGTGGCTGGTGAATTCGAACTGCCAATCTTTTTTGTTTTTTTGATTAGCAGCGGTAGCTCTTAACCACTGCACCACTAGAGTTCTGATAGACATCAGGGAAGGTAGACATTTACTAGAAAAAAAAGACTAAATTACAACCTTTGCATAATTGGTGGATGGAATTGAAATTTGATTGTCATAATTAAGTACATAAAGCCAATTTTGCACTTCTTCCATTTGAATCTGCATATGTATTTCAGCTGTGTTAGCCCTTAAAGTCAAGTATGGGCAGAAACGAGGCCTTCAAACAAGTTTCTTCTGGTTCGAACCCCTGTGAAGAACTGACGTTTTTAACAAGTTCCCCGCTGATAATTTGCATTTCCACTCCAGATATACTGAATCAGAATCTACATTTTAATAAGAGCCCCAGGTGAGATTCTTATGTATAACTTCCTGGGACGTTGTTAGAAATGCAAAGTCTTAGCAGGGGTTCAAACCAGAACAAACTGGTTTGAAGCCCTGGCAGAAACAGACCTTAGAACCTGATTTCCAATCCTTCTATCACCATGAATTAAACCAAGACTTTCAAGATAATGAAGCAGTTTCAATCACATAAACCTATTGCCATCTAGTCGATTCCAACTCATAGTGAACCTGTAGGACAGAGTAGAACAACCCCATAAGATTTCCAAGGAGCAGCTGGTGAATTCAAACTGCCAGCCTTTTGGTTAGCAGCCAAACATTCAACCACTGTACCACCAGATCTCCTTTCAATTACATAGTTTTCACTAAAATTTATTGGCATTAACAGTACTATATTAATAAATTAATACAAATGGAATAATTGTTTCATTAATAAACACCTTACAATTAAGATATTAATGCCATCTTTTTTATTGTCCTTATGAATTTTATGTGTTTATATTTTACAATTTGGAAACCCTGGTGGCATAGTGGTTAAGCGCTATGGCTGCTAACCAAAAGGTTGGCAGTTCAAATCCACCATGCACTCCTTGGAAATGCTATGGGGCAGTTCTAGTCTGTCCTTGGGGTCGCTATGAGTCAGAATTGACTAGATGGCAACAGGTTTGGTTTATTTTTATTTTATAATTTACATAATGTTAGCACAATGTTATACTTAGAGAATTTAAAATAATTATTACACTTATACAAATAAAAAATAAATTTTGTAAACATGCTCAAAAGATGTTTAGTAATAGAGATGTGTGATCAGAAATGTTTGGAGAGATCAGTTATAGTAGACTATCTTTAGGTAAAATGTTTATTCTTTCCCCCGTTTTCATTTTTTTTTTCTTTTCTGTCTACCCCAGGTAGTAGAAATTAGTCTTTGGAAGATTATGTTCTAATCTTATTCTCTGACTGTTTTCTTTGGCTTGAAGAGCAATTAGATCATTTACCTCCAATAAATCACATTTCAATCTCTAACATCATCAAAGACACTGATCATTATTGTGAGCCGACCTGATAAAGGTCAGTGAAGTCTAGGTGGTATTGAAAAGAGTATTCTTCTTTTGACACATCCAAGTGATGTGGAAGTGAAACAAATAACAAAAATACAATGGAAAGGAAGCCAAGAAAATTTCTATAAATTAGAGAATTTGACAAAAGAAAACAAAATCTACCCTACAGAACTGATATATTTTTGTAGTCAATAGAAAACCTGCTTTCAGATCATAGGTCTTCAATGATTTATTATTTGGTCTTATAAAAGTCATTTATTTTTCCATTGACTCAATCCTATGTCTATGAAAATGAGACTCCATTTCTCATCAACATTCATTATTAACTTTAAAACTAAAAAAAAATTAAGCTATGTAAACTTTTGAACTTTTCATATGGTATGTTAACTGTACTTGTTTCTAACATAAACCTAGGGGTCTTTGGTATCTAAGAGTTTATTTCAGAAAAGGTTTCTTCATATCTAATTTACATCAACTCTTCTTTTTGCTTCCTTCCTTATATTTGTTAACATCAGGTAAAATTTTCTTTATTAACTAGTGTAATTTGAAATACCAGAGGTAACTTAATCATCAGCATTTTTTTTCAGCTTCTTGTAAATCTTCCCTCTCTTTTTTGAAGCCACTAAAAAGTTTACTCATAGGCTTATGTTAGGTGGTATATGATAACATTATTCATGAAATATACTTTAATATTTCAATCTAATGTTTATTTCAATTATCAGCTTTCTGAATTTATAGAATTTTAGAGCTGGAAAGACCTTAAAGATTATGATCCAACATTAAAACTGGTAATGTAACTTCCAGGCTAGGACTTTTTCCACCAAAATTCTCAAATAATAAGAAATTAATAAGAGCTGTGCATTTCACTGTGTTTGCTATATTTCACTGTGTGTGTAAAAATTTTCCAAAACTAAAATAATCTCCATTTTGAAAATTTTATAGGGATAAAATATTAGAAGGACAAAAATCATGCAGTTATACCAAGAATTCTTCTCCCTGCATTTAGAAATGACTATTTTATCTATAGGAGTCCTGGTGGCACAGTGGTTAAAGCGCTCAGCTGCTAACCCAAAGTTGGGCAGTTTGAACCCACCAGCTGCTCTTTGGGGGAAAGATGTGGCAGTCTGCTTCCTTCCGTAAAGATTTACAGCCTCGGAAGACCTATGGGGCAGTTCTTATCTGTCCTTTCGGGTCACTGTGATTTGGAATCCACTCGACAGCAATGGGGTGGGTTATTTTATCTATTCTGCTGTTCTACAATATTTATTGACTACTGAGAACATGATAACTTGAAGTATTTTGTGTTTAATCTTCAATGTGTATACACTGTAATTTTTAAAATGTTTTTGAAATTGAGTTGTAACCTGTTGATTACCACTTACCTATGTTTTAAAAACTGACCAAGTGTGTTTGATGTAGTTGGTGAGAGAGTACTGAGCTCAAAGTCAGGAGGTCTAGGTTTTAGCCTTGCCTGTTCTGCGTGCTTCCTCAGGTCTTAAAGCATCTAACCTCTCTGGCCCTGTGTTTACTGATCTGTATTTACTGGATCAGTCGGACTAAAATCTTTTTGAGACCTAGGTTAATTCATGTATAAAATGCATAATCTCATTCTACATCTTGGTTTTGTTTTTCTTTGAAAACCAAAAAAAAAAAAAAAAAAAAAATCCAAACCCATTGCCATCGAGTATATTCTTTGATAAGAAATTTCCAAAAATATTTATCCCTTTGCTAGAGCCCTTAAGTCTATTTTTACCACCCTCTTTGTTTTCTTCTTCTTTCTACTCTTTTTCGTTGTTCAAGATCTGCCTCTTCCTGTTACTCCCACTCATATCATGCCATCCCTTCCATCCCTTTAGGACTTTGCTTTACCTTAACAAGAGAACAGCTGTTATATCATTGCCCAGATAGTTCTCTGCTCATTGAAGAGCCACAGCCTGTGAATTGTCCCTCTTCACTGATGAGAGGAAGTAGAATGGCGAGTTTATGTGCACGGGATCTGGAGTCAAAATGCTTGGGTTTGTATCTGACTGCTGCCACTCAGCAGCTGTGTAATCTTGGGCCTCAGTTTCCTTATCTGCAAAATGGGGACAACAGTTTTACCCAAACATTATTATGAAGATTAAATGAGTCAAAATAGGTAAACAGTGCCTGGCACATAGTAACTGCTTAGTAAATGTTTGTGATTATTGCAACCAGACCATGTAGACCCTCATAAAATGTTAAACACTTCAGCACAGGCAGGTAGAGGAAAGGATAAAACTGAGGCAGCGGAACAGAGCTGGGTGAATGGAATGGTGTGTGCTTACAATTTGGGGCCTTTTCTGCAACACTATTCCCTACTCCCTGCTTTTTCACCACCATTTTGCTAGAATGTAAATGTTGGGCAAAAGCATGATGAAGAGGAAGACTGGCATGATTTGTGGGTGATATTCCTTTCATTTAATTTATAGGAATGGTTACCTATGGTAACTTTTTCTCCAAACAGATTTTCTGCTTGAAACATGACTTCTATGTTTTCTTCCATAATTCTAAACTGGCATGCCATAATTATTATACTCTGTACTTTATATTGAATTATGGCACAGATTACTTCCTTATAGTAAATTCTGGCACAGATTACTTGATTTATCCAAAATTACTCAGCTACTAGGTAGCAGACCTCCATGTGTCTGTCAGTTTGTCGTACTGTGGAAGCTGGCACGTTGCTCTGATGCTGGAAGATATGCCACCGGTATTCAGATACCAGCAGCATCACCCATGGCCAACAGGTTTCAGCTGACCTTCCAGACTGAGACAGACTAGGAAGAAGGACCCAGCAGTCTACTTCTGAAACGAATTAGCCAGTGAAAACCTTATGAATAGCAGCAGAACATTGTCTTATATAGTGCCAGAAGATGAGCCCCCTCCCCCAGCTCCCCCGTTTGGAAGGCACTCAAAAGACGACTGAGGAAGAGCTGCCTCCTCAAAGTAGAGTTGACCTTAATGACACGGATGGAATCAAGCTTTCAGGCCCTTCATTTGCTGTTGTGGCACGACTGAAAATGAGAAGAAACAGCTGCAAACATCCATTAATAATCGGAATGTGGAATGTACAAAGTATGAATCTAGGAAAATTGGAAATGTCTAAAATGAAATGGAACACATAAATATCGACATCTTAGGCATTAGTGAGCTAAAATGGACTGATATTGGCCATTTTGAATCAGACGATGATGTGGTTTACTATGCCAGGAACAACAACTTGAAGAGGAATGGCACTGCATTCATCATCAAAAAAAATTTCAAGATCTATCCTGAAGTACAATGCTGTCAGTGATAGGATAATATCCATAAGCCTACAAGGAAGACAAGTTAATATGACTATTATTCAAATTTACACACCAACCACTAAGGCCAAAGATGAAGAAATTGAAGATTTTTACCAGCTTCTACAGTCTGAAATTGATCAAACTTGCAATCAGGATGTATGGATAATTACGGGCGATTAGAAAGCAAAAGTTGGAAACAAAGAAGAAGGACTGGTAGTTGTAAAATATGGCTTGGTGATAGAAATGATGCCAGAGAATGCATGATAGAATTTTGCAAGCCCAATGACTTCTTCATTGCAAATACCGTTTTTCACCAACATAAATGGCAACTATACACATGGACGTCACTAGATGGAATACACGGGAATCAAATCAACTACGTCTGTGGAAAGAGATGATGGAAAAGCTCAATATCATCAGTCAGAACAAGTCCAGGGGACAACTGTGGAACAGACCATCAATTGCTTGTATGCAAGTTCAAGTTGAAACAGAAGAAAATGAGAACAAGTCCACGAGAGCCAAAATATGACCTTGAGTACATCCCACCTGAATTTAGAGACCATCTCAAGAATAGATTTGATGCATTGAACACTAATGATCAAAGAGTAGATGAGTTGTGGAATGACTTCAAGGACATCATACATGAAGAAAGCAAGAGGTCAGTAAAGAGACAGGCAAGAAAGCAAAGACCAAAGTGGATGTCAGAAGAGACTCTGAAACTTGCTCTTGAACATTGAGTATTCAAAGCAAAAGGAAGAAATGATGAAATAAAAGAACTGAACAGAAGATTTCAAACAGAAGACAAAGTATTATAGTGACACATGCAAAGAGCTGGAGATAGAAAACCAAAAGGAAAGAATACGCTTGGCATTTCTCAAGCTGAAAGAACTGAAGAAAAAATTCAAGCCTCGAGTTGCAATAGTGAAGGATTCCATGGGGAAAATATTAAATGATGCAGGAAGCATCAAAAGAAGATGGAAGGAACACAGAGTCATACCAAAAAGAATTGGTCGATGTTCAGCCATTTCAAGAGGTAGCATCTGATCAGGAGTCGATGGTACTGAAGGAAGAAGTCCAAGCTACGCTGAAAGCATTGGCGATAAACAAGGCTCCAGGAATTGACGGAATATCAGTTGAGATGTTTCAACAAATGGAAGCAGTGCTGGAAGTGCTCACTCGTCTATGCCCAGAAATTTGGAAGACAGCAACCTGGCCAACTGACTGGAAGAGATCGATGTTTGTGTCTATTCCCAAGAAAGGTGATCCAACTGAAAGCAGAAATTATCAAATAATATCATTAATATCACACAGAAGTAAAACTCTGCTGAAGATCATTCAAAAGCGGCTGCAGCAGTATATCAGCAGGGAATTGCCAGAAATTCAGGCTGGATTCAGAAGAGGAGGGGGAACCAGGGATATCATTGCTGATGTCAGATGGATCTTGGCTGAAAGCAGAGAATACCAGAAGGATGTTTACCTGTGTTTTATTGACTATGCTAAGGCATTTGACAGTGTGGAGCATAACAAATTATGGATAACATTGTGAAGAACGGAAATTCCAGAACACTTAATTGTGCTCATGAGGAACCTGTACATAGATCAAGAGGCAGTTGTTTGGACAGAACAAAGGGATACTGCATGGTTTAAAGTCAGGAAAGGTGTGCGTCAGGGTTACATTCTTTCACGATACCTATTCAGTCTGTATGCTGAGCAAATAATCCGAGAAGCTGGA
Organism: Dugong dugon; assembly: GCA_030035585.1. NCBI lineage: Eukaryota > Metazoa > Chordata > Mammalia > Sirenia > Dugongidae > Dugong > Dugong dugon. The sequence continues at coordinate 119,323,025 of CM057461.1, read as the reverse complement.
CTGTATGAAGAACGGGGCATCAGGACTGGAGGAAAACTCATTAACAACCTGCATTATGCAGATGTCACAACCTTGCTTGCTGAAAGTGAAGAGGACTTGAAGCACTTACTGATGAAGATCAAAGACCACAGCCTTCAGTATGGATTACACCTCAACATAAAGAAAACAAAAATCTTTACAACTGGATCAATAAGTAACATCATGATAAATGGAGCAAAGATTGAAGTTGTCAAGGATTTCATTTTACTTGGATCCACAATCAACACCCATGGAAGCAGCAGTCAGGAAATCAAAAGACACATTGAATTGGGCAAATCTGCTGCAAAGGACCTCTTTAAAGTGTTGAAAAGCAAAGATGTCACCTTGAAGACTAAGGTGTGTCTGACCCAAGCCATGGTATTTTCAATCACACGATATGCATGGGAAAGTTAGACAATGAATAAGGAAGACTGAAGAAGAACTGACACCTTTGAATTGTGGTGTTGGAGAAGAATATTGAATATACCATGACTGCCAAGAGAATGAACAAATCTGTCTTGGAAGAAGTACAACCAGAATGCTCCTTAGAAGCAAGGATGGCAAGACTATGTCTTTCATACTTTGGACATGTTGTCAGAAGGGATCAGTTCCTGGAGAAGGATATCATACTTGGTAAAGTAGAGGGTCAGCAAAAAAGAGGAAGACCCTCGAGGAGGTGGATTGACCCAGTGGCTGCAACAATGGGCTCAAGCATAACAATGATTATGAGTATGGCGCAGGACCGGGCAGTGTTTCCTTCTGTGGTACATAGGGTGCCTATGAGTCGGAACCAACTTAACGGCACCTAAAAATACAGGTGGCAGAACTGGGATTTGAACCCAGGTAGTCTGTTTTCACAGTCCACGCTCATAAACAGTGTATTACATGAAAGACTTAGAACTGAATTTCCTATTTATGAATTATCCAAAGTTCTGGCAAATCTTTCTTTTTTCCTTCTTTATATCTTCTCTTCCAAAATTGAATGCTAGCATGAAAATGAGGTATATTTTTTTTTAAGTCAACTTTATTCAGGTATAACTTATATAAAACAAAATGTGCCCATTTAAAAAGAATTTTTTATGAGTTTTGACAAATGTATACACCCACATAAGCACCAATATAATTATTTTCATAACTTCAAAAGTTTCTTTTGCTGCTCCTCCTCAGGGAACCACTGATCTGGTCTTTGTCCCTGTAGATTAGATTTGTTTCACATAATGGAATCATATAATGTGGGGTTTTTTTGTGTCTGGCTGATTTTACTCAGCATAATGAGTGCATGCCATACTGTTGTGTGTATCATTGGTTCATTCCTTTTTTTTTTTTTAATTGCTGAGTAATATATACCGCAATGTGTCTATGCTTCTACTCATTGATGGACATTTGAGTTGTCTCAGTTTTGGTTATTATGAATAAAGCTTCTATGAATATTTGTGTACAAGTCATTGTGGAGGCAAACGTGCTTGTTTTCTCTTGGAATTGTTGAGCTCCATGATTATTTTATGTTTAACTATTTAAGAAATGCCAAGCAGTTTTCCAAAGTGGCTGTTTTAGTCATCTAGTGCTGCTCTAACAGATATACCACAAGTGGATGGCTTTAACAAAGAGAAATTTATTCTCTCACAGTCCAGTAGGCTACAAGTCCAAATTCAGGGCATCAGCTCCAGGAGAAGGTTTTCTCTCTCTGTCGGCTCTGGAGGAAGGTCCTTGTGATGCGTCAATCTTCCCTTGGTCTGGGAGCATCTCAGCGCAGGAACCTCAGGTCTATAAGACGTGCTCTGCTGCTGGCACTGCATTCTTGGTGGTATGAGGTTCCCATGAGTCTCAGCTCCCTTCTCTTTTTTATATCTCAAAAGAGATTGGCTTAATACACTGTCCAATCTTGTATACCTCATCAGTATAACTGCTGCTAATCCATTTTATTACATCTTAGAGTTTACAACACATAAGGAAATCACATCAGATTACAAAATGGTACACAATCATACAGTACTGAGAATTATGACCTAGTCAAGCTGACAGATATTTTGGGGGGACACAATACAATCCATGACAGTGGCTATACCATTTTATACTCCTACCATCAATGTATAAAGTTACAGTAGCTTCACATCCTTGTTAGCATTTGGTGTTCTTAATGTTTTAAATTTTAGCCATCCTACTGTTTGTGTAGTAGTATGTTATTGTGGTTTAAATTTACATTTCTCTGATGAAAAAAGATGTTGAGCATCTTTTTATATGCTTATTTGGCATTTTTATATCTTCTTTTGTGAAGCTTCTGTTCAAATAAATGCTCCTTTTTATTGGATTGTTTGTCTTACTATTGAGATATGAGTCCTTTATATATTCTGGATACAAGTTCTTTGTCAGTTACATGTATTACAGATATTTTCTCCTAGTGTTTCATTTACGTTTTAAGTTTCTGAATAGTATCTTTTGAAACGCAGAAGTTTTAATTTTGATGAAGTTGCCGGTATATAATTTTTTTCTTCTATGGTTTGTGCTTTTACTGTGTTATCTGAAAAATCGTCACCTACTACAAATTCAAAAAGATTCTCTTCCATTTTTTTCCTAGAAGTTTTATAATTTTAGCTGTTATGTTTATTTTTGTGTACAGTGTGAAGTAAGGTTTGATTTTTTTTCATTTTTGTCCCATAGATATCCAGCACCATTTGTTAAAAAGACTGTTCTTTCTCCCTTGGAACTACCAAGGCACAGTTGTCTAAAATCAATCGACCATATACATGGGACTTATTTCTGGACTCTTAATTTGTTGCCTTGATTTATATGTATATCCTTGCACAAGTACCACAATGTCTTAGTAATTGTAGATTTTATATAGCTCTTAAGATCAGATAGTGTAAGTCTTCCAACTTTGTTCTTTCTTTTCAAAATTGTTTTGTCTACGCTAGGTCTTTTGTCTTTCTATACAAATTTTAAGATCAGCTTGTCAATTTCTATTTTAAAAAAGACAACCAGTAGATGGATCAGATTGACACTGATTCTGTATAATACTGTGGTAGAAGTGACAACAATGTAAAGTTTTCTGATCAGTGAACATGACATGACTCTCCATTTAGATCTTCTTTAATATCTCTTGGGAATATTTTACAGTTTTTAATATATATATCTTTAACATATATTATTAAATTTATTCTTTAGTATTTCACAGTTTTGATGCCGTTATAAATGGTATTTTTAATTTTGTGTTCCAATTGTTCATTGCTAGCATGTAGAAATACAATTGATTCTTGTGTATTGACCTTATATTCTGTGACTACTAAAGTAACATATTAGCCCCAGTATCTTTTTTTTCCTTTTGTAGATTTTTTAGTATTTTCTATGAGCTCAGTTACATTGTCTGTGATTAAAGACAGTGTTAGGTCTTTCCAACCTCTCTGTCTTATTTCATTTTGCTTACCTTATTATACTTGCTAAAATACCAGAATGATGTTGATTAGAAGTTGTGTAAGTTGACATGATTACCGTGTGTCTGAGTGTGAATGGAAAGCATTCCATCTTTTACCATCCAATATGATGTTTACTGAAAATTTTGCATACATGTTCTTTATAAGATTAAAGAAGTTTGTTTGTAATTTTAGTTTGTTCAAAATTTAGTCATGAATTGATGTTGAATTTTGTTGAATGACTTTTCTGCATCTTTTAAGATGATCATATGGTTTTTCTACTTTATTCTGTTAATATCGTTAGTTAAACTGATTGATGTTCAAATGTTAAACCAACACTGCATTCCTTATTTTATATATATATATATAGTTAGATTCAATTTGCTATTTGTTAAGAAGTTTTGTGTCTTTGTTCCCTGAGGGGCAGTGGTCTTTTTTTTTTTTGTTTTTAATTGTACTTTAGATGAAGGTTTATAGAACAAATAGTTTCTCATTAAACAGTCAGTACACATATTGTTTTATGACATTGGTTAACCTCACCATATGTCGACACTCTCCCTTCTCGACCTTGGAGGACCTTTTTTTTTTTTTGGTGAAAATATACATAGCCAAAGTTATACCATTTCAGAATTTCTACATGTACAATTCAGTGGCATCAATTACATTCTTCCAGTTGTGCGGCTGTTCTCACTATCCTTTCCAAATTATTCTATCACCATTATCTTCAACTCACTCCCCACTAGGCTTACCATCAAAACTTTTGAGTTGCTGTTGTCAGTTTGATCTCACATAGTTAATTTTTTTTTTTTTTGTACCTTAGATAAAGGTTTACAGAACAAATAGTTTCTTATTAAACAGTTAGTACACATATTACCCTATGACAATTGTTAACAACCCCATGACATGTCAACACTGTCACTTCTCAACCTCAGGTTCTGTCTTAGGCTGGGTTCTCTAGAGAAGCAAAACCAGTAAAGTGTATAAATATATATACATAGAGAGAGATTATATCAAGGAAACAGCTGATGTGATTGTAGAGGCTAGAACATCCCAAGTCCGTGGATCAGGGTAGAGGCCTCTCCCAAGTCACACAGCTGCAGAAGCTGGCAAGCCCAAGATTGGAAGGTCGGAGAGCAGGGCTCCCACTCACAGGCTGTGCAGATCGACGAATCCCAGGTTCGGCAGATAAGCTGACAGCTCAGGTCCCAAGAACGGGAGATAAGACGACACAAAGCAGCCACAGGATCCAGAGAGAGCAAAAAGCCAGAACGTCTACTTATATACGGATGCAGGCCACACCCCCAAGGAGACTCCCTTTCATCTGATTGGCTACTCACAGTATATTCAATCATGGGAGTGATTACATTAAAACACGGAGAATCATGGCCCAGCCAAGTTGGCACACAATCTTAACCATCACAGTCCACCCCTTGTCAGCTTGGCACATGTACACATCTCCTTAAATCATACATAATCTCTGAATAAAGGCAATGAGAAAGTCATACTCGCGCCTAACATGATGCATCTACCACGCGTACAATCGAAAACACACTAGCCCCATTTACAGCTTATATTTTATAAGTGAAGGGAACAAAAACATTCGATGCACACATACAAAGTACAAATACTCAACAATTACAGTCCCTGTTTCTGCAACTGGTCACGTGGCTGTAACTGGTATTTAGAACTACCTTCTTCCACCACCCATTCTGTATTTCCTTTTCCCGCTGCAAGCACCTTGGCTGGTTGTGGTTCTTTACCTGGTGGGGTGACTCAAACCTTCATTCCTGAAGGGTCTGTGTCGTTAGTAGTCATGTCAGAATTAGGTTGCTGTAGTTTTCCATTGCCTTTAATCACAGGGCATGGTAGTACTAAGAGACGCCCCAAGGAATCTCCTGCATTCCAGACATACTCTTCTTTACCTCCATTATGTACTATCAATCTTATTTCCTCTTGGTAATCAGGATCAAACACACCAGTCAGTATGGTAACTCCCTTCTTTGCCTGTTGAGCCAGAGGCATAAGGAGCCCAAAGTGGCCAGGTGGCATTCTTAACTTCCAGTTCAATGGAATCAGTGATGTGTCTCCAGGTGGGAGCATTCCTCCCTTTGGAACTAAGACCTCTAGGCCTGCAGAGCATAAGGTCGAGGGGACAGGAAGCAAAAATCTTGCAAGTGGGTCACTAGGGGTAATAGTGAGTGGTACCACTCCCATTTCCACCCCTTGATTCCTGGACCCGTGAATCCTGGCTATGGGAGAAACAGCACCATATATTGGATGCTGGGTTAAAGCATATACAGCGTCCTGGAGAACATCGCCCCAACCCTGCAAGGTATTGCCACCTAGCTGGCACCGTAATTGTGTCTTTAGAAGGCCATTCCATCGTTCTATCAAGCCAGCTGCTTCAGGATGAAGGGGAACATAGTAAGACCAGTGAATTCCATGAGCATGGGCCCACTGCCACACTTCATTTGCTGTGAAGTGAGTCCCTTGATCTGAGGCAATGCTGTGTGGGATACCATGACGGTGGATAAGGCATTCTGTAAGTCCACGGATGGTAGTTTTGGCAGAAGCATTGCGTGCAGGGAAGGAAAATCCATATCCAGAGTAAGTGTCTATTCCAGTAAGGACAAAACGCTGCCCTTTCCATGATAGAAGTGGTCCAATGTGATCAACTTGCCACCAGGTTGCTGGCTGATCACCTCAAGGGGTGGTGCCACATTGGGGACTCAGTGTTGGTCTCTGCTGCTGGCAGATGAGGCACTCAGCAGAGGCTGTGGCCATGTCAGCCTTGGTGAGTGTAAGTCCATGTTGCTGGGTCTATACATAACCTCCATCCCTGCCACCATGGCCACTTTGTTCATGAGCCCATTAAGTAATGGCAGGAGTAGTTGGGGAAAGAGGATGAGTGGTTTCTACAGAACGCGTCATCCTATCCACTTGATTGTTAAAATCGTCCTCTGCTGAGGTCACCCTTTGGTGAGCATTCACATGAGACACAAATATCTTCACGTCTTTAGCCCATTCGGAGAGGTCTATCCACATACCTCTTCCCCATAAATCCTTGTCTCCAATTTTCCAATCATGTTCCTTCCAAGTCCCTGACCATCCAGCCAAACCATTGGCCACAGCCCATGAATCAGTATATAATTGCACATCTGGCCATTTCTCCTTCCAAGCAAAGTGAACAACCAGGTACACTGCTCGAAGTTCTGCCCATTGAAAGGATTTCCCTTCACCATTGTCCTTCAGGGAGGTCCCAGAAAGGGGCTGTAGTGCTGCTGCAGTCCACTTTTGAGTGGCACCTGCATATCGCACAGAACCATCTGTAAACCAGGCACGAGTTTTCTCTTCCTCAGTCAACTGATCATAAGGAACTCCCCATGAGGCCATAGGTACAGACTGGGAGATGGAAGGTAATGTAACAGGAGTGGAGACCATGGGCATTTGGGCCACTTCCTCATGCAACCTACTTGTGTCTTCAGGTCCTGCTCGGGCCCGATCTCGAATATACCACTTCCATTTAATGATGGAGTGCTGCTGTACACGTCCAACTTTATGGTTCTGTGGGTCAGACAACACCCAGTTCATGATGGGCAGCTCAGGCCTCATGGTGACTTGGTGTCCCATGGTTAAGCATTCAGTCTCTACTAAGGCCCAGTAACAAGCCAAAAGTTGTTTCTCAAAAGAAGAGTAGTTATCTGCAGAGGATGACAGAGCTTTGCTTCAAAATCCTAAGGGTCTGCACTGTGATTCACCAATAGGGGCCTGCCAAAGACTCCAAACAGCATCTCTATCTGCCACTGACACTTCAAGCCCCATTGGATCAGCTGGATCATATGGTCCAAGTGGCAGAGCGGCTTGCACAGCAGCCTGAACCTTTTGCAGAGCCTTCTCTTGTTCTGGTCCCCACTCAAAACTAGCAGCTTTTTGAGTCACTTGATAAATAGGCCAGAGTAGCACACCCAAATGAGGACTATATTGCCTCCAAAATCCAAAGAGGCCCACTAGGCGTTGTGCCTCCTTTATAGTTGTGGGAACAGCAAGATGCAACAACTTATCCTTCACTTTAGAAGGAATGTCTCGACATGCCCCACACCACTGAACCCCTAGAAATTTCACTGAAGTGGAAGGTACCTGAATTTTTGTGGGATTAATCTCCCACTCTCTAGCACGCAAGTGTTTTACCAGTAAGTCCAGAGTCATTGACACGTCTTCCTTACTAGGTCCAATCAGCATAATGTGATTAATGTAATGGACCAGTGTGATGTCTTGTGGAAGGGAAAGGCAATCAAGGTCCCTGCAGACTAAATTATGAGATAGGGCTGGAGAGTTGTAATGTAGCCCTGAGGTAGGCAAGTGAAGGTGTATTGTTGGCGTTGCCAGCTGAAGGGAAACTGCTTCTGGTGGTCCTTTGAAACAGGTATGGAGAAAAAGGCATTAGCCAGATCAATAGCTGCATACCAGGTACCAGGAGATGTATTAATTTGCTCAAGCAGTGAATTACATCTGGAACAGCAGCTGCAATTGGAGTCACCACCTGGTTAAGTTTTCGATAATCTACCGTCATTCTCCAAGATCCATCTGTTTTTTGCACAGGCCAAATAGGCAAGTTGAATGGGGATGTGGTGGGGATCACCACCCCTGCATCCTTCAAGTCCTTGATGGTGGCAGTAATCTCTGCAATCCCTCCAGGAATGTGGTATTGCTTTTGGTTTACTATTTTCCTAGGTAGAGGCAGTTCTAATGGCTTCCACTTGGCTTTTCCTACCATGATAGCCCTTACTCTGTTTGTCAGGGATCCAATGTGGGGGTTCTGCCAGTTGCTGAGTATATCTATTCCAATTATGCATTCTGGAACTGGGGAAATCACTACAGGATGGGTTCGGGGACCCACTGGACCTACTGTGAGAGGGACATGAGCCAAGACTCTATTAATAATCTGACCTCCATATGCCCCCACTCTGACTGGTGGGCCACAGGGATGTTTTGGGTCTCCTGGAATTAGTGTCAGCTCAGAGCCAGTATCTAGTAATCCCCGAAAAGTTTGATTATTTCCTCTTCCCCAGTGAACAGTCACTCTTGTAAAAGGCCGTAGATCCCTTTGTGGAAGGCTGGGAGAAAGATTAACAGTAAAAATTTTTGGCAGTGTATTGGAGTCCTTCCTTAAGGGGATTCAGCCTCCCCTTCATTCAAGGGGTTGTGGGTCTTTAAGCTCGCTCAAATCTGGGAATTGATTGAGGGACCGTGACTCTCTATTCTGGCAATTTGAGTTAGACTGCTGTTCACCTGACCTAGAATTCATTCGTTTGTATAGATCAAGTAAATATTTAGTAGATTTCCTATCTACACTCCTAGGGGCACCATGACTAAGTAGCCAACGCCATAAATCCATACGAGTCAGACTATTCTGATTACTACTTTGATTCCTCTGTCCATTACTGTAACCACGCCCACCTTGTGTTTGTCGATTGAGCGCAGCCACTTGGCCCCTACTACCACAGGGTCCAATCAGCCCCATTGTAGTTAGGTGTCTTAATTCAGTTAAGTTCCCACTGTCAAATCTGGCTTACATAAAACAGCAATCACAGCAGTCTTCCAGGGTGCTAGAGCTCCCTTCACAAATTTGTTCCTCACAGTTGTGGTAAAATGTGTGTCCTCTGGACACTCCATGTGTGGGTCTGTGGGTCTAACTTGATAAATCCACTCTAGCATGCCAATTTCCCTAAGCCTTTGGATACCTTCTTCTACAGTATACCAAGGCAGGTCTGGTACTTCAGTTTGATTTAGTGTCGGCCACCTCATAATCCAGGCTTCAGCAACCCAACCAAATAAACTATTAGATCCTTTCCTAACTTCTCTAGCTGAAACATTAAAGGAACAGTCTGTGCTCAGTGGACCCATATCAATAAACTCAGACTGATCCATCTTTATGTTCCTTGCACCATTATCCCACACCCTTAATAGCCATTCCCACACATATTCCCCAGGTTTCTGTTTGTACATATTAGAAAACTCAAGTAGTTCTTTTAGAGTGTAGCGTACCTCCTTCTGGGTCACACTTTGTACTTCACCTTTTGGGGCTTACTGGGACTTAAGCCTAGTTATAGGTCTAGAAGCCAGAATCGGTAGTGTGGAATTGTTCTGAGAACATTCAGCATTATCTTGTAAAGCATCTGCCTCAGTCGATGCTCCAGGCAATGACTCAGGCAAGTGCTCTTTAGAGGCAGCTGGGCTAGGGCTAATTTCCTCAGATGGGAGTGGAGGGGCTAATGGTTTTTCTGGGCAAGGTGGTTTAGCAGACAAACATGAAGTAATCTCTTCAGATGGGACTGGTTCTGCTGGCAGGAGTGATTCAACAGAATTTACAGGCTCAGTGTCCCCAGCTTCCTGATTATCTGCCCATATGTCCCCATCCCAAGTCTCAGGATCCTGTCTCTGCCCAATCAATGCCCTTACTTTAACCTCAGACACCTCTCAAGGTTTGCAATTGAGCTGGCATTGTAATTCAGCCACTCTTACAATAAGACTCTGGGTTTGGTTTTCAGCAATTTCGGCTCTGTTACTACAAGAAATAAGGCTTTCTTTCAAAGCACAAGTGGAAGCCTTGAGGTCATGTATGTGGCACTTGAGCGTTGACTCTGAAGCCCTGAGTGCGTCTCCTTCCTTCATCAGTTTGTCTAGCGAAAGTAGGAGAAACCAACCAGCTTCCTTATACTTTTCATTCTGACAAAGCTGTAGAAAGATATCACACATGTGTTCACCCTGAGCCTCACCTTTCACCAGTACCTGATCTACCCGTGGTGATATTTTGCGTATTTGTATCGCCACCTCACTCCATGAACTAGCAGTGACCTCTTTACTGCTGGAAGCAGAGTCATCAACGTCTTTATGATTAACCAGACTTGAGAACCAATTTAGAAAATTCATCCTTACAATTTTGTTTCTCTAGAACTACTCCCGGTACCAAATATCTTAGGCTGGGTTCTCTAGAGAAGCAAAACCAGTAAAGTGTATAAATATATATATAGAGAGAGATTATATCAAGGAAACAGCTCAAGTGATTGTAGAGGCTAGAATGTCCCAAGTCCGTGGATCAGGGTAGAGGCCTCTCCCAAGTCACACAGCTGCAGAAGCTGGCAAGCCCAAGATCGGAAGGTCGGAGAGCAGGGCTCCCAATCACAGGCTGTGCAGATCCACGAATCCCAGGTTCGGCAGATAAGCTGACAGCTCAGGTCCCAAGAATGGGAGATAAGACGACACAAAGCAGCCACAGGATCCAGAGAGAGCAAAAAGCCAGAACGTCTACTTATATACGGATACAGGCCACACCCCCAAGGAGACTCCCTTTCATCTGATTGGCTACTCACAGTATATTCAATCATGGGAGTGATTACATTAAAACACGGAGAATCATGGCCCAGCCAAGTTGGCACACAATCTTAAACATCACAGGTTCCCTGTCACCAGCTTCCCAGAACATTGGTCTTAATTTTCTTTTCCTGTAATTTCTTTTTTTCAGTTTTGGTATCAGAATAATGCAAACCTTCTAAAAATATTTGGGAAGTGTTCCCTTATTTAATTTCTGAAACTTTTGTTTTTAAGCATTGGTATTATTTATTCCTTAAAGTTTGATAGAATTTATCAGAGGAAATATCTGAGCCTGGAATTTTCTCTTTGAGAAGGTTTTTAAATAATATAATTAATAGATATTAGGTTTTTCGATTTTCTATTCTTCTTGAGTCAGTTTTGGTAATTTTCGCCATTCAAGATTTTGTACATTACATCTAAGTTCTTGACTATCTTGGCATAAAGTTATTTATAATATATTCTCTTTTTATTCTTTCAGTATGTGTGTGGTCTGTAGTGATGCCCATTCTCTCATTCCTAATATTGATCTTTTGTAACTTCTCCCCTTCTATCTAGAGGTTTATAGATTTTATTAATCTTTCCAAAAATCTAACTTTCAGTATCATTTATTTTATTTGCCTGTCTTCTATTGTAGGATTCATTATGGATTGAATTGTGTCCCCCCAAAATGTATGTCAACTTGTTTAGCCATGATTCCCAGTATTGTGTGGTTGTCCACCATTTTGTGACCTGAGGGGATTATCCTAAGTGCTGTAAATCCTAACCTCTGTGATGTTAATGAGGCAAGATTAGGGGCAGTTATGCTAATAAGGCAGGGCTCAATCTAGAGGATTAGGTTGTATCTTGAGTCAATCTCTTTTGAGATATAAAAGAGAGAATTGAACAGAGAAGAGAGGGACCTCCTAATACCAGTAGAGGGACCTCCTAACACCAAGAAAACAGAGCAGAGTGCATCCTTTGTACCCGGGGTCCCTGCACTGAGAAGCTCCTAGACCAGGGGAAGACTGATGACAAGGACCTTACCTCAGAGCCAACAGAGAGAAAAAGCATTCTCCTAGAGCTAGCACCCTGAATGCGGACTTCTAGCCTCCTAAACTGTAAGAGAATAAATTTCCCTTTGTTAAAGCCATCCACTTGTGATATTTCTGTGACAGCAGCACTAGATAATTGTCTTAGGCTGGGTTCTCTAAACAAGCAAAACCAATAAAGCATATAAAAATATAGAGAGATATAAAGAAAGATTTATATCAAGGAAATGAGTCACGCAGTAGTAGAGGCTGGAACGTCCGGAGTCTGTGTGGTCAGGATAGAAGCTTCTCCTGATTCACGTAGCCACAGGGGCTGGCGAACTCAAGATTGGCAGGTTAGAGAGCAGGGCTCTTGCTCACAGGCTGCGAAGGAAGATTGATGAATCTCAATATCGGAAGGTAAGACCTCAGGTAAGCTGCTAGCTCAAGTACCAAGAACCAGAGGTCAGACTAACAGGAGCCAACTGCAGGATCCAGAATGAGCAAAGCCCTTGAGTCTTGCCAGAATGTCCACTAATATTCAATGCAGGCCACACACCCAAGGAAACTCCCTTTCAACTGACTGGCTACTCACAGCAGATGCCATCATGGAGGTGATCACATTATATCAAATCTCATCATGGAAGTGATGACAACATCATATAACTGCCAAACTATGTCATAACTGCCAAACCACTGAGAATCATGGCCCAGCCAAACTGACACACAACCTTAACCATCCCAATAACTAAGACAGGGTTTTTCAAACAATAGCCCCCAGGCCAAGTCCAGCTCACCACCTGTTTTTCTAAGTAAAGTTATATTGAAACATAGCCACACCCATTTATTTACTTATTCCCTATGGCTGTCTTCGCATCACAAATGAGTGTAGTTGCAACAGAGAGCTTATGGTCCACAAAGCCTAAAATACTTACTATCTGGCCTTTTATAGAACAAGTTTGCTACCTCTGTTATATTTTATTGATTTCTGCTTCTATTGCTATCATTTTTTTCCTGTGCTTACTTTGGGTTTAATTTGCTCTTTTTTCTTCTAGTTTATTGAAGTGGAAGCTTATAAATTAATTTTGGACTTGTCTTCTTTTTCTAATATGAGCAGTTCAAGCTATCACTTTTCCTCTAAGTACTATTTTAACGGTATTGCGTAAATTCTGATGTATTTTCATTTTCATTCAGTTCAAAGTATTTCCTAATTTCCCTTCTGATTTTTACTTTGACCCATGGGTTATTTAAAAATGTGTTATTTATGGAAACAACAAAATGCCCATTATATAAGCAAAGCAATTACATATAGCCATTGACGTCGAGTTGATTCTGATTCATAGCGACCCTAGAAGACAGAGTAGAACTGCCCCATAGGGTTTCCAAGGCTGTAATCTTTATGGAAGCGTAGTGCCACATCTTTCTCCCATGGAGTGGCTGGTGGGTTTGAACCACTGACGTTTTGGCTATCAGCCAAGCACTTAACCACTGGGCCACCAGGGCTCACTCTCTCTGTATATATATATATATGTATATATCAGCAAAATAAAAAGAATAAAATATTGATACATACAACATGGATGAAAATCAATATAATTATAATGAATAACAGAGCCATACACAAAAAAGTACATAGTGTATGATTCTGTTTATGTAAATGTCTCGTAAAATACAAACTAATCCACAGTGAGAGAATCAGATCAGCAGTTTCTTGGGGATGAAGTTGTAGAGAGGGACAGGAAGGAGTGATTACAAAGAGCACGAGGAAACTTTTGAGGGTGATGGAGATGTTCATTGTCTTAACTGTGGTGATGATTTCATGTGGATTGGAACTCTCCACCTTTTGATTAGCAGCTGAGCTCTTAACCACTTTGCCACCAGGGCTGCTACATATGTCAAAGCTTATTATATTGTATACTTTAGGTATGTGCAGTTTTTTGCTTATCAATTACACCTCAGTAAAGCTGTTTTTAAACTGTGTTGTTTAATTTCCAAATTTAGGGGGATTTTCCAGATATCTATTTTTTATTCCTAATGAAATTCTGTTCAGAATTTGATTCTGCTAAGACAACATATTCTATATGATTTTAAACCCTGTAAATTTTCTGAGACTTGTTTTAAGGGCTAATGTATGATCTGTCTTGGTGAATGTTCCATTTGTACTTGAAATAAATAAATATTGTTACTAGTGGGTGGAGTGTTCTATAAATATCAATTAGACTATATTGGTCGATAGTGTTGTTTAAATCTTCTGTATACTTACTGATTTTCTATCTGCTTTCTCTCAGTGACTCAGAGAGGAGTGTTGAACTCTCCAGCTGTAATGTAGATTTATTTATTTATTCTTTTAGTTATGCCTGTTTTTGTTGCAGGTGCAAACCCATACAGGGTTATTGTGTCTTCTTAATGAATTAACCCCTATATCTTTATGAGAAGTCCCCCTTAGCCCCTGGTAATATATATATTGTTCTGAAGTCTACCTTATTTGATAGTAATATAGTCACTCCACTTTTCTTATATTTAGTATTTGCATGGTATATCTTTTTTCCATATTTATACTTTAAACCTATATTTGTCTTTATATTTAATGTTAGTTGCTTATGGATAGCATATAGTTGTTTTGTTTTTATCTAGTTTAACAGTCTTTGCTTTTAATTGTAGTGTTTAAATCATTTACTATTGATATAATTATCAATATGGTTGGGTTTCAGCCTATTATTTTGCTTTTTTTTTTTTTTTTTCCTGTTTGTACCATCTGTTCTTTGCTCGTTTTCTTTGCGTATTTCTGCTCCTTTGGATTATTTTTTAGTATTCCATTTTGTCTCTGCTATAAGATTATTGGTTGTAATCTTTTTTTTTTTTTTGGTGATTCCCCTAGGATTTACAGTTTGAGTCATCACAGTTTGTCTTTGATGATATTTTATCACTTTATGTCTAATATATGACCCTTACCACACAATATTTTCATTTCACTCCTGCCATCATTTGCCATCGTTATCATTTCTTTTTCTTCTACATATGCTGTAAGTTCCACTATACATTGTTTGTACCTGGTGTCATTTTATTTCCACCTGAAGAACTTTCTTTAACATTTCTTGTAAGCAGGTCCCCTGGCAACATAATCTCTTAGCTTTTGTTTATCTGAAAAATTCTTTATTTTGTCTCCATCTTTGAAAGATATTTTCAGAGTATAGAATTCTAGGTTGACAGGGTTTTTTTTCCCCCCAGCACTTTACAGATGTTGTGTCATTTTCTTCTGACTTGCATAGGTTCTGACAAAGACTCTGTGATCATTCTTGTCTGTGTTCCTGTGTATACAATGTGTCTTTTTTCCCTGGATGCTTTTAAGATTTTTCTCTTCATGACTAGTTTTCAGCAACTTGGTTATTATATGCCCTTGTCTGGTTTTCTTAAAGTTTGTTATGCTTAGAGTTTATTGGGATTCTTGGACCTGTTGATTCATCAGTTGGTCTGTGATACTCAATTGTGTCCAGAAGCAGAAGTTTGATTTATTATTCTTAATATTGTTGTTACTCTCTTAACCTCTAAGAATGATCCTTAACAGTTTTCATTTTGGCACAGTGCCACAGTGGTTAAGGGCTATGGCCGCTGTCTTAGTCATCTAGTGTTGCTCTAACAGAAATACCACAAGTGGATGGCTTTCACAAAGAGAAATTTATTTTCTCACAGTCTAGTAGGCTAGAAGTCCAAATTCAGGGCATCAGCTCCAGGGGAAGGCTTTCTCTCTCTGTTGGCCCTGGAGGAAGGTCCTCGTCATCAGTCTTCCCCCAGACTAGGAGCTTCTCTGCCCAGGAACCTCAGGTCCAAAGGACGTGCTCTGCTCCCGGTGCTTCTGTCTTGGTGGTATGAGGTCCCCCATCTCTGCTTGTTTCCCTTTCATCTTTTGAAAGATAAAAGGTGGTGCAGGCCACACCCCAGGGAAACTCCCTTTACATTGGATCAGGGATGCAACCTGGGTAAGGGTGCTGTTACAATCCCGCCCTAATCCTCTTTAACATAAAATTACAATCACAAAATGGAGGACAACCACACAATTCTGGGAACTGTGGCCCACCCAAATTGATATACACATGTTTGGGGGGACGTAATTCAAACCATGACAGCTGCTAACTGAAAGGTCAGCAGTTCAAATCCACCAGCTGCTCCTTACAAACTCTATGAAGCAGTTCTACTCTGTCCTATAGGGTCACTATGAGTCAGAATAGACTCAGTGACAACGGGTTTGGTTTTGTGTGTGTGTGTGTGTGTGTGTGTGTGTGTGTGTGTGTGTGTGTGCGCACGCTTATGCATTGAATATTGTTCACTCCTTCTTTCTTGAAAGACAATCTCTTGATTTCTGAAATCCCATATTAATCTAATTTTCATACTACCTCTCATCATTATTTTAAGACTCCTTTGCAGGCTGCTTATCCTCTACTTGCACATTATATCTCAGACTTTTTCAAGGTTTAGTTTTGGGTACTGTTTTCTTTTTATCTCACATCCTTTTTCTGGGAAATTTGTCTGTAACAACAATAAAGATTAGCAAGGGCCCTCAAACTTCTTTCTCCAGCCTATACCTCTCTTCCATGTTTTAGACCCTGCTGCCTGCTTGGATACTTCTAAGGTAACTCAAAGTCAAGTTAATGAAATTGTGATCCACCCCACCCCCCCAATCCTGACTCCAGCTCCTCTTTCAATGTTTCATATTTCATTGAATTGTACCTCCACCCCATCGAGTTGTGCTGGTCAGAAACTTAAGAGATAACTTGGACAGTTTCCTTTCTCTCATGCCCCTGCCATCCCCTACCCTGCCTCATTGTATATTGTCCCCATCAGCAAGTTCTGTCATTTTTGCTTCTTAGAGTCTTTTGATTCCATCCATTTCTCACCATTGCCACTGAATAAGTCCGAGCTAAATATCACCTCTCATCTACTGTTACCTACTGTTAACAATCTCTTATCTGGCCTCCTTATATCCCCTCTAATCCTCCACCCGAATCAGTGTTCAATCCTCTAGTCTAAAGTGACTTTCCAAAATGCAGATCTGAGTGTATCACTCTCTTTTGTCTTAAAACTCCTCAATAGAATCTCATTGATTTTAGGCTAAAGACCCTAATCCTTATACAAGGCCTAAAAGGCTCTGCATGTTTTGGCCCTTGCCTGCCTCTCTTGCTTTTTCTCTTACCACGTTGCCCCAACTCTTGATTCTCCAGCCACACTGGCTATCTTTAAGTTCTTGGAAGATGCCACCTTCTTTCTTGCCATGGAATCTCAGCACATGCAGTTTCCTTTGTTTGGGATGTCCTTACTCACCCCCTTCTCCAGAGTAACTCTTATTTATCTGTAGATCTCAGCTCATGTCACCTCTTCAGGAAAGCTTTCCTTTCTCTCTAAATACACACTTGATGTGTAATTGTATAAGACTGATTATGTCACTGCTACTTTTTTCCCCGTGGAAATAAGCTTCATGTCCTCAGCACTAGGCACTGGATAAATATTTATTGAATGAGTGAATGAATAAGTCAATGATTGCCTTTTTATTTTTATAGACTTGTAAACATGATAGATCCTAAATGAAATTTTGTTGACCATTTTATGAATTATTGCCTGATGTGCATCATCATTTCATATATTCTGAATGACAGTTTATTTATAGCTTTTTAAAAATAAGGTTCATATTTCATAGAAAATAATAGCATGGAAGAATTTAATTTCAAGTAAACTTTCATTATTAGGGAAAATTCTTTTTTTTGTTTTAATATGGTTGAAAAGTTTCTAGTTCTTGTTTGCTATTTGTCTTTCCAGGAGGAAAAGACCTATTTTCAAAATATTGCAGTCAGTTTTCAATTGTACAGCTTGTATATTTTCAAAACCCTTGCATCTCACTTTATCCATTTTACTCGATAATAATTGACCAAAAAGAACAGCAGAATATTTTTAAAAGAATTAAAATTCAAGAAGTCTCTATTGAGATGGATCATACTGAGATATTAACAATGCTCATTTGTTCTCTTAACATATGTTTATTGGGTGCCTCTAATGTGTCAAATACTCTGGGGGATGCATCTGTGAAAAAAAAAGAAGACAAAAACCCGTGCCCTCATAAAGCTTTCATTATAATGGTTGGCTGTATGTGGTCACATAATGGGGTTTCCTTTTCTTTCTTTTGCTTAACTGTAGTTTCTAATTTTTTAAAAATGAGCTTAAATTGATTACTTTATGATAAAAATAAATTCATTTTAATTTTCAGAAGATGGTGTTACCTCTTGATTGGTAACCATGTCAACTGTTGGTTTTCATCAGTGCTCAAGGGATCAGGGGATAGAACTACATCAGAATCACTTCAGGAGATTTTGCTAGAGGGCTATGCAAAAGGTCTTGCATTTTGCTACCAATTCCTCCCTGTAGTGACACCAGAATCCCAGAACCTGGGAGGTGGGGAGGTGGAGACAGTAGTATCTAGCAAGGGAAATGCGTCTGTAGAGGTCATCCTGGCATCTCTGCCTTTTCACATACAACACTCCTTGATGCCTGAGCTTTACCCTGTCAGTGCATTTTCATTGTCCAGGTTAGCCACCACTTATTATCTCATACGTGCCTACTCAGTGCTTTAGAGTATCATTAATCTTTAGAACAGGTATAAGTGGTCATTACTATTTCTATTTTACAAATTAAAAAATTGAGGCTAAGCGAAATTAAGTGAATTGCCGAAAGCCATAGTTAGTAAGTGGCAGAGCCAGGATCTATGAAGCTCCAAAACCTATACTCTTTCTGCTCTTTTTTTGTGAGCTAATTTCTTTTTGTATCATAGAAAATTAGAGTTGATTTTACATTTTATGACATAAAATTGAATGACAAGATTATCTTGTGAAGGAATGGGTTTCTTTAAACTACTGTGACTCATTCTTAATATAACCTTTCTAAGGTAATTAAATTTTCATAGAGGTATTTGATGACTTTATTATTAGGCATTGTGTGTTTCAATTCTTTAGAAATCAATAGAATTATTCTGATACTTGCTTGTTTCCAAATATTAAAAGCCAAGTAATTTAAGCATGTTAGCTCAATTAGTTAGAACATGATTTTGGTATTGATCACCATATAATTCTTTTGACCTCCCATGGTCTGGAGTGGGGGGAGCCCAAAGCTAAAACCAGTGTTACTCCTGGCTCACATTTGGGCTGTTATATCCTCTAATTTTGAAAAGCAACACACAAAGCCAAGTCTATATTCTGCTTCTATATAGCCCTGAAAAAAATTGAGTAAGATGATTTTTATAACTCCTTTCATTGTTCTCAAAGTTAAAATGTATGTTTTTGCTTAATATGCATATATTCATTCACTTATTCATTCATATAATTAACATTTATTATTTCCTGCATGCCAGGATGTAATAATAAACCAAACCAAACCCACTGCTGTCAAGTTGATTCTAACTCAGAGCAACTCTATAGGGTTTCCAAGGCTGCAAACCTTTACAGAAGCAGATTGCTGTATCTTTCTCCCGCTGAACTGCTGTTGATTTTGAACCACCTGCCTTTCGGTTAGCAGTTGATTGCTTTAACTACTGCGCCACCAGGGCTCCATGGGTAGAATAATAAGACAGACAAAACATTTGCTGCATAGAGTTTCTCTTCTAGTGGTGGAGAGTCAGACAACCAAGCAACAAAATAATGGTAACTGCTGATAAGAAAATATAGCAGGGTATTATGATAAGAAGGGTTGGTGTTGTATGGATTATTTTGGACAGGGGTTTTTGTAGAGATGACATTTGAGCCAAGACCTGAATGATGAGAAGGAGCCACCCATTTGAAAAGCGGCCTGAACTGCTTTCTAAACAAATGCAACAGACCTAGATGCAGGAATCAGTTTGGCCGTTACCAGGAACAGAAAGAAAGTGCTGCTAGATCACAGTTTGTATGGCTGAAAAACAAGGCAGGGGCCAGATCTTGAGGATTTCAAATAAACTTAAGATCACCATTTAGTTTCTTTGAAATGACATTATTGTTGTTATTATATTTGCCTTAGAATTAATTTTACCTCCCTAAAAGTATTTATTAATTATGCTACAGAGAGAACCATGTATTGTCACAGAATTTTAGAATTTGGAAAGTTCCTTAGGGATTACCTAGTCTAACCCCTTTGTTTTAGAGATAAGGCAATTTGAGTCCAGAAAGGTTATGAAACTTCTGAGAGGTCTCATTGAGCCAGGGCAGGCTAAGATTTGAGGTTAGGCTTTAGTATTGTGGTCCATTAATCTTTGTAGAAGACTAATTTTTAAGAATATGTTCAAAACTTTTAAAATTTATGGCATTTCTATGGGTCACTTGTTTTCCATTAGATTTTGTAAAATAATAAATGACCATTGTTTAACCAATATTTAAGTATAGTTATTGTTTTAGGTTTGAATTGCATATTGTTTTTTAAACCATTGGCCAAATTCTTATAGCTGTAAGAGCAGACTAATGCAGATGTTGACTTGGTATCTATTATTCATTTGACTTTCTGCAGAGGTTCTTAACTTGGTGTTTTCACACCCCAAGGGGGCCCACCAGTGGGCTTCAGGGGATCACTAGTCCTCTGAAAGTTGCACAAAGTATCACTTTGGGTCTTCCAAGAAACAGATGTCAAGAAGTGATTAGACAAGCAGGTTTTACTGGGAAAATACTTGTGAAGGATAAAAGAAAGGGAGCAGGAGTAGGTGGGGAGAGTCTTCAGATCACAATACAAGTCTGGCACCTGAGAAAGGAGAGGGGGAAGGATTAGGTAGGAAGTCTCAAACTGCAGTACAGTTCTAAGAAAGTCTCAGTCAGGCTGATGGGGAGTCCCCAAGCAAAAGCTGCTTGTTGGAAGCATCCTGTGTTGAACAAATATGCACCAGCACTAATATCCCCACTATGTTCAGTCACTGGCTCAGTGCAGACTGAGGGAAGTGTGACTTTGTTGTAAACACGGTTGTGGATCCAAGGGGCAGTGGCTGGAGCTGGCAGTCAACTATGCTTCTGGCAGCAAGTTCACTTGAAAGAGATTAGAGTGGCATACTTCCAGGGCCACCACATGGTGTTTGTTTGCATTCTGTTGAGAAAAGTATCTGTGGCTTTTGTCATATTTTGCAAAACTTTTGGATTCCAAAAAAGGCTCAGAATCATTGATTGGTCACAGATGCCTAAATGGTTAAATGTGGCCCTCAGAAACGAAACGACAGATTCAAGTTTATAACCATAAGTCAATGAACAGGAGTTACTCACCAGCCCGTTGTAAATTGTGGCACTGTTTCCATTATTTCTTTATGTGTGGCAGAGATATCCATACTTATTACAAAGAAAGAGGGAGTGTCAAAATACTGGCTGCAGGGTTACACGAAGGTATATATTTTTCCTTAGGGGAAGCACTAGAGATTCAGAGCATAGATGATGGAACAGAATCCCTGGGTTCATATTGTAATTCTGCCACTGATTAGCTGCTTGACCTTGGGTAAATACTTCACCTCTCCATGCCTCAGATTTCTCATTTCTAACACGGACATAGTTATAAGAGTGTTTGCCTCTTGGGATTGTGGGGAAAATTCAGTGAGGTGATCTCAAGAAAGCACCTCACACATTGTCTGGCAGGTATTATTCCCAGGGTGATGGGCTGTTGAGGGCTTGGACACTGAATGTGCCCCACCTGAGCAAATTTAGCATTCCAAAACATGAATTTAGCAAGTCTGAGTAGATGTTGCTCTGATCCTTACGGCTGCTGAAGGATCCTCTTAAGAGTGAGCTCTTCTAATACATTTGAAAAAAATTGAATAATAAGTAATATCTCTGTGTTGGAAGGATATGAGGTGGTATTAATTAATTATTGTGCATATTTGTATTTCTAATTTTTAAAAATTATTGTAGTTACTTGTATAATTAAACATTTAAAAACATTATTCAATTTATGCCCAGTTCTTTAGCACATCTGTTTTTTAAAGAAAGTTAGAGCTGTAAAGGTGATTTTGCACTGAAGTGGATTATTCCATAGCATAACATTATTACTAGTATTACTTTATTTTTACACAATTGTTTTAAACTTTTTTTAACTTGCTCTGTAGAGCTTGGCCTTTCTTGATGAATTACTTTTTGTTTGGCTAATGCTACCTCTCCTCCTTTGACAACTTTATTGATTTCTCTCAGTCTATTTTTCTGCAATTCTTTTATTATCCCCTATCTTCTTAGACTACCTGGTTTTCAGTATTCCTGATCCATTCATTTTTAGTAAACAGATATGATAAAAATTTCAAAGTTTAAATAAGCACTCATAAATTATCTAGGCTAGTGGTTAGCAAACTATAGCCTGCAGCGTCCAATCTGGTCAGCCATCTGTTTACGTAAATAAAATTTTATTGGAACTATGCTCTTTATTTTACGTGTTGTCCATGCTGCTTTTACACTATACAACAGAGTTGAATAGCTGCAACAGAGACTATATGCCCCTTTACAGAAAATGTTTGACAACCCTTGATTTAGTTTACTCAAAACAACAACAACAGCAACAAAAAACCCAGGAGAAAAATAAAAGGTGTCTAGAGTAGGGTATCTCCTTTGAGGGTAGGAATTGTGCCTTACTCATCACCTTATACCTAGTGGCAAAGGTCCCTAGGTGTCACAGTGTGCACTTGACTGAAAACCTAAAGGTTGGCAGTTCGAACCCACCCAGCAGCGTCACAGAAGAAAGGCCTAGCAATGTGCTTCCATAGAGATTACAATCACAAAAACCCTATGGAGCAGTTCTATTGTGTAACATATGGGGTAACCACGAGCTGGAATTGACTTGATGGCAATGATTTGTTTTTTTGTTTTTAGTTTTTATCCTTAGTGGCAAACGCAGAGCCAGGCTTACAGAAGATGCTAAACAAATATTTGTGGAATTGAATTGATTATGGGTTTTTCTTAAATTACTTCTAAAAATTAAATGTCTTAAATTAAAAAGAAATTTCCTCGCAGTATGTTTTTATTAAAGTGGCACTGTAACTAGCTGGGCTAGCCCATTAAAGTGACCATTATAAGTATTCTTCCTGTGGCGATTTGTAATACAGCAGAAAAACATTCCTTTTGTGAAAAAACTATCACTGTAATGGAATAATATGTTTGAGAGAGACTCCTTGATCTCCTGCTGCTGCTTTCAACATTTTGTTTTTTGTGCTAAGATTCCTTTAATTTTTTGATACTTTAGGCATGATAATTCATCAGATTCCTAGGTTCAAACACATGAAGCTCTCCAAATATTTTCAGTAAGTATATTGTAGTACCTGGTTTGGAAAAATTGTTAGGGTAGAAAAATCTTCGCATCTGGTTAGCTTTAATACTTCTTATATTGCTATAAAGTTAAAAATGTTCTAAGAATTATAATTTATTAATCACTTGTATTATTCAAAATTTCACAAAGAAAAAAAATTTGAACTTTAAATAGATGATATGATATCCTGGCTAAAATTATAACATATGTTCCTTCTTTTCCTTTTGTTAGTCCATCCATTTTTGGGTGACAAACAAGGACATCACTTCAATTAATAACAACTTTGGAAATTTTTTATAAAGTGCTTCCTGTTGATAAGAATCACCTGAGACACTTAAAAAAAACTCCTGGCCTTCTTCCCTCTAAATTCTGATTCAAGACTTGTGGGGTAGGGCCTAGGAACCTTATTTAAAAAAAAAAAAAAGCACTCCAAGTGATTCATTTCATCAGAGAAGTTTAGGGAATATGGCTTTAAAGAATCCCTTCACATTTTGTTGGTCACATATGAAGTGATTTAAAAAATTTAACCTGGACCCATTCTATATTGCCATGAATGATGAGACCATTTTAATATTCATATATAGAATTGGAAATTTTTACTTAAAATAGGCTAAATATTAAATAATTTTATCAGTTACTTAGGGTTTCAGTCACTTACTCCTCTTCTATATCTTAACCTTATTTAAGTCACAGATGCCCTCTGAGAAGTTGATGAAATCTGTATAATCTCTCCACAGGAAAATTAACACAAAAATTTTTTTGCATATAATTGCACGGTTTCTATTCTACAAACCCTGACATTTAACAATGGACTCCAGCCATGGGCTACAGTTTCATATCTGTTCTACAGTTGCAGCTCACTTTATTTTTCATTTTGCTCTATGTCTAGATAGTTCTATTTACTCTTAACTGTTTTTTTTTACCCATCAGATCCATACTGCCAAAATTTAATAACTCTTTTAGTGCCCTGACTCTATGCATCTCTTTCTCTCTCCAGTTAAAAAAATCGTGTGTTGTCATTGTACTTGTTTTGCTTAATATGTCCTTTCAAAAAAATCTCATGTGTTTTGACACAACTGAGGATTTGGGGGATGCTAGTTATAGGGTTGTTATGAGTAGTAATGGACTTGATAACAATGGGTTTGGTTTGATTTGGGTTTAGTTATAGAAAGAGCAGGAAGTGGACAGTTTGTTAGTCGAATAGTAGAGGGACAGATACCTTGAGACAGGTTGACTCCTGATAGGAATGTGGTCCAAGAAAGAAGATGCCTCAAGGAAGGAGATGAGATGACCAGAAGCCAGGAATGAAAAACCTAGGGCAAAATGGAGTCAAAGGGTTGAATTCAGAGGAATTTGGCAGCATAGTCTCTTGATCCCGCCCCAGTTTTAGAAATGAGATTTCAGGGAGGGATGCAAACAGCTTGGGTGGCAGATGGCCACAGAGAGAACCATTTCAACCTGAATTTGAGGGTTGTATGAAACATCCAGGCAGAAACAACATTGGTTTCTTCAAGGTCTTAGGAATGGGGCTAGTTCATGGGTAGAGGAGAAATAGAAAGATGCAGTGGGGAGGAGAGAAAAGGACAGAGGATAGGGAGAGAAAGAGACACGAGAGAGAAAGAGAAAAGGAAAAGTTCAGGAAAGAAGCCACAACTGTATTAATCTAAATAAAACTGGGCTCATTAATCACACTGTGGAAATGTAATATGCCTACCTGGATGTAACCTAAGGGTAAGTACTTTAAAATGACTTCCTGGAAATGTATATTATTTTATACCCCACAGTAAGAAGAACAGTATCAGGAAGGGCCACTCTCATCTGTATGTCAAGTTATGGCTCAGAGCTCACACTCATCCACACCACACTTTTGTGTGAATTAGAAATAGGCAGATGTAGGCCCACACCAGAGCATATGGCCTAGCTATCAGAGCATATTGGGATTTCAGCCCTCATTTTGCCCCTCTGCCAGGCCCCCTTGTGCAGTGAACTTCCTGCCTAACGTTATGTTTTAGCCCTGTTACAAATAATTGAATTTCTGCTTAGGCTTTGAGCAGTAGAAAAAATGGGGAGAGCCTCCTGATCTGTGTCAGGACTTTTCAAGTCTCTGACAAGCCACAGCTTCTACAATACTGTGATTTGTTTCTAGGATTCAGACTCTTCAAGTCAAATGTGAATCTGGGTAGGAAGGCGTGAAATGAATTCCTTTATGTGGTCTTTTGCCTTGGTTCTTTGAAAAAACAACTTGAGAGATTTTTTCCCCTATACCCTGAGGAATTACCTTTGCCCTAGTTTTCTACACCAGAGGCTTTGTTACTTTTGTCCAGGTTAATTGACATTTCCTAGGTATGCAGTAAACAACTTGGGGTTTAATACTTTTTGTCTGGCCCTGGGCTACAGCCTGCCCTGTGATTGGTATGCGCCTTGAAAGGACTGGTCAATAGACTATGCAAATGAAGTATCTCTGGTTTACCGAGAGAGTGTCGCTCAGTTCGTGGCCCTGGTGGGAGGGCCATGCCTTGAAATTGATGAGAAGTTTGTGGATATATGCAGCCAACCCCACAGAGGTTTTTTAGACAGGTAAGCAGGCAGAAGCAGACGGAAGAAAGAGAGAGAAGAAGCAGAGAGAAATGAGCAGGCAAGGAACCTCCTA
Source organism: Dugong dugon (assembly GCA_030035585.1). Classification (NCBI taxonomy): domain Eukaryota; kingdom Metazoa; phylum Chordata; class Mammalia; order Sirenia; family Dugongidae; genus Dugong; species Dugong dugon. The sequence continues at coordinate 119,297,307 of CM057461.1, read as the reverse complement.
AAAGAGCTGTAACATGGGTCAGGGGCTATAACACTGAAGAGAGCAAGAGGCCCAGAAGGGGCCCAGTGGCAGCGTCAGTGGTGACAGACAGCAAGGTCAAGAGGAGCTTGTCCTGAGGGAGCCATGAGGAGCCTGTCTTCGGGGGGCCATGAGGAGCCTGTCCTTGTGGGTCAAGAGAAGGCCTGCACAGCCGAGAGGAGCTGAGAGGGTTGTCCTGCACTGAAGAAGGGAAACTGTCTACATGGTTTCTGATCCTGATCCCAACTTGTAGCCTGTTGATCCTGATCACAAGATGTACCCTGTTCTTTAATAAACCACTTAACTCTAAGTATGGTCCGTGAGTTCTGTGTGGCCATTGCAATGGATTTGCGAATGCAGAAGAGAAGTGGAGAGTGCTGTGGGAGGGACTACTGGTGTCAGAATTGGTTAAAGGTTTGAGAGTAGGGGTATGTCTGACCTCCACTTCATAGGGACCAGCCTTGGGCTGATCTTTATTCGCATTATCATCCCCTGAAGTGAGACAGGTACTATTATTCCTACCATTTCACAGAAGGTGACACAGCAGGTAAGTGTGGAAGGGATGTAAATGGTGAGGTCAAAGAGGAAAGAGATACTGGTCCAGCCAGCCAGATCACATGGAACCACCTGGCAATCACTAAGGAGGCAGATGTTTTGGCCAAATTGCTCTCACATCCATAAGCTACTTATGATTTTTGTGTTCTTTACAAATATTCATAGAAATAATTCCAGAAGTCACCATATTCATATATGTATATATATTTGATTCATATATACATAAATCCTAGCCATTCTTCTAAATGAATTACTTTAAAATTTTGCAATATCCAGTAAATACACTATCTAATAAACGCAGTTAATGTAAATAATTCCTGTTGTGTCTACTATAACAAAATATAAAATATGTAAATAAGATAACTCATTAGCTTGCCTGGGGAATTTTAAAACCATGATTCAATCTCAATGAACTGTTCTTTAATGTTAAATGCTAATTAACTGAATATTTAACACATTTTGTTCATGTGAATGTTTAAGTTGAAAATATTTTGCACATATTTCTATTTTCTTCTGCTTTTTGCTCTGCTTCTGTCTCTTTTTGTAAATTCAGCAGCAATCTAGATATCAAGATATTGCTGATCAAATATGAGTTGTACCTGTGTCTTTATTTGTATGAATTTGAATTGTTCTTAATTAAGGCTGGTCCATTTCCTTCATTTAGACATATTGAACATCAGATATTGTCACTAATAAAGGGAAAGGAGAATCATTATCAGCATCAGCAGCCTGAGGCTGATTGTTGTAAGGCAGAGGTCAGACATATCTCCTCTCTCCAACTTTTTTACCAATTCTAACACTAGCCGTCCCTCCCATGGCACTCTCTACTTCTCTGCTGGGTTTGATAATTCATTGCAATGGCTACACAGAACTCACAGACCATATGCACAGTTATGGGGATTATTAGGGAAGTAACAGGTTACAATTCAGGATCAGGAGTGACTCAGGATACAGTTCTTTGATCAGGATAGACTCTTCTCAGCCATGCCTGCAGGCGGGCCTCTCTCTGGCCATCAGCCCCTTGGATCCTCAGCCTAGCCTCTGTCGTGCTTGGGCAAGTGTTACAAAGCTCTTTAGCTCTGCCAGTAAGTGCCCAGGGACACCCTACTCTGCCAGGAAGGCTCTAGCCCAAAGGTGCTCAGCTCTCTCGCTCCGTGAGTGGGCAAGCCTAGCTCTACCAACAAGTACCTGGAGGCACCCCACTCTACCATGAAGCCTTCTGCCGGAACGCTCTCGGCTCTCTTGCTCTGTGGGTTGGCACATCCAGTATAACCACCTTGCTCCGTGGGCCAGAAAGCCCACTGTGCCACCTCACGCCAGTCTCCTGGTTCTGCTGCCACCATTTCTCTGCTGCTGCTTCTCACTGTCTTGCACTGTCTCTGGTGTTACAGCTCTCTCTCTCTGTCTCCTGGGTCTAGGAAGTTCTCGGCACAGGGACCCTGGGTCAAAGGACATGCTCCACACCCATGTCTTCTTCTTGGTGTTAGTGAGGTCCTGCTTTCTACCTTTGGGATGGCTCATTTTAAGCCTAGTGGGATGGCAAAACTGACTAATCCCCTCATTAGGGTTCCATACACCTTATTTGCATGGCCCCACCCCCACAAGGGTGCCATGCACCTTACTGGCATTATTAGCAAGCTTTCCAATCCCCTTGGTGGGTCACAAGCACCTTATTTGCATAGTCTCACCCAGTCATTTGGTGGGATTTACAAGACCATGGTGAGAAAAGCCATATAAAAGTGATCCATCACACCACATCTATGTTTAAATTGTGTTTTATAGTTTGTAGATTCAAGATAGTCTTTGTAGGGTTTTTTACCTTCTTAAAATAGGCGATTTCAAAATTCTTTCAACATTTTTTGAATATGTAATACTTGATGTAGCTCAAAAATTAAAATGATTCCAAAAAACTATGCAATGAAAATGCTCATGACCACCCCATCCTTGTTCTTAATATTCCTCCTAGTTCCATATATAGCAATTTTTGGTAGTTTCTATTTATCCTTTCTGTTTCTTCCTGAAAATGGAAGAAAATACAAATATATATTCTTATTTTCTTTCAAAAACAGACAAAACTTTAAAATTTTCCACATAATGCCACTTTATTCTTGATGCTGACTCATTGCCACTTGGTGACTGACTTCTTCTTTGCAAATAGCATTGATTAGGTCATCTACATACAAGTTCACAAGATCTTCAGGACATTATCAAAATTGACATGATAATTTTAGGTAAACATTAAATGATTACAGCCTCATGAGTTTTCAGAATGGATTGATGAATTTCTGGAAGCAAAGTGTTTGATTTAAAGATGCCAAAAAGATGAGGAAGGGAGCCTTGTCCTCTCTTGGAACTGGAACATTCCAGTGCACTATCCAGGTTATTGCCTTCCTGATACGGTGACACAGATAACCACTATGTTACTTTTTCATAATTTTAAAATTACCCTAATTTCTAGTGTAAAAGCCATAGTAAAAGATCACATGGGAAAGTGTGTACCACTCTAAGGAATGGTGTCATGGACTGAATTGTGTCCCCCCAAAATATCTGTCAACTTGGCTAGGTCATGATTCCCAGTATTGTATAATTGTCTACCTTTTGTCATTTGATACGATTTCCCTATGTGTTGTATATTCTATCAATATGATGTAAAAAGATGGATTAATGGCAGTTATATTGATGAGATCTACAAGATTAAATAGTGTCTTCAGCTAATCTCTTCTGAGATACAAAAGAGAGACGCGAGCAGAGAGACATGGGGACCTCATACCATCAAGAAAGCAGTGCCGGGAACACAGCACATCCTTTGGACCTGAGGTTCCTGCACTGAGATGCTCCCAGACCAAGGGAAGACATGCGTCACAAGGACCTTCCTACAGAGCAGACAGAGAGAGAAAGCCTTCCCTGGAGCTGGTACCCTGCATTTGAACTTCTAGCCTACAGGACTGTGAGAGATTAAACTTCTCTTTGTTAAAGCCATCCACTTGTGGTATTTCTGTTATAGCAGTACTAGATGACTAAGACAAATGGTTAAGAATGTCTTATGATAAAAGCAAATTTTAAAGCTCATATTTCAAAACATTGAATAGTGTGGTGATGCTGTTCCAAGCGTTTGACTTGTTTAAATTTAGAATACTGAAAAAAGTTTGATACTAGCAATTATCTATGGTATGGTCATATCATCAACTGATTACAAAACTGAAGTTTTCAGTTTACTTGAGTCCTCTCTTCTCCTCACTGCTAATACTTTTCTTCAGGGGTGCCAGGCATCATAGTTGTCTAATATGATGTTCTGTTTCATGTTCTTGTTTTAAAGCAGGGAAGGCTGTCTCTGCTGCCATAATCACTAACAGAGCCCCCTTTCAACCTCAGAAGTGCCCTGGGTTGGACAAAAAATCATGTGGTCACTCTACCTGTGAGATTTCTGAATAATAATAGCTAATAATGGCTAACCTTTATTGGGCATTTACTGGGTACCAGACACTGTGATAAAACCCGTTGTATATATATGATTCCATATAGCATAACTCCTCTATGAGGCAACTAGTATTATAATCCTTAGAGTACAAATATGGAACTTGAAGCTAAGGTTAAGTAATTTACCCAAAGTCATGCAGCTAGTAACTGAGGAACTGGGACTTGAATTCAGTCCTATTGGATCCACGCAATAAGTGTTTATGCATTTGTTGTGTTATTAGGACCAGGCCATGGCCTGTGGTATGCAAGTTAGTTTGGCAGCAGTTTGAGGACCTAGGGACCATTGAGTTTCTTTTGATCATCTTTTAATTTATTCAGTGCATTTGTCTGCTAAATAAATAAATTAGTTCTTTTTTATTTTGTTTTTTAAATAAATGCCAAGGCAAAACAATGATTTTTTTTTTTTTTTAAGACAGGAACCAATAATCTTGGCAGTGGTATGTTACAATGGCTTTGTAAATTTTGTACTAAATGCCATTTTAATTGTTCAGTTTGATGGGTGCATTAGGGACAGCAGCTCACTGTTTCACTTTGCAAAAGCTGCTTTCTGTCAGGTTTGTGAACAGCTTTATTGTTTAGTTCACGTAACGGTCAGTAGCTCTAAAAATAGACACTTTAATGGGTGATGTAATAGATATTTTATATGTGTTGTGGGTACTTTTCCTCAGTGATTTAAATGATAAGTATCTTTATGCCTGTGGAGAGAGGGTATATGAATGGTGTGTGTGTATGTGTGTATACTCATGCATCTCGTTTTAAAGCCTCAGTCTTATAAGCTTACTAATTGAATTCTTAAATCTCTGTCTTATAAAACAACAACATCTCCCCTGAGTCTATTCTATATTATGGGATTGATAGGCATTTTGTTTGTGAAACTTTGAAATGCAGGCTTTAGGTCAAGGGGTAAAAAAGGTTTGTGGTGAGTTTTGTTTGATTAAACAAAATGTGAATTGATATGGGATATAAAATCAAAAGAGGCATCTGACCTAAAAGTAAAATGGTTGAACTAATACTAAGGTTTAATGTAAACTTTTACGCAGATTCAAACTCTGTTGCTGAAGAAGACTATGAATCTGTAACCAAACCTTATCAAACTCTTTGTCTTAGATCGTCCCAGGAAAAAGTAAAAAGACATCAGCCTGAATGTAATGTCTAACAACTGTTTCCGATGGTAGCTGTCATGCCATCGTCATGCCATTGTTTTGGTGGAAAGGACAAATAAAAGCATCAAGAACCAGCTTGCTAAACTTTCTTCTTCCTCGAATTTATCCTCGGTCCAAATCTTTCCTCTTGTATTGATGAATACTTTATCTTAGTAGTCAGCTCTGGCTAACGCTAATTTGATTTAGACCAGCCTATTAAAGTATTGTCAGACCTTAGTCCAGTATTCTAAAGAGCGTGCCTCCTTAATAAAGAATGCCTATGACTCTCAGAAGTCAAATAATTCCAAATTGCCTTCCATTTTACCTGGTATTACGTCTATTGGAAAAGGCATCCATTAAAAGATTCTCACTAAGGAGTTAAAACTTAGATCCATCTCTTCCAATTGAAGAAGGCGGCCACCCGTTTGGACAGTTCAACCTGCTGAAGGACTCAAAGTTTAAACAATCCTGGGATGAGAAGCAGACAACATCTGAGGAGACAATTTACTTTCCCAAGATCCCAGACTAGGCCTGTATCTTAAGTTTGAGCTACTATCTATGGAATCTTTGGAAATTTTTGGACTCAGTCTAGTAATAATAAGAGTAATCATATTTGCTGGATGTTTGTGATATTATTCCTTTGTGTATTTGTTTTGATCATGTTTTCTATCATTATTATCTATTGCTTGGGAGGAAAATGCTTTTGTTAAATTAGCCCAGTCAGTAGCTAGTATAGAGAATTTGACTGATTGTTGGATTTATCATTCCTTCCCTCGATCAGTGAGAGAAAACTAGGACCCTTTAGCTACCCCTGTTTTAGCTTATCACTTAGTTCCCCTTCTAACCCTTAATGACAGCCTAACCTTTAAGCGAGCCATAGGAGTTAAGTTATAGCATCCTCCTGAGTTATTCCAGCATCCCAGAATCTCATGCTTTAACTCAAGTGAAAACAGAAGAACAGAATTGCTCCATTGCTAAACAGATTTATCGTACAGGTAACTGTAAACAAGATTTTTTTAAATAAAACACCCTGTTCCCCCTAGATTTTACAATTTGTAGTTAGATGACTGTATAAGAAAATTAAATGAAGCTGTTCATTTATGGAATAATGCCTACCTACAGAAATACTGGAAACAGGAATTAAACTTAGGTATATTATCCATATGTAATAATTCTGTTTTTTTTAAAGCTTGATTATCACGTGTTAACCTTACTATTCCTGCCCTGAATACTTTAAAACATGGTAAAATTTGTGTACCCTATGGGTATATTTTCCTTTGTAGAGGTTCCAACTACAGCTCCACAAAAGAGCCCTACCCAGAGAACAGCCCACATGCTTAGGCTCTTCTTTGCCTAAACAGTTGGAGTATAAGGGGCCAGTGTACTTTAAGAACCTTAGGTGTTCCTCTAAGCATTCACACCCATACAAACACTATTCAGTAGACAAGTGATGTTAAAATCCATTAAGGAATTTGGAGCTACTAGGGAGTCCCATAACTGATTACCCAGGATGGAGACGGTCCTTCTTATGGGCTACTGTGCCATGGTTTGGGACTATGCAATTAAAACAGTCAGTGTGCAGTCTATCTAATAATGTAGCCAATGGAATGGCCTCTGTCTTAGTCATCTAGTGCTACTCTAACAGAAACACCACAAGTGGATGGTTTTAACAAAGATAAGTTTATTGTCTTGTAGTCCTGTAGGCTACAAGTCCAAATTCAGAGTGTCAGCTCCAGGAGAAGGCTTTCTCCCTCTGTCAGCTCTGGAGGAATGTCGTTGTGATGCATCAGTCTTCCCATGGTCTGGGAGCTTCTCTGCACAGGAACCTCAGTTCCAAAGGATGCGCTCTGCTCCCAGCACTGCTTTCTTGGTAGTGTGAGGTTCCCGTGTGTCTCTGCTCGCTTCTCTCTTTTATATCTCAAAGGAGATTGCATTAAGACACTAATCTTGTCAACCTCATCAGTATAACCTCATCACAGAGATAGAATTTACAACACGTAAGGAGATCACATAAGATTACACAATCAATCAACACTGGGAATCATGACCCAACTAAGCTGACAGATATTTTTTGGGGACACAACTCAATCCATGACAGCCTCACAACAAAAATCTTTAGAATCCTTGGTAAAAAGTACTATTGGACAATAGAATAGTCCTGGATTTCCTTTTAGCCCAGCAAGAAGGGGCTTGTGCCATGATTAACACCTCCTGCTGTTCTTGCATTAACACCACTAGAAAAGCTGAATAGCATATTGCTAAGATTCATCAAAAAGCTGTTTGGTTGCATTCTATACCACCTATGATTTTACCATCCTTTTTTAATATTTTCAGTTGGCTACCTAGTAGTGCAAGCTCTTGGTTGTGGTCTGTGTTGCAAACTAAGTAAATTATATTAACAATCATCCTTATTATTGGAATTAAAAGATGTGCATCTACCATGTTGTTGTTAGATGCCATCAAGTCGGTTCCTACTCATAGTGACCCTATGTACTACAGAATGAAACACTTCCCCATCCTGTGCCATCCTCACAATCGTTGTTATGCTTAAGCCCATTGTTGCAGCCACTGTGTCAATCCATCTAGCTGAGGGTCTTTCTCTTTTTTGATGACCCTGTGCTTTACCAAGCATGATGTCTTTCTACAGGGACTAATACTTCCTGATAACATGTCCAAAGTATGTAAAACATAGTCTTGCCATCCTTGCTTCTAAGGAGCCTTCTGGTTGTATTCCTTCCAAGACAAATTTGTTCATTCTTTTAGCAGTCCATGGTATATTCAATATTCTTCGCCAGCACCACAGTTCAAAGGCATCAATTCTTCTTCTGTCTTCCTTATCCATTGTCCAGCTTTCGAATGCGTATGATGCGATTAAAAATACCACGGCTTGGGTCAGGTGCACCTTAGTCTTCAAGGTGACGTCTTTGGTTTTCAACACTTTAAAGAGGTCTTTTGTAGCAGATTTGCCCAGTGCAGTGCGTCTTTTGATTTCTTGACTGCTGCTTCCATGGGTGTTGATTGTGGATCCAAGTAAAAAGAAAACCTTGACAACTTCAATCTTTTCTCCGCTTATCATGATGTTGCTTATTGTTCTAGTTGTAAGGATTTTTATTTTCTTTATGTTGAGGTATAATCCATACTGAAGGCTGTGGTCTTTGGTCTTCATCAGTAAGTGCCTCAAGACCTGTTTACTTTCAGCAAGCAAGGTTGTATCATCAGAATAACACAGGTTGTTAATGAGTCTTCCTCCAATCCTGATGCCCTGTTCTTCTTCATGTAGTCCAGCTTCTCTGATTATTTCCTCAGCGTACAGATTGAATAGGTATGGTGAAAGAATATAACACGGACACACACCTTTCCTGACTTTAAACCATGCAGTATCCTCTTGTTCTGTTCGAACAACTGCCTCTTGGTCTATATACAGGTTCCTCATGCGCACAATTAAGTGTTCTGGAATTCCCATTCTTTGCAATGTTATCCATAATTTGTTAAGATCCACACCGTCAAATGCCTTTCCATAGTCAGTAAAACACAGGTAAACATCTTTCTGGTATTCTATGCTTTCAGCCAGGATCCATCTGATATCAGCAATAATATCCCTGGTTCCATGTCCTCTTCTGAATCTGGCTTGAATTTCTGGCAGTTGCCTGTCGATGTACTGCTGCAACTGCTTTTGAATGATCTTCAGCAAAATTTTACTTGCGTGTGATATTAATGATATTGTTTGGTAATTTCTGCATTTGGATGAATCACCTTCTTTGGAATGAGCATAAATTTGGATTTCTTGGCCAGGTAGCTGTCTTCCAAATTTCTTGGCATAGACAAAGAGCACTCCCAGCACTGCATCCATTTGTTGAAAAATCTCAATTTATATTCTGTCAATTCCTGGGGCCTTGTTTTTCGCCAGTGCCTTCAGTGCAGCTAGGACTTCTTCCTTCCTTCTTTCCTTCTTCCTTCCTGATCGTATGCTACCTCTTGAAAGGGTTGAATGTCGACCAATTCTTTTAGGTATAATGACTCTGTGTATTCCTTCCATCTTCTTTTGATACTTCCTGCGTCATTTAATATTTCCGCCATAGAATCCTTCACGATTGTAACTTGAAGCTTGAATTTTTTCTTCAGTTCTTTCAGCTTGAGAAATGCCGAGCATGTTCTTCGCTTTTGTTTTTCTATCTCCAGCTCTCTGCACGTGTCATTATAATACTTTACTATTTCTTCTCAAGCCACCCTTTTAAATCTTCAGTTCTTTTACTTCATCATTTCTTCCTTTTTCTTTAGCTACTCAATGTTCAAGAGCAAGTTTCAGAGTCTCTTCTGACATCCATTTAGGCCTTTTCTTTCTTTCCTGTCTTTTTAATGTCCTCTTGCTTTCTTCATATATGATGTCTTTCCACAACTCGTCTGGTCTATGGTCATTAATGTTCAACATGTCAAATCTATTCTTGAGATGTTGTATAAATTCAGATGGGATATACTCCAGGTTTTACTTTGGCTCTTGTGGACTTGTTCTTATTTTCTTCAATTTCAACTTGAACTTGCATATGAGCAATTGATGGTCTGTTCCACAGTCAGCCCCTGGCCTTGTTCTGACTGATGATATTGAGCTTTTCCATCATCTCTTTCCACAGATGTAGTCTATTTGATTCCTGTGTATTCATCTGGTGAGGTGCATGTGTATAGTCGCCGTTTATGTTGGTGAAAAAAGGTGTTTGCAGTGAAGAAGTAATTGGTCTTGCAAAAATCCATCATGCGATCTCTGGCATCATTTCTATCACCAAGGCCATATTTTCCAACTACTGATCCTTCTTTGTTTCCAACTTCCACATTGCAATCATGAGTAATTATCAGTGCATCCTGATTGCATGTTTGGTCAATTTCAGACTGCAGAAGCTGGTAAAAATCTTCAATTTCTTCATGTTTGGCCTTAGTGGTTGGTGCGTAAATTTGAGTAATAGTCGTATTAACTGGTCTCCCTCGTAGGCATACGGATATTATCCTATCACTGACAGTGTTGTACTTCAGGATAGATCTTGAAATATTCTTTTTGACGATGAATGCAACTCTATTCCTTTTCAAGTTGTCATTCGCGGCATAGTAGACCATATGATTGCCCGATTCAAAATGGCCAATATCAGTCAGTCCATTTCAGCTCACTAATGCGTAGGATATCGATGTTTATGTGTTCCATTTCTTTTTTGATGATTTCCAATTCTCCTAGATTCATACTTCGTACTTCCCAAGTTCCAATTATTAATGGATGTTTGCAGCTGTTTTGTCTCATTTTTAGTTGTGCCACATCAAGGTCCTGAAAGTTTGACTCCATACACGTAATTAAGGTTGACTCTACTTTGAGGAGGCTGCTCTTCCCCAGTTGTATTTTGAGTGCCTTCCAACCTGGGGGACTCATCTTCTGGCGCTATATCAGAAAGTGTTCTGCTACTATTCATAAGGTTTTCATGGGCTAATTCTTTTCAGAAGTAGACTGCCAGGTTCCTCTTCCTAGTCTTAGTCTGGAAGCTCAGCTGAAATCTGTCTGTCATGGGTGACCCTGCTGGTGTCTGAACATTGGTGGCATATCTTCTAGCATCACAGCAACATGCAAGCCCCACAGTAAGAGAAACTGACAGACACATAGAGGGCATCTTCCATAGTAATTGATAATTCCATATCATTTCATGCTCAGAGAATTATGTATATCAACGATGCACTCAGGAACCCCAAATTAGGAAACCTCATAACTTAGTTAGTCATTTGAAAGTAAGTTAGGTTGTTCCTCTAATGCGGCCATATGCTATCCATTCCCTGTATGAGATCACTGAAGATGGCTACTCAGCCATAGCATGGTGGATTTACCAGAGCTGCCTGGCAACCAAGGTACCAGTGGTCCCTGACTGTGGGGAAAAAGGCCTTAACACAAAAACCAAGAAAGGCATATGCTACAAAGATTAAGCTGCCACTTGGAAGCAGCATATTGACAAACCCATGCAGAACAGTGTATGCCTGTAAGTGTGTCAAAGGATGTTCTTTGAAATCCCTAATCAAGAGGAGGGAATGATATGGGATATAAAATCAAAAGAAGCATCTGACCTAAAAGTAAAATGGCTGAACTAATGCTAAGACTGATTGTAGCCTTTTATACAGATTCAAATTCCATTGCTTAGAAACCAACCCTGTTATTAAGGCTTTGTGCTTAGGCTAAGACTGTGAATCTGTTACCAAATCTTATCAAACTCTTCATGTTAGATCTCCCCAGTAGATCTAATGCTCTGGGCAAAGTAATGTTTAACAACCTATTCCCAACAGTAGCTGTATGCTATCATCATGCCATTGTTTTGTAACAGTCATGAGACACCCTAATGAAACCAAACCAAACCTGTAGCCATTGAGTTAATTCCAACTCATAGTGACTCTATAGGACAGAGTAGAACTGCCCCATAGGTTTTCCAAGAAGTGGCTGGTGGATTCAAACTGCCAACCTTTTTTGGCTAGGAACCTGAGCTCTTAATCACTGCACCACCAGGGCTCCTGAGACCCCCCCCTACATGACTACAGACATTTGTAATTATGTCTTTTAGCCACTCAATGTATTCCACAGGTATTAATGTAACCGATAATGTAAAAAAATCACATTTTGCTTTGTCCTGCCTTTGACTGCCTCAGTCACTGTTAACCAATCAGAATATTGAAATCCCCATTCTTTATTTTAGCCCTATAACAATATCTTTGTAATTGTTGTACCTCAGACTTTGTGATTCCATTTTCATGGACTGTGGAGATCCCTGGTCAAACTGTCTTGAACCTCTAATAAACCTCTTTATTGTAATTTAATTTAGACAATGAGTTTTTTCAGTGTCTACAGAATCATTTGATTCAGTTTAACTTGGCAACCTTACAGGTGACTTCAATTTTTGCATCCTCAAACCCATTTCAGCTTTTTTCCTGGCCTAGAATACTGTTTCTTTCCTTTTGTTTCTTTTCTTAGCTTGATGAAGTATTAAGATTTGTTCATTTCAAAAAAGACCATTTAAAAATGAAGAAGCCAAATTGTTTAGTTCACTGAGCTGGGAACCTTAGAGACATGCTCTATTCTGAGCTCTGGAAAATGTCTTAAAAGCAAAATCACATGACCCACAAAAAAGATACTACTCTAGTTTGATATAGTACAATTTACTTTCTAATCAGTGTTGAAAGCACAGTATTAACTGGGAAAGTCCTTGGTAAAATTGTAACATCTAAGTAGACAAGTTCTAAATCCTGGCAGAAAATATTCCTGTGAGTTACATTTTCCTACAAGTTTTTAAAGTCTCTTATTGACTGTAATCCTATTCCCACCAGAATAATGTTGTTGTTGTTGTTAGGTGCTGACGAGTCAGTTCCTACTCATAGAGACCCTGTGTACCACAGAATGAAACACTGCCCGGTCCTGTGCCATCCCCACAATTCTTGTTATGCTGGAGCCCATTGTTGCAGCCACTGTGTCAATCCATCTCGTTGAAGGTCTTCCTCTTTTTCAATGACCCTCTACTTTACCAAGCATAATGTCCTTCTCCAGGGACTGATCCCTCCTGATAACATGTCCAAAGTATGTGAGACGTAGTCTGGCCATCCTTACTTCTGAGGAGCATTCTGGTTGTACTTCTTCCAAGACAGATTTGTTTGTTCTTTTAGCAGTCCATGGTATGGTATATTCAATATTCTTCGCCAACACCACAATTCGAAGTCGTCAATTCTTCTTCGGTCTTCCTTATTCATTGTCCAGCTTTCACATGCATAGGAGGCGATTGAAAACACCATGGCTTGGATCAGGTGCACCCTAGTCTTCAAGATGACATCTTTGCTTTTCAACACTTTAAAGAGGTCTTTTGCAGCGGATTTGCCCAGTGCACTGTGTCTTTTGATTTCTTGACTGCTGCTTCCATGGGTGTTGATTGTGGATCCCAGTAAAATGAAATCCTTGACAACTTCAGTCTTTTCTCCATTTGTCATGATGTTACTTATTGGTCCAGTTGTGAAGATTTTTGTTTTCTTTTTGTTGAGGTGTAATCCATACTGAAGGTTGTAGTCTTTGATCTTCATCAGTAAGTGCTTCAAATCCTCTTCACTTTCAGCAAGCAAGGTTGTGTCATCAGGATAACACAGGTTGTTAATGAGTCTTCCTCCAGTCTTGATGTCCTGTTCTTCTTCGTAGAGTCCATCTTCTCAGATTATTTCCTCATCATACAGATTGAATAGATACTGTGAAAGGATACAACCCCGACTCACACCTTTCCTGACTTTAAACCACGCAGTATCCCCTTGTTCTCCTCCAATGACTGCCTCTTGGTCTATGTACAGATTCCTCATGAGCACAATTAACTGTTCTGGAATTCACATTCTTTGCAATGTTACCCATAATCTGTCCACATAGTCGTATGCCTTTGCATAGTCAATAAAACAGGTAAACATCTTTCTGGTATTCTCTGCTTTCAGCCAGGATCCACCTGACATTAGCAGTGATACCTCTCATTCCACGTCCTCTTCTGAATCCATCTTGAGTTTCTGGCAGTTCCCTGTTGATATACTGCTGCAGCCGCTATTAATATATCCACTGGGAGGATGAAGATATTTTGAATGAAGCTACTATGTACCCTTTATGGATATGTTACCACAATATTTACAATATTCAACTGCAGTGGTCTAGGGGGTTGGAGTAGTGGAGGTGAAATTGGGTTACTCTGATGTGTAGCTGGGACTGTTGGTGACCTCATGCCTGACCCACCAGGAAAACTGATCTTTTAACTATCTTGGTCCAGGCTTTGCCATACCTTTTCCTTGATTTTTTTCTTTTGTATTCAACCAAGGCAGATTAGCATTAAAAACAACACAAAAACAGAAAGCCATAATAATTTTTTAAGCAAATAAGTAATATTATAAAGAATAAACTAACCTTGAAACCATATATTGACAAAGTGCAGTTTCTTCACATGGTGCAGTGAACAGTGCCAAATATTTGGATTTAGAAGAATTACACTCTAGCAAGCTTCACGATTTGCTAGCTTTGTGCCTTTAAACAATTGAAGTAGTCGTTTGGTTCTTCATCTGTAAAATAGTGAAATAACAGTTTGCAAGGCTGGTCTGGGATCAGATGATAAATATGAAGGTTCTCTGTAAAAGATAGATGTTAGTTATCGTTTTGATGAGAAAGGTCCTACCTTGGGGCCGTTAAGCACATGAGGTGCATAGTCCAGGTGTTTTTCTTCAATTTGGGGAAGCTCTAAAGAGAAGTCATTTTCAATTGTGTCTAGTTCTACGTGGTAGAATTCTCATGGTGGAATTTTACTTTTTTTCTCTTTTAGTCCTCTCTTTGGTTCTCTAGCCAGGGGGTCAGGGCTTGTCTGCTCTGACCACAGTTTGCACTCCATATCTTTGCAGTCGCTCTGCCTGCATTCTCGCTCTCTCCTTTGCCCTTGTTCTGCCCCAACCTCATTTCCAGAGAAAAAGGCTTATCTTCCCTGCCTCAGTACCGACTTTAGGTATCTCTCTTGCCCCTCTGCAATTTTCTGGCTTCATCTTTAGAGGTCTTATCTTCTCTCTGCCCTAGTTCTCTCTGCTCGGTTGGCTTGTCTGAGACATATTTCTCATGGGGATTTTGAGACTCTTTCTTGCCTTCTTCACCTGGACTTGAGTGTGGGTCTGCCTCGCTGTGGTCCTGCTGCCTATGAGAGTGGAGCTCTCTCATTTCTTTCTGTAGCCCACCTCATTGTGCCCCTGCTTAGCGGCAAATAAAACTGCCCTTCCCTACTTTCAAAAGGCTCCGTGTGCCCTAGTGCTTTCCAAATGAATTTCAGTTTCCACCCTGAGAAGGCAGAAATGAGAATGAAGAAAGCCAATAAATGCGTTCATCCTTTTCAACTAATACTAGTAGTAATGGTGTTGGTACTACTAGGAGTGGCAATTGTAGTAGTAGCAGCAGCAACAGTAATAGTAGTAGTAGTTGTCTTCATCATCCTTGTAGTTAACGTTTGTTGTTACTTTTTACACGCAAGGGACTCTGAAAAGTTCTTTACACATGTATTATTTAAACCTCACAACAACCCTGTGAAGTGAATCTATTAGTATTTCTCTTGCAGAGCTGAAGAAACTGAGGCTCTGAGAGGCTAAGAACTTGCCTGAGGTCATAAAACTAGTAATCAGGACAATCTATTCAAACCCAGATTTGTCTGATTTCAGACTGGGTATCCTGCTACATACACAATTTTCAGTCACCTCATATGCGTGCGAAAGCTGGGCAATGAATAAGGAAGACTGAAGAAGAACTGATGCCTTTGAGTTGTGGTGTTGGCGAAGAATATTAAATATACCATGGACTGCCGAAAGAAAGAACAAATTTGTCTTGGAAGAAGTACAGCCATCCCGAAAATATGGCCCCCAGATGCACTGTTAACCCAGAACCAAAACCATTCCCGAAGCCTACTCTTCAGACAAAGATTAGACAGGACTATAAAACAAAAATAATACACATGAGGAATGTGCTTCTTAGTTCAATCAGATATAAGAGACCAAATGGGCAGCTCCTGATGAGAAGGCAGGAAGGGACAGGAACTAGTCTAATGGACACAGGGAACCCGAGGCGGAAAGGCAGAGTATGCTGTCACATTGTGGGGATTGCAGCTAATGGTCACAAAACAATATGTATATAAATTTTTGTATGAGAAATTAACTTGAGCTGTAAACTTTCACCAAAACACACACCCAAAAAAAGAAGTACAGCCAGAATGCTCCTTAGAAGCGAGGATGACAAGACTTCATCTTACATACTTTGGACATGTTATCAGGAGGGACCAGTCGCTGGAGAAGGACATCATGCTTGGTAAAGTAAAGGATCACTGAAAAAGAGGAAGATTCTCAACGAGATGGATTGACACAGTGGCTGCAACAATAGACTCAAGCATAGCAATGATTGTGAGGATGGCGCAGGACTAGGCAGTGTTTCATTCTGTTGTACACAGGGTCGCTGAGTCAGAACCAACTCATAGGCACCTAACAACAACAACATGCTGCTACATATTCTGGAATATTTTAATTAACTCTTGGGGCAAATGTCACTAAGTCAAATGCCTGCAGGAACCAGATCAGAAGTGAAAATTAGTGGAGAAGGCCCAGAGTTAGCAAGATTACAGTGCAAGCTGGATGATAGATAGCAACTGACATTTTTTCCTCAGTGATGGGTTGCTATAAGGCACAGTGGGGATTGTGGCATGTTGGAGATCATATGTCCTATTTAAAAAGGACAGCTGCTGCTTACTCCAGCAGTTGTTGTCATAAGACAATGAGCTTTTTAAAACATGAATATTAAAAAGACGATGGCATTAGGGATTTTAATGTATTTCCTGATTTTTGTTTGCACCTAAAACAAAAAAACTAAACAGGAAGTGTTCAAGTGAAAGTTAGTTTAAGTGAAGGTTAAACTAATTTTGTCTGGGGACTAAAATTGGCCTGGGGAATTCCAGTTTGATGTTTCCCTTAGGGGAATTTGCAACATTCTAACCATTTCAATGAGTGTTGACATAGTGTAGTAAGATGTATTGTTCTCCAGTGGCCACCTATAACAGAAGAAAAGAGCAGTAGTTGAACCATCCTCAGCCACTCCATCAACTATGATTTAACAGAAGATTCTGGGAAAAATCTCGGTTTAGCAAATGTTGTATAAAGACTAAAAGAAATGTCGTAAATAACAATGACTACTCTTCTTGACTTCTTATTGTGTGCCAGGCACTCTATCTATGCTATTTTTTATTTTAATCCCCTCAGCAACCCTGTTTAATAGGTGAGGAAGGAGGTCTGAGAGGTTAAAAAACAACAACAGCGGCAGCAGCAACTTGCCAAAGGTGTTCCTCTAGTAAGCAGCAGTGTGGGATTTGAATCCTGACGTGCATCATTCCAAAACCTTGATTTTCCTGCCCAGCTCTACTGCCTTTGCAGTGCAATGTTGCAGTGAGAGTAGAATTATGCTAGAACTCAAGTAGGTAGCAATAGATTTCTGTGTTTGTTCAATGTGATTTTAGGTTTGAATGGGAATGGATCATCTGATCAAAATTATCTCTAAATACTACCAAAAATTCTTCCAATTTATTTTATCACCCAGCCTGAAATTCTAGCCTTTAGAGATTATTTTGCTTTAGCAAATGTACTCCTGGGAAGGTCCCTATTCATATATTAACATGAAGTTAATCAGATTACATCATTCATATATTAACATGAAGTTAATCAGATTACATCCTTCAAACAACTAGCTGAGATCATGGAAATTTTCCTGGGACAGCGGGGAGGAGGAAGGGGCCATTCTGAAGTATGGGTCACTGCTCAGGTGAGGTGAGTGACTGTGGAACCTGGATGGGCCCCTCGTGCCACAGGCAGGTTTCTGGCTGCCTCTAAGGCAGGAGACTAAGTTTCTTAGCCTAGCTTTGGCCTTTACTTTTAGCCTAGAGCAGTCTGCTCATATAGGTAAGGCCATATTATTGCTTGGTATAAGAGTGCAGCATATGTTACTTTGAATAGATTTCAAACACCTAACCTTTGAAAAGAAAAATATAATATTAAAAAATTAATATTTTTTTTCACTGTAAGGAACAGACGCAATGAATAATTAAAGAGAAAGCAAAGCTGAAGAAATAATCACAAAACGGTTGTTTCTAAAGGATAGGATTATGATGGACTTTCTATGTATTGTTTGAATTTTTTATAATAAGCTAACTCATTTTAGAGGGAGAACAAACAGCAGAGTTTTGTCGTTGGAGCAGGGTGAATAAAAACAATTCTTAGTTCTCAGGGTGTGGTAAGAACAAGGTAAGCAAGTTTTACTACCTGTGAAGTAAAATCTGTAATTTTCTTGAGGGGGCCCTACCCTACTGAGGGTATAAGGCACATGAAAGGGAATGGAAGGAGGAGCCTGCTCTCAAAGTCTTTGTGGGTCTTTCTCTCTGTCTCCTTGCCCCTGAAGCCCTGAGGAATGTGGGGTTCCCACGCCTTTTTTTTTTCCTTCTGCAAGCGAGAGTGAGGAGAGTTAGAAGAATTTGGCATCTTTTGTTAAAGCCTCAGAACTGACTGTTATTTATTAGACAGCTTTGCCCAAAACATCCCCATGTGTTTTTGATGTGCCAACCCCTTTAGAATTTGCTCAAGCCTCCTTGTGACAGGAGTCCTTTCTCTCTCAACCTTTTGGCAAAACCAGAATAGCTCTATTTTCTTCCCTTTTCTTTAATTTTGAAACAAGTTATAAAAAATTTTACTCTTTTATTGTGGTTCAGATGCTATTTGGAATTCTCTACTCAGTTCCTAATTATTTTCAATGATAATTATTGCTTTGCTTTAACTGTAGTTTAACTATAGTTAAAACTTTCTGTGTATGTTTGAATTTTCCAGAAGTAGAAGAGTAGTGTTTGAATATATGCATGCATTAAAATATAATATCTAAGGTTTACTTTTGTAAATAAGCTACAAACTGGTAGACAGTGATTTTAAGTGGAATAAGTTTCAGTGAACCTTATCTGTTTAAACCCGACATTCCTCACTGGTCAGTCCTCAGAGTTCCTTATGGGTATTAAATGGTAAGAGTTCTACAAAGAGGAATATCAGGGTATAGTAATTCAACAAGCTCTTTGGCCATTAAAGGTAAAATGGCCATCACATCCTTTAAAGTCAAATTTGTTATTTAATTATTCAATTTGTCTATCCCACAGGTATGTGGTAACAGGAACGGCTTTTTATGAGTGAACTGTTCTGCTCTCCGTGACATTCTTGAAGATTAGAACCATTTATTTAGTTCCCAAGAAAGCTGGTCTACAGCAGTGTCTTTTAATATGACGTGTTCCTCAATGATTTCTCTTTAAAAATCTATCCGCCTCTGTGATCTGCTGTTTCATCAGCTCATTTATTTAATTTTGGCTGCCCTTTTCTAAATTGAAGCCATCAGTGTTCTTGGTGCCATCAGATTTATGTCAATCCTCCTTTCATCCCTTATTTCTCTGTCTATATCTAAGGCTGCCACTTGACCCCTAACCTGTAGCCACACAGAAATGCCTGCTTGTACTTCTCCAAACACATCCTGCTTTTGTGCCCACTGACTTGAATAGCTACGTCTTCTAAGGCCTTCTCCCTCCCTATATATGATGAACCTCCTTATTATTCTTTAAGACTCACATTCTACATCACTTGTCCTATCTTTCTCCACCTGTCTTCCACTCCAAGCAAAATTAGGCTGTCTGCCCTTTGTGCTCCAGTAGCACATTGTACGCATCCCCAGTGTCATGCTCCCAGCATCACTCTCTAGAGCAGTATTCTGCAGCATGGAGTGCAGGGCAATCCTATGCAGAAAGGTACAGGAAGGCAGTGTTAGATCTTCTCTTTATAGTTACTTATTTTAAATCTAAGGGAATAAAGTGAGCTTTTCCAATCTGTTCTGGCACCTTCACTTAGTCCCCCATTACCTGTGGTTTGCTCTCACTCGTGTGTTCATATTCAGCATATTGTGAAATGTTGTAGTTATGTTCATCTGGTTTTAAGAGGAATTACAGGTTATGTTAACTTAAAAAAAATGAAGTTATTCTTCACAAAACAGACAAGGGCCATGAATGGATTCATACAAAGACTCCCTGGACTGTAGGTGACACTTGTAATATAAGCACAAGCAAATGACAGGGAAAAGCCAGAGCCGACTCTGATATCTCTATGGGACTTCACGGCAGCAGTGTTGCATGCGGTAGTGCATCATGCCGAATCAGAGTGGAACTGCCCCATCAGCCCTATTATAGGTAAAAACAATAACAGTAGCAACTAATTAGATATTACAGAAGATTTAAAGTGATCAAGACCACTTAAATACAGATTTACATCAACTATTGCTACCTATAAACGTTATCCTAAGGGTTTATTTTGCCCTGAGGTTAGAGAATAGTAATATAGTAATAATTTATAATAATAGTAATAATTTACAAATAGTAACTATCCATTATTGACTGAACATGCTAAAAATGAATCCATAGGAGTGGATAATAAGAAGTTTAGAGACACTGCCACATGCTATGAGCTGTTGAAGAACAGAGACTGTCTTTATTCATCAATAATTTTTTATTGTGGTAAGAATATATATAAGAAAACATCTGCCATTTCAACCTTTTTTACATATATACTTTAGTTACATTAATTACATTCATATTTTACAACCATCACCACTATCTATTTCTAACACTTTTAATCAACCTTAATAGAAACTCAATACTCTTTAAGCAATAATTTCCCCTTCCCTCCTCCCACCCACCCCTGATAACTACTAATAAACTTTGGCCTCTATATATTTGTGTATTCTGGATATTTTATATAAGGATACTGTGTCTTCTTCATCTTTGTATCTCCAGCACCTAGCCCAGTGACTAGAACATAGTAGGGACTCAGTAACTATTGAATGAGTGAGTGAATCAATGGATGTACAAATACAGGAAGGTGGATGCTCTGTAGAGAAACATTTTCTGTATTTTAAGACAATACTTTGTGCAACCTCAAACTAGAGGTAAGAACTCAATATGAAAGAATCTGATGACTCAGATACAGGAAGTGGGTTTATGTATGAGTGTGCAGTGAATTATGACCCTACGATATGAATGGGTCTGATGAGGTCATCACTTCCTGCTTTGTGGGGAAAGATCAAGACTGGCAGTTAAAGGGAAGAATCTGAGATCATATTCCTTGTGATTTCACACCCCAAACCATACTTCATCTTTTAGATCCCTTCACATCTTTACTTGTGTCCCTGTTACCCTGGAAACTTTGCTGCCTGAAATGCTCAGCTAAATTAGGGAATGATTTTACTTATCTCCACTGTGGTCAAAGTCCCAAAAGTATTTTCCAATAAATGATTAAAACTTTAGTTACATAACTAGCAAATTCAGCCCTCTTCATTTAATATAGAAGAATCTTTCAAAGTCGTGTCATGGTATTGTACCAAAAATCTCGCTTTAGGACTCAATTGGTTTACTATTTAAAGATTAGTTATCATTGAGAGTTCTGGATTTCTAATACAGGGACCCTTTAATCATTTCTAGTCGTAAATAATCATATTAAATGCTAAGGAAAGCAATACCTACTAACAATTAATTTGTGTTTTCAGAAGTAAACAAAGGTATCACTTCCCCACTTTTTTGAAAATAGAAGAACAATTTCAGTAATTAGTAGTATAAAATGAGACTGGTGGGTTCAAATCACCAACCTTTCAGTTAGCAGAGGATTGCTTAACCACTGTGCCACAAGGGGCCCTTAGTATAAAATGAAGCCTCATTACTTTGGTAGCAAATGTTTAACTCATTTATGTGGTCTTGATTAAATGTTCTATAAGTTTTTATGGTAGTTATGAGCTGACATAGTAGGCTTTAGGACTAGTAATGTAGGTATCTCACAAACAATATTGATGTTTTAATTAAAAGTTCATGATAAATATAGAATATCCACTTGGAACACTAATATTTTTCACTGAATTATTGGGAGAGAGTGGCAACCATCAATAACCAGTGGAGCTTGCCTTTCTGTAGTTCAATACCCATGAGCTCAATGGATATTAAGCACCATGAAGGCAGAGAATATGTGTCGTTTGTCCACTCTTATAGCCCCAATGCCTACTACAGTACCTAGCACATAATAGGAGTCCAATAAATATTTTTTGAATGAAGTATATGTAAGCTTCACCCCTGATACCATCTGCATATTGTACCTCTGTCTGCCCATAAAGACAAGTCTCAAATAACAGCTATTACTTAAGGCAATGGTTTTCAAATTGTGATTCGGGGAACTTGGTACAATGTGATAATACTGAGGGGTTCTGCAAAACAGTAAATTACTTTCTGCCAAACATTTACATTGCCTGAGTGTATTTGTCAGGAGTCTTAGTTACAATGCAATCTAGCTTAAGCAAGAGAAAAATGTATTGGCTCAGGAATACCAACAAAGTTGGAACAGCGAAGCCAAGAAAAGGGCAGGATTGAGCCTACATCTCAGAAAAAAACACCACTTCCGTCTCAGCATGTGGACTTCTTCATTCATGCTCACTGCAGACCAGTTTTCTTTTAGTGGGGAACATGGTGCTTGACAGCTGTTAAACTCTATCTTAAAGCTTTAGTCACTAGGTAGGGTGACTTCAAGCCTTTTTTGGCCTCAAGTTTAAAATCTTGGAGAAGAAATTTTGTTTATGAAAGAGTTTGGCTATTGTAATGGGTTTGAGAAATTTATATTCTAAGCAATATTTTTGCAACCCCACCACTCTTTTCTTACCCATCTGTTCTTCCTCAACGACATTTCCCTAGTTCTGAGCTTGGATCTCCCTGCCCAGTCCTACCCCCGTCTTAATTCTCCTCCTGCCACATTTGGCCTCAGCTTTCCTGTTCTTTGTAGCTTGGGGTGCCTTCTGTTCCTCCTATCCCCCTGTCTTGGGTGAAGACTCCTTCCCTAGGGAATCCCCTTTTCAGCTTTCTGTCTGGGAGGAACTGAACAATATAATATGAAAGCGTCAAGATTATATTAATCATAACCGTGTTAAATCTTCATGGTGCTTTTAAAAGTTTTTCACTTAATGACCAAAGGCACTCATTATATTATACATACTGCAGCACCAAGCCCTAGTGGCGCAGCACTTAAGAGCTTGGCTACTAGCCAAAAGGTTGGCAGTTCAAATCCACTTGTTGCTCCTTGGATACCCTGTGGGGCAGTTCTACTCTGTCCTATAGGGTTGCTATGAATTGTAATCCACTGGACGGCAACAGGTTGGTAGTATCAAGCAGCATGTAAACAGGGTAGAAGTTCTTAAAATAACTTCTTTTGTAAAGTGAGACACATTAAAACATCAGGCAACTAGAATTTTTTCTGATAGGAGTGCTAAGAAATGACCTTGATCAGTAAAAAGGTACATACATATTGAAGTGTGAGGATGATCAGTACAGTCTTTCCTTTCTGTTTCTGGACAGCCAATTAAGGCTCCTACTCCTCCACCAAGCCACAGCAAAGCCTGACCCAAGGCATGTTTGACAGTGACATTATTTTACTATGACCAAAGGAGATGCAGGCTCATTTTTAGGGCAGGACATTTCATCTTCAATATCCCATTAAACTTTTATGCTGAATTTATAAAATGTAAGAAAATTGTCCTGAAAATACCTTTTGAATTTTGAGAAAACAATTACAAATAAAGACAGAGAGAAGAATGAATTCTAATCAAAGAAAACATCTTTAGGAATAAATAGGTAAGGTAATGGTCCTACAGAGCATTCTTCACTTAGTCTATGGTGAGAATATTTTAAAATGAAGAAAAATGAAGTTTTACTTTAATTAGTTTATGAAGATATGGTAAGTGCTTTTGAAAGAGTAATGATCTAGTCCTTCTCTTAAGGGAATGTGGGATGAGAATTAGAGTTGATCTAGAATCAACCCAATTAACTTTATCATAATCATTTCATGTTTACTAGTAGTGGTTAAGAACTCAGCCTGCTAACCAAAAGGTTGGCAGTTCAAATCCACCAGCCACTCTTTGGAAACCCTATGGGGAAGTTCTCCTCTGTCCTGTAGGGTTGGAATCAACTCAATGGCAACAGATTTACAGGTAGTAGACTAGTGTAAATTCTGTCATACCTAAACTTTCTTTTTTGTTCTGTGTTCTTATTTAAAATAACTGAAATATGGCCTGGCTATTTAAACTAAAATCAAATTCACTAAAGGACTATTCAGTCTTTTAAAAAATATATATTTATGTTACAGAGAGAATTAAAAATATTATTTTATAAGGAGTTGTTTCTCAAACTTGGGACCACAGACATTACTAGGAGGTCTGTAAGTTCTTTATGAGAATTGAAATATTGTGTGATTTTATTTCAAACACAATCTTAAAGGAAGAATATAAATATTTAGTATAATTCCATCCATACAACTTTGGTGCTTATTTTTGTGCCTGTGGATTTATGATGACATTAGTGCCAAGCAATCACCCAAGTAACAGTGTGTACATTTGAATATATTGCTCCTGAAATCAGAGTCTAAGAATCATGAGCCTCTGGACATATTTTTAGGAATCTGTGAGTATTCTTGTAATAACATTACTAATTAATATATTTTTTATGTCTTTAGTGTATGCCAGGAGCCTTGGTGGCACAGTGGTTAAGAGCTCGGCTGCTCACAAAAAGGTTGGCAGTTCAAAACCACCAACCTCTCCTTGGGAACCCTATGGGGCAGTTCTACTCTGGCCTATAGGGTCGCTGTGAATCGGAATCGACTCAATGGCAACGGTTTTTTTTTTTTTTTTTGGTAGTGTGTGCCAGATACTCTTCTAAGACGTTTTTGCATATTATCTGCCATAATTCTTACAACGATGCTAGGAAGTACCATTATTATATTCATTTTACAAGTAGGCAGACTGAGGCACAAAGAAGTTAAGGAACTTTCAGGAGGTTTCAGAGCTGGGTAAACTCAACACCATGGCTCCAGAGCTCACGCTCTTGAGTGCTATGGTTTATTACTTCCCTCTTGGGCAGAATGGGTTCTGTGGTTTCCTTTCTGTGTCATTGGTTACCCATATTTATGGTCATTTAAAAATCTATCGCTTTCATTAATTTAATGAATGTAGATTTTAGTTTATTAGCATAAAAAGGCTTCAGAAAAAGTTGACTGGCTTATATTTTAAGGAAATGAATACTGAAAGAAGAAATTATTTTATGTATCAAACATTTTTAGAGTAGTCAATAGAAAGCTGTTAAATCATAATAGTAACAAAGCAGATAATTTCTGCTGAGGTACGTTATCTATTTAGGAAGAAGAAAATGTTCTGTCTACCCAATTTCCATTTTTTTCTCTTTTCCTTCCTGAACAATCAGTCCTAAAGTCATTAGGTGAGGTGTCTGTACTGTAAGAAGGAGTGAACCCTGGTGGCCCAGAGCATGGTGTTGGAACCCAAAAAAGCAGAGGAGGGCATTCATTTAGAGGGACTCACCTGCACCAAGTGTCACAGATAAACCAGAGTAAGGATCTCATCCATGTGGAGAGGCAACCTAGTGAGGGGTATCATAAATTAGGTGAGGGAGAGCATTTATAAATGGGGGCAGGTTGTCAAAGCCCACGTAGGGTGAGAAGACCATCAGCATGGAGAAGGAAGCCTAACATGGGTTTTGAGACTCAATTGGAGTAGGAGGAGTGTCCATGCAATGAGGTGGTGGGGAATATGAGGAGTCAGGGTGAGATCTGAATCTTTTTGGAATGTATAGCCTGCCATGGAATGTTGGAGTCCAGGTGGTGGTGGGGAGCACCTGGTGCAAGTTGTTGGAACACAAGTGAGGTAAGGAAGGCATCTGTGTGGTGGAAAGGTGGCATCAGAGATGGGAGATGGGTTATAAACAGGGAGTTGATCTAATAAAAGATACTGAAGATAAAGAGAGCCAGGTTTCTCACTGCTGCAGAAAGGAGTTACAAATATGAAAAGGGAGAAAACTAGAATCAACCCTGTACTGTTGGATTGCAACTGGAGATATAAGTGAGAACTTATATGTATGTATGTATATATGTATATATGTATAGTTTAGAAAGAGAAATATAGATTTAAGCGTGTGTGTATTTCCTAGCTTTGCACACAGGGAGGGCCTCGGAGCAGCATCATCTCAATAGCCATGAGCACATCTAGAGCCCAGATCTTGACTTCTAAATACCATTCTCCCAGGAACCAAAGCTCCTTGGAAAAATAGCTGATTCCAGGACTGGGAGAAGCATAGCACAAGAAGAACCTGTAAAATTATGCTGTGCTAGAAGCAAAGAAGTGCTCAAAGAATGATTTCAAAAGGACACAGAATTCTATAACCATATATGTATTTTTCTACCCCTTTATTTATTTATTTGTTTATTTCTGCAAGGACATTTGTTAAATAGCTGTGGTATAACCATGGGTTTTATTTGATTACCAGGGAATGATTGGCAAAACCTAGAACAAGATTGGGGCAGATTGTTGGAGATAGAGATGGGTGCAAAATAAAAGTGAGTGAAGATGACTGCAGATTGAACAGCCCTGGGAATATGGGGAAAGAGTCTGAGAAGGATGGGGAGGGAGAGGAGTCCCTGAAGAAGAAATGGACAATTTGGTGACTTCAGAGACCTGGGTATGAACACCAAGAGGTAGAAGAAACTAGCCTGGGTTGCAGAGTTTTTGGAGAGCTGCTAGTTCGAAAGATTATAGAGTTTGGTTCATCTCCCTTTGGATGGAGAGGGAAATGGGAAAACTTGTTTCAACCTGAACTTGTGGTGATATCTGGATCTCCCAGTTAAAAGCACATCTGTTAATTTGAAAGTCAAGGTCTGAGAAGCTGGAGTTGAAAAAAGCTTAGGAGAAAAAAACTATCTGTATTGCAACCACATTGCGTATGGCTAATTTACCTTCATGTATGGGGAAGCAGTGATGTGTATTGAAATAAGTCTTAAACTAGTCTAATCATTAATATTTCTAGGGGAGCTTTTAAAAAATATAGAGAGTCTCAAGGATCCCCAGGAATCAATGGTATAGTGAAATGAGTGAAACCAGCTGCTTTAAAACCTTGTTTCACCATTTCCTGAATATGAGTCCTTGAATAAGTTATTTAACCCCTGTGAGCCTCAGTTTTCTCACCTATAAATGGGATTAATAGTAATTTTATACTGTTATATTGTGCACTGTAGGTGCTGTCTCAATAATTGTTAACTTCTGCACTCCCCCCCACCCACACATTGATATACATCTTGTACTTCAGGATGCCTCACATTGAAGCTAAATCAAAACAAAACCATAACCTAAGATCTTATTAACTGAGAGTGTAATTTAGCTAGCTTAGTAAAAAGAGAAAAAGACCATGGAAGGAGACCATGAAATAAGGGAGAGT
Source organism: Dugong dugon (assembly GCA_030035585.1). NCBI lineage: Eukaryota > Metazoa > Chordata > Mammalia > Sirenia > Dugongidae > Dugong > Dugong dugon. The sequence goes on along the minus strand of CM057461.1, from coordinate 119,270,213 downwards.
AGAGAATTACCCTTTCCTTTCCTATGTGAAGAACTAGGTTGAAATAAAATATTGAACCAGGAAAAGCTGTCTGACATCATTTCACCGTGCCTGTCTTCTCACTTCAGAGATCTCCTCTTCTCAAGAACCTAACTGCTCATTCAGTGTTAGTCTCCTCCTCTCACTGGAAACCCTATCCAGGCCTGCCTGAGGGCCCACCCTCACACAAGTATCTGACGTGTCTTAATTACCCACTCTACCTTCCCTGCAGAAAAGTGTCTAGCCACTTCAGTGCAGCCATCTAAACTGTAAATTAAATGCAAACAATTGTTAAATCCCCAGATTTGCCTTTATAGGGAAATAGGATGCTTTGTTGACCCAAACTGAGGGAAATGGAAAGAGGAAACAAGAAGTGAACCATTTTCTCTTTTGGCTCTTTCTTTTGTTCCTCCTGCTTTTCTTTCTCCTGGCTCTTTCTTTCCCTCCCTCTGAACTTTCTCAAAACTCCTTTAATCTTCCTCTTTATTTCTTCTCTTCTTAGCCTAAATAGCTTTTCCTTAACAGACAATAACACACAAAATGAATTAATGTTTATTAGTGATTATTTTATTCATTCAAAGTGTATTAGTGGCTACCATGTTACAGGCACTGTTGTTTAACAGTTTTATGTCTTTGTTGTTAATTTAAAGAGTGTTGGACTGATATTTTTTATTTAAAACTTTTGTATAGCATTTTAGAAGAAAATTACTCCTTGAATATTTGATCCTTTTCAGAAAAAAATTATCTTTATTCTGGAGTATTGTAAATCCACAGATACATTCTCCTGTTCTGCTTTTTGATAAATGGAATTAAGATTCTGAGAATTCTTTTTCCTTCAATTCCCTTCCAGAACTACCTACACATCTTTTTACTTACTCTCTTTCAGCTATATTGAAACTGCAAATAAAACTCTATTGGAGTTTCAAAAGAGGAAATTTTGCTAAATGTAGTTTTCTTATGCTACTATTGAAGAGAAATGATGGCAATATTTATCCCATGTCTGTGTTGATGAGTATTTTTCTAGAAGATTTTTCATACTCCTTTGTATGGAGAGGCACCCAAATCTCTTGGGTGCTTTATATTATCCCAGGCTGTATCATTTGGGAATTCTGCTGGGCTGAAAGTATACAGAACCTGACTGCAGAAGCTTGGGGATTTATTTTCCTCATATAGCAAGTCTAGAGAGAAGCAGTCAGGGGAGGCACAGCAGATTCTTGATATCATCCATATCCCAGTCTCCTCTTACCTTTTTTCTCTGCCATAGTTAGCATATAGCTTTCATCCTAATACTGTATAGTTATAGATGGCTTCTCCTTGTCTGGTTTCACATCCACAGTCCAGATAAGACGAAGAGAGAAAGGACATGACAGAAGGGGCACTGCCTATATGAAGAAAGCAAATCTTGCCCTAAAATTCCCAGTGTACCTCTGCTTATATCTCACTGGCCAGAACTGCATCACGTGGCCACTTGTCTGCCCTGAATGGAATCGGATTCTGTTAGGAAGGAAAAAGGGAGAATGGTACTGGCATCTTGCGATGTCTGCCGCAGTTTTAAACTTCAGGTGATAAAATTTCCTTCGCAGTAACAGTGAGAAGCACACCAAAATTCCATTTAATTGTTGAACTCTATAACCTTGCTTGTGGCCTTAGTTTTAGCAGTTTTGTTTTAATGAACCAGCTTGCAATCAAGAGAAAGAGCAATGCATTTGTGACCATTAATCAAAAGGAAAAGTACTGTGTTTTGAATCATTTTGTCAAAGAACATGTCAGAAAAAATTTCTCCTACATGGCACAAAAATTTGTATGAAAATTATTTAATTACATTCAAAATTAGAGATAAAACTAACAAAATATTTCAGGCTGGGCTTCACAGGGTTTCTGCAACTTGCTAGGGTCAAGGTGCTCCCGGAAGTAATCCAAGCTTAGCAGGTTCAGAGATGTGTGTAAACAAGGGGACCAGGCTCTGGGATTCTCACCAGCAGAACCCACTAGATAATCACTTACAAATTCTAATGTCATTGCATTAATTCTACAACAAAAAATGTAATTATTCAGAGATAAAACCTTGTGTGATAGTTTTTATTAATTTTAATTATATAAATAATATATATATACATTCTCATTGTAACAATTCAAAGATTTCATTACCGATAAAGCTAACGTCCCCATTGACACTAACATCCAATTGCATTGTCCTCTCCAGTTTGGTCTATTTGTGTATCCTTCAGAATTTTTTTCCTTTGTTGTGCTTGTGTGTGTGTGTGTGTGTGTGTATTACATACATATGTGTGTGCATATATATATGTGTGTGAGTGTAACGTATAGTTTTGTGTCTGTGCATGTTTATATAATGGTACCGTATGGCATCCATCATGGTACAACTTTCTTCTTTCACTCAATAATGTATGTTGATAGAACCAGATTATCTGGGTCTACTATGCGAAGAATCTGCTTCTTATTCTCAAGCTCTTGGAGAAGTCACATGGCAGAGCTATCCTTAGATTACTAATAAATAGAGGCATTGCCTAGGGTTCTGGATGTGGGGGGTTTTGTGCCATGACTGGCAGCTGAACAGCTGGTCAAGGGGCACCTGCCACCTGCCATTAACATGGACTTGCAGTCAGTGCTGAACTTCCCTGAGATAAAGTGAGCATGTTTTCCCTTCCTCACTTCTTTACATATAACTCAATATACTGTCCATATTTGATTTGAAGTTTGTCCTTGACATTAATTTCATCTGATACAGATGATCCTAGATTAAAAAATTGAGGGAGAGGAGGTGGAAATTATATGTTTGCCACTAATACTACCATGCCTTAGGGACAGGACTGTGATCTATAATGCAGTCCCTCAACGTTTACTCAGCAGCTGTGTATCAAGTACCTAATATATACCAGGCATTGTTTTAGGCACTCTGGAAATAGAGATGATCAGCTAAAGGCCTTGATTTCTTGGAGCATACATCCTAATTGTAGATAGGTGAACAGTAAACAAGTAAACAAACTAATAAATATGTAGTATAATGCCACATAGTGAGAAGTACTATGAAAGAAAAAATTAGACTAAGGGGATAAAGAGTGACTGGTATTGGAGGAGGCTACTTTACATGGGATGACCAGAGAAGTTCTTGCTGCAAAGGCCAGAATAAATCTGTATCCCTTAGTCTGGTATATGGCCAATATTCAGTAAACACTGGAATAAATGCAAAAACGACTAAGCACAACAGTAGGGGTATACACAAGGCACAGTAATAGCATAAGAGAATGGGAAAAAAAAAAAAATCTCTACCTGGACTAGGAAGGGCTTCAATAGGATGCCTAAAATGAGAATGAAAAATAACTAGGTATTGGACAGAGAGACAATGGTAGGTAAAGGCATTCCAAGAACAGGCAATAGTGTTTGCAAAGGCAAGGAGGTGTGAAAGAGCATTGTATCAGTATCCTATTGCTAAATAACAAATTACCAAAAATTTAGTGGCTTAAACAACACACATTTATTATTGTACAATTCTAGAAGTCGGAAGTCCAAAATAGGTCTCACTGGGCTACAATTAAGGTGTCAGCAGGGCTGCATTCCTTCTGGAAGCTCTCGGGGAAAATCCATTTCCTTGCCTTTCCTAGTTTCTAGAGTTCACCCTCACTCCTTGGCTCATAGCCCCTTCCTCCATCTTCAAAGTCTGCAGCATAGTAGCTTCAAGTTTTTCTCCTCTCTGACCTCTGCTTTTGTTGTCATATGTCCTTCCTGCCTCCCTCTTATAAGGAAGGACCCTTGTAATTATATTGGGCCCACCCAGATAATCCAGGATAATGTTCCTCTATATGGTCAACTAATTAGCAACCTTAATTCTGTCTGCAACCTTAAATTCTCTTTACTATGTAACATAGTTGTGAGGATTGGGATGTGGACACATTTGGGGAGCTGTTACTCTGTCTACTATAAGCATCATGTATTTAGGGATCTGTAAATGGTCTGGAAACACTGGAGTGCTTAGTGTATATGGGTAATGGCTAATGGTGAAACTAAATAAAAAGGCAAGTGTTAGATTTAGAAGTACTTTGACAGTTACGCAGAATTGAACCCTGTTCTGGCCATGGGAAACCATTGGTAGTTGGAGAACTGTTATGGGGAGGTTAAAAGTAAAGGGGGCTAAGAGGAAGCTGGTGGCTCTCTTACCTAAAGTCCAGGTATGTAGGTTGGGAAAATGGATTTCCATACTGTGTCAGAAAAAGATTGTAAAAACCTGTTCAAGTGTGTCCAAAATGGCAGATCAACAGAGTATCACTTTTTATTACTCTTCTTTTATGGGTTCCATGTTTGAGGGGGATTAGTTATAAAATTGTATTTATTAATAAATGATTACTTCATTTTTTCCAAGTTTATTTGCCAAAACTTGACACTGCCAGGTATGGCTTCTAATCAGAATTTCTGAGACCATCAATGCATGCTGTGTGGATTCATCTATCCTTCCCTCAAATGCCTGGAAATTTCCTGTTTTATTTAGAGTGTTCTGCCTTAAAGTTTGTAAATACACATTTTCTCTTGGGTTTTTGAAGTTACTAAAGTAGCTTTTAGGACGTACAGTCCCACTATAGTTACCCCGTTCACTCTTATGGAGCTCTGAAGCCCCTTAGAAACTGGGTCCTTTTAGGTTTTTTGCCTTGATTGACTCTGTTCTTTCTGCCTGACTCTGCCACCCAGACTTTTGCTGGAAAATCATATGGGATAAGTAGGTTTGCACTTGAATAATTTTCATTAGCAATGCCACCCAGACTTTTGCTGGAAAATCATATGGGATAAGTAGGTTTGCACTTGAATAATTTTCATTAGCAAAGTTGATTTAGAGTCTCATCTTTGAATTCTTACAGACATAAAAATAGGGAAATTCATAAGGATTAACTATTTGTGGAAGTAGCTTCATAAGCAAATTTGTATGAATTGTGAGAAGGACAGAGATTTTATAGATTTCCTTTGGCTAATTATGGATTTTGTTTTGTGGTAAAAGGGCAGAATTTTTGAAAAAATTTTCTTAGATTCTTGTACTGGTTAAATTATGGTGTGTAACTATATATGTGTATATACATATATATATATGCTTATAAATGGGCCATTTTACACCTATTAAAGATACATATGTACATATATGCATACATGGACACACATATAGAATGATGTGTGTATATATATCACGATTCCATTTGTGAAAAACTGTATATACACATGAACTTGTATATGTATAGAAAATCTTTGAAAGAAGAAAAGATAAAATGACCTGACCACCAGGACTAAATGCAACTGGGCTATTAGGGCTGAGTAGGGTTGGAAATTTTTATTTTTAACCGTATACTCTTAATGAAGTTTGATATTATTTTAATCATTATTACTTTTGTTATTGAAAAAGTAGTTTAATATATTTATTTATTACTTATTCTCCATGCAGCATTAAAATAATGACCTTGTAAATATTTTAATGTTAGCTTACTTTTTTAAGTTCTGTAAAATTATATAAATTTATTTTAATATTTTCTTTCTTTTAGTCTAAAAGGACTAATGAGAAATAAGTAAGTCAATTCAGTATCAATGTGGAGATTATACCCATATGTGTTTACAAGTTTGCTTTTTGAAGGATTGAATCCAGTTTCTTTTTTATCTGATAAAATATGCAAATCATGGTAGCTTTTTCCCAAGATATAGTGAAATAACTATTACCACTGCTTAGTATTTTTAAAAATCTGTTTTTCTTCTTATTATAAAAAAAGAAAAATTTAGAAATTATGCTTAAGCAAAAAAGAAGAAATTAAAATCAGGTGTAATTCTACTACGTAGAAGTCGCTACTGTTAAATACTTTGGTCAGCAGAATTAGAATTGTTTCTCTATATTCAAGTTTTCTCTCATTCACCTTAGGAAACTTTTCTTGTACTTCAGAGTATAAGTTCTACATATTTCTTTTATACTTGCTTCCTAGTTATTTCATTTTTTATTTGTTTGTTCTGGTTGCTATTTTGAGTGAGATCTTTTTCCATTATGTTTGAATCAATTATGAGCTATGTGTTACATAACTAGAGTCTTTATTTAACTGTTTTTCCCAGGATGATAATTTTACCTTACGTAACTACAATTCATAATGTTTCATAATGGAAGTAATATGCACCATTCTGCTTAGGATTTAAAAAAGAGAATTTTATATGCTGGAAAAATTTTGTTTAAGCTAGACTTTGACCACAGTATTTGAATGTCATGAGATTTTTTCATATGAAAAAGTTATAATTTGATACTATATCCAAGATATTTCTTCAGACAGGTATTGTTCTTATACTGTTTGGTTTGACAGAGTCCCTGTTGTCTTGGAGGACTTGCCCTCACAGGGTGATTGGCTAATCCATGTATCTATACTGTTAAACAGTTTAGAGTTAACAAGCTATCCATATGTTGTACGATTTTAAGCCTAAGTATGACTGACTTTTTCTTCCCCAGTGTATTAAAAGATTTCCTTAGGAAAGAGAGGCAAATACAAATTTTAACACTGTAAAAAGACTGCTTCGTTACTTAAATAATCTCTGCTCTTTTTTTTTCTCATCTCTAGAGAAGTCTTGATTGTTCATTTGCCCTCTGGAGACTAGTTGAGGTCATGTATTTTTTAAAAAGTTTAGATTCTTTATCAAATCTGTAAAAATTAACTTTATATTGAGATATTTTTCAACCCTCTAGCCACAGTGAAGCTATCACTGCATTATATATTAAAGTGCTCTCTCTATACTCTAAGAAATTTCTTATAAAAATATATAATTTTAAAATATTTTTAGTAATTTAGTTCATCTAAAAGTCTTCACTTTTTTTTCTGTTTAACTAATCTTTATTAAAGTCTCAGTATCTATCTTTTTTCTCTTTATTTAAATTTTTTTTTATTGTACTTTAAGTGAAGGTTTACAGAACAAATAGTTTCTCATTACTCAGTCAGTACACATATTGTTTTATGACATTGGTTAACAACCCCAAAACATGTCAACACTCTCCCTCGACCTTGAAGGACCCTTTTTCTTTTTTGGTGAAAATATACATAGCCAAAGATACATCATTTCAAAAATTTCTACACATACAGTTCAGTGACATCGATTATGTTCTTCCAGTTGTGCTGCTATTCTCACTATCCTTTTCCAAATTATTCCATCACCATTATCTTCAACTCACTGCCCCCTAAGCTTCCCATCAAACCTTTTGAGTTGCTGTTGTCAATTTGTTCTCACATAAATAATTTTTTTTGTACTTTCGGTGGAGATTTACAGAACAGAATAGTTTCTCACTAAACAATACACATATTGTCCTATGACAATGGTTAACAACCCCATGACATGTCAACACTGTCCTTTCTCAACCTTGGGTACCCTACCACCAGCTTTCCTGTCCCCTCCTGCCTTCTAGTCCTTGTCCCTGGACGGCTGTGCCTCATTAGTCCCGTTTTATTTTATGGGACTGTCCAATCACTGGCTGAATGGTGAACCTCGGGAGTGACTTCACCACTGAGCTACAAGGGTGTCCGGGGGCCATACTCTTGGGGTTTCTTCAGTCTTTGTCAGTCAGTAAATCTGGTCTTTTTTTGTGTGTTAGAATTTTGTTCTACATCCTTCTCCAGCTCCGTCCAGGACCGTCTGTTGTGATTCCGGTCAGAGCAGTCAGTGGTGGTAACTGGGCACCATCTAGCTGTACTGGACTCAGTCTGCTGGAGGCCTTGGCAGCCGTGGTCCGTTAGTCCTTTGGACTAATCTTTTCCTTGTATCCTGTTCTATTCATTCTCCCTTGCTTCCTAAGGGGTGAGACCAGTGGAGTATCTTAGATGGCTGCTCACAGGCTTTTAACACCCCAGATGCTACTCACCAAGGTAGAATGTAGAATATTGTCTTTATAAACTGTGTTATGCCAATTGAGCTAGATGTTCCCTGAGAGCATGGTCCCCACAGCGCTCTGCCCAGCAATTCAGTCCCTCAGGGAGTTTGGATGTGTCTATGGAGCTTCCATGACCTTTCCTTGTACAAGTTGTACTGAAAGGCTTCACATTTTGATGACACTCATAAGCAATTTCTAAAATGTCACATAATGTGAACATGAAATAATTTCTAAAACTAAGTGCTCTTAAATTATTGAACATGAAATATTCTGTTCAAGTGGCAATTATTCAGCCAAAAGTCCTTTAACTACATGCTGAAGTAGCCACTGAATTTCTTACTGGTAAGCATAAAATTTAAATAGCCTAGCTGACATGTACTTGTTTGGGAATCAGGAAATGTTTGTTTTAGTACAGTTTCTTAATCCCTCATCTGAAATATGTGGGACCAGATGTATTTTGAATTTTTCAGATTTTTAGAAATGTGATGCAGAGCATGAGACCTGTGTTACTTAATACACCAGTGGTATCTGGAACAGCACCCCACAACTAGACACATTAACATTTTTATACAAATGTGTGAATGTTCACATTAAATAGGATATTTAGGATAATGAATATGAAATGTTGGACCCGAAGTTCTTTTGCTACTGACTATGCAATCTTGGTCATTTTGTTCGCCTCCATCTTCTAAAGTGCTGAAATGAGAAGTTGGGTTGCTTACCTAAATTGTTTGTAAACTTTTTGCATTCTAAATCTGAATGCTTATTTAAGTTTCTGAAACAAGCAACACTACAGTTACATCCGTTTTATAACATCTCAGTTTAATAACTCTTTAGAGGTCCTCAGTATCATTGAAAGTTTAGTAGTAATTATTTATGATTCTTCTATAAAGATTGAAGAATGTAGGTCAAGAAGTGTTTCCACTTGATCATCTGTTTAATTGGAACCAAACTAGGCTTCAAGATCATAAAGATAGCTTATTTTCTATTGTAACTTTAATTTCCAGAATGTGTCATCATGTAAGATTCTTATGGTTGTGATTAAAATATGAACTGTGTAGAAATGGTGAGAAATACTGTGTGGGCTGCATGATTTTCCTCTAAAAATCAGGAGGAGGATCAAATTAAACGGGATTAGACTAAGGGAGCCAAAAGAGAATCTGCAAGATCCCATTTTGTTTCAGAGCCTCAGTTTTTTAATCTCAATGCCAAGAAAAATGAGTCCTAAATCTAAAGGACTTTCCACTGAGGATGGACTAAAGTCAATCAATGAGAGGACTGGCCAGGTCCCCTACTAAACAAACATGGCAAATCTGAGTAGTTAAACTATGAGTGGCAGAATGAAAAATAAACTAGGGATGAGGTGCTATACACCAGAGGTCACAGCTGGCTGCTCTGAGTGCAGCATAGAGTTGTTATGGAGTCTTGTTTTGTTTTTCTGCCTTTGATTATCTTTGGGCATGGAATGCTCTTCAGTTTTTCATATTTTAACTGTTCTCTATGGTCTTGTGCCTTGTTGCTTGTCCCATTTAACTCACCTGGTAACCACTGAGGGCATTTACATTTAGAACCTCTGTCTGTAGACTGTGCTATTAAAGGTTGAAAAAAGGTTGAAATGTTATGGTGGGAAGAGGAAGGCTATAGTATGGACTTAGGAATTATTATGGCAGTTCTTCTGAGGGCTAGAAGACATGCAACTACTGCCAGATACCTTTTATTTATTTCTTCAATGAGTATTTATTAAACACCTACTATGATGGGTTAGGCACTGGGATACGATTGGATACAAGACAGACATGGCCCTACATGCTTAATGGAGGAAAAAGACATAAAATCAACAAACATGCAAGTGAAGGGTGGTGCAAATTATCATAGAAAGGAAAAGAATAGGGTGAGAATGAATAACAAGGGGTCCTGTTTTTTTAGGTGGTTGCTTTGGAAGTTATGTCTCTCAGGAGTTGACATATAGACTGAGCTGAAGGCTGAGTAGGAACCAACCAGATATAAAGAGAAAGGAAGCATCTTTAAGGCAGAGGTAACAGGACGTGGGAAGGCCTTGAGGTCAAATGAACTTGGAGAATTTTAGAAATAGACCAGTGTAGTTGGAATACGTGAATGAGACAAGGGTGGACAGATGAACCTAGGTGAGGTCAAGCAGGCTTTATAGACCATTTAAAGAAGTTTGGAGACTGTTTTAAAGGGTAATGGAAAACTACTGGAGAGTTTCAAGCAATGTTAGGTTAGAGCTTTTGAAATGTTACTTTGGCTGCTGTGTGGAGAATGGACTGTAAGGGTACAAAGTGGAAACAGATAATTTGGAGCTGTTGGTGGCTTGTCAGCCAGGTGGGAGGTGATGGTGGCTCCACTTGTGTAGAGGCAGTGGAAGTAGACAGCTTTAGCAGAACTTTGGAAGAAGAATCAGTAGGTCCAGTTAATGGATAGGATATGAGTGTCAGTAGAAACCAGCCTATAGGAGGAATTGCCAATATTATTAAAGGCTTGACAGAAGACCTCCCTTGCCAGAGACTCTGTAGAAATTGTACACTGGAGTTTATCCCTTTATTCCTAAAGCTGGTGGACAATTACCAAGATTCTTGGTAACCTGACAGAGTTTCCAAAAGTCATGGACTTTTGCTCCTTTCTCTTCCACTGGAAAAGTTTAGATTATTGCAAAGGCCACTAGACATGTTCCCTGGGTAGTTCAACTTTATGGGTATGTAAAAAACATTTATGAATAAATGGGTACTGTTACTTAAAGAACCACTTGTTCTAGTCTGTTTGCCTTGGAGATGATGTGTTTCTAAAGAAATTTCAGTTCAGTTTCGTGCTGTCATAGGTTGAGTTTTTAGAAAATAGGCACTAAGTAGGCTGCAAGATGTTTAGCACTGACCCACCCTGAGGACAGAACGGGGAGGAAGCAGGATTGGGAGATGAAGAAATCAGTTTTAATTCAAGTCCAACAAAGTCTTGGGCAACCTGTCAGGGAGCTCTGGTGCAAATATTACCCATTAGAGCGTCCCATGTTAGGCCCAAAGCACTGGGCCTTTACACCTCTACCTTGCTCAGTCACTGAGTATGCTTTGACAAGGCTGCTTTCTGCAGCTGAGGCTGACCCTGAAGGAGGTGGCAGCTGGAGTCTTGTCTGCAGACCTCACTCCTCACAGCTGGACGGCAAGTCCTTTCTAGAAGAGGGACCTAGACTGAATCTCCATGTCTAGCACAAGTGCTGTATTGCTTAATGGAAGTAGTAAGTTGGCCAGTTGCTTTAGTCTTTAATTTATATAGTTTCTTTCCAGCCATGAACTCAAGATAAAACATACACGACTTTCTAATCACAAAATATTTATCAGTCACTGGGACAATACAATAGAGGGGAATTAAGAGGGAAGAGACTAGAAGGAGAGACCAAGAACAGGAAAAAGCACAGGAGAAAAAAATAGCAGAGGGAGGCTTCTAGGAGCAAAGAACAGAAAAATTCTAATAAAATACAATAAGTTACGGTTCCCACTCCTAAGCCTTAAAAACTCTCCAGTTAGCACATGTTTAAAAATGCTTTAAGAATAACATTGTGACATTTTGGCTGTTTCTTATTTTCTTGACAGATATAGAAAACATGAATAAAAGAGACCCACCATTCATGACAATTCAGAGAAATGATAGCTCAGGTATTGTTTTTACTTCCAGTTCAGTTTTATGATTTAGAGTGGATTATGCACTTTTGATATGATATAAAACTGGAATGTTGATTTTCAAAATTTTAATAATGGAAAGCTCATTTTCTGGTTACGTGGTTGGATTTGCCAGTTCCTGATACATATTACAACATGGATGAAACTTGAAAATATTATGCTGAGTAAAATTAGTCAGTCGTAAAAGGAGAAATATTGCATGAGATAGGCAAATATATAGAGCCTGTGCCTGTTGAATTGATTCTGACTCATAGTGACCCTATAGAACAGAGTAGAACTGCTGCATAGGGTTTCCAAGGCTAAAATCTTTACGGAAGCAGACTGCCACATCTTTCTTTTGAGGAGTGGCTGGTGGGTTCGAACCCCCAACCTTTCAGTTAACAACCAAGTGCTTTTAACCACAGCACCAGCAGCTCTCCTTAACATACAGAGACCAAAGTTTATTAGTGGTTACCAAGGGTGGAAGGGAAGGGGAAAGATGAGTCATTGTTTATGGGGCACTGAAATTCTGTTAATGGTAGTGGAATAATTTAAGGTTAGTGATAATGGTTGCACAACATGGTGAGTGTAATCAACGTCACTGAATTGTGCATGTAAAAATTGTTGAATTGGAAAATTTTTGTTACATATACTTTTAGCATAATAAATCTATTTACTTAATTTGATTCATAACAATGTAATACTTAAATATTTACAGTTGATATCTAATACATTTCATATAAAAAGAATGACTTAACAGTATCTTGGCATTATAATTTTCTAAAATTGTCAATACACTAGTTTTTAAATAAAAGTATCTTTATGCCCTTTTAGAAGTAATTTTGTGCAAAGAATATAGTGGTAGTGTCATATTTTAAGAGTTTCTAGAGATATAGGTTAAAATATGTTATGAATGTTATATTATTTCTTATATTTGTTTAAAAATATTTAAAAATAAGATCTGAGGTCAACATGTTGCCATAACTATATTTGACAATAACATAATACAATTTCTTTGTCATTTTTTTGTTTTTCATGAAAAATAGACAATCTGATATTCCATATGAAAAATGGGATAAGAAGGATCAAGTACAAACCAGTAGACTATCAACAATTACACACATTAACTGAAGCAAAAAAATCAGCTTCTGCTTCTATACAACTAAAGGTAAGAGGTTGTGTTTTTTTCTACTTTTGGAAAATTGAATTGTTAGGAAATATAATAATATTTACACGGCAAATGTGAAAATATTTGATATTCTAAATAGTTTTTAGACTCTTCCAATGATTAATATTAGAGAACAACTGCTAATATTTTTTGAAAGCTGCCAGACACTGTGCTATATGCTTTATATGCCTTACTCATTCAATGTTCATAACAACCCTATGAGGTCTAAATTCAACTTTAGTTTTGGAAAGATATACATTTCATTGGCTTTCAACAATTTCAAACTTAATCTGAAAAATAAAAATTGCTAGTAAGTGCCAATGGATTATCACCTGATGTAAGGTTCTTTCTCTAACAACATACAAATATGCCTTCAGAAGCCTGTTTTCCAGAATATCCTTTTTTGCCAAACATGTCCTGAGCTAAGAAAAGGTGAACCTAGACTATATGTGAAAGGGTTTTATGTGAAGTGATTGTGCATGGTATTTTAGAACCATGTATGGTTTAGGATTATTCATGCAGTGTGTTTCCCTCTTGTGCAGATAATGTTGTTGTTGTTAGGTGCCATTGAACTGGTTATGACTCATAGCGACCCTATGAAACACTGCCCAGTCCTGCGCCATCCTCCTAATTGTTGTTATGCTTGAGCCCATTGTTGCAGCCACTGTGTCAATCCATCTCCTTGAGAGTCTTCCTCTTTTTCACTGATCCTCTACTTTACTAAGCATGATGTCCTTCTCTAGGGACTGGTCCCTCCTGATAACACGTCCAAAGCATGTGAGATGAAGTCTCACCATCCATACTTCCAAGGAGCACTCTGGCTGTATTTCTTCCAAGAGAGACTTGTTCATTCTTCTGGTAATCCATGGCATATTCAATATTCTTTGCCAACACCATAATTCAAAGGCATCAATTCTTCTTTGGTCTTCCTTATTCAATCTCCAGCTTTCGCATGCGTGTGAGGTGATTGAAAATATCATGGCTTGGGTCAGGTGCACTCTAGTCCTCAAAGTGATATCTTTGCTTTTTAACACTTTAAAGAGGTGCAAATAATAGAGTTCATTATAAACATTTTCATTGCTTGCTTGCATTAAAAAACTGGTTTGATGAAGCAACATATGAATTAATTTATAGCTTTCATTTCTATTTAAATTTTTTGTGTTATATTAGTTTGTGTGGCTTTTTATTGTTAATGTCTTTTTTTTTTTTTTAAGGAAACTGTTATAATTCCAAAGCACATTTGCTACCTTATTCTGGATAAATTATCATATGCCTATGAGCACTATTTCCTCAAACTAAGGAGACTACTTAAAAACTAGGGCATTACTTGTTTGGTTCAGATATAACTTGAAAATAATTTAATGCTATGAGAACATTCAAAGAAATTTTATGGGAAATATTACTTACATAACTATCATCCTAATCTGTTTTCATATTTCTGACTTATACTGATCTATTGTACATATGCCAAATATGCACATACCTGGCCAACTGACTGGAAGAGATCCATATTTGTGCCTATTCCAAAGAAAGATGATCAAACAGAATGTGGAAATTATCAAACAATATCATTAATATCATGCACAGGTAAAATTTTGCTGAAAATAATTCAAAAGTGATTTCAGTACATCAACAGGAAACTGTCAGAAATTCAAGCTGGATTCAGAAGAGGACATGGAATGCGGGATATCATTGCTGATGTCAGATAGATCTTGACTGAAAGCAAAGAATACCAGAAAGATGTTTACCTGTGTTTTACTGACAATGCAAAGGCATTCAACTGTGTGGATCATAACAAATTATGGGTAACATTGTGAAGAATGGAAATTCCAGAACAGTTAATTGTGCTCTTGAGGAACCTGTACATAGACCAAGAGGCAGCTGTTCGAACAGAATAAGGGGATACTGCGTGATTTAAAGCCAGGAAAGATGTGCGTCAGGGTTTGTATCGTTTCACCACACTTATTCAGTCTATATGCTGAGCAAATAATGCGAGAAGCTGGATTATACGAAGAAGAATGCAGCATCAGGATTGGAGAAAGACTCATTAACAACCTGCGATATGCAGATGATGCTGCCTTGCTTGCTGAAAGTGAAGAGGACTTGAAGCACTTACTGATGAAGATCAAAGACTACAGCCTTCAGTATGAATTACACCTAAACATAGAGAAAACAAAAATCCTTACAACTGGACCAATAAATAACATCATGATAAATGGAGGAAAGATTGATGCTTTCAAGCATTTCATTTCACTTGGATCCACAATCAACGCCCATGGAAGCAGCGGTGAAGAAATCAAATGACATATTGCATTGGGCAAGTCTGCTGCAAAAGACTTCTTTAAAGCAAAGGTGTCACTTTGAGGACTAAGGTGTGCCTAACCCCAAGCCATGGTATTTTCAGTCATCTCATATGCATGCGAAAGCTGGACAATGAATAAGGAAGACCAAAGAAGAATTGATGTCTTTGAATTATGGTACTGGAGAAGAGTATTGAATATACCATGGACTGCTGGAAAAATGAACAAATCTGTCTTGGAAGTAGTACAGCTACAATCCTCCTTAGAAGCAAGAATAGTGAAACTTCATCTCACATACTTTGGACAGGTTATCAGGAACGATCAGTCCCTGGAGAAGGACATCATGCTCGGTAAAGTGGAATGTCAACGAAAAATGAAGACCCTCAATGAAATGAATTGACACAGTGGCTGCAACAGTGTGCTCAAGCATAACAACAATTGTTAGGATCCATAGGACCAGGCAGTGTTTCATTCTGTTGTACATAACAACAGCAGCATAAACATACATATATATATGCATAAACATACCTATTTTATTTTCTTCCATGATAAACATATGAAATCCTGTATACTTCTCCCCCTAGCATTTTATCATGTAATCTTTATTTATAATATACTATTTAATTAATTCAGTCAATAAATATTTGTTATGTGCCTATTGTGTGCCCCCAAAATACAATGGTAAGCAAAATATAGTATCTACCCTTATGGAATGTACTGTTTACTGGGGGAGAGTAGATGTTTATCAAATAAGCCCAACACATAAAATTATATTAAGTATGAACTGCAATAAAGAACATGCTATGTAATAGTATATAACAAGAAGGCTTTATTCTGATTGGACAGTTGGGGAAGGCTTTTCTGAGGAAGTGACATTGGAATTGGGATCTCAAGGCCAATAAGAATTAACTAAGCAGAAACATAAGTGATGATGACTGCTCCCAATAGAAGATGCCTACATTATCATACACCAATTTTTGGATATTTAGATTGTATCCAATTTTATGATATTGAAAATCACAATATAGTAAATACCTTCATGCATATCGATCTTTCATGGTTTTGAATCCGCTACTACTATGGGATAAATTTCCATGATTGGAATGTCTGGGCCAAAAAGTATGTTTTTGAGATCTATTACCAAATTTCTTTCCCAAAGTACTGTTACTATATAAGAAGCCACCACAAACACACAAGTACCATTTTATCTACACCTTTGCCAATACTGGAATTTTACATTTACACATGCACACACATTCCTGTGTTACCTCTCTACCTCCCTACCCATCCATCCATCCATCTACCCTAGATGCACCAAAAAGACATTTTGGCAGAATGTGGAATGGACTGAATGTTGAAATCAATATTTGGTCAAAGTCTATTTCTCATTGATGACAGAATTTCTATCAAAGAATAAAAATATGTAAATTTTTTTTTAATAGTACTTCAGGTGAACGCTTACAGAACAAATAGTTTCTCATGAAACAGTAGTACACATATTGTTTTATGACATTGGTTAACAACCCCACAACATGTCAACCCTCTAACTTCTCAACCTTTTTTTTTTTTGGTGAAAATACACATAGCCAAAAATATACCATTTCAAAAATTACTACATGCACAGTTCAGTGACATTGACTGCGCTCTTCCAATTGTGCTGCTATTCTCACTTAAGATGAAGGCTTACAGAACAAAATAGTTTCTCATTTAACAGTTACTACACATGTTGCCCTATGACAATGGTTAACGATCTCACAACACATCAACAGTATCCTTACTCAACCTTGGGTTCCCTATCACCAGCTTCCTTGTCCCGTTCTGCCTTCTGGCCCTTGTCACTGGACTACTGTATCTCATTAGTCCCATTTGGTTTTATGGGGCTGTCCACTCCCAGGCTGAACGGTGAACCTCAGAGGTAACTTCACCACTGAGCTAAAAGGGTGTCTGGGGGCCATACTCTGGAGGTTTCTCCAGTCTCCTTTAGGCCAGTAAATCTGGTTTTTTTTTTTTTTTTTGTGAGTTAGAATTATGCTCTTCATCCTTCTCCAGCTCTGTCCAGAACCCTCTGTTGTGATTCTGGTCAGAGCAGTCAGTGGTGGTAGCCGGGCACCATCTAGCTGTACTGGACTCAGTCTGCTGGAGGCCTTGGTAGCTGTGAACCACTAGTCCTTTGGACTAATCTTTTCCTTGTATCTGTTCTCTTCATTCTCCCTTGCTTCCAAAGGGATGAGACCAGTGGAGTATCTTAGATGGCCGCTCACAGGCTTTTAAGACCCCAGACACTACTCACCAAGGTAGAATGTAGAGCATTGTCTTTACAAGCCGTGTTACCACAATTGAGCTAGATGTTCTCCAAGACCATGGTCCCCACAGCCCTCCACCCAGCAATTCAGTCCCTCAGGGAGTTTGGATGTGTCTATGGGGCTTCCATGACCTTTCCTTGTACAAGTTGTGCTAGTTTCCCCTGTATTATGTACTGTCTCACCCTTTACCCAAGATACCACTTATCTATTGCCCATTTAGTATTCCCCCTGCCCCCATCCCTGGTAACCAACAAAGATTGTTACATTTTGTGTGTGAACTTTTTCATGGGTTTTTACAATAGAGGTCTCATACAATATTTGTCCTTTTGTGATTGACTTATTTCACTCAGCATAATGTCCTCCAGTTTCATCCATGCTATGAGATGCTTCACAGATTCACCACTGTTCTTTCTCATTGCATAGTACTCCATTGTGTGTATGTACCATAGTTTGTTTATCCATTCATCTGTTGATGGGCATCTAGGTTGTTTCCATCGTTTTGCTATTGTGAACAATGCTGCCATGAACATAGGTGTACATTTGTCTATTCGAGTGACGACTGTTATTTCTCTAGGATATATTCCTAGGAGTGGGATTTCTGGATCGAATAGTATGTCTATTTCTAGCTTTCTGAGGAAGTGCCATATCATTTTCCAAAATGGTCGTATCATTTTGCATTCCCACCAGCAGTACATAAGAGTTCCCATCTCCCCGCAGCCCCTCCAACATTTGTTATTTCCAGTGTTTTTGATTCGTGCCAGTAATGCCGGGGTGAAATGGTATCTCATTGTGCTTTTAATTTGCATTTCTCTAATGGCTACTGATCACGAGCATTTCCTCATGTGTCTGTTGGCCATTAGAATGTCTTCTTTGGGGAAGTGTCTGTTCATTTCCTTTGCCCATTTTTTAATAGGATTATTTGTCTTTTTGTTGTAGAGGTGTTGGATTTTCTTGTAGATTATGGAGATTAGACCTTTGTCTGACTTGTACTGTCCAAACATTTTTTCCCAGTCTGTAGGTTCTCTTTTGACTCTTTTGGTGAAGTCTTTTGAAGAGCATAGGTGTTTTATTTTCAGAAGATCCCAGTTATCTAGCTTATGTATTGGGGTTTGTGCAGTGATGGTTATGGTTTGTATCCTGTTAATGCCATGTATTAAGCCCTGTAGTGTTGGTCCTGTTTTTTCTTCTATGAACTTTATAGTTTTAGGCTTTATATTCAGGTCTTTGATCCATTTTGAAGTAGTTTTTGTATACGGCGTGAGGTATGGGTCCTGTTTCATTTTTTTGCAGATGAATATCCAGTTTTGCCAGCACCATTTGTTAAAAAGACTGTCTTTTCCCCATTTGATGGACTTTGGGCCCTTGTCGAAGATCAGGTGACCGTAGGTGGATGGATTTACATCTGAGTTCTCAATCCTGTTCCATTGGTCAATGTGTCTGTCGTTGTACCAGTACCAAGCTGTTCTGACTACTGTAGCTGTATAGTAGGTTCTGAAGTCAGGTAGTGTGAGTCCTCCAACTTTATTCTTCTTCTTCAGTAGTACTTTACTTATTCGGGGCTTCTTCCCTTTCCATATAAAGTTATTGATTAGTTTTTCCATCTCTTTGAAGAATATTGTTGGTATTTGGATCGGGATTGCGTTGTATTTGTAAATTGCTTTGGGTAGAATTGTCATTTTCACAATGTTGAGTCTGCCTATCCATGAGCATGGTATGTTTTTCCATTTATGTAGATCCCTTTGGGTTTCATGCAGTAGTGTTTTGTAGTTTTCTTTGTATAGTTCTTTTACATCCCTGGTCAGATTTATTCCTAAGTATTTTATCTTTTTATAGGCTATTATAAATGGTATTGTTTTCTTGATTTCCTTTTCATCGTTGTCCTTATTGGTGTACAGGAATCCAACTGATTTTTGAATGTTTATCTTGTATCCTGCTACTCTGCTAAATCTTTCTATTAGTTCCAGTAGATTTCTCATGGAGTCTTTAGGGTTTTCTATGTATAGTATCATATCATCTGCAAACAGGGACAGTTTAACTTCTTCATTACCAATTTAGATGCCCTTTATTTCTTTTTCTTGCCTTATTGCTCTAGCTAGAACTTCCAGCACAATGTTAAATAGGAGTGGTGATAAAGGGAAACCTTGTCTTGTTCTTGTTTTCAGGGGAAATGTTTTCAGCCTCTCTCCATTAAGAATGATGTTGGCCGTTGGTTTTGCATAGATGCCCTTTATTATGTTGAGAAATTTCCCTTCTATACTTATTTTATTGATATTTTTTATCAGGAATGGGTGTTGGAGTTTGTCAAATGCCTTTTCTTCGTCAGTTGAGATGATCATGTGATTCTTTTCTTTCCTCTTATTTATGTGGTGGATTATCTTGATTGATTTTCTAATGTTGAACCATCCTTGCATAACTGGTATGAATCCTACTTGGTTGTGGTGTATTATTTTTTTGCTATGATGCTGAATTCTATTGGCTAGCATTTTGTTGAGAATTTTTGCATCTATATTCATGAGAGATATTGGTCTGTAATTTTCTTTTTTTGTGATGTCTTTGCCTGGTTTTGGTATCAGCATTATGCTAGCTTCATAGAATGAATTTGGAAGTGTTGCTTCCTCTTCTATGCTCTGAAATAGCTTGAGTAGTACTGGTACAAGGTCTTCTGTAAATGTTTTGTAGAATTCTCCAGTGAAGCCATGTGGGCCAGGGCTTTTTTTGGTTGGGAGTTTTTTTTATTCCCTTTTCAATCTATTCTCTTGTTATGGGTCTGTTCAGATTTTCAATGTCACTTTGTTGTAGTTTGGGTAGGCTGTGTGTTTCTAGAAATTTATCCATTTCCTCTAGGTTTTCAAATTTGTTGGAGTATAGTTTTTCATAATATTCTGTTATAATCCTTTTTATTTCAGTTGGGTCTGTTGTAATGTCCCCCATTTCATTTCTTATTTGGGTTATTTGTGTCCTCTCCTGTTTTTCTGTTGTCAGTCTGGCCAGTGGTTTGTTGATTTTGTTGATTCTTTCAAAGACCAACTTTTGGTTTTGTTGATTCTTTCTATTGTTTTTCTGTTCTCTATTTCATTTATTTCTGCTCTGATCTTTACGATTTCCTTTCTTCCGCTGGTTGTGGGCTTTTTTTGCTGTTCTCTTTCTATTTGTTTGAGTTGTGTGGTTAATATTTTGATTTTGTCCCTTTCTTCTTTTTTGATATGTGCATCTGTTGCTATAAATTGTCCTCTGAGGACTGCCTTTGCTGTGTCCCAAAGGTTTTGGGATGATGTGTTTGCATTCTCATTTGATTCTAGGAATTTTTTGATTCCATCTCTGATTTCTTCTATTACCCACTGATGTGTAAGCAGGGTATTATTCAGTTTCAATGAAATTCATTTTTTTCCTTGCTCTTTCTATTGTTAATTTCTACCTTGATGGCATTGTGGTCAGAGAAGATACTTTTGAATTATCTCAGCATTTTGGATCTTGCTGTGGATTTCTCTGTGGCCTAAGATGTGGTCTATTCTGGAGAACGTTCCATACGCATTGGAAAATCATGTGTACTTTGCAGTGGTTGGATGGCGTGTTCTATATATGTCTATGAGGTCAAGTTGGCTGATTGTGCCCTTTAGGTCTTCTGTATCTTTGCTGAGTTTCTTCTTAGTTGTTCTGTCCTTTACTGAGAGTGGTGTGTTGAAGTCTCCTACTATTATTGTGGAACTGTCAATTTCTCTTTTCAATGTTGTTAGAGTTTGTTTTATGTATTTTGGAGCCCTGTCATTGGGTGCGTAGATGTTTATTATAGTTATGTCTTCATGATAGATCATCCCCTTAATTATTATATAGTGTCCTTCTTTGTCTTTTATGGTAGATTTTGTTTCAAAGTCTATTTTATCTGAGATTAGAATTGCCACTCCTGCTCTTTTTTGGTAGTTGTTAGCTTGATATATTTTTTTCCAACCTTTGACTTTTAATAAATTCACATCTTTGTTTCTAAGGTGTGTCTCTTGTAGACAGCATATTGATGGATCCTGTTTCCTTATCCATTCTGTCACTCTCCGTCTCTTTGTGGGTGCATTGAGTCCATTGACATTCAGTGTAATTATTGATAGATGTGAGTTTGTTGCTGTTGTTTTGTCGTGTTTTTTTTTTTTGTGGTGCTGAAGTTTTCTTTGTTCTTCTTACTCTCTTGTGCTGAGTTACTTTTGTTTGTGGATTTTTTTTTGATTTCTTTTGTTTTTGTAGGTTTTGTTTTTGCTGAGACTTTATGGTTTTCCTCTTTTTGTTATGCGTTTGTTTGTTAACTTGCTTTGTGGTTACCATGAATTTTACCCTTATCTTTCTAAGTTTGGAGGAGTCTACTATTACTTGGTATCGCCTTGCCTTCCTCTCTATTAGAAGGTTCTATACCTATGCCATTTATTCCATCTTTTATTGTTTTGATGTTGTTGTCATTTACTGATTAACTGCTCTGATTCCCTGTTGTATTTCTTTTGGTTTTGGATAGTCCTCGAGATTTCATTTCCTAGATTGGTATCTGGCTGGTGTGATCCTGCATCCTAGATTCTGCCTGTGAGCTGAAGCTGTTTGTCCTCAGATCGAAGAACTCCCTTTAATAATTCTTGTAATTTTGGTTTCACTTTTACATATTCCCTTAATTTCTGTTTATCTGGAAATGACCTAATTTCACCATCAAATTTGAACGAGAGTTTTGCAGGATATATTATTCTTGGCTGGCAATTTTTTTCTTTCAA
The DNA here is from genome assembly GCA_030035585.1 of Dugong dugon. Taxonomy (NCBI): domain Eukaryota; kingdom Metazoa; phylum Chordata; class Mammalia; order Sirenia; family Dugongidae; genus Dugong; species Dugong dugon. The sequence goes on along the minus strand of CM057461.1, from coordinate 119,248,138 downwards.
GATTTTATATATGTCATCCCATTGCCTTCTTGTCTGCATGGTTTCTGCTGAATGATCTGTGCTTAGTCTTATTGTTTCTCCTCTGTATGTGAGTTCTTGTTTTTCACGAGCTGCTCTCAGGATTCTTTGTTTGTCTTTGGTTTTGCCGAGTGTGATTATGATATGCTTTGGTGATTTTTGGGGGGGGTCTCTCCTATATGGGGTTCGTTGAACTTCTTGGATGGCCAGATTTTCATCTTTCATGATATTGGTGAGGTTTTCTGTCAGCATTTCTTCAATGATCCTCTTTGTGTTTTCTGTTTTCTCTCCCTGCTCTGGAATTCCAATCACTCGAAAATTTTTGCTTTTGATTGTATCCCACATAACTCTCAGGGTCCCTTCATTTTTCTTTCTTCTTTTTTCTGTGTTTTCTTCAAACAGAGTTGTATCCCAGTGTTTGTCTTCAGTTCTACTGATCCTGTCTTCCACTGTTTCAAATCTGCTTCTCAGCCCTTCTATGACACTGTCCATTTCTGAAATCTTGTTGTTTATCTTTTGGATTTCTAATTGTTGTCTTTGTGTAATTTTTAGTTGTGAATTTATTTTGGCATTTTGTTCCTGCATTATTTTCCTGAATTCTTCCAATTTTTTGTCTGTATTTTCCATGAATTTGTCTATTTTTTCCTCATGTTTGTCAGCTTTTTGCCTCAGCTCTTGGAGACTTCTGAGTATTAGTGATTTGAATTCCCTATCAGGTAGTTCTAGTGCATTTTCTTCCACTGGAGAGTCATCTGGTGTTTTATTTTGGACACCTACTGTAACCATCCTGTCCTGTTTTTGTAAATGTTTTGATATTGTCTGCTGTCTTCAGGGCATTCAGTAGTTATTTTTCTCATTTACTGATTGTAGATTTGTTTGTTTCATCCAATTTTTTTTTAAAATTTGACTATGTCTGTGCTGGTGGACTGTTTGTTCTTTATTGTTTGCTTGTCTGTGGGCACAATACTTTTCACCTCCCTCTCCAATTGGCAGGGCCAGTCACTCAGATATGGTAGGGCAGGGCAGGTCCAGCTGAAGAGGTGCTACTCGGACAGGTTGTCTGTGTCACCTACTACAGCCACTGGGGGGGTCGGCAGTCAGTGCAGTGCAGGTTCCAGTAGGCTGTGCCTGTGCTGCTTGGTGGTATGATTTTAAGTGCACAGTGCAGGTAGGCAGGATGTAGCAGGGAGATGGTTATGTGTGGAGCTAAGATGGATATGAGAGAGAGGAGAGAGGAACAGGAGCCAAAAACATACAAACAAACAAAAAAGAATGCTAGGGGTGCTTGCCATTGGAGTGGAGAGATGAGAGACTATGAAATGGAGAAAAACAGAAAGGGGAAGAGGAAGAAAAGAAAGAATGAACAAAAACATGAAATGTTAAAGAACTGCAAAGTTCTCAGGGATCCCAGCAGTGCAGCTATGAGGTCTGGGGAAGTTGCTCTCAGGTGTTGCAGTACAGCCTGGCTAGAAGGCATAGAGGTATACAACGCCAGGTATTCAGGGAACAGAAAGAGAAGGAAGATATAGAGAGACGAGAAACTGAGTAATGAAGAAAGACAAAACGGGAAAAAGAGGGAAAAGAAAACAAATTAAATTTAAAAAAAAAAAGAACAAGAAAAGCCCCCAAAAAGAACAGAAAAAGAAAAAAAAAACAGCGAAAAAAAAAATGCCCTCAGGGATCGCTCTCCACATCTGTGCAAGCCGAGGGGGTAGTCTTCTTGCCACACAGCACTGCCTGGCCAGAAAGGGCTCCCAACTCAAGCAAAGGAGAAGAAAACAAACAATTCAAAACAAACAAACGAACAAAAGCGCCGGGATCCCACCAGCGCGGCAGCCCAGACTGGAAAGCAGCTCCACGCTCGAATGGAACTTCACACATTGCACTCAGAGAGCCAGCTAGTGCAGGCTGGTGGAATCAAAGCAGCTGGTGTTTCTCAGAGAAGAGACTGTGTCTGTGGGAAGCAGAGGGGGCTGAGTGTGGATGAAGAAGTGTAGGGAGTGGGAAAGTGTATATCACAAATTACCAGAGCTCTGCAGCCCCTCAGGAAGAAGCAAAGATGGCGCACGGAGCCAGGTATTTGAGCAAAAGGAGGGGGAGGTGTTGAGAGGTAAGGAAGAAATCAAAAGAAGCAGAAAAAAAAAAGCAACACCAGCAGCCAACAAATGGCACTCAGAGAGCCACCTAGTGTGGGCTAGTGGAATCCAAGCAGCCGGTGTTTCTTGGACAAGAGACTGTGTCTGCAGGAAGCAGAGGGGGCCAAGTGTGGCTGAAGAAGGGTAGGGAGTGGAAAAGCGTATATCACAAATTACCGGAGCTCTGCAGCCCCTCAGGAAGAAGCAAAGATGGCGCACGGAGCCAGGTATTTGAGGCAAAGGAGGGGGAGGTGGTGAGAGGTAAGGAAGAAATCAAAAGAAGCGGAAAAAAGCAACACCAGCAGCCAACAAATGGCACTCAGAGAGCCGGCCCGTTCGGGTGTGTGGAATCCAAGCAGCCGGTGTTTCCCGGTCAAGAGATTGTGGCCGCAGGAAGCAGAGGAGGCCGAGTGGGGGTGAAGAAGGGTGGGGGGTGGGAAAGCATATATCACAAATTACCGGTTGTTTTGTCTCCTGCTGGAAGTTCTGTGAAACTGCTTTCTCGTACCCCCTGTTTGCTGGTCTCTGATAGAAGTCGAAGATGGCGTATCTGTGCTGCGTTAGCTGGTAGGGGACCTCTGTGTGAATCTCTCCTTGCTCTCCGTTCTCTGTCAGTTTTCTCACTCCATTCGGTGCTTGGCTGAGTTCTTTATCTCTTCATTTGATGTTTTAGGGTTTCAGGATTGTTGTTTTCTCTGTTCGGCTTAGTTTTTTGGATCTTTGCTGTGGAGGGACGGCGTGGTGCTTCTGCCTAGAGCGCCATTTTGCCAGAACTCCATATTTAAAATTTTAATAAGCATATATTTTAAGTTTGACAGTCAGTGCAAGACAATAATTTCTCAGCACTCTCAGCCTCTACATTGCTTCTCCAGTGACTGTATTATACATTTGTGAAGTTAAACAAATATTCACTTTCAACAGGCATTTTAAATAACACCACTAACCTTTTTGTCCATAGCAGAATATAATTTAGGAAAAAGCTTTTTGTTTCTAGAATAACTTTTTACCCGGGATTCATAGTTTGGCAAATCTCAAAAAATCCTTTGTCTTCAACCACTGGGAATGGTTGGCAGTCTATAGCAATCATTTTGACAAGCTTTTTACTTCCATATTTAGCCTACATAGATTTGTAACTATAACAAATTGGTCCTTTAAAGCATTTTCATAATGCCTATTGTTTTTAATTTCAGTTAGTGAGAATACAATGTGTTCTGGATACCTCATTATTCTCTAACACTTTCTTCTTTTCTTCATACTGTTTTCATTTTCTTATTATATCTGGATTAAGGAAGATGCATTAGAAATGTTGTTGTACATGATTTTTTGGAACCTTCCCTTCTAATTTGATTTAGAGGTCGCAAGTTAACATTTTGCTTTTAATTTATTCTTGTAAGATGTGAACAATTCCCAAAAAGAGCTTTTTCTTGAAAGACTCATGGCTTAAATGGAATTAAACAACTGGAAATTAAATATAATTCTTAAAGTTTATTGTGTTTAGTGTTATGAATGCTAAATATACCGAACAGTCTATACTCATAGAATTCTGGTTACATAGTCTATTATTCTATCCCACATTATGTAAATTTTTTATAAAATATGTGTTGGCTCAAAAAGTCTTTCTACATTACCTATGTTACATAGTTAACACATTCTCTCTTAATATTTGTACTAATTATCAGTCTATTTCCCTGTTTATTTAACTATTTAAAATTGCTTATTTTCTGCACATGAAATTAACAGCTTTGATAATCATCATTAATATTAAATATACACATGCAATATTAAGTATACATGTACTTAAATTGAATAATAGAATTTTAACATTTAGAGCACATAGGGAGAATTTTATTCTAGTTACATCTAGAATAATTAACTATAATGGAAAAGAAATAACCAATAATTATTGTTAATTTACCAAGTTTACAATAAGCTCAAAAGACTTGTCTTATTTGCATTACTGATATTGTTATACTGATTAGACATGATAGCCACCTATGTAATAACTGTGACATTGATTATGTACAAGTTCTGAGTTGCTAGATATAACTCTGATGTGGACATTCAGCAGTTTAGTCTTTTGAAGGCTGAGATTGAACCTGAATCTAAATAGATTTGGGCTGAAAACTGAGACCAAATTTTGGAGCATTACTTCTAAGTTTACAATTAATTAAGTCTAAAAGAGATCTTTACAATTATTTTTATTTGAATTTCTTTGATTAGCAAGAATAAATTTTTTTTTGTTGTTCAAACCAAGTATCCATCAAGTAATTTTTTTAACTGTGCATTATGGAAAATTGTAAGCATATGCACAAATAGAATAATAAATCTCCATATAGCATCATCCAGCTTTAACTAATTACTAACTCTTGGATATTGTTTCTTTTAAACTCCCACCCACAAACTTCTTCCTGCCAGATTGTTTTAAAGCAAATCTCAGACATCATTTTACCCATAAATATTTCTGCATGTATCTCTAAAAGATTAGAGCTTTAAAAAAATCCTGCAATACTATTACTCCACCTAAAAACATTAATAATTTCAAATATCCAGTCAGTGTTAACTTTCCCTGATTGTCAGAAAAAAAAATTTAAGTTTATTCAATCAGTATGTAAATAAGATACATATGTTGCAACTGGTTTTTATTTTTTTGGATTTTCTCCTCCATCTTTTTGTGTATCTTGTAATTTATTTTTTGAAGAAATTGCATTATTTTTCCTGTATAGTTTCTTACAGTCTGAGTTTTGGTAATTGCATCCTGGTGGTGTCATTTACTGTGTTTCTCTGTCTCTTGTATTTCCAGTAAACTGGTAGTTACAGCTCAAGATTTGATCAGATTCAGATTCAAATTATTTTGGCAAGAACTCTTTACTGATGTAATTTTCCTGCTCTGGTCTTTTGCTAATACAAATGTGTGGTGAGAATAGGTTGTACATATATCTTTTTATACTTTTGCCAATGTAGTTTTCAGATAGATTTCTAAAAATGAGAATACTAAGTAAAAGGGTAAATCCATATGAAATTTTGCTATACATCTTGAAACTCCCCTCTAGAGGTTGTATCATTTGCTATTCCCAACAGCAATGTAAAAGAGACTATGCTTCCCCATAGCCGCACAAAGGATGTTTTGTTAAACATTTGAGTTTTTTCCAACCTGACAGATGAGAAATTGCATCTTAGAGTAATTGTTTTCTTTCCTTTTTAAATTTTTTTAAATGTTAACCATACTTTATTGAGATATAATTCACATACAGTAAAATGCATAATCTTAGCTATACAGCTCAATGAATTTTGACAAATGTGTACACAAATCTAACCAAAACAAATTGCCCACTAGTCATTGAAGTTTACATGTAAAGATGGGTCCTCTGGCCCAAAAGGGCATTCATGGTAATTCCAGATGCCTAGCTGAGGTTTCATTGTCTTAGACTGTCACAATAAACCACATGTAGGAAAACTTTTGTTTCTGATGCTTTTATGGATTTAGTATTTTAATTATTTTTCTAAAGGATTTTTAATTTATCAGTATTCTGTATAAAATCATCATCCACCTTAAGTTTTTTTGAATATGTTTATGATTTCATATGGCATATTGCCCAGCATAATGAATTAGAATCACCTAGAAACCTCTCTATTGATAATTTTAAATATTTTTTGTTCCTTGTAAGTCTTTATTTTTCTTCATTTTTGGCCTGAGGATAGAAGTAGAATCAATGAGTAAATTTGCAAAAATCAGGATGTTCTGAAAAATATTGGAAGTGTCCAATAAAAAGTCGTAGCTTTACTTTGACTTTTATAGTCTACTTAATTGGCCTTTCTCTCGGCCCAAAGGCAGCAGTATTGATTTTTTTTTTAAACTATAAAAATGTGTCCATATCTTCCTACACTGTGTTTTAATTTTCTTATGTACAACATGGACCAAATATGTCAAAGAAATCTAATTTTAAAAGTTGCATCTATTGCAACAAACTTTAAAGACTATAGGTGGCAAATAGTTGGAATGAGTTAAAGCAAACATCAGTGTGTCAGATTTTAGGAATACTGTGCACTTTTTTTTCCCATAGGTAAAATGGAGACTGTGAATGTTTTTCTGCGACGTCCTATACTTATTTAAGTGTACTTTCCTCCTAAATCTCATAATTGTGACACTGTTAAAACCTCCTGATGAGAAGATTTGGCTTTGTATTTTTTAGATGACCTTTGGGTTACTTTGTTTTCTTACACCCCTAATTTTGAATCAGTAAGTACAACAGCAGAAAGATAAACTCAAGGTTAAAGTAATCAGTGAATGACAGCCCGAAATAGTATGCATTATAAAGATTCCTTTTTATAACTGGTCTTCTGAAGATTTTATGTCTCAGCATTGATCTGTCAAAGCTCTTAGGTTAATAAGTATTCTAGTAGCAGAGAAAATTTTTATATGTGTATTTCATCTAGTTTCTGATTTGAGAGTAGCACTTTTGTAGATGTTTAGAAATATTAATATGGAATACACGAGTTCAGGGTACAAATGAGTATCAGTCAGAGTTTAACCCGAAACAGGCATCACTTAAGTATTTAGAGTAGAAAATCCACTGCTGAGGAGTCAATTCTGACTCATAGCCGCCCTGTAGAACAGAGTAGAACTGCCCCATAGGGTTTCCAAGGCTGTAAATCTTGTTTTTTTGAGTTGTGCTTTAAGTGAAAGTTTACAGCTCAAGTTAATTTCCCATACAAAAATTTATACACCTATTGTTATGTGACACTAGTTGCAATCCGTATAATGTGACAGTACACTCCCCCTTTCCACCCTGGGTTTCCTGTGTCCATCCAACGAGCTCATGTCCCTTTCTGCCTTCTCATGTTCCTCCAGACAGGAGTCGCCCATTTGGTCTCATGTATCTGCTTGAATTAAGAAGCACACTCTTCACGAGTATCATTTTACGTCTTATAGTCCAGTCTAATCTTTGAAGAGTGGGCATCGGGAATGGTTTCAGTTATGGGTTAACAGAGCTTCCAGGGGCCATGGCTTCGAGAGTTCCTCCAGTCTCAGTCAGAGCATTAAGTCTGATATTTTTACGTAAATTTGAGTTCTGTACCACACTTTTCTCCTGCTCCATCAGGGACTCTCTGTTGTGTTCCCTGTCAGGGCAGTCATTGGTGGTAGCTGGGCACCATCTAGTTCTTCTGGTGTCAGGCTGATGGAGTTTCTGGTTTATGTGGCCCTTTATGTCTCATGGGCTAATATTTTCCTTGTGTCTTTGGTTTTCTTCATTCTCCTTTACTCCAGGTGGGTTGGGATCAGTGGATGCATCTTAGATGGCCACTTGCTAGCTTTTAAGACTCCAGACACCACTCGCCAAAGTGGGATGCAGAACATTTTCTTAATAAACTTTGTTATGCCTATTGACCTAGATGTCTCCTGAAACCATGGTCCCTAGACCCTCACCCCTTCTACTCTGTCCCTCGAAGTGTCTGGTTGTGTTCAGGAAACTTCTTAGCTTTTGATTTAGTCAGTTGTGCTGACTTCCCCTGTAGTGTGTGTTGTCCTTCCCTTCACCTAAGATAATTCTTGTCTACTATCTAGTCCAAGACTGTAAATCTTTATGGAAGCAGACTGCCATATCATTCTCCCTTGGAGCAGCTGGTGGATTCAAACTGCTGATCTCTTGATTAGCAGCTGAGCACTTTAACCACTGTGCCACCAGGGTTCTTTAATTTGGGAAAATGATGATAGAATTGCTGAGAAGCCAAACAGAGGTTGGTGAAGCAATACAGAGGGGTTAACAGCAGCAGGAACCCACTGCCACCTAGGTCATGGGGACATAGGGAAAAAGCAGTGCTATCCCAGATCCCACAGACTAAAGTTACCCAGAGCCAGCTGGAACTATAGTGGAACTACCAAGAGAAAGCTGGAGCAATGGAGAAAAGGCAGATGCTCTTGGAGACCTTTCTAAAGTCAGAGATGGCAGGGGAGTAACCCTGTAGTTTCTTTCTGCCTCCTTCCCTTCAGTCACCCCAACACCTGTGTCTCCTCTTGGCTGAACCCAGCTGGAAGCCAGCTGATAGAGACACCTGAGAAACACAGCATGCTCTGTAATGTGTAGCAGATCAGGGAAATGACGAGGAGCGGATCTGAAGGCCGAGAGGTGCAGGCCATACAACTTGCCGCCAGAAACCCAAAAACACTAATATATTTTAAAAAGTTATAAAATTTGGGGGAAAATTAAATTTAGTTGAAAATTTGAGTTTCAGCACTACATGGCTTTTCATTATTTCTTTGTTATTAAGTACTTTCAAATAAATATTTGCCTATATACTTTTTTCTTAATTTATTTACAAAGTCATAGAATCAAAAGATTAAAATTGTATATTCAGGGTCATATTTCTAGTAAGTGCTGAAGCTGGGACTAAAGCCAGGCCTTCTAACAACTTATCCAATGACTTTTTGCCATCTCGTACTGGGAAGCAGATAAAAATCTCCATGGGGTAGCAGAAAGAGCACTTGAACCAGAAATGCTGAACATCAGGGTTTTAATTGTGATTCTCTTGTTTACCTCGGTCAGCTTTATGAGCCTGACCAAGTCTTCTTAACGTCTCTTGAGTGTCCTCATTTGTAAAATGGGAGTAATGATGCTCATCATTCCTCATGGGAACATGTGTCAGAAAGGCAAGAAAATGTATAGAAAGCTCTTGAAAATTTTCCTAGGGCTATATGAATTAAGGTATTATTTATTATACATATGGAAAATAGAATTACTTCATTTTTCTTCTCATGGATGCTTTAAAAGCAATTCTTAAATTGGTCAGTATTTCAAACTAATTTCTCTTTTCCCCCTTTGCTTTTTGTTTAACATAATGCTTAGTTTAGGTGAGTTTTGTGTTATAAGATGCATTAGTAAGGATTGAAAATGAGAAAGTATTCCATTTAGAAAAAGCAGATTAAAGATTTATTTTGAGGAAAACACATTTTCAAATATTGAAGTTTCTCCTCTTTTGTTCCTCTAAATCTAGATCAAAAAAACAGTGCAGACTTCAAAGAACTCTAAAGAGCAAACACTAATAAAACAACACAAGCAAGTGTGGTGGCAAGAACACCAAAGGCTAAGGGAACTCAGGTAAGAATTGAGGAAAAGTCTCAATAAGAAAATGTCAGAATTCTTAAAAATTGTACTTCTCTAATCAGATGTTCTATAACTTTCAATGTTAATTAAACCATTACAATCAAAATGTAAAGTTAGAGCTTGAATGCCAGTCATATTAAAGGCCTTTCATTTCACCAGTTTAATTTGGAATCCAGTGAACATATGAAGAGGGATTTTGCTTTTCTTAGGAAAAAAAGATAGTCTTCTATTTCTGCCAATCACTTCCTTTTCTGCACTCCCACTTATCATTATAATTACTTATATTATACTTAGCACATGGGATTATAATATTTTGTTTACATATTTGTCTTCCTTATAAAGTGGTAAACTCCTTGAGGGCAAGCGTTCCATTTTATTCATCTTTACATTGTAGGATGTAGCGCTAGGAAGGAGATAGGTAAATGCCTTAAATGACTAAATGAATGAACTAAGGGTTTTAAGTTGTTTAGTGGTTTCTGGATATAGCTGCATGATGACTAAAATATTCAGTTTGGATTTTTGACTTGTTATTGTTTCCAATTGTCTCTTCAAGATGAATTAAAACAAAATAATGATTCCATATGTGATCTTAGTAATCTTTGGAAAATAAATTTATTTTCGCAGATCAAGGCAAAAAATAGAAATAAGATGTATTTCCTCCCATTTAATAATATTTATAAAGTATTTTTTTAACAAGGTATTCTTTTAAGCATATACTTTATATACCATTGACTTTATTTTTGACTTAGGTGTATTTCATGTTAATAAGAGTTTATTCCTCTGGCAAGTGATTCCTAAGTGTGAAGCAGAAGGCTCAGAATTGGAAATAGTTTTAATATCATCATTTAACTTAAACCACAGGAAAACAAATTTATATAGACTTCTTCACTATACTTCTCTTATAAAAACAATTAAATCAGACCTATCTTACCCCTCAAAAAGACAACTTTTGTGGATGGAAAGTTTGAACCCATTGGAAAATTATTTGAAAAATTGCAAACCTTGAAATATGATAACAAGGAAAGTCACTTGGAAACCTTAATTATGGTGTTCACTGATGCAAACTCAAATGTAAAGGAAGACACTGGGGAAGAATTCTTATCGTGCCTATTCCATACCCTTCTTAATGTGTGTGTTACATTGTTCTTGAGCTAGATAGAAGAGGCGCACACACATCAATCTGAGGAATAATTGTTTTTGCTGGCATGGAATGACACAACCCCACCTCCCCCCCAAAGAAAAAAAAACCCATTTCCGACCCATCGATTCCAACTCATAGAGACCCTATAGGACAGAGTAGAATTGCCCCATAAGGTTTCCAAGGAGCAGTTGGTGGATTCAAACTGCTGAACTTTTGATTAGTAGCCAAGCTCTTAACCACTGTGCAATGAGGAGCTCCGCAGAATGACACAAAAATGATGGAAATGAGGAACTTCAAGTAATAATTACCTTGATGTCTTGAAACTTTAAGGATTGACTATTGGGCAAAAAGAAGAATTTCAAGATACTTTTCTATGTTGGGAGCCCTGGTGGTGCAGTGGTTAAGGGCTACTGCTGCTAACCAAAAGGTTGGCAGTTCAAATCTACCAGCTGCTCCTTGGAAACCCTGTGGGGCAGTTCTGCTCTGTCCTATAAGGTTGCTATGAGTTGGAATCTACTTGACGGCAGAGGGTTTGGTTTGGTTTCTGTGTTACTCTAGAATGTAGGCTAAGCTGTCCTGAAACTTGTAAGGGTTGACTATTGGACAAAAAGGAGAATTTCAAGATACTTTTCTGTGTTACTCTAGAATGTAGGCTAATTTCAATGTGTTCGGTAAACACTAATGGTTATAAGAGAAAATTTAGAGAAATGGCTAGATTTGTGGAGAATTTAGGTACTACAGAAAATTAAAAATAGTCTAAGGTACTAGTGATGTTTCTTAACAGTTAAAAATCTATACCCTTTTTAACGCCTTACCTGAGAATCTGGTCTGCTCCCCTCTCCACCCATTTGCGAGTCTCAGGCCTATATAAGAGCCTACAATGACATCTAGCTTTTATTGGTTACTTAGTTTGTGTCAAGTACTGTGCCAAGTACTTACATGCTTTTTCTTATTTAGTCCTTACAACAACCCTACAGAATAGTATCATTATTGTCCCCATTTTACAGATGAGAATTTTGAGTTTCAGAAGATTTAAGTCATTTGCAGAAGATCAAAAAGCTAGTTTATGTGAAGCTGGAATTAGAGCACTTGTCCTTAAAATCTTTTTCTTTTTCTCATGGGGTTCCCTTCTTATCACCTGAGATCTAATTGCTAGCCTCAATAGCAAAAAAGATTTTACCAAACTTCAATTATTTGAAATCAATACTGATAAAACTGGGTACTCTTAAGATTTATGAGTATAAAATTGTATCGAAATACTTAATATACTTTCTTAAACTACAGCCCTTGAAAATTCTGATATAATTTCCCAGGGACTCTTACTCCCCTGTTTAATAATGACTACTTAAGAGACTAAGGAGGATGTTATTTATATTGGCCATGTGGTGAAGAGTTAAGATTTTATTTTAAGGGAGAAAAATGTGGAACAAAATTCAAACTGACACACACACACACAAAAACGGACCAGGCTTGCTGGTCTCACAGAGACTGGAGAAACCCCGAGAGTATGTGCCCCAGATACCCTTTTGACTCAGTACTGAACTCACTCCCGAGGTTCACCCTTCAACCAAAGATTAGACAGGTCTATAGGGCCAACAATAACACATGGGAGGAAGTGCTTCGTAGTCCAATCATGCATATGGGAATAATGTGCACATCAGCCCAAAAACAAAGACAAGAAGGCAAGAAGGGACAGGAAAACTGGACAAATGGAAATAGGGAACCTGGAGTGGAGAAGGAGAGAGTGTTGACATATCTCGGGGTTGGCAACCAATGTCATAAAATGATTTGTGGTATTAACTGTTTAATGAGAAATGAATTTGCTCTATAAACTTTCACCTAAAGCACAATTAAAAAAAAAGATTTTATTTTGATAAGAATTTTTGAATAATAACTTTTGGGGATTTATTTATAAGCCTTAATTTTTACTATAATTTTTACTATATTTCTTTCAAACGATTTTTTATGAAAATATATTCACTTTCTTGCTCACGTTTTTAGTTTGAAGGCATTATTTTAAAAGTACCACCTTTAAACAGAAGATATCATGGGATTTTACCAATTAAATCTTTGGAAATGTATCTTTAAAGATCTAACTGAGACCAGTATTAGTACTGTATGACTCTCAGCACCAGAGAACTTGCTCTATGTCCTGCTCCTGAGCTCAGTTCTTTAGCCAGTGGTTTTAAGACATCCTTCTCAGGCCTCTGTGGTAAGCTTATGTGGGATAAATCCTTTCAAGGCTGAGAAGTAGATCAACTGGCTGAATCTAAGGTACCAAGCCATCTGGGCTACTGAGTTCCCTCTTGTCGGAGCGATCAAGCTTCTGCTTTAGCCTACCCTAGTGCCCTAATTTTTTTGCAAATCTCCAGGCTGTAAGTTTCATTTATGGAATCTGAACATGGTCTCTTGCTCTGCCTTTCATGGTCCACATCCCTTTGATTATTGTTTGCTTAAATGGCTTCTGACTCCACTTCTGTCTTGCACCATGCTTCACTCATTCTCTAAAATTGGTAATTAAGTGGTGATGGCAGCCTGGAAATCCCAGGAAGCTCTGTCTGTTTTTTGAGGTTCTGAGAAGACTGACTCTCTACCTAGAACTTTGGCACTATCCGGGAAGGACGGGGCCCTGTGCTGAAAGCAGACACCTGAGGGCTCAAAAACACCCTTCACTAGGTTGACTTCTGCAGGTGATTGTCCTGCAGCTGAGTATATATAGGAAGTAGATTAATGTATTATCTACACAAATAGTTACACAAAAATTCAGGATGTCCATTATGAAGCCATCATTGCCTGTCTGAGAACATGCTAGGAGTACAGGCCAAGTATCATTACGTGGTACTTAAATTGGCAGATTTGGACATTTGTCCTCTCTTCAGATGTGGGGGAAGTTGTATGTGCTGCAGAGCTCCAACTTGATGAACACCCAGAAACTAGTCTAACATGGACAGAGCAGGGTTTTGTTTTCTAAAGTCACCACGTTCAGTGACTATGGGTCCAAGACAATTTCTGTCTATGTTTTCTAAATCATATTCCACAAAACATTAATATTCTTCAAGATATTTCATGGAAAATAATGAGTTTCGTTATCAGATAAATGAGGAAAATCCTTTCTATTTCATCCCCTTTATGGAGAAACTCAATGCACTTTAGCATGATAAATTTTCTGAGAAATCCTGAACTATAGAAATTTGTGTCATTTTGTTGATGTACAAGATCATATCATCTGCAAATAGAGATAGGTTCACTTCTTCCCTTTCAATCTGGATGCCTTTTATTTCTTTCTCTTTTTTTTTGCCTAATTGCTCTGATTAGAACCCCCAGGACAATGTTGAATAAAAGTGGCGAGAGCAGATATCTTTGTCTTGTTCCTGATCTTAGGGGGAAAACATCCAGTCTTTCACAATTAAGTATGATGTTAGCTGTGGGTTTTTCATAGATGGCGTTTACCAGGTCAGGGAAGTTCCCTTTGATTCTTAGTGTGTCAAATGTTTCTATCATGAAAGCTGTTGAATTTTGTTAAATGCTTTTTCTTTTGTCTACTGAAATATCATGTGATTTTTGTTTCTTTTTTTATTGATGACATGTATTACATTAATTGATTTTTGTATGTTAACCAACCTTCCAACCCTGATAAATTCCATTTGGTCATGGTGTATAATTCTTCTTATATGTTGCTGGGTTTGGTTTGCTAGTATTTTGTTGAGGACTTTTGCATTCATATTCATAAGAGATATGTCTGTAGTTTTTGTTCCCTGTGATTTCTTTGTCTGCTGTTTGTATCAGAGTAATACTGGCCTCATAAAATGAGTTACGAAGTGTTCTTCCTCTTCTATTTTTTGAAAGAGATTTTTTAAGAATTAATACTAATTCTTTTTAAAATATTTGATAGAATTCAGTGGTGAAGCCTTCTGGGCCTAGATTTTTCTTTGTGGGTAGTTTTTTTATTACCCCTTTGATCTCTTCACTTGTTATAAGTCTATTCAGATTGTTTCTTCTTGAGTCAGTTTTGGTAGTTTGTGTCTTTCTAGGAATTTGTCCATTTCATCTAAATTATCTAATTGGATTCTTTTATAACATTTTTTATTTATGTAAGGCTGATAGTGGTATGCGCTTTTTCATTTTTTATTCTAGTAATTTGAGTCTCTTCTCTTTTTTTCTTGGTCAAACTAGCTAAAGACTTGTCAGTTTTGTTGATCTTTTTAAAAAAACAGATTTGGTTTCATTGATTTTTCTCCATTGTTTTTCTATTCCATATTTTATTAATTTCTGCTCTAATCTTTATTTTTTACCTTTCTTCTGCTTGCTTTAGGCTTAGTTTGCTCTTTTTTCAGCATCTTAAGGTGGAAGGTTAGTTTATTGATTTGAGACTTAGGAGGGCCCTAGGAACAACCTTCTGGATTACAAGTAAGCTGGGGCTGGTGTGTAGGTACACAGAAACTGTCAGATCAGAATCATAAGAAACTTTGTCTCCTTTATTATGCTGCAGGGATCTTGGGAGCAGAAAATGTGATACCTTAGGTCAAAAGAATGAACTTTGACAAAGGTTTATGTGAGCTTATACCTTTCGCCTATTTACCCAGTACGTTTCCTGTGTGGCTTCCTCCCTTAATCATAACACTACTGTCTCATAATAAGCAGCTGATAAGCCTAAGTAGGAGTCCCTGGGTGGTGCAGACATTTAAGTGCTTTCTGAAAAGTTGATGGTTTGAACTCAGCCAGAGATGCCTCAGAAGAAAGTCCTGGCGATCTGCTTCTAAAAGGTCACAGACTTGAAAACCCTGTGGAGCAGTCCTACTCTGCACGCATGAGATCATCATGAGTTAGATCAAATCGATGGCAATTGGTTTGGGTTTTTGTTGTTGTTGAGCAGAAATAAGGGAGAGAGAAACCTACAAAATATAGCCTCTGTCTAAACTTAGAGATGTTTAACTTGAAGGAAAAAGTATCAGACCTTGTGATCTTAAAGTTTTGTGAGTTCATGATACTTGTGGCATACATGCACTCCAATCTTCTTTTCTTCCTCATCTCCCACCATTACCATTAAAAAGTTCCTAAGTGGATCTGGGCATCCCCACCCAGTATCTTAGCACAAAGTTCATTGCTAAGTCCATGTGTTTTCCCAAATGTCCTAATTATCAGTAGATAAGAAAATTATCAAAATTGTCTAAGTTGTACATATCATATAAAGGAAAAGTTCAAAGGACTTAGCTTTATCTAGAGTCTACAAACATTACTGTGAGATTGCAGTTTGTCACTGAATGACCTTGTTACTGATAAGGAGTAACTGTGAACCCCTTCTCCTGGGAGACAGATGGGAAAAATGACGCCATGATGCCTGCTCTGCCCTTTAAGTGGGGTTAGAATAGTTCATTCCAATTCCATTGGAGAATTTACTCTTGTTTCCAAGTCTGCCCTAAAACATTCAAGAAGGTGGAGACAGTCCTGGCTTACTGTTCGTCAAACCGTGCTCTCTAGAACCCTAGGTGATCCAGTGGCCACCCTGGGGGACCAAAAGAGGGCTCAACCAAGAAAACCAAACCAGTTGCCGTCGAGTCGATTCTGACTCATAGAGACCCTATAGGACAGAGTAGAACTGCCCCATAGGATTTCCAAGGAGTGGCAGGTGGATTCAAACTGCCGACCTTTTAGTTAGCAGCCTGAGCTCCTAACCACTGCACCACCAGGGCTCCAAAAGAAGGCTAAGTGAACTCAAATTCTGCTTTTCGCACGTCAACCAGAGCATCTCAAATTGTATCTGTTTCATACCCTAGATATCAGCATAATATTTAGTTTCAAGAAAGAATTTGATTGTTTCAACTAGTGTTTTAATGGACTCATAAGTTGGAAAAAAATTCTTATGTTGATTCCGCTCTTAAACAGGTTGTTGTCTGTGACTATAGTCTCAGCTTCAAAGTGGGAGGAGTATTGCTGTCAATCTGATATTATTTAAAATATATCTATAGTTTGAATAAATAAACCACATTATATTGAAATTAGATTGAAAAATGCAACTGTCAGTTATTTTTAAAACATACATATGTTCATGATTGTAACAAAAAAAATGATTGAGATAACATCCATTTCAGATGTAAAGTTGAATCGGAAATAAAATCCTTTCTCAATGAAGAGAAACTTGGAAGTGAATGTCTTTCCAACTTTATGGATTTGGGTAAGACTTTTGATTTTATATTCAAGGGGGATTTTTGTTTTGAAGAATAAAAGTGAGTCACTTATTTCATGTTCTTTTAATATTAACTGCTGTTTGTTTATTTTTAAAGGATTCCCCAAGTAAAACTGTACTCTAATTACCTGTTCTTGAAGGAGCTTAAAATACTATTTCCTTGATTCAATTTTGTTTCACCATAGAACAAGAGTTATCAGAACAATGGTGTGTGTATCTTAAAAATGTGATAGATCCTGTTCAGCAGCTGAGAGCAGATCTGAAATACAGACAGCATCACATTTTACAGCATTCGGGTCCACATAATGAGTTTAACGCAGTGAAAGTGCTAGAAGAGGTTAGTATGTTACCTTTATTTTTTTTACTGACTCCCCATTCCCTCCTCTCCTCAGCCCTTGGTAATCGCTCATCTTCTTTTGTTTCAATGGATTTGCCTCTTCTAGATGTTTCATAGAAGTAGGATCATGCAATATTTGTTCTTTTGTGTCTGACTTATTCACTCAGCATGATGTTTTGAAGATTCATCCACATGATGGCATGCATAAGAACTTCATTTCTTTTTATGGCTGAATAATACTCCATTGTTTGTATATACAGGCAGTCCCCGGGTTACAAACATCTGGCTTATGTACAACTTGTAGTTATGAACCAACCCTCGTAAAGCCTGTTACATTAAAAATTTGAGGTGCATACAATGGTTCATAATAACAAATGGGCACTACTTTGCGATGCACATCAAAACATTATTATTATTACTGTATTATTATGTTAAAAGATGTTTTAGTGCATCTGGAAGTGTTTCTTTAATGTATTTTATGTATAGAAAGGTACACTCTATACTATATACTAAGACAAACATTTGACTAACTCACGTTAGATACGAGCCATACCTAACTGTTCTGACTTATGTACAAATTTAACTTAAAGACAAACTTAGGAACAGAACTCGTTCATAATCCGGGGACTGCTGGTGCTACATTTTGTTTATTCCTTCATCTATTGATGGACACTTGGGTTATTTGCATCTTTTGGCTACTATGAATAATGTTCCAGTGAACATTGTTGTAAGCGTACCTGTTTGAGTGCCTGCTTTCAGTTTCTTTGGTTTTATTCCCTGAAGTGGAATTGCTGGGTCTTATGGTAATTCTGGAGTCACTGGGTGGCACAAACAGTTAAGTTCTACTAACCAAAATGTTGGCAGTTCAGATCCACCCAGAGGCACCTCAGAAGAAAGGCCTGGCAAGCTACTTCAAAAAGATCACAGCCATGGAAAACCCTATGGAGTACGGTGCTACTCTGAAACACATGGGGTCACCATGATCAGAATTGATTTGACAGCAACTGTTCTTCATTTTTGTTTTTTATGGTAATTCTGTTTAACTTTTTCAGGCACCACCAAACTGTTCGTTACCATTATTTTTGAGAATGTAATATTTCATTTTTGTCCCACTTAAAACGATTTGAGATAAGAAACAAACGTGTTGTGGATTTAAATAGAAGATACAGCAAATTCTGTCTACTCTGGATCTTAAACACATTCTTGAATCTGTCCAAGCACCCTCTTTCCTTGCCTGAAATTTTGTACTGGGCTCATAACTAATCTCCCTGCTTTCATTCTTAGCTTTCTTCCCAGTTCATTCTTTAAAGAAATGTAAAACAGATCAAGCCACCCCTGCTAAAGTCCCCCAGGGGCTCCTGCTGGCCCTCAAATCCTCCCTATACAACAGGCTTCAATGTCACCTCCTACATGACAGCCCCCTTTCCTACAAGAGCTCAGTCACACTGACACTGGCTTCTTTCTATTCTTCACACATGCCAGGTTTGTTCTTGTCTCAAGGCTTTTGCACTATTTCTTCTGTTCACTGATGGCACTTTCTGTCATTTAGATCTCAGCTTAAATGCCCTGTCCTCCAAGAGTTCTATCCTGACCACCCACATGAGAGAAGCCACAGTGACTCCCTATCACATCACCTTGTTTTTACATCACTTACCTCCTTCTGGTACTTTCTTATGTATTTTTTTCTATTAGCTTATTGACTACCTCCCCTGACTAGAGCATAAATGTAGTTGTGCTAGGTGTGGGATTATAGGTGCTTTTTCTTTCTCTATTTTTCAGTTTTTCTGTACTGTTGTTATATTGCATTCATAAATAATAATAATCTAAAAAATCATTAAAAATCCATGCCCAGCAATTTTTCTGGGAATTACAGGCAAGGATGCAAGGGAAGGAAGGGGGGTGATTGCAGTAGAGACAATCTGGTAAGCTCTCTACCTTAGCACAAACAAAATCCAAATGTGGGTGCTGCCTGTCTATGAACCCACTGTATTTCCTGGGCCCATTTTTGAGTCGTGTGTCTGGAAGCCCAGTTGAGGCTCACCTCTAATGAGCACTGTCTGGCTGTAGCATCTCTTGAACTCTGTTTCGCAAGTCCTCAATGAGACTTTCCTATCTAATTTTTACCACTTACTGGCTTTTGAGAATAATTCCTGTGCCCTTAAATATAAATATTGGTTAAACTGCAGTAATTTTCATTCCACCAAAGGTTGTTCTAAATGTCCTATATAGGTTGACTTTGTGAAGAAACAACTGAAAGCTGTTTTTGAAAGACTTAATCTGGAGCAACAGAAAATACAAAATGATCTTTCAGATTGGAGTATGAAAGTAAGTGTGATACAGACAGTAATTTATTTGTTCAGCAATTTGTCATTTATGTGAAATAAAATCATATAACTTTTTTCAGATACTAGATCATTCTTTGGAAGAAAAAAGTAACCTGCTTAGTGAACTACCCATGGAATTAGAAACTTTGGAATGTCCGTACCCTGATTTGAAATCTTCAGTCCTTAGTGAGTTCTGTAACTTTACAGAGAAATATCAAAAGAAACTTCAAGATTTTGATCTGCAGTTAGAAGATATATACAGGTGATAAGATGAAAACTTCTTGAATCCTGTAAAGTTTTGCCACTAAAATTTATGTTTATAAGGGGGCTACTGTACTTCTGAGTTACCATTTCATAGTTACTATGTGATTGAAATACAGTCAATCAATAAATATTTAGAATGACTAATTGTCAAATGAAGGGGATCTTTTTTTTTTTTCAAAATAATGAGTCTTAAGATTTTACGAGGTTTAAACACGCTGAAAATATCCCTCATATCGAGCCACTTACTACACAGTTAAGGGATAGCTTTCAAATACAATGGGAAAAGCACCCACAGAATTATGTTACTTCTAATCCACTGTGATTTTGTTCTATAGGGTGAACACAGTATTCTTTCTAAAATTTTTTTAACTTTCTTGTGTATTTAAAAACATTTTTAAAGTATTGTACTTTTGTTTGTATTCTTAGAATGGCAATCCTGTTATGAGTGGCAAATAGTGATTTAAAATTCGGTTTTGGCAGTGGTCCTCTTCTCCAGCATAGCTTCTGTATTTAAATTCATTTAAAGAACAACCCAGAAATGCCACCTGGGATCAGATTAATCAATGATCTACTTTGTGTAGTGTCTGTATCTGAAGTTTCTGGGAAACATTTTGAAGGAAATCATGTTTTTGTTTTATTATATTAACTCAAAATTTTTCCAAAGAATATTTGCTTAAAAAGAAAGGAAAACTACTGAAGGGACACATTTATAGAAAATCAAAAATAAAAGACTCCTACTTTGAAATGTAAGAAAATGAATTTGACAAATGCTTATATTTTTTATACTCTTAATGAATTGTCTGTGAATGAAGTTCCTCCTCATATAACTAATGGTGTTTAAGAAATGAACAAGGAAAACCTTAAATCCTACCAAGTAGAGTTCTTTGCTTTGGTAGCTTTTGGGCCCAGACTCCTTAGTTACAGCTTTACTCGTCTCAGCTCAATTGTAGGTGAATAGGGCCAATCCTAGGGGAAGTCTGCGCCTTTTCTGGCCTTAGCTTCTTTCTTATGCCTCTGTGGGGATGCTCACGTGTTCCTTCCCCTCAAACACCTTTTGGTCTCTTCAGAGATTTCCCTCCGTTTTTTCCTTCATTTCTTCCTTCCCACCCTGCCATAATGCTGAGAAAAAAAATGAATAATAAATCATTTACATTTGTTAACTGATTAATTAATTACACTTTAATTGAAACTCAGTCACAGTATAATGTTAACTCAACCATGCCCTTAGTTTTAAGTCTTTAATTGTAAAATGAAGGTCCTCTCTGTCTTCTCCATCCAGCCTTGTTAAAGAGATCTTAGAACTCATCAAACAGGAGGAAGAAGTTTCTTTTTTTTTGGGGTGGGGGGAGGAGTCGGGCATTATAATCAGGCTGTAAGGCTTGGCTGTGAAGGTGGTAAATCTGACTGTCCTTTTAATCCTTTCAAAACTCAGTTGTTTTCTCCTTTAAATTTTTTGTTGATACCATGTGTTTTCACTGATAGAAGGCATACTGATTAAAGGACCAATTCATAATTTTTGTTTTGATTTATGGATTTTGATACCTATTATCTGGGTTCCCATATGTCCGAGCAGACCCTGGATGTTATAAATCCTGCCAATATGAGTTAATGATTTTTCTTTTTTTAATTTCTTGAAAATTTGCAAAACAGGAGGTAAAACATGAAGTCACCTGGCAATGACTGCACATACATTTTATTCTGGTCTCCTTAGCCTTTTTATTATTTTTCATGAAACTTTTCAAAACATGGTACAATACATTCTTCCTTGCTATAAAAGCAGTGCTTACAGCCCAAATAAATAAAGCCAAGGGCTTTTTTATCTCAGGAAAATTACCACTACAATGCATTCTTTGTCACTGCAGAAGCGGTACTGACAGGCCAAATAAATAAAACTAAAGGAATTTGAATCTCAGGAAAATTACCACTACTATGTGTTCTTCATTATAGCAAAAGTGGTACTAACGTCTAAGAAGCAGAAACAACTGCCCTGGAATACCGCAAAACTCCTCACAGCAGTGCGTTCTACCTGCTACATGTGGAAACAATGATTGGGCCCTAAGATTGAATGCAGGGTAAGAATAACTTGTAGGAGTTCGAGTCTCTTGAACAGTACCACTGCAATGCATTATTCCTTATTGCAAAACCAAACCAAACCCACTGTCGTTGAGTTGATTCCAACTCACAGCGACCGTATAGGACAGAGTAGAACTGCCCCGTAGCGTTAAGGAGCACCCGGTGGACATGAACTGCCAACCTTTTTTGGTTAGCAGCCATGGCTCTTAACCACTACACCACCAGGCTTTCCTCTTTATTGCAAAGGCATTATTTACTGTTCAGAAGCTAGAAAAGCAGGGAGCCAGGAACACCGGAAACAATGAATGGTGTCAGGGAGAAAATGGCTACTATGACTGAATAAAGACTGGGAATACTTTATTCTCAAGAGAAGTACATTCCCATGAGAACATAGTAACTGGGAAACATAGTGAGGAGGCTTATCTCACAGAAATAAAGGCAAACCTGTCAAAAGTGGAGAAAGTCACACATCCTAAGACAATGCTCAATATACACAAAAATGAGGCTCCGACTCAGGATTCTTGCGTTGCATGCATTTCATAAGGCTTCCACCTTGAGCAGAAGTGTAACAAGTATGGCCGACAGGGCACATGACCCGGTCACCACTTGATGGGGAGCGGTGATAAGCAGTTTCTGTTGGCCATTGCAGTTTCCATCACCAGCTGTGAGAGATCATTCAGCAATTTAAAACTAATTGCCATAGGTGCTACTTTCTGTAGATAGGCCCCTGACCTTGAGGCTAAACATGTTAAAATCAGATTACATTCTTCCCAGAAAACTGCAGAGGCATAAAAAGCAGTTGGGATACCATATGTCCTACAAGTCTGGAAAGGGTTAAAGGAAGCTGGCTGGTCCATGGTCTTTCCGCTCAGATGACATCTCACTCCGTAGGAGAGCTGACTGAGAATGTGGTGTTTCTAGGTCAGCAGCTCCTAAATATGAAGAAGTCTGCCTGAGCAGGCTGCGATGGCTCTCTTCCAGTAAGATCTATCCTTCCCAGCGCATTTTCCTACCTTCCTTTTAATCTGAGCTCAGATTCTTCTCTCCCTTTGTGCAACCCTGTGCCACTCAGAAATGTACACATTTTATGTTTTTTATAGATTCATTGTCATTTTAACTAGTGGCTAATGACTTTTTTCATCATGACCCCCCTCATCTACTATCTATTGATCCTATCTCTGGTTATGAAATTTCTGAGAAATAGCAGTAAAAGAATTATATCCTCTTGATTGATAGAAGTATAATTGTATCTATAGTTAGTAAGAATCTATATACTCAGGGAATTTACAGTCTTGTTGGAAGTACCAATAGTTTAACAAAGTTAAATAAAAAAAGTTGGTGTATACTGCTATGTTACAAGAACACTGTAAGATTACATAGAGAATAAGGTGCGTAGACATCGCATGCTTAGACTACTGCAGAAGGAAGAAGCAGTGAGGGGAAATAGCTTAGGATAGCTTGATGAAGTCAGATTCACTAAGGACTTTGAAGAATGAGTAGGCTCAGAATAGGCAGAACAGGAGTAGGGAAGGCAGTCTAAGAAGGGAGATTAAATTAATACACTGTAAACCTGATGAGGACAGAGTCATTTCGTAGCTATATTTGAATCCTTAGCGATTAGCAGACTCTTGGCACATAGCAGCTTCTAAATAAATGCTTGTTCAATTGAGTTTAATTGCAGGTGAAAACCATGAAGGTGAGCGTGGACAGGCATGTTATAAGAGCAGTAAGAAAACTATTTTGGAAGATTAAAAGGCACATAAATTTTGGTTTAGTAGTCTACTTGTAGCATCTAAAATACCTTTTATATAAATTATGATATGTTTTATTTGATGAATATTTATTGAATAATCCGTAACATAGAGTGGTAGTCTCTACTAAGCTCCTTGGTAGGGGATTCAGCAGATAGACTAGAACATGGCTTTTCTTTGCTAAGTCTTGGAATATTTGAGAGAAGCAACATGGACATGTACTCTGACCAAATAAAAATTGCATGCAAACATCAGCAGCAGAGACTATTTTATAAATATGCTGAGTGAATGATTAGCATTAATACAAATGAGGTTTTCAGAGTAATTCCTTGAAAGAGAGTAAAAGGTATATTTTGAATAAATATCAATTAGCAATCTGTGGCTGGTGGGCAGTGAGGCATATAGGTGTACTTTCAAGAATGAGTGGAGTTAGCACAATGACTAGCGTAATGAATAACAAGTTAAATTGTAATGTAAATTGGACTTCTGAGTAGCCGATACTTACCTTTATTTTTATGGCTGTTTCCCCTTTTGGTTCTAGGTATTAGGCCTCATGAGAGTTCATATAGATTGTGTGCATGTATATGCACCCCTGCAAAAGTGTGTGCATACTTTAAACAGATATGTACTGCTATGACATAAAAAAACCCACTGCCATAGAGTCAATTCTGACTCACAGTGACCCCTATAGGACAGAGTAGAACTGGTCCCTTAGGGTTTTCAGGACGCGGCTAGTGGATTCAAACTACTGACCTTTTGGTTAGCAGCTGTGGCTCTTAACCACTGCGCAGCCAGGGCTCCGCTATGACATAAGAAGGTGGAAATATCTGGGAGGAAATTTAAAGCTGTGAGAAGTTTTTTATTTTAATTTTATTGTGTTTTAGGTGGAAGTTTACAGTGCAAATTAATTTTTCATTCAAAGAATTTAAACGCTAATTGTTTTATGACATTAGTTGCAGTCCCCATGATGTATCAGCGCTCTCCCCCTTTCCACCCTAGGTTCTCAGTGTTCATGCATTCAGTTTTCCTGTCCTTTCCTGCCTTCTTGTCTTTGCTTTTGGACAGGTGTTGCCTGTTTGGTCTCGTATACTTGATTGAACTAAGAAGCACGTTCCTCACATGTGTTATTGTTTGTTTTATTTAAAAAAAAAAAAAAAAAAAAACCTGTTGCCATCGAGTTGATTCCAACTCATAGTGACACTATGGG
Organism: Dugong dugon; assembly: GCA_030035585.1. Taxonomy (NCBI): domain Eukaryota; kingdom Metazoa; phylum Chordata; class Mammalia; order Sirenia; family Dugongidae; genus Dugong; species Dugong dugon. The sequence continues at coordinate 119,223,604 of CM057461.1, read as the reverse complement.
GCAGGGTAGAACTGCCCCGTAGGGTTTCCAAGGAGTGGCTGCTGGATTTGAACTGCCGACATTTTGGTTAGCAGCCATAGCTCTCAATCTTTGGCTGAAAGGTAGTCTTCCGGAGTGGTTTCAGTTCTGAGTTAGCAGGGTTTCTGGGGGCCATAGTTTTGGGGGTTCCTCCCGTCACTGTCAGACCAGTAAGTCTGGTCTTTTTTGGGAATTTGAATTTTGTTCTACATTTTTCTCCCACCCTGCCCAGGACCGTCATTCCTGTCAGAGCAGTCAGTGCTGGTAGCCTGGCACCATCTAGTTTTTCTGGGCTCAGGTTATTGGGGGCTGTGGTTCATGTGGTCCATTAGTCTTTTGGACTAATATTTTCCTTGTGTCTTTGGTTTTCTTCATTCTTCTTTGCTCCGAATGTGCTGGGACCAATAGATGTATCTTAGATGGCTGCTCATAAGCTTTTAAGACCCCACCTATAAAAAGTTTTTATTGGACTAAAAGTAGTGTATATCTTGGTTAGTCCAGTATTTGTTTTAGTTCTCCCTATTTTGTAGTAGATCATTGGTTTGGATCAAATTGACTCCATCCGCATATCTAAAGTATGCTTTGATGGGGAGTGTGTGCCAGTCAGTGTAGCGTCTTTTTCGCAGGACACAGGGCTGGTTCAATTTTGTCCAAACTGGAACAAAGCTCAGGACTTGCGTTCGATGCTTTTTCTTTAAAGAAGAAAAATAGGGCCTTCTTTTCTCCCTGGACGTGACCAAGCAAGCACGTTGCTGAGGTTGCTCCTGACAGCCATTTTGTGAATGAAGGAAGCCAGCCCATAAGGAGAGGATAAAACTCTGAGAATCAAGGAGTAATACAGGGTACAAAGCTGGTGTCCTGAATGAACTGTATGTAAAGGTCATCTTGCTGCTAGATTTTCAAGGGCAATTAGTTCACATGATGGTCTTAAGCTAGTGTGAGTTTGTTTTTTGGTTTGCTTGTGAGTTACCCTATTAAGTAAGTAATAAGCCCAAAACACACAACAATGTGCAGTGCACATTGGGTAAAACAGAAAAAATTAAGTATATGTAGCTATGTTGTACATAGGCTCACTTCACTATGAGTTGGAATTAACTCAACAGCACCTAACAAGAACAACAACAGATATGTGGGTATATATATATTTGCCTTCTTAAGTCCTTGGGTGGTGCAAATAGTTGAGCACTCGACTATTAGCTGAAAGGCTGGTCGTTCAAACTCACGCAGAGGTGCCTCGGAAGACAGGCCTGGCAATCTGCTTCATAAAGGTCACAGGCTTGAAAACCCTATGGAAAAGTTCTACTCTGCACACATGGGGTTGTCATGAGTTGGATTTGACTCAACAGAAGTAACAACAACAATTTGCTTTTATGTATTTGAAACAATACACAAATACTGATAATGTTCATTGCCTCTGGAGTGGGGCTAGATTCCTGGGGGATGGGAGAAAATTTATTTTGTATACTCTTTCTTTGTACCTTTTGAATTTTGAACCATGTGAATATATTATCTGTTCTAAAAACAAAGAAAATTTTAAAGCAAAAAAATTAGCGAGGGTAAAAATTAAATGACAAACTGAGGAAAACGTTGGTAACATATCAGACACAAAGATTAAAATTCCTAAGGTATAAAGACACTTTACAAACTAACTGAAAGTTGAATGGCTAAACTATTGAACATTTACTCACATAAAATATGTAAAAATCCCTGTAATCATGAAAAAGATTGGAGATACATAACAAACTATAAACATAATACTCAACAAGTAGATTATACATAGTAGTACATGAGAAGGTGATATACTCTATGAAAAAATAGATCAGTGTAATAGAGATAGGAGGTGCTGGGGTTGAGGGGGACAGATTTCAATTTTAAGTAGCAGTCTGGGGATAGGCCTGGTTGAGAAAATGACATTGAAGCAAAGATATGAAGGGGGTGAGAGAACTAGCCATGAAGATATTTGGGATAAGAGTGTTCCAGAAGGTGTTTACTTAGGTGGGAGTGTGGCTGGAAATAGCTAGTGTGGCAGGAACAGAGCCATAGATGGTAAAAGTACTAGTAGAACATTAGGCAAAAGAGGTAAAGGCAAGGGGTGGAACATTTTGGGCCCAAAACTTTGCTTTTACTCTAAGTGGAATGGGAAGCTATTAGAAGATTTTGAGCAGAAGAGTGACAAGATTTGACTTATGTTTTAACAGAATCCCTTTGGCAGTTGCAGTGTTTAAGATGGGCCTGGGGGTTGGTAGTTAGAAAACAAAAATGGGCACATAGGAAGTTATTGAAGTAATCCAGGTGAGAGATGATGGTACCTTGGATCAGGGAGTGGAGGTGGTGAAAAATAGTCAGGTGTTGGACATATTTTAATGGTAGAGGCAATAACATCTGCTGACAGATTTCATGAGGCATGTGAGAAAAAGAGAACAACAAAGGAATACTCCAGAATTGTAGGGTTGAGCAACTAGAAGGATGGAGTTGCTGTCAACTGAGATGGGGAAGACTGTGAGTCAGGTTGTGGCTGTGGAGAAGATCAGGTGTTCAGGCTTGGACATGTTAACTGTGAGAAGGTATTAGATACCCAAGTGTATATGTCATGTAGGCAGTCAGTATATGGGTCTGGAGTTCAGGAAAGAGATCTGGGTTGGAAATTCATATGTGTGAGCCATCAGCATGAGATAAGACATGCTCACCAAAGTAGTGGGTGTACAGAGAAAAGAAAAGATCAGATACTGATCCCTTGAGCCTGCCAACATTACATAGTCAGGGAGGAGAGGAAGACCAGTAAAGGACACTGAGAAAAGGTCTGTGAGATAAGAAGAAAACCAAGACAGCGTCCTTTAAGGAAAGCGAAGAAGAGGTGATGTGAAGTGTCAGCTGAGAGGGTGTGATCCACCAATAATTGATTATTGGCTTTAGATGGAGGTCACTGCTGACCAGTTTCATTGAACAAAAAGGAGCAAATGCCTAATGAGGTGGGTTTGGGTGAATGGGAGGAGAGAACTTAAAGACAGTGAGTATAGACTTCTTTTGAGAAGTCTTTCTGCAAAAGAGAATAAGGAAGTGGGGCTAGACTTTTATGCTGTTTGCTTTTGAGGAGGGGTTTGTTTCTGTTTTGTTCGAACTGAGAGAAATTTTGCTGGGAAGACTAAACCAGTGAAGGGCAAACTCTGATGATGCTGAGTGGGGAAATTGCTGAGTGATGTCTTGGAGTTTGCAGAGGAGTTGGGATGTAGTACACAGTGGGGGAATAAGCACAGGTGGTTCATCTACTACAGTGACAGGTGGGGAAGCAGAGTATATGGTACAAATGCTGAAGGTGATAACATGATGGCAGTCAGTGGAACCCTGGGTGGGAATATTAAACATAATTTGCTAAAACACTTACGGAAACCTCTCTACAAAGGAAAGAAAATTAAAACAGTACTTTGATTTTTACCTATAAAATGGTAAAGTATAAAAAGAAGTTTGCTCAGGTTGAAAATAGTATGGAGAAATGGACATTTTTATCCATGGTTGCTGTACAAACTTTTTGGAAAGTAATCTGACAATATAGCATGAAAAATCTTTATATATGTGAATAATCTTTGTTCTTCTAGAAATGGTCTTAAAGGAAATAATTATAGATGTGACCCAAATAGTTGGCTTCAACGGTACTCAACATTTTTTTTCTCTAATGATAGCAAAAATTTAATAACTACCTAAGTAGTCAACAAATAGGGGATTAGCTTAATCAATTATGGTATATCCATACAATGGAGTACCACACTGTCATTAATAATTATATAAAATAATTTTTAAAAATACATATAGTAGCAGTACTTTGCTATGTAACTAAAAGGCAGGCCATAAAATAGTTTGTATAACATGGGCTCTCTCTTTCTGCTTTCCCTCTGAAAGTGTTACATCGCTATCTATATACCAAAAAGAAGAAAGAAAAACCAAACCCACTGCCGTAGAGTTGATTCCAATTATAGTGACCCTATAGAACAGAGTAGAACTGCCCCATGGAGTTTCCAAGGAGCACCTGGTGGTTTCAAACTGCCGACCTTTTGGTTAGCAGATATAGCACTTAACCACTATGCCACCAGGATTTCCACTATGTATATAGCCATAGAAAAAAGCCTGGAAGGTTATCCACCAAAATAATTAAAAATAATAGTTACCCCTGGTAGTGAAATTGTAAGTAATTTTTGGTAGACGTGTTCTGTCTATTTTGTAAAGCAAAAATTCAGGTTTTTAAAAATCTAAGTTATAGAAAGGAGACAACTGATATTTAATAAGTACTTATTACATGATTTGCACATGTGATTTTAATCATCAATATGACTCATTAAAAAAAGGTTCTATTTTACAAATGAGGAAGCTGTGACTCAGTGGAAGGAAAGGAATTTCCCCAGTGTTTCTGAGCTGGCAAATAGAACAGGATTGAGTCTCCTCTGCCTGTTTAGGTAGAAAGTCTCCCTTACACCACACTGCTTCAAGCGTTTATAGGTTGTTGGTAAACTGAGTAGGGTTCTAGATCAGCACTGTTTAACAGAAATATGATACGAGCCATAGACGTGAATCACATATGTGGTTTAAAAGTTTTAAGTAGCCATACTAAAAAATTAAAAAGACAAAGATAACATTTATTTCAATAATATATTTTAATACAATAGTTCCAAAATATTATAATTCAACATATATCGATATTTTAAAATTATTATTGAGATATTTTACAGTTTTTTCATACTAAGAGTTCAAAATCTGATCTGTATTTTACACTTAAAGTACATCTTAATTTGGACTAGCCACATTTCAAGTCCTCAGTAGCTACATGGGGCTAGCAGATACCATCTTGGATAGCACAGCTTTAAAGGACACTCTCTTTTACTAATACACATTTAAAAATTTTTTACTACAGTTGAACCTTTTTCTTTATTCACTGTGTTTGGAAAACTAGTTACATTCTATTTGGGCTGTCTTTCATTAGTAACATGAAGACAAGTTTAATTGCTTGTTTTAGACTCAGATGAGATTATGGCTTTAATTTCCTAACATTTGGATGAATTAATCATATAGATGAGACATAATTGTCTGATGCTACATTTAGTTATGTCAGATCTGAAGTCGATAGGTGGAAAAGAGTCTAAAGCAATAACAAGTAATTTCTACTTTACTGTTTGATAGATATATTAAATCTTATAATGATGGTTCATAATTACTATTCTATTATTTTATGCTGTCTGAATCTGAATGCTATTTAAAATTCACAATGATTTTAACTGTTTGGCCCCTCGGTGTGTCGCTATGAGTGGGAATGGACTCGACGACAACAGGTTTTTATGGGTGTGTACATTGCTAAGGCTCATAAAAAAATATAAAAACCAAACCCGTTGCCACTGAATCCAACTCATAGTGACCCTATAGGACAGAGTGAAACTGCCCCATTGGGTTTCCATGGAGCAGCTGGTGGATTCAAACTGCTGACCTTTTTGTTGGCAGCTGAGCTCTTAACCACTGAGCACCAGGGCTCCAAGGCTTATAGTTTTGTATTTTTTCAGCTAAATTATTTCAATTTACTCTCCTTGTTTGTAACTTTCAAGATAACTATTTAGTAGCCTGTTGGCTTTTCCTTTTATTTATAACATCTTTTTCTCTTTTACAGAAATTATTACACTTATTAGATAATTTTTTTTTAATAGAGGTGAGCAAGGAGAGAAACTAAAAGTTATCTAAACTCCTAGCACCCAGAGATACCTTCTGCTAACATTTTGTGTATTTTAGATGTGTATATGTTGTTTATAAAAATGAAAAAATGCTGTATGCACATTCACTATTTTTCCTGTATATAAGTCATATCCAGTATCATTCATTCTTTCAATACACATTTACTGAGCTTCTGTGTTTTAGATCACGGTTCTAAATATTCTTTTACAGCATATTTTTTATTAGCTGCAGAGTATTATAATATATGGTTAAACCAAAAAAAAAAAAAAAAAAAACCCAAACCCACTGCTGTCAAGTTGATTCTGACTCATCGCGACCTTATAGGACAGGGTAGAACTGCCCCATAGGATTTCCAAGGAGCACCTGGTGGATTCGAACTGCTGACCTTTCTGGTTAGCGGCCATAGCTCTTAACCACTACACCACCAGGGTTTCTAATATATTGACCACCACCACCAATATATGGTTATACCACCATAAATTCAACCCATTTTGTATCTTTGGACAATTAGTTTGTTCCGTATTTTGATATTTGTTTTAAAATCTTGGCATAAACAACTTTGCCACTATATTTTAAGCAACTCTATGATTATTCCCTTCAGATAAATTCCTAGAAATGGAATTGTTGAGTCAAAGAACATGCAAAATTCTAAGGCTTTTGAGAGTATTGCCAAATTGCCTACCGGAAAAGTAGAAACAATTTATACTTCCACCAACAGAGTTTTGGAGTGCTCATTTTCTAATATGTTTTTATAACATTTCTGTCATTATTTTAAAAGTCTTTTCCAATTTTTATTCTATTAGAAGTTCTGTTTTACAAGTGAAGAAACACATGTGTGTTCGTTTAATTATTAGTGAGTGTGGAAATTATTCTATATGTTTATTGGTTATCTTTTGGATGTTGCTTGTTCATACTCTTTGCTTATTTTTAGGTTGGAATGTAGGTTACTTATTGATTTGAAAGAGCTCTTTATGTATTGAGGACAGAAACACTTATTTTTACCTGTTTCAATATTCTTTTCCAATCTTGCTTTTTAAAATGATTTATTAGTCAAATCTATCATTCATTTTCATTATGATTTCTGACTTTGGTGTCATACATTAAAATATCATTTACCTTATGAGGGAGGCATTTCAAAATTATTGAAATACAAATATTGTAATACTTTTTCAGGATTTACAGGACATCAATAAAGAGTTCACCTTCTGTGCCCTTCCTGAAAGCATTAGTAGCTTTGGTGCCATCTTTAAATAAGTCGGTATTTTGCAGATATGGTGTTTAAACTAGTGTTTCTCCTTTAACAGATATTTATTTACCAAGTGTTCTGAGTAGATAAGAAATAGAAAGATGAAGATAGTTTTAGGATGTGGGGCTTTATATAAACTGGTTCATCTGTTGGAGTTGGTGATCAGAACACTGGATATTGTGGTCCTGTGTGAATGTCACCAGTTCTTGTTTATATTCTCTTTTGCAACATTTATCTATGTAGCATAGCTCTATCACAGTCCTTAGGTGAAACTTTTAACAAAAGGGAAATAAATGTATGTGTATTTTTTATAATAAACCTGATTCCTCCCTTGTTTTGAGGTTTAAAAAAATACTATATTGCTAATAAAAGATGAAATGGATAAAAGTCAGCATCTGAAGCCAGGACTAAAGAAACAGTGAGTGGCCTCACCTAATTTTCTTTTAGAAATGTTAAAATAAACAGATACTTGTATGTGTGACTGTTGCTTGGTAAATACAAGATAGAAGAAAGAAAGGAAAAGAAACATAACAGATTACTGACATCTACTTATTTGATGAGGTCACAACAAGTTAAAACATTGGAGCCATAATTACCAGGTGGCATTTTTCTCTGAGAATGTAGTCTCAGAACTCTTGGAAGGTTTCAGTGCCTGGGCATGTCCTGACTCAGATTCCACATTTCCAGTCTGGGCTGGTTGGTTGTCAACGGTGGTTAATAAGGAGAGAAGTTCTCAGAAACCGCAACATAATTATTTGATCTTCTAATGTTCGCTTAGACACATTAGCCCAATTAGTCAATATCCTGGGTCACTCTAACTCCCATTTGCTCTTGGATTGTCCAGACTGACTTTGGAATTTATATATGCTTTCAGGTAATAGTTGTAGAGGGTGACTTTTCTTTGCCATGTATCTGTAATAGCTTTCTGTTAAAATAAATACATGGTTGAAAACAATTACTTTATGGCTTAATATTCTTTCTTAAACCAAAGACCAGATTTGGTGATTATTCAGTGTAATTTGGGTTTGTTGTGGGAATAAAATATATTTTAACTTTTCTTGCCCATGATAGGATGTATTTTATTAAGGGAAAAATAGGTCTAGTTTCTGCAGGATAGTGCAAACACTAGTCTGAGTTTGCCCTTCCTTAATGAATAATTCAGTCTTTATACTTATTTCTGTGTTATGTATGTTTAAATATATCTGTCAAAAGTATATCAGAATTGTTGTCATTGTTGTTAGTTGCCATCAAGTCGCTTCCAACTCATGGCCATCCCAAGTGTGCAGAGTAGAACAGCTCCATAGGGTTTTCAAGGCCGTGACTTTTTGGAAGCCGATTGCCAGGCCTGTCTTCTGAGGTGCCTCTGGGTGGGTTTGAACCACCAAACTTTCAGCTAGTAGTTGTGTGCTTAACTGTTTGTGCCACCCAGGGACTCCTATATCTAAGAAAAACCAAAAAAACAAAAAACCAAACCCATTGTTTCGAGTTGATCCCGACTCTTAGCAACCCTATAGGACACAGTAGAACTGCCCCATAGGGTTTTCAAGGCTGTAAATCATTACAGAAGCAGACTGGCACATGTTTCTCCCACAGTACAGCTGGTGGGTTTGAACCATTTACATTCTGGTTAGCAGCCAAGCAATTAACCACTATGCCACCGGGACTCCTATAGAAGATATACATTTTTTGTCCATTAGTCTTATTGTTACTATCAACCTTGCCTTCTTGACACAATTGTTTCAGCTAGTTATAGACTACACAGTGTAATGGTGCATAAGGGTACGTTTTCAGTACTATGGGAGACTATGAAAACTTTGAGTTTTACAGGACAAAGGGGTCAGAGTCTTTCACAAAAGTTTTCTATTCTTCAAAGGGTGTGAAATCAAATTAATCTTGAGTAAATCAGATTGGAGAAAATGGAAACATAGCAGCTTGGCAGATTTGTGTCTAGGACAATTGACATGTTGTTTTTTAACCTGATAATAATAGAATTTGTTATTAAAATAATAAAATATGTGTAGCTATAAGCAAAGACATGATTAAAATTTCTATCTAGAAGACAGTCAGATTTTGACATGGGAAGAATTATAAATCTTACTTTCTATATCAAATCAATTGTTCCTAACAACAACTACAAGGAGTAGTTTTCCTTACTCCTTGTACCTTGAAGTCCAACTGCAGGTAAAATATAACCCGTTGAGGAAGCCACATCATTAGAACTGACACTGTGGAGGACCAATAATGTAAGAAATTATAATTACCACATTTATAGGTTTATGTTTATTTGCCATGTTAGTGCCTATAAAGAACATAAAGTTGAGCATTGTTAATGTCAAAAAAATAACAAAATTAGAAAAAGAACCATTCCTCTTCTAATCCACTTTTATAATTTCTTAATGGTTATTGGTAGTTGGTTTGAGGTAATATTATAGTGTTGTTATGTGGCAATTAAAATGTCAGTAGCTCTCATGATGGTTAATTAAATTTTTCCTCATACCATCCCAAAGAAGTAGGCCAGTTTTATTATTCTTGCTTTTGGACCTGGAAATTTGAATCACAATATCTATACAAGGCAAACATTTTCAACACAGTACTGTGTTGTACTTAAAAATGTTTTTGCCCCCAACAATGCCCTTTCACAAAGCGAAAAATAAAATGGTGACACAGAGGCAGATTTTGGTTCAATGTAAGGATTTTTTTTTTCAGAACTAGAGCAAATAGTATGTTTGTAAGTGATCTTATCTTCACTAATTCTACTCATTTGTGTTTGAGGATTTTTTTTTTTTTTGTCTTAAAAATGGCCCTTGTGGGAAGAGGCCCAGATAAGTAAAGCATTATGGAAGAAGAAGAATAAAGGAGGGGAATCCACACTACCTGACCTCAGAACCTACTATACAACTACGGTAGTCAAAACAGCCTGGTACTGGTACAACGACAGATACATTGACCAATGGAACAGAATCGAGAACCTAGATGTAAATCTATCCACCTGTGGTCACCTGATCTTCCACAAGGGCCCAAAGTCCATCAAATGAGGAAAAGACAGTCTTTTTAACAAATAGTACTGGCAAAACTGGACCCGTACCTCACACCATACACAAAAACTAATTTAAAATGGATTAAAGACCTAAATATAAAACCATAAACTATAAAGATCCTAGAAGAAAAAATAGGATCAATGCTACAGACCCTAATACATGGCATTAACAGTATACAAACCATAACTAACAACATACAAACTCCAGAAGATAAGCTAGATAACTGGGATCTTCTAAAAATTAAACACTTATGCTCATCCAAAGACTTCATCAAAAGAGTAAAAAGAGAACCTACAGACTGGGAAAAAAAAATTTGACTGTTACAAATCAGACAAAGGTCTAATCTCTAAAATCTGCAGGAAAATCCAACACCTCTACAACAAAAAGACAAATAATCCAATTAAAAAATGGGTAAAGGAAATGAACAGACACTTCACCAAAGAAGACATTCCAGTGGCTAACAGACACATGAGGAAATGCTGGAGATCACTAGCCATTAGAGAAATGCAAATTAAAACCACAATGAGATACCATCTCATCCCGGCATTACTGGCACGAATCAAAAAAACAGAAAATAACAAATGTTAGAGAGGCTGTGGGGAGATTGGAACTCTTATGCACTGTTGGTGGGAATGCAAAATGGTATAACCATTTTGGAAAACAATATGGCACTTCCTAAGAAAGCTAGAAATAGAAATACCATACGATCCAGCAATACCCCCCCCCCCACGAATATATCCTAGAGAAATAAGAGCCATCACACGAATAGACATGCACACCCATATTCATTGTTGCATTGTTCACAATTGCAAAAAGACAGAAACAGCCTAGATGCCGATCAACAGATAAATGGATAAACAAACTATTGTACATACACACAATGGAATACAATGCAACAACAAAGAACAATGATGAATCTGCAAAGCATCTCACAACATGGATGAATCTGGAGGGCATCATGCTGAATGAAATATGTCAGTCACAAAAGGACAAATATTGTATGAGACCACTACTAGAAAAACTCATGAAAACGTTTACACACAAAAAGAAACAATCTTTGATGATATGAGGGAGGGGAGTGGTAGGGGTGGAAAAACACTAAATAGATGATGGATAAGTGGTAACTTGGGTAAAGGGTAAGACAGTACACAATACTGGGGAAGCCAGCACAATTTGTTCAGGGTAAGGTCATGGAAGCTCCATGGACAAAGCCAAACTCCCTTAGGGACCGAATTACTGGGCTGAGGGCTGTGGGCACTGTGGTCTCAGGGAACATCTAGCTCAATTGGCATAACATAGTTTATAAAGAAAATGTTCTGCATTCTACTTTGGTGAGTAGTGTCTGGGGTCTTAAAAGCCTGTGAGCAGCCATCTAAGATTCACCACTAGTCTCACCCCTTCAGGAGCAAGGGAAAATGAAGAAAACTAAAGACACAAAGGAAAGACTAGTCCAAAGGACTGATGGACCACAACTACCACGGCCTCCACCAGACTGAGTCCAGTACAACTAGATGGTGCCCAGCCACCACCACTGACTGCTCTGACAGGGACCACAATAGAGGGCTCCGGACAGAGTTGGAGAAAAAGTAGACCAAAATTATAACTCAAAAAAAGACCAGACTTACTGGCCTGACAGAGACTGGAGAAACCCCGGGAGTGTGGCCACCAGATACCCTTTTAGTTCAGTAATGAAATCACTCTCGAGGTTCACCTTTTACCCAAAGATTAGACAGACCCAGAGGACAAAACAAGACTAAAGGGAAACACCAGCCCAGGGGCAAGGACTAGAAGGTAGAAGGGCACAGGAAAGCTGGTAATAGGGAACCCAAGTTCAAGAAGAGAGAGTACTGACATGTCATGGGGTTGTTAACCAATGTCATAAAACAATATATGTACTAACTGTTTAATGAGAAGCTAGTTTTTTTCTGTAAACCTTCATCTAAAGTACAAGTTTTTAAAAAAGGCCCTTGTGTTGGAACAGCTGCCTGCCCCCAATCATCTGAACAGTATTACTTTAGATGCTGGTCTCTGGCCACTTTGTGTCTTCATCTCTCTCGTCACTACATCCTCTCTTAGTACTTTCCTTCCAAACACTATTAGGATGTTACCATTGAGAAGTCATCTTTCTTCTCTTTGGTTAGCTATCAGGATATCTTTGGCTGTAAGAGAATCCCAACCCAACTCAATTTAAACAATAAAGAGATTTCTTACCTTATTTAGCTCAAAGCTAAAGAAGTTCAAGTACGGCGTGGTCTGGTTTCTGCATTCTCTTGGTTTGCCTTCCTGCAGGTTAGATAACTTCTTCCCAGATGACTGCAGCAGTTTCACATAACACCATCCAGGAGCAGAAAGGACCTTTTCTTCCTTGTAACTCTTTTTAGGAGCCAGGACCTTTGCGCTAGAAGATTTCTCAGATTTCATTGACCAGAATTTGTTCTCTTGTCCATGCCTATACCAGACACTGATGAGACGAATGGGATGTTGATTGATAGCTTAAAATCAATCAAGATCCACTCCCATACCTGGTGATGGGGCCCATTTCCCCTGAAGCAGAGGCCTGATGGGGGATGGTAGATCAGGATTCCAGTGGGCAGGAGGCAGGGCTAGGCAGTGCTTGTTATAACTACATTTTCCTTAACACTTCTTGTGATGAATGTGATGGTTAAGATTGTGTGTCAACTTGGCTGGGCCATGATTCTCCGTGTTTAAATGTGATCACTTCCATGATCAAATATACTGTGAGTAGCCAATCAGATGAAAGGGAGTTTTCTTGGGGGTGTGGCCTGCATCTGAATATAAGCAGATGTTCTGGCTTTTTGCTCTCTCTGGATCCTGCGGCTGCCTCCTGTCATCTCATCTCCAGTTCTTGGGATTTGAGCTAATCTTCTCAGCCTGTGAGCGGAGCCCTGCTCTATGACCTGCCATTCTTGGGCTTGCCAGCTTCTGTGGCTGCTTGACTTGGGAGAGACCTCTACTCTTATCCACAGACTTGGGACATTCTAGCCTCTACAATCACGTGAGCTGTTTCCTTGATATAAATCTCTCTCTATATATATATATTTATACACTTTACTGGTTTTGCTTCTCTAGAAAACCCAGCCTAAGACAAAGCATACGGGGTGGTTGAGCCATTACATTTTCCTTTTAACAGGTTTTATGTTGATCATATTATATCAAAACTGCCACTAGGAATTATATTGCCTCTTAAAACTAGTGGTGGATGTAAGCAACAAAGGGTGGTTTAGAACCTTGCCATCATCCCAGCTACTCCATCTCCAAAAAATATATATTTTTAGTAAAAATTGAATTTTCTATGTAAACTATTCTAAAAAACAATCTAAGTAAAAACACGGTGTTTGATAATGAAAATGCAGCTCCCAAATAAATCCTTCAGCCTTCTCTTCTAACTAGATTTCCATCCCTCACCCTTCCTATACGAAATCCTGGAGCTATCACTTTCAGAACTCTGCCATATTTTCACTTTCCTGTTTACTCCTCAGAAGAATGAGTCTTTGATGCTGGTGCAAGTTCTGGCTTTACCCTATGGATCACTTTTTTTTTTTAATTCTTCAATTTAATGAATTTTGACCATGCTCCAGAGAGCCCACTTTATTCTGATTGTCAGCTCCCAAGTATGAAGCCAAGCTGGGTTGAGCCAAGGAACCCTGGAGGTGAGAAACTGCTGATAAATGGGAATGGATCTTTGGGGGAAGAGAATGGACATACTCAAATATAATCCAAGGAGCGATTCTAGTGACTGGAAATGGGCCTGGGACCAAGGAGTCCCATGTAAACCAGGCTAAAAATCAGAGATGGATTCAGATTTGGACATTGGGGCTGGATGGAGAGAAAGTTTCAGGAACCAGGCCGATTAGATTAGTATGGGTCGATTCAAGAAGACACCATTGAAAAGTGAAGTAGAGTTGTGTTTTTCAGAGAGTTATACCTGGCACAACCTGACAAGGGAATTGTGTCAGAGGTCTCTTTTGTCCACATTAATCCACTGGTGACTCACTGCAACCCTGCAACCCTGCTTCTTAGCGAAGGAGCAAAAAGTGTCCCCTGACACTGTTATACGTTAAGAGATAAGAGTTTTTCTTCAGGCCAGATTCACTATGGCCGTTTGCCAATCTCGAGGCAGTTGTCAGATGCTGATAGGTGCATCAGCTAACCTTAGGAGCCACGTATTACCATTTTGCCTGCAAAGCTCCTTCACTCTGATAAAGTACATAGCAGCTTTCAACCAGTTTGTAAATGCAATGTTTAGTCTCATAAACTTGTTTTCCTTGTTAAAGGACCTGTTAGCCTTATGCATTTTGTTTGCCATCGCTGGCTCCCATTCACCAAATGTATTTTGATGTTATGGAACCATCACCCTAGCGAAGTGGTTTAAATACGACTACAATGAAAACCGGTAGCTGAGTTAATTGCAAGTCAGTTTCCAATCTTTGAAATGACTCAAACAGGTAGAATTGGGGAGACAATTGGCCTTGGTCAGGTTGTATTCTCACAGCCTTGTCGTCTTCATTTTCTGAATTGCCTGTTTTGTCTCACTTCCTAGGAAATCATAATGAAATACTATCTGTGGACTTCAATTATGGGGGTGGGGTGTGGTGGGAGGTGGTACTGAGTGGTAAATAGCTCACCCTTCTGCAGGCTGAAATTCCCCATGTCATAAACCTGTAAACTATAAAATCTTCATGTGTTATGAGGTGTTTTAAATTAGAAAATTTCGACTGACAAAAATAAAATAGAAACTGCAGAGATCTGCCAAAGATTTTTTGTCTAGTGGTATTTAAGAATTACAAAAGTTTCGGATAACTTTAAAGTATTCTTTCAAATTTTGGAGTCTTTTTTTTAATTCAGAAAGTATTAAGGAATAAGAATATTTTTAAATATCTATGTAATTTAGCTAGTACTGAAAGTTTGGAGATTGAGTCCATCCAGAATCACCTCAGAAGAAAGGCCTGCTGATCTACTTCCAAAAACACTAGCTATTGAAGCCCCTATGGAGCACAGTTCTACCCTGACACACATAGGGTTGCCATGAGTCAGAATCAATGGCAACTGGTTTGGTTTGGTTTTGGTCATCATAATCACCAACAAAACAGTGAAATTAAACAAGAACCCTAGAAAGTAAAAACTAATCTTATTTTCAGCTATGTTATATAGATTTTCTGTGTATAATGAAAAGACACAGGTTTGATTAGTAAAGGCAAATGTCCAAATTTGAATTTAGAAATACAGATATATTGAATTTGATTTTATTTTAGAGGTTTAAAGGCTATGTTTCTAGGAAATAGCTACTGTGTCACTGTGAAGAAGTTATTATGTCTGAATATTCCTTTTAGATGTTTACTATCCAGAAGATTAACATGTACATACAGTGGTGGGAGTTTTTTTCCTCACATGCGATATTTCTAATGAAGAAGTATGATTGTACCGTTGTGTTGCCGATGTGAATATATGTCTCAAGATTTAAGCCTGTAGTCTGGAAAGTGCTATAAATACTCTAAAAATAATACTGTTGTGGGTATTTATGTATCATTTCTTTTAAGTATGTTTTTCATTTTTATTCTACATGTACTAGAAAAATGACTTACAATTTGCATAATTGTGGTAATTGAAAAAAGCTGTTGGGATGTGAAGCTTCTAAAATCAACAAGAAGGGCAAAAATGGATGCGATCATTGTTCACAGTATACTTAGCTTGAAATATCTGGTTTTAATGTTATATTATCATTTCATATGTTTTAAGTGGTTTTAATTTTGTCACTAAAATGACACCTAATTAATACATTCACACAATGTATAAAAAATGCTGAGTGCCACAAATTCTCCTGCAGCTCTATTTATTTATAACAATGTAAACTGCTAAATGCGTGCTTTTATGTGAAAAGCATTTTTGTAAATGTTTGCTATTTGCACTTTCTCTTCACGGACAGTCATAATCTCGTACTACCATTCAGTATAAGAGATCGTCAAAGCAATTAGTTTAGAAGTAATTCTTCATTTACCAAAGGCTTTAAACTATTTTTGAAAGTTATGGGTAGGATTGCTAGTAGTTTATCTTAGGTTGGCATCTATAGAAGCAAAGCTGAAACAGGGATTGCTGTGACAGGTGATTTATTGGAGAAGGGGAGTGAGGGAAGTGGGAGAAAGGGCAAGGGGGAGATGGCTAATCAAGGATGAGGTTTCAGCGGAGGGATGCTGTGAAGCACAAATGGTACCACAGAGTTGGACCCATCTTGAGGCAATTGTGCTGGGCTGGCATTCTGTTCCCCTATGTCCATCAGTCATTGGTTGTGATTGGCCTTCGAAAGGGACCCCCTGGATGAGGCAGTTCCCATTTGACCCAGGACAATTTTCCAGAGAAGAGGAGAATCTGAGTTACTCGCCAAGACTAGCAGCATCTTGGCAATGGGAACTCCAGCTAGTAAAGGTGATCTTCGTGGACACCAACGCATCCATTATATAGAGGAATGGTTTAATTTAAAAAAATGGAAAACTTGTTGGACCTATATTCTGTCACACACACTCACTCACAGAAACAGTTTAAAAGCATTAATGAGGACATGGACTTCCGGTTTCTTTTCGTTGCTTGCTGTGTAGTAATAGAGAATTTATGTGGCTAACTTTACTATTAAAACACCTTCATGCTGCCATGAATGGAAACACGTTTCTTGAGAGAGGAGCTGATATATTGTCCATGAAGATATGAGGGCAATTTAAATGCCAAAGTACACTCAGGCAAGCCTTTCTCCCTACTTACTTCCCCTATTTGAAATGCTGTATTCACAGAAGTCTTGAACTGTCTGTAAATTCATAATTGATTCAGACAGAACCCAGATCCTTAGTGTATTCAGTGAATGAACTCATCTCAGATTCTTTCTCTGCAATTGATAATTAGGTCATACTCAAGAACTGTATTCTTCTTCCTGGTGGACCACCCCCATTCCTCTTTTTCTTCCCATTACAGAGCTGATAGAGAGGATTTTCTTTTCTCCTTTGAAAAAGACTTCCTCTTTTTAGCCACTTAACAGAATAATGAAGTGCTTTATAGAAACTAGATAACCTTGTATGAGGACAATGGAATTCCCATTAGTATCACTGATGCAAAAGGTGTTTTATTCTGTTTTCAATTGTCAAATATTTTTCAGGGGCATAGAAGACATACAAAAAAAGTCTTTGAATTGCACAATTAACTTTAAAGTCAAAGATCACTGCTAGAGTGGAAATAAACAATAGCAAATTTCCATCTTGAATCAAAGAGATATTTGTTGCTAATATTATTCCCTCTGATTGCATCTGTATATGATTATTCTAATTTATTAAACATGAATAATAATATGCAAATAAACTTAGGATACAAACAGAGAGGATTAATTCAGTTTAGAGTTCAAGCTGATATTGCAAACTTTTCACTCTGCTTAGGGCTTTGCCAATACTTTATATAGAACACAAACCAAGCCAGTTCTAAAGCCAGTTCTAAAGTGAAAAAAGGCCCTTTTAATGGCAGACATGTTGACAGAAGGCAACTTGAAGCGATCCTATTTACAAATGATTTCTTTAGTGATATGAAATGTGACATCACTTGTTATCCTTTTACTACCAATATCTAGTCTTACCCCCACAAACCAAGAAGTCAAGAGGATAATGTAGATAATTGTAGACTTGCCTTTAAAGTTAAACCTTAAATAAATGCCTACCTCAGTCTTTATTTTCCTTCAGGTAGTTGTTCATTTAACTCTGTCTATATTTATATTTTCCTTCTGTCTGAACATGGGTACTTTGTTGAATAAGCAAAGTTCCTTTTTAATTTGTATGTTTAATAACTTAGTTTCCAATTTTTGTTTATTTGATCCATTGATCATGATTTTAAACTTATCTGTGTAGGCAGGATAGAGTAATCTTAAAAATATTTTGTCTCATTGTCAAACTCATTCAAATTACGCCTGGATCTCACGGCAAGATCAAATAAAGGACTGAAAAAACCCAGAACCCATTGTATTAAACTTTAGAAACTTTCTGTACCAGACATCGGATTTGGCTAATGTATTAAAACATACACACAGGCACAATCCTCACGTTACATAGTTATTATTGCTTGCTAATAGTTTAAATTGCTTGAGCAGTTTGAACTCCCTCAGGCCCATCAATTACTTAATAATATGTTGTGGCATTATTATTCCTTCTAGAAACTTCCAATTAAGTGAAGAAGACCACTGGATTTACCAGGCTATTTTGGATCAGTATCCTGGAGATCTCTTTGCCAGAAGGACTCTGTATCTGGACATGTTAAGAAGATATTTTCCTCACAAATCTAGGCATGATCTGGTGAGTACTGGACCCTGCATACTGGCAAGTTAAATTGTTTTAGTGGTCCATATTGTAAAGCCACAAAACATATTTCTAAAATGGTGCTCTAAAAATTATTTTTTCCTAGACTATTAAAAAAATAAAATTATAGGTTGCAAGTCTGTGCAGGTCATTTTTCAAGTTTGTATGGTCCATAGGAAGCAGGGGGCACCTCTGGCAACATTTACTACTCCTGTGCCTACTAGCCTCAGAGATCTTTACTATGACTCCCAAGGCCGCTCTCTAGTATTTGACCCTCAGATGCCCGCCCTCAGAGTTTCTGTCAGTGCTGGGCTTTGCCTGAAGGTAGAGTGCGCCGTGCCTCCATCCACGGAGCCTGCCACCTTAGTCCTTCTAGTCCTGTGGAAGCTAATAATCTCCTTGGGGGCTGGATCTTACCTATACCCTCCCCACCACGACAATTCAGCTTGACCCTTCTAGATGGGTCTGAAACACAACAGCCCCAAATTCAGAGCACAAAGGCGTGGCTGAAATTTCCCTGAAAGGTAAGGGAGGAATTATTGTCTTGGTCTAGTTGACAAGACCACAAAGGCAAGAGCATAGTAATTTCTATGTCAACAATTTTTTAATTATTCACCTTATTGCATAAATGAATCATACTTAAAAATATTATACTCTGCATTTTGGTAATTTTTAATTTTTAAATTAAACAAGTAACAATAATACTAACGTGTATAGAAGTTGACTGTGTGTCAATCATGTGTAAACTCCTTTAATAGAAATAGCAGTGGATGAGAGTGGTACTCTTGTTATCCTTATTTTTCAGGTGAGGAAACTGAAACAAAGGCCACATAGCTAGTGTGACCATCCCTTCCCGTCCTCTCTTGTCCTCTCCCACCCACCACAACTCCTCACATCCCCAAGTATTAGTTTTAAATCTGGCCTTTACTTTATAACAGATACCTTTTACGTAATAAGCATGTTTCATAATAAATTTTTCACTCTGGATTTTAAAAAATTGTTAATTTATCAAATTAGATCTTTTTTTCTTATTCCCTGTTGATTCTATTGAAAGAATTCTGTTACCAGCTGTCATTTTTAACTTGGTAAATTTTTACATTTTCCTGCTATTAACTTCATAAAGATTTTTACATTTACTTCTTACACAGGCATACCTTGGAGATATTGCAAGTTCGGTTCCAGACCACTGCAATAAAGTGAATATCATAATAAAGCCAGTCAGACGAATTTTTTGGTTTCCCAGTGCATATATAAGTTATGTTTACACTATACTGTAGTCTATTAAGTGTGCAATAGCATTATGTCTAAAAACAATGTACAAACCTTAATTAAAAAATACTTTATTTCTTAAAAATGCTAACCATCATTTGAGCCTTCAACAACTCGTAATATTTTTGCTGGCTAGGTCTTGCCTCAAAGTTGATGGCTGCTGAGTGATCAGGGTGGTTGTTGCTAAAGATGGGGTAGCAATTTCTTAAAATAAGACAACAATGAAGCTTGCCACATCAATTGACTCTTCCTTTCATGAAAGATTTCTCTGTAGCATGTGATGCTATTTGACAGAATTTTAGCCACAGTAGAACTTCTTTCAAAATTGGAGTCAATCCTCTCAAACCCTGCTGCTGCTTCATCAATTAAGTTTATGTAATATTCTCAATCCTTTGTTGTCATTTCAACAAAGTTCACAGCATCTTCACCAGGAGTAGATTTCATCTCAAGAAACCACTTTCTTTGCTCATCCATAAGAAGCAACTCCTCAGCCATTAAATATTTATCAAGAGATTGCAGCAATTCAGTCACATCTTCAGCTCCACTTCTAATTCTAGTTCTCTTGCTTTTCCACCACATCTGCAGTTACTTCCTCCACTGAAGTCTTGAACACCTCAAAGTCATCCATGAAGGTTGGAATCAACTTCTTCTAAACTCCTGTTAGTGTTGATATTTAGACCTCCTCCTATGAATCACAAATGTTGTTAATGGCATCCAGAATGGTGAATCCTTTCCAGAAGGTTTTCCAGAAGATTTTCAATTTACTATGCCCAGATCCATCAGAGGAATCGCTATCTATGGCAGTTATAGCTTTAAGAAATGCATTTCTTAAATAATAAGACTTGAAAGTTGAAATTCCTCCTTGATCCATGGGCTGCAGAATGGATGTTGTGCTAGCAGGCATGAAAACAACATTAATGTCTTTGTACATTTCCATCAGAGCTCTTGGGTGACCAGGTGCGTTGTCAATGAGCAGTAGTATTTTGAAAGAAATCTTTTTTTCTGAGCAGTAGTCCTCAACTATTGCTTAAAATATTGAGTAAACCATGTTGTAAATAGATGTGCTGTTATCCAGGCTTTGTTTTTCCATTTATAGAGCACAGGCAGAGTAGATTTAACATAAGTGTTAAGGGCCCTAGGATTTTTGGAATAGTACATGAGCATTGGCTTCAACTTAAAGTCACTAGCTGCATTAGCCCCTAACAAGAGTCAGCTTGTTCTTTGAAGCTTTGAAGCCAGGCATTAGCTTCTTCTCTCTAGCTATGAAAGTCCTGGATGGCATCTTCTTCCAATATAAAGCTGTTTCATCTACCTTGAAAATCTGTTGTTTATTGTAGCCACCTTCATCAACTACCTTAGCCAGATCTTCTGGATAACTTTCTGCAGCTTCTCCATCAGCACTTGCTGCTTCACCTTGTACTTTGATGTATGGAGACGGCTTCTTTCCTTAAACCTCATGAACCAACCTCTGCTAGCTTCAGACTTTTCTTCTGCAGCTTCCTCACCTCTCTCAGCCTTTATAGAATTGAAGAGAGTTAAGGCCTTCTCTGGATTAGACTTTGGCTTAAGGGAATGTAGCTGGTTTGATCTTCTATCCAGACCATTAAAACTTTCTCCACATCAGCAATAAGGGTGTTTTGCTTTCTTATCATTCATATGTTCACTGGAGTAGAACTTTTAATTTCCTTCAAGAACTTTTCCTTTATATTCACAGCTTGGCTAACTGCTTGGCGCAAGAGGCCTAGCTTTCAGCCTATCTATCTCGGCTTTTGACATACCTTCTTCACTAAGCTTAATCATTTCTAGCTTTTGATTTAAAGTGAAAGATGTGCAACTCTTCCCTTCACTTGAACACTTAGAGGCCATTGTAGGGTTTTTAATTGGCCTAATTTCAATATTGTCGTGTCGCAGGAAATAGAGAGGCCCAAGGAGAGGGAGAGAGATGGGGGAACGGCCGGTCAGTGGAGCAGTCAGACATTTATTGGTTAAGTTACTGTCTTATATGTGCATGGTTCGTGGTACCCCAAAACAATTACAAAAGTAACATCAAAGATCACTGATCACAGATCACCATAACTGATATAATAATAATGAAAAAGTTTGAAATATTGCAAGAATTACCAAAATGTGACACAGAAACACAAAGTGAGCACATGCTTTTGGAAAAATGGCACTGATAGACTTGCTCGATGCAGGGTTGACACAAACCTTCAATTTGTAAAAACCACAATATCTGTGAAGCACAATAAAATGAAATGCAATAGAACAAGGTGTGCCTATATTGGATTGATTATTAAGCATTTCAGCAACACATATACCTTCTTTCTTAATGTTTGACAGATGCTAAGCATATTTTTGGCTTTGTTGGAACAAAGCTAAGAAGTTTACAGATTTTAGTAACTGATATTTGGTTTAAATGAGGCCACAGTCTGCTTCATTGTGTACCTAATTAATCATACATAAAGCATTAATTTAGGTAGGAAGGACCTACCTTATCCTGCTTGCTAGCTGCTTGTCTCACACCGCTTAGAGGCTAAGTAATGTATCAAATTCTGAGGCTGGGTCTATACTGGCAAAATAAAAAATTATTTATATCAGTGACTCTCAACTTCCTGGGACACATTTTTATTAGAGGTGCCCTTCTGAATCATCTGCAGAGATTTTTCAAACTACTCAGTCTGTCACTGTTCTTGTTCTTCTGCCAACGCTCTGATACGTCCCCTGGTTGGGAATCACTGCCAAAGAGAGCTATTGTTACTGATGTGAAAGTGCCATGTCCCTCAGGAGTGGGAGGAGGAAAGGCTAATGGTCATTGCTGTAATTACTTCAAGTATAAGCATCTTAACATCTGAATGTTTCAGTAATTAATGACAAAGCTTATTTTTTCAGGATTATTGTCACAATTTTCTATTTATTAGTATGTTGTCTTGAATACTAAAACTGATTTAAACATGGGGTATCTTTTAAATTGCATATAGGGAAAATATTGCTCTCTGCTCATAGAATCATTCACCTTTGAGAAGTGAAGGTTGTTTTAGAGGCCACCAAGTTGACAAAGGACTGACAAAAGTTAAATGAATTGTCCCCAGTCTCCAATTAGTCACAGGCTCAGAACCCAGGAGCTGGCACCTGGTTCCTGTATTTACTATAAAGAAAATGTTTGTCCTCAGTTTCTCAAAATCATTGCTTATAATTTATTTGATTCATTTTGTAATAATGACTTCTAAAGTATAGGCTCACTTTCATAATGATAAATGTTTACTGTCTGTTATATTTTCAGGTGGAACATGAGAAATATTGTGACCAATATCGCTTTGCTAGGGAGCAGCGAAAGATCTTAATATCAAATTGGAATAAGAATAGGAAAGACTTTATACAGAAGGCTGTGATGACCCTTGCTGAGGCCAGTGCAACTCATGAAATGGAGAGTACGTTGGCTAAAGACAGGAAAAAGCAACAGGAATTGTGTGCTGATCTGAAAGCCAAGGTAAGGTGCTTCCCAGAATGTGTTTCAGTATTTGCCTGATTGTACATTTAAGAATCCACTTTTCCCTTTTACCACAGACCCAACCTTAAATTCAGTTTCTCTAGAAGGCCTATCTTAAATAAAAAATATGTTTGAACCTTATGAAAATTGCAGTTCTTTTAGGTCAAAAATAGTCAACAATCAACAACTGCATATGGATCAAACTAAAGCTACTAAAACAGGATGTTCGTACTGAAGGTTTTGTTGAAACGTTCAACACCAACCATAGATGCTATACACCAAAGTGAGGTGCCGGACAAAACTGCAAAGGATAACTATAAAGTAAATGGCTGGTGCTAGTTCAAAGACTCTTGGGCCTCTCATTCAGATCAAAGATATAAAGGAAAGGATCGAATTATGAAGAGAAGAGAGGATTTTTGAAGACATCTGTTTGGGAGAGCTTGCTGAGCTGTATGTAAGCCCTCAGCAAAGTGGGGGAGAGTAGATGGGGTTTGTCTCCTCCTCAGACCCAATGAGGGGGTCTCATGGATAGCTTGAAGAGCTTAGGGTGTAACCCCTGCAGTTGGGAGGATAGAGGACTGGTGTCTGAGCTGCCTCCGTGGTACAACTGAAAGCAAGAGTTGCTGCTGTGTTGGGAAACAACTGCACTCCTGGACCTGTTACAGATGCATGGATCCTGGGGACCTGATGTGGCTATGGTCTCCCTAGGAGTATTGGCAAGGGGCCACTCAATTGTACTGAGGTACAGCATACGTACAGTAAAGTGCACAAATCTTGATTTCTCTATAATGATATAGTAGAATGCTGATGGTACAACAGGAAATGTTGATCCCTTGATAGAAAAAAATAGCCTGGCAAACGTTATACTATAGTCATTAATAGCATATAAAAACAAATGTCTATGTTTTAAAGCATTAGAGGGAAAACGCCTGTTTTGTGTTTTTTTAAAAACAAAAAGATAAGTTTCTTTTGTCTTTTTAATTTTATTGTGATGAAAATATAAGTAACAAACATACACCATCTCAGCAATTTCTACATGTACAATTCAATAACATTGATTACATTCTTCAAGTAGTGCAACCATTCTCAATATCTTTTTCCAAATCATTCTACCACCATTAACATAAGTTCAATGCCCTGTAAGCAAAAACCTCCCTTTCCCTTTCCCTCCCACCCATGGGAACCACTAGCAATCTTCGGTTTTTATGTATTTGCTTATCTCGTATAAGTCAGATCATACAATGTTTGTCCTTTAATGACTGACTTATTTCACTCAGCCTTATGTTTTCAAGTTTCATTCATGTTGTGACATGCATCAGGACTTAATTTCTCTTTATGATTGAGTAGTATTCCGTTGTGTATATACCACAATTTTTTATCCATTTATCTATTAATGGACATTTGGGTTGTTTCTACACTTTAGCTCTGGTGAAAAGTGCAGCAATGAACATTGGTTTACAGGTTTCTGTCTGTATAATTGCCTTCACTTCTGTGTATGTACCTAGGATTGGGATTGTTGAGTCATGTGGTGGTTCTATTTTTACCTTTTTTGAGGAACTGTGAAACTGTTCTCCACAGTGGTTGTACCATTTCACATTCCTACCAGCAATGAATGAGAATTCCAGTTTCTCTACAACCTTGCCAGCACCTGTTGTTTTCCGTTTTTTTTGATCATTGCCATTCTAATGGAGGTGAGGTGGTCTCTCATTGTCGTTTTGTACCTGTTCTGCCTCAGGTAAGCCTTTGCTCACATTCCATCTCTCCTGGGAGACCTCAGTGTTTCCTTAAATTTCAGGCTAGTTTGTTGCCCTGTCATCTCTGCTCCCTAATGGGTTCAAGAAAAGTTCTGATGTTGTAGGTTATTCAGCTATTTCTTGTGATTAGAGTAAGAGTGACAGTCTTTTCAGCTTTCTACATCCTAAATGGAAGCTGGAAGTTCCTAATGAAACACTACTTATCAATCATTTATGTTCCTTATTTAAGAAATCTTTGTCAGTGGCATGGGGTCATTTTCAAAGGCATCCTGCCCAAGATTCTTCTGCCCTACAGGGCCCCTGCTGGAAGGTGAGGGTACCTCCAAAACAGTGTGGTGGAATAACAAAAAATGGGAGCCTGGTGGTTGGAAGAGGAGTGATCAGTCAAAGGAAAATATGCATGGCCCACATCAGGTGAATTTTTGCCAGAATAGCCCAGCCAGCATTCAAGGCAAAAAAAAAACTGACGGGAGGGCAAGAGTCAGCATTAAATACATGTGGCTTCATTAGGACAGCATCAGTCATCAGCCGAAGAAGAACTTTGCTGTCCTCTTCTTTACCTCTCCTCTTTTCCTTGCCCACTGTTGGACCCTGATGATCCAGGCATCCAGTGAATGAGAAGAACACTTTTGAGTAAAGAGAAAAGAGTCAATTAATCTCTTGGAACTGGACACTTTAATTTTTTAATTAAGGCTGTGTTTTGTGACTTAAAATGACCATGGAACTATCTGTTAACCGAAAAGTGAGCTGTGGATTCTGCTGAGTTTTCATCTAGTGACAGGAGAAACATCTGATTGGGAGACAAAGATAATGTAGTGCTTTGATTGTTTCCTGCATACCATGCCATTCAATGTATCAGGCATACTCTACTGAGTGGCCAGCCTATATATCCCAGACACTGTGATAGATTATTTATATGTGTTTTCTGATACGTTATCCTCAATCACAAATCTAAGTTGAGATGTGTGGAGACTGCTGCAGAGTATTCACCCACTGAAATCAGGGTCTTGGTTCCATTAGGCAATATATTATGGAGTCTTCTTAGAAAAGCATGGTCACAAGATGGTGAACAAGTATCTCTGAACTCTTGGGGATGAAACCTCCAACGGGTTTATATGGACAGAGAGTGGAGAAATTACAATATAGATTGTGGTAAAGTGGATTCTATTTCCTATAGTGACAGTGCTGTCATTGGAGTTTGTGTTCCTGATCAAGGACTAAGGGTTAATAAATTATAAATGGGACAAAAATGTCATAAAAGAAAAGGGGTAAAACCTATAAATTCTATAAACCTTAAAAACAAAAACAAAAACGTTGCCTTCAAGTCAAATCCGACTCATAGCAACCCTGTAGGACAGAGTAGAACTGCCCCAGAGAGCTTCCAGGGCTGCCACATCTTTCTCCCACTGAGCAGCTGGTGGGTTCCAATGCCAGCCTTTCAGTTAACAGCTGAATGCTTAACTATTGCACCACTAGGGCTCCTTATAAGTTCTATAGTAACTTAAAATGTAAAATTATGCTCTTGATTTTTTTTAACATAGAAGGAAATTTGGAGATTTATCCCTACCCTTCATTTTACAAGTTTGAAAACTGAAGTCCTGAAAGATGAAGTGACTTGCCTAAGGTTCATACCAGCTCATTCGACTAGAAATTCAGCCCCACGCAGCTTCACTTACAAGAGTCCTGCAAAGTAAGAGAAGATATTTATTATACTGTGGGCCCCAATGTGCTATAAAGCAGATCCACAGAATGTTAAAAATATTACTTCCTTGTGTCATAAATTTGACCTTTCTAAAACTAATATGCTAGCTATAATAAACATTAATTAAACATTTAACCATACTTTTGTTCTTGGCCTTAGAATTTAAAAAAGGGCTTTTGGAGAATGATTTAGATGATTTGTATCTTTTAAGAAAAGTGTTAAAGGAGTTTTGAAATAATGTGCTCTCTTTTGGTTTTCTGTCAGTAACTGTTGCTGTAGCTAGCAGAGCCATTCAGGCAGGGCCAGAAGGTGAGAGGAAAGGTGGAATACAGAGCTCCCACCAAATCTGCTCTTTGATCTCCAGACTACCAGCCCCTCCCCATTATCCAGCCTAAACCATTCGATTAGTTATGAACATGATCCTATGGCATGGCTGGGGAACATCATTCCCAGATCCACCTCACAATTGGCTTTCTCTGTGCTAGGTGGCCAAGTGCTACTGGGGAAAACTCAACTTCAGCTGGGCTCTCAATGCCACGTGCGAAGCCTCTGCCTCTCCTCAGTTAACTTCCTCTCCCTGTTCCTCTTGTGGATGTTCCAGAGGGTCATCACTCTTCTCAAGACCCTTACCTAACACCATATACCCTCAACCCTACATTCCCAGAAGATAACCCATCTCCTACTTTATCAAGAATGTTAAGTCACTGAGGAGTGGCAACAACCTCTAATTCCTGCCTCTCTCATCCTATGTCTTTATCTTCTGTCAGTTTCACACATCATCCAGATGCAGGGTGTGATGCCTTCTACATGTTCAAGTCCAGACTTTCCTTATATTTTGTATTCTGACCCATCTAGCCTTTTTAGAAACTTGGTTCCATCAAATATCCCCTTTTCTTATTTTCATCTCTCTTATTCTGTGGGGTGTTTCCTTCAGCCTATAAGCTTGGTGAAGTCTTTCCTACCCAAATGAAATCTTCTCTGGACTCTAAGTTATTCTCTAGCTATTGGACAGTCCCTATCTCTACCCTTTCACTTGAAATCAAAACGTCTGATCTCCCACTTTACCAAAATCCTCTCTCCAAGGTTACCAGTGATGCCTATGTTACCCAATCCAGTGGCTGCTCTTCTATCCTGACCTGCTGGACCTTTCTGCTTCATTCCTCACTGCTGACCACTCACTCACTGACATTCTTCATTCTTCAGCTTCTGTAAGATTATTTACTTTGCAGTATCTTAAAGTGGTTCTTCTTAGTCTGCTTGTGTGTTTCTCATTGTCTGCCTACTCCTACAACTCTGGTATTCTCCAGGTTTCTGTCCTCGCTCTCTGTTCTTCTCTCTCTACTTTATTGACCCCCAGCCACCCTCATGGTTTTAGCTACGCTTTGATCTAATTACTTTCATATCTTTTTTCCCCCCATCCCTGAACAATTCTCTCTTGAATTTCATATATCTACCTACATGCTGGTTATATCAGTTTTGAAGTCCATAGATGCCTCAAACTCAGTGTCCAAAATGGAAATCTTTATTTTCCTCTGGAACATTTGCACTTCTTTCTTGAAGTATATCTTAGCTTCCTCTTCTCCATCACCTTCATAGCCATTTACCATCTTGGGAAAATTTTCTCTCTTAGTATCTACCCCTTCCTTTCTGTCACCAGGTCCTGGCCATTTTGCCTAACCTGCTACATTAGACTGTGCTTTACATCCTGCCCTTCTGAAATCTTTCCTCTAAATTGCGGGCATAATGCTCTCTCTACAATGCAAGTTGGGTTTTGCCATCCCCTGATGATAACTCTTCAGTGGCACCTCATTGTTTACAACATGGCCATATTTCTTAGAATGGCGTTCTAGGCCTTCAATGACTTGGACCCCTGCTTTCTCTCTGGCCTCCTTTATATACTTTACACTCTAGAAACAGCAAAGTCCTTGTAATCTGCTTTCCCCCAACCCTGCTACTGCATAGCACCTCACTCTGTTTCCTATTTCTGTGCCTTCTCTCTCGCTATTATTGTCTGTGGCTGGAATGCCCCTCCTACCTTCCTTTGTCTGGCTAAATCTTATTCATCTTCAAGAGTCAGCTCAAATATCGGCTATAGGAAGACTTCCTTGAGTTGCCAGCTAGATTCAGTGTACTCTGTGTTCTCCCTAACCCCTTGTATGTAACTCTGACTTGCCAGTGATCATGGTACACTGAAAAATATGTCCCCAACATGACTGCAAGCAGAAACTGCGTCTTATTCATCTTGGTATACCCCATCCCCATCCACATTAGATTTTTTAAAGTGCCTGGAACATGGTAAGTTCTCAATAACTTTTGTTAAAGTGAAATGTATAATAAACCTTATGCTTTTTTTTTCCTTCTCAATACTTCCTGGTATAGTACTATTTTTAGTCCCTTCCTTCCATGTTATTTATGAGGAAACTTGCTGTATAAACAAGTGTATGGATATGGGAAGTCATTAAGAAATGAAGTCTTAATTGTCAACATTGAATGTGTGACTGTGCTGAGAAGTCAAATGTGGTTTTAAAAATAAAACCTAGCTACCTGGAAAACTGAGGGATATTTCAGGCATGAACAAAATCATCAGGCACTCAGTTTTCTTCTCAACCTCATCTTGCTTTAGTTCTCCTTCTCCCCATCTCTAACTGAATGTGTGACCTAGTCAAGAAGGCACAACAGTTACAGAAATCAGGTCATGATGGAGTAGGTGATGCTTTATTGAGTAAATATCTGAACACTCTCTCTGTATAATAATAGTTCCCTACCACATCAGCTACTCCCTTAAACCACCTACTCTATATATTTTAGCCTCCCTTGCTCTTGGAGAACAGACATGTGACTTAGGTCCCACAAATCAGAGGGTGAGTGGTAATTTAAATCAAAATAGAAAGCTTTATGAATTCTGGTTCCAGCCATGATGAGCAGCTGATATCAGACTTACCCTTATACTGTAACTAACTATAAAAACTAGACAAAATATATTAAAAAACTGTTTTGCAGGCATTGAGCAAAAAAAAGATCTTTGAAATAAAGAAAGCTTTCAAGGTGAGCCTATATTCACTCATGCTTTGTTTCTGAGGTGAGGTGCTTTCTTTCTAATATGAGGTGGAGGAAAATAGAACCCAAGCAGAGAAAGATAGTCTGTTAGGTGGACGACACAGAGATTGGAGTTTGAGGTGGCAAAGGCAGCTGAGATTTGGGGGACAGGGTACCAAAAATTAGGAAGTGCCAGATAAAGAGCCCCCAAAATGTGTTTGCAAATATCCAAGTGTTGTTTACAGCTTGTAAGCTATGAATGCACAGGGTGAGATACCAAAATGCCAACAGACTTTTAGCTCAGTGGTGAAGTCACTTCTGAGGTTCACCGTTCAGTGGGGGATTGGACAGCCCCATAAAATAAAACGGGACTCATGAGGCACAACAGTCCAGGGACAAGGACTAGAAGGCCGAAGGAGACAGGAAAGCTGGTGATAGGGAAACCAAGGTTGAGTAAGGACAGTGTTGACGTGTAGTGGGGTTGTTAACCATTTTCACAGGGCAACGTGTGTACTGTTTAATGAGAAACTATTTTTTTCTGTAAACCTTCATCTAAAGTGAGAATAGCAGCACAACTGGAAGAGCGTAGTCCAAGTCACTGAACTGTGCATGTAGAAATTTTTAAAATGGTGTATCTTTGGCTACGTGTATTTTCACCAAAAAAAAGAAAAGGTCAAGGAGGGAGAGGGTTGACATGTTGTGAAGTTGTTAACCAATGTCATAAAACGATATGTGTACTACTGTTTAATGAGAAACTATTTGTTCTGTAAACCTTCACCTGAAGTACAATAAAAAAATAAATAAAAAGGAAACAAAATGCCAACAGAGAATAGCTTCTGTAAGACTGAGAACTGAATAGGAATTCCAGAGATCACATAGTGTTGGGAGTTGTAGGAGTTCTGGTCCAGCCAGGGTGAAAAGATCTTGGTGAACACTCTATATATTCAGCTGAAACTCCATTAAGGCCATGCTTTAGGAGTTAGAGCTACACTTTAGGATTATGAACAAAACTGAAATGGAACTACCCTAACAAAGCTAAAGTAAAGCATCAACAGGATTCAGGAGTTTTGCTGGCAGTTTAACTGCCTGCAAGACTAAAACTCAAGGCTGTTTAGAGAAAAATAACCTCATCCAGAGCCTCTGCAATGTATCATCTGCAATGTCCAGCATACAATAAAAATTACCAGACATTAAAAAACACAGAGAAAAGTGACCGATAGTTAATCAAGGACTAAAAAAAACTCACAAATGATACAGATACTGTAGTTAGAAAGCAAGGATTTCAAAAAGTGATTATTAATATATTAAAGAAAATGGAAGAAAAGATGGGCAAAATGAAATGAAAAGATGGAGTATTTCAATAGAGAATTAGAATCTATAAAAATTAATCAAACGGATATTCTAGAAATGCAGAATGTAATACCTGAAACTAAGAATTAATTAGATGAGCTTTAACAGCAGGCTAGACTTAGCAGAATACAGGATTAGTGAACTTAAAGACAGGTCATAGAAAACATTGCTATCTATATGGGATCAAAGTGACAACAGCAACTTGAAAGATTAGATAGAAATCTTAGGGGGCAGTGAATTTATGTTAATGGGGAGGAACAACTCAGAAAAGGAGGGTGAGAATGGCTGCACAACTGGAAGAATGTAATCAATGCCACTGAATTGTACATGTAGAAACTGTTGAATTTGTGTATGTTTTGCTGTGTATATGCTTAACAATAATAACAAAACTAAATTTAAAAAATATTAAAACTGAAGCACATAGAGGTAAAAGAATAGGATAAAAAGCAGAACAGAGTAGAGAGCATAAGAGAGATGTGAAACATGGTTAAAAGGTTTAATATATACACAATACATAATTAAAGTCCCAGAAAGAAGGGAGAGAAAATAAGATAAAGGCAATGTTGAAGAAATAATGTCCAATAACTTACTAAATCTGGTGAAAGACATTACCCTTTGTTTTCAAGAAGCTCGGCAAACCCCAAGTCGGATAAATGCAAAGAAAACCATATATAGGCATATAATAGTCAAGTACTGAAATCAAAGATAAGGAGAAGGGGAGCTATGTGACAGACAGGCATAGCATAGAGACTCATTTTGCTGATGTAGTCATGAGCAAAGATAGCAGTGGTGATGACAGCAACTTCTCAGTTGTGCTAGTGTGGCTTTTACCAGGCCAGCTCTGTAGTGTGGAGTTCTGGCTGTTATTCCAGGAAATTTTGTCTAGATCTTACTTCTTAAAATCTCAAAGCTTTTCTAAGCTGTCTAAAATCCTGTAATTAATACTTTCCTGCTTAAACTAACTAGAGTAGATTCTGTTGCGTGCAACTAAGAATGCTGACACAGATGATGTCTGAATCCTTCTATGCCATTCTAATTGGTCTGCTTGTTGACTGCAGATTAGAGATGGAAAAGAATCAGAACCAGTAATGACCAATTACTCTCTTGGTCCAAGCTGGAATTGTTCCTACAAGCACACAGGACTTCCCCTCTTTCAGATTACCTTATAGGCAAAGGTACCAGAAAAGGCTTACCCATTAGTCATGTGGCCTGAATGACTGGCTGCAGGGGAAAGGATGCTTTCACCACATAATAACAATCTATCAGTGTCTATAGATGTCATTTTACTTCTATTTACATTTCTGGCATAATCGCAGCGGGTGCTTCCTTGGTAAAGCAGGTTGCTTCTTGGGCATTAGCAAGCCTCACATCATATTTTTCATATACTTCCTGTCTAGAGAAGGAAAACAAAAACAAAAAAAGCCACAATAGGAGAAACCTGCTATCCAGTTTGAAATAGATACTGGCAAGGACTCAGTAGCATCTGTCAATTTAAGGCATTTGTTCTTGAGTTTTGGTGTGACCTGCTGTACCATGCACCAGCAGCACAATCAGTGTCATCAATGAATCCCTTCATTACCTGCTTCCCTATAGTCTCTGCAGTTGAGGGCATTCATAGAGAAGTTCTCTGTGGTTAACCATGGGTGTAACATTGGCAGAAGCAAGAGAGCCCTGAGGAATCAGGCATCGGTGCCAGAGTGATTTTTGGTCACAGTGGCAGATGGCATTTCCTCTGTACAGCTATATTGTGCTTTCTGTGGCTCTTGGCAGGTAGCTAATTGAAATTCCACTGGGTTTGGGGACTTGATGAATTTACATACTAGTTCCAAATAAAATATTCGAAGTAGCCCCACTCTTAAAATGTCTTAGTTTTTAAAAGCATATTTGTCTGCACTGGGGTCTATTTTATAAAGTCTAAAAGAGGCCGTATTTTTTAATGTTCTTTATAATGAAAGCCTTATAGTTCAGAGGTAAGTCATAACAGTATCTCACAAGATGCTTTGTAAATGAGGATACTTGGTCTGGCATATAGATGTTTGCATTTTACAGTGATTTTATACAATACAACTTCAGGCAACCATAATCTCCAGTACTGAGTAATTTAAGAGTGGAAGCCACAAGTTGACATTGGAAAGCTAATGTACTTAATATATGTTAAAAATAAATATATAACTATTAAAATGCTTTTTAAAAGTGTGTCTGATGGAACAGAATAGAGAATTCAGAAATAGACCCACACACCTATGGTCAGTCATTTCCAACAAAGATAAAATTCGATAAAGAAAGAGTCGTCTTATCAACAAATGGTGCTGGAACCATTGAATATCCAGATACAAAAAATAAATGAATTTTGATACATACCCGCCCCGTATACAAAAATTTACTCAAAATGGATCATAGACCTAAATATAAAACTGAGAACTACAAAATATAGGAAAAGAACACATAGGAGAAAATCTTAATGACTTTGGGTTGGGCAATAATTTTAGATACATTCCTAAAAGAAAAAAATAGATAAGTAGGATATTCTCAAAATTAAGACCTTGTCATTGAAAGACACAGTTGTCACTGGGAGAAAATATTTGTAAATCACATATCTGATAAAGGAGTTGTATCCAGAATTTATAACAAAAATTCTCAAAACTCAATAAGACACAAACAACCCAATTTAAAAAAAGGTGGGGAGCAAAATATTTGGACAATCACTTTACCAAATAAGGTATACAGATGGAAAATAAGACATGAAAAGATGGTCAACATCATTAGTCATTAGAGGAATGCAAATTAAAACTACAATAGATATTAGTATATATCTGTATCTATTCCTCCTCCCCCCCAAAACAAAAAAAAAAAATACATTGTAGTTGAATTGATTCCAGCTCACAGCAACCCTATGGGACAGAGTAAAACTGCTCTATGGGGTTTCCAAGGCTGTAACTTTTATGGAAAGGAGCTCTGGTGGCACAGCGGTTAAGCACTTGGCTGATGACCGTTCAAATCTACCAACCTCTCTGTGGGAGAAAGATGGGGCAGTCTGCTTCCATAAAGATTATAACCTTGCAAACCTTACTGGGCAGTTCTACCTCGTCCTATATGGTTGCTATGAGTCAGGATTGACTCCATGGCAATGGGTTTCATTTAGTTTTTTTTTTAAATTTTTTTAATCTTTACGGGAACGGACTGCCACATGTTTCTCCTGTGGAGTGGCTGATGGGTTCAGATTGCTACCCTTTCGATTAACAGCCTGTTGTTGTTGTTGTTATGTTGTTAGGTGTCATCCAGTTGGTTCTGACTCATAGCGACCCTATATACAACAGAACTGGTCCTGTGCCATCCTCACAATCATTTCTATATTTGAGCCCATTGTTGCAGCCACTGTGTAAGTCCATCTCGTTGAGGGTCTTCCTGTTTTTTGCTCACCTTCTACTTTACCAAACATGCTGTCCTTCTCTAAGGACTGATGCCTCCTGATAACATGTCCAAAGTAAGTGAGAGGTAATCTCACCATCTTTGCTTCTAAGAAGCATTCTAGTTGTACTTCTTTACATACCTATTAGAAAGTCTAAAATTTAAAAAAAAAATCTTCACCAAGTATTGACGTAGATGTGGAGCAACTAGAATTCTCACGTACTATTGGTGAGAATGCAAAATGTTACCGTCACTTTGTAAAAATTTTGACAGTTCTTTATAATGTTAGACATATGCTTATCACATGACCCAGAAATCCTACTCCTAGGTATTTACCCATTTTAAATGAAAAACCTATGTTCACACAAAAACGTGTAAGTGAATATTTATAGCAGCTTCAGTTGTAATTGCAAAACCTGAAAGTAACCCAAATTTCTTTATCTAAGGGAGAGATAAACAAACTGTGATGCATTCACACAATGGGTTATTACTCAGCAATAAAAAGCAATGAATTACTGATACATGCAACAACACAGACAGATCTCAAATGCTGCGTTATGCTAAGTTAAAAAAGCTGGACACAATTGCCTACATACTATATGGTTCCATCTATATGACATACTTGCAAAGAAAAAACTACAGAAACAGAGAACAGATCATGACTGCCAGGGACTGGGGTGGGAGGGATTCCCCTAGCCAGCAAAAAGGAGGGGAGGAGGAAAGGCACACTACCAGCCTTCAACTTTATTTTCCAGAAATTTCACATTCTGGTCCCATTTATCTGCCATGAACCAGAACTTAATCATACCTGCCATAACTGGCTGCAAGCTGGGAGAAATGTAGTCTATTTCAGGTGGTAGATACTCAGCTAAAACTCAGAGGTTTATTACTCTGGAATAAGGGAAGAATAGATAGGAAGACAACCAGCAGACTCTGCAGGAGTAATGGAGGTGGCTGTGAGTTACCAGCAAGAGATTTGGGGCTACCTGCCTCCCTAAGACACTACCTCTGCTTCAGGTATTCACTCAAAGGTTCTCTATGGCCATTTCACTGTCAGACCAACTACAGGGCCCCGGGAGCTCAGTTCTCTTGGAGGCCTGCGAATATGGAGCTTTTTATAGGGATAATTCAGAAAAATAAAGACCTGGTTAAGTGGGAGCTCTAGTCCTTACCTTCTCTCAGTCCTCATTGGTGACGTCTACTCTTCCTCCTGTCCAATCCCCCCCCCATCTGCGCTTGCTATGTGATTACCAAATATTTGTGAAATAAATAAATGAAATGTTTGCCTTGAAAACTAATAGGTTAAACTATGTCAAATTGTAGTTATTGTAGTTTAGAAATGGTTGAATATTAGCAATTTCATGTGGCAGAACCTAGTATGTAGATAACTATAAAGTGTGTTGGCTCCTTTTAAAATACATATAATGATACATCAATGGTTTAACTTTCTCTAGAGATCTGCCCTTTGCACATAATACGTCCTCCCAGTTCTCCCTGTGCTCATCTTCCATGTTATATTTATTCCATCTGATGTAAAATTTTGTTTGTATTTCTGTTTATTGCTAGACTCTAAACGTATTCAGGGAAGAATCCATTTTTTTAATTTATCTTTGTATTCACCAATGCCTAATGCCATTCCTAATCCATAATAGGTACTCAAGGACCAGCATTAATTCAGTACACCCTTAAATAAGTTGTATCAAATAGACCTCAAGTAAAAAATTCTATAGTAGGAATCTTATATACTTATTTACCTTCTGTGGTAATCTACTTGTGTTTCACATTGTTCACATCTGGCTTTGATGTTCTTCATGGTTTTAAAAAAAAATTGCGTTGTAAAATCTATTCATGACGGAGTTCTGGCAAAATGGCGCTCTAGGCAGAAGCACCATGCCGTCCCTCCATAGCAAATATCCGAAAACCTAAGCTGAACGGAGAATACAACAATCCTGAAACCCTAAAACATCAAATGAAGAGATAAAGAACTCAGCCAAGCACCAAATGGAGTGAGAAAACTGACAGAGAACGGACAGTGAGGAGAGATTCATGCAGAGATCCCCTACCAGCTAATGCAGCGTGGATCTGCCATCTTGGACTCCTATCGGAGACCAGCAAACAGGGGGTACGAGAAAGCAGCCTCATGGAGCGTCCAGCGGGAGACAAAACAACCAGTAATCTGCTATATACACTTTCCCACGCCCCACCCTTCTTCACCCCGACTCGGCCTCCTCTGCTTCCCGTGGCCACAATCTCTTGACCGGGAAACACTGGCTGCTTGGGTTCCACACACCCGAACGGGCTGGCTCTCTGAGTGCCATTTGTTGGCTGCTGGTGTTGCTTTTTTCTGCTTCTTTTGATTTCTTCCTTACTTCTCACCACCTCCCCCTCCTTTCGCTCAAATACCTGGCTCTGTGCGCCATCTTTGCTTCTTCCTCAGGGGCTGTGGAGCTCCGTTCGACTGTGGAGCTGCTTCCCGGTCTGCGCTGCCGTGCTGGTGGGATCCCGGGGCTTTTGTTCGTTTGTATGCTTTGAATTGTTTGTTTGTTTTCTTTTCCTTTTCTTGAGTTGGGAGCCCTTTCTGGCCAGGCGGTGCTGCGTGGCAAGGAGGCTTCCCCCTGTGATTGCACAGACGTGCAGAGGGATCCCTGAGGGCATTTCTTTTCTCGTTGGTTTTTTTTTTTCCTGTTTTTTGGGGGGAGCCTTTCTTGTTCTTTTTTTTAATTTTATTTGTTGTGTTTTCTTTTCCCTCTTTTTCCCTTTTTGTCTTTCTTCATTGCTCAGTTTCTCGTCTCTCTATATCTTCCTTCTCCTTCTGTTCCCTGAATACCTGGCGTTGTATACCTCTATGCCTTCTAGTCAGGCTGTACTGCAACACCTGAGAGCAACTTCCCCAGATCTCATAGCTGCATCAGTGGGATCCCTGGGAACTTTGCAGTTCTTTAACCATTCAAATTTTTATTTATTCATTCTTTTATTTTCTTCCTCTTCCCCTTTCTGCTTTTCTCCATTTCATAGTCTAGCATCTTTCCATTCCAATGGCAAGCTCCCCTAACATTCTTTTTTGTTTGTTTGTATGTTTTTGGCTCCTGTTCCTCTCTCCTCTCTCCCATATCCATCTTAGCTCCACACATAACAATCTCCCTGCTGCATCCTGCCTACCTGCACCATGTGCCTGACATCACACCGCCAAGCAGCACAGGCATGGCCTACTGGAACCTGCCCTGCACTGATTACCAACCCGCTCCGGTGGCTGTAGTGAGTGCCACAGACAACCCATCCCAGTGGCTCCTCTTCAGCTAGACCTGCCCAGCTGTACTGTATCTGAGTGACTGACCCTGCCAATTGGAGAAGGAGGCAAAAAGTATTGTGCCCACAGGCAAGCAAACAACAAAGAACACACAGTCCGCCTGCTCAGACATAGTCAAATTTAAAAAAAAAAGGGGGGGGGGGACGAAACAAACAAATCTACACTCAGTAAACGAGAAAAATAACTACTGAATGCCCTGAAGACAGCAGACAATATCAAAACATTTACAAAAACAGGACAGGATGGTTCCAGTAGGCGTCCAAAATAAAACACCAGATGACTCTCCAGTGGAAGAAAATGCACTAGAACTACCTGATAGGGAATTCAAATCTCTAATACTCAGAATTCTCCAAGAGCTGAGGCAAAAAGCTGACAAACTGAGGAAAAAATAGACAAATTCATGGAAAATACAGACAAAAAATTGGAATAATTCAGGAAAATAATGCAGGAACAAAATACCAAAATAAATTCACAACTAGAAATTATACAAAGACAACAATTAGAAATCCAAAAGATAAACAACAAGATTCAAGAAATGGATGGTGTCATAGAAGGGCTGAGAAGCAGATTTGAAACGGTGGAAGACGGATCAGTGGAAATGAAGACAAATACTTGGATACAATTCCGTTTCAGGAAATCTCAGAAAAAAGAACAAAGAAAAATAAAGAGACCCTGAGAGTTATGTGGGACACAATCAAAAGCAAAAATTTTCGAGTGATTGGAATTCCAGAACAGGGGGAGAAAACAGAAAACACAGAGAGGATCATTGAGGAACTGCTGACAGAAAACTTCCCCAATATCATTAAAGATGAAAAGCTGGCCATCCAAGAAGCTCAACGAACCCCATATAGGATAGACCTCAAAAGAAAATCACCAAGGCATATCAAAATCACACCAAAACCAAAGACAAACAAAGAATCCTGAGAGCAGCTCGTGAAAAACAAGAACTCACATACAGAGGAGAAACAATAAGACTAAGCTCAGATTGTTCGGCAGAAACCATGCAGGCAAGAAGGCAATGGGATGACATATATAAAATCTTGAAAGAAAAAAATTGCCAGCCAAGAATAATATATCCTGCAAAACTCTTGTTCAGATTCGATGGTGAAATTAGGTCATTTCCAGATAAACAGAAAATAAGGGAATAAATAAAAGTCAAACCAAATTTACAGGAATTATTAAAGGGAGTTCTTTGATCTGAGGACAAACAGCTTCAGCTCACAGGCAGAATCTAGGATGCAGGATCATACCAGCCAGATACCAATCTAGGAAATGAACTCTCGAGGACTATCCAAAACCAAAAGAAATACAACAGGGAATCAGAGCAGTTAATCAGTAAATGACAACAACATCAAAACAATAAAAGATGGAATAAATGGCATAGGTATTGAACCTTCTAATGGAAAGGAAGGCAAGGCGATACCAAGTAATGGTAGACTGCTTCAAACTTAGAAAGATAAGGGTAAAATTCATGGTAACCACAAACAAAGTTAGCAAACATAGGCATAAAGAAAAAAAGGAAAACCATAAAGTCTCAGCAAAAACAAAACCTACAAAAACAAAAGAAATGAAAAAAAAAATCCACAAACAAAAGTAACTCAGCACAAGAGAGTAAGAAGAACAAAGAAAACATCAGCACCACAAAAAAAAGCACTACAAAATGACAGCAACAAACTCACATCTATCAGTAATTACACTGAATGTCAATGGACTCAATGCACCCATAAAGAGAAGGAGAGTGACAGAATGGATAAGAAAACAGGATCCATCAATATGCTGTCTACAAGAGACACACCTTAGAAACAAAGATGTGAATTTATTAAAAGTCAAAGGTTGGAAAAAAATATATCAAGCTAACAACTACCAAAAAAGAGCAGGAGTGGCAATTCTAATATCAGATAAAATAGACTTTAAAACAAAATCTACCATAGAAGATAAAGAAGGACACTATATAATGATTAAGGGGACGATCCGTCATGAAGACATAACCATAATAAACATCTACGCGCCCAATGACAGGGCTCCAAAATACATAAAACAAACTCTAACAACACTGAAAAGAGAAATTGACAGTTCCACAATAATAGTAGGAGACTTCAACACACCACTCTCAGTAAAGGACAGAACAACTAAGAAGAAACTCAGCAAAGATACAGAAGACCTAAAGGGCACAATCAGCCAACTTGACCTCACAGACATATATAGAACACTCCATCCAACCGCTGCAAAGTACACAATCTTTTCCAATGTGCATGGAGTGTTCTGCATAATAGACCACATCTTAGGCCACGAGCAATCCTCAGCAAGATCCAAAACGTTGAGATAATTCAAAGTATCTTCTCTGACAACAATGCCCTCAAGGTAGAAATTAACAATAGAAAGAGCAAGGAAAAAAAATCAACTACATGGAAACTGAATAATACCCTGCTTACACATCACTGGGTAATAGAAGAAATCAGAGATGGAATCAAAAAATCCCTAGAATCAAATGAGAATGCAAACACATCATCCCAAAACCTTTGGGACACACCAAAGGCAGTCCTCAGAGGACAATTTATAGCAATAGATGCACATATCAAAAAAGAAGAAAGGGACAAAATCAAAACATTAACTACAGAACTCAAACAAATAGAAAAAGAACAGCAAAAAAATCCCACAACCACCAGAAGAAAGGAAATAGTAAAGATCAGAGCAGAAGTAAATGAAATAGAGAACAAAAAAACAACAAACCACTGGCCAGACTGACAAAACAAAAACAGGAAAGGACACAAATAACCCAAATAAGAAATGAAATGGGGGACATTACAACAGACCCAACTGAAAGAAAAAGGATTATAACAGAATATTATGAAAAACTATACTCCAAAAAATTTGAAAACCTAGAGGAAATGGATAAATTTCTAGAATCACACAGCCTACCCAAAGTACAACAAAGTGATTTTGAAAATCTGAACAGACCCATAACAAGAGAAGACATCAAAAAGGTAATAAAAAAAACTCCCAACCAAAAAAAGCCATGGCCCAGATGGCTTCACTGGAGAATTCTACAAAACATTTACAGAAGAGCTTGTACCAGTACTACTCAAGCTATTTCAGAGCATAGAAGAGGAAGCAACACTTCCAAATTCATTCTATGAAGCCGGCATAATGCTGATACCAAAACCAGGCAAAGACATCACAAGAAAATAAAATTACAGACCAATATCTCTCATGAATATAGATGCAAAAATTCTTAACAAAATTCTAGCCAATAGAATTCAGCATCATATCAAAAAAATAATACACCATGACCAAGTAGGATTCATACCAGGTATGCAAGGATGGTTCAACATTAGAAAATCAATCAACGTAATCCACCCCATAAATAAGAGGAAAGAAAAGAATCACACGATCATCTCAATTGACGCAGAAAAGGCATTTGACAAAGTCCAACACCCATTTCTGATAAAAACTCTCAATAAAATAGGTATAGAAGGGAAATTTCTCAACATAATAAAGGGCATCTATGCAAAACCAGTGGCCAGCATCATTCTTAATGGAGAGAGGCTGAAAACATTCCCCTTGAAAACAGAACAAGACAAGGATGCCCTTTATCACCACTCCTACTTAACATTGTGCTGGAATTTGTAGCTAGAGCAGTAAGGCAAGAAAAAGAAATAAAGGGCATCCAAATTGGTAATGAAGAAGTTAAACTGTCCCTGTGTGCAGATGATATAATAGTATACATAGAAAACCCTAAAGACTCCACGAGAAATCTACTGGAACTAATAGAAAGATTCAGCAGAGTAGCAGGATACAAGATAAACATTCAAAAATCAGTTGGATTCCTGTACACCAATAAGGAGAGTGATGAAAAGGAAATCAGGAAAACAATACCATTTTGAATAGCCCCTAAAAAGATAAAATACTTAGGAATAAATCTGACCAGGGATGTAAAAGAACTATACAAAGAAAACTACAAAACACTACTGCATGAAACCCAAAGGGATCTACATAAATGGAAAAACATACCATGCTCATAGATAGGCAGACTCAACATTGTGAAAATGACAATTCTACCCAAAGCAATTTACAAATACAATGCAATCCCGATCCAAATACCAACAACATTCTTCAAAGAGATGGAAAAACTAATCATTAACTTTATATGGAAAGGGAAGAAGCCCCGAATAAGTAAAGCACTACTGAAGAAGAAGAATAAAGTTGGAGGACTCACACTACCTGACTTCAGAACCTACTATACAGCTACAGTAGTCAGAACAGCCTGGTACTGGTACAACGACAGACACATTGACCAATGGAACAGAATTGAGAATTCAGATGTAAATCCATCCACCTACGGTCACCTGATCTTCGACAAGGGCCCAAAGTCCATCAAATGGGGAAAAGACAGTCTTTTTAACAAATGGTGCTGGCAAAACTGGATATCCATCTGCAAAAAAATGAAACAGGACCCATACCTCACGCCGTATACAAAAACTACTTCAAAATGGATCAAAGACCTGAATATAAAGCCTAAAACTATAAAGTTCATAGAAGAAAAAATAGGACCAACACTACAGGGCTTAATACACGGCATTAACAGGATACAAACCATAACCATCACTGCACAAACCCCAATACATAAGCTAGATAACTGGGATCTTCTGAAAATAAAACACCTATGCTCTTCAAAAGACTTCACCAAAAGAGTCAAAAGAGAACCTACAGACTGGGAAAAAATGTTTGGACAGTACAAGTCAGACAAAGGTCTAATCTCCATAATCTACAAGAAAATCCAACACCTCTAGAACAAAAAGACAAATAATCCTATTAAAAAATGGGCAAAGGAAATGAACAGACACTTCCCCAAAGAAGACATTCTAATGGCCAACAGACACATGAGGAAATGCTCGTGATCAGTAGCCATTAGAGAAATGCAAATTAAAAGCACAATGAGATACCATCTCACCCCGGCATTACTGGCATGAATCAAAAACACTGGAAATAACAAATGTTGGAGGGGCTGCGGGGAGATGGGAACTCTT
Organism: Dugong dugon; assembly: GCA_030035585.1. Classification (NCBI taxonomy): domain Eukaryota; kingdom Metazoa; phylum Chordata; class Mammalia; order Sirenia; family Dugongidae; genus Dugong; species Dugong dugon. The sequence goes on along the minus strand of CM057461.1, from coordinate 119,180,917 downwards.
ATTCACTGCTGGTGGGAATGCAAAATGTTACGACCATTTTGGAAAATGATATGGCACTTCCTCAGAAAGCTAGAAATAGACATACTATTCGATCCAGCAATCCCACTCCTTGGAATATATCCTAGAGAAATAACAGTCGTCACTCGAATAGACAAATGTACACCTATGTTCATGGCAGCATTGTTCACAATAGCAAAACGATGGAAACAACCTAGATGCCCATCAACAGATGAATGGATAAACAAACTATGGTACATACACACAATGCAGTACTATGCAATGAGAAAGAACAGTGGTGAATCTGTGAAGCATCTCATAGCATGGATGAAACTGGAGGACATTATGCTGAGTGAAGTAAGTCAATCACAAAAGGACAAATATTGTATGAGACCTCTATTGTAAAAACCCATGAAAAAGTTCACACACAAAATGTAACAATCTTTGTTGATTGCCAGGGATGGGGGTGGGGGGAATACTAAATGGGCAATAGATAAGTGGTATCTTGGGTAAAGGGTGAGACAGTACACAATACAGGGAAACTAGCACAACTTGTACAAGGAAAGGTCATGGAAGCCCCATAGACACATCCAAACTCCCTGAGGGACTGAATTGCTGGGTGGAGGGCTGTGGGGACCATGGTCTTGGAGAACATCTAGCTCAATTGTGGTAACACGGCTTGTAAAGACAATGCTCTACATTCTACCTTGGTGAGTAGTGTCTGGGGTCTTAAAAGCCTGTGAGCGGCCATCTAAGATACTCCCCTGGTCTCATCCCTTCGGGAGCAAGGGAGAATGAAGAGAACAGGTTACAAGGAAAAGATTAGTCCGAAGGACTAGTGGTCCACAGCTACCAAGTCCTCCACCAGACTGAGTCCCGTACAGCTAGATGGGTCCCAGCTACCACCACTGACTGCTCTGACCAGGATCACAACAGAGGGTTCTGCACAGAGCTGGAGAAGGATGTAGAACATAATTCTAACTCACAAAAAGAAGACCAGATTTACTGGCCTAAAGAGACGGGAGAAACCCTGAGAGTATGGCACCCTTTTAGCTCAGTGGTGAAGTTATCTCCAAGGTTCACCGTTCAGCCTGGGAGTGAACAGTCCCGTAAAACCAAATGAGACTAATGAGGTACAGTAGTCCAGTGACAAGGGCCAGAAGGCAGAAGGGGCCAAGGAAGCTGGTGATAGGGAACCCAAGGTTGAGTAAGGATATTATTGATGTGTTGTGAGATTGTTAACCATTTTCATAGGGCAACATTTGTAGTAACTGTTAAATAAACTATTTTGTTCTGTAAGCCTTCATCTTAAGTGAGAATAGCAGCACAATTGGAAGAGCATAGTCAATGCCACTGAACTGTGCATGTAGAAATTTTTGAAATGGTGTATCTTTGGCTATGTGTATTTTCACCAAACAAAAAGGGTGAGAAGTTAGAGAGTTAATATGTTGTGGGGTTGTTAACCAATGTCATAAAACAATATGTGTCCTACTGTTTCATGAGAAACTATTTGTTCTGTAAGCCTTCGCCTGAGGTACAATAAAAAAATAAATAATAAAAAAAAAATCTATTCATGACATTAAATCATCTTAGTCTGTTTGAGGCAATCTCTGTAGTTTTCATAACACCAGAGCTCATTCTGGTTTCTGTATATACTTTTCTCTAACTGGAAACTCAGAGGGCAGATTTATCTGCCATTTGTAGTTTGCCCTTTTACCTTGGCATTGTTTGATTGGGGCATCTATAGGCAGTGAGTGAGAGGATAACTGGGTGGAAAGACTCAAATTTCAATTCCTTGCTCTTAGCTCCAGATGGCTTTTATCAAAAGAATTTCAAGTTCAGGATTGACTGTTTGCAAACAGACAGGACATCTTTTTAATGTAGCATGTATTTTCATAGGACTCTCTGGGTGATAATGGAGAAATTAAATATATTAGTTTTGAGGGAAATCTCTTCTGCTATCTACGATATCCAAATATATTTCTACCTAGTGGAGCATTCAGTACTGTGAACACTGTGACCCTTGGTTCTTGTAACCAGGCCAATTCTAACCCAATGAATTCCCTCTCATTAGAGTATTTTCACTGCAGACTACTTGAGAAAATTCCCATTTTGTAAATGTCTAAAATAATGTACATCAAGCTTCTACATTGTCTCATTATAACAAATGTTTCATTTGGTTATAGTGGCTTGCTGGAAATTCTTTTTTGTGGGTGAGAGAAGCAGAGCAGAGAAGGGATAAAGTTGAACAAAACACGAGAAAAATGATCTGTTGGTGCCTGAGGCATTTGTAATAAAGAGAATCAAATTTCTGGACATGAAAGGACCATAAGAGACATGTTGAAAGTGATTCTTCTGGGCTCTGTGCCCATTTCTTTACTTTCACAAAGGGTAGAATTTGTAAAAGGCATATGTTGGATGCCTGGGTATTTGAAAATGACACAAGTTGCTGTTTCCAATATACTTAGAGATGATTATAAAAAATTACTTTTTATATATAGTACAACTAATTCATTTACTGTTTGAACAAATATTTATTCAGAACCTGCCATGTGCCAAGCACTGTAATACGCACTAGGTATACAGAGATGAATAAGACATCCTCCAGGAAGTCAGATTGCAATAGAAGAGACATACACATAAACCATACAATTATTATGGACTATGGTAAGTGCCTTGGGAGAAATATATATTAAAATTATGGAAGCATGGAAGAGAGCACATGACCCACAGGAAGGGAGCAGCCATCATAAGCGTTGGAAGAGGCAACCATTTGATGAAACCCTGAAGGATGATATTTGTTAGCTTGGTAAAATGAGAAGTGGGAGGACATTCCAGACCTGGGGACAGATGAGCCATTCTCTCACAGGTCAAACACAGTGTTTTAGGGTACAAAAGCAGTTTGGGGCTGCTTTCATAAAGTGTGGGTCAGAGAGTAACGAGAAGGATTGGAGAGGTAGATATGTGCTAGGTTGTGCAGGGCCCTGTGTGCACATCACCGGTCTGGAGTTTCAGTCCACATACGTGATGAGGAGCCATTGAAGGGTTTTAGTAGGAGAATGAAGTGTTTTAAGATCAGTCTGGTAGCTGCAGGAAGGATGGATTCTATGGGGACAAGACTAGAGGTAGGAGGGCAGTTAGACATCTATTGCCATACTCTGGGTGAAAAATGATAGTATTTTGAACTAGAGTTGTGGTAATAGAGATGAAGAAGAAAGAGTAGAGGAATTTTTAGGTTGTTAAATGGACAGAACTGGGTGAGGAAGAAGGAAGAGGCAAAGAAAGCAGCCAGGTTTGTAGCTTTTTTGATTCATTCATTCAACAAATATTTAGTGAATGCTAAGTATATGCTGAGTATTCTTCTAAGTGCTAGGGTGTCAAATATGGAGGAAAAAAAAAATCTAAACCTCTCACCCTAGAATGGAGCTTATATTTTCAGGGAGGTTAGGATGAACAAACAAGATAAATATGTAAAATCTGTAGTGCAACAGAATAACAAGTACTAAAAAAAAAAACCCAAACCTGTTGCCGTTGAGTCAATTCCAACTCATAGTGACCCCATAGGGCAGAGTAGAACTGCCCCATAGGGTTTCCAAGGAGCAGCTGGTGGATTTGAACTGCCAACCTTTTGGTTAGCAACGAAGTGCTTAAACACTGTGCCACCAAGACCCCTAATAAGGAGGAAGATATTACGCAAAGAAAAGAACAGGAAGCCTTTGGGAGGAGGGGTGTTGCAAATTTAGGTAGGCTATCAATAGAAGGCCTTATTGAGAAATGACAATTGAGTGAAAACCTGAAACATATGAGAGAGCAAGCTATGTATCTAGGATAAATGTATTCTAAGCAGAGGGAAGAGCAAATGCAAATCCCCTGCCTGCTGTATTTGAGGAACAGCCATTAGAGCAGTGTGGTTGGAGCAGAATGGGCAAGGGTAAGAGTTGTCGAAGTTTAAATCAGACAAAATGGATGATGGGCGTCTGGGGTTGGAGGGGGCGGGCAGAGCATGTAGATCTTCATAGGACGGACTTTGAGTGAAATGGGAAGCCATTGGAGGGTTTTGATCAGTGGAATGACATGATCTGACTTAATTTAACAAGATCCCTCTGACTGTTGGTTTGAAATTAGACTAAAGGGCTGAGAAAAGACACTGGTAGACTCATCAGGAGGCTTTTGCAGTAAGCTAGGCAAAGAATAATAGTATGGAATGCTAATATATAATGATAACCTGCACAGGGACATGGATGCCCTGTACCCAGTTGTTCCCAGCTGCTAGCCTCCTTTCTCAGCTTGTTTGGGAGTTCTCAGCTCATCCCACTCTGACCCTCTCCTTGGTTTGCTGCCATCACTCAACTCCCTCTCCTCTGTGACTCACATCAGCCTCCTTCTCTACATCCTACATGCCCCCTCTCCAGGTCTAACCCCCACCTTGTAATACCGCTCCTCATAAACTTTTACCTCACTCTAGTCCCCAACTTTATACCTCTCTCAGCCCCTTCCTTTTAACACCTATCTCTAATGCCCCCCATCAGGCTCTACCCTTTTTCTGGCCTTAATATAGCCTCACCCTATCCCTAACCCCTCACCCTCAGAATATTATAGCCAAACTTTTGTGATGGTCACTTCCTTGGTTTTATCACCTAGATATGCATCCCTAAACAATATATTGTTGCCTGTGTTTGAACTTTTGTGAATGCAATCAAGTAGTGTGTTTTCTATTGTGTATGGCATCATTCCCTCAACATTTTGTTGTGTGTGGTTATAATATACCACAGTTTATTGATTTATTTTGCTATGGATGGACATTTGGGTTATTTCAAGTTTGGAGTTATTAGGAACAATGATGCTCTAAACATTCTTACTCATATTCCCTGGTACACACATTTCTGTAGAGTCTATACCTAAGAGTGGAATTGTTGAATCATAGGGTATGTGTATCTACAACTTGCAAGATACCATCACACTTTTCCCCAATGGGATTGTACCAATTCACAGTTCTACCAGCTGTGAATACCAATTCCAATTGTTATACCTTCTTGCTAACATTTATCAAATCAAATGTTTTTATTTTAACCAATCTGGTGGATGTGTAGTGGTTTTAATGTGCAATTTTGTGGCTTCTAATGAGGTGGAGGACTTTTTAGTATGTTTAATGCCTATTTCGATTTCCTCTTTTGGGAATTGCCTGTTCAAGTCTTTTGCCCAGTTTTTTTCCTATTGGGTTGTCTGTTTTTTTTTAAATTGGTTTTGTTTTGTTTCTGTTTTTTGTTTGTTTGTTTTCTCTGTGACTTTCATTTTTGCTCTCTTAGTAGTGTCTTTTAATGAAGAACAGTTTTTTTTAAATTTTAAAGTAATGAATTCATCAATATTTGCCTTTATGGTTAGTGATTTTGTGTTTTGTGTAACAAATCTTTTCTTGTCTCCAAAGTGAGGAATGTAGTTTCCTTTTAATACTCCAGAAGTTTTATTATTAGGCTTTTCATGCTTAAGTCTATAATCCACCTGGAATTGTGTTTTTTTTTATGGTACAAGACAGAGGCTCAATTTTATTTTTTATCATAAGAATACCCAGTGGTCCCAGCAGCTTTCATTGTAAGGGCTATCACATTCCACTGTTCTGCAGTTCCATCTGTGTCATAAACCAAGTGTGCATAAATGTGTGGATCTGTTTCTGGACTCCCTATTCTGTTTCACTTGTCTATATATGTCACCCATGGGTCAATACCACTCTACCTTAGTTACTACAGCTTTATATAAGTGTTGAGTGATAGACCAAGTCCTCCTTCCTCATTTTCCTTCTCTTCCTTCTTCCTGTTCTTTATATCTGTCTTAGTTATTCTTGGATCTTTGCATTTCCGTATACATTTAAAAATCAGTTTGTCAAGGTCTAAAATAGACATTCTGGTGAGGATTATATAAGATTTTAATAAATATATAGATAAATTTGGTGAGAATAGAGAGCTTTACAAAATCAAGTTTTTCAATTGGGGAACATGGTGTACATTCTAATTTATTTAGATCTTCTTTAATTTCTCTCATAAAGTTTTATAGTTTGTTTGAAGCAGTCTTATGCATCTTTTGCTAGGTTTATTTCTAAGTACCTAGTGTTTTTGCTGCTATTATAAATGAAGTGTTTCCAAAAATTATATTTCATTTATTGCTAAAATATAATTTTATATTAATTTTTACAGAGCGATCTTTTACTAATATTTATATATTAAGCATTATTAATTCTAATAATTTATCTATATATTAGGGTATCTATATATAGAATATTACTATCTATGAATGATAATTTGCTCCTCCCTTTCCAGTCTTTATGCTTTTTATTTATTTATTTAATTAATTTTTTTTGCCTTACTGCACTGGCTAGAAGTTCCAATACACTACTAAATAAAAGTGTTAATAGAGACCATCTTTGTTTTGTTACTGATCTCATAAAGAAAGTTTTGAGATTAAGGAAGTTTCCCTCCATTCCTAGTTTGCTTGCTTGTGTGTGTGTGTGTAATGAATGGATAGTGACTTTTATTAAATGCTTTTTCTGTTTCTATCCTTACCTTCTTTTCTGCATTTACACCCTACTTTATATTTCATGCTTTATTCTGGATAGTTTCTTCCCACGTATCTTCTGGAGTACCAATTTTCTCATCAGCTATTTCTAATCTAATGTTAAACTTATCCACTGAATCCTTACTTTTGGTTATTGTAATTTTTAGTTCTAAAATTTCAATTTGCTTCTTTTTCAAAATCTGAAATGTCAATTTTTAGAGTTTCTAATTTCTTACTTAAAATTTTATGTTCAGCTTTTATCTTCACGAACGTAATAAGCATGGTTCTTTTACTGTTTCTGATAAGTCTTGCAGAATTACTGATGTCTTTTGTTTTTGCGGGTTCTAGCTCATGTTGTCATTTCCCTTCAAGTACCTTGTTCTGTCATTATTTGATAGATATTGAGTTTAAAATGCTTCTAGAGATAGTTTGATGCCTAGATGATGCTATTCTCCTCCAGATAACATACCATGTCCTTCTGCCAGATGCCTGAAAGCACTAATAGTCCAGGGCAAGGCTTGAAGATTTTTGAGTCACTGAAATTATTCAGGGTCCCAGCCCAGAGGAGTGGGTATTTCACTTGGTTCTCTATTCTTGGTGGGTGCTGGGCTCCATGCCCTGTCCCTTCAACCCTAAGAATCTACAGCTCTAGCTTTTAGTCAAATGCCCCCAGGGAAGAGGCAGTTGTCCACTGATGCAGACCTTCAAAACCCGTGTTTCCTTCATGATCTTTCCAAAACTTTGCTCCTTCTCTCACCTGCCTCCCCTACTTGGTGAATGCCCCCCATACTCACCTCTCATTTTCTTAAGAGTTGGTGATTTTGAGTAGCTATCGAAATTACCAAAATGAAATCCCCACTTGGCCCATTAATTTCTTATTTTTCATTCTCTGATGCTTTTAGAAGTTTGTCAGTATTAATTAAAATTTTTTGACAGTTATTTTTTTAGTTGTTCAGCCAAAACTTTGGTATGAAATATCCAATCTGTCATTAATGGGTTTATTTTCAAACAAATGTAATTATATTTTTAAAAGTGAGTCAATTTAAAGAAAAATATTAACATTCACAGATTACCTGTGCATCTGGTTATAATGGCTGAAGTTGTCTAATACTGGTGTAGTGGCTAGGACCAGAGGGGATAGTCAAATCGACCTGGTTCAGAGGTTAGTTAGATCAGTTTTGAGCTTGTTAACCTTGAACAAGTTACTTAACCCCTCTAAGCCTCCATTTCCTCATTCATAAAATAGAAAAAATAAAAGGTTTAACTCACTGTGTTGTTAGTATTTGTCATGGTGTGCATTATGTCCCCCAAAAAATGTGTGTATCAGTTTGGCTAGGCCATGATTCCCAGTACTGTGTGATTTTCCTGTAGGTTGTAAACCTGCCTCTATGATGTTAATGAGGGAGGATGGGTGGCAGTTGTGTTAGTAAGGAGGACCTGATCTGTAAGACTGGATTGTGTCCTGAGGCAATCTCTTGAGATATAAAAGACAGAGGTGAGCAGAGAGACAGGGGGCCCTCATACCATCAAGAAAGCAGTGCCGGGAGCAGAACACATCCTTTGGACCGGGGTCCCTGCGCAGAGAGCTCCTAGTCTGGGGGCACACCGAAGAGAAGAAGGCCGACAGAGAGAGAAAGACTTCCCCTGGAGCTGATGCCCTGAAATTGGGCTTTTAGCCTACTTTGACTGTGAGGAAATAAACTTCTCTTCATTAAAACCATCCACTTGTGGTATTTCTGTTATAGGAGCACTAGATGACTAAGACAGTATTAATTTAGGTTATGTGTCTAAATCACATGGCATAAGTGCCTGGCATTTAGCAAATACTATATAAAGGTTAGTTATTATTATCCCAGTTTGTGAGTCAGAGAGGTAGAAATGGTAATAGTATACTTAGGTCAATCATTATTCTCTGATTATCACAAAACATTAGCCTGATTTGGAACATTATTGGTAGGTATAAACTGTTAAGTGTCAGAAATGGTCATTACCTCAAAGAAATATAGGGTGATTTAGAGTAGCTCTTCAAATCCTCAGAAGGACTTTTTGCCTGAAATAGTCACCCCTGCTGTGAATGGTTGTTCAGGTTTGTACTGCCCAATTCTAATCTATGAAATGGCACTACTCCCATGAGTTGTGCTGTGCGTTTACCTTGTACAACTACCATATTTTTACACAAATAACACACATCTTCTATGTTTGTTTGCCAAGCACACCCTCCCCTGATACGTATTTTCATAAGCACCACTGTGCCACTTCTTTCTTACATGTTGCTATAAAAATAAATTGACATAACATACTTATGAAAATACCTCGTGGGGGGAGGGCGCGGTTGGCAAACAAACATAGAAGATGCTCATTATGCACGTAAAAATATGGTATATACAGTAGCCCTGGGAATATTCTTCAGTAATGATATATTCTCAACACATGTGCAATATGAATTTGTAAACCATAACTGGATTTAAGGTATCTGTTGTAATTAGTCCTAACAGTTTTATGTTTCTTAAAAGAATTTCTTGAATTCTAGTTCTTGCACTGGCATGAACTGTATGTGTGGACTTAGACAAATCACTTAATATTTCTAGGCGTCAATTTCTTCTTCTATTAGAGAAGAGAGTTGAACTAAGTGATCATCAGCTCTAAAATTCTATGACTCACATGTAAGATGCAATTGGAGTAGCTCTGCAGTGGATTTGCAGGAGTCAATTTCTACTATTAGCTGGATAGTTTAAAATGTATATTTATAGGCTGATAATTAGCATAAGAATAATATTTTCTCCATTTGTCATATTAATAAGGCATGCATATTCTAGAACTAATGTATGACATTTAAAATAATGGGGCTTAGTCTGACCTAAGAGGTCTTTTCAAAGTTGTTTCGGCACCATGATTATCTGTATATAATGACAATATTGGATGCCTGCTTAGTTCACAAATATTTCAAATTGCTGAAAGAAAAGTCTCCATCAGTGGTAATCAAGGTGCCATTTTGTATGTCTGAATGGAGTTTCAGCTCTCCTAATGTGACACTTCATGCCCGGTCTTAAAGTTGGCTCAGTGGTATAATGAGGCAGTGTTGAATACAAACCCAGTGTATACTTCTAGTACTTTGTCCTGGCCTGATAAGATTTTTCAAAAGCTTCAAGTAATATAAATAATTTACAAATAAATATAACCATTTCATGAGTTAATTCTTTTATTTAACTAAATAATTTACTTTTTTTTTTTTTTGGAGAAAGAAGTCATTCTTTTCTTAAAGAAAGAAAGCAAGCTTGTCAGGAATCTATAGGTATAGTGGCAATGTTTTTATTTTAAAGTAAGCAGATGCTCAGGCCATAAAATTCTTAAGAGTACTGACAGGTACCACAGATGATGTACATGGCTGATTGTGTCTGAAATTTCCATTGCAGGAAAAATGCTCATCATAATACGTACCTTTAAAAAATCATCATGACTACTACTTACATGTTTCTAAAGCAATAATGATTTCTCCAGAAATTTTTTTTTTAATTTAAATTTTCCCCATCAAGAATTTTCTACAAAATACTTTGAATAAATATAACCACCTGCAACTCTGACTTCCAGCTGTCACCAAAGGTCTCCAAAGAATATACTTTGATTTTAAAATGAGATTGACAGGGATTTGAGAAAAAACGAGACTCCAAAAGCCATAGAACTGTTATGCCCCTTTGTTCACATAAATTCCCTAGTATGAAGCCGTAAAGAAGTAATAACATCAAAAAGCTCTTTCTTTCTCTTTTGAGGAAGGAATAACCTAATTGCTCCCTAGAAGCAAATGGCATGGCTTCCGCTCCTGCATACAGATGCTCTGAATGGAAACCTCTTATATCACCTAAATCTAAACAATGTAACAATCATTATTTAGTTATCTTTCTTAATTTTACAAAATACTTCAACATATATTTTTCTGTCACTGAAACTATCTTATAAGAGAGGACAAATTATTATCCCTAAGCCACAGAGAAGGTCATCAAGTCACAGAAAATGGTCTGCCAGAAGTGATGTAGCTAATTGGCATTTGATTTGGAACTAGAATTCATTCTGCAGATTCTTAGCAATGCCTTTTCCAAAAGACTATGGGATTCTTCCCGAGGACATACTGATATAGGAGTAAAAGGGAAAATGCTGCTTGGAGGAAAGAGAGGAAGTGATTCTTTTTTCCTCTTTCTTGTTTTCCATGTTTCTTTCTCTCCAACACTCATGCCGAGGCAAAGTGAGTTGGCCTTGTTTATTCTCAAATGTACATACATTTTATGTCCATTTAGCTATTAATTTATACTGATTGGCTTCCCCCTCACATTTGACCCTGTTGATTTGCTCCTTTCTTTTGACATCCCTTGCTTGTGAGAATCTTCCCTGTCCGGTTTTCCTCCTCGTCTGTCACCACCCCTTAGATGTGGCTATAGTGGTTGTTTCTCACATTGATTTCCCTAATACCAGCTTTGTGTCTCTAAATCCATCTTCCAAACAGCGGCCAGAATAATCTTCCTGAAGTAAAACACCTGATCATGTTACTGCCTTGCTTACAACTCTTTAATGGCTTCCTATGACCTTTGGCAATGTTTCTCAAAGCCCTCAGACCTAATGCCCCCTATTGATAACAAATGCTCTGTAACATCTCATTTATTCTCCCAAAATGAAATCCATAGAAAATCTAATTAGTCTACGTTCATAAATTTTAAAAAAAATCAATATAATGCCCCAATGGTCATGCAAAGTAGAAATAAGAAGAAAGTAATTTAGTATAAAATAATATGTATTTCAGTGTGTAAGTACTTGGTCATGACAACACAGTGGTCAGATGCTTGCACTTCTGTATCAAGTCACAGTGACTATGACACTGCAGATGGATACAGGTGTTTGTATTCATGACTCAAATCCATGAGCAGTGTCGTCATCAGTGATATAATTTTCGCAAATGGTGAAGTGTGGGGATATAGTCTATAGCACTATCTTTTCAAGCTTTCATGTGAATATAAACCACCTGGAGATCTCATTAAACTACAGATTCTGGAATAGAGCCTGAGAGTCTACATTTATAACAAACTCCTGGGTGATACTGATGCTGCTGGTCCACAGACCACATGTTGAGTAGTCAAAGCCTACTCAAGGGATATACCTGTAAAATATTGAAATCCCATGTAGGACTTTGTGAATTCTTGTGTAGGGTCATCTCTATATTGGATTAACTGCTCTCCTGGAACAGGCCCATGGAGATCAACAACCTTAGGCTCTGAGCCCAGAACAAGGGCCAGGGAGCTATAGCATTTTCTCTTTGTAGTGTTTTTGCTTTTCTGAGAAAGAGTCAGTGGCTGGGGTTAGAGTCCTTTACAGGATACTTGTAATATTTTTCAGAGCACAGTAGAGGAAGGTGGATTCTGAAAAACCTAAATTGAGCCTATAATCTCATGCCATGTATCTATCAGGTGCTCAGGTACCTGAGACAGATCCATGAGAGGTGATAATGGAGAGATGGCACAGTGTCTGATCCCTTTGGAGCAGAGAGTTTTGAGCATGACCCCATTTCTGTGGCGAACTCAGAATCATTTGAGCACAGGAGGATTGGAGGAAATTGAGTTTGGTGGCTTAGTGAGCAATGGGAGATGGCATTCAAGGACAGCCTCAAAAAGAACAGCAGCTGCATACTAGGTGAATGCAAAATAGAGATGCCAGATTCTCTGCCAAGGTGGGCTAGGAAAGAGGCAAATACCCACCAGACACATATTTGTTTGTTCACCTCCTGTTGATCCCTAACAATACTTTGCAGACACTTTACAGTGGGTTGAACTCCCATTGGAGGAAACGATCATGATAGGCCAGTTAAATTTGTACACAAATGCTAATGTGACCTCATTTGTAGTCCCAGGTTAACAAAGTCTGGGGACATTGGAGATATATTATTATTTTCTACTGAGAATCATCAAACATCTTCTTCACTGTTGTTCTATGTCATGCCTGTTAATCTCCATAATATACAGTTTTTATTCTTCATCTTCTTTTAGTTTGACACCTTCTACATCAGGTCTGTATGACTCCTACCAAATTTTTCTTCCTTATCTTTATAAAGTGCTCATCTCAGAGTTTGCTGATCTATAACATAATTTGTGGTACAGAAAGCAAATCTTTTCTTGAACTTTTGTACACAGCCAACTATTCACTTCCCACATCCTCTAGCCTCTTCCAAACTCATGATCTCCAATTAGAAGAAAAAAATGAATCCATTCTACGAGACATCATTGCTTCAATTTTCCAAGACAAGTCTTTAAGGCCCAAGAGACACCGTCTGGATTTCATAGTTTATTCTTTCTCAGTGAATGAGAAGAAGTGTGGATGTTGGTGTACTTGATTCTAAGCAAGCTCTCCTCCAGACTTGGCTAGATATTTCACAAAGGTAGATCCCTTATCCCCACATCAGGCTTGCATTCAGATGTCCCTGTCCTCTGCAGTAAGCTACTTACTATTTATCCGTTACTGGCCCAGCACCATGTGTTCTACTGTCTGGGGTAAGAGATTCTACTTCTTAGAAGGTCTGAGTCCACCCTTTCTGGGCAGAGTCCCATACCTGCTGTATAGTTGGGGCATTGTAGAGTTTCCTCTTTTTCTTATGTATATCATGTTCTTTCACTTACCAAAGAATTGGCAGTAGTTGTGCTCTTTTTCTTTTTGACTTTCATTCAAGGATACTTTATTCCATTCCATCTAAGAACCATACTTCACTCTTTGTAAACTGGAGGTGTACACCGGTGTTACCAAAGCCTTTCTCCTCCATCAAGGAGGCCAGCTGGAATTTAAGGCTAATATATCTTACCTCTAACACATGCTCTGCTTGTCCCTGAGATTTTTTCCAAGATTATTCTTTATAAGTCTGAGGTTAAGCTACAGCTCTTTGTGTTTTCCCTGGAAATTCCCACTATAAATCTTCTTATGAAAACCTCTTGGAATGCCCTCTTTAAGGTTATCAGATAATCCTGTCTTCTCAGAGCTAACTTATAGTTGATCCTGATATTAATCAGTTGGGCATCAGCCTGCCTTTTGGACTTGTATAGAAGGAGAAGGAATAGAAAATAAGGATCAAATAAAATAAAGAATAGATTAATATAACTTGATTTACTATGGGGAGGCTAGGAGATGTAAGATGCCTATAATTTTCTAAGCTGTGATAGCTAGGGAAATAGGGAAATGAGAAGGGTGATTTACTTTTGTGACAAAAATCAGTAAGTTAGTTTTTAAGGCATGTTGTTTAAACGATAGTTATACTCCAAAATAAAAAATATTCAGTAGGCAACATTTTATCTGGTTTCAGTATCATAAAATAGATATATTGCAAGCTTTTCATGCACTGGTGATTTATTATCTAAGAGATTCAGAAGAGTATACATAAAACCCTCGAAGTGGCTTAATTCCATTAGTTGGTGTCTTAGGCTGGGTTCTCTAGAGAAGCAAAACCAGTAAAGTGTATAAATATATGTAGAGAGATATTTATATCAAGGAAATGGCTCACGGTTATACAGGCTGCAATGTGAGTCAGGCTGGAGGCTTCTGCTGATTCACGTAGCTGCAGGGGGGTTGGTGAGCACAAGATTGGCAAGTCAGACAGCAGGGCTCTCGTTCACAGTCTGCAAAGACTAACAAATCCCAAGATCTGCAGGCAAGATGACAGATAAGCTACTAGCTCAAGTTCCAAGAACTGGAGGTCAGACGAACAAGAGCCAGCGGCAGGATGAAGAGCAAGCAAAAGCCTGAGAGCCTTGCCAGAAAGTCCACTTATATCTGATGTAGGTCGCATGCCTGGGGAAACTCCCTTTCAACTGACTGGCTACTCACAGCAAATCCCATCATGGAGGTGATCACATTATATCAAATCTCATCATGGAAGTGATCACACCATCATACGACTGCCAAATTACATCATAACTGCCAAACCACTGAGAATCATGGCCCAGCCAAGTTGACACATAACCTTAACAATCATAGTTGGTGAAAGTGAAGATGATGATGATTAAAACACAGAATGGATCAATTTCACAAAAGCAGTATGTTGTAAATGTTTTCAATAGTTGATTATTGTAAATATTAAATAAATTTTTGTATAATTTTCTCCTATACTGTACATTTTTATCTAAAATCAAATCCAACCTAGATTGTTCTTTTCTTTTTTTCCAGGAACTATTTCTTCAGCATTTATCTATAAGGTCTATAAACTCTAAATGAAATTCAGAAGCTCCCCTCTAATAGAATACATACATGTGACTTCTGTCTACCAAAATATCAGTTTTACCTGTTGTTAAGATAGTAAGAATGCTTTATTTAGTATGAAAATACAGCTTCCCAGTCACCCAGCTCACACACACACACACAAAATATATATCAAAAAGATCTATGTCAAAAGAGTTGTTATGTTTGTATTGTCATCAAGAATCTTGAGAAATATATCCTTCAGAATAGACTAGCTTCCTCCCGCTAACAAAAAGGTAGCTAACAAATGCTAGTTTTGTATGGACAACTGGGAGAGGGTATATGCTGTCAAAAGTAAAAATAATCCAGATCTCTACAAGATCCCAAGTTAACCTATGAATTGTTCTCTATATGGATATTTTATAGGGTTAGGCTTCATCTGAGCCACTTATGTGTAGCTTTAGTGGCCAGAGTTATCAGGATCAAGGACTCTGTTCCTCATACAAAATAAAGCAATCCTTTCCTTTGCTATTTGCTTCTGTCCCAAATGACACAAGGGTCACTGTCACTCATGTCCTCTCTCTGGCCCTGGTGTGACACTCCCCTTCCATAAGAGACCACACCTAGGCAAGCCACTTCCATTGTTTTTCATATTACTCCCATGAAGTATGCCACAAAGTATGCGAGTAAAATAAAACGAATGCTAATTTATAATAAAAGTTCAATTTTAATCTTAACCTAATCGACATTAATATTTTATTGATTTTCAATAAATTTGAAATTCTACATTCACATGTCTCATTATGACTTTAATTGAATAAACATACTTGAGTCTTACAAATCTAAAAGTTTAGCCATATAACTTTACATTCTTATGTCTCATGCTTGAAGACATGCTTAAAAATAATACTCATTGAAGGAGAAAGAGTGTACTTGTGTCCCTTACAAAGAATAAGTATAGATTCTGTTTTGTTCTGTTATTTTCTTCCCTTTTGAGCTGAAGTTCTTTCTAAAGGTGACTTTGCCTGAATTTTGCCCAAAGCAGAGCTCAAGATCAGGGCTTGTACAGAGGTAGTTTATTTTGGGAAGTGACCTCAAGACAGAGAAGTAGGGGCCTTGAGAAAGTCAAACATGGAAAGAGGTAAAGTAAAACCCAGGATGCATTATTTTGCTCATTACCACCATGGGCAACACTGTGTTCACTCCTCTTAGGAACCCTGTGAGGAGTCATAGAAAATGTGCTTTAAAACTATTTTCCTGAGGGATGGAAGAGAGAAGTACATTTCACTAGTTTTCATCCACCATTGGTCAAAGGTCACCCAATAAGGTATAAACTTTCTTACACTTCTAGGTTTGCATATGCATAAGAATGCAAATATTTCACATGAAGGTCAGAGAAGCCTTGGGGCAGAAAGGAATATATCCATGGTGCAGGCAAGGTGAGGTTGGGGTGCTGTCAGCTCACACTTTTGAGCAGCTTGTTGTCATGACAGCTGCATTTAAAAGGTGGACCAAGAAGATATGAGGTGGGACACAAGAGATGTCTGATTCATCAGCTAATACAGAAGGGTAAAGAAAAAAAATTATTTAAAATATGTCAGACAAATTAAAACTGTGAGGAAATATCACTATACTCATGTTTAGAATGGCTTAAATCATGCCCCTCCCCGCCTAAAAAAAATCAACCCTCTTGTGGGAGAGGATAAGGAGCAACTGGAACTCTCATACATTGCTGATGGAAATGCAGAGTGGTACAGCCATTTCTTTAAAAGTTAAACATACACTTACCATATGACTCACCAGTCCCACACCTAGGTATTTATCCAAGTGAAATAAAAACTTATGTTCACAGAAAAACCTATACAAAAAGGTTTATAGTAGCTTAATTCATAATCACCAAAACTAGAAACAACCCAAATGCCTTTCAATTAGTAAATGGATAAGCAATCTGTGCTACATCCGTACAATGGAATACTTCTTAGTAATGACAAAGGAACTACTGATACATGCAACAACATGGCTACATCTCAAATGTATTATACCAAGTGAAAGAAGCCAAATCCTAAAGGTTTCATATTATATGATTCTATTTATATAACATTCTGGAAAAGATAAAAACTATAGGGTCAGAAAATAGACTAGTGGTTGCTATGGCCTGGGGTTGGGGAAAGAGTTGACTACAAAGGTGTGCAGGCACACTTTTGGGTGATGGAATTGTTCTATATCTTGATTGTGGTGATGGTTACATGACTGTGTGCATTTGTCAAAATTCATAGAACTATACACTAAAAAGGGTGACTTCTGCTGTATATAAATTATACTAATAAAATTTTTTTTAAAGAGGTCAAGAAACATCTTAAGGCACACATATATATGTAAATAATTTTCTAATGAGATTTTCTGTTTGTTTGCTTGCTGAGGGCACTGAATTATGAGCAAAGGATTGACCAGTCTGGAAGAAGAGGCAGATTATTGACAATTTTCACAATTATAGCTGAAGTTTCTGTATTTATATAAAAGCAAAGTTAAATTCTTTTAGACATCAATGTGGATCTCTAATCTTTTTGCTTTCCTATTGTTAAGACTTTGTTATAAACTGGGAAAAAATGGTATAGTCACTTATCTTCTACTCACTTCTAATATTATTATGTGTCCTCTAGACATCTATTAAGGATCCCTGGTGACACAATGGTTAAGCGCTTGGCTGCTAACTGAAAGGTTGTTGGTTCAAACCCACAGAGTGGCTGCATGGGAAAAAGACCTGGCTGTCTGCTCCCATTAAGATTACAGCCTAGAACACCCTATGGGGGCAGTTCTGCTCTGTTACATGGGGCCACTATGGGTTGCATTTGACTCTACTGCACCCAACAGCAACGATGTGCTATTAGCAATATGCTATGGGCTAAGAATAGATGTAAAAAGCTAAGACACAGTCCTTGCTCTTAAAGAACACCATCATCTGATAGGAGAAACAGCTTTAAAATAAATAATTTCAATTCAGTGCAATTAATTCTATAATAAGTACATATAGTGGTGATACCAAGGATGGAACAATTGTCTTATTTTGACTGGGTCTTGGAAGGCTTTACAGAGGAAGAGATGCTTGAGCTGAGCCTAGAAAAGTAAATAAGAATTTTCTATTAAAACAAGAGGTGGATTGGTGGAACAGGGCATTCCAGGAGTAGGAAAGTTTATTCAAAGGCATTGGGGCCTGAAACAGCGTGGCATATTTGAAGAACTGCATGTAGTTTGGTAGGGTGGAACATAGATTGGATGGAGGGAGAGGAAAGGAATACTCTTTGACAGATAATGGAGGACCTCTTATGCCATGCTAAGGAGTTGTAACTTGACCTACTAGAGGAGAGGGGGAAAACTGATAGCCTACATACTAAATTAGGGCATCATATGTTTGTTTTTAAGAAAGTGAGTATATTTTCCACATTAAAATTTTGGAAATTGTGCATATAAAGGCACACTTCCAGTTTCTTTTGAAAAATTGGAACATCTAGTGATCCTGGGTTTACATTCCCCTATGGCAACAACTATTTAAAGCTAAGAAGCAGCTGCCTTCTTTATGTGACTTTAGGTGGAGCATGCGCTGCCTTGTATGGCTACGGTCCTAATCACCTGGCTGGGTCGTCTTGTATGGGCCCTATTCATTCACTTTTTTTTCCAGATAAATAATACTTAAACGCACTATTTTATTTCATTCACATTTGATACCTGCCTGGCCCCTGCAGATATTTAAGCTTGTACCTCTGCTGGAAACAGCTGGGAACCATTGAAAGGTTCAAGGCAGGGGAGTAATATGATCAGATTTTTTATCATGAAAAGATTAGTCAAGCATGATTGTGGAGGATGGATCGATACAGGATAAATCTGAAAGTAGGGGGCCCAGTTAGGAATAATTATCATAGTCTAGGAAAGAGATGATGAAGGTTTAATTAAATTTAGTAACTTTGGGGCTGGAGATGAGATAATGGAGTCCAGACATATTAAGGAGGATTTGGTGACAATGTAAAGGGTAATAGAGATAAAAGAGTCTAGGTGGTTCTTGGCTTGGACAACTGAGTGATCTATAATGCCATCAACTAGAAAGAGAATACAGGCTCTGAGGGAAGGATAGTGATTGTCATTTGAATGAGTTGCTTTTAGGTCCAATAGACAGTTGGTTATATGGATCTGGAGTTATGGATTTGGGAGCTGTGAGCACATTGGTGGTGGTGGAGGCCAAGTGGGTTGAGTAAAAAGAAAAGAACCAAAAATGAAACTTGGAAAGACCAGAGGGTGTGAAGAGGAAGAGGGTGCAGTTAGCCAATGAAGATATACAATTGGTCTTAGTAATTAATTCTGACATATTACTATTTATTTAAATATGCTTTTATTCAATTATAAGTTAGAGATATTTTCTTATGAATTTCACAGAATATGCCTTAATTCCAACACTGGTTACAATATTGTTCAGGACTTAGAGACTCTCCCTATGTGAGCCATGTGATGTACATGACATCACGGAATCTCACATATGAAAAACCCAGCATGCTGTAACTTATCTGACCCCTATGGAGAGGCAAAGTAATTTTAAATAAAGAAATAACCCTCAAAACAAAACAAAATACAAGACATTTGCACGTAATGATGTATAGAATTATTGGTCAGTTACATTAGCTCTATTATGACTGATACCATCCCCTCACCAAAACTGTGAGCAATTATCTGTAAGCAGAAAACTTGCAATAGAACCTAAACTTGAAAGGCCAAATTTGAATTTCTAAATCTTCTAGCATAAGTGGTAATTCGATTCACACCATCATGTTTTATACTTTCTATTTAATATGTTTTTATGGATTAGGACAGAGTCGTCTCCTTGGCTGAATAGTATAGAATTTTCTGTGAGGGGTCAGAGCTATTCCTCAGAGAAACATATGCAGAATAAGTAATTAGAAGATTGGGGAAGCTGGAGGAATGTATAAATGGGCTTCAGTGGAGCTGTTATTTAGAAGTAAAACTCGCTAAATCTTGAACATTAAACAAATGAATTCTAAATAATGCACATTGTTCTTGTGTTTATCTACTCAGAACATTCATTTCAGAGATTTACTAAGACTTTATGGAAAAGAATAACATTTCCCATTTCCATGAGCATATTGTAATACCAGTGAACATCCTGCCTCTTTCTTCGTATCTATTTGGAAAAAGTTCAAGATGTCAGGATTTATCATCTTGTGAATGCTCAGGGAATGGACGTAACTTCCATTAGCATTTATTGGGATACTCTGGGTAAGGCCCCTTTGCATAGACATAATGGCTCCTTAATTTTGCATTTTATCCTTGTTCCTCCCCTCCGTTTTCTATTTTGAAGTTATGGCTTTGTTTTTTCTGGTATTCTCTGGCTGTTCTTTCTAGGAGAAGGTATTCAGGCAATACAAATACAT
This sequence comes from Dugong dugon, assembly GCA_030035585.1. Lineage (NCBI taxonomy): Eukaryota > Metazoa > Chordata > Mammalia > Sirenia > Dugongidae > Dugong > Dugong dugon. The sequence continues at coordinate 119,160,740 of CM057461.1, read as the reverse complement.
CAACATGCACTATACCAGAGTCAAAAACCGATTGCTGTCGAGTCGATTAGTTTAAAATATTTATTGCTGTATAGCAGCCCAAGTGAAGGAGGCTCTGCTGAACGTAATGGAAGTCACTTTCTTTTATGATTTTTCCCAGTTAATCAACCTGTGATCTCTGTTCAATGTCTCTTCTTGGCCCCCTGTATAGGTAAAATGTAATACGTTTCTTGTGGGAAGAGATTAAAAGTACTGCCAAATTCCTTAAATTATCCATTATTGATTCTGTGCTACATCCATATAGAACTGACATGGCGCGGGGTGGGGGGTTGGGAAACGGTGTTCTCGTTAAAGACTTCCTGTTTGGGTCCTCTAAGTTAGGAAATCCGTAAACTAATCACTTTTATCACATCCCATAATCACTTTTCCTAATGTTTGTTCTCAGCAGTGGTCTCCATTTCATGGCTCCAGAATGGTCTTATTCTCATAAAAACTTGTTCCTGTGGTTACTGATCTATGAGCAGTTCTCTTGAGGTTTTATTCATTAAAATAGGAACTCTAAGGGAAATAGCTACACTTTGAGGCATATAGTCATGTTAACATAACCTGTGAATTTAAGAATAGTTTATTTACATTATATAACACACACCTCCCACCTTTTCCTTCTGGACATCATAACCTCCTAAATCATAGAAAAGAATTTCAGATGATTCCTATTCTTTTCTGTAAAACACTCCACTTGTATTAATTAGGCAAATGCCTTGTTAAACAGATGTGCTAGATAGTTTATTTGTATTTTATTTTTAACCATAGCCCAAGAAAAGAAAGCTCAAAATTGCTGAATCAAAAGGGGAATCATTTCTGTGGTTGGGCAGCTTTATGAAAAACCCCTGATATTGAAATTGAACTTAAGACTCAGCAGAAAGTGGTTGCAACTTTCTTAAGGGCTGTTTGTAAGATCACAGATATCTTTAATAATGAGTTTTATGGGATTAACACTGTGGTAGATTTTATGGACTACAAAAATTGCATAAGCTTTGACCTCAGAATACAGGAAGCATATAATCTAGTTGAGAAGTAGGATATGCATGTGAAGTGGTTAATAAACAAAACCTTTTCATGTAAGATAATAAAGTGCTATACATATTTAATACACTTTTAATAAGCATTTACTATGTGCCAGGCCTGTGATAGTTTCTGTGAGAGATGAAAAAGGAGACTGAGTCAGCACTCTCTATCCACTGAGGAAGATAGCTATACACATATATAAACCTAACCTTTCTCATTAGGCCTTCATTCAGAGTGTGTGCTCCAAAGTAGTATCTTAACATATTCTGAACAGTACTGCTCTTTTATAGTCTAAATTTTGCTCCTTTCTTATGAATCTTTCAAAACTGAATTCAGGTCCTATCTGCTGTGTGAAACCTTAATGACCTTAGCCTACCTTCTTGATTAAAAGGCCACAGAGGCAGAGGGGGTGGGGTGGTAGGTGGAAGGAATGTGGTCTGTGTAGGGAACTGGCCAACTTAAAAGTTCCACTGGAATTATGGAATCCCAGAAGTGACATGCTGAATGCTAGTTGTCTGAATCCAAACTTCAGAGAATACACTAGTATATGATTGGTAATTTGAGATCTAGACATTTATTCATTCTTCCAACAAATATTAATTGAGCACCTGCTTTGTGTGAAGCACTGTTCTAGGAGTAGGGTTAAACCAAAAAAACCAAACCTGTTGCCGTCAAGTCGATTCTGACTCATAGCGACCCTATAGGACAGAGAAGAACTGCCCCATAGGGTTTCCAGCGAGCGACTGGTGAATTTGAATTGCTGACCTTTAGGTTAGCAGCCAAGTTCTTAACCACTGCACCACCAGGGTTCCAGGAGTAGGGGTCAGAAGTAGGGTTAGAGCAGTATATAAAGCAAAATCCTTGCTACCATGCCTTAAAATCTCATGAGGAAGATAGACAAGAAAACAAATCAATTTGTTAATAATATAGCTTTATTTACTGGTGAGTGAAATGAAAACAAAGCAAGATAGATGGTTATAGGGTGACTGGGTGCGGTCTATTATAGACACTATTCATGAACAAAGGTCAGAAACAGGATAGACAAATGTTGGGTGAAATCATTTAGAAGGGACATTGAATGTCCTGAAAGGACAGGTAAGCTTTCCAAGCAAATACCCTGGACAGAGATAAGCATGGCTGTGTAAGAGTGAGGTGGTAGAGGCGGGACAGGATGGTGAAGGGCTGGCCTGTTTACCCTGGGGTGTAATAGAAAATAAGACTGTATATGTGGGGTTGTGTGCAATTATGCCTTGAGAAATGGAGTCCTCCTTTTAACAAGGTGAAGTCCAAATAAATAAACAGCCTTAAATGTTATTTAAAATGGTGGCCAATGCAAAGCCTCTACTGTTAGAGTGTTGACCAAAGGATCAAAAATATGGGAAAATTAATCTAACAGATCATGTGTACAGAATGGGTTAACTCAGAGTAATGTCAAAGTCAGGAAAGCCAGCTAGGAAGCACTTGCACCAATTCAAGGACATAACATTTGTGTAGCACTTGTACTTTCTTATCTCATTATTCATTCATTCAGATATACTTGCTGAACATCTATTAGGTGCTAGGTGGTGTGTAAGGCTACTGGTGATACCATGGTGACCCAATCCTATATAGTCCCTGTCCTCAAGTAAATTACCATCTAATGGAGAAACAGTAGTCATAAGACTGAATGTATAATTTCTAACTATGATAAGTATCTTGAAGGAAAAGTAAACAGTGCTATGGAAGCATATAAATAAGTTTTGACCTTGTGTAGGTGTGGGCAAAGCTTCACTGACAACGAGACATTGGAGCTGAAATTTGAAACAGAATAAATATTGGTTAGGAAGAGGTGAGGGAGTCAGGGAGGAGGGGAAGAGCATTCCAAGCAAAGGAAATAGCATGTACAACATCCATGTAACTGGAGAAAACATGGCTTGTTCAGAGATCTGTAAGAATGCTGGTGTGCCTGAAGCTCAGAGGGTCAGGCAGTAATTGGAATGGGAATTTGGGTTGGGGCTGCAGAGATAGCAGGGCCAAACCATAGAGGTCTTGAAGGCCATAGTTGGGAGTTTAGACTTCACCCTAAAGGCCATTGGAAATAGTTTAAAAGTGTTAAGCAAGGAGATTGGGATGTAGGCAGAAACTGAGACATAATCAAAGGTGTGTTTGAAAAAGAATCACTTTGAGCTCAGCACAGAGAGAAGAGTAGATGCAGGGAGACTCTTGTAGGATCAGGGTAGTGACCTGGAGACGGAGAGCAGTGAGTGTGTCCAAGAAAAGGAGGTACAGTCATCAGGACTAGGTGATGAATTATATATGGATTGTCAGGAACAGGCAGTGTCAGAATGATTCCTGAGTTTCTGGCTTATGCAACTGGACGGTGTCTGCACAGCAACCCTGTAAGATATATGTCATTATTATCCCATTTTACACTAATATGAGGCTCTAAACAATGCACCCCGGGAAATACCACTAGTAAGTAAGTTGCAGAGGCAGAACCCAAGCCCAGGTTTATGATTTCAAAACCTGAGTTCTCTCATCTATACCGTGCTTCCAGGTTGACTGCATAGGCATAAGGAAGAATGCAGCTTAATGACGGAGGCACAATAGCTTTAGTCTTTATATTACAGAGCTGAAGAATTTTAACATTGGGAGGGATTATAGACAGCTTCCTGGTGTTATTTTCAAGCTTTTTTGACTCTGACCTAGAGTTAGAAATGTATTTTAGTGCAAACTAAAATCATAAAATTCTTAGGAGAAAATGCAGAGGCAACGCTTTCGAGCCTATTTTTTAACAGTGGATTATCTAATATAATAACAAAAGCACAAACAGCAAAGACAAAGTAAATGGGACTTCTAAAAAACTATCATTCATCAAGAGTTTACAAAAGAGGTGAAAAGACAAACTACAGACCGAGAGAATATCTTCAAACACCATATATCTGATAAGAAACTAATGCCTAAAATATATATAAAACTTCGACAACTTAACAACACAAAGACAAATAACCAAATCATAAAATGAGCAAAGGACTTGAATAGATATTTCACCAAAGAGGACATTGAAATGGCCACCAAACACATGAAAAGATGCTCAACATCATTAGCCATCAGAGAGATGCAAATCAAAACTTCAATGAGATACCGTTTCACTTGCACTAGATGGCTAAGATTAAATGAAATTAAAAAAACAAAGAAAATAACAAATGTTGGTGAGGATGTGGGGAAATTGGAACCCTTATCCATTGCTGTGGGAATGCAAAATGGTTCAGCCATTGTGGAAAACTGTGTGGCGGTTCCTCAAAAAATGAAAACTAGAACTACCATATGACTCAGCAATTGTGCTCAAAGGACTTGAAAGCAGAGACTCAAACAGAGACTTGTACACTAATATTCATTGCAGTACTATTCACAGTAGCCAAAAGGTGGAAACAATCTAAATGCCCATCGACAAATGAATGGATAAACAAAATGTGGTACATACATGCAATAGAATACTATTCAGCCAATAGGAAAAATGAAGTCTTGATACATGATATAGTACGGACGGAGCTTGAAGACATGCTGAGTGAAAATAAGTCAATCATGAAAGGATAAATATTATATGACCTCACTTATATAAAAAGACAAGACAGGCAAATGTATAGAGATCAGAGTTTCAAAGTGGTTCCAGGAACAGAAGGGAGAGGGAAAGAGGTGAGATTATTGCTTATGGAGTACTGAGTTTCAATTTACATTGATAGAAAGACCACAAGGGTAGGTTTGCACAGCTGATTATTGTAAGTACTGTCAGTAAGTTGTACACCTGCAAAAGTTGTGTTATAGACGTATTTACAACAATGACCAAAAAAAAGAATAGCTGCTGAAACTGCTTATGGGATTCAGTTCCTTGGTTTGGAGGTTTAGGGTCATGGTTTCATGCGACATCCCAGTTAATTGGTCTAATAAATGTGTTTAGTGTTTCTATTCTACCTACTAGGTCCTTGAGTAGTGCCTGGAGTCTTAAAAGCTTGCAAGCAGCCATCCAAGGCACAACGATTGGTTTCTTTTTTGCCTGGAGCAACAGAGGAAGAAGGAAAGTCAAGAATAGGAGGAAATGGATGTGTGGCTAATTGCCTCCATGAATGACTGCCTCCTTTGCCATGAGACCCGAAGAACTAGATGGTGCCTGGCTAACATTACTGAATATTTTGATCAAAGATTCTATAAAAGAATCCTGATCAAAAGAGGTAAAATGCAGAACAGAATTTCAAATGCTCAAGGACTCCAGACTTTCTGGAGCCATGGAGGCTGGATGAACCTCTGAAACTATTTCCCTGAGATAATCCTTAAACCTTAAACAAAAAATATCTGCTGAAGTCTTCTTAAAATCAAATAATAGATTAGCTTCACTAGTAAAAAATTTCTGCCCTTGAGCATTATGCTCTTTTAAGAACTGTCTTTGTGTGATCAGATTGACAACAGAAACTGGAAAAATTAGACAGGAACTTTATAGGGCAGTGAGTTTATCTTAACTGGGGAGAAACAATTCAGAAAAGGAAGGTGAGAATGGTTGTTCAACTCAAAGAATGTAATCAATGTAACTGAACTGTACATTTAGAAACTGTTGAATTGGTGTATGTTTCGCTGTATATATTCTCAACAACAACAAAATAAATTTCAAAATTTAAATATGTATATTTTACATCACAAACTAACACACACAGAATGGAAACAGTTTATTGAAACAGTATTACTATAATGACAAGATACGCACTTTAATATTTTCTAATCTATTGCCTTTCGTAAAAAATGCTAACTGCTATCCACAAATATGATTTTGTGGTCCACCACTGAGTTATGATCTCCTGTTTGAAAAACACTGATCTAGTCCCCTTACTTTTTAGAGGAGGATTTGAGGCTCAGTAAAGCAAAGTGCTTTCCCAAAATCTCATAGCCGGCAGGTGATTTCCTGCCTCTTAGTACAGTTCTCTGACTCTTTCTTTTATGAAATTTTGCTTTGTCAGCTTCATAAATAAAATTATTGATAAGTTTGTAATTTTGTCCCTTAGGAAAAACATCTGTTGATAGTTTTGTATTTACTGACATTTATTTTTTTTCGTTCTCTAGAAGTCTTGTTTTGCACTAAGACTAGACCTTTCAGAACCCAATTAAATGAAACTTTGCACAATTTTATTTGTAAAGAAAAGGACACTGAACAGTCAAAATAGCAGTAGTGCATAATCTTTGAGATTCTGAGAAAGACTAATAAAAAGCCACTGAAAATGGAAAGCAGTTATCAAAGAGAGGTAATTTAAAAAAAAAAAAAAAAAAACCCGTATGAAGTTACCCAAGAAAACAAGGGACAATTGTGAAACCAAGAGGAAAAACCAAATCTTTCTGCTCAGCAAAAAATCCCAAGCAGAGAACAGAAAGCTTTAATAACCTATGCGAAATCACAGGTACTGAATTTCATGAGAGAAGTTTAAACATAAATGGAACACATAAGATAAAAAAGCTTAGGTAGGTAATATTGAAAAATGGTGGGACATTTGTGAAGAATTGAATGGAGCTAGCAGACTGTTAAAGATTTAATAAAATGAAAATTTGAAGTTTCCTTAGCTGAACTGGATTTAGAAGTTTAAAGGAACATTTATGGAAGAAACAAAGAAAGGAATTTACTTGCCGCTTTTCCCACACGTCCTCTAACATTGATAGAAATATGAATGAGCCGTTGAAAATCCTGACAAGGTTTTCTGAATATTTTCCACATCAGAAAACACCAGTGGAACTTGGGCAGAGCCCCACGGTGGGGGAGTCAGAAAATGGTAGTGTGTCTGGAGCTGACCTTTTTCTTTCTAAAGACCAACTCAGGGAGAGAAAAGAAAACATTGTCAGTCTAACTTTTAAGCATAGTCTTAAATTCTTACTCATCCACCCACCCAACAATTATTTATTGAACCGTTTCTAAGTGTTAGATGCTGTGCTAGGCTCTAGAGGTGTTGTTAGCTGCCACAGAGTTGGACCTCATGACGATCCCATGAACAATGAAACAAAATACTGCCTGATCCTGGCCATCCCCATGACTGGTTGTGGATTGGACCCTTGTGATCCACAGGATTTTCATTGTCTGATTTTCAGAAGTAGATCACTAGGCCTTTCTCCCTAGTCCACCTTAGTCTGGAAAGTCTGCTAAATCCTATTCAGCATAGTAGCAACACACGAGCCTCCACTGACAGATGAGTGGTGGCCGTACATGAGGAACCCAAGTCTCCTGCATGGAAGGCAAGAATTCTACCACTGAATCACCACTACCCCTTGATCTGGAATACAGCCCATGAATAAGACAGATTTGGTCCTTGCCCTTCAGTTTGTAGCCCAGTCAGTGGTACAGGCAATTCCAAATGGTTTGATGTGTGGGGTAATAGAAGCGGGGCAAGGTGCTAGGGAGGCAGAGAAGAGGCATCTGACCTAGGTGTGGTGGGCGAGAGAAGGCTTCCTGCGGCCTTGACTAGGATGAATAGAAGTTATTCAGTTGAAGTGTGAAGGAGACAGGTTTATTTGTTTCAAGGATTACATTGCACCATGTGTTTATTGCCTTTTTAAAGCAGAGCCTAGAATACAGTAAGCTCTCAAAAATGGCAGTTTTTAATATTTTATTGTCAGTTACAGGCACTGGTGAAACCGTATCTTTCCTTTGATTTCCAATGTAAAACAAGCACATCGTACAGTGTTTCTATAAATATGGCTGATAGACTTCAATATTAATGTTTAATTGTCTATTATTATTTAAAAGGCCTATAAAATACTGGTATTCCTCACTGCAGTTGGTTTTGCTTACAGAAGAAAATTGCAGAGCATGTCATTTATCATAATCTCTCTATATTAGGATAATATAAAATAGAATCAAAATAGTATAACTAAAAAGAGCTATAGAGGACACCTGCTCCAGTCCTTTTCTTTAACATGTGGGAAAACTGGCTTAGCTATTTTCTCAAAGTAACAATGTAGTTGGTGAGTGGCAGAGATCAGACTAAAAAGTAGGTGTTCTAATAGTTCAATACTCATTTCCTTTATACCACACAGCCACTTATAATAGAATTTTTTCAAAGCTTTCAACTTTGATGTAAAATTATTTGTGTTAATATTGTTACCTTGATGTTAATTTCAGTTGTTACCTTTGAAGTTTTCATGGGCTTCATTTTTTGTTTTTCTAGTAATTTATTCTCTCTGAAAATATGTGTTTATTAATTTCACCTAAACCACTTTACATTAAGAGTAAGAAGTCCATGTACTGTTACTAACCATTTTCATTTTACTTTGTAAACCCTTAATTTTTCATTTGCAATAGAGGAAAATAAAAATGTCATTTGTCATCTCTTAGGTTAGGGTTTCATTCAAAGACTGTACTCATGGCAGGAATATTAAGCAAAGTACTAACTAAAGACCTGGGAAAATGTCCTGTAGTTAATAACCTAAATAATTCTTTCCTTACAGCACGTTCTTGAGTATCACTGTGGTAATGTTCTTTCATGGTTATTATTGATACACAGTTATGTTCACATGCTCTGTTTAAAGCTATGTAATTAGCAAGTCTTTTAAAATAAAACCGCTGAGATATTCTTCTGGACTATTCTTCCTTCCACTCACTGTTCACTCACAAGTTTTATGTTTAGCCTATTGTGCTAATATTGATTTCTTTGCCCACCTGCCAGTTTTCTTATTCCCAGGCATCTTGAAATAATCGGTTGTCATTCTCTCCACAAGGGAGCCATCCAAATCCCTTGGCTTCCTCCGTGGGGATCCATCACATAAAGATCTTTTCAATGGCATCCTTTTCCCACCAGATTCTTCACCTTACCCATTGTGGATTCTAAAAAAGTCCACTTTTACCTGATTGCTTAGATACTAGTTGCTGCTAAGCCTGTTTCTCATTGTCAAGATCCCACAACTTTCACTACTTATATAATGCTAGCTTCAACAGCTTTCTCCCATTTACTCTTCAAATTTTTTCTTTCGGTACATTTCTAATTACAAATGATGTTGTGAACTACTGACTTCAGATAAGCCTCTAACAATCCCTAACCATTGCCATGATTCCAATATTAAGTGGAAGCAATTTTGATTTCTGAGGGCTGATGCAGCCTTGCTTTATGGTTTTGTTTTGTTTTCAGTGTTTCTTTGTCTTTTATTTCTTTCTGTTTTTCCATATGTTGCTTGACATCTACTGTCCACTGGATTTTGGTTGTTGAACTTGCAGTCATTTCTTGATTGTATGGTATGTGCACCCCTTTTAAAAACTCAACATTATTTTATTTTTTTCTGGAGAAAATCACCTATTGCTAACAGTATGACAAGGAAGAAATTACAGGGTAAATTGGTGGGTAAACTGGGAGTTATTCAGTCTGGTTATTTTCTTGCTATATTTGCATTGGAAAACAAAAACAAATCCTCTCCAATTATGGATCTTTGCTATGCTTTTTCTTCAAATCATATGACATCATGTACACGAAGGTCATCCAATGATGATTTTTATAAGTTAGTCTTAAACCAAAAGATGAGAAGAGTATTTCCAAAATACAAGCTCCTTGACACTGAAATTTATAGCTGTAATCTCAGTTCTTAGAAAAGCTGAATGTATTCTTTTTTCTCCTCTACTAGTTTCAATGCATCTGAATTCTTTCTTCCCACTGCCTCAGAATCTTGAGACTATAGTATTTTATTATAAAAATCGCTTTGGATACACCTACATTTTATTTTGTGGTTCATTTTAACTTTTAAAAGATTTTATTGTGGAAAAATCTTAAACTTATACAAAAGTCTATCATCACTAAACTTCAACACTTAGCAATTCATTAGCCAAAATTGTTTAATCTATACCCTCACCTCCTTTCCTGTGCCTATTGGATTATGTTGAAGCAAATCTCAGACATCATATCATTTCATCTGTTGGTATTTCAGTATAGATCTCTAAAATTAAAAGGACTCTTAAAAAAAGCATAACCACACTATTATCATACCTAAAAAAGTTTAACAATAATTCCTTAATAGCATCAACTAACTAATCGATGTTGAAATATCTCCAATTATGTCATAATTTTTCAAAGTCAGTTTATGCAAATCAGAATCCAGATATGATCCACATATTGCAAATGGCTGGTATCTCTTAAATCTCTTTTAATCTATAGTTCTCATTCCTTTGTTTTTTTTCTTGTAATTTGTTAAAGTCCTTTAAAGTTCCCCAAATACTGGATTTTGCTGATTGTATCCCCATAATGTTGTTTAACATGCTTCTCTGGTGGATGAATTTCCTGTAACCTTGGAGATAGGTCAAGAGATTGGATCACATTCACTTTTATTTTTGGTAAGAATAGTTCATGAGAGTGTTGTATACTTTAATCAGGTGGCCATAATGTCTGCCTGTTTCCCTGTGATGTTTCGATTGGCTGTTGTTGCCAGCCTAATTAATCTATTATAAAATTTCCTATCAGCTGTTAAAGTGAGGTTTTTAATAGCCATGGATGATCATGAACTAGTATCCATTATTCCGTTAGGTGTTGTAAAATGGTGTATTCTAATACTATCATTTCTTCTTCTTTCACTAGGTTTCCTTTAAAATATTTACTTTGATAAATTAAATAGGAGATAATTATCGAGCACCTATGATGTGCCAGCACTCTGCATAAACAGAAATGATGTACTCAAAACAGTTACAAGATAGTTATGGTATGGTAACTGAAATAAGAAAAGAGAGATGAGTATGGGTTGGAGAATGTTTCATGGAAGATGTGGGGCATGTGCTGGGTCAAGAAGAGTTGTTATGAAGTAAGGGGAACCTGAGGGCATTCCAGATGGGGGAATAGTTTCAACCATACCGTGAAGCTAAGAACAGGAAGGGCAATATAAAGAAAGGCACAAGAAAAAACCTACCTAGAGACTGCATATTACCTAGGTTACAGAGGGACCTTGGTTAAGAATGAAACAGCTAAATTATTTAGATTCTATTTTTATCAGTTGAAGTCATCTCCATGAAACTTCTTTCTTATTCCTAATACGTTTGACAGATAGACTTGGAGTAGACTAGTGAACTTCGACAGAGTACACTAGGGATATTCGGTGCTTAGAAGTTGACTTTTAATTAATAAAAGCTCATCTGAATTAAAAAATATATGAGATTGCTCAAGTCAGACATAAAATGTAACTATTTAGTCATGTTGATGGATGTGTGTATGTCTTAGGCTGGTTTCTCTGGAGAAGCAAAACCAGTGAAGTGTGTGTGTATGTATGTATATATATAGAGAGATTTATCTCAAGGAAATGGCTCACGTGGTTGTAGAGGGTGGCAAGTTCCAAGTCCATGGGTGAGACATCAGGCTAGAGGCTTCTGCTAACTCACATAGCTATAGGGGCTGATGAACTCAAGATTGACAGGCCAGACATCAGGCTGCTGGCTCACAGGCTGCAGAGGCTGATGAATCCCAAGATCGGCAGGTAAACTGCTAGCCTAAGTCCCAAAAACTAGAGGTCAGATGATGATGATCTGGATGCGGGATCCAGAGAGAGAGCCTTGCTAGAACATCCACTTACATACTGGAGGCAGACCACACCCCCAAGGAAACTCCCTTTCAACTGATTGGCTGCTGGTATCAGATCTCATCATGTATTTGATTACATCATTACCTAACTGCCAAACCACTGCAAATCATGGCCCAGCCAAGTTGACACACAACCTTAACTGTCACAATCCAACTATTGTCAACTTGGCACTTGTACACATCTCCTTAAACCATACACAAACTCTAAAATAAAGACAATTATAAAGTCATACTTGTGTCTAACATGATACAACTGACATGCACCCTATTTACATCTTATATTTTATAGGGGAAGAAAACAAAAATATTTAATGCACACATACAAGGAAGAAATACTAATAACAATTACCATCCTCATGTCTCAGCTGATCACATGGTTGTAGCTGGTATTTGGAACTACCTTTTTCCACCACCCATTCCGTATTCTCTTCTATCCTCAGCAAGCACCTAAGCTTGTTGTGGTTCTTTGCCTGTGTGGGATGACTCAAACCTTCATTCCTGAAGGGTCTGGGCCGCTAGTAGTTGTGTGGGAATTGGGTTTCTGTAGTTTTCCATTGACTTTAATCACAGGGCATAGTAGTACTAAGAGATGCCCCGAGTATTCCAGACATATTCTTCTTTACCTCCGTTATGTAATATCAATCTGATTTCCTCTTGGTAATCAGGATCAATCACACTAGCCGATGTGGTAACTTTCTTCTTTGCCTGTTGATCCAGACACATGAGGAACCCAAAGTGGGTGGGTGGTATTCTTAGCTTCCATTTCAGTTGGAATCAGTGATGCGTCTCCAGGTGTGAGCATTCCTCCCTTTGGAACTGAGACCTCTAGACCTGCAAAGCACAGAGCTGTGGGGACAGGAAGCAAAAAATCTTGTGAGAGAGTTACTAGGGGTAATAGTGAGTGGTGCCACTCCCATTTCCACCCCTTGATTCCTGGACCCATGAGTCCTGGGTATGGGAGAAACAGCACCATATATTGGATGCTGGCTTAGAGCATATACATCCTCCTGGAGAACTTTGCCCCAACCATGCAAGGTATTTCCACCTAGCAGGTGCTGTAATTGTGTCTTAGAAAACCATTCCATAGTTCTATGAAACAGCTGCTTCAAGATGATGGGGAACATGGTAAGACCAGTGCATTCCATGAGCATGGGCCCATTGCTGCACTTCATTTGCTGTGAAGTGAGTCCCTTGATATGAGGTGATGCTGTGTGGGATACTATGATGGTGAGTAAGGCATTCTGTAAATCCACAGATGATAGTTTTAGCAGAAGCATTGCATACAGGAAAGGCAAATCCATATACAGAGTAATATGTCTGTTCTAGTAAGAACAAAACGCTGCCTTTCACATGATGGAAGTGGTCCAATGCAATCAACCTGCCACCAGGTTGCTGGCTGATCACCTTGAGGAAGGGTGCCATATCAGAGACTCAAAGTTGATCTCTGCTGCTGGCAGATTGGGCACTGAACAGTGACTGTAGCCAAGTTGGCCTTGGTGAGTGGAAGTCCATGTTGCTAAGCCCATGTATAAACTCCACCCCTGTCATCATGGCCACTTTGTTCATGAGCCCGTTGGGCAATGACAGGAGTGTCTGGGGAAAGAGGATTACTGGTTTCCACAGAATACATCATCCTATCCACTTGATTGTTAAAATCTTCCTCTGCTGAGGTCACCCTTTGGTAAGCATTCACATGAGATACAAATATCTTCACTTCTTTGGCCCTTTCAGAGAGGTCTATCCACATACCTCTTCCTCATACCTCCTTGTCACCAATTTTCCAGTCATGTTCCTTCCAAGTCCCTGACCATCCAGCCAAACCATTGGGTACAGCCTATGAATCAGTATATAATTGCACATCTGACCACTTCTCCTTCCAAGCAAAGTGAACAACCAGGTGCACTGCTTGAAGTCCTGTCCATTGGGATGATTTCCCTTCACCACTGTCCTTCAGGGACGTCCCAGAAAGGGTCTGTAGTGCTGCCGCTGCCCACTTTTGAGAGGTGCCTGCATATCGCACAGAATCATCTGTAAACAAGGCATGAGTTTTCTCTTCCTCAGTCAATTGATTATAAGGAACATCCTATGATGCCATAGGTGCAGACTGGGAGAGGGCAGGTAATGTGACAGCAGTGGGCATTTGAGCCACTTCGTTATGCAACTTACTTGTGCCTTTAGGTCCTGCTTCGGCCTGATCTCGTATATACCACTTCCATTTAATGATGAAGTGCTGCTGTGCATGTCTGACTTTATGCCCAACACCCAATTTGTGATGAGCAGCTCAGGCCACATGATGACTTTGTGGCCCGTGGTTAAGCATTCTGTCTCTACCAAGGCCCAGTAACAAGCCAAAATCTGTTTCTCAAAAGGAGAGTAATTATATGCAGAGGATGGTAGGGATTTACTCCAAAATCCTAAGGATCTGTGCTGTGATTCATGATAGGAACATGCCAAAGACTCCAAACAGCATCCTTATCTGCTACTGGGACTTCAGGCACCATTGGATCAGCCAGATCATATGTCCCTAGTGGCAGAGCAGCTTGCACATTAGCCTGAACTGGTTGTAGAGTCTTCTCTTGTTCTGGGCCCCACCCAAAATTAGCAGCTTTTTGAGTCACTTGATAAATAGGCCAGAGTAACACACCCACAGGAGGGATATGTTGCCTCCAAAATCCAAAGAGGCCCACTAGGCGTTGTGCCTCCTTTTTAGTTGTGGGAGAAGCAAGATGCAATAACTTATCCTTCACTTTAGAAGGAATATCTTGACATGCCCCACATCACTGGACCACCAGAAATTTCACTGAGGCGGAAGGTGCCTGAATTTTTGTCAGATCAATTTCCCACCCTCTGGCATGCAAATGTTTTATCAATAAGTCCAGAATCATTGACACTTCTTCCTTACTTGGTCCAGTCAGCATAATGTCATCAATGTAGTGGACCAGTGTGACGTCTTGTGGAAGGGAGAAATGATTAAGTTTCCTGCAGACCAAATTATGACATACAGCTGCAGAGTTTATACACCGCTGAGTTAGGACACTGAAGGTATATTGCTGCCCTTGCCAGCTGAAGGCAAACTGCTTCTGGTGGTCCTTCAAAACTGGAATTGAGAAAAAGGCATTGGCCAGATCAATAGCTGCATACCAGGTACCAGGAGATGTATTAATATGTTCAAGCAATGATAGCACATCTGGAAGAGCAGCTGCAATTATAGTTACCACCTGGTTAACTTCTCGATAATCCACTGTCATTCTCCAAGATCCATCTGTTTTTTGCACAGGCCAGATAGGCGGGTCGAATGGGGCTGTGGTGGGAATCACCACCCCTGCATCCTTCTAGTCCTCAGTGGTGGCAATAATCTCTGCAATCCCTCCTGGAATGCAGTATTGCTTCTGGTTTCCTTTTTCCCTAGGCAGGGGAAGTTCTAATGATTTCTACTTGGCTTTTCCTACTGTAATAGCCCTTACTCCACTTGTCGGGGATCCTATGTGGGGTTTCTGCTAATTGCTGAGTCTGTCTATTCCAATTATGCATTCTAGAACTAGGGAAATCACTACAGGATGGGTTTGGGGACCCACTGGACCCACTGTGAGATGAACCTGAGCTAAGACTCTATTAATAACCTACCTCCATACACCCCCGTTCTGACTGGTGGGCCACAGTGACATTTTGGGTCTCCTGGAATTAGTGTAAATTCAGGCAGTATTCAGTAATCCCCAAAAAGTCTGATTATTTCCTTTTCCCCGATGAACAGTCACTCTCGTAAAAGACCATAGATCACTTTCAGGAAGGCTGGGAAAAAGATTAACACTATAAATTTTTGGCAGTGTATTGGGGTCCTTCTTCAAGGGGACCTGGCCTCCCTTTCATTCAGGGGGTTGTGGGTCTGTAAACTGGCTCAAGTCTGGGAACTGATTAAGGGTCCATGACTCTATCCTGACGATTCAAGTTAGATTGCCATTTATTTGACCTAGAATTTCTGCTTATACAAATCAAGTAAATATTAAGTAGATTTCCCATCTATTTCACTCCTAGGGACACCATGATTAAGTAGCCAATGCCATAAATCCATACAAGTTAGACTATTCTGATTACTGCTTTGACTCCACTGTCCATTACAGTAACCATACCCACCTTGTCTTTGTTGATTGAGTGCTGCCACTTGACCCCTAACACCACGGGGTCCAATCAGCTCCATTGTATTTAGATGTCTTCATTCAGTTAGGGCAGTTCCCACTGTCAAATATGACTCACATAAAATAGCAATCACAGTAGACTTCAAGGAAGCTCCTACTCCCTTTACAATTTGTTCCTCACTGTTGTGGTATAAGGTGTGTTCTCTGGGAACTCCATGTGTGGTTCAGTGGGTCTAACCTGATAAATCCACTCTAACATGCCAATTTCCCTAAGCCTTTGAATACCTTCTTCTACAGTGTACCAAGGCAGGTCTCGTACTTCAACTTAGTTTAATGTAGGCCACCTTTTAATATATGCTTCAGCAAACCGAGCAAATAAACTATTAGATCCTTTCCTATCTTCTCGAGCTGAAACATTAATGAAGAATCTGTGCTTAGTGGCCCATATCAATAAACTCACACTGATCCAATTTTATGTTCCTTGCACAATTATCCCACAACCTTAATAGTCATTCCCATGTATATTCCCCAGATTTCTGTTTGTACGTATTAGAAAAGTCAAGCAGTTCTTTTGGAGCATAGCTTACCTCCTCCTGAGTCACACTTTGTACTTCAGTTTTTGGGGCTTGCTGGGACTTTAGTTATAGGTCTAGAAGCAAAAATGGGTGGTGAGGATGTGTGCTGAGAACAATCAGCAATGCCTTTTAAGGCATCTGCCTCAGGCGATGCTCCAGGCAATGACTCAGATGTTTCCCCAGGGGATGACTCAGACAAAAGCTCTTCAGACACAGCTGGGTTAATTTCATTAGATGAGGGTGAAGAAGCTAATGATTTTACTGGGGAGGGTGGCTTAGCAGAAAAAAATGGAGTAATCTCTTCAGATGGGAGTGGGAGGGCTGATTTTGTTGGCAAAAGTGATTCAATGGAATTTAGGGGTTCAGTGTTCCCAGCTTCCTTACTATCTGCTCATATGTCCCCATCCCAAGTTTCAGGCTCCTATTCCTTCCCAATCAGTGCCCTCACTTTAACTTCAGCCACCACTCGAGGTTGGGAATTCAATTGGCATTGTAATTCAGCCACTCTTACAATAAGAGTCTGGGTTGGTTTTCGGCTATATCAGCTCTGTTACTACAAGAAGTAAAGCCTTCTATCAGGGCACAAGTGGAAACTTTGAGGTCATTTATGCGGTGCTTGAGCTTTGACTCTGAAGCCTTGAGCTTATCTCTTTCTTTCACCACTTGGTCTAACAAAAGTAGGACCAACCAACCACCTTCCTTATACTTCTTATTCTGACAAAATTGTAGAAAAGTATCAAACATGTGATCATCCAGAGCCTCACCTCTTGATACTGGATCTATTGGTGGTGATATTTTGTGTATTTCTATTGCTACCTCATGCCATGGGTTAGCAGTGCCTGTTTACTACTAGAAGCAGTCATCAACATCTTTAAGACTAACCAGACTTGAGAACCAATTTAGAAAACTCATCTTCAAAATTTTATATCTCTAGAACCACTGCTGGTACCAAATATCTTAGTCTGGGGTCTTTAAAGAAGCAAAACTAGTAAAGCATGTATATCTATGTTGTTGTTAGGTGCTATCGAGTTGGTTCCAACTCATAATGACCCTATGTACGACAGAACAAAACACTACCTGGTCCTGTGCCATCCTCACAATTGTTGTTATGCTTGAGCCCATTGTTGCAGCCACTGTATCCGTCCATCTCATTGAGGGTCTTCCTCTTTTTCACTGACCCTCTACTTTACCAAACATGATGTCCTTCTCCAGGGACTGATCCCTCCTGATAACGTGTTCAAAGTATGTGAGACATAACTCGCCATCCTTGCTTCTAAGGAGCATTCTGGTTGTACTTCTTCCAAGACAGATCCATTTTGTTCTTTTGGCAGTCCATGGTATATTCAATATTCTTCACCAACACCACAGTTCAAAGGCATCGATTTTTTTTTGGTCTTCCTTATTCATTGTCTAGCTTTTGCATGCATATGAGGTGATTGAAAACACCATGGCTTGGGTCAGGAGCACCTTAGTCTTCAAGATGACATCTTTGCTTTTTAACACTTTAAAGAGGTCCTTTGCAGCATATTTGCCTGATGCAATACATCTTTTAATTTCTTGACTGCTATTTCCATGAGTATTGATTGTTGATCCAAATAAAATGAAATCCTTAACAACTTCAATCTTTTCTCTGTTTATCATGATCTTGCTTATTGGTCCAGTTGTGAGGATTTTTGTTTTCTTTATGTTAAGGTGTAATCTATACTGAAGGCTGTGGTCTTTGATCTTCATCAGTAAGTGCTTCAAGTCGTCTTCACTTTCGGCAAGCAAGGCTGTGTCATCTGCATAACACAGGTTGTTAATGAGTCTCCCTCCAATCCTGATGCCGCGTTCTTCTTCATATAGTCCATCTTCTTGGATTATTTGCTCAGCATACATTTTGAATAACTATGGTGAAAGGATACAACCGTGTGTGTGTGTGTGTGTGTGTGTGTGTGTGTGGAGAGAGAGATTTATCTCAAGGAAATGGCTCACGTAGTTGATAGCTGTAGGGACTGATGAACCCAAGATCGGCAGGTTAGATAGCAGGCTACTGGCTCACAGCCTGCAGAGGCTGACTAATCCAAGATCAGCAGGCAAGACAGCAGACTGCTGGCTCACAGGCTGCAGAGGCTGATGAATCCCAAGATCAGCAGGTAAGCTGCTAGCTCAAGTCCCGATAACTGGAGGTTCGATGATGATGAGCCAGATACAGAATCCAGAGAGAGAGCCTTGCTGGAACATTCCATTTATATACTGAAGGCAGGCCACACCCCCAAGGAAATTCCCTTTCAACTGATTGGCTACTCATAGAAATCTCATCATGGAGTTAATTACATTATTACATAACTGCAAAACCACTGAGAATCATGGCCCAGCCAAGTTGACACACAACCATAACCATCACAGTGTAGTAATAAAAAAATCCAAACTACAGGGAGAGTTGTGATTCCCCAGACCAAACCAAGATGTTTGGAAAGGAGAGGCAGGCTCACAGAGCTTGGTGTGTAGCTTTGGCAAAGTTACAGATGTTGAATTTAATTTTGGAAATGCTAAGTTTTGGGTACATGTACAAATAGCCAGACCTGTAAGCATATGTTAACATAGGATTGGATTGCAGACAAAAAGAGCTGATAATGTAAATTTTAGAGACAGACACATAGAAGTGATAGGTGAACTCACAGGTGAAAAGTATCACATCAGCTATTGAATGGAAAGAGAGAGGCCGAAGGTCAAAGAAGTTAGCAGTAGAGTTGGGTGTGTAAGAATGGACACAGAAAGAGGGGAGAAGTATCCATTGATGGAGAATCAGGGGAGAACAATGTCATGGCCTGGGATGGAAAGAGCTTTAAGCATGAGAAGATGATCAGCAGGGTCAAGTGCCACCACAATGTCAAGGAAAGGTGGACTGAGAACTATCCTTTGTGTGTTCAGGAGGGAGAGTACTGGTAATACCTGACAGGATAACTTGACTTTTAGTGTAACATGTTACAAATGGAAGATGAATTATAGAAAAGAATAGATAGGAAGTAGCAGGTCCAGAGAGAAGGCATAGATGGTCATAAATTCTAGGAATGAGGTTCCAAAGAAGAAGACAAATATGATGACCAGAATAAGTAGGAGGTTGGGGAAACCTAAATGTGCCTGAAAACCAAGAATAGGAATTTCCTTGATTATTTTGATAAATAGCACAAAGATTTTTTTTTTTAGAAAACTAAAACTTCAGATAATATAAGTGTAAAAGGAGCTTATTTAGTCACTAATTCTTCATATTTGTAGGACATTAGTTTATACATCACCATTAATGAGTTGTGCTTATATAAAATAAGTAAGATGCAAGTCATGAAACAGGGAATGCTACTTGCTCCCTTTTCTGAAGTCTATTGTACATACTTCTCTACCACCTTCTTTGCTGCTTTGTCAGCCATATGTGTACATGGACCAAGTAACTGTTTTTGTTTATTTATTTAAATTTTGCATTAGGTAAAAGTTTACAGAGCAAATTAGATTCCCATTCGATAGTTTGTACATAAAGTGTTTCATGGCCTTTGTTTCATTCCTCACAATGTGTCAGCATTCTCCTCATTTCTGCCCTGGGTTCACCGTTTCCTTTTGTTCTGATCTTTTAACCCCTCCCTGACTTCTCATCTTTCATTTTGGGCAAATATTGCCATTTTGATCTCATCTAATTGATTGTTGTTAGGAACATGTTCCTCTCAGGTGCTATTTTTTATTTATGGGCCTATCTATTGTTTAGCTGAAAGGTAGTCTCTGGGAATGGCTTCAGTTCTAGATCAGATGGGTGTCTTAGAGCCATAGTCTCAGGGGTTCCTGCAGTCTCTGTCAGACCAGTAAGTCTGGTCTTTTTTGTGAATTTGATTATTTTACTACATTTTTCTCCTGATCTGTCCAGGACCTCTGTTGTGATCCCATTCAGAGCAATTGGTAGTGGTAGCTGGGCACCATCTAGTTTTTCTGGTCTCAGGGTCATATAGTCTGTGTTTCATGTGGTCCATTGGTCCTTTGAACTAATTGCTCCCTTGAGTCTCTGGTTTTCTTCACTCTCCTTTGTTCTGGAAGGGAAGAGAACAATAGTTATATCTTAGATGGCTGCTCACAAGTTTTTAACACCCCAGATGCTACTCACTGTAGGGTGTTATTGTTTATTTATGGGTCTGTCTACTGTTTAGCTGAAAGGTGGTCAGTAGGATGCAGAACATTGTCTTTATGAACTATGTTGTGCCAATTGACATAGTTGTCCCCGGAGCCTATGGTCCTTTGCCTTTGAGCCTAGGAACTTCACCCTGTGAGGTGTTTGCTTATGCCTAAGAAGTTTTCCTGACTGTGCCCCTTATGTACTCTATTGTCTATATTAATATATGAGGAGCACCTACAGTCATGTATGTAGATTTCCACCACCAAACCTGTATATGCCAGTGGGTGTGCTCCCTTACACCCTCCCATACCTCTTGGCATATCTATCTTCCTATGTATTTGTAGATTATTGTTTGTTAATACTATTTTTGCAGGATTGCCTATGCTATAGTACTTACTGTAGCTGCCTTTTATTCTTGTGTTCCTCTCAGTGTCCTCTGATTTGGTCATGTTGTGCTGACTTCTCCCATATTGTATATTGCCTTTCCCTTTACCAATATTAACACGTGTCTTCTATCTATTTGGTAATTTTCTCCCATCTCTGGCAACCATCAAAGAATGTTCTTCCTTTCTTTCTTTTTCTTTGTGTAAACATTTTGTTTACTTTGTAATGGTGCTCTCATACAATATTTGTCCTTTTGTCATTGACTTATTTCACTCAGCATAATGTCCTACAAATTCATCTATGTTGTGAGATGTTTCTCGGATTCATCATTACTCCTTATCGTTGTGTAGTATTTCATTGTGTGTATTTACCACAGTTTGTTTATCTATTCATATGTTGATGGGCACCTAGGTTGTTTCCATCTTTTTGCTATTGTGAATAATGCTGCAATGAATATGGGTGTGCATGTCTATTCACGTGATGGCTCTTATTTCTCTAGGATATATTCCTAGGAGTGGGATTGCTGAATTATATGGTATTTATATTTCTAGCTTTTTGAGGAAGTGCCATACCATTTTCCATAGTGGTTGTGCCATTTTACATTCCCACCAGTGGTATATAAGAGTTCCAGTCTCCTCATAATCTTGCCAACATTTATTTTTTTTTGTTTTTTTGATTAGTGCCAGTAATGTCAGGGTGAGATGGTATCTTATTGTAGTTTTGACTTGCATCTCTCTAATTGCTAATGGAGGCCCTAGTGGCACAGTGGTTAAGAGCTGTGGCTGTAAACCAAAAAGTCGGCAGTTTGAGTCCACCTTGGAAACCCTATGGAGCAGTTTTACTGTCTTGTAGTGTTTCTATGAGTTAGAATCAACTCGATGGCAACTGTTTGGGGTTTTTTTGTTTGTTTGTTTAATTGCTAATGATCACAAGCATTTCTTCATATGTTTGTTAGCTACATGAATGTCTTCTTTGGTGAAGTGGTTGTTCATATTCTTTGCCCATTTTTAAATTGGATTGTTTGTTTTATTGTTGAGGTGTTGAAGTTTTCTATAAATTTTAGAGATTAGACCCTTGTTGGCTATGTCATAGCCAAAATTGTTTTCCCAGTCTGTAGGTTCTCTTTTGACTTTTATGGAGAAGTCTTTTGTTGAGCATAAGTGTTTAATTTTTGGGAGGTCCAATTTATCTTGTTTATCTTCTGCTGTGTGTGCATTTTTAGTTATGTTTGGTATTCTATTTATGCCATGTATTAGGACCCATAGTGTTGTCCCTATTTTTTCTTCCATGATCTTTAGAGTTTTAGATTTTGTATTTAGATCTTACCCCGCTGGCACAGTGGTTAAGAATTTGGCTGCTAACCAAAAAGGTTGGTGGTTCAAATCCACCAGTCGCTCCTTGGAAACCTTCTGGGACAGTTCTACTCTACTACAGGGTTGCTATGAGTCAGAATCAACCTGATGGCAATGGGTTTTGTTTTTGTTTTGTTTTCGTTTATTTGTTTGTTTGTTTTGGTTTTGGTCTATCTTGAGTTCGTTTTTGTGTATGGTGTGAGAAATGATACAGTTTTCATTTTTCTACAGATAGATATCCAGTTTTGCCAGCACCATTTGTCGAAGAGACTACCTCTTCCCCATTCAATGGACTTTGGCCCTCTTTCAAAAATCAGTTATCCATAGGTAGATAGATTTATGTCTGGGTTCTCAATTCTTTTCCATTCGTCTATGTGTCTGTCATTGTACAAGTACCAGGCTGTTTTGACTACTGTGGCGATATAGTAGTTTCTGAGATCAGGTAGTGTGAGGCCTCCTACTTTGTTCTTCTTCTTCAATAATACTTCACTTATCTGGGGCCTCTTTCCTTTCCATATTAAGTTGGAGATTAGTTTTTCCATCTCGTTAAAGACTGCTGTTGGAATTTGGATGGGGATTGCATTAGAATCTATAGATCACTTTGGATAGTATTGAAATTTTCACAGTGTTGAGTCTTCCTATCCATGAGCATAGTATGTTTTTCCATTTATGTAGGTCCCTTTTGATTTCTTGCAGTAGTGTTTTGTAGTTTTCTTTATATAGGTCTTTTATGTTCCTGGTTAGATTTATTCCCAAGTATTTTATCTTTTGAAGGGGCTATTGTAAATGTTATTGTTTTCCTGACTTCTTTTTAAAGTTCTCTTCGTTGCTATAGAGGAATCAAATGGATTCTTTTATGTTGATCTTGTATCCTGCCCTTTGCTGAATCCTTCTATTAGTTCCAGTAGTTTTCTTGTGGAATCTTTGGTATTTTCTACATATAGGATCATATCATCTACAAATAGGGATAGTTTTACTTCTTCCTTACCAATCTGTATACCCTTTATTTCCTTTTCTTGCCTTATTTCTCTAGCTAGGACTTCCAGTACAATGCTGAATAAGAGTGGTGATAAAGGGCATCCTTCTCTGGTTCCCATTTGCAAGGGAAATGCTTTCAGTCTCTGTTTGAGGAGAATAATGTTTGTTTTTATTTTGTTAGTTTCATTGGTTTCCTACATATAACAATAATACATGTTTATTGTAAAAATGTTACCCAGTACAGAAAAGTTTAAAGAATATTTTTTAATTCCATGAAATACTATTCAGAGATAACTCATATTATTATTTTGATAAACCTCCTTCCAAATCTCTTTCTATGCCTAAATACATAGATGATATTTTATATTAAAGAGATCACACTATAAATATGGTTTTGTACCTGCTTTTGTGCATCTAGTTATATGTTCCAGACATTTTCTATGTCAATGAATATAGATATATACCACCCTTTTAGAATGGCATGCACTGTGTGAAGGTACCATAATTAAATTAAGCCATCTCCTATTGCTGGATATTCAGACTCTCTCCAATTTTTCTGGTTTAAGCAGGACTGCTATGAACATACCTGTGGGTACATTTTTCTTTTTTTATTGTACTTTAGATGAAGGTTTACAGAACAAAGTAGCTTCTTATTAAACAGTTAGCACACATATTGTTTTATGACATTAGTTAACAACCCCATTACATGTCAACACGCTCCCTTCTGGACCTTGGGTTCCCTATTACCAGCTTTCCTGTCCCCTCCTGCCTTCTAGTCCTTGCCCCTGGGCTGGTGTGCCCCTTCAGTCTCATTTTGTTTTATGAGCCTGTCTAATCTTTGACTGAAGGGTGAACCTCAGGAGTGATTTCAGAGCTAAAACGCTGTCCAGGGGCCATACTCTGGGGTTTTCTCCAGCCTCTGTCAGGCCAGTAAGTCTCGTCTTTTTTTGTGAGTTAGAATTTTGTTCTACATTTCCTGTGGGTACATTTTTATGTACTTGCCTAGTTGATTGCCATCTTTAGATAATTTCTTGGAATTGGAATTGTGGGTCAAAAGCTATGCATATTTTATATTATGATACATATTGCCAAGTGCCCTTCAGAAATGCTGCACCAATTATATTCCTACTAATATCCCATATTAGTACCCAGAAATTACTTTTAAATGTCTTAATTTTTTTTCATCTTCATTTGGGCACATTGCATCACTTATAAAATAAAGAGGCTGAAATACATCAGCAATTCTTAAACTCTTTAAAGTCTTTGAACTATCTGAGATTTTGTGAATGTTGGAATACCTGCTTTCTAGAAAAAGACATATGTGCAAAAACACAAAAATTTTGGGTTATAGTGTTAGTGAAGAATATTGACTATACCATGGAGTGCCAGAAGAATGAAGAAATCTCTCTTGGAAGAAGTACAGCCAGAATGCTACTTAGAAGTAAGGATGGCAAGGCTTCATCTCACATACTTTGAACATATTATCAGGAGGGACCAGTCCTGGAGAAGGACGTCATGCTTGATAAAGTAAAGGGTCAGGGAAAGAGAATAAGACCCTCAAAAGATGAATTGACACCATGGCTACAACAATGGGCTCAAACATAGCAACAACAATTTTGAGGATGGCGCAGGATCAGGCAGTGTTTTGTTCTGTTGTACATAGGGTCACTGTGAGTCAGAACCAACTCGACAGCACTAACAGCAACAGCAATATTAATGTGAATTCACAGATCCCTTGATATCAGTTCACAGACTCTTTAGGACTTCATTCCATGAATCTAGGTGAAGAATCTCTAAATGAGGTGATTTTAAAATTGTTTTCTTCTTTCAACAATAACACATATATCGTGTACACACGTCATACACATATATCACACACTCGTGTACGCAAAATTTTTTTTATTGTACTTTAAGTGAAAGTTTACAATTCAAGTTAGTCTTTCATAAAAAAATTTATACATACACTGCTGTGTGACCCTAATTGCTCTCCCTATACTGTGACAGCACACTCCTCCTTTCCACCCCAGATTTCCCGTGTCCATTCAACCAGCTCCTGACCCTCTCTGCCTTCTCATCTCACCTCCGGACAGGAGCCACCCATTTAGTCTCATGTATCTACTTGAGCTAAGAAGCACACTCTTCATGAGTATCATTTTATGTCCCATAGTCTAGTCTAATCTTTGTCTGAAGAGTTGGCCTTGGGAATGGTTTTAGTTCTGGGTTGACAGAAAGTCTGAGGGCTATGCTTTCTGGGGTTCCTCCAATCTCAGCCAGACCATTAAGTCTGTTTTTTAACTAGAATTTGAGTTCTGCACCCCACTTTTCTCCTGCTCCATCAGGGACTCTCTGTTGTGTACACACAATTTTAATGTGTATTTTGACTAAATTGGTAGAGATACAGCTGCTTGATATAGAACCTAGTCTCATTATGACCTGTGAAACCACTTGACTGTACATAGCTACTGAAATCGAGTGTTTCTCTTTACTTCAGGTTCTTCAATGGCGAGCCCACCAGGAAGAGGTAGCAAGACTAGAAATGGATATTGTTGTCAGAAGAAGAGAAAAGGAAAAGGAGAAAGAGAAACTGTGGAAGAAGAAGGAATTATTGCAAAGAGAGGAGAAGAAAGAAAAAGTATAAAATTTGCTATTGATATGAATGAATGTTTAATGAATTGATTGAATTTTGATTGATCTTGATGTTTGGCACAAATTCTCATAGTCAGTTCTTAGAAAGATTCAGAGGGATAGTGGAGTTTGCTTTAGTTTATTTGAGGTCAAAAGATTTGTGAACATGGAGGAGAACCCACTTTGTTGACCTGTACAAGTCCAGATGATTGTGATTAGAAGAGATGAAGCAGGTAAAAAGGGCAGGGTTTTTGACTGTTGTTAAGTCTTGTACTAAGCAGGAACATGGCAAAGACCAAAGGGTACTGGGATAACATTTTAGTTGATAGCAGTGCAGCAAATGATTGTCAAAAGATATCCTTCTGGCAATATACATTGTACTAGGGCAAGTGCACTTCATGGAACACCAAAAGGCTCTTTAGAAAATTTCCTCGATTTAATGTTTGTTAGATTGTCTTGCTTTTCATTTACTGATATGAATTCATCATTCCACTTTTGAGCAAATATTTGGTTGTCAGCCTCCAAAATATTCATGAAAACATTTACTAACAGCTTTAAAAATGATTGTTGATAACCTGTGGAAGATAGAACACATTTGAGGGGAGATTTATATATATTAAATTAAGCCATCTCCTATTGCTAGGCATTTAGACTCTTTCTAATTTTTCTGTTTTAAACATGTATATTATTCATGATATATGGTATTTATCATATAATATATGGTCTATATATTATTTACAATATATGGTATTTGTTTAGGCATTTTTGCTTGTTTCCATAACAAAAATTATACAATTTGCTGTAAAAATATTTTTAAATATTTCGTGTGATTTTTAAATCTATTTTTATGGAATTGCTGCCTTCTGTGGAAATAGTTCCCAAAAAGGCAATTTATGATCAACCTCATAATACAATGAAAGAAACTCCCATTAACCTATACACCTGTATTTGATCTGTGTGATATACAAAAATGTTTTGTTTTGAAAAGCTGCTTAAAATGCTAAGGATAACAAATTAATTCATAGTCCTTGGTAGACAAATTTTTCATTTTTGTGAGCATGATTGACACTTTGGATTATCTCACTAACCAGGTCTGTGCAGCCCTTGTCTAGAAGTTGTCCTTTAAAAGAGAAAATGTAGGGGAAAAAGACACCATGGATTTTCTAGCTATAAGCCAATTTTCTGCATTTTATTATACCTCACTTGTCATAGTTCTTGATTTGTTTTGTGCTTTTTAATCAGCAAATTGGTATAGAGGCAGTATATGGAAAACAACATACGTAGAAGTTATATGATCATTTGACAAAGTCAGGTGCTGAGAAGATATAATTCACAAATTTTATATTTTTTAATCAAGAAGGGATTCTATTTCCACTTCTAAGGGAATAAGTTGGGTGGTTTCATTAAGACACTATCAAGAGAGTTGACGGTTAAAACGAATAATTGAACATACCTCAGAAACTCATAAATATATATCATTTTTCAAATAATGTAAGTGAACTATATATTTCTGGGCGGAACTTACCAATTATTTACTGTTATTAAAGTACAGTGTTGGAAAAGCATATTCCTATAGTTTCATCATCTACTTGGGCCCCCTCATGGCATTGTCTTTCTATAAGTTAATACCCATGAAGAGTATTTTATTTTTAAGCATTTGTTTACATGTGGTATTCTTAAATGCCATATAAAGAAATTTAGATGCAGTTCCACTTTCTGAGTGTTTACTAAGAAAATGAAAAAATATACAAAATAAATAACTCAAGTACTGAGAATGGGAGTAAATACATTTAATTATGAACATTAAATTTGGAATTGGCATGGTTAGATAGGAGAGGACTGAGGGGCATTGCTAGCTTTTTTTGGCAGTCTGAAAGATTTCCAGAAGTGAGGAAAAGGCATTTGGAAAGATAGTGATCTCTTGAGCTTGCCGATGGAAGTGACCTTTGGCTTCATAAACACCTCAAAAGAACCTAGGAGTGTAATGGAGGGATAATTAGGCAGTTATAATGGCAAAGATGATCAAAGGGCTAACCCAAGTGCAGCTTAAAACAAGAAGGCACTTAACACCTGAAATAATGAAGGCTGGAAAATTTTTCAACATAACTAATTGTATGTATGGGGAAATTGACCTTAAATATGTTGTTGTCGTTAGTTGCTGTCGAGTCTATTCCAACTCATGTGTGGAGTAGAACTGCTCCATAGGGTTTTCAATGCTGTGACCTTTAGAAGCAGATAACCAGGTCTGTCTTCTGAGGTGCTCTCCACATTTTAGAATGCAAGATTGGAACTATACCTATGAGTACTAAAGAAGTAAATTTAGAAAGATATCAAAAACTGCATACCTAACGTGTTTTTTTGGCCCTGAGTTACATTTTACTAAGCTGTATGTAGGCATTACTTCACGGTCCAACACTTAACAATGAGGGACATGGTAAGAAATGCCCTATTAAATGTGTTGTTTTATTTATATAGAGTATAGAGGGCATTACACTGTTTTGGAAAGCTCTAAGTCAAGTTCACGACCAATCTCTAGCAATTGTATAGGACTAAGACATATGATTTATTTTATTTAAAAAACAACTTTAAGAATATTTTTAAAAAATATAAAGATTGATGTAATAAACACATTAGAACCCATCACCCAGCATTGAAAATCTTAATATTTTTCACTTTTAAATTTAAATGAAGTAGAATATTACAGATAAAATTGAGGTCCTCTTTTGATGCTTTTCCCAGTACCATTTCCTTTATTTCTTCCCTACAAGTAGTCCTAATCATGAATTTTGTTTCTATCCTTCCAGGACTTCTGATATTGATTTTAATATGTAGTGTGTGGTTTTAAATTTTTTCATGAATACTATCATAATGTATCATTTTGCAACATGTACTTTTTCATTCAACCTTATGTTTTGGAGATATGCCCATGTTAATACATTTAGACCTAGTTCACTCCTTTTAACTTCTATATAGTATTCCATTGTAGAAATAGACTACCATTCATTTTATCATTTTCTTAGTGGATGACATATGAGTTTCCAAAGTTTTCCTCTTGCAAATGTTGCTGCAGCATCCCCTGTACATGCCTCCTGGTGTGTGTGTGCAGGGCTTTCTCTAGGGTGCACCTAGAAGGGGAATTGCTGGGTTTTCATACTTCTAAATTTATAAGACATTTTTGGTTTTATAAGATATTACAACTTTGCTTTTTGATTTTTCTCAGTCCGATGAATCTGAGAAGCGTATCATTAATGTCTTAATTTGTATTCCCCTGATTACTTGTGAGATTGAAATCTTTTCATGCATACTGGACAGTTTTGTTCCTCAGCGAATTGCTTGTTCACACTTTTTGTCCATTTTTCTATTTTTTAATTAATTTGTAGAAGTTCTTTATAAATTTTAGATACTGTTTCTTTTTGTCAGTCATATGGGTTGCAAATATTTTCTTCCAGCTGGTCATTTTCCTTTTAATTTTGCTTGTTGTGTCTTTCGTTTCACAGAAGTTAAGTTTTTCAAGTAGTCAAACGTTAATTTTTTTCCTCTATGAATTTTGCCTCATATGTATCATTTAAGAAAACATTGACTACTCTGAGGTCATAAAGTATTCTCATATATTTGGGAAAGTGCAGTAGCTATCAGAATATAGAGGCGGTATTCAAAATACTTGGAGCAGGCATGAATGAGAGATATTCATTATAGCTTTATCTCAGTTTCCTTGTTATTGATATATTGAATTTTAATTCCATGTTGATTCTAACTCCTTCCTCAATTTTGATTGTTTATTTTAAATGCCTATTTGTATTTACCATCATGCTAACAAGTTCTTTTATTCAATATTGCTTCTTGTACCATCTTTCCTTGTAGATTCAGTTTCCATGTTGGAAAAACATGATTTAGCAGTTCCTTCAGATATGGTCAGTAAATTGTAAAACTCTCTTAGTCTTTGTATATCAGAAAATGTCTTTATTGTGTTTTTACTATTAGATGATTAATTACTTGTGCATACAATTCCAGGCTGATTTTTTTTTTCCTTGAGGGAAAATTCACATGACATAAAATTAACCATTTTAAATTGAGCAATTCAATGATATTTAGGGTATTCACAGTCCTGTTGCAACCACCACCTCTATCTAGTTTCAAAACATTTTCATCACCCCAAAGTAAAACTCCTACCCATTAAGCAGTCAATCCCAATTCTACCCTTTCCCCAGCCCTGGAAACCCCCAATCCACTTTCTGTGTCTATGGATTTACCTATTCTATATATTTCATATAAACAGAATTGTGTATGACCTTTTCACTCTAGTTTCCTTCAGTTAGCATAATATTTTGAGATTCGTCCACCTTGTATCAGTATTTTATTCTTTTTTATGGTTGAATAAGATTCCGTTGTATGTATATACCATAACGTGTTCAACCATTTATCCACTGATGAACATGTGGGTTGTTTCCACCTTTTGGCTATTGTAAATAGTGCTGCTATGAACATTGTGTACAAATATTTGTTTGAGTACCTGTTTTCAGTTATTTTGGGTATATACCTAGATTTGAAATATTTTAACTAGATGGTAATTCTATGCTTAACATTTTGAGAAACCGCTAAGCTGTTTTCCATAGCAGCTATACTATTCCCACAACAATGTATGAGTGTTCCCATTCCTCCACATCCTTGTCAACACTTATAAGTTTCCTAGTTTTTGTTTTGTTTTGTGAATCTAGCCATCCTAGTGTGTATGAAGTCATATCTCATTTGGGGTTTAATTTGCTTTTCCCTAATGACTAATGATATTGAGCATATTTTTATGTGCTTGTTGGTCATTTGTATATCTTCTTTGGAGAAATGTCTATTCAAGTCTTTTGCCCATTTTTAAATTGGGTCTTTGTCTTTATGTTTTTGAGTTGTAAGAGTTCTTTACCCTTATCAGATATACAATTTGCAAACATTATCTTCCATTCTCTAGGTTGTCTTTTTACTTTCTTGATAAAATTCTTTGATGCACAAAGTTTTTAATTTGATGAAGTACAATTTATCTATTTTTTTCTTTAATTGACTGTGGTTTTGGCGACATATCTAAGAATCCATTGCCAAATTCAAGGTCATGAAAATTTACTCCTATATTTTCTTCTAAGAGATACAATTTTAGCTCTTATACTTAGGTTGTTGACCAGTTTTGAGTTGATTGTCATATATGGTGTGAAGTAGGTGTCCAACTTTATTGATTTGTAATGTGAATATCCAGTTATTCCAGTGCCATTTGTTGAAGAGACTATTCTTTCCCTATTGAACGGTCTTTGTACACTTCTCAAAAAACAATGGCTATAGATGTATACATTTATTTTTTGGACTCTCAATTCTATTCCATTGGTCTAAATGTCTATCCTTACCTCAGTATCACAGTGTTTTTATTACTGTATTTTTGTAGTAAGTTTTGAAATTAGAGAGTGTGAATTCTCCAACTTTGCCCTTTTTTTTCAAGATTGTTTTGGCCATTTAGGGCCCCTTGCAATTCCATGTAAATCTGAAGATTAGCTTTTCCATTTCTGCAAAATAGTCTGCTGGCATTCTGATAGGCTTATGTTGAATCTATACATCACTGGGTAGTATTGACATCTTAAGAATATTAAGTCTTTCAATCCATGAACATGGAGTATCTTTCTATTTATTTAGGTCTTCTTTAATTTCTTTCAGCAGTTTTATAGTTTTCAGTGTACAAGTGTTTCATCTCCTTGGTTAAATTTTTCCTAGGTATTTTATTTTTTTAGATGCTATTGTGAATAGAACTGTTTTCTTTATTACCTTTTCAGATTGTTCATTGCTGATGTATAGAAATATAATGTTTTTGTGTTAATCTTGTACCCTGCAACTTTTCTGAATTCATTTATTGCTGTAATAGTTTTTTTGTGTGTATTCTTTGGGGTTTTCTATATATAGGATCATGCCATCTATGAATAGAGGTAGTTTTACTTCTTCCTTTCCAATTCAGATGCCATTTATTTTGTTTTCTGCCTAATTGCTCTGGTTAGAACTTCCAGTACAATGTTGAATGCCAGTCGTAAAAGAAGGCATCCCTCTGGAGTTCAGGAATCAGTCTTTCTGTAGGAATGCAGGTTGCTGCTTCTTTAAGACTGCTGCTGAGCCAGGGAATGAATAAGTCACAGGCAA
Organism: Dugong dugon; assembly: GCA_030035585.1. Lineage (NCBI taxonomy): Eukaryota > Metazoa > Chordata > Mammalia > Sirenia > Dugongidae > Dugong > Dugong dugon. The sequence continues at coordinate 119,128,799 of CM057461.1, read as the reverse complement.
ATAGAAAATTCCACAAAGCTTTTCTTCCAACTTGATATCAACTTTTTCTTGATTCACTGTTTGCTTGGTTGCTGTGAACCTTTGACTGGTTTTCAAAGTTCTGAAAAAAGTCAATTCTGCCAGTTTCTGCTCGTTTTTTGGTGTTTCTGTGGGAGGGTGGGAGCACAGAGCTGCTTATATACCTACCTTGCAGACATCACTCTTCAGTTTTCGTTGTTTTATCTCAAGACTCAAGGAAAGTTTTGATTAATAAGTTATGTGAAATTGGTAATTTTTCAAAAGCATCTCTCCACTTTAGAAGTAATTGTCATGATAAAATTAAAAAGCGACGTCTTTCCATAATCTGTTCCTAGGCGCCATTGTAAGAAACAAAATTGCTGTACTCGATGGACCTTAAAATGCCTGATGTGTAATATTGGTCCCAGCACCACCATTTCACTATATGTGACTTTTTTGGTGGCATAGATAACGTAAAAATTGGCCTACATCATAAAGTTTTAGGAGATTTTGTTGCTGCACTATGCCTAGAGTTCCATGGGAAGCAAGGCAAAGGTAGTTCCAGACTAGCTCCCAAAATGGTGATTCGAAGAAAGGCTCACATCAAAAGGAGACTTATCCCTTCTCTGGCCTAGCATTTCACAATTCTTTCCCAATTTTAGCCAATGCCTAATCCAACAATGCACTGCATTGTATGATTGGGGGTAGGGAGTATTATCAGGAAACCCAAGATACTTTCATGGCTGTGTGACCATCAGCCTTACCTCAGGTGTTTCTGGGGAGGGATCTATCATTTTGTGAGCTCTCAGTCCCTGTGACCCAGGCTTCAGTAGAATGTTGGCACTTGTGTGCTCCACTGTGTCCTCAGGTGATCAGGAAAATACCCAGAATTTCCTACATCATACAGACAACCAGGGAAAAAGAGAGGTGCCTAAAACAAAAGGGGATAGGCTATCATAAACAGAATGCAGGTTAGAGGGCTGTAACAGTGCTTCTTCTCAGAAGACTTAAGAAGTCTGTGCTTAGGAGGGAACCCAGAATATCTCCCCAAAGCAGATCAAAGTCATTCTTCCAGTGTGGGAGTCATGGGTCCTTTTGAGAGTAATTATTGTAGCATTGTGAGAAAGCTCTCAGGGGGGATTACCTGAATGAGGAAGCCTTTTGACTTGGAAGTAGCAGAGTATTCATCAGGGAATGTTCAATCCAGGGACTTTAAAATTCTACCTGCCTTACAGAGATCTGTCTAAAAGCTCTCTTAAAGCCCTACTCTCCTCGAAAGAGCAGACAACATAATTTGTCCTTTCAATAATGTGATGGCTTGGAGGTGATCACTGTAAATATCTTTGGGCACTAGCTTGCAACATCTGCAAACAGATGGAGCCTTTTAGGAACACCATGCTGTAAGGGAGTTGCTGAACTGGTTTTGTCCACTCAGAGCCTAACAGAGTTTTGATTCAGTTTTATGTATCAATTCCTGGAAAGTTCTTTAGCTTGGAACTTTACAATGAACAACAAATGATTAGTTAAGAATGACTGAACCCACATTCTGAAATGGGAATATTTTACTATATATAAATTTAGCCATCATTAATTTGTAAAGTAAGCTACAAAGTAAGGTTCTGAGAAACATCAAGAAGCTGGTGAGACCCCTTGGTTCAGGATGACTCTGAGCCAGACTAGTTCTGTTCCTCTCAGATTCTGCTGACCCTTTTATCTGCTCTGATCTATTCTTGTCCTATACTGGTTTGCACTGGAAGATGACTCTTGTTTTTGTTTCGTTTTTTGACACTTATTCTCCAGTCTGTACTTATAAATTTGCAATGAACTCTACAAAATGTTACCTGTCTGCTCATTAACAGGAGGATGGCTTCCCTCTGATTATATGGTGCTGAGATTCTGCTTGTCTCTTGTTAGGTTCTCAGGGACCTCTTTCAGGTACTGCATTCTGAGCTGCATGGTGACGTTTTGCTCTCTTTTCCGAGGTAACTGCCACTACTTGGTAGTGATCCAACTTGAAATTCAGGCTACCCTCTTGTGAAATTCTTCTGCAAGCCCATTAAACATGATCTCTCTTTCCCCTCTCCCCACCCCACCCAGCTCTGTGTGTATCTGTATGCACGTTCCATTTAGCCACTTTAAGTCAATTGTTGTATGGATGACACATATATCAGCTTTATCATGAAATCTCTTCTCCAGTGTTCTTATTCTAATAATACACCTATCCACAGAGTTAAGAGTCGGAAAAGGGTAGCCACAGAAGAATGATTGAAAAAAAAATTCCAAACTTTAAACTCGGCTTCATTAGGATTGTTGAGGATTTAAAGGAAACAATAAATAACACCCTGTTTTAGGCAGGCTTCTAAGATTGCCCCAAGATTCCCTGCCCCCTGGGTATAGACACCATGTGTAATCACTGGGACTGTGAATATGATGACTTTTTCTCTCATGATTAGGTTATATTACACGCACAGTTGACCTGGGTTTAGAATCCCAGCACTGCAACTTATTAACCATGTGGACTTGGAGGGAGTTATACTCTATCTTTCAATTTCAGGCTTCTGTTTGTAAAATGTCGATAATGCGTTTGAAGCTCTTAGTACATGCCTGGCACCTAGAGAGAACTCTATAAATTACATTGTTATAATTGTTGATATTGTTATTATTGTTTCCCCACTGGAATGGGAGAGCAGGAGGCTAGAAAAATATGGTAAAATCAAACAGCAGGGCAGGTGAATGAGATAAAGATAATGATTAGAGACCATAGTTTTAAGGCTGGTTCAAAACCGGTCTCATGAACACAGTTCTTCTTCTGTTTGACTAGTTACTCTTCACCTGGCAAAGAAATGTATCTAAAGTGGCAGAAGTCTACAAACAGTAGCAAATGTCTAACCTTTTGAAAGTTCTAGTATGATGAAATTTTCTAATCACAACATAGGGCGTGCAGAAATCGTTATTTACCTTAAACCAAAGGATCATTGACTCGTTAGTACTTCCCGTGGTTTTAGGTGGCAGTCGTCACCAAAATAGACCGTAGATTCATCACCCTAGACAGTTCAACAAATAAAACATACAACATTCTTCATCAGTTTCATGACTTGCTGCTTTATTGTAAGTTATGCACATAATCCTTCTTATTTTGAAATTCCAAAGTCATCTTTCAGAAAATACTGTAACTCAGTGAATTGCCTTTATTTTTTCAGTAAGCAGTGGCACGGATACTTTCTAGCTCATAGTATTGGGTAACATTTGTTTTCCTTCCATTGCATTCATCTACACATAGAATGATGAGCCCTGGTGGTGCAGTGGTGAAGCGCTCGGCTGCTAACCAGAAGGTTGACGGTTTGAACCCACCAGCCGTTCTGTGGAAGAAAGATGTGGCAATCTGCTTCCGTATAGTCTTGAAAACGCTATGGGGCAGCTCTACCCTGTCCCATAGGGTCACTATGAGTCAGAATTGACTTGATGACAATGAGACACATAGAATAGGGGTGTCAGCTCCTAGTGAGATACATTGACAGTAAGGTAGTGTATAATACCAAGGGGTCATTAAAGGTCAGGGTATTCACTTATTTGATAAATATGTATTGAGTGCCTTTAATGTGGCGCGTACTATACCCAGTCCTTCATTCTTCATACCACATGCCGATTGTAGGAGGTTGCCTGCTCAAGCAGAACTTGTCCTTATTCTGGTATCTTTTTAAAAAGACACGTGTACCTGATTTGCCACAAAGATAGTGTGCAATTGGTTAGGCCAATAGAATCTCTTATTAATAATACCTGAAGAACTTCTTTTAGCATCAGACTTTATGAGGACAACAAAAGGGTTAATGAAGACAAACTAAAAGTACACAATGGAGTGAACTATATTGAGTGTTCAATTAGTTTAAGTAAGCGTCACTACATATAGCAAATTAAATGTGGGCATATATATGTATATATACATGTATGTATCGGCGTATATGTGTACAATTACATATGCACATATAATTACAGTGTGACTTTGAGATTAACCTTCTAACTCTCAGTCAAGTGATGACGAAGCCCTTAGCTTGGGTACGGGGGGAAATGTTAGGGTAGTACCTCTGTCTTCATCCATGCCTAGACTTTCTCTTCTCTTACTTCCTGGTCCTGTCTCAACAAACTTTTCTGTCAGCCTCTGTGCTTACACTGGCCCATGCTGGTGTCCCTGCTTCCGAGTATGAATGCCCTTTGCTAATAGAAGTTATCAGTTTTGCCATAATTGATCCAAGTTCAGGCCTTAGAATATAGACTTTCTGCCCTGACTGACTTCACAGGGTCCATCAACTCTTTTTCTATTAATTTTTCTTTTTTTGTTTAGGCCCTTAATTGCTATTGCAAGCATTTGTGCTCTGCAGGAGTTGCAGGGTATGGAACTGTCCTCTGCAATTTCCCTCATATGCCTGTGACTGCCTTTCATCTCCAGTGAATGCTCTGCTATTGCAGAGGGAGGTAATATAGATCTTGGTGGCTTTAGTAGTAGAAGAAAATAATCGTTTAAAATCACACATCCCCAGCAGAGAGGCCCCTCAGAAGTGGTACCTCCTGGTGCTGGTCCAGATCTTCTGTTTCTTCCAGGTTATTTTCCCTCATGCCTCTATGTCTCAACCTCAAGCAACATAGTGACTCCTTTCAAAGGGAGGGAGGAAGAGAGAGACAGAGGGAGAGGTAGAGAGAATCTACGGATCCCACCTAGATTAAAACGACTTAAATGTAAATATTGTCAGTTTCTGTAATGAATCACTGGGGCCAACTAAATTGTAAAAACAAACAAAAGCACTGTGGATGCGCTCAGGAATACAGTGTCATTCAGATAATCTAAAATTGACTTCTAGAACTTTTTTTTTTACATTTTAATAAAAGGAGAATATGAAATTTAAGAATTTTCATAGACTTCTTGGACCCCTAGAAGCATGTCTGTGAACCCCTGTGGATACCCTTTTGACCTTCGCTCTAATGTCCACCCATTCAAATATTTCAGTGCAAGCATTCGCTTTGCAAAGGAACTCCTTCCCCTATGGCTGAAGTATCCCTATGGGGCTGAACTACCCCGGTGGGCTGAGGGCCAATCTGTTGAACTACCTTTCACCCTCTGTTTTGTGGTTCTCTCAATTATCAACTCCTAGAAAAGTAACTTGCAATCAAACTTTGAGGAGGCGTTTTTCTTATTGCTTTTCTTAACTGGGAGTCTGATGAAATACCCCAAACATGGAAACTACAAAACTTAATGGTAAACTAGCTATGAGGATATCATAATGGTTGGCAGGAGAAGATAGTTAATATATAATTTATATATAATTATTCCAAAAAACACTCATGGTTCAGACATTTTCTTTCTGAGGATTTAATCAGTCCTCTGAATAATACTGCATGAGTAAAGAAATTAATGTAGTATGAGAGGTTTAATTTTCCAAAAGAAATAAATCAAGGATCACTGAATAAAAATGATCATAATGTTCCTTGTTTTCTTACTAAAATTTGGAAGTGAACATTAAAGTAAGCTTCTTAATTAACTGATTCTAACCTCCTAACATAGGACTGACCGTAGAGTCAACTCAATATATGAGTCAAAACATGAGACAAAAGGGCGGATGGTAAGCCAAAGAATAATCCAAGAAGCTCATTTTTCTGGTTTCAATTGTCTTTTAAAAGTGAAAACTTCCACTGGAACTTCCAAAAAAAAAAAGTGTAAAACTGATGACACTCCCTTCCTACCTTTTATCAGGACATAGTTTTAGGAAAAAGTCAGATGGAGAAAAAAAGAAGCCTGGATGAACTTCTGCCTGAATGATTAAGAGCCAGATGTATTTGTTTTTCTGTAAAAGATTTCCCAATAGAGAGTTTTAGAGGAAGAGCCTTGAAAATTAGCCCAGGTGTCAGTTTTTGGCTATGTTTTCTGGCTAGGTGTTGACCATTATTCATGGTGATGATTTAATTAACGGACGTATCTCACAGGGACGGATTTTTACCTTGCTAACCAGATCATCTGTAGTGAACAGTTTCACACGGGTTTTGCCACACCTTTGATTGTAGTGAAATTATTCACAACAGATTGGTAAACAAGCACAAGTAAGCTGGTGCTTACCTTGCTTATTGGGTTATCCACGCCTGTCAGGGACCGTAAATTTAAAAGGAGGCTTTGATTCTGCAGGAAGGTGCTGTGGGGTTGGGAGCAAGACAGATTCCAGCCAAAGGCAGAATCTCTGATGTGGTGAAAAAATGTGAAGCTGTTCGCTACAGATGATCTGGCAAGCAAAGTAAAGCACCATGCTACCTTGCTTATTGGATAATCTGCCCCTGGATTCTTGCACTGTGTAAGCCTCTGTTTTATGTTCGTTTAATCTTCATAACAACCCTAAGAGGTGTGTACTGTTATGGTCCCCATTTTATAGATGAAGAAGCTGAGACACAGAGAGGTTACATAACTTCTCCCAAAGTGACACAGCCATTAAGTAGTGGAGTTAGAATTAAACCTAGATGAGCTGAATTCATAGTTCATGACTTTAAACACTATGCTATGCATTGTGATTGCTATTTGCTGTTAATTTTGCAATGAATAAATTTTGAGAAAGCTCTGTTTCAAACCCTGTGCTTTCAGGGCATTTTCATGTCTTTGGTACTGTCCTGGCTTATTGGGAACTGTTAAATGGATAGGTTATTGATCATTTTAAAACTCTTTAATGGTATGTTTTTTCCTGCATGCTAAGTAGAACTTCTCTCATATTCTAAAGGTGCACACAGTTTCTCTGTGTCTGTCTTCTACTCTTCTTAATATTCTCTGAGGATTTCTCTCACTGGAGTAATGAACCTCTATGGGTAAACACTTTACAAGAAACCAGGCCATTATAGTTTGATCAAAGTTGATTTATCATGTATATGACATGTGTTATGAACAGATAAAAAATACCTTCTCATTGGCTCCTTAGTGCCATTATTTTATTAAGTAGAATGAAGAAAAAATTAATTTGATGCCATTTTTAGCTAGTATCAGCTTTTTGTTTCAGAAAAAGAGAATTTCCACCGTCTTCCAATGCCAAATCTACCAGCATATTAGAATCTGTACCCATATACCCTGCCTTTCCTTCTTTAACAACGTATGCAGGATTTGTTCTCCTCTCTAAAGCCAGCCCCTCCACTTATGCACTGTATCCTATCCCCTCTCTCTTACTCAAGGACATCCCAATCTTTTCCCCACCATAATTGCCCCCTTTCTTCTTGATCATTCCCATTAGCCTAAAATTATGCCAGTATGGCTTCCATATAAAAAATGCTCTCCCTCGACCCAATATTTCCTCCTTCAGAAAATCTCACCATTCCATGGCCTGTACACACTGTCTCCAGTTTTTTTCCTCCCATTCTTCCTTGAACCATTTTGAACCTGAACTTGTCAAGGTTATTCTTGATTTCCAGGTCAATCTTCACTTCTCATCTTACTTGACCTATTATTATGGACATGATCACTACCTCCTCCTTGGAAAACTTGAATCACTTGGCTTCTAGGAAGCCATTATCTCTTTTTCTGTCTCACTGATTTCTCTTTCTTAGTTGCCTTGGGTGGATCTTCTTCATTATTTCAACTTCTAAGCTTTGGAGTGCCCTGAGGGCTCAGTGCTCTAAGTGCATGTACTCTCTAAGTGAAGTCAACCACTCCAATATAACATTTTATATAACATTTATATGCTGACAAATACCCATTAATATATTTCGCCTGAACCTCCCTCTTGAACTCCAAATTCACACATTCAACTGCCCTTTTCAACATCTCCACTTGGATATCTAATACGTCCCTCAGATGTAATATGCCCAAACTGTATTCTTGTTTTTCCCTCTTTCCCCAGTGTTCCTTTTCTTGGCAAATGGAAACTCTATTATACCAAAAATCTTGGTATAATTTTTTATTCCCTTTTACCCCTCACATTGTGTCTCTGTACCCTTACCTATTGGCATGGATAGAAGGCTGTACCTTTAAAATATAATCAGGAGTAGTATAATAGCTTCCTAATCTCCTAATTAATTTCTCTGCCTTCTCCCTTTCCATCACCACCTCCGCAGTCTGTTTTCCACATGATAGCCAGAGTGATTTCTTTAAAATTCATGTCAGATCATGTCACTCTTCTGCTGCTGAAGACACTCCAGCACTTTCCATCTCACTCAGAATAAAACTCAGAGTCCTAACCATGACATACATGATTAGGACTCTGCATGATCTGTCTCCCTGCACTCCATCCAATACCTCTTGGCTCTCCTGTCCTACCACTTTCCCCCTCAATCACTCTGCTTCAGCCATGATAACCTACTTCATCCTCCTCAGATATGTCTAATACATGATTGCCTTAGCACCTTTGCACTTGGCTGCTCCCTTTGCCTGAACACTTTTCTCCAAGATGTCTGCATAACTTACTACCTCACTTCATTCTGGATCCTGCTCAAATATCATCTTATCAGAGAGAACCTACCTGACTTAAAATAGCATTCTCCTTCCCTGTCACACATTAATCCTGTTTATTTTTTATTACTATTTATCACCTCTGAGATATATATATATATATATATATATATATATATATATATATATACATATACATATATATATATATATATTCACTGACTGTCTCCTCTTGCCCTTCTAGAACATAAGCCCTATGAATAAAAGGGAATGTGTCTACTTTCCCCAATGCCTGGCACAAGGCACTCTAAATATTGGTTAAGTGAATGAATTTAATGAATGAGCAGTATACAACAATACTTAGATGTTGATGTAGGGAGGAAAGCACACCAAACTAGGTGACCCTAACAGAGTAGGTGACCTTGGGCAAGTTATGTAGGCTCTGTGGGATTTTGCTTCCTCAACTGTAGAATGAAATGTTTGGAGTAAACTAAAATCACCTCAGCTCTAAGAAGTCATGATTGAATGACTCTGAGGTTTGATTACTTTTCACTTTTCACTCTCCCTGACACTTCAAGCTTTGAAATACAGCATCCTCAGTATATATACTCCCATCATAATGAATAGTGAAAAGAGAGAAATTAAACAAGATTATAGGCAAATTCATTTTAGCAATATCAACATATGACACGATCATTATATAATATTTCAATGCCCACACTGAAAATAGACCTTCCTCCTAAAGAAGACATGACAGTTATTTTTTAATCCACCTGGCATTTCAATTAAGAAGGAGATAACTAATGTGTTTACCCCAGAATACTTTCTTGGCTCATCATGTTATAGGGACGTAAGACTACATCACAGCAGAAAATAGCTTGTTGCCAATCTGAGTAGGCAGTTCTGCCATGGAAAAAAGCTTTTGTAAGTGACTGAACTGAACACCACCTGAAGGGCTTAATATGATTTATTTATGCATATAGACATCACCTACTCCCAAACAATTTATAATAAAATGCATCAACAATATTTTGCTGGATATGTTCCCTTTGCTACTTCATAGCTACTCTCCACATTGCTCTTTGGCTCAGAGCAGATGTATGTGAGGTGTGGACCGCATCAACAGGGTCCCTTGCCCTCTGGCTTCTAGTTGGGTTCAGCCAAATTGGAACATTGGAGAGCAGGATGAATGAGGAAAGTCAGGTCGGGATAATTATTCCCTAATCTTTTCCCCGGTAGGGTTGTGCTCAGTAGCTGTGCCCTCCTCCAAAAGTCTCAGCTCCTGTCAGGTGGCCCTCTCCACACAGTCTGCTCCGTCTCTGGCCTACAGGTGGGACAGCAGCCCTGGCACTGCACAATCCCTTGTGATTTTCCTGCATTCCAACCCTCCTTTGTTAATTGGCCCCTTGTTAGACTCCTTTTGATGTATCCTGATTTTGAGTGTGCCATCTGTTTCCTATTAGAAATCATTAAAATAGATAATCAGCAAGAGAATAAGAGACAAGAAATCAAAAGGGAAGAATATAGTTATATCAGAAAACCTAGACTAAAGAACGGTGCTGTAATAGAACATGGCTAAAGTTAAAAGGAAGCGTTTAACTCTTATTTGCTAATAATAGACAGCATTCCAGCACATCAGGACATGTCAGCATGTTTTGGGGAGAGCGGAGCATCCACCCAATGGATAGCATTTTCAAGAGAAGTTTTACAGATGAGTCTAAATCAATCCTCATATAATATTACATCAACTTTTCTAAAGCCAGTGACATAAAGATAAATCATTCATCTGTGAAACTTTCCTATAGAAAGTGAAAGTGATGTCACACGCAAGGTGATAGAAAGTGAAAATATTATATACGGGTATACACACTATTCTTGTCATCCGACTTAATACAGGAATAGAGTTTGGAGACTTCAGAAATGAATACTAGTCATGTCCCTAAGATATTCCTTCTGAATATCGTTTTTCTCAGCCAGACGTTTTTTGAATAATACATTATTGTGTTGTAGGTGAAATTTACATGGCAAATTAGGTTCCCATTTAACAATGTTTATACAAATTGTTCTGTGCCATTGGTTACAATTTTTACAATGTGTCAGCATTCTCATTATTTCCATTCTGTTTGGTCTGTTTCCATTGATCTGGCTTCCCTTCCCCACCTTGTCTTCTCATCTTTGCTTTTGGATGAACATTGACTGTTTGGTCTTATATAGTTGATTGTTTAGGGGAGCAGAGATGATGCTGTTTATTTTATAAGCCAACCTATTATTTGAAAGGCGACCTCCAGAAATAGCTTCAGTTCCAAGATCAAAGGGTATCCAAGGGCGATAGTCTCAGGGTGCCCGTAGCCTCTATCAGTCCAGTAGGTCTGTCATTTCTTATGAATTTGAATTTTCCTCTACATTTTTCTCCCATTCTGCCTAGGAAGTTCTATTGTGTCTCTCATCAGAACGGTTAGTAGTGGTAGCCGAGCACCATCTAGTTCTTCTTGGTTTCAGGTTAGAAAAAGCTGTGTTTTATGTGGGCTATTAGTCCTGTGGACTAGTTTCTTCTTTGAGCCTTTGATTTGCCGCTCGCAAGCTTTTAAGACTCCAGGTGCTACTCGCCAAACTAAGATGTAGAATATCATCTTTATGAACTATGTTATGCCAGTTGACTAAGTTGTTCCCAATCAGCCAGACTTTTTAAAAATCATACTTTTGGAAAATATGAACAAGCACATAAAGTACAATAAAAATCACCCAAAGTCCTAAACCACTACCAAAATAAAATTATTAACAATATCCTTACACTGTTTATACACACACACACACACACACGCACACACACACAGGGATTTTTAACTTAACTAGAATCATACTGCATTAACTTATCTCATTTTTAGGTAGTTATATTGTTTCTGGAGCCCTGGTGATGCAGTGGTTAAGTGCATGGCTGCTAGCCAAAAGGTCAGCGGTTTGAACTCACCAGCCACTCCACGGGGTGGGGAGAGATGTAGCAGTCTGCTTCCATAAAGAGCCTTGGAAACCCTATGGGGCAGTTCTTCTTTGTCCTATAGGGTTGCTATGAGTTGGAATTGACTTGATGGCAATGGGTTTTTGGTTTTTGGTTTTTAATATTATTTCTAACTTTTTACCTTATTAAGACTGTGATGAACATATATACTTGTAAATCTTTACATATGTCACACTTACTAATTCTTAAAAGTTTATTTATTAATTCTTAAGACTTTTGCTAGTTATTTGCTTATTTATTCTTCAGAAAGAATATGACAATTTACTCTTTTGCTATCCAAAGGATGAGCTTATCTGCTTGGAAATAGCAAGACAATTCAAGTTTAGGCAATGATGAGTAGCTGAAATACAAAGAGGACTAGAAATTACAAAAATACAAATTGTAGAGTGAAAGGAGATCCATTAAGCTCAATTAACCAGGCAGTATAGTGGCAAAATTAGCTTTTTATTTTGAAAACCAACAATCTGGCTTTGATATCTTGCCTGTGTAGAGAGTTTTTCCATTTTTGCATAAAGAATGCCCTGCAAAGTAATTCTTTTGGAGCCAAATTTTTTATTTTATTTAGAAGCGTAAACAAGTCCTAGGTTGAGGCCTGCAGAGATCTATACCATAAAATATAGAAAACATTGGCTGAAAGGTTTTGAGAGTAGGAATGACTAAGTGTCCATCTCTGGTACAAAATACCTTTAATCTGGCTGCCACGGACAATATGAGTTAGAGAAGTACTACGTCCCCATGCTGTCAGGATTAAATGCGCCTCCACAACCCCAGATGACTAAGTGAATTGACCAACTGACTGAAAAGTTGCATGGTTATTGTCCATCTGGGTGTTGTATTAAAAGTTTTGGGTTTATATGAGTTGATGTAAGAGAAGCATTGCATACAATGCTGCCTTTCTATATTCTTCTTCATTGCATCAGTTTAGCAAGTATATCTCTTGCACTTTTCTTCTGCAAGATGTGAGGCTGGGTACAAATAAACACTTCAGTATAAATCATATTCCTTACCTTCTAGAAGTTCACACAAATGTGTGAAAAATTATGTGGCAAAATACAGATGATTGTCACATTGATTATATAGAGGATTATATCAATTGATGGTAATTTTATGTGATATCCATCAAAACCCACTGCTGTTGAGTCGATTCTAACTCATAGTGACCCTAAAGGACAGAGTAGAACTGTCCATGGGATTTCCAAGGCTGTAAATCTTTACGGAAGCAGACTGCCACATCTTTTCCCATAGAGCAACTGGTGAGTTTGAACCATCGACTTTTCAGTTAGGAGCTGAGTGCTTTAACTACTGCGTAACCAGGGCACCTTTATGTGATACAGGCACCATCAATAATCTAAACAAAATGAATGGAAAAAAAATCTTAAAATTAAAAAAATACTTTTCTAATAAGATGTCCTGTTATGTTTTAATACATAACAACACCACGTTTATGTATGTGTGCTTGTGTGTGTGTAGGGGAGGGGGGAGGTTTCATATTCCAGGCCAAATGGGAAAAACTTCAAGATGCATGGAATTATCTAAGTGAATTAGAATCTAGAAAATGTAATAAAAATATGCTTTATCTCAGTGGCTTATGAGGAATGGAAGTAGATTTTTTAAAAAACTTTTCTATTGTTGTTGAAAATACACAGAGCAAAACATACACCAATTCAGCAATTTCTACATGTACGATTCATTGATATTGATTACATTCTTTAAGTTGTTCAACCCTTCTCACCCACCTTTTCTGAATTATTCCTCCCCCATTAGCATAAACTCACTGCCCCCTAAGATTCCTATCTAACCTTTCAAGTTGCTGTTGTCAATTTGTTCCCATACAGACAGTTTTTTAAAAAGCAAAATGCTCAGGGTGGACATTCTGTCCTAATTAAGCTAAACTATTGTTCGGTTTAAAGAAGACTTCTGGGGATTTTTTGATTTAAGGTTTAAAGATTATCTCGGGGCAGTAGTTTGGGGGTTCATCTAGCCTCCGTTGCTCTAGAAAGTCTGGATTCCATGAGAATTTGAAATTCTGTTATACATTTTCCCCCTTTCAATCAGGATTTTTCTATAGAATCTTTGATCAAAACGTGGAACTAGGTATTTTGAACTTTGTATTTCATAACTTTCGTGAATGATGCTGCAGTGGACATGGGTGTGCATGCGTGTATTTGTATGATGGCTCCTATTTCTCTATGATATATTCTTAGGAGTGGGATTGCTAGATCATGTGGTATCTCTATTTCTAGCTTTCTAAGGAATCACCATATCATTTTCCAAAATGGTTATACCATTTTACATTCCCACCAGCAGTGCATAAGAGTTCCAAGCTCCCTGCAGACTCTCTAACATTTGTTATTTTCTGTGTTTTTGATTCGTGCCGATAATGTTGGGGTGAGATGTTTCTCATTGTAGTTTCGATTTGCATTACTCTAATGGCTAGTGATCTTGAGTATTTCCTCATGTGTTGTTAGCTACCTGAATGTCTTCTTTGGTGAAGTGTCTGTTCATATCCTTTGCCCATTTTTAATTGGATTATTTGTCTTTTTGTTATAGAGATGTTGGATTTTCCTATAGATTTTAGGGATTAGAACTTTGTTGGATTTGTCATAGCCAAAAATTTTTTCCCAGTCTGTAGGTTCTCTTTTAAGTGTTTTGGTGAAGTCTTTTGATGAGCATAAATGTTTAATTTGTAGAAGATCTCAGTTATCTAGCTTGTCTTCTGGTGTTTGTGTATTGTTAGTTACTGTTTGTATGCTATTTATGCCATGTGTTACGGCCTCTAGTGTTGACCCTGTTTTTTCTTCTATGATCTTTATAGTTTTTGGTTCTACATTTAGGTCTTTGATCCATTTTGAATTAGTTTTTGTGTATGGTGTGAGGCATGGGTCCTGTTTCGTTTTTTTGCAGATGAACATCCAGTTTTGCCAGCACTATTTGTTAAAAAGACTGTCTTTTCTCCATTCAGTGGACAAAGAACAAGTGACCGTAGGTGGATGGATTTACATCTGGGTTCTTGATTCTGTTCCATTGGTCAGTATGTCTGTCGTTGTACCAATACCAGGCTGTTTTGACTACCATAGCTGTATAGTGGGTTCTGAGGTCAGGTAGTGCAAGTCCTCCTACTTTATTTTTTTCTTCAGTGGTACTTTACTTATCTGGGGCCTCTTTCCTTTCCATATAAGGTTAATGATTTGTTTTTCCCATCTCTTTAAAGAATGCTGTTGGTATTTGGATTGGGATTGCATTGTCTTTGTAGATTGCTTTGGGTAGAATTGAGATTTTCACAATGTTGTGTCTACCTATGCATGAGCATGGTGTGTTTTTCTATTTATGTAGGTCTCCTTTGGTTTCTTGAAGTAGTGTTTTGTAGTTTTCTTTGTATAGGCCTTTTACGTCCCTGGTTAGACTTATTCCGAAGTATTTTATTTTTTTAGGGGCTATTATAAGTGAGGATTTTTTTTTAGGGACTATTATAAATGGGGAGCCCTGGTTAAGAGCTTGGCTGCTAACCAAAAGGTCTGCAGTTCAAATCTACCAGCTGCTCTTTGGAAACCCTATGAGACAGTTCTACTCTGTCCTGTAGGGTAGCTATGAGTCAGAACTGACTTGATGGCACCTAACAACAACAACAACAACAACAACATTATAAATGATGTCCCTTTCCTGATTTCCTTTTCATAGTTTTCTTTATTGATGTATAGGAATCTAACTGATTTTTGTATATTTATCTTGTATCCTGCTACTCTGCTGAATCTATTAGTTCGAGAAGTTTTCTTGTGGAGTCCGTTGGGTTATCTATGTATAGCATCATATCATCAGCACACAGGGATAGTTTTACTTCTTCCTTACCCATCTGGTAGCCCTTTGTTTTTTTCCTTGCCTTATTATTGTAGCTAGGACTTTTAGCACAATAGGAGCGGTGATAAAGGGCATCCTTGTCTTGTTCCTGTTCTCAGGGGGAGTGTTTTCAGCCTCTCTTCATTGACAATGATGTTGGTTGTTGGTTTTGTATAGATGCTCTTTATTATGTTGAGGAATTTCCCTTCTATACCTATTTTATTGAGAGTTTTTATCAGGAATGGGTGTTGGACTTTATTGAATGCCTTTTCGGTGTCGATGGAGATGATCATGTGATTCTTTTCTTTTGTTTTATTTATGTGGTAGATTACATTGATTGATTTTCTAATGTTGAACCATCCTTGCATGCCTGGTATGAATCCTACTTGCTCGTGGTGTATTATTTTTCTGATACGATGCTGAATTCTATCAGCTAGAATTTTGTTGAGAATTTTTGCATCTATGTTCATGAGAGATATTGGTCTGTAATTTTCTTTTTTTGTGGTGTCTTTGCCTGGTTTTGACGTCAGGGTTATGCTGGCTTCATAGAATGAATTCAAAAGTATCCCTTCCTTTTCCGTGTTCTGGAATAGTTTAAGTAGTACTGGTGCAAGCTCTGCTCTGAATGTTTGGTAAAATTCTCCAATGAAGCCATCTGGGCCATGGCTTTTTGTTGTTGTTGGGAGTTTTTATTACCTTTTTAATCTCTTCTCTTGTTATGGATCTGTTCAGATTTTCGATCTCAATTTTTGTTAGTTTAGGTAGGTAGTGTGTTTCTAAAATTTGTCCATTTCCTCTAGATTTTCAAATTTGTCGGAGTATATTTTTTCATAGTACTCTGTTATAATCCTTTTTACTTTGGTTCAATCTATTGTAATGTCCCCCATTTCATTTCTTATTTGGGTGATTTGCGTCCTCTCTTGTTTTCTTTTGTCACTTTGGCTGATGGTTTGTTGATCCTTTCAAAAAACCAACTTTTGGTTTTATTGATTCTATTGTTTTTCTATTCTCTATTTCATTTATTTCTGCTCTGATCTTTATTATTTCCTTTCTTCTGGTGTCTGTGGGCTTCTTTTGCTGTTCTGTTTCTATTTGTTCGAGTTGTGTAGCTAATGTTTGATTGTGTCCCTTTCTTCTTTTTTGATGTGTGCATCTATTGCTATAAATTGACCTCTGAGCACTGCCTTTGCTGTGTCCCAGAGGTTTTGGTATGATGCGTTTTCATTCTAATTTGATTCTAGGAAAATTTTTATTCCATCTTTGATTTCTTCTATTACCCTGTAGTTTTTATTCAGTTTCCATGTATTTGGATTTTTTTTCCTTGCTCTTCCTGTTATTAATTTCTACTTTTATGGTGTTGTAATCAGAGAAGATGCTTTGTATTATCACAGTGTTTGGGATTTTGTTGAGGGTTGCTTTGTGGTCTAAGATGTGGTCTATTCTGGAGAACGTTCCACATGCATTGGGAAAGAATGCATACTTTGCTGCTGTTGGGTGGAGTGTTCTGTATATGCCTGTGAGACAGGTTGATTGATTGTGGCCTTCTGTATCTTTGTTGAGTTTCTTTCTAGTTTTTCTGTCCTTTACCGAGAGTGGCGTGTTGAAGTCTCTTGCTATTATTGTGGAACTGTCAGTTTCTCTTTGCAGTGCTGTTAAAGTTTTTTATATATTTTGGAGCCCTGTCATTGGGTGCATAAATGTTTGTTATGGTTATTTCCTCATGGTGGATTGTCACTTCGTTATAGAATGTCCTTCCTTGTCTTTTATGGTGGATTTTGTTTTAAAATCTATTTTATCTGAGGTTAGTATTGCCACTTCTGCTCTTTTTTGGTTTATGTTTGCTTAATGTATTTTTCCATCCTTTGATTTTTTATATATTTATATCTTTGTTTCTAAGGTGTGTCTCTTGTAGAGAGCGTATTGATGAGTCCTGTTTTTTATCCATTCTGTCACTCTAAATCTCTTTATGGGTGCATTTAAGCCATTTACATTCAGTGTGATTATTGATAGGTGTGAGTCTATTGCTGTAATTTTGTAGTGCTTTTTTTTTTTTTTGTGGTGCTGACATTTTCTTTGTTCCTCTTACTCTCCTGTGCTGAATTCCTTTTATTTGTGATTTTTTTTTTCATTTCTTTCATTTTTGTAGATTTTGTATTTACTGAGACTTTATGTTTTTCTTCTTTATTTTGATGAGTAGGTTTGTTAATTTTCTTTGTGGTTACCTTGAAATTAACCCCTATCTTCCCAAGTTTAAACCAATCTTTTATTACTTGATAACGCCTCTCCATTTGAAAGTTCTATACCTACACCATTTATTCCCTCTTTTATTGTTCTGATGTTATCGTCATTTACAGATTGACCTTTCTGGTTCCCTGTTGTAAATTGTTTACTTTTGTTTTATCCTTGAGAGTTCATTTTCTAGGTTGATAGCTGGCTGATGCTGTCTTTTGTGCTAGATTTAGGCTGTTGTCTGATTTTTTTGTTCTCTAACCAAAGGACTCTGTTTAATAATTCTTGTAAGTTTGGTTTGGTTTTTGCATGTTCCCTTAATTTCTGTTAATCTGGAAATGTCCTAATTTCACCATCATATCTGAGCAAGATTTTGCAAGATATATTATTCTTGGTTGGCATTTGTTTTATTTCAAGATTTTATATATGTCATCTCATTGCCTTCTTGCCTGCATGGTTTCTGCTGAGTAATCAGTGCTTGGTGTTATTATTTCCCCTTTGTATGTGACTTCTTGTTTTTCTCGAGCTGCTCTCAGGATTCTTTATTTTTGGTTTTAGCAAGTGTGATTATGATATGTCTTGGGGTTTTTCTTTTGAGGCCTGTTCTATATGAGGTTCATTGAGTGAAGTGGATTAATTAATTTCGTGTGTTGCCTTTCTAGCCATGGTCTTGTTAACTCCCACCCAGTGATTGGTGAACTGTGTGATAGGGTAATTGTGGCCTACCAAGGGGATTGGTCAGTTTTGCCTTAAAAGAAAGCCAATTCCAGAGCAGAGGGGAGGATCCCACTACCACCAAGGAAGGAGAGACCAGCAGGAGAAACCTAGCAGCAGAGACCCAGCAGAAGAGACCCGGCAGCAGGAGATGGTGCAGTGGGCTTCCCAGCCCATTGAGAGAGAAAGCTGAGTCCCTTTGGGCAGAGACTGAGGGCCAGGGAGAGGTGTACCTGTGAGCACAGCTGGGGAGAGTCTATCCTGATGGAAGAACTGTATCCTGAGTGTTCTTGAGCCTGAAATGTAACTGTTACTTCCCTAATAAACCCCATAATTGTGAGTGTGGTCTGTGAGTTCTCTGTGGCCATTGCAATAAATTATCGAACCCAGTAAAGAGTGCTGTGGGAGGGACAGTTAGTGTCAGAATTAGTAGAGATGATGGAGAGAGGAGGCATGTCTGACCTCAGCCTCATAAGAACCAGCCTTGAGCTGTTGATCTTGGTTCTCTTTCCCCCTCGTGGGGCCCGAGGAGATCAGATACTGTCCCAAAGCCATTTTTACATTGAACTTCTTAGATAGTCAGCTTTTTGTCTTTAATGATGTTACAGTTTTCTGTCAGCAAATCTTCAATGATCCTCTCTGTGTCTTCTGTTTTCTACCTCTGTTCTAGAACTCCAATCACATGCAAATTTTTGCTTTTTATTGTATCCTACATTGTTCTCAGGATTTCTTCATTTTTCTTCATTCTTTTGTCTAATTTTTCCTCAAAGTGGTATCCAAGGTTTTGTCTTCAAATTCACTGATCCTGTCTTCCATTGTTTCAGTTTTTCTCCTAGAACCTTCTATTGTACTCTCCATTTCTGAAATCTTGTTTATCTTTTGGATTTCTAATGGCTGTTTTTGTATGATTTCTAGTTGTTCTTTATTTTGACATTTTGTTCTTGTATTATTTTCCTGAATTCTTCCATTGTTGTGTCTGTCTTTTCCATGATTTTGTCTTATTTTCCATGATTTTGTCTATTTTTTCCTTATTTTTGTCTGCATTTTTCTTCATCTGTTTGAGAACCCTGAATATTAGAGTTTTGTATTCCCTATCAGGTAGTTCCAGTGCCTTTTCTTCCAGCAGAATGTCTGGAGTTTTATTTTGGTCTCTTTCTGGAGCCATCCTTGCCTTTTTTTTTTTTTTTTTTAGGTTTTGATACTGTCTGTTGTCTCCAGGACATTCAGGAATTATTTTCTTCACTTATTAATTGTAGATTTGATTGTTTCGTCCTGCTTTTTTGTTTTATTTGGTTATGTCTCGGCATATGGGCTGGTTGTATTTTGCTTGCTTGCCTGTGGGCACAGTACTTCTCATCACCTTGTCCAGGTGAGCAGGGCTGGCCACTCAGCTATGGTGCAGCAGAGTGGGTCCAGTGAGGGTGGAGGGGTGAAGATGGGTAGTTTGCAGCATGAACTGGGGGCAACACAGTGAGGCTAGGGGCCATTGCAGTGTGGGATCTGGGGGACTGCGTCAGAACTGCTCAGGAGCGTGATATTAAGCACATGGTGCAGATAGGCAGGAACGAAAGGAGAGGATGTGGTGTGCAAAGCTAAGTGGGCAGTGAAAGAAGAGAAATAAGTGAGAAACTAAAGCAAAAAAAGAAAAAGTAAATAAATGGTGGTGTGGTAGGATTCGGTGGGTGGGGGTGGGCAGACCTGGTGAAGCCATGTGCTGGTGGCTCTCTAGCTGAGCAGTGTGGCTTGGCCTGTTGAGAAGGGGCATGGGTAGTGCATAGGGCGTGTGGGCAGGAGATAGGAAAGTAAAGAAGGGAAAGACAGAAGAAACCAACAATCAAATGAACAAATTAAAAATTAAATAAAAAATAAAAACAACAACAAAAGTATGGTGGTGGGGGAGCTGGCCATTGGGGGTGGGGTGGAATTTTGGTGGCAGTGAGCTGATGACTCTCTTGCCAGGTGGTATGGCATGGCCCATCAGGAAGGGGTAGAGGTAGCGTAGGGTCTAAGTGGGAGGGAGAAGGGGAAAGGTAAAGAAAAATAAAAAATATGGTGCTGATGGAGCCAGCCTGTGAGGGCGGCATAGACCTGGGGAGGCCATATGCCAGAGGCTGTCCAGCTGAGCAGTATAGCACAGCTTACCAAGAAGTTGGGGGTGGTGCATGGGGCTGAGAGGATGAAAAGAAAGGAAGGAAGGGAGAGGGAGAAGAAACAAAAAAAGCTAAAAAAAATTAAAGAACAAACCAAAAATAAAAAAGAACAAAGCAAACAAATAAAAAAATCACAGCCCATCAAGAAGGGGAGGGGATGGCACATGGGGCTATCTGGGCAGGAGAAACTAAAGGAAGGAAGGGAGAGAGAGAGAAGCAACAAAGAACAAAAACAAAAAAAGAAAATCAAAAAACAAACAAACAAACAAACATACAAACCCCCAAAAAAACAAACAAACAAAAAATGGCACTAAAGGGGCTGGCCAGTGGGGGTAGGTCAGACCCCAGTGGCAGTGAGCTGGTTTCTCTCCAGCTGAGCAACCGTGGTCCATTGCAAAGCGGTGGAGGCTGCGTACAGGGAAGAAGGGTGGGGAATGGGATAGCCTGTATCCCTGGTTACTGGGTGCTCTGTCTCCTGTTGGGAGCTCTGTCAAGTTGCCTTCCTGTACTCCCTGTCTGTGTTCTTTGGTGGCTGTAGTCCAAGATGGTGAATCCGCCCATGTTAGCTGGTGGGGGACCTCTGCTCTGTAGCTCTCCTCATTCTCTGTTCTCTGTCAGTTTCTATTCCATTAGGTGCTTAATGAGTTCTTTTTTCCTTCATTTGGTGCTTAGGGTTTCAAAATTGACATTTGTATCTGTTTTACTTAGTTTTTCAGGTCTTTGCTGCAGAGGGACAGCATAGTGCTTCTGTCTATAGTGCCATGTTGGCTCCCCATATTTTGTAACTTTTTTGTGTCTGGTTAAATGTTATGACCTTCTCTGGAATAGGTCATTAAAACCTCTGAGATAATGAGCTGGGAGCAATGTGCAGAAGTCTGTTTGTTCAAAGAATTAACATCACACAGATAGCTTGAAATCAGAGACTAGCTGTTTTCCGATTATCATGCTTCCGTCCTAACTTTCTGCTTTCTAGTAAACAACAAATTCTTATTTCATGGTAAATTATAGTAGTTGGACTAAGAGGGAGTGAAGAAATGTAATTTAATGGTTACATAATTAGTCCAAGTGTTTTTAAATTAAACTTTGATGTACTCTAATACCATACACATCATAGTTACTAGTGGAGTTTTTAATAAGCAACAATTTCTTTGGCAGATTACAAAAGTAAGGTAGGATATAAAATGATCTTAAACCCTCTGAAAAATAACATAGAATTATTTGACTCATAAATCTATATAAAGAATAGTTTATTCAGTTTATTTACATTTTTACTGGCTCAACTTTACCAAAATGAACAAAATGTGGGGCTGTGAAAGAGTAACATCTTGCATCTAGTACAAATTGGAGGTTATAAGAGGAAATGGGGAATAATGAGGGTTTGTTTTGTTTCTCAGAAAAGTGAGTTTTTTTTAGAAACCTCACTGGAAGTCAAAACACAAGCTTTAAATGCTTTTATCACTTGCACTAACTTCCAGATTCCCCTGTCATGGAATGTTACAAGGATCACTCAAAAAGTCAAAAAAGCAATGTGTTTAAAATCTATGTCTCAACAAATGTCCCAAAGGGCTAGTTAAATACCTTTAGTCTTGACTTTAATTTGAGGCTTGCAAAGCCAATAATTCTTGATATGCACTTCCTGCTCCTATTAACTGATGAAAAGTGAATGGAACTGTCCTTAGGGAAGTGCTTAGTTCAGCCTTTACCATCCTGCAGATAAAGCTGCTGGCCTGCTTCCCATCCACAACTTTGTTATTCTTGAACCAGAGACCAGAAGAGACATCCACTCATCTAACAGTGATCAGTTAAGCCCTATTATGTGTCAGACAATATACAGGGTACTAGGCATTCAAAGATGAATAATATAAATCAGTATGGAAAGTGCTATGATAAGGATACCTAAATAGTGTAATAAAAAATACCTGTTGCAGTCAAGTTGATTTTGACTCACAACAACCCTATAGGACAGAGTAGAACTGTCCCATAGGGTTTCCAAATAATGACTGGTGGATTCAAACTGCTGACCTTTGGTTAGCAGCCGAGTTATTAACCACCATGCCACCAGGGCTTCAATAGTGCAATAGAAGTATCTTAGTTATCTAGTACTGCCATAACAGAAATACCACAAATGGATGGCTTTAACAAACAGAAGTTTATTATCTCACAGTTTAGGAGGCTAAAAGTTCAAATTCAGGGTGCCAGCTCCATGGAAAAGATTTCTTTCTCCGTCGGCTCTGGGGGAAAGTCCTTGTTATCAATCTTCCCCTGGTCTAGGAGCTTCTCAGCCCAGGGACCCTAAGTCCAAAGGATGCGCTCTCCTGGCTCTTCTTGCTTGGTGGTAATGAGGTCCTCCTGTCTCTCTGCTTGATTCTGTTTTTTATATCTTGAAAGAGATTAACTCAAGATACAATCTAGTCTCGTAGATTGAATCCTAACTAATTAACATAATTGCCTCTAATCCTGCCTCATTAACATTATAGAAGTAGGATTTACAACACATAGGAAAAAGACATCAGATGACAAAATGGCAGATAATCACACAATACTGGGAGTCATGGCCTAGCCAAGTTGACACACATCTTTTAGGGACTTAATCCAATCCATAACAAGAAGGTATACCTAGCTCTGTGTAGAGGAGGGGGGAAGGAGGATGAAGGGTGAGAAGGCAAAGCTAAAAGAGACTCTTAAAGGATGAACAGGAGAGATTTACAGGGCAACAAGGCAGAGAAGCATTCCAGAAATGTGGTAAATTCTCAAATGTATCTATAAGAATCTAGTGCAGAGCTTCATGAAAAAGAATCAAAAAACACAAGGCAGGACAAAGAAAGGAGTATAATACACCATGAGCAAACTCCGTGGTTCGTGTAGACTATTAGTCCTATACATTATTTTCTTCTGAGTCTTTGATTTCCTTCTTTCTCTTTTGTACAGATGAGTAGAGACCAATGGTCGTATCTTAGATAGCTGCTCATAAGCTTTTAAGACCCCAGACGCTACTCACCACACTGGGATGTAGAACATACACTTTATGAACTACATTATAATAATTAACTGGGTTGTCCCACAAGACTGTGGTCCTAAGCCTTCAAACCCAGAAAATCAGTCTTGAGAAGTGTTTGGTTATGTCTAAGAAGTATCCATAAATGTGTCCCCTATGTAGTTTATTTTATATATGAATATACACGCATGCAAACACATACCTGTATGTACATATGCCTGTAGTACATCTATCTGTGCACACATATGTACACACATATTTATGCCCATACATGTATATTCTTATATGCATATTTGTATAACCACACACATATTTTTTTGTTGGTGGTGGTGGTGTTGCAAAATCATATTTGTCCTATCCTTTACCAAAAATGTCCTTTTCTCTTGTGTACTTCTTAGTGACATCATTTAACTTGGGCAAGTTGTGTGTGCTTCACGCACATTCAGTGCTACCTTTCCCATCGCCAGTAATAACAAGTGTCTACTGTCTCTACAGTGCTTCCCCCCCATCCCTGGTAACCACCAACGAGCATTGGTCTCTCTGTTTTGTGTATATATATGTGTGTGTGTGTGTGTGTGTGTGTGTGTGTGTGTGTGTGTGTGTGTGTGTGTGTGTGTGTGTGTGTAGTCATTCTTATCTTCTTATAGAAGTGTGATCATACTGTATTTGTCCTTTTGTGATTGAAATATTTCACTCAGCTTAATGTCCTCCAGGTTCATCCACATTATAAGATGTTTCCAGGACTCATCATTATTCTTTATGGCTGTGTAGTATTCCATTATATGCATGTGTTGCATCTTTTTGCTATTGTGAATAATGCTGCAATGAATGTAAGTGTACATATGTCTGTCTGTGTCTCTTTAATTAGATCCCTAGGGTATATACCTAGGAGTAGGATTACTAGATCATAAGGTATTTCTATTTCTAGTTTTTTGAGGAAGCACCATACGGTCTTCTGTAGTGGTTGTGTGTACTATTACATGGTCCCACATTCTTTTTTAAAAATTTTTATTTATTTGGTTGTTATTGTTAAGAATACACACAGCAAAACGTACAACAATTCAACAGTTTCTACATGTACCATTTAGTGACGATTATATTCTTCGAGTTGTGCAATCATTCTCACCCTCCTTTTCTGAGTTGTTCCTCTCCATTAACATAAATTCACTGCCCCCTAAAGTTCCTATCTAATCTTTTGAGTTGCTGCTATCAGTTTGATTCCATATAGTAGTTCTTAAAAGATCATAATGCTTAAGGCAGACATTTTTCACTAGATAAGCAAAACCATTGTTTGGTTTTAAGAAGACTTCCGGGAATAAGTCTTTTGATGAGCATAAGTATTTAACTTTTAGGAGGTCCTAGTTATCTAATTTGTCTTCTGTTGTTCATGCATTTGTAATTGTGTTTGATACTGTATTTAAAAAAAAAATTAGGTCTCATACTTTTGTCCCTATGTTATCTTCCAGGAACTTTAAAGTTTTAGCTTTAACATTTAAGTTTTTGCATTTTGAGTTAGTTTTTGTGTATGGTATGAGGTATGGCTCCTGTTTCATTTTTCTCCAAATGGATATCCAGTTTTGCCAGCATCATTTGTTAAAGAGATTGTTTCTTCCCCATTGAATGGACTTTGACCCCTTGTTGAAAATCAGCTGCCCATAGATGGATTGATTTATTTTTGGGTTCTCAATTCTATTCCATTGGTCTGTGTCTATCGATGAACCAGTATCAAGCCATTTTGATTACTGTGGCAGCATAGTATGTTTTGAAATCAGGAAGTATGAGGCCTCCTACTTTGTTCTTATTCTTCAATATTGTTTTGGCTATTTGGGGCCTCTTTCCTTTCCAGATAAAATCGGTGATTAGTTTTTTCATTTCAGTAAAAAAAAATGTTGTTGGAATTTGTATTGGTATTGCATTATATCTATAGATCACTTAGGGTAGTATTGACATTTTCACAATGTTAAATATTCTAATCCATGAGCAGAGAATGTTCTCCGTTTATGTATGTGATCACTTTACATTGAGCTCATCCACTTATTCATTAAGCATTGAATGCGTGTTGTTATTGTGGCTGCTGGCATTGCATGGCTTGTGCAGAAATGGTATAGCTATGACCATCCCACTTGGGATGCTTCTTCTGGTTCCCCTAGAGGTCAGACGTTTTGTTGCTACTGTGAGGACAAATCAGGAAACCACTTGGATTTTCATATTCATTTCTCGAAAGAGAAAATGCTGTATTGGGAGTGAGGCTAACCCATTCTCTACAACAGACCTTCTGCTGGCAATCATTCTGCTAGTTTTCACCAGAGGTACTCTGTTCTCACCACCAAGATCTAGTCTCTTGACACAGACACAACTTGACAAGCCAGAGTGGTTACATGGGCCTCTATAAAATAAACATTAACTTCAATTGCCCCACCACATCAGCCACTTCTGCATTAGGGAACCCTGAGCAATGGTTTCAGCCCCATGAAAATAGCACACACGTGGGTGCTTCCTGTTTTCCTGTTTTGTCTCTATTTTCAGAGAAGGAAAGTAAAAACATTCCTAATAAGGACATTGCTATCACCTTTTTGCACTTGATAAGCTTGACCTTTATTTTACCACATAAGTCAGAACTAGTATATACCACAACCCTGCTAATTCTTTTCTTTTCCTCCTTCCTCCCACCTATCTCCTGCCACTTTCCCAGAAGCATAAAGCTTTCAACATCCTGCTGTCCATTAGCATAAATAAACTCATGCTTTTAGAGTAAAAATAATTTTAATGCTATATTTGTTAAAGACTACATTAGTATAAGAGGATAAAAATATTCCTCAGTAACAGGTAAACAATATACTTTAGAGGCAATAACGTGCATTTACTGTGGTTCCCTGAAAGTCAATTATTTTAGCCATAGATTAAAACCTTAGAACTCAGCACAAGTTAAATTTCCACTTCAGAAATTCTCAAACCATGCAGTGTCTCAGGATATGTACTTTCATGTTTTAATTTATTTTCCTGTTGCCAATATGTTATAGGCAGATCTAAGAAAGAAACAAACAAACAAAATATGAAGTGCCATTTAAATTCAATTTTTTCTGTATGAACCAATGAATACTGTTATTATAGATTTTCTCCTTGTTTTGTTTTTACATATCTGTTGTTAATTTAAATTTTATGTGACATTTATATAATAGATAAGAAAATACTGGGCTAAGAAGGAACAGAAATGGCAAGAAATGGAAATGAGAGATCTTCAGCGTCTAGAAGAACTGAAGAAATTAATGGCTGAACAGTCGGTGAAAGACAAAGAAAGGTAAAAGAAAAAATTTAAATTGTATGAGCAGTGGAGGTGGCGAACAGCATCTTCTGTGATCCGTTAGGATAAACAGTGTTAGAGGGAGCATTTTTCTACATTTAATGTATCCTTATAATGTTAATATTCACAAATGGATAAAATGATATATTTTAAACTATCATACTCACACCAAACCAAACCAAACCTGTTGCTGTTAAGTTGATTCCAACTCATAGCAACCCTATAGGACAGATTAGAACTGCCCTATAGGGTTTCCAAGGAGAGGTTGGTGGATTCAAACTGCCGACCTTTTGGTTAGCAGCTAAGCTCTTAACCACTGTGCCTCTAGGGCCCCCATATTCAAACATGAACCTCTAATTTCCCATTTTGTTCCTTAGATTTCTGGTTTAAATCCCCATGGAGGATTTTATAGTACTTGATTGCCCACTGTGTGCATAAAATGATACTGACAGCTACAGTGACTTACTATTTTGACCCAGAGAAACTATTATTCAGATAAAAAGGGAGGCCCATTTACTGCAATCAAGGGTGGGGAAGACAAGATATAATTATACAGTGCTATATGGTATTCATTATATTTAAAGTATACCCTATATATGAAAAATCTGGATTCCCTACAATCATGTAACTTAAAAACTGGAAAGGATAGTTGGGATCAACTATTTCAGTCACCTCATTTTATAAATGAATACAGAGAGGGATTAAAATTATTTTTCCAAGGTTACTGTATCAGAGTCAATCAGGAGACAGAAACAACTCAGTAATTTGAACAGGGGAAGTTTAAAGACTTATTAACTGTAACAGGAAATCTCTATTATATGAAGAGATAAAGAAAACTCTAAATAATACCCTAAAGCTGAGGGAGGGTTTCCAAGGAAGAAACAAATTTGGAAGTGGGACTTTTCAAGGTTAAAGAAGGTGTGATTGTGGCCCACTGGATGGTGAAGTTTTTGGGTGGCCCAGGCCAAAGCTGGCCCACAGTTGCTGAGCAATCAAGAAACATCTCTCTTGGGTGCTGGCAGCCAAGGCCGTGAAGCTGTCCATTGGGATGCCTGTGAGACTTTTAGGGATCTGCCTATGGGGGTGACTCTCATTTTGATGGGTTGCTGACCATGGAGCTATTGCTGGAAATCCATGAGTGCAGGTACCACTAGGTGTTCCCCAAGCATGCTGCTGGCAGCTGCATGGTGGGAACAAGAAGGTAAACACTGGAACCAGGAAGTAAAGCCCCTTCCTTCTACAATGTTCCTCCACACCCTTTTCTGATAAAGCTTAACATTGTGTCAGCTGCAAAGGAGAAATAAAGGACCCATCTCCATTTTCACAGAGCAGGCAATGAAGGGTAAATTTGGAGCTGAGAGACAATAAATTGGTAATTAAACCAAAAAACCAAACCCGTTGCCACTGCTGCCACAGATCCTGGAGTCATTTTGGTGTCACCCCTACCTCCTGTACTCCCCCAGTGATGCCACTGTGTCACAATAAGATTCTTTTAAATAGTGATCTTTCTTTATGAATTTATGTAAGTTAGTCATTGTAAAAAAAAAAAAACAAAAAACTGCCCCTTAAACTTATACAGAATTTTGGGGGGTATAATCATTTTATACAAGAGGTTTACTTGTATCTAGAAAGCTTTGTTTGTGACCTTTGGGACATTATCTGAAACTGCAATCATCAAAGTTGCAGCCTGGATTTGGAATTCCAGATAGAAGCCAGGTAATTTCTAAGGACTTTCTAGGTGAAATTCACATTTTTTTGTTAGGTAGCTCAGGATTTTAGAGTTGAGTATAATCTGTTACTGAGAGAACCAAGAATATAACAAAGCCACAGGTCAAGGCTAGGAGGTGAAGCAGCCAATGAGATACCATAAGAACAAGCACAAACTAAGATAAAAGCAAATAACAGAAAACAGGCCATCCCGTGGGTCAGAAACAAAGTAGACAAGAATCCCCAAACAGTGAAATACTAAAGGACAAGGCAAAGGCTGTTTTCAAAATGATGGTTAGACAGTCTGAAACTGTGTGCCAGGGTAACAAAAGACAGCCAAAGAAATTAAAACCCATTGTCGTCAATAGCGACCCTATAGGACAGAGTAGAATGGCCCCATAGGGTTTCCAAGGAGCAGCTGGTGGATTCCAAGTGCTGACCTTTTGGTTAGCAGCCGAGCTCTCAACCACTGCACCACCAGGGCTCCACAGAAATTAAAGGGGATGGGAAAAGCCAAGTAGATGTGGGCTCCCAGGATCTAGGAGACACATTTCTAATGGAATCACCCCTCGTAGCCAGGGAGCTTCTTTGATCACAGTGTCATTTCAGTCTTTTCCTTCCTGTCCCAATAATTATCAAGATTAGCAGATTCAGAACTTCAGCTGAGAAGAAGAAAAGGAAAATCAGATCAATCTATATTATGTAACAGGAAAAAATTGGCACATTATCACATAGTGACGAGTACTAAGGACTAGGAACCAAGAGAACTAGGTGTTAATCTTAAATCTTCTTCGAATTGTGTATGACCTGGGGAAAACCGTTCATTTAACTTCGGCAAGGCTCTGTTTTGTCCTCTTTAAAATGAAGAAGTTTAAATAGGTAATTGAGGGCTAAGTGAGTCTATCAACTTTTAAGGGTCCGTGATATGTATGCTTAACTCTTACGTGAAATACTACAGATTCAGAAAATTATGGATCCAGTGCTTACATGCCAATGGGAAATCAATGAGGATGGCCTTTAAAACATCAGGAAATATATGAGAAATAATTCTCAGCAAATTTTGCTTGATGTTGTAGATAGAAATATAATCCTCATTCTGTGATTTAGAGAGATGGAGTTCCACATGTAAATATTGCTAGTAGCTTTTGCTTGTGACAATAACCAGAGATTGTGTTCTTTTGTAACGATCCTGACACTAAGAAACTTGTGTGATTCTTTAAAACATGTTCCTGCACAACTGAAATAAAATTCACAAACCTCATGTTTGATATCTTAACTGTAGACACATTTTTTTGTATCAGAATAAGAAGGCTTGAAATGGTTTCCAGCTCTCAAGGATTTGAAAACTTCTGTTGCTTACTTCCTTTTTCTGTTTTTTAAGTTCTAGGATTAATTTTCATAAAAACAATATTCATAAATAAGCAGATATGTTAGGTTGAGCTGTATGAATCTTCAATTTTTGTAGGTCAAGTAGACAAGCTAGAAAAAGGCTCCCCCTCTGAACTGTGCAGCCCTGCACAAAGCTTGGCAGGCAGAGGACTAGCTGGATGTCATCCCCTATTAATACCTTTGGTCAGACATCACTTTTGCAGAGCACAAACTTCAGTGGTGCATGATATCCCCGCAAATAGACCTACCTAATTGTTTTAAAATACCATATATCATTCATGTTTCTTTCAAAATTTAGCTCTGTAGCTGTCTGGAATTTATTTTCATGAATGACATGAGCTAAGTGTCTGACGTCCTTTCTTTCTTTTTTCTTTTGTCTAAATTGATAGCCAACTATCTCAACACCAGTTATTGAATGATTCATCCTTACCCACTGATTTGAAATGCCACCTTTATCATATATTATGTTTTCTAAATATACTTTTGCATCCATATGGAGTCTTGATTAGATTATATAAAAACTGATCTATTTTTATAGTTTTATATCAATATCATGCTATTTTAATTATTCTGTTTTGTTATCTGGTAGAACAAGTCTTCACTCATTGTGCTTTTCAAAAACATCTTGGCTGTACTTGTGTCAAACTTCACGTAAAAATCTTGCTGATTTTTTGCATTGAACTTTTGTTAAGGAAACCTGATATATATATAAATTTTATATCCAATTTAAGAACATGCTTCTGGAATATCTCTCCAGTTCCAGTCTTTTTTTAGGTCCTTTAGAAATTTCATAGTTTTTACTAATGAAGGCTTGGAAATTATTTTAGAATAGGTAGAAACTGGTGACGGAGAAACCAATTAAAAGTTTTCTTGTGAGACAAAGTGGCAATGGGGATACAGAGGTGGTACAAAAGCAGAGAGATGTTTATGAAGTATTTAGACTAGATAAGATTTGATGACGTTTCACTGAGGATGGAGTTTGAGAAGGAGAAAGAAGGAAGCATAGCTCTGAATATTATGGGACTTTTTCAAGCCTCTTGGGTTGAAAGCTTTAGTTATTTTGTTTTTAACTGGTTTTCCAATAAATTCATTTACCTGTAGGACGTATTTTTTTATATCTTTGATCATATTCTACAGGGTTTGAAATGTATTTTTATCTAATTTCTAAATGTTTGCGTTTCATTTTTGATGTTCCAGTAATAAATTGGTGGTTATTGGGGTGCTTGCCAAAGGCAAGGTTGCTGATAGCTTTCAATTTTTCTATTTCTTTAATTTCCATGTCTTTTTATACAAATGTGTAAAAATTCATCACACTTTATGGGAAGTTACTAAACACTGCTTTTTTAAATAAAAAATCTATTCAAGAATAATTTATATATCACAGATTCACTTATTTTAAGTTAAAAATTTGATTATTTCCAGTAAATTTACAGGGTTGTGCAACTATCACTAGAGTTCAGTTTGGGAACATTTCCATCACCCCAAGGAGATCCCTCATGCCCATTTGCATTAATTCCTGATCCAACTCCCAACCCCAAGCAACCATTAATCTATTTTCTGTCTCAATATATTTGCCTTTCCTGGACATGTTACATAGATGGAATGCATCTGGACTATTTCACTTAGTATAATGTTGCAATGCAATGGATTGCTTTTGTGTGGCCTTTCTCACCATGGTCTTGTAACTCCTACCCAGGTGATTGGGCAGGATTGTGCAGATAGGATAATTGTAGCCCACCAAAGGGATTGGTCAGTTTTGCCATCCCACTGGGCTTGAGATGAGCCACCCCTGAGGCAGGAAAGAGAGGATTCCACCACCACCAAGGAAGAACAGCCAGGACTGGAGAGCTCCTCCTTTTGACCTGGGATCCCTGCACTGAGAAGCTCCTGGACCCGGGAGACGGAGAGCGAGCTGTAACCATGAAGATGGCAAGAAGCAGTGACAGAGAAGCAGTGGCAGAGCGAGAAAGCTAAGTGCCTTTGGGCAGAGGCAGAGGGCCAGGGAGAGGCATGCCTTCATGCACGGCTGGGAAGAGGCTGTCCTGATGGAAGAGCTGTATTCTGAGTGTCCCTGAACCTGAACTGTAACTTGTTACTTCCCTAATAAACCCCATAATTGTGAGTACTGTCTGTGAGTTTTGTGTGGCCATTGCAATGAATTATCAAACCCAGCAGAGAAGTAGGGAGTGCTGTGGGAGGGACGACTGGTGTCAGAATTGGTAAAAAGGTTGGAGAGAGGAGGCATGTCTGACCTCTGCCTCACAGGAATCAGCTTTGGGCTGTTGATCTTGATTCTCCTTTCTCCTTGTGAAGTTAGAGGAAGCCAGACACCTCCCCGATGTTGTTTTTGCGAATGTTTTTGAGATTCATCCATGTTCATTAGTTTATTACTTTTTATTGCTGGAGAGTATTTTACTTGGACATTATTTTTTAAATCTGCTTTGCAAAGCAAAATAACTTTTTCCCTGTTTGTGAGAGATTAATATTGATGTGTACGGGATGGTGCAAAAAGCAGGGTTTAAAATTTATATAAAGTATGCTATCAATTCTATAAAAGATTTAAATGTGTATCAAGGTTAAATATTCACTCACACTACTCTCCAATGTGTGAAGAATAGTAGCTTCTTTTTTTATCATTGTTTTAGGTGAATGTTTATAGTGCAAATTAGTTTCCCATTCAAACATTTATACACAAATTGTTTTGTGACATTGGTTACAATCCCCACATTGTGTCCGTACTCTCCCCCATTCCGTTTCCACCCCAGATTATCCGTGCCCATTCATCCAGTTTTTCTTTTTCTTCCTGCCTTCTCATCTTTGCTTTTGTGCCAAGTGTTGCCCACTTGGTCTCGTATACCTGATTGCCTAAGAAGCACTTTCCTCACATGTGTTTTTGTTTGTTTTATAGGCTCATCTAATCTTTGGCTAAAAGGTAGACTTTGGGAATGGCTTCAGATCTGAGTTAGCAGGGTGTCCGGGGGTCATAGATTCAGTGATTCCTCTGTCAGACCAGTAAGTCTGCTCTTTTGTGTGTGTGTATGAATTTAATTTTATTCTACATTTTTTTCCTGCTCTGTCCAGAACCCTCTATCGTGATCCCTGTCAGAGCAGTTAGTGGTGGTAGCTGGGCACCATCTAGTTCTTCTGGGCTCAGGCTGGTGGAGGCTGTGGTTCATGTGGTCCATTAGTCCTTAGGACTAATATTTTCCTTGTATCTTTGGTTTTCTTCATTATCCTTTGCTCCAGACAGGATGGGACCAATAGAAGTATCTTAGATGGCTGCTTGCAAGCTTTTAAGACCTGTTGTGGATTGAACTGTGTCCCCCCAAAATGTGTGTCAGGTTGGCTAGGGCATGATTCCCAGTATTGTGTGATTGTCCACCATTTTGTCAACTGTTGTGATTTTCCTATGTGTTGTAAATCCTACCTCTATGATGTTAATGAGGCAGGATTAGAGGCAGTTATGTTAATGAAGCAGGATTCAATATACAAGATTAGGTTGTATCTTGAGTCAATCTATTTTGAGATATAAAAGAGAGAAGTGAGCAGAGAGACATTGGGATCTCATGCCACCAAGGAAGTGTTATCAGGAGCAGAGCACGTCCTTTGGACACGGGGCCCCTGTGCTGAGACACTCCTAGACCAGGGAAGATTGATGATAAAGACCTTCCTCCAGAGCCGACAGAGAAAGAAAGCCTTCCCCTGGAGCTGGCGCCCTGAATTCGGACTTCTAGCCTACTAGACTGTGAGAGAATAAACTTCTGTTCGTTAAAGCCATTCACTGGTGGTATTTCTGTTATAGCAGCATTAGATAACTAAGACCCCAGATGCTACTCACCAAAGTAGGATGTAGAACATTTTCTTTATGAACTGTTATGCCAACTGACCTAGATGTTCCCCTAGACCAAGGTCCCTAGCCCTCAGCCCCAATAACTCATTTCCTCAAGGTGTTTAGATGTGTCTAGGAAGCTTCTGTGACTTTGCCTTGCTCAAGCTGTACTGACTTCTCCTATATTGCGTGTTGTCTTACCTTCACCAAAGTTAACACTTGTCTACTGTCTAGTTAGTGATTTCCCCCTCCACCCTTCTCCTCCCTCATAAACATCAAAGATTTTTTTTTTCTGTGTGTAAACCTTTTCTTGTGTTTTTATAATAATGGTCTCATACAATATTTGTCCTTTTGTGATTGACTTATTTCACTCATCATAAAGTCCTCCAGACCATGTTGTGAGATGTTTCATGGATTCATCATAGTTCTTTGTCGTTGTATAGTATTCTGTTGTGTGTATGTACTGTTTACCCATTCATCTGCTGATGGGCACTTAGATTGTTTCCATATTTTTGCTGCTGTGAATAATGCTGCAGTGAATATGAGTGTACATATGTCTATTCGTGTGACAGCTCTTATTTCCCTAGCATATATTCTTAGGAGTGGGATTGCTGGATCGTATGGATTTCTATCTCTACCTTTTTAAACAGATGCCATGTCATTTTCCATAGTGGTTCTACCATTTTACATTCCCACTAGTAGTGCATAAGAGTTCCAATCTCCCCATAGTCTCTCCAATATTTGGTATTTTCTGTTTTTCTGATTCATGCCAGTAATGTTGGGGTGAGACAGTAGCTCATTGTAGTTTTGATTTACACTTCTCTAATGGCTAACGATTGCGAGCATTTCCTCGTGTATCTGTTAGCTGCCTGAATGTCTTCTTTGATGAAGTGTCTGTTTGTATCCTTTGCCTATTTTTTGATTGGTTTATTTGTCTTTTTGTTGTTGAGAAGTTGAAGTATTCTAAAGATCTTAGAGATTAGACCCTTGTTGGATATGTTGTAGCCAAAAATTTTTTCCCGTGTCTGTAGATTATCTTTTTACTCTCAAATGTGTGAAGAATAGTAGCTTCTTATCTTCTCTGTAACAGATCTCAACTTCCTAATGAGTCTCTTCATGCAAGGCAGTGGGAAAAAAAGTAAACTTTTAAACTAAAAATATCTCAGACTCTTTCATTTCAAAATGGTCTCATTTCAGAGTATATCAACCTTTTTGGGGAGAAAGTACAAATTCCAATCACTTTTGGGAGTAAGACAGCCTCCTGCAATGGAGGGCCAGGTAGCTGGTCTGCCTGCAGGTTTTGACTCCCCTCAGAGTCCTCACTACCCTTGGTAAATTCATCCTACTCCTCTACCTCCCCAGGGTGTAATGTAATGTGGTCCGATAGAAATATTATATGAGTCACATATGTGATTTTACATTTTGTAGTTGCCAGTTTTTTAAAAAATAGAAACAAACAGGTGAATTAACTTTAATAATTTATTTTATTTAACCCAATATATCAAAAAATATGTCAATATGCCATCAGTGTAAAAATTATTAATGAATTATTCTACTTTTTTTTTTTTCTTACTAAGTCTTTGAATTGAA
Organism: Dugong dugon; assembly: GCA_030035585.1. Lineage (NCBI taxonomy): Eukaryota > Metazoa > Chordata > Mammalia > Sirenia > Dugongidae > Dugong > Dugong dugon. The sequence goes on along the minus strand of CM057461.1, from coordinate 119,093,644 downwards.
CTAGCCACATTTCAAGTGCAGAATAACCTCATTTGGTTAATGTATACCTTATTGCACAGCAGAGTATAGGGTAAAGCTTAGCAGCCTACTCCCATGGAGGATTGGGTGCCTGATCTCCCTGCAGGTTCTGACTCCCTTCAGGGCTCTTGCTATCCTTGCCAGGATTTCCTCTGTGTCTCTTGTCTATGGGAATAGGTCTCGGTCTTCATGGAATCTGTTAGTAACTATTTAGCCTTAGGGTATGGACCAGTATATTACCTTTGGTCCTAAGGGTACCCTCTTCAGTGGGTTTCTCTTTCCTCTTCAGGTCTTGTCAGCCCCTAGTCTTCCTAGCAGCTGGTGAGTCACTTGGAAGATTCTGGATCTCCAATAAGACCTTGTGCAATCCATGGGAGACAAATGTTTTCTCATGCTATCTCTAGACACTTCCTTCTGTTCCTATGTCATGTTGGACAGGATATCATGATAAATGCAGGGCTTCTCTGGGAGGTATTTTATGCCAGGAAAGTTGAAAACTAGCCCCCATGTCCTTGGATTTCCCCACATGTATCACAATGTTTTTCCTAAGTCCCCAGTCATAATGTTTTGATTCACTAGAGGGTAGAAAGTGATGGTGCTAGCATCTGAGCACTTCATCTCTCTCTCTCTTCCATGAAAGTGGAATGCTGAATGGAAATATGATTTTCAGGAGAAAAAAGAAGTATATGATGTTAATATTTTCAAAATGTTATATCTGTAATATCGATACAAAGAAAAAGTCTAGAAAGAAACATAACTATGATAATATTTTTTGTCTCTAGATAATGAAATGAAGACAATTTTTATTTTCTTCTTTGTATTTCTATATTTTCACAAATTTCCACAGTGAACATACATTTCTGATGTTAAGAAAAAACATCTTATTTTAAAAATAAAAAACAAAACGTACTTTGCCAATATCACTGATTATCTGGCTGTGGGCTTCAAATTGATGGGCAAATTGGAAAATAATTTGAAATGTGTAGAAGTTAGTCTACTGATCCAAATATAAAAGTATTAAATAGAAGATACCTTCAGTTTTTCAGGTAACAGAATTGCAGTCTCCAAAACAGACACAGGAACATACACTTAAAAAAAAATTATTTCACCATATGATGTTTCTACCTTTTATTACCTAATTTCTCTAATTCTACAGCCCAGGTCCCTTTCTAGCCATCCCACCCCTCTGCCATTTGATCTACTTTGGCCCTCCCCAGAGCCTTCTTTTCCTACCCACCTCTGGAAGTGAAACTCTCCCTTTTCTACGTGGTAATTCTTTCCTTCTTTTAAAGCCTGGCTTTGGTTGCACTCAGGCCCCACAGCCTCCGTAGACAAACCCTGTTGGAGCCAAGTCCTCAGCCTGATTGCTGCAGTTGTGTGTAGCTCTGTATGGTTCTTGTGGTTTTGTGATGATCCTGCTTCTTTTGTTTTAAACGTATTTACCCTGTCTCCAAAAACACTTTCTTTACTGAGTCTTACTTACGTTGGCTAATCAAAGATTCTACCTACAGGGAGGGGTAGAAAGCAAGGATATCTAATGGTCACATCTCATTGGCATATTTCCTTAGCATCACTGCTTCCCATTACCATTGAAAGTTGCAAAGCAACACGCAGGAATTAGATCGTCCTTCCATGCACTGGGTACCCCCTCCCCTTGTCATTATGACATTTTGTAAACGCTCATTAAAATGTTCAATCTCTCTTTTCTAAAGTTTGGCTCTCTTGTAGTTAATTTGCCAATTATATTTTTCTACAAGGATATATATAATTGTGGGCTTTCATTTACTTTATTACTATTTCTTGTAAGTTAATAGCCTACCTTTTCCATTTTATCTCCTTTGTGATAATTTTGATGTATTTTTAAGAAAAATTTAACTGCATGCTTAGATGATAATTCTAAATATTTCTACATGCAGATTTACTTAGCTAATCAATTCCTCTGGATACCCCTTCATAACCAGAAGGCTAAAGCTGAGCACAACCAACAAATGGAGGGTTGTAAGACCTTTATTGGAGCCTTGGTGGCGCAGTAGTTAAGCTCTCAGCTGCTAACCAAGAGGTCAGCAGTTGGAACACATCAGCCGCTCCTCTGGAGAAAGATGTGGCAATCGGCTTTTGTCAAGATTACAGTCTTGAAAACCCTATGGGGCAGTTCTACTCTGTCCTATAGTGTCACTTTGAGTTGGAATCAACTCGGCACACAATAAGAAGACCTTTATCAGTCAAGCTAATGTAATACAAGAGTAGTGATTCTGATCTTTGCTACATTAGAACCACCTGAGGAGCTTTTAAAATTCCTGACGCCCAGCCTAGACCCCTGGTCAATTACATCAGAAGCCCTGGACGTGGGGCTCAGGCCTCACTTTTTTTGTAAATCCCCAGGGAATTCCAAAGTGCAGCTAAGTTTGAGGACCAGGGTACTAGAGTTCTTTCCATACTTTCTGAAGTGTGGGCCCCAAATTATCTACTGGGTTCTTGAGAGGACTCCACCTTTATGCCCATAATTTCTATTTTCCCAGTGCTGTGTGTACCCTTACTGAAATAGTTCAACGAAGTCATGTAGGTGAAACTTTATATTCATGGAGGAGTTTATCATTTCTAGAAATCCTTGTCAAGCACAAATCTTCCATGGTTTTCTTTAAGCGAACAGTTGTTTGTGTGTATTTTAATATGAAGAAGGCATTATAGTAACAGACACTAGTTTTTAATTATTTTTTCCAAAATGACAGAGTTTTCCTGTGTGGTAAAATAATAAACATTTGAAGTTTAAGATTGAAATGACCATTTGGGAAGGAAGAGGCTAGAGCCAGCTGCCTTTCTAACACTAAATTGGCTTTGCTAATCCAGTGCATGTTGGGGTGCTTGCCAACAGCAGGGAATTGACTGTTACTGCGTTTTCTAAGTAGTAAAACCAGATGTTTCTCTCTATTTTCCATGTCTTTTCTTAACAATTGCAAAAGTCAGCATGTTGTCTTGGAAGACATCAAGGGCATTTAAAGTGGGTTCATAGTCCAATCTTTGAAAATTTTAGAGTATGTTTAGAAAAGAGACTTCAACAGAAACTTTACAAACATTTGTTATATTTTTGCTTCTCAGCATGAGACTTCCCAAAATTAGTGGGAATGCTCTTGTTCATTAAATCTCTATCAACCAAATCCTCATTCTTAGTGGATGTGCCAAATAATGTAGACCAAGGATGTCTGTGAGCCATTAAACTGACTTAGTTCTTAGTAAGACTGTCTGTTTTAGTTTTTAAATGTATATTAGAAAAATGCAATGCAAATTAGCATTAATTAGAAGGACTGAAAGTGACCTCAATGATAGCCACATCATCTTCCAACTTAGAGCGGTAATTTTTCTGAAAAAAAAAAAAAGAAAAACACTTATAATCTGATCATTAATATAACATAACTAAGAATGTGTGTGTGTGTATTTGTGTGTTGGAAGACAAGACATGGATACGGAGATCATTAGGACATCATTGTAGTAGCCCTTGAGTGGATGTTAGCTAAGCAAGCATGATTGACAAAAGGAAGGTAGGAAATTTATGGACAACACAATGTACAGTAATTTTAATGTGAAAATTAACAAACAAGCTTATGCCAGTGGGCAGACAGAGCACCAGCTGAGTAGAGATGGTACAGCTGAAGGTCATTCTAGTGGTGTTGGATGACAATTTAGCTCCTGATGTATGCTAGTCCAGCTGCAGACCAATGATCCTTTCCAGACCTCGAGCAATTAATTGAAGACTGCCTTTTGTTTAGTATCTTGGGCTGCTTTTGCGTTATTATTTACAACATTGGCTTTTGATTCTAGAAATCTTTGTTCATTAAAACAGCTTCTGGATTTCTACTGTATGCCAAGTGTATCTGCCTGCTGTGGTTACTCTTTTAGGACATAAAATAGATTGTCAGTGGGTGTATGTTTGGTCGAGGGCAGGCAATATTGAGAAATCCCTTATAATGTATTTCTTATGCAAAATGAGCATTAATGATGGCCACCATTATGTTTATTTCATATATATGTATCAATGAAGTGACCACAGAATTCCAAATATGACATCTAGGTGCTACTAACCAAGCATAAGTCTATTTGGGAATCAGTTATCTTATATTCTCTTCCACCCTCACAACGGCTTTTTTCTTGGTTCATAATTAGTGCTCCAGGTATTTGAAAGTTCCTCTTTGGGTAATAGGTTGTTTTGAAACTGCATTGCCTTCCTCCCCTTGAACATTGCACCAGTGTGGAGGTAAATGATTTGCTGTTCCTCCTCAGCAACAAAGGGCTGCTGCGTTTCCAATGCCTCAGACAGTATTTGTGAGTGAAGTGAAGGTAACCATTATATACATTATTGATGGCTTTATCACTAACCTCTTAGCTAGGGAGTTTACTAAGCACTTCTCAGTAATGAAAAACTGCCCTCTTAGGGATAAATTTTAGGAAGATTTTACAAAGCCGCAGGGCTAGATAGGCAGAAATGTAGCAGCAATGCTTAAATGAAGGATGTATAAAGACATGGATTGGGAGAATGTAATGGTAAATTTTCCAAAATGCCACTGCTGTGGTGGGTACAATATAGCTTCAAGCATTTGATATCTATCCTTTGTTTGGAACTGTCCCTGCAAAAAATATATATACTGCTACTGTTGTTGTTGTTGTTGTTAGGTGCTGTCAAGTCGGTTCTGACTCACAGAGACCCTGTGTACAGTAAAATGAAACACTGCCCGGTCCTGCACCATCCTCACAATCATTGCTATGCTTGAGCCTATCGTTGCAGCCACTGTGTCAATCCATCTCAATGAGAGTCTTCCTCTTTTTCGCTGACCCTCTACTTTGCAAGCATGTTGTCCTTCTCCAGGGACTGGTCCCTCCTAATAACATGTCCAAAGTATGAAACATAGTCTCGCCATCCTTGCTTCTAAGGAGCATTCTGGCTGTGCTTCCTCCAAGACAGATTTGTTTGTTCTTCTGGCAGTCCATGGTATACTCAAGATTCTTCGCTAATACCATAATTCAAAGGCATCAATTCTTCTTCGGTCTTCCTTATTCATCGTCCAGCTTTCGCACGCATGTGAGGCGATTGCAAACACCAGGGCTCGGGTCCGTCGCACCTTAGTCCTCAATGTGACGTCTTTGCTTTTTAACACATTAAAGAGGTCTTTTGCAGCAAATTTGCCCAATGCAATATGTCGTTTGATTTTTTGACTGCTGCTTCCATGGGCGTTGATTGTAGATCCAAGTAAAACGAACACTGCTACTAACCTGTTGCTGTCGAGTTGATTCTGACTCATAGCGACCCTATAGTGACCCTATACTGCTACTAGGAAATATTAAATAAGAATTATAAGGTTAGTACAAAGAGCATGTTTACAGTCTGGACTATTTTCTTACTTCATATATATTAATATGAATTTTACAAACTCATACAATTTTAGATCTGGGAAGAATCTTAGAAATCTAGTTCAACCTTTTTGTATTAATTAGGGTTTTAGTTTGCAAACAACAGTAATCATTTCTAGTTGAATTATGCAGTAAAAAGATTTTATTGAAAGACATTTGGGCAGTTCCCAGAAGAACCAATAAGGCCACAGAACCAAGCTTAGAAAACAGTTGGGAATAATGGTGACTGGGAAGTGAGGAAGGATCCAGTATTGGAATCCACTCTTCCACAGAATCAACCCAGTGAGTTCAACCACAGAACATTAGAGGCTACGACCTGCACTTCTTCCTCTGCTGTCTCTGGACACAGGGCATCACTGCTAGCAACCCTGCCTTTGTTCATATTCCTGCCATTGCTGCCACTGCCCATTGCCTTAGCAGATTCTCCATGGGCTCTGCTTCTTTACATCACTGGATTCTGACTGAAGCATCTGATTGAACTCAAATCACATGCTCATCCTCTGACTGCAAAGGAAACTAGGAAAGCAGGTGTCTGGCATTAGCTTATGGTGAGGATTTCTTGAAAAAAGAAAAGGGGGCTCAGAAGCTGAGCAAAAAGAAAAATAAAATTATATGAAATTAAAGTTTGTGTCCATGAGTAAAGTTTTACTGGAACACAACCACATCCATTCGTCTACGGCTGCTTTCATGCGCCACATGGCGGGATTGAGTAGTTGCAACAGAAACCGTATGTCTCACAAAGCCTAAAATACTTATTATCTGGACCTTTGCAGAAAAAGCTTGCTGACCTCAGGTATAGAGGGATGGCAGAAGAAGGAAAGGGTATTAATGCTGCTGCTTAAAAAGTTAATATTCTTATTTCCTTGGGTTTTATCCTTAACTAACCTCTAGATAAACCAAACTGGGATGAAGAAAAGTTAGGAAAACTTGACATTCTATTAAACCTAATGCAGCATTCTCTTCTCTGATTGCATTCCCTTTTGGTCTATTCCCTTTCATGGTAAGGCACTCAGAGCTCTAGGTATAATCTCACCCTCCTGCCAAAGCAGAGCAGAATTATAAATTTCCTTATCAGAAATACACACATTAATTAATTTTGCCCAAGGTGACAAAGCTTTTGTGCATGTGTGTATGGATCACCTTTTTAAATTCATGTTGAACTAATGACCATCTTTTTCTTTTCTCCTACGTAATTTTTCTGTAACTTTTAATTTTGATATAATTTCAAGCTTAAAGGAGAGTTGCAAGAATCGTATAAACAACTTCTATACACTTTTTACTCAGATTTATTAATTGTTAGTATTTTGCCCTATTTGCTTTGTCATTTGTGCTCTTGCTAGTTCTCTATACATACATACACTTTTTCTTTTATTTTTTTGGCCATACAATTTGAACGAAAGTTGCAGACATCATGATATTTTACTGGCAAACACCTTGGCATGAATTAGCTAAGAATAAAGACAATCTCCTATATAACCACAACACCATTATCACACCTAAGGAAATGAACAAAATTCTATATCATCTAGCATTCAATTCATATTCAAATTTCCCTAATTATCACAAGAATGTTTCTTCTAGCTCCCTCCAAACTAAGATAACCACATAAAGAAAATAATTTTCTGAAATAGTACTCTGTCTATGCTCATTGGAGTGTCTTCCAAGGGGAAAAGAACTGAAAAGAAATCCCAGACTTCACTCAGGTGGTTTATTATTAGTAGTAACACTGGTATTGCAATTTTGAAACATTTAATTTGTGGTAGGATAAAGCATGCAAATGAGCATATTAATGTTACTAGGACTAAACTTTGTAAAAGAAAAAGATGCTAATACTAAATTAAAACTGTAACATTAGATATAAAATGGAAATACCAATAAAGCCTTATGATTTTTTTTCTTTTTTAAAACACATTTCCCTCTCTCTGTCCACAGAAAGGTCTGGAAACAAGACTCTTGAGTAGCAGTAAGCAAACCTAGTACCTAAACATTGATTTCTAAACATTCTTTTCCATCTGTAGGAACCAGAGCTAATTAAAAACAAACGGCTGATTCCAGGTCTAGAGCAAGGGAATTATAAGGTGAGCTTAGGCTGTATTATTGTGCTAGCTAATAAATGTGGAAGAAATGAATAGAAAATGACCATTTTTCATTATGAGTCAGAATCAGCTTGATGACAGTGGTTTTGTTTTGTTTTTTTTTTAATGTAATAGTTAATACAGGAAAAGATCATCAATGGATGCTAAAACTTTTAGATGACAGATTTTTGAGGAATAGGATATTTACACAGAGTCTAAGTAGCTCTCCATGCATTACTTACTAAATGAAGAGGAGAGAGTGGAATATATCCTTGCAATGGAGAGATCTGGCTGTCATCACCTTAGCCAAGTATGCAAACTTAGCATCACAAATAGTGGGACAAGCTGATATCATGCCTAATGATATGATGCAACATGAAGCACATCAGCATTTTGCCAAAAATATTTTACCTGAATCTAATCCCTTTTCTAGTCTAGGATTCGGCAAACATTTATTGGAAAGGGCCAGACTGTAATTATCTTAGGCATTGCAAACCACATGGTCTCTGTCACAACTGCTCGGCTCTGCCATTACAGTGTGAAGGCAGCCATAGGCAATATGTAAATGGTGGGTGTGGCTGTGTTGCAATAAAACGTAATTTACAAAAACAGATGGCGGGCTGGATTTGGCCTTGGGGCGTAGTTTGCCAGCCCCTCGTTGAGACCTAATTTACCGTTTACAAGAAATTCAGGAGACAGAGGAACGAAAGGAAATAGACACCAAAAGGAAATAATCAGGCAAATCCCAGATGAGAGCTGCTCTACCTTAAGTGCATCCAAAAGTCAAGTTCATGGGGAAGAAAAAAGTGATGCAACTGTTTAGCTAAAATAAACTAACGAGACACGAAAACCAATTTCAGTGTGTGAACCTTGGTAACAATCATCTTTTTTATACATGGTGCTGCTAAGTCCTTTCTCCCTAGCCCTGTCGTTGTGCGGCTGATTTTTTGGACCAAAGTGCAGAAGCCTACAATTATCATCTCCTCCCCTTTAGCATCATTTGTGATCGCTACCACAATGACTTGTTTGAGAGTTTCTCAACCCTCTTGAGCGGCTTTTCAAAGCCTCATGACATAAAATCAATCCTATTTTTCTCTGAACTTGTGATTTAAATCATTAAGAAAGCAAGTGTGTGAAGAGAGAGAAAAGGAAAGACAAAGAAAAAGATGCCTATGCTTTAATATCCAATCTATAATTATCATTAGCCACAAGCAGGAGGTTAGTTTTACCTGACTCTTTTTATTCCCCCAAGAAAAAGAAAAATTTGCTTGTTCCCAGTAACAAACTAAGCAGGTAAGTGGATTTTTACTAATAATTGTCATAAAATGATCTTCCTTATTAACCTGCAATTTTCCTGAGACAGGAATTGGAGTTAAAAATCTCAATTTATTTCAGAAACTGTCATCCACAAGCATTTAAGATGTTATAGAAAAATAATTTAAAATAACTTACAAACTGAAAACTCATTTTAAAGTGATGTGAAGACTTTTTTTACTAAAACTACTTACAAAAACCTTATTTTCCAAGCGTAAAGTATATACTTAAGAGCAAACTAATGAAACCAAGTAAGATTTTTTTATGTTGTTGTTAGCTCCGTTGAGTCAGCATCTGACTCATGGCAATCCCGTGTGTTACAGAGTAAAACTGCTCCGTAGGGTTTTCTTGGCTGTAATCTTCACGGAAGTAGTTCACCAGTCCTTTCTTCTGGGAAGACACTGGGTCGGTTTGAATCACCAGCCTGTAGGTTAGCAGCTGATTGCGAACCTCTTGTGCCACCCAAGCTTCTAAGATTTTATAGACCAAGAAAATTTTTCTAAATTCCTACTTTCCTGCATGACACTCTTCTGTTCTCCCCTTAAAGCCTTTAGAGCAGACCTCTTTACACTTAACTAATCTTATGGATCTCAAGGTCCCTACCTCTATTTTCTACTCTTGTTTTGGTCCCCTTCTCCCTTAGAAAGTCATTTTTATGAGGACAAAGCTGCTTCAAAATCAAGATCTGTCTGATTTCCTTCATCATAATGGAAGATTTCTCCTGCATTTGTTCCTTAAAGGAGAAGACAGTTGAATTTTACAATGGCTTTTCAGTTCTGCTTAACAAAGGGATAAAGGGTGTGCTGCTGGTAACATATACAATCAAACTTAGGATAGATTTAAACTTAATTCACTGTTTCTGCTTCTTCTATCATACAAACCAAATTAAAGGATGATAGCTCTGAATGATCATTTCCAATGTGTAAAAGAGATCTTGAGGCCATTACATGTGTTACCTGAAGATATAAGTCAAAAAGTCCAGTGAAACGTCAGGCATTACTAGGAAAGGGAGAAAAAGCCTGAACTGACACATGTATGAAATCATCATGAATTTGCATTTGGGGGTACTGCATGATTCCTGATGTGATTTAGAAAATGTTGAGTAAACTGACCAGGAAGTCGAGCCGTTCTTTGAAGAGAGGCAGAGTTGATAGATTGAGCCTATAGTTTGGGAACACAATGGTGATATTATTTTAAATCTATCAACTATTTAATCAATACATTTAATAATTATTATTGAGTACCTAACATCTTAGCATACAGAAATGAACAAGAAAGTCACAGTCCCTGTCCTCAAGGACCTTACAATTTAGTTGGACATTCAGACAAGAGAATAGACAAATATTCTCCGTGGCGGCAAGCACAAAGTGCCATGGGAATATATAGGAGCAGCACATAAACCAGGCAGGGTGTGGATAAGTCAGGAAGTCTTCATGGCAAAAGAAAAATGTCTTACAGGAACGGGAAATGGCCTTCTATCAAATATTCATGGAAATTTTAGGAAACCGAAAGTAATTTAGTATAGTTGAAACAAAGTTTGGAGTGGGTTGGGGAAACGTTATGGTGCAAGAAGAGAATGTTTAGATAAGTACAGGCCACATTATGGAAATCCTTATAAGTCTTAAATCTTATAGCGTTTGAGTTGGGTAAATTCTGACTGGTTTAAGTAATTGATAATTATAATTAATTGTATTAACTAATTAATGAATGCATTTAGAGGTTTATACACTTCTATTTCAAAAAGAATTTTAATGCATGCATAAAGCTTTAACAAATTCTGTGATACTGGAAGAACCTTGTATAGAAACTAAATCTACCATTAGAGCAATAGTGAAAACTAGGGAAGTAATTACTCTAAGAGGCTGCACATATTAATATATAAATGGACTCAAAATGTGATTAGACTCACAAATGGACCTAGTAGGTTATTAGGGGAAGTCGTTTATTTGAGGCCCTCACATCCTCTCTCACAAAAATGATCCCACTGACATTATCAAAAACAGAGTTTAGACAGGCTGTTTCTTTGGTCGGTTGGGTATAATGTGTCTTAGAGATTTATATCTTTGTGTCTTAAGTATATATATCCATCTGTTTGGTGTAGCCTTAGTAAATATGATCTTCAGTTGAGCTTAGAAATCTGGACAATATTTAGAAATCTAGGGTCCATATCTATTTGTGGGAAATATTCAGACATGCTGTCTTCCATTGACTGTATTTTTGGGTGGCTTTTTTGTAATAAGACTCTCTAGCTTCTATAAGATCATTGATTAAAATGACTGATTAAAAACAACTTCAGAAAAAAAAGAAACTTAAGATAATTCTCTCTCACTGAATTCTTCCAAAGTTGTTCTTTCAACAAAATGCTGGAAGTTGAATCCTTCTTGTCTTATCCTGAGTGGAAACAGAGAACAATGACTCCTCTGCACAAAATTCCGAATAGTTCTCCAAGATCACTTTCAGTTTCCCATTAGCCTTATCATTGCCATGTAAGGTGTCTTAACTTTCTTTAGATTTTCCTGAGTCAATTTCCTGATCCTTTAATAGTGTTTGCTGACCTCCTCCATAATTCCCTCTAAGAATTCAAGTATTGATTCTAAGACATTTAATGATCTCCCTTTCTAGTGTTTTAGTAGATTCTGAGCAGGGTTGAAATTGTAGCTATTTTGAGTTAACGTTAGCCTATCAAAGTAACTATACAGACACAAACACACAAGTGCAGAGTAAGGTCTAGGAGCAGAGATTCTTTTACCAGAGAGAAATTAGATATAAAATTTATGTAAAACAATTTCTAACTTCATCTTTTAGAAAACCAAAAAAAATACAAATAAAAAATCCACTGCCATCAAGTTGATTCCAATAAACAAAGGAGTAACTCAGCGTGAACGTTATTGAGGTCAGTTGTTTGACAGATGTTCTGCTTCCCACAGGCCTTGACTTGAGAAAATGTTGGACTATACTGAAAGAAAATCAGGTTGGAGAGAATGGGAGAGTTTTAAGTAAAGCTGACCTATAATTCTATTGTAATTTTGGGTTTTGCCATCTCAATAATGTATTGTGTGTTTTTCCATCTCATAGCTATGGTGTACTAGTAAATGTTCAACAACTGGATGAGAAGTTGTGGGAGGGTGGAATTAAGCCCTGATTTGTAGCATTTGCTGATTTCTGTGGTGTAAATACCCCCACCATGGCCTGTTTCAAACTACCAACTTGATGTCACTAAACAGAGCCAATTATAGATGTGTACAGCATGCCATTATATAGGATTTCTACTATACACATATAATAGATGTAAATAACCTCAAGAGCATAGATAATAGTAAGATATAGTAAATTAATTAGGAAGGATGAGTTTTGATTATTTGTTAACTCTGTTTTTATTATATTTATTTCATTGTAAGTTTATATAATTTAATGTTTAATTAGGGCTGTGTTTAACCACTGGCTCTCCAAGATCCTAAAATTTAACAGTTGGCTGGTATGAGCTGGATCCCACACACAACTGGGGTTCACAAGCACCCCAGCAGGTGGAAGAAATCATGTGACTTCCTCTAGGAACAAGTCATATGAGGTGGTAATTGTAATTCCCTACGAACTGGTATGGAATTGCCTGTGTGTGGACCTGATGTGGAATATAAGCTGTGCTGCCTCCCCGGTGAACCTTCCCCAGATTCAGAAGTGAGGTCCTAAAGCTCACTGCAACCAGCCAGACACTCTGCACTTTTGCTGACTTGTATGGTCAGTTTGAAGAAAAGTAGAGAAGGCGTGCCCAGAAACTTTGAAGGTCTTGGGTAGAAGACTGAAGAGCTAGATGTATCTTGTCTTCTTATTAATGCTGGTAGCTTTGAAGCCAAGTCAAATATAGCAAACTCTCAGGATTGCTGCTGTAGGTGATCTTTAAAAATGGTTTCCTGAGTGGCCTGTGGCTATAAAGGGAAGCGCTGAACTAGGGTGCTTCTCAAAGATGGAGCAAATATTTTTGACAGTAGTCTGATAGTCTTAAAAGAGTGAAGGGTCTAATCCTAATTTTTAAAAGACAAGCATTCAGAAAGAACATGAGGAAAACTTGAGGGTAAATGAGTATTAAATGATGATGAATTTCCAGGTTCTGGATGAAGATGGAACCCTGGTGGTACAGTGGTTAAGAGCTCGGCTGCTAACCAAAAGGTTAGCAGTTCAAATCCACCAGCTGCTCCTTGGAAACCCTATGGGGCAGTTCTCCTCTGTCCTGTAGAGTTGCTGAGTCAGAATTGACTCAACGGCCACAGGTTTTTACAGGAGATTGATAATTATATTGTAGAAATTAGGACCATAAATTTAAGGTCAGGGTGTTAGATGTGTCCTCATGTGAAGTTATCAAACATATAGATACACATCAGAAAATAATAGTATAAACCAAGTAATGTATGTATTGAGGAAGGTAGAAAATAATAGGAGCAGAAGACTATGTCTGAAAACATTGAGAATGATAAAAACATGAGATATGCACCTCAAATACAGACGATAATCCAGTGACGCCAATGGACTGTAAATAGCATTAAGGAACAAAGGCGTTAATGGCCAGAAGCTGAGGGAGGGAGCACCCCACATGCGCCCAGGACCAGCAGTGGAGTAAATTGATGCCAACCAAGATAAGCAGAGATTACAGCACGTGTGAACCCATCAAAGTGGGCTTAGGAGTAACCAGAAGGTGATGGGACATGTACAAATATCATGAGTCCATAGCAGGCAGACAGGTAGGCAATGGGATGTTGGAAAGAGAATAACATTATAGTCGGAAGAGGCCAAACACATGGGCCATTGAAAGTAAAAAATCAAGTGGACAATGAACCAAACATTTGAGAGTATTACCAGACAGGGCAGAAATAGGAAGGCATAAAGTGGTGTCCAAGAGACTGATCACTAGAACAATTTTCTTCCCCCTTGTTGCTGGGTTTTTCTATAGTTCCCATGTGTCAGATACCAATCCCAGCCGTGCAGTGGTTCTAAACTTTGAGAGCAAAACCATTACCTGGTGAGTATATGAAAATGCAAATCCCAGTGACCTACAAATAGAGATCATGTGTGGTGCCCAGGAATCTGCGTTTTAAAGGTAAGCACCAGTGAACATTCATATGCAGTTGGTTTGCCAGCCACTTCTGAGAAATACAGCAGTGTACTTATCCAGAGGCTGCTGGTGAGACAGGTCTGGAAACACACTGTTAAGTAGGCACAGTGTCAGCAGTTCTACCTGGTGAGCAAATGCTGACTCCTTTGAGACACAAATGCAAGGTCTGACTGTGACAACTAACTTACTTGGAAACATCTACTCCTTTTACTTCCTTTTATATCTTATTTGATTTTTAATGTTGCTGTTTTACCTTATGTTTAATTTTTATATCATTTCAAATGTTGTTTGCAAATAAGAGGGGTATAAATCCTAAATTAATTACTGACATCCTCACTTAATCAGGAGAAGTCGATAAAATGAGAGTGGTTTAGTTTAAATATTAGTTGAACAGCAAATTATTTTTATACTGCAACTGTCTTGATACATAAGAGTATCTTGAACACTGTAAAGTTTGTTGCAAATAGATTATTTTTAAAATATACAGGTACTTTATATATACCTATAAGCATGTTTCTTTCCCTACTGTGTTTTTATAAAGCCCTTATATACTGAAATGCTCTTGCATTTATAGTATTTTATTAATTTAAGGGGAAAAGTCCGAAGATTTCCATCAAATGCACCTAAAGAGAAAAACACATCACTTTGTCGAAATATTGTGGCTCGTTATTCTTTGTAACTCTTCCAAATCGCACAGAGAGAGGATTATCATTACTATCTGTGTGTGGGCTTGAAAGCTCTAAACGCTTCTAAAAGAGCAGGGCTTTTTGTTGCCTTTTTTTTTTTTTTTTTTTTAACTACTGGGAGCTTTTGGAACAAGTTAATCCTTATGATCTGTCAGAGTATTGTTCCATAAACCACACCCTTCCTAAGACTTGCACTGAATAGATGTAACTGATTTTAGGTTAGACCATGCTCAGAGTAGGGTCTTCCTGTGGTCCATGTGTGGTAATTGGCCTATTTGCAGAAAGATTTGTCTCCATCTGCAATTATGCCAGTTTCTACATAGAAACGTTTTTATGCATAGAAATGGAGCAGTCCAAGCAAGATGTTTCTGCTCCAAGTGAGGAATGTATTCAAGAAAAATGTAGCTGCGCCTGTGACTTGGGTGATAGGATCATTTTCAAAGCCAGGAAGCCGGGCAGAAGATAGATGTTGATGTGACAATCTTCAGGGAAATGAGAGACATGATCTCAGAAAGATGTCTATTCAAAAGGAGACCTTAGAGAATATTCTTGTCTCTTAAAATAATGGGGAGTCTGGCAGATAGGAGTTGTGACATCTGGGAGAGGACAATAAAGATTAAAATATCGAGTTACTTGGAAAGAAAATGTGAGTTGCCTTTCATATATGTGACAAGGTTCACTATGTCTCTGTAAGAAATTAGAATCTTGTGGATATTCAGCATATAGCTTTTAGAGAAATAAAATTGCCGTCTTTTTTCTATCCAGGCCCAGCAGCAGGCTTGCCCAACAGCTTGGGCAGAGTAAATAACTGACTTTTGAGGGACAAGATTAACATCAATTTTGTTAGTTTCACTTGGACTAAGTGGATTTCCCCGTGGGTTTACCATCTGGGGGACATGATTAGACCCACGGGAGAGCCAGGTCTGTTTATTTTCTGAGTTCATTTGTGGCAAAGTTCTTGTGAAGGGAGGGAGGTCTTGGAGTCTCATGCTGTTGCTTTACTCTGTGCAGAATGTGAAGCAGAGACACATCACCTTTCCTTGTCCTTTCTTGGCTGTGTCTAGATAGGCCAACACTCGGCCATTGTAATGCTTATTAAAATAAAATTCCATAAAAGTTAATTATCTATTTTATTTACACCCACAACTTGCTTGGAAAACCCTTTCCTTTTTCTCTTCCAGCCTGACCACCCTTTCCTCAGCTTCTCCCCAAGGTTGAGAATTAATTTTAATTTAGACATACTATTAAATTTTACAAATTGTGGATTTCTGGAAGCCTGTTTTATTATACTTCTCTGGTCCATGACCCTTCTCTAGGAATTTCTTTTAAGATGTATTTAAAGAGTCTTGTGGAGTATGGGTGTGGACATCCTTAGCTTAATGTAGGAAAGAAATATACAGGGTTTCTGGAGTTTTATTTCTGCTCTTACCTGAATCACGCTGGTGGGAAGATAAATGTCTCCTCTTAAAAGAGAGCTGAAGAGTGGTGACCTAAGCATTACCTGTAAGTTTATCAGGATTTTTGTCCAGTTTATTATTTTATCTTTTCCAGTAAAGTTGCTTCCCTATCACTTTAGTCAAAGAAACCCTTTACAACTTTATCTGCTTGGGCTCTGGAGAAAGCCTTACATGTCCCTCTTGACCTCAAGTAATAGCTTTCTAGAACAGCTTTAGCATCTTGCCTGAAGAAAAACTGCAGCACAGGCAATAGAGCTCATCAAGTTAGCGATGGGAATGGACCATCCTCCCTTGAGATCCTAACACCGGTGTTCACTTAACTTTGTGGGAGTGTCTCTCTGAGGACAAAAGGGACAATGATCCCAGAGCTCAAGCCAAAAAACTGAATTCTGAAACAAAAAGGAGACTACTAAGAGAGGTGCGGCTTGGCAGAGAAAATCTCTAGAGAAGGTAGTTGAAACTTGAAGACGGGAACTCCAACTGTGGCAGGAGTAAATCTCCATTTGAGGGAGCCAAGTGGAGAGAAAAAAAGAAGTACTAGAAAAGTCGCGCCCAATACATAAATACATTTTATCATTTGTTTTTCAAAAAGTATATTTAAAATGTCAACCGAAAAAGTTCGCTAAAGAAAATATATGATTTTTTTAGAGGGGGGATTAGAAAGGTTACTTAAAAAAAGAAAGAAAAGAAAACCCACAAAGATGTTTATGAAAGTAACTATTCTGCTATACTGATTTTTGGATTTTTTTTTTTTAACCTCAAATGTTAAAGAGGCTGTTTGTGAAACCCCTTTGCTGATCATTTCCTAGGGCTGAAAAAAAATCAGGGTTTTCTTCACTGCCGTGGGCGGCTGAATCATTGTAAAAATCTTTGCTCCTTTTGATGTTTGCTCTCTGCAGACATTCTGAGAGACCTGGAAAGGGAGAAAGAGAATGTAAGGGGATTTTTCAAACAGTATTAAAGAAGGCAAGTTTTAAAATTCTTATTTACTTAAATCATTTTTTTGAAGGAGAGGATTGTGGCTTCTTTTTGTTGTCTCAGTACCACCCCATCACTACTGCAGAAGAAGACAAACCAGTTCCATCATAATACTGTGGATGTCTATCTCTGGAAAAATGAGGACCAATTAAAAGCATTTCTCACAATAAGTAGCAGAAGTTAAAAATAGATAAAACCAGACTAAAATATTATGATTTGATAATACATTGGTATCTTTTGTTAGTGTGATTTTTAAAAGCTCCATACTGAAGCAATGTTTCTTTCATTATTTGTGATTCTGAAAATACTTCTGTTGAAATTTGGGATGTTGGAAATTATACGTCTCTCACAACATTCTTAAGAGAAAACATCCAATAAAAATAATCGCCCAAGCTTATCAGTCTCTTACCTTTAAAAGCAGTTCTTTATCTTTGTAAACCAAAGTGGAAAAATGAAGAAAGCTACCAATTTTGTGAGGTAAATCCTTAACATGAGTTCTCTTCTTATATAACCGATAAAATGATAATATAGCACATTATAGGTTTTTAAAAAGCAATACATATTAATTGTGAAGTTAAACTATATCTACCATAAAACACTTCAGAGTTTAAGAGCCACTGTTCAGATTACTCAACTAGTGTCCTGTCTTAGCAAGTGGCAGGCTCCTGTATGTAATCAAATATTCAGATGTACATGCTGCCCTTGTCTACTTGGTAGGTATTTGCAATGGCTCTAGGGTTTTGTTTTGTCCCTTTTTTTGTTTATTTGTGTGTTTTTGTCGAAATTTGATTTTTACACGTTCACATATATGGCATTTAATATAAACGTGTCAAATGAATGAATATATAGCGGCAATTAGGCAAGTAAATGCTGGTCTGCCAGGGTAGTCTTTTAAATTTTATTTCATAATAAATAATTCTTGAAAGCCAACATACCACTCCCCTATGCTTTCCTCTTAGAAATCATGATATTAACAAGTGTATGTCATGGATGTCATTTCTGAATTTGGCTCTTAGCATCTTGATTGTCCAAAGGAACTAGATATCTGATTTGTTCTCTGGTGACTGAACCTCCCTTTCAATTTTTCAAATGATTAAATATCTCATAAAGGAATGACTACCAACTATATTAGACAGGTGTGTATTCTGTGGAATACACTATTTTTCTATGGCAATTTTATGGAAAAGTGTATATTCAATTTGTTTTTTATTTTTTGGGGGGGTCAAAACCTATGTCCTGTTGTTTACCTAAAACTTAGGAAACTAAGTTGAATGCTTTCCATAATTAAAAAAAAAAATTATTCATCATTATTTTTTCTTTCATTTATTGTTGCATGCCTTCTATAGTTTAGATGATTCTGGGGCAGTGTTGATGGTCCAGTTAAAGTTCAGCCTTATTAAAGTGTAATAAATGCAACAAAGAATTAGGGTTGAGGACTGGCAGAGCAGACGTGTAAGGAAAAGAAAGCAAGATAATTAAAGGATACGGGTGCAAATGCCTTTGTACTGATAGACCCAGAAATCTAAAACTGGGTGGAGAATGAAGGAAAGCCTGGCTGTGACTCATAGCCTTGGAAAAAAGGAAGAGGTAGAAAGACTAAACTTCACGAGAAAGGCCTAGCCCAATACCTGATACACAAAACCCAAACCAAACCCATTGCTGTTGAGTCAATTCTGACTCATTGTGATACTATAGGACAGAGTAGAAGTGCCCCATAGAGTTTCCAAGGCTATAATCTTTATGGAAGCAGACTGCCACATCTTTCTTCCGTGGAGCAGCTGGTGGGTTTAAACTGCCAAACCACTGCACCACCAGGGCTCCTCACCTGGTACATAGCACAGAGTTAATAAATACTGTTGAAAAATGGAGAGCTTGATAACGTAAAATAGCAGGTTGAGTAAGGCTAAATGAGTGAGAATGTTAGAAGGATAGGAGTTTGGCAGATAGTACCTGTGAATGACACTTCCTAGAGTGGTGCAGTGCACAACCCTTTTAACTATATGCAGCGACCCAAGAGATTAGAGTCATAATACAGGAACTTCAGTTTAAGATTTTGGCAGTGGAACAGTTCTAGGTGACGCCAAACTCCAAGTATGGTCTAAAGAGCAGGTTGTTGAAACAGAGAAAAGGTAAAGGCTGTTGGGGACTGTCATGGATTGAATTGTGTCCCCCAAAAATATGTGTATCGATTTGGCTAGGCCATGATTCCCATTATTGTGTGATTGTCCACCATTTTGTCATCTGATGTGACTTTGCTATGTGTTGTAAATCCTATCTTTATGATATTAATGAGATGGGATTAGGGGCAGTTATGTTAATGAGGTAGGACTCAGTCTACAAGATTAGATTGTGTCTTAAGCCAATCTCCTCTGAGATATAAAAGAGAGAAGTGAGCAGAGAGACAGCGAACCTCTTACCACCAAAAGAACAGCGCCAGAGCAGAGCACGTCCTTTGGACTGGGGTTCCTGTGCAGAGAAGCTCCTAGTCTAGGGGAAGATGGATGAGAAGGACCTTCCTCCAGAGCCAACAGAGAGAGAAACACTTCCCCTGGAGCTGACACCCTGAATTTGGACTTGTAGCCTCCTAGACTGTGAGAAAATAAATTTCTCTTTGTTAAAGCCATTCACTTGTGGTATTTCTGAAATAGTGGTACTAGATAACTAAGACAGGGACCAAGGGAATGTGAGGGTGGAGTTTTGAATAACTCTCAGTAAATGTTGGGCAGTGACCTGGGCAGCCAATAATTGATTCCAACAGCCATATTAGAAAGAGGGTGGTATAATCCCAAAGTTAATGAGTAAAACTTTTCTGGAATTGCCACTGGGAAACCAGGAAAATGCCTCCCCACCACCACCCAGGTACAGAGGGACGTCTATTTTAAAGGGTTGAAATTGAAGCAATGTCACATGGAGAACATCGGTTTTCAATTAAGGAAAAAAGTTGAAAAGAACAGTGGGTTACTAACAGTGGGGTGTGATGGGGGTGTCTGCCTCAGTGGAAGGAGTATTTTATCACTAACATTGTTTAGACTTACTGGTGCATGGTGTTTAAAACAAAACAAAACAAAAGACAGGCTTTTAGTTAGTTTTATTATTGTTTTCAATTCTCTACAAATGTAGTTGTTGTGTGCCGTTGAGTTGATTCTGACCCATAGCGACCCTGTATGACAGACAACTGCCCCATAGAGTTTCATAGGCTGAAATCTTCCGGGAGCAGATCTCCAGGTCTTTTCTCCCGCGGAGCTGCTGCTGGGTTCGAACCTCAGCCTTTCAATTAGCAGCCTGGTACTTAACCATTGTGCCTTTGCTACAGATAATGCAAGTCATATTGCCTGCACCTCACTTAAAATACTATTGGAAAGCAGTATTCTAGGAAAGGTTTGAGGATACGTCAAGATATCCCTTTATGGGATTACTAAAAGGTTGGTGAAAAGAGAAATGGTTCAAAGAGATGAAGACAAATAAATTGTGGCAGAAATATTTTTTGCACTAATTTGAGAAAAGGATAAAGGCTAATATAATATGTGCCATGTTCTTCCAGGGCCCCTCACCCCACATCTTATTCTGCTTGCAACTCTGAACTCCCAGGTGCAAGTCCTTTCAAAGCTGTCTATAGCTCTGTACTTCCAACTCAAGTGAACTCAGACCAGCTGGGCTGAAACTGATTACACCCAATAGAAAAATGTAGTTCACTCTCATTTATGGGTTTTCCTTTCCAGTGTGATAAAAAACCACCTTCTTGAGAGCTGCGGGAATTCTACCCACAGAATACATCCTTGTTAAGGCTGAAATGCTTTCAAATTATTTCCTCCTTGTTTGATTCTCCTGAATAAGTATTGCCCGTAGCCTGAGGTTTTCAACTCTGACATGTGGATACACCAGCGTGTTGGACATCAGAAGGAAAGAAAGAGATTCAGTAACAGCCATTGTTGTACCTGTCCATCACCTGCACTGATCCAAGCCTGAGAGGCCACTGTCATGGAGGGAACCTGCCATCTGTGTGTGTTAGGGATATAGGGAAGGGACGGGGGCTCTTGAAAGATTCTACTCTTGAGTGTCAGTAGCACCAAAGCAGGAATTTCTAGTTTGGATCAATCCTGGTATTTGGCTCATGCAAACAGAAATAAGCCCTGCATAGGTAATAATTTGCAGGTAATAATTTGGTATTGTCTTGATAGAAGTCCCTGGATGGTGCAAGTGGTTAATGCACACGGCTGCTAACTGAAGGACTGAAGGTTGAAATCCACCCAGAGTCACCTTGAAAGAAAGGCCTGGCAATATACTTCCAAAAAATCAGCCTTTGAAAACCCTGCAGAGCGCCGTTCTACCTTAACACACATCGGGTCGCCATGAGTGAGAGTCTCCATAGCAACTGATTTTTATCTTGATAGCAATAAAAAAATCCATTGCTGTAGAGTTGATTCGGACTCATAGTGACTCTGTAGGACAGAGCAGAACTGCCCTGTATGGTTTCCCAAAGAGCTGCTGACGGATTCAAACTACTGACCTTTTGGTTAGCAGCCAGACTCTTAACCACGGCACCACCAGGGCTCCTTGATAGCAATAGTCAACTAGAATTCCCCTTACTGAATATTTAGCTACCTTGTGGTTCTTCTAGTTCCCAGATCTGCAGAATCAGCATCACCTGAAAACTTGTTAGAAATCCGAATGTGGGGCCCCTACCTCATTTCTATTGAGTCAGAAATTCTGGAAGTGGCCAAGCAATCTGCGTTTTAACAAGCTCTCCAGGTGATTCTGATGTAAGCTAAAGTTTGAGAAAGCTTACCATTGGTTCTTAGCCCAGGCTGCACATTAGTGTCATCTGAGGGAGTCTGAACAAAATACCAGTGCATGGGTCCCACCCGCTGATTCTGATTTAATTATAAGTCAAGGGCAGGGCCCTGGCATTAGAAGTTTTTATAAGTTCCAGTGAGTCTAATGACAGTTATAGTTGAGAACCATTGCTCTACAGCAGCAGATAGGGTTTCTGTAACTCAGGACATTGTGATACATTCAGAAAAGCTTATTAAGAACAACTAAACCTACCCACTGGAATAAGAACTTCATGCATTTTACTACAGTGTTAGTTTAGGCATGCTTATACATACCAGTTGCCATCAAATCTCCTCTGACTCATGGTAACCCCATTGTCAGAGGAGGACTCTGCTCCATAGGGTTTCCAATGGCTGACTTTTCAGAAGTAGATTGTCAGGCCTTTCTTCCAAGGCACCTTTGGCTGGACTCCAACCTTCAATCTTTGGGTTATCTGCTGAGTACATTGACTGTTTTGTGCCACGCAGGGACTCCAGTGCTTTATGTAACAAGGCATAAATAATGTAAGCTTTCCAAGGGTGTGAGTTTTTTTTTCCTCCCTCCTGTCTGTTTTTCCGCCACTGTTGCATCCTGAGTGCTTAGGACAGTGCTTGGCACATAGTAGGTGTGCAAAGTAAATATATGTTGACTAACTGAATTCATTAATCAGTTAAAGAATGGGGTTCTAATAGGAACTTGCCATTATGCTCACAAAGGAACCAGTAAGAACTCTGAGCTGGAAGAATGCTCTCTGTTCTGGTCTGGCATGGATTCATCTCCTCTGGTTCTGTGGAGCCTCTGTGAGTCCTCTTTGTTCTTGCCCCACGCCGATCTGTACCAGGATCTTATATCAGGCTTCACATTGCTAGTTGCAGAAATTGGTATCTACTTATGCTGTAGCCAGAATTCCTATCGAGCAAAGTCTCTCTGCCAGTGTGGTTAGAGGGGTTATGCTCACCTAGAGAGCATATGGTTATCTGATTTCCATCCTTTTCTCTGGACAGACTTCTCCCCACATTTGAGAGGTGCTGGCAACTGGCCCACCTCTGTTTTGATCTGCACACTCTCCCCTGTTGAGGTATCCTGTGGCTAATGGAAGGGTTGACTGCACTTGATGGGAAGGAAGAACCACCTTCTGAGTAAGGTTTGAGCTGAGAATGGATTCCCCAATTGGCAAAAACAGGTTCACTATGATGCTGCCTCAGAAACATCTCTGGCAGTAGCACCTGGGGTGTGTGCCTGTTTAAATATTTCTTGTTCAATATTGATTCAGCCGTATGACTTTAAAAAAACACTAAGTAACAAGTTTGTTTATAAACTGTCTTTAATTAAAACTGTTGCCCTTGAGGGGATTCCGACTCATAGCAACCCTACAGGACAGAGTAGAACTGCCCCATCGGGTTTACAAGGCTGTAAATCTCTACGGAAGCAGACTGCCACATGTTTCTCCCACGGAGCAACTGGTGGGTTCGAATGGCCCACATTTCAGTTAACAGCTGAGTGCTTTAACCACTATGCCACCAGGGCTCCTTCTGTCTCTAATTGTTGTTGTTGTTGTTGTTGTGTGCTGTCAAGTTGACTCCGACTCATAGCGATCCTATAGGACAGAGTAGAACTGCCCCATAGGGTTTCCAAGGAGCGGCTGGTGGATTTGAACTGCTCACCTTTTGGTTAGCAGCTGTCATGGATTGAGTTGTGTCCCCCGGCAGTATCTATCAACTTGGCTAGGTCATGATTCCCAGTATTGTATGATTGTCTACCACTGTATCATCTGATGTGATTTCCCTATGTGTTGTAAATTCTATCATGATGATGTAATAAGATGATTATCAGCAGTTATACTGATGAGATCTACAAGATTAGACAGTGTCTTAAGCCAATCTCTTTTGAGATATAAAAGAGAGAAGTGAGCAGAGAGACAGGGGTACCTCATACCTTCAAGAAAGCAGTGCTTGGACCTGAGGTTCCTGCACTGAGATGCTCCCAGACCAGGGGAAGACTGATGACAAGGACTTTCCTCCAGAGCCAACAGAGAGAAAGGCTTCCCCTGGAGCCGGGGCCCTGAATTCGGACGTCTAGCCTACTGGACTGTGAGAGAATAAACTTCTCTTTGTTAAAGCCATCCATTTGTGGTATTTCTGTTAGAGCAGCACTAGATGACCAAGACAGCAGCCGAGCTCTTAACCACTATGCCACCAGGACTCCAAATAGATAGGGCAAATTACTTGCCTGTATATCTTGTTTGGGGGTGATTCAGTAGTGGTTGCTGTTGTTAGCTGCCATCAACTCATGGTGACCCCATGCACAAGTGAATCTGACCGTTGTGATTTATAAGGTTTTTCATTGGCTAATTTTTGAGAAGTAGGTCGCCAGGCCTTTCTTCTTAGCAACAGTGGTGGTTGTTGTTATTAACTGCCATCAAGTCAATTCCAACTCATGGTGACTCCATGTTTACAGAGTAGAACTACTCAATAGAATTTTCTTGGATGTAATCTTAATGGAAGCAAATCTCCAGGCCTATCTTCTGCTATACCATTGGGTGGGATTGAAGTACCAACCTTTAGGTTAGCGGCTGAGCACAAACAATTTGTGCCACCTAGACACTCTGCAATAGTGGTCAGAATACCCTAATTAAGATGTGTCTTTAGGTTCTTTTATTTACTGCTTATGCTTTTTTTTTTAAGGAGCCCTGGTGGCATAGCAGTTAAGAACTCAGCTGCTAAGGAAAAGGTCAGCAGTTTAAATCTACCAGTCACTTCTTGGAAACCCTATGGGGTAGTTCTACTCTGTCCTATAGGGTAGCTATGAGTTGGTGTCAACTTGATGGCAATTGGTTTGGGTTTTTTATTTTTGTTTTGTTTTTTGTTTTTTAATACTTTTTTAAGAATTGTAGAAACCTGCTACTATCAGCCATTTTTCAGAGTCTTTTTTTTTCCATCTCTTGGTTGCATTAGCTTCTTGTTAGACTAAGGTTACCTGTGGCTGCTGATAGAAGGGAGGTCAAGATTTTGTACTTAATATTTTGTTCAGTTCTTTCCACAGTTACACAGAAGCAAAAGAGAGGCTGTTAATACAATTCAAGGTGTTTCCTAACATTTGCATTTAGGTGCCCTCTTAGACTACAGTACACATATAAAAAATATCCTAAATGATACATAAACTCTCCATTTCTACATGAAAGCTTCCTGTTCCTTTGACTACAGTTAGGCCTGGAGGCTTAAACAAAATCCTTTCAGATTATTGTTAATGCTGTGCCTGATTCTGCAGCAACTGCTGCTTTTGAACAATATGATGCTTCTCTCCCCCCAGAGAAGACAAAATGCCTATTTGCAGCACTTTCCACCTTTGTAGACTCAAGGAGCATAAAACAGACTGAGAGATGGACCCAGGATTCCTGTTTGGGAATTCAGTGCACAGCTTAAAGACTACTGAGTTTAGCTGCTTCCTGACATTGACTTGCATAGCAGCAGTTTAATTTGGAGAAAATCTGCTACGTCAAATGGCTACAAGCATTTATGTGGAAAATTTTCCAAATGATTGACTTTACTGTGTTGCTATTTTCTTTCTCCATGAATATGTGAGTATTTGGCTCTCCCCCAGGAGTTTTTCTGCATCGCTTCTCTTTAGGTAAAGACAGTTTTCTATCCAGAGTAGGAGAAGGAAGGAGCACAGAGAGTTTCTCCCTTTTCAGGAAATTATTATTTGAGTGTAAACCTTAGCAGCTGCGGAAATGATGACTTTTAGGGTGTGTCTTCTGTTTCCTTAAATTTTCCCCTGGCAAACCTTTAAGGTAGTCAGAGTAATCTTGATCATCCCTTGGGAGCCGATGCAACTGTGATCAAGTCTGCACTTCCTCTAGCCACTGCCCAGCTTTTCTTCTTCCTGCTGGCATCAGTCTTAGTGAAAGGGCTGTCTCCACTCTTTCTACCTTCTTGTTGTTGTTTTTAGCTGCCATGGAGTTGGCCTCTGTCTTAGGCCGGATTCTCTAGAGAAGCAAAACCAGTGAAGTGTATCTCTCTCTCTCTCTCTATCTGCAGAGAGAGAGAGATTTATCTCAAGGAAATGGCTCATGTGGTTATAGAGGCTGGCAAGTCCCAAGTCCGTGGGTCAGGCATCAGGGTGGAGGCATCTCCTGGCTCACAGACTGCGAAAGCTGATGAATTCCAAGATCTGCAGGCAACACGGCAGGCAGCTGGCTCAAGTTCCAAGAACCAGAGGTCAGATGATAACTAGCCAGATGCAGGATCCGGAGCAAGCAAGCAAGCTTTGCCAGAACATCCATATATATATTGGATGCAGGCACACTCCCGAGGAAACCCCCCGTACAACTGATTGGCTGATCACATTAGATCACAACATAGAAGGTGAATACATCATTACATAACTGCCAAACCACTGCGAATCACTGCCCAGCTAAGTTGACACACATACCTAGCTATCACAGCCCCAAACTCATGGTGACCCCATGCACAATGGAACAACATGTTGTCCGGTTCTGCTTCTGGTTGATTTTTGGAAGTGGACCACCAGGCCTTTCTTCCTAGTCCATTTTATTCTGAAAGCTCCACTGAAACCTGTTCAGCTTCATAGCAGTACACAAGCCTCCACTGACTAACAGGTGGTGATTGCGCAAGGAGAATTGGCTGGGAATTGAACCCTGGTCTCTGGCATGGGAAGCAAGAATTTTACCACTGGGTCACCAGCGTCCTCTTTTTCCTCCTTTGTCTTTGTTATTAAGTGCTGTCGCGTCACTTCTGACTCATAGCGACCCTATGTACAACAGAACGAAACACCACCTGGTCCTGGACCATCCCCAGAATTATTGTTATGCTTGAGCCCATTGTTGCAGCCACCATGTCAATTCATCTCCTTGAGGGTTGTCTTAGTCATCTAGTGCCGCTGTAACAGAAATACCACAAGTGGATGGCTTTAACAAACAGAAGTTTATTCTCTCACAGTCTAGTAGGCTAGAAGTCCGAATTCAGGGCACTAGCTTCAGGGGAAGGCTTTCTCTCTTGTCGGCTCTGGAGGAAGGTCCTTGTCAAAAATCTTCTGGTCTAGGAGCTTCTCAGCACAGGAACCTCGAGTTCAAAGGATGTGCTTTGCTTCTGGTGTTGCTTTCTTGGTGGTATGAGGCCCCATGTCTCTCTACTCCCTTCTTTCTTTTATATCTCAAAAGAGATTGGCTCAAGATACAATCCAATCTTGTAGATTGAGTCCTGCATCATTAACATAACTGCCCCTAATCCCATCTCATCAACATCATAGATATAAGGTTTACAATACGTAGGAAAATCACATCAGATGCCAAAATGGTGGACAATCACACAATACTGGGAATCATGGCCTAGCCAAACTGATATACATATTTTGGGGGGACACAATTCAATCTATGACAAGGGTCTTCTACTTTTTCACTGACTCTGTACTTTACCAAGCATGATGTCCCTCTCCAAGGACTGGTCCCTCCTGATAACATGTCCAAAGTATGCGATACGAAGTCTTGCCATCCTTACTTCTAAGGAGCATTCTGGTTGTACTTCTTCCAAGACATATTTGTTTGTCCTTCTGGTAGTCCATGGTATGTGCAATATTCTTCACCAACACCACAATTCAAAGGCATCAATTCTTCTTCGGTCTTCCTTATTCATTATCCAGCTTTTGCATGCTTATGAAGTGCTTGAGTCAGACACACCTTAATCCTTAAAGTGACATCTTTGCTTTTTAACACTTCAAAAAGGTTTTGCCCTATGCAATCCGTCCTTTGATTTCTTGACTGCTGCTTCCATGGGCATTCTTTGTGGATCCAAGCAAAATGAACTCCTTGACAACTTCAGTCTTTTCTCTGTTTATCGTAATGTTGCTTATTGGTCCACTTGTGAGGATTTTTGTTTTCTTTATGTTGAGGTGTAATTCATACTGAAGGTTGTAGTCTTTGATCTTCATCAATAAGTGCTTCAAGTCCTCTTCATTTTCAGCAAGCAAAGTTGTGCCATCTGCATACTTCAGGTTGTTAATGAGTCCTCCTCACATCCTAATGTCCCATTCTTCTTCATATAGTCCAGCTTCTCAGATTATTTGTTCACATACAGATTGAGTAACTATGCCTTAAGGATACAACCCTGACACACACCTTTCCTGAATTTAAACCACACAGTATCCCCTTGTTCTCTTCAAATGACTGCCTCATGATCTGTGTACAGGTTCCTCATGAGCACAATTAAGTGTTCTGGAATTCCCATTCTTTGCAATGTTATCCATAATTTGTTATGATCCACACAGCTTTACGTAGTCAATAAAACACAGGTAAACATTTTTATGGTATTCTCTGCTTTCAGCCAAGATCCATCTGACATCAGTAATGATATCCCTTCTTCTATGTCCTCTCCTGAATCCGGCTTGAATTTCTGGCAGTTCTCTGTTGATATAGTGCTGCAACTGCTTTTCAATGATCTTCAGCAAAATTTTACTTGCAGGCGATATTAATGATAGTGTTCGATAATTTCCGCATTCTGTTGGATCACCTTTCTTTGGAATGGGCACAAATATGAATCTTTTCCAGTCGGTTGGCCAAGTAGCTGTTTTCCATATTTCTTGGCATAGACAAGTGAGCACCTCCAGCACTGCATCCGTTTGTTGAAACATCTCAATTGGTATTCCATCAATTCCTGGAGTCTTGTTTTTCTCCAATGCCTTCAGTGCAGCTTGGACATCTTCCTTCAGTATCATCGGATCTTGATCATATGCTACCTCCTGAAATGCTTGAACATGGACCAGTTATTTTTTGTATAGTGACTCTGTGTATTCCTTCCATCTTGTTTTGATGCTTCCTGCATCATTTAATATTTTCCCCATAGAATCCTTCACTATTGCAACCAAGGTTTCAATTTAGTCTTCAGTTCTTTCAGCTTGAGAAATGCTGAGCGTATTCTTCCCTTTGGTTTCTAACTCATGGTCTTTGCACATTTCATTATAATACTTTGTCTTCTTGAGGCGGTTTGAAATCTTCTATTCAGCACTTCTACTTCATCATTTTTTCCCTTTCACTTTAGCTACTCTACATTCAAGACCAAGTTTCAGAGTCTCTTCTAACATTCATTTCGGTCTTTTCTTTCTTTCCTGTCTTTTTTTTTTAAATTTTTTTTTTATTGTTGTAGTTTAAATGAAGTTTACATTTCAGGTTAGTCTCCCATACAAAAATTTATATATACATTGTTATGAGACCCTAATTGCTCTCCCCATACTGCGACAGCACACTCCTCCTTTCCACCCCTGATTCCCCATGTCCATTCAACCAGCTCCTAACCCTCTCTGCCTTCCCATCTCACCTCTGGACAGAAGCTGCCCTTTTAGTCTCTTGTATCTACTTGAGCTAAGAGGCACACTCCTCATGAGTATCACTTTATGTCCCACAGTCTGGTCGAATCCCTGTCTGAAAAGTTGGCCTCGGAAATTGTTTTATTTCTAGGCTGATAGAGAATCCAGGGGCCATGCTTTCCAGGGTTCCTCCAGTCTCAGTCAGACCATTAAGTCTGGTCTTCTTACTAGAATTTGAGTTCTGCACCCCACCTTTCTCCTGCTCCATCCAGGGTTCTCTGTTGTGTTCCCTGTCAGGGTGGTCATTGGTGGTAGCCAGGCACCATCTAGTTCTTCTGGTCTCAGGATGATGAAGTCTCTGGTTTATGTGGCCCTTTCTGTCTCTTGGGCTACTACTTTCATTGTGTCTTCAGTGTTCTTCATTCTCCTTTCCTCCAGGTGGTTGGGACCAGTTGATGCATCTTAGATGAACACTTGCAAGCTTTTAAGACCCCAGATGCCACTCACCAAAGTAGAATGCAGAACATTTTCTTAATAAGTTTTGTTGTGCCAGTTGACCTAGATGTCCCCTGAAAGCATGGTCCCCGACCCCTACCCCTACTACTCTGTCTATCAAAGTGTTTCATCGTATTCAGGAAACTTCTTAGCTTTGGTTTAGTCTAGTTATGCTGACTTCCCCTGTAGTGTGTGGTGTCCTTCCCTTCACCTAAGATAATTCTTATCTACTATCTAGTTAGTAAATAACCCTCACCCTCCTTCCCTACCCTTGAAACCATCAAAGAATGTCTTCGTCTGTGTTTAAACCTTTTCTTGAGTTCTATAATAGTGGTCTTATACAATATTTGTCCTTCTGTGACTGACTAAATTCACTCAGCATAATGAGTTCCAGCTTCCTCCATGTTGTAAGATGTTTCACAGCTTCATCGTTGTTCTTTGTTGTTGCATAGTATTCCACTGTGTGGATTTACCATAATTTGTTCATCCATTCGTCCGTTGATGGGCATCTAGGTTGTTTCCATCTATTTGCTATTGTGAACAGTGCTGCAATAAACATGGATGTGAATATATCTATTTGTGTGACAGCTGTTATTTCTCTAGGATATATTCCAGGGAGCAGGATAGCTGGATCATATAGTACTTCTATTTCTAGCTTTTTAAGGAAGTGCCAAATCGATTTCCAAAGTGGTTGTACCATTTTACATTGCCACCAACAGTGTATAAGTGTTCCAGTCTCTCCACAACCTCTCCAGCATTTATTATTTTGTGTTTTTTAGATTAGTGCTAGCCTTGTTGGGGTGAGATGATACCTCATTGTACTTTTGATCTGCATTTCTGTAATGGCTAGTGATCGTGAGCATCTCTTCATGTGTCTGTTAGCTGCCTGAATATCTTCTTTGGCGAAGTGTCTGTTCATATCCTTTGCCCATTTTTGAACTGGGTTATTTATCTCTTTGTTTTTGAGGTTTTGCAGTGTTTTGTAGATTTTAGAGATTAGACGCTGATGGATTTGTTGTAGCTAAAAATTTTTTCCCAGTCTGTAGGTTGTCTTTCTACTCTTTTGGTGAAGTATTTTGATGAGCATAAATGTTTGATTTTTAGGAGCTCCCATTTATCTTCTCTCTTCTGGTGCTTGTGCATTGTTACTTATGGTTCGTATTGTGTTCATGCCATGTATTAGGGCTCCTAGCATTGTCGCCATGTTTTCTTCCATGATCTTAATCGGTTTTGATTTTGTATTTAAGTCTTTGATCCATTTTGAGTTAGTTTTTGTGCATGGTGTGAGGTATGGGTCTTTTTGCATTTTTTTTGCGAATGGATATCCAGTTATGCCAGCACCATTTGTTAAACAGACTGTCTTTTCCCCAATTAACGGGCTTTGGGCCTTTGTCAAATATCAGCTGCTCATAGGTGGATGAATTTATGTCTGGATTGTCAATTCTGTTCCATTGGTCTATGTATCTGTTGTTGTACAAATGCCAGGCTGTTTTGACTACCGTAACGGTATAATAGATTCTAAAATCAGGTAGTGTGAGGCCTCCCACTTTGTTCTTCTTCTTGAGTAATGTTTTATTTATTTGGGGCCTCTTCCCTTTCCATATAAAGTTAGTGATTTGTTTCTCCATCTCATTAAAAAATGCCATTGGAATTTGGATCAGGATTGCATTGTATCCGTAGATCACTTTGGGTAGAATTGACATTTTCACTCTGTTGAGTCTACCTATCCATGAGCAAGGTATGTTTTACCACTTACGCAGATCTCTTTTGGTTTCTTGCAGTAGTGTCTTGTAGTTTTCATTGTATAGATCTTTTACATCTCTGGTTAGATTTATTCCTAAGTATTTTATCTTCTTGGGGGCTATTGTAAATGGTATTGATTTGATGATTTCCTCTTGAAAGTTCTCTTTGTTTGTGTAGAGGAATCCAGCTGATTTTTGTATGTTTATCTTGTATCCTGAAACTTTGCTGAAGTCTTCTGTTAGTTCTAGTAGTTTTCTTATGGATTCTTCCCTACCAATTTGGATGCCCTTTGTTTCTTTTTCTAGCCTAATTGCTCTGGCTAGGACCTCCTGCACAATGTTGAATAAGAGTGGTAATAAAGGGCATCCTTGTGTGGTTCCCATTCTCAAGGGGATTGCTTTCAAAGTCTCTCCATTTAGTATGATGTTGGCTGTTGGCTTTGTATAAATGCTCTTAAGGATATTGAGGAATTTCCCTTCTATTCGTATTTTGTTGAGAGTTTTTATCATGAATGGGTGTTGGACTTTGTTGAATGCATTTTCTGCATCGATTGATAAGATCATGTGGTTCTTTTCTTTTGTTTTATTAATGTGATGGATTACATTGATTGTTTTTCTAATGTTGAACCATCCCTGCATACCTGGTATACATCCCACTTGATCATGGTGAATTATTTTTTTGATATGTTGCTGAATTCTATTGGCTAGAATTTTGTTGAGGATTTTTGCGTCAATGTTCATGAGGGATATTGATCTGTAATTTTCTTTTTTTGTGGTGTCTTTACCTGGTTTTGGTATCAGGGTTATGCTGACTTCATAGAATGAGTTTGGGAGTATTCTATCCTTTTCTATGCTCTGAAATACCTCTAGCAGAAGTGGTGTTAACTTTTCTCTGAAAGTTTGGTAGAATTCTCCAGTGAAGCCATCCGGGGCAGGGGTTTTTTTTATTGGGAGTTTTTTAATTACCTTTTCAATCTCCTCTTTTGTTATGAGTTTATTTAGTTGTTCTACCTCTGTTTGTGTTAGTTTAGGTAGGTAGTGAGTTTCTAGAAATTTGTCCATTTCCTCTAGGTTTTCAAATTTGTTAGAGTACAATTTTTCATAGTATTCTGTTATGATTCTTTTAATTTCAGTTGGGTCTGTTGTGATATCACCCATCTCACTTCTTCTACGGGTTATCTGCTTCCTCTCCTGTTTTTCTTTTGTCAGTTTAGCCAATGGTTTATCAATTTTGTTGATCTTTCAAAGAACAAGCTTTTGTTCTTGTTAACTCTTTCAATTGTTTTTCTATTCTCTGTTTCATTTAATTCTACTCTAATTCTTATTATTTCCTTTCTTCTGGCACTGCTCTCTTTCTACTTGTTCCAGTTGTAGTGTTAATGTTTTGGTTATGGCCCTTTCTTCTTTTTGGATGTGTGCATTTATTGCTATAAGCTGACCTCTTAGCACCGCTTTTGCTGTGTCCCAAAGGTGCTGGTAGGATGTGTTTTCGCTCTTGATTGATTCTATGAATTCCTTTATTCCATCCTTAATTTCTTCTATAACCCAGTAGTTTTTGAGAAAGGTGTTGTTCAGTTTCCATGTATTTGATTTTTTTTTCCTTGCTTTTTCTGTTGTTGATTTCTACTTTCATGGCTTTATGGTCAGAAAAGATGCTTTGTAATATTTTTATGTTTTGGTTTTTGTAAAGGCTTGCTTTATGGCCTAATATGTGGTCTATTCTGGAGAATGTTCCAGGTGGATTGGAAAAGAAAGTGTACTGGGCTGCTGTTGGGTGGAGTGTTCTGTATATGTCTACAACATCAAGTTGGTTGATTGTAGAATTTAGCTCTTCCGTGTCTTTGTTGAGTTTCTTTTTGGATGTTCTGTCCTTCACCGAAAGTGGTGTGTTGAAGTCTCCTACTACTATTGTAGAGCTGTCTGTCTCTCTTTTCAGTGCTGTTAGAGTTTGTTTTATGTATTTTGGAGCCCTGCCATTGAGTGCGTAAATATTTATTATAGTTATGTCCTCCTGGTGTATTGACCCTTCAATCATTACATAGTGTCCTTCCTTATCCTTTGTGTTGGGTTTTACTTTAAAGTCTATTTTATCAGGGATTAATATTGCCACTCCTGCTCTTTTTTGACTGTTGTTTGCTTGATATATTTTTTCCATCCTTTGAGTTTTAGCTTGTTTGTGTCTTTAAGTCTAAGGTGTGTCTCTTGTAGGCAGCATATAGACGGATTGTTTTTTTATCCAGTCTGCCACTCTCTGTTTCTTTATTGGTGCATTTAGTCCATTTACATTCAGTGTAATTATTGATAGGTATGAGGTTAGTGCTGTCATTTTGATGTCTTTTTTGTGTGTGTTATTGACAGTTTCTTTGTTCCACTTAATTTTCTGTGCTGAGTCATTTTGCTTTATGTATTTTCTTTTCATCTTTTTTATTGTTGTTGATTTCGTGTTTCCTGAGTCTTTATATTTTTCCAACTTTTTATTTTGATTTGTAAGATTGTTAGTTTCTTTTGTGGTTACCTTAATATTTACCCCTATTTTTCTAAGTTTATACCAGTATTTTATTTCTTTATATCGCCTTGACTTCCCCTCCATGTGAAAAATCTATGTCTACATTTTTAAGTCCCTCTTTTTTGTTTTTATGTTGTCATTTTTTTACATATTGATATCTCTGTTTCCCTATTTTCAGTGTTTTAGCTTTGATGTATTTTTGTGACTTCCCTATCTGAGTCGATATCTGGTTGCTCTGTCCTGTGTTCTAGTCTTGGGTTGTTATCTGATGTTATTGATTTTCTAACTGGAGGACTCCCTTTAGTATTTCTTGTAATTTTGGTTTGGTTTTTGCAAGTTCCCTAAACTTCTGTTTATCTGGAAATGCCCTAAGTTCGCCATCATATTTGAGAGAAAGTTTTGCTGGATATATAATTCTTGGCTGACATTTTTTTTTCCTCCAATGCTTTATATATGTCATCCCATAGCCTTCTTGCCAGCATGGTTTCTGCTGAGTAGTCTGAGCTTATTCTAATTGACTCTCCTTTGTAAATTACTTTTCTTTTATCCCTAGCCGCTCTTAAAATTCTCTCTTTATCTTTGGTTTTGGCAATTTTGATTATAATATGTCTTGGTGACTTTCTTTTGGGATCTACCTTATGTGGGGTTCGATGAGCATCTTGGATAGATATCTTCTCATCTTTCATGATATGAGGGAAGTTTTCTGTCAACAAATCTTCAAGAATTCTCTCTGTATTTTCTGTCATCCCCTCCTGTTCTGGTACTCCAATCACTTGTATGTTATTTCTCTTGATTGAGTCCCACATAACTCTTAAGAATTTCTTCATTCATTTTAATTCTTTTGTCTGATTTTTCCTCAAATAAGTTGGTGTCAAGTGCTTTATCTTCAGTCTCGCTAATTCTGACTTCTACTGCCTCAATTCTGCTCCTATGACTTTCTATTAAGTTGTCTAATTCTGAAATTTTATTGTTAATGTTCTGGATTTCTGATTGCTGTCTCTATGGTTTCTTGCAGCCTATTAAATTTGTCATTATGCTCTTGAATAGCTTTTTAAAGTTCTGCTACTGCTTTGTCTGTATATTCTTTGGTTTTTGCTGCGTTTTGAAGAATTTCCTTTCTAATTTCTTGAAGAGTTCTATGTATTAATCTTTTGTATTCTGCCTCTGGTAATTCCAAGAAATTCTCTTCCTCTAGAAAATTTGTAGATTCTTTATTTCGGTAGCTTGCTGAACCCATCATGGTCTGCCTCTTTATGAGATTTGATATTGACTGTTGTCTCTGAGCCATCAATAAGTTATTATAATTTTATTTTATATTTGTTTAATGTGTCCTAGCTTCTTGTTTTGTTTTGATACACCCAAGTAGGCTGCTCATGTGCACTAGTTTGATTATTGGCACCTTTGAAGCTCTAACCTCCTGTCACCACGTAGTTCTGTAACTAAGTATGCGTGCCCAGGAGTCCGTTAAATTTTCCTGTATGGATTCAGCTAAGGTGTCCAGGCAGTCAGTCACCAAGTGTATGGTGCAGGCTCTCACCAGTCTTAGAGAGGCATGGGTGATTGGTGTAGGCACAGGTATCTCGCTGCAGTAGGGGGTCACACACTGAGCAAGGCAAGGGGCTGACAGCTACCCCTGAGTGTCTGAAAGGAAAGTGTGTCCATGTTCCCTAGAGTGAGTAGGTAGATGAGTTTTGCAGCTGGACTATGAGCACCCTACTCTGTTAGCTATAAGCACTGGGGGGCACCACTCATTCTTGGGCCCCTGTAGCAGGTGGCTAGGTGGCGTGGGTGGAGCCACCAGTCCTCAAGCCCCTGATATGGACAGGTAAGCCACCTGCTTAAAGGGCAGAGCAATGTCAAGCGTCATGAATCTGCCACTTCACAGCTGAAACAGTTCAAGTTAGACTTTAGGTGTTTACCCTGTTGTACTGTGGTAGTGAGGGCTTATGCTGTTGAGATGGGTCCACACAAGTCTATACAGAGGTGGAAGGCACTCAAAGTCTATGGAGCCCTTATGCCTGTGCCTAGGCAAAGGAGCTGTGCCAATCCTGAGTTCCTAGCTTAGGGAAGCCGGTAGCATATTTTTTATGTTTGTTAATTTGTTCCCTCTCCAAGGCCAGGAGAATGGGTCAGGGCACCTTATGGGATCTACTTCTGGCCCAGGGGACTCACAGATTCCTAAAGCCAGCTGAACTTGGTGCAGAGTGGGGAGGGAGGAGGTAAATGGGAGAGAGGCATTTTGCAAATGGGTTTCTTTTCTTTTTTTTTTAAATCCCCGTGAATGGCCACATACCTATACTTATCTTTAGCCACTTGCATGCTGTTTTTCACTGGCTCAGAGTGTCCAAGCAGAATCTCTGCTGCCAGATCTCTCTTGGTGTGGAAACTGCCTCCCAAGCGAGCGAGCAGAGCTGTATGCCCACCTCACTGTGCACACTGAGCGGATCCAGGCTGAAGGGCTGCGGCTCCCACCAGGTCAGGTCAGGCAACTCCTTGCTGCTTCCTAACTGTCTCTCTCTCCCCCCGCCACTCAGTCAGATTGCTCAACTTTGCCTTGTTCAGGGCTCCTAGATATTCAAATACAATCAAATAACTTGTTTTTTCAGGTCTTTATTGTAAGAGGGACATAGGAAGCCATCTGACTACTCCGCCATCTTGGGCCCGCCTCCCCTTTATTTCCTGTCTTTTAATGACCTCTTGCTTTCTTCATGTGTGATGTCCTTGATGTCATCCTACAATTCCTCTGGTCTTTGGTCATTAGTGTTTAATGAGTCAAATCTATTCTTGAGATGGTCTTTAAATTCATGTGGAATATACTCAAGGCCATACTTTGGCTCTTGTGGAGTTGTTCTAATTTTCTTCAACTTCAGCTCGAACATGCGTATGAACAATTGATGGTGTGTTCCACAGTCAGTCCCTGGCATTGTTCTGAGTAATGATATTGAGATTTTCCATCATCTCTTTCCACAGATGTAGTCAAGTTGATTCCTGTGTATTCCATCTGGTGAGGTCCACATGTACAGTCACCGTTTATGTTGTTGAGAAAAGGTATTTGCAATGAAGAAGTCATTGGTCTTGCAAAATTCTGTCAGGAGATCTCCAGCGTCACTTCTATCACCAAGGCCATATTTTCCAACTACTCTTCCTTCTTCTTTGTTTCCAACTTTCCCATTCCAATCACCAGTAATTATCAATGCATCTTGATTGCATATTTGATCAATTTCAGACTACAAAAGTAGGTAAAAATCTTCAATTTCTTCATCTTTGGCATTAGTAGTTAGTTCGTAAATTTGAATAACAGTCATATTAACTGGTCTTCCTTGTAGGCATATGGATATTATCCTATCACTGACAGCATTGTACTTTAGCATAGATCTTGAAATGTTCTTTTTGACGATGAATATGACACCATTCCTCTTCAATTTTCTTTCCTGGCATAGTAGGCCATATTATTGTCCAATTCAAAATGGTCAATAGCAGTCCATTTCAGATCACTAATGCCTAAGATATTGATGTTTATGCTTTCCATTTCAGTTTTGACAACTTCCAATTTTTTCCTAGATTCATACTTTGTACATTTCACATTCTGATTATTAGTGGATGTTTGTAGCTGTTTCTTCTCATTTTGAGTCGTGCCACATCAGCAAATGAAGGACCCGAAAGCTTGACTCCATCCACATCGTTAAGGTTGACTCTACTTTGAGGAGGCAGCTCTTCCCAGTCATATTTTGAGTGCCTTCCAACCTGAGGAGCTCATCTTCTGGCACTATATCAGACAATGTTCCATTGCTATTCATAAGGTTTTCACTGGCCAATTTTTCAGAAGTAGACTGCCAGGTCCCTCTTCCTAGTCTGTCTTAGTCTAAAAGCTCAGCTGAAACCTGTCCATGGGTGACCCTGCTGGTATTTGAAATACGGGTGGCATAGCTTCCAGCATCACAGCAACACACAAGTCACTACAGTACGACAAACTAACAGACATGTAGGGTTTACCTCCTTACTTCCCACTAATTCTTTGGCACCATCTCTCCATTGACTGCTCTTGCCAAGATCACCAGTGACTCCCTGTTATTTGGTCCAGTGATTATTCTGAATTATAATTGATCTTTTTATAGCATTTTCCATTGTTGATTGCTTTTTTCTTAGCTTCATTTGAAACGTTTCTGCTCTTCATTTCCCTAGATAGTTTCTTCTTCATCTGTCCCTTTTGTAAGTGTTTTCTTGGGAATCAATCCTAGGCCTACTTTACTTTTTACTCTAGATTCCATTCCTGAATGATGCCATCTGTCCCCAGCTTCATTTCCATTTTATTGATAAAGATTCCCAATCTATATTCCCAGTCCAGCTTGTACTCAGTGCTTAAATTGAATAGAACCTCATTAAGGAGGCTGTGTCATACCTTAATTAAAATGGATCTTATGAACTCATGTCTGCATCTAAACTGAACCTAATACTGTCTCTTCCTTGTTCCTTGCCTAAGTTCCCAGTCTTGATGAGGGACACCAATGCTCACTGTGCAAGGCAGAAACCTTGACTTCTTCCTCTTTATATCTCTTCCCCTTTCCCATAAAATAAATGAACACTTCCTATTTAGTCCATTTCCTACATAACTTTTAAATCTATGTCTTCTCCCTATCTCCTCACCCTAGTTCCCCTTACCCTAGTTCAAAAAACCATCAACTTGTGTCTGGATTACTTTGTCTGGTCTTGCCTCCTTCCAATTCATCCTCTATATTACTGGAGAGATTTTTTGAAAGGCAAATATGATCAAAAGCTTTCATGCTTGCCAAGCCCCCACAGTCTGGTCCTTCATGTCTCCGTGGCCTCATCTCTTGGCACTCCCTACCTTGCTTTGTTCATTTTTGGTCATACCAGATTTCTTTTAGTTCTGCGAACATACCATGCTCTCTCATGCCTAGGCCTTCAGATACTGTTTCTTTTGCCTGAGACATTCTTTCTATTCTCTTATCATCTAGTGACTTCCTGCTCCTTGAGTCTCAATTTCACAGGGCTTCCTTTGGTATGCTCACTGAAGGCCCTGTGTCTGGCATGGATACCTCTTCCATGGCCTCTGCCCCCATTGTGCTGCCAGAGCATGAACCATCCTGTATCATAATTGCCTGAGTCTTTGTGTTCCCATCAGATTGTCAGCTCTGTAAGGACAGGAACACGACTCTCATGCTTAGGTTGTACTCCCAAGGCCTAGCATAGTCCTTCATGCAGGGAAGGTGCTCAATAAATATTTGTTAAACAAATGAATGTGCCTCAAAGTAAACCATGAGCCAGCCTTCTTGACAACATAGGTGAGAATGCCTTACTCCCATTTGCAATTTCATCCTTGCTAGTCAAGCTCCCTTGACTGGAACAACTATTACTTTTCCACAAAGCAAGCAAAAACTTTGTTGCAGACAAAGCAACCTATATATCCCAAAGGAAAAGAAACTTTCCAAAGGTTCTGATAATTAGCATATGGTAATTGTCAGATCCCAGGGTATCTTTTAGTTGAACCTTCACAGTAGTTCACTTAGCTTGTACTCAGTGCTTAAATTGAGTAGAACCTCATTAGGGAGTCTGTGTCATGCCTTAGTGAAAATGGAGAGAATGAGAAATATAGCTTTCCATGACATGGAGGCATGGGAGAAAGGGAGCAATCTGGTCTGTGGACTCTTGAATCTGATTATCTTGACTGTACTGACTTATGACCTTGGAGATGATGAGCATGGGCATGAGGACAGTCTTAGCCATTAAAGGAGTTCAGGCTCTTCCTTCAAAATCCTATTCCAGATCTTGTATTTCACAAAGATCTTCTGTGTGCTTCCCTCCTTCCCCTTTCCTGTGTTTCTTCTTTAATGCCAGCCTCAGGAGCAACCATTTTTAAAGAGTTTTCCTCCCTAGAAAGTTTTCCTGAGGGAACCATACAATTGCCTGGCTTTGCCCACCAATACTTACCTGGGCTTCCCCCTATATATCACTTATTCACTTCATTCATTCACTCTGTTCTAGCCACCCTGAACTCTTCCCTTCCCGGGACCATGACTAGGGAGAAGCAAGCAAAGTACCCAAGGTGCAATGTTTAAAGAGGCTGTCATTCTCAGGCATTGACCCTACCCTTGCATGAGCCCTGGGAGTGAGTGCCTCCTTAAATTTTGCACCCTGGGTACCTCCTTTGCCCCAGTCTAGTCCAGCTCTGTCTGTCTAGAAGGCCAACCTCCCCCTCTGCCCTAATCCATCATTGCTTCTCTAAATCCTAAGGCTTCAAAATGCTGCCTCCTCTACAAAACTCTTGCTCAGCCTTGCCGGTTCTTCCCACAACCCAACAAATGGGCATCTCACCCTTCTCCAAATTCTCAGTTGACATTTTTGTATAACTCCCCAAGGCACTGTATAGCTTGTTAGTTCTTTGAGTATGTCTTTTTGTCACCATATTCAACTATAAAATTCTGAAAGCGGAGGATTTTTCCCAGTATGCCCACAAAATTTATCACAGGATTTGACATGTGGTAGGTATTCAGATGTTGGTAGGAGGAGGGATAGAGAAAAAGAAGAAGAGAGAATAGTGCTTGATTACATGGGGGTATGGGCTTTGGGACCTTTCATGGTTTGAATTATGTCCCCTCAAAAATGTGTGTATCAATTTGCCTAGGCCATGATTCCTGGTACTGTGTGATTTTCCTGTATGTTGTAAACCTGCCTCTATGATGTTAATGAGGGAGGATGGGTGGCAGTTGTGTTAGTAAGGAGGACCTGATCTATAAGACTGGACTGTGTCCTGAGGCAATCTCTTGAGATATAAAAAACAGAAGTGAGCAGTGAGACAGGGGGGCCTCATACCATCAAGAAAGCAGTGTCAGGAGCAGAGCGCATCCTTTGGACCGGGGTCCCTGTGCCAAGAAGCTCCTAGTCTGGGGGAACACTGATGAGAAGGCCAACAGAGAGAGAAAGACTTCCCCTAGAGCTGACACCCTGAATTTGGACTTTTAGCCTACTTTGACTGTGAGGAAATAAACTTCTCTTTGTTAAAGCCATCCACTTGTGATATTTCTGTTATAGCAGCACTAGATGACTAAGACAGGACTAGTCAGCCTGGGTTCAATTGCTGGCTCTGCCACTTAAGAAGTGAAAACTTCGACAAGTTACAATGTCTGTCTATGCATCTATTTCTTTGTAACATGGGGTCAATAATGGTACCCCAACGTTGGATTGCTGTGAAGTCTAAGTGAGCTAAAACATGTAAAGCACTTAGCACAAGACCTGGTATCTAGTAAACACTAACTATACTTTAGAATCAAGAATATAAAGGACCTAGTGGAGGAGCCCTGGTAGCACAGTGGTTAAGAGCTATGGCAAGCTACAGCTGCTACCAAAAAGTTGGCAGTTCGAATCCACCAGCTGCTCCTTGGAAACCCTATGGGGCAGTTCTGCTCTGTCCTATAGGGTCAACTATGAGTTGGAATCCATTCAATGGCAACGGGTTTGGTTTTTTTGGTTTAATGAAGGTGTGAGGAACCCTGGTGGTGCAATGGTTAAGTGCTCAGTTACTAACCACAAGGTTGGCTGTTCAAACCCACCAGCCAGTCCACAAGATCAGGGAGACCTGGTAATCTGATCCTGTAAAGATTCAGCCTAGGAACCCCTATGGGGCAATTCTACTCTGTCATTTAGAGTAGCTCTGTGTTGGAATTGACTCAACGGCACACAACAGCAACAATGAAGGTATATCCATGGAAAATGCAGGTGTACACGCTAAGTGCAAAGGGTATTTGTGACAGATGTCTCAAAGAAAGTTAAGTCTACACCATCATTGATTGAAGACAGAAGCAACGGCCTAATACTTTTACGAGAACCCATGTGCCTCCTTTTTTGAAAAGAAGAATTCCGTCTCTGTAATTCAACAGAAAAATAACTTGGGTGAGAAAATGGTAAGGGAGGCTGCCAAAGAAAGGTAGTGGAGGAGGGCCAAATGAGCTTGGGGTATTAAACCAGGTATTTAAATGTGCCCTGTTTTAGGAAATCAGCACAACTGGACTAAACCAAAGCTAAGAAGTTCCCTGAATACAGTGAAACACTTCAAGGAACAGAGTAGCAGGGGTGGGGGTCTGGGGACCATGGTTTCAGGGGACATCTAGGTCAATTGGCATAACAAAGTTTATTAAGAAAATGTTCTGCATCCCACTTTGGTGAGTGGCATCTAGGGTCTTAAAAGCTAGTGAACAGCCATCTAAGATGCATCAATTGGTCCCAACCCACCTAGAGCAAAGGAGAATGAAGAACACCAAAGACATGACGAAAATATTAGCCCAAGAGACAGAAAGGGCCACATAAACCAGAGACTTCATCAACCTGACACTAGAAGAACTAGATGGTGCCCTGCTACCACCAATGATTGCCCTGACCGGGAACACCACAGAAAGTCCCTGACAGAGCAGGAGAAAAGTGGGGTGTAGAACTCAAATTCTAGTAAAAACACTGGACTTAATGGTCTAAGACTGGAGGGACCCCAGAAGACATGGTCCCTGGACTCTCTGTTAGCCCAGAACTGAAACCATTCTCAAGGCCAACTCTTCAGACAGTGGTTAGACTGGACTATGAGACATAAAATGATACTCATGAAGAGTGTACTTCTTAGCTCAAGTAGATACATGAGACTAAATGGGCAGCTCCTGTCTGGAGGCGAGATGAGAAGGCAGAGATGGTCAGATGCTGGTTGAATAGACATGGGAAATCTGGGGTAGAAAGGAGGAGCGTGCTGTCACAGTATAGGGAGAGCAACTGGGGTCACATAACAATGTGAATACAAATTTTTGTATGAGAAACTAACTTGAATTGTAAACTTTCACTTAAAGCACAATAAAAATAAAAAGAGGAAAGGGAAGCTAACAGAGAGGCAGGTACCTCATACCATCACGAAAGCAGTGCTGGGAGCAGAGCGGGTCCTTTGGACCTGGGGTTCCTGTGCCAAGAAGCTCCTAGTCCAGGGGAAGATTGATGAGAAGGACCTTCCTCCAGAGCCGACAGAGAGAGAAAGCCTTCCCCTGGAGCTGATGCCCTAAATTTGGACTTCTAGCCTACTAGACTGTGAGAAAATAAGTTTCTCTTTGTTAAAGCCAAAAAAAAAAAAAAAAAAAAAAGATAAATGTGGCCTGTTTTAATACCTGCTGATTTCAGGGGCATGGAAGCATTATGTGAAGGAAAAGTCATGTTTTTACTGCCATCTACAGATGTCAAAGTGCAATTTTTAAAGTTTCTTAACATACACACACACACACACACACACACACACACAAAATGAGTGTTGATACAAAGCTGGGTTTAAGTTCTAGCAATTGAGATAATCAGTGGTTAAGAGGTCAACTGCTAACAAAAAGGTCAGCAGTTAGAATCCACTAGCCGCTCTTTGGAAACCTTATAGGGCAGTTCTCTGTCCTATAGGGTCGCTGTGAGTCAGAATCAAATCAACTCGATGGCAATGAGTTTTATATTATGTTATAGAATTTTAATTTTTATAAAATATAGTATTTTATTCTTTCTAAAAATATTTACACTTAATCAGTAATACAGCCTTTTTAACACTTCAAATTGTGTTAAAAATTCTCAGCAGAAGAGCACTATAATAACCCACTTAAGAAAGGGTTTTCCCTCAGGGGCGTGTTAGCTGCCGCTGTGGCAGGTAACAGAAAGTTTGAGAGTTAACAAAGTCATTTCAATGAATACAGAGATACACTGGACTTTACTCCACCCTTTCCTGCTCCATGAATGCAGTTCTCTGGTTGGTATTAGGATTACTGTAAATTGCATTTAAAACAAGTGTCTTTTATGATTTGGTTATGAGAAATCAACCCAAAACAAGTAATAACAAAATGTCACGGTGATGTCACCTCTGAAGTGCCTTCTGACTTTATTCTCTTATTGTATGCCATTTCCAAGATTATTGTGATGTTTTCCCAACTCCTGTATCCATTATTTCTTAAAGGGTTAAATATAGACAAGAATTATTGGAAAAGCGTTTGATGGAGAAAAAAGAAGTGGCCCTTCAGGAAACACACGCTGAAAAAGAGAGAGAGAGGCGACTAGAAGCCCTCAGGAAACAGGTGTTTTTAATTTGGAAATTTTCATGGGTGGTTTTAAAAAAAAAAGTTTCCAAGTGCCCTTAATAACATTATTGCTAGGGCTTAGTTCATGACATCTGCTATATAAAATATAACTTTTCCAAATTGGAACACCGATCTTCATTTGTGGGAGCAATTAGATTTATGTTGAACCATTCACAGTTTCTCAGTATGTTAAAAGAATTTTATCAGCACCTTTTAAAAAACTCTCCCAAGATTTAAATGTTTCCATATCACCTCTAATTTATTAGCGAAATAGTATCCATTTACAACATTTACTGTTCTCCAAAAGTCCTGTGGAGCGCTAACAACATAATTCTCTTTGAGGTGGAAACCTCTGCTTGGAAATATCCCAGTCAACAAACATGTTACCAACCAGTTTTTAAAGATACCGTTTTTGTGGAGGAATAAAAGCGTTCCATTGCTTTGCCTAGTAAAAGTAGACGAAAGTAGAAAGTAAATGGCAAGAGCAGGAATTTATGGGCTTGGGAAATGTGATAAAATAGTTTTACTTGGTAATATTTCAGTTTTGAACCCAGAAGTGATTGGTTA
This sequence comes from Dugong dugon, assembly GCA_030035585.1. Lineage (NCBI taxonomy): Eukaryota > Metazoa > Chordata > Mammalia > Sirenia > Dugongidae > Dugong > Dugong dugon. The sequence goes on along the minus strand of CM057461.1, from coordinate 119,049,082 downwards.
ACTCCCAAGCTGTGAAGACTTCATTGATACCATTTCCCAGCTGATGGGAAATGACTGATTTCCCTCAATGATACTATTTCCCTATATCAGTGGAGCAAGATAGCACAGTGGGTAAGAACTTGGCCTCTGGTGTCCTTGAACCTGGTACAACGCGGTTCTGCTACTCACTGGCACAGGAAACTTAGATCTTTTACATAGCCTCCCTAAGCTTCATTTCCTCATCTGGAAAATGGAGATCATCGTAATAGTACCTGCCTCATAGGTTTATGGTAACATGAGTTCACATTTACTGAGTTTTTACTAAGTGAAAAGTCCTGTTCTAAATGCTTTTCTGTATTAACTCATTTAATCTTTACAACAGTCCTAGGGTGTAGATATTAGTGATATTCCCACTTTACGAAAGAGGAAGTTGGGGAAACACAAAGACTAGGTGCCTTCCCCAAAGTCACACAGTTTGTCAATGTCAGACTGGAGTCAAATCAAGGAAGTCTGGTTAAATGATTTAGTATAGACGAAGTATAGATGCATAGGACTATTACATCATCATATTCTTAATTATCATCAGTAAAATAGATAATAGAGATAAATTCAAAGCATAGAAATACAAGTCTTGATCATTCTAGATACCGCAGGTTTAAATTATTCAATCATTAGCAAATAATGTATTGGCCTTCTTAGGACAAAACAATGCCACTATTACTAGACATATTCTAGTTCAAAATAAAACTTGGATAACTAGGGAGTTCATGTGATTAAATTCCTTCCATCTGCAAACCCATTGAAAGAGGAGATACCTGTGCCCGTGATCTGTAATCAGTGTTCAGAACTATAGCATAAGACATTTTGGCCAGGAAACTTACAATAACTAGGGTATGTTCAACGCCCTGTTATATCATTGTAGCTTCTAAATGGCATTTAAAATGCCATTTTCTTAATGCTAATTCTTGACTTTAGGAATTATCAGGCAAGTGTTACTAATGGTGCATATAATTTACAAAATGAGTGGCTTCTTTTCATTAGGGTGCAGGTTTGAATAATCATAAAGGACAAGGGCATTTGGGTTGAAATAATGGCAGTAGAAGTGGGAACAGTAGTTTGTAACAGCCTTTGGAAATCTAGTTGTCTGGTGCATTGGAAATTCACCCAACTTGCCCAGTAATGTTAACATACCAAATTTACCCATGAATGATATGCTCTAGACTCAGCTTAATCAGATTAAACTTTCTGGAAAGCTTTATGGGGTTGTTACCATAGCCATAACTTGTTAATGGTTAAAAAATGGTTATTATTATTTTACTTTGTTTGCTTTCAAGGTGATTGAATATGTGGGGTTTCTATGTAAGGTTCTCTATGACTTCGTATCAGAAAGATAAATTTTTATCTAAAATTAATTGTAATTTTAATTATTCAGTCATTAGCAAATAATTAGACACTATGGCCTCTTAATCTTTTATTTTGTTTTGTTTTTAAACCATTAACTCCTTTGTGCATCTATAGGACTGGCCAGATTTTAATATTCTTTCTGCCCGTCCCTCAGGTTTTATCTTTGATAAACTTTCTGAACTTTAATGGACATTAACCATTAATAATGTTGCCCAGAAATATTTAGCATGTGCCCTGTTTCAAGTAGCTGTGCTTTCTTTTCTCTCAGGTTGCTATTGTGGCTCAATTTGATCCTGTTAGAATGATGTCAGATACAGTGGCATCAAAAGCTAGGATGAGAATTGGAATTGAAGAATTTATTCTTCAAAAGCCACTCTTCACATTGAATACATACAATGAACAGCAGGTAATTATGGAAATTAGCATGATTTATGCAAAAGCCGTGATGATGACAGTAATCATCATCATGTTTTAGGTGTTATAAATGGTTTTAGGTTATATAAACGGTTTTCAGTGTTTACATTTGAATGTCACACATTTTAGCAGAATTTTTACTTTTAAAGGGTAGTATATAGTTACTATATAATTCTTAATATTATAAAATTGCTAATAGATAAACATAGGTTAAAAACAGTTTACCTGAAAATGTTATGAAGTCCATCATTGAGACGTATTTTTTAAATTTTGATAACTTTGTAAAGTTTTTCCCAAAAGTTCTATGTTAATATTGTGCTTTGTTGTTTAACTATTTCTCTATTTTATTAAGGAATTTATATTTAAATTTATAACAAATCCTATTAAAGAAAGAACTGATGGTATTGATATAGGACAAAGCAGAGGAAAACTTTCAGAATTAAAATGAACAGAAGATGATGTATCGGACTTAATGACAAAATAAAACATTTCTATGGAAAAAGTGTTAAGTTATTATTTAACATTTCTAGGAACTTATGATTCATTTTAGTCTGTGCCTAGAACTGATAAGGGACTAAAAAAATCTTCTGGATGAAAAGGAGGGAGGAAGGATGACAGATGGATGAATCCCTGAAATTAAGGGAGAAAGTAGTTGTTAATTTTACAAATCTAAGGAGAGAAGCTAAATTTATGTAATTATTTTAAAAGCAGGAAGTTTCATCCATTCACCCATTGCCAAAGAAATCTAATATGCCTCTAGTACATGCTACAGACTTTGCTAGGGAATAAAAAGATGAATAATTCATTCATTGATTAATTAGACACATATTTATGGAACAGATACTAGACATACTATAAACTATGTCCTGACACTGTATCGTGGTAAGGTGCCAGGGATACAGCCTGGACAAGACAGACTGGGCATGTCTGGAGGGAGTAAGCAGATGAGCCTGACTGGGAGGGAAAGTAGCCTGTAACGAAATAATGCTGTGAGCTTGAGACCTAGTCTTTAATGGAGGTAAGTGCAGGGCTGAAACAACAAGGGGATGGGAATGGTTAACCCTGACTGGGAAGTAAGAGTAGGTGTCAGAGAGGACACTTTTAAGCTACATCTTAGCCAAAGATTTTTGGTAGCAATATAAAGATTCATTCCAGATGTTTTAATAGCAACAACAATAACAAAGAATCATGGCGGACCGGTATGGAGAGGAGTAAATTATAAAGATGCGAAGGTATCTCCCAGAAAACAAAGCTGTAAGGGCAACTGGGGCTTGTAAGGGATTAAAGTCAGAAGCTGGAAAGTTCTCAGGAACTTGGGCTAAGGAAGTGAGGATTTTACCAAGCAGACGAAGGTAGAATCAGTCCCTTCCTTGAATGTCTTCAGTGTAAGGGACATGATAAAGAGCGAGTGCTGAGAGATGAGGCAAGAATCATGGGTTATAGTCACACTGTGAAAAGCATAGTAGGTCTTGCTTGCTAACGCATTTGCCCTTACACTGTGAGCAGAGGCAAGATTTTGAAGTGGGTAAATTGTATAATCAGATTTATGTTTTATCAATGCATGCTTAATGGAGAATTGGGGTGGACCAGTTCCTCTTAAGATGGTGGAGCTTTATGAAGTGGAGGTAGGGGCAAGAATGGCTCTGGCAAAGAGGGGGAGAAGATAAAGAAAGTAAGGTTATTCCAAGGTAGGCAACATGTAATATTGAGAAGAGCCTGAATTTTGGATTCAAATTCCACATCCACCATTTACTAACTGTGTGAGCTCACGTAAGCTATTAACATCTTTGTGTCTTGTTTTCTTCATGTATTAGGTAATTATTTGCAAGGTTTTTGTGAGGATTAGAGATAATAAATGTCAACTGCCTGGAATATTGGCTGGTACCTAGTGGTAATTCAGTAAATTATAATCATTAGATGGTGATGCCATTAACTGTTTAAGAATATAGAAGGAAGAACAGAGTTAGAAAGAGAGAATTTGTCTCATTCCTGTCATATTTAGGGTGACGATGTTTAGTACACACAAGAAGCTGATTAATTGCTTCTCAGAAGGAAAACTGGGGAGATGGGAGTCAGAATAGGAGGGAGAGCTATATTTTACTTCATATCTGTTCAAAAATAGAATAAGGAGAGAGACAAATCCCAGAGATAATTTGATAGTCAACAACATACAGGTGGAGCATGAAGCCTTGGGAATGGATGAGAAAGACCAGAGAGAATATACTGATAGAGAAGAGGGGAAACCTGGGTCCAAGGCTTGAATATGTTGCTTCTCAGACACAAATCTGTGTATTATTATTGACTTCATACTCATCATTGCCCCAGCCCCTGTATTAATCAGTTGCCAGGGTCTATTGATTCTTTCCTTCGTAGTGTTTCCGAGTTATTTCTTCCTTGTTACCCACCAAGTTTAGACCTTTATTAGTGCACATCTAGACAATTGTAGTAGACTTCTAACCTCTCTACCTGCCTCCATCTCTTCTCTCCCCACCACATTTATCCTGAACTTACAACTAGATCCATCTTCTTATGCAATTACAATGATTATATTACTTTCATGCTAAAAACAGAAGCAAACACAATACCCAGGAGCTCCCCAGACTCCCTGGTATGACCTTCAAGTCTTTTAACTTCAATTCCCAGTTTAGAAATGTCCTTTTCCAGTATTCCCCAGTGGTACCCAGGGCTCTACCCAAACTACCCTGATCCCAAATTAACCTATTTCACCTCTAAGTTTGCATATGCCATCCTTTCTTGCTAGGTCTCTCTTCATACCCCCTCTGCTTTATAGAAGAATAAGTTGAACTATAAGGCTTGCTCAAGTACCTATCCTTCCCTGAGACCAACCTCATCCTTCTGGCACTGGAAGATGTACCTCCATGTTTTACAACTCTTGAAGCATCTGTCAAAAATGCAGATCTGTAGTAATCTGTGTACATTCTTATTACCCTCGTTAGTTTAAGAGCTCCTTGAGGAAGGGGCTGCTTTCAACAGCTTATTATCCTGTCCTCTACAGGGGCTTCAAGTCCATGTAAAATGCCTTCTTAGCTAAAATCCGCATGTGGCCACCTTCTTATTATTGCAAATAGTGTGTGTTGCCATTTAATATTCACAGAAAGAGGGTAAGAGGAACAAGGTCCAATCAGCTATAAATGAAAACAGAAATTGAACTACTCATCTGTCTATTCCCACTTAGAATCAGATTGATGGACGCATTTTCTAGTTCTGCTTGAAATAGAAATCTGGCCTTGGAAGAAAAGTTCTATTGATTTCGTTTTTCAAGTAGTGGCCATGTGTTTCAACTTAATTTACATATTGCCAAATGATGGAGAAATTAAAATGCCTTTTAAAGACAGATGCACAAGCTGTGACTTTTTATTTTAACTGCTAGTGTTCTGTATTTTGCAATTCCAGCTATCAGTAAGTAATGCATAAATGATAGTACTGGAAAGTAAGCTTCTATTATCACATCTTTTAGTAATTTTAGTCTGTTGTATTTTGACTAACCAAATATACAGTTTTCTGTATATTCTATGTTGGAAACCTCTGACATAATGGAAAGTGTTAAATGTCAGAAAGTTTTGCACATTTTGAGTAAAAATGGCAGGAATATAATCATTTCTATACACAAAGTTTATTGTCATCTAGTCATCTGTCAGAGAGCTGGTGGCGTAGTGGTTAAGAGCTTAGGCTGTTAGCCAAAAGGCTGGTCGTTCAAATCCACCAGCCACTCCTTGGAAACCCTATGGGGCAGTTCTATCCTGTCTTATAGAGTTGCTATGAATTGGAACCAACTTGATGGCACACAATGCAGCAATAGTCATCTGTCAAAAAAAGAAAAAAAATCATGCAGCTTGGTGAAATACAGAACTAAATGACATTGTATTTTATTTCTACAGATAATTTCTGACCCTAGACTTCGCTTTGAGTTAGCACTTCGAGAAGCCGGACTTCATAAAACGTTTTATGCCAAAGAGATATTACCAAAAATTAGTCCTCACAAACCTCCAAGAAAGGACATGGAGTCTAGTGTATTTAAAATCTAGAGCTCATCTTCAAATCCTATTATATGTATATGAGATTTTTCCTTGAATACAGTTATATATAATAACAATAATTTCTAGTTTCTAAAATTTTTAAAATATTAGACATGGAAATAAATCACAGCATCTATGAAAATAAGTTTGCCTTTGTTTTATGATTCTTAGAATTTTAGGCACTACTTTCTATATCTTTTAATTATGTTTAATAGTATTAAATCCTCCAAGATTATAGAACTTAATTATTGTACATATGGTACATATACTATCATTTAGTAAATTGCATTTTTCGGATTGCATCATCCCATGAAAAAAGCTCAAAATAACCATTTGCAAAAATTATAAATTATGTAGCAGCTACCTGCTAACCTTCATTTCTGCTTGTTATTTCAGACTTTGACTTTTTAATTATGGGAGCTTCATTATCATTAATACTTCTATTATTTCTTGATTATTATAAGAGCAGACTCAACCTTTCTCTAAATTTAGAAACCAATTTGGTACACCATGTTTACTGCAAACCAATCATCCAAACAATTTCATTGTGCAAATTAGCCCTTAAGAATAAATTAGACAGGGTTGTGGGGACCATGATCTTGGGGAACATCTAGCTCAATTGGCATAACACAGTTTACAAAGACAATGTTCTACATTCTGCCTTGGTGAGTAGCATCTGGGGTCTTAAAAACCTGTGAGCAGCCATCTAAGATACTCCACTGGTCTCATCCCTTCGGGAGCAAGGGAGAATGAAGAGAACAGGATACAAGGAAGAGATTAGTCCGAAGGACTAATGGACCACAGCTACCAAGGCCTGCACCAGACTGAGTCCAGTACAGCTAGATGGTGCCCGGCTACCACCACTGACTGCTCTGACCAGGATCACAACAGAGGGTTCTGGACAGAGCTGGAGAAGGATGTACAACAAAATTCTAACTCACAAAAAAAAGACCAACTTTACTGGTCTAAAGGAGACTGGAGAAACCCTGACAGTATGGCCCCCAGACACCCTTTTAGCTCAGTGGTGAAGTCATTTCTGAGGTTCACCGTTCAGCCGGGGAGTGGACAGCCTCATAAAACCAAATGGGACTAATGAGGCACAGCAGTCCAGTGACAAGGGCCAAAAGGCAGAAGGGGACAGGAAAGCTGGTGATAGGGAACCCAAGGTTGAGTAAGGATATTGCTGATGTGTTGTGAGGGTGTTAACCATTGTCATAAGGCAACATGTGTAGTAACTGTTAAATGAGAAACTATTTTGTTCTGTAAGCCTTCATCTAAAGTGAGAATAGCAGCACAATTGGAAGAGCGTAGTCGATGTCACTGAACTGTGCACGTAGAAATTTTTGAAATGGTGTATCTTTGGCTATGTGTATTTTCACCAAAGAAAAAAAAAGGTTGAGAAGTTAGAGGGTTAATATGTTGTTAATCAATGCCATAAAACAACACGTATACTACTGTTTCATGAGAAACTATTTGTTCCGTAAGCCTTCACCTGAAGTACAATTAAAAAAAAAAAAAGAATAAATTAGAAATTGCGTTTCAAGCATGGGAGTGTCTGTTTTGGCTTGGAAAAAAAATGTATTCATATGGTTGTTTGGAAGGACTATTTAAAAGTTTACAATATTTAGAATGCTGCCAAAAGTTCCAAATTACCTACTAAATATCTAGATGATTTTACAGAAAAGGAACATGTCAACTAAAAATCAGGCACAAATTTGACTATTTCTAGAAAGTGGATATGTAATCAGGATAGCAAGTCAGTGGTGTTGAAAATTGTCATTGTTACTGATAAGAAGATTCCACCCCTTTTCCTCCCTATTGTTGCTCCATGCCGTTCCCCATCCACCTCCAGCCCAGAGTTGAGCAGTTACTGGAATAACATAGATAAATAATATAGATAAAACAAAGACCAGGCCAACTGGTAGAATTTTGGCTTCATGATGTCCCCATCATCACGAGAATGAGCAATACAATAAGCTCAGCCCTTCAGAATGAACATTTTCAAAAGACTCTGTGGGCAAAACATTTTCTATATTACAAAAGTTATTATAATACCACTCCAGTGCAGCTTTTTCATCATCATAACATCTCATAGTAAGAAGAGAAAGAGTCTTTAACAAGAGTAAGGGAGTAGTGAGCATTGGTATTTATGTTGGGTGTATCTCCCAGGCTTACATTGTCCCCTCATGGGCCCTCAATTTTCTTGATGTGAAACCTCAGCCAATAAGTCCATGAAAGCCTCCTGTGTCAGAGCATATTCTCTCTAAGTGGCAAGACACTTACGTTTCTCAGAGTCCATAGATCCTTCTCAGCATCAGCATCCAGGCTGATGTGCAGGGTTACTCACTCAAATTGCAACTGGTTATTGTCCCTGTTAGGCCTCCCCAGCAGGCAGACTAGTAGCTGGTGGTAGCACAGCAGGAGATAGCAACACTGTTTTCAGAATAGTAGTGAGTTGATATGTTGTGATTAACAATGAAAACATCAGTAGCGATTTGGGCAACAGCCCAACTGTTGGCCATGCTCAGAGTCAGGCCGTATATTCTTTCTTTTCTTTAGTAACATTAATAGTAGTTATCATTCGCTGAGCACATACTGTGTGCTTGGCACCATATTTGTGCTTCACGTAAAATATCTTATTTGACCATCACATTAATTTCTCTTGGTTACTGTAACAAATTACCATAAACTAAGTAGTTTAAAACAACAGAAATTTATTTTCTCACAACTCTGGAGACCACAGGTCTGAAATCAAGGTGTCGGCCTGGCCGCGCTCCCTCCAGGGCTCTGGGAAAGAATCTGTTCCATGCTGTTCTCCTAGCTTGTGGTGGCTGCCATCCATCCTTGGCATTCCTGACTTGTAGCCACGTCATTCCAATTGCTTCCTCCACCTTCACATCACTTTCTCTTTTCTGTATGTCTTCTCCTCTCTGTGTCTCTTAAAAGGACACTTTCATGGGATTTAGGGCCCACCCAGAAAAATCCAGGGTGATCTTATCTCAAGATTCTTAAATTGGTTATATCTGCTAAGATTTTTTTTTTTTTTCTCTCTCTCTAAAAAAGGTAACATTCACTGGTTTTAGGGATTAGGATGTGGACATGCCTTTTTTGTGGGGGGACATTTTTTTGGCCTAACACAACCATCATGATAACCTTATGAAATTATCATCCTCATTCTACAGATAAGGAAATAGATTCATAAAGGTAAAGTAATATGACCTAGATCAGTTGTTTTTCAAACTGTGGGTAATTAAATCAGTTTAGTGAGTCCTAACCAGCATTTTTAAATGAAACAAAATAAAATAAGGAAATCTGAAATCCAAATAGCAAATAAACATAAGAAAAGGTGGAAATCAAAACTTCAATGAAATACCAAAACACACCCATGAGAAATCTAACAATACCAAGTAGTGATAGAGAACAATGGGAAACACAGTGCTGGTGGGAGTGTAAGCTGGCAAAGTTTGGTCTTATCTGGTAATGTTGAGATGTTCATACCCTTTGGTTCAACAATTCTACTCCTAGATATAGTCCCGAGAGAAACTCCTGCTTATGTGTATAGAACACCAAAAGCCAAACTCGTTGATGTCAGGTCGATTACAACTCATAGCGATCCTATAGAACAGAGTAGAACTTCCCCATAGGATTTCCAAGGCGCACCTGATGGATTCGAATTGCCAACCTTTTGGTTAGTACTTAATCACTGTGTCACTAAGGCTCCAATATGTGTATAAGGAAAAATAAACTGTGACTGCCAAACAAAAACAAGCCAAATGTTCATCAGCAGTAGAATGAATCTGAAAATTGTGGTATATTTATATAGTGGAATTACATGTGGCAGTGAAAATGAGAAAAAAAAAAAAACCCATTATGTACATAATGTTTGGTGAAAGGAGTTAAATGCAAAAGCATACACATACTGTATATTACTTCATTTATCCAAAGTACCAAAACAGACAAACTTAACCTATATTGTTTAGGGATACATACATAGGTGGTAAAACAATAGAGAAAAACAAGAAAATGATTAATGCTAAAAACAAAGTAATGGTTACCTGTAGGCGAGAGGGAGGCAGATTGTTGGGGGTAGAGCAGCCTTCCAAGTTATGGGAAATGTTTTATTGCCTAACCAGAGTAGCAGTTGTAGGAAGTTTTGAATTATTTCTAAAGTGTGCATAAGTATTTTATATACTCATGTCAGTATTATAAATTCCCAATAAAAGAAAAAAAACATTAAGAAAGCAAATTATTAAAAAATGTCTTTATATATATATATATATATAGAAATAACCTTTTAGCCAACTTATGATTTAATATCCCTAAATTATATGAATGTCTGAGATAGGAAGGCTAGTTCCTGCTTTGGAGTCATCTTTACCTCCCCAACTCTTGTGCTCTGCTTCCCTTTGGCTTTTGCCAGTTTATTTACTTGCCTGGTAGGCTTAAAAAGAAAGAAAAAGGAAGGAAGGGAGAAAAGGAGTAAGGAAGGATGGAAGGCAAGAAGGAAGACCTAATAGGAATAAGAACTGTGCTGTGAAATTTGATTAATTTCAGTTATCCATATATGTGTGTATAGTGGGTCACAGTGAAAATGCATTTCTGACTATTGGTAATGGTAAAAAAATAAAAATAAAAATTACTACCCTTGGAGGGCGGGGCCAAGATGGCAAAGTAGTCAGTCGCTTCCAGTGGACCCTCTTACAACAAAGACCAAAAAAAAACAAGTGAATCGATTATATATGACAATCTAGGAACCCTGAACAACAAAGGCAAAGTTGAGGAACTGGACTGAGTGGCAGGCAGAGGGAGAGACGGTTCAGAAGCACTGAGGAGTTGCCAGACCTGGCACGAGAGCCTGAGCCCTTTAGGCCTGATCAGCTTGGGGGTGAGTGGTAAGGCAGGCAAGCAGCCGTGTTTGGGAAGCATTTTCTGCACCGTCAGAGACCCAGTGACAGAGAGTCTACTCGGCCACCCAGAACCAATGAGAAGCAGCCCTCGATTTGCAAAAGATAAGTACTTGTGTCCGGCCTAGAGCGTGGATCAAGAACACCCCCCCCCCCCCTTGAGGAAAATCCTCCCTCCCATTTACCTTCTCTCTGCCTGCTCTGCACTGAGTCCTGGACCAGCTTCAGCAATTGCTGAGTCCCCTGGGCCGGAAGTAGGATCTGTCACACACCCTGAGCCATTCTCCTGGCTTTGAAGAGCGAACAAATTAACAAACGGGAAAAAATAACTGCCGGCTCCCCTAAGCCAGGAACCCAGGGTAGGCACAGCTCCTTTGCCTAGGCACAGGCATAAAGCATCCACAGACTTTTGTGCCTTTCCCCCTGCATAGACTTGTGTGGGCCTACTTCGACACCGTAGGCCCTCATTACCACAGTACAACAGGGTATATACCTGAAGTCTAATTTCGACTGTTTCAGCTATGAAGTGGCAGGTTCGTGACATTTGACACAGCTCTGCCCATTAAGCAGGGTCTTCACCTACCCACATCAGGGGCCTGAGGGCTAGTGGCTCCACCCACGCCACCTAGCCACCTGTGACAGAAGCCCAAGAATAAGAGATGCCCCCAGTCCTTACAGCCAACCTCACTGAGTGCTTATAGTCCAGCTGCAAAACCCACCCACCTATGTGCTTTAGGGAACAGGGACATGCCTTCCTCCTGGACACTTGGGGGCAGCTGTCAACCCCCCACCTTGCTCAGAGTGTGTCCCCCTGCTACAGCCAAATGCCTGTGACTATACCAATCACCCATGCCTGTCTAGGACTGTAGATGAGAGCCTGAACCACACACTTTGTGGCTATCTACCTGGGCACCTGAGCTGAAGCCATACAAGAGGAGTGGCCAGACTCCTGGGCACACATACCTGGTAACAGATCTAACCACCTGGTGACAGGACATTAGAGCTTCAAAGGTGCCAATAATCAAATTAGCTCACATGACCAGCCTATTTGGGCATATCAAAACAAAACAAGAAGCTAGGACACAGTAAGCAAACATAAATATAATAGCTTATTGATGGCTCGGAGACAACAGTCAATATAAAATCACATAAAAAGGCAGTCCATGATGGTTTCAGCAAGCTCCCAAAATGAAGCATCTAGAAATTTTCCAGAAGAGGAAAACTTCTTGGAATTACCGGAGACAGAATATAAAAGATTAATATACAGAACTCTTCAAGAAATTAGGAAGGAAATTAAGCAAAATACAGAACGCAATAGAGGAAATTAAAAAGATTAGAGAAGAGCATAATGACAAATTTAATAGGCTGCAAGAATCCATAAAGAACAATCAGAAATCCAGAAGATTAACAATAAAATTTCAGAATTAGACAAGTCAATAGAAAGTCATAGGAACAGAATTGAGGCAATAGAAGTCGGAATTAAAGAGACTGAAGATAAAGCATTGACACCAACTTATTTGAGGAAAAATCAGATAAAAGGGTTTAAAAAATGAAGAAACCCTAAGAATTATGTGGGATTCTATCAAGAAGAATAACCTATGGGTGATTGGAGTACCAGAACAGGGGGAGATAACAGAAAATACAGAGAGAATTGTTGAAGATTTGTTGGCAGAAAAATTCCCTGATATTGTGAAAGATGACAAGATATCTATCTAAGATGCTCATCGAACCCCACATAAGGTAGATCTTAAAAGAAAGTCACCAAGACGTATTATAATCAAACTTGCTAAAACCAAAGAGAGAATTTTAAGAGCAGCTAGGGAAGAACAAAAAGTCATCTACAAAGGAGAGTCAGTAAGAATAAGCTCGGACTACTCAGCAGAAACCATGCACGCAAGAAGGCAATGGAATGACATATATAAAGCCTTGAAGGAAAACAATTGCCAGCCAAGAATTATATATCCAACAAAACTGTCTCTTAATTATGATGGCAAAATTAGAGCATTTCCAGATAAACAGAAGTTTAGGGAATTTGCAAAAATCAAACCAAAATTACAGGAAATACTAAAGGCAGTTCTCCAGTTAGAAAATTAATAACATCAGATAACAACCCAAGACTAGAACACAGGACAGAACAACCAAATATCAACCCAGATAGGGAAGTCACAAGAGTAAATCAAAGCTAAAACACTGAAAATAGGGAAACAGATGTCAATAGGTAAAAGATGACAACATTAAAACAAAAAAGAGGACTTAAAAAAAGTAGACATAGATTTTTCATATGGAGAGGAAGTCAAAGCAACATAAAGAAATAAAAGACTGGTATAAACTTAGAAAAATAGGGGTAAATATTAAGGTAACCACAAAGGAAACTAACAATCCTATATAACAAAATAAAAAACTGGAAAAATATAAAGACTCAGCAAACACAAAATCAACAACAATGAAAAAGATGAAAAGAAAATACATAAAGAAAAAAGGCTCAGCACAGAAAATTAAGTGGAACAAAGAAACTGTGAATGACACATAAAAATTACTACCCTCAATTTAATACCTAATAAATGTCAGAGCCTTATTCAAGTTCACATATTTGAGAATGATGGTGTTGTCTAGAACTAAATGGAAAGAATATAATCTGTCTGGTAGGAATTCCATCATCAGCCCATCACCAAATCTACAAATACACCTAAGTCTGCATTCACCTTTTCCTTCCTCTAACAGAGAGAACAACTCTCCATCAAAGACCTTCCATGTGTGTTTTGGGTTTTATTCCCTCTCACCACCATCCACCACATTATGCAAACCTGAAACATGGGTTTCATTCATGAAGCCCTCCTCTCTCTCACTTCTAACATCTACTCTGTCAAGACTGATTGACTTCCTAGCTTCTACACTGCTGATGGTGGGTATTAGTCATGCTTCGTGGCTGCTCAGCCACACCATTCCCAAATTTGGGGAATGTCTCCCCAAAAGTAAAGACTCAATTTTCCCAGTCTCTTGTGATCTATTCTGTACCAATCAGTTGCACCCATATGAGACTTTGATTTATGAGATAGCTATATGAGAAAGCAAGAGTCCACTTTCTTTCAGGGGTGTCAGTAAAGGCTTTCAGCTTTGGGGGCCAACAGTTGCATAGATTATATCATCTAGTACTCAGAGTATATCGTGCAAGCAAATTTGCATGGAACTGGCAGAACTGCAATGAGTCTTCAGCGGAGCCGTCTCCTGATGAGGGTTGACGATCTTCCTTGGTTATGTACTCTTAAATACTGACTCTCTGTCTCTCCTAGAAATTCTAGTAGCTATCTAACACCCTTTAATAAATTGTTTTCCTTTATAAACTAGCTTGAGTGGGTTTCGTTGTTTGCTACTAAGGATACAGTGATACACCGCTCTTTTTTCAGTTCTTTTAATGCACCAACCACAATCTACTGCCCTCTGTAGATAATCCCTCCATCTCTGCAACCTAACCTCTCAACTACCATTTCCACTGTCTTTAGAAAATAGGAAGACAAACAGAGGTAGAACAACGAAATAAACCTATAATAAAAGAAAAGATTGAAAAGGTAATTAAAAAACTCTCAACAACAACAACCAAAAGCCCTGGCCCTGATGTTTCACTGGAGAATTCTACCAAACTTTCAGAGAAGTGTTAACACCACTACTACTTAAGGTATTTCAGAGCATAGAAAAGGATGGAATACTCCCAAACTCATTCTATGAAGCCAGCATAACCATAATATCAAAACCAGGTAAAGACACCACAAAAAAAGAAAATTACAGATCAGTATCCCTCATGATCATAGACGCAAAAATCCTCAACAAAATTCTAGCCAATAGAATTCAATAGCATATCAGAAAAATAATTCATCATGACCAGGTGAGATTCATACCAGTTATGCAGGGATGGTTCAACATTAGAAAAACAATCAATGTAATCCATCACATTAATAAAACAAAAGACAAGTACCACGTGATCTTATCAATTGATGCAGAAAAGGCATTTAACAAAGTCCAACACCCATTCATGATAAAAACTCTCAACAAAATACGGATAGAAGGGAAATTCCTCAATATCCTTAAGAGCATTTATACAAAGCCAACAGCCAACATCATCCTAAATGCAGAGAGTCTGAAAGCATTCCCCTTGAGAACAGGAACCAGACAAGGATGCCCTCTATCACAACTCTTATTCAACATTGTGCTGGAGGTCCTAGCCAGGTCAATTAGGCTAGAAAAAGAAACAAAGGGCATCCAGATTGGTGGGGAAGAACTCAAAGTATCTCTATTTGCAGATGATATGATCTTATACACAGAAAACCCCGAAGAATCCACAAGAAAACTACTGGAACTAACAGAAGATTTCGGCAAAGTTTCAGGATACAAGATAAACATACAATAATCAGCTGGATTCCTCTACACCAACAAAGAGAACTTCCAAGAGAAAATCAAATCAATACCATTTACAATATCCCCCAAGAAGATAAAATACTTAGGAATAAATCTAACCACAGACTTAAAGGACCTATACAAAGAAAATTACAAGACACTACTGCAAGAAACCAAAAGAGACCTACATAAGTGAAAAAACATACTTTGCTATCTACAGATACAATGCAATCCCAATCCAAATTCCAATGGCATTTTTTAATGAGATGGAGAAATACATCACCAACTTCGTAAGGAAAGGGAAGAGGCCTTGGATAAGTAAAGCATTACTGAAGAAGAAGCACAAAATAGGAGACATCACACTACCTGATTTTAGAACTTATTATACCTCCACAGCCTGGTACCAGTACAACAACAGATACATAGACCAATAGAACAGAATTGAGAATCCAGACGTAAATTCATCCACCTATGAGCAGCTGATATTTGACAAAGGCCCAAAGTCTGGTAATTAGGGAAAAGACAGTCTCTTTAACAAACGATGCTGGTGTAACTGAATATTCATCTGCAAAAAAATGAAACAAGACCCATACCTCACACCATGCACAAAAACAAACTCAAATTGATCAAAGACCTAAATATAAAATTGAAAACAATAAAGATTATGGAAGAAAAATAGGGACAATCCTAGGAGCCCTAATACATGACATAAACAGAATACAAAACATTACTAACAATGTACAAACACCAGAAGATAAACTAGATAACCGGGAGCTCCTAAAAATCAAACACTTATGTTCATCAAAAGACTTCACCAAAAGAGTAAAAAGACAGCTTACAGACTGGAAAAAAAATTTGGCTGCGACAAATCCGATCAGCGTCTAATCTCTGAAATCTACAAGATACTGCAAAACCTCCACAACAAAAAGACAAATAATCCAGTTTAAAAAAACGGGCAAAGGATATGAACAGGCACTTCACCAAAGAAGATATTCAGGTGGCTACCAGATACACGAGTAAATGCTCACGATCATTAGCCATTAGAGAAATGCAAATCAAAACTACAATGAGATACAATCTCACCCCAACAAGGCTAGCATTAATCCAAAAAACACAAAATAATAAATGTTGGAGAGGTTGTGGAGAGACTGGAACACTTATACACTGTTGGTGGCAATGTAAAATGGTACAACCACTTTGGAAGTAGATTTGGCACTTCCTTAAAAAACTAGAAATAGAAGTACCGTACAATCCAGCAATCCCACTCCTTGGAATATATCCTAGAGAAATAAGAGCCGTCACATGAATAGATACATGCACACCCATGTTCATTGCAGCACTGTTCACAATAGCAAAAAGATGGAAACAACCTAGGTGCCCATCAACTGATGAATGGATAAAAAAATTATGGTATATTCACACAACGGAATACTATGCAACAATAAAGAACAATGCTGAATCTGCAATATATCTCATAACATGGATGAATCTGGAAGGCATTATGCTGAGTGAAATTAGTCACAAAAGGACAAATATTGTATGAGACCACTATTGTAAGAACTCAAGAAATGGTTTAAACACAGAAGACAACATTGTTTGATGGTTTCAAGGGGAGGGAGGGAGGGAGAGGGGTATTCACTAACTAGATAGTAGACAAGAATTATTTTAGGTGAAGGGAAGGACAACACACACTACAGGGGAAGTCAGCACAACTGGACTAAACCAAAAGCTAAGAAATTTCCTGAATACAACCAAACACTTCAAGGGACAGAGTAGCAGGAGTGGGGGTCTGGGAACCAGGGTTTCAGGGGACATCTAGGTCAACTGGCACAACAAAGTTTATTAAGAAAATGTTCTGCATCCCGCTTTGGTGAGTGGCATCTGGGTTCTTAAAAGCTAGCGAGCTTAGCTTTTAAGTTCTGGGATCCTGAAAGCTAGCTTAGATACAATTGATGTAGATACATCAATTGGTCCCAACCCACCTGGAGCAGAGGCGAATGAAGAACACCAAAGACACCAGGAAGATATTAGCCCAAGAGACAGAAAGGGCCACATAAACCGAGACTCCATCAGTCTGAGGCCAGAGAACTAGATGATGCCCAGCTACTACAAGGACCACCCTGACAGGGAACACAACAGGGAGTCCTTGACAGAGCAGGAGAAAAGTGGGATGCAGAACTCAAATTCTAGCAAAAAAACCAGACTTAATGGTCTGACTGAGACTGGAGGGACCCCGGAAGACATAGTTCCCGGACTCTCCTTTAGCCCAGAACTGAAACCATTCCCGAAGCCAACTCTTCAGGCAAAGATTAGACTGGACTATGGGACTTAAAATGACACTCGTGAAGACTGTGCTTCTTAGCTCAAGTAGATACATGAGACTAAATGGGCAGCTCCTGTCCAGAGGTGAGATGAGAAGGCAAAAAGGGACAGAAGCTGGTTGAATGGACATGGGAAATCCAGGCTGGAAAGGAGGGGTGTGCTGTCACATTATGGGGAGAACAGCTAGGGTCACATAGCAATGTGTGTATAAATTTTTGTATGAGAAACTGACTTGAACTGTAAACTTTCACTTAAAGCACAATTTAAAAAAAATAGAAAGAAAGAACCATTTCAGTTTCTTTTGAACATCATCTTAATTAACGAGTACTATTTTCACAGCAATGATTTTCACCCTGTGGAATGACCAACTAGACAATAACTTTCTTTCCCTTCAAAGAACTCGGCACATTTTCCCATAGAGCAAAGTCCTAAATAGTAATTTCAAAAATCATGGAGTGGGGTTTCTGGCATATATTTGTTTTTTTTTTTTTTTGTTTTTTTTTTTATGGCATCCACATTTCCTTGAGTTCTATTTTGCTTTTATTAAAATATTTCCATTATCTCTGTAACTGTGCCAGATTTTAAATCCAGAACACAGAGGTAAAAAAATAAAGCCATTTTTAAAGTAAAGATATTTTTTAGGGAAACTTAGGAAAAACAGAAATCTTTTAAGATTAGGACTTTGCCTAGAAAAGTCATAAGGAAAGACTTCTTAAAACCTCAATCAAATCTCAGAAAGGATGAAGTTTAATCTGAAGAGAAACAAAATCTGGGAATCCTAACTGGTTCTGACATACAATTTATTTGTTTTGGAGAAATGATTATATGCTTACGAATGCATCTGAGGACAAACACTTGATGGGTTACTGCCCAGAGTTGCTACCTAAAGAGCGCCTGAGGGGGGAAGTATTTTTTGTTTGTTTGTTTTTCTAAATTCTTTTAATTGTACGTTCAATCCGAACTAGTTTCTTATTAAACGCTTAATACACATATTGTTTTGTGGCATTTGTTGCCAGCCCCACGACATGTCAACACTCTCCCTTTCTGGACCTTGGGTTTCCCGTTACCAGCTTTCCTGTCCCCTCCTGCCTTCTCGTCTTGCTGCTGGGCTGGTGTGTCCATTTAGTCTCACTTTATTTTATGGGCCTGTCTAATCTTTGGCTGAACGGTGAACCTCAGGAGTGACTTCATTATTGAGCTATATGGGTGTCCAGGGGCCATATTCTCGGGATTTCTCCAGTCTCTGTCAGACCAGTAAGTCTGGTCTTTTTTTGAGTTAGAATTTTGTTCTACATTTTTCCCAGCTCTGTCCAGGACCCTCTGCTGAGATCCCTGTCAGAGCAGTCAGTGGTGGTAGCTGGGCACCATCTAGTTGTGCTGGACTCAGTCTGGTGGAGGCTGTGGTAATTGTCGTCCATTAGTCTTTTGGACTAATCTTTCCCTTGTGTCCTTGGTTTTCTTCATTCTCCCTTGCTCCAGATGGGGTGAGACCAGTGGAGTGTCTTAGATGGCTGCTCAGAAGCTTTTAAGACCCTAGAAGCTACTCACCGTAGTAGGATGTAGAACATTTTCTTTATAAACTATGTTATGCCAGTTGAGCTAGATGTTCTCTGGACCATGGTCCCCACAGCCTGAGGGGGAAAGTTTTCAGGAACTTACACACTGATCATTTAGGGACAGTGTATATTTCGCTTTGAGACTCAATGCAGGACTAGATAATAATAATAGAATCCACAAGCTGCACAACCTCTTATGGAATTAAGTGAACCTTTCAATCCTTAGGGAGGAATGTGGCATCCCATCCATCCTGTTCTTACCGTGTTTATAAAATCTCCAGGAAGACGATTTCCATCCTCTACAGTAATTCCTGTCTTTCTCTTTCTTACCTTTGAAATACTCAAATTGGTATTTGAGTCTTAAACTTTTCACCGTCTAATCTGATTAATGTCACTGTAGGCCTCGCTAATTTCATCGACTATCTTTTGTCCTCAGAAAATTTATTATATGTGGGGAAGTGAGTGTGGGGAAAGAGTAGTTGCATAATTTCCCTTCTAGTTTGCAAATTTTCCCAGATACGTCAATATTATTTAGCACCACATATGCTGAAAACTCTTAATATTTACAAACAATTTCAAAAATAATTTGCTTACATTTCTTTACACATTTTATAAATATTGTATTAATCTGAAATGATTGCCTTCACAGTGTGTTTTAAACAAAATGCTCAAAAAATGCCCTGTTTCTATTAAAATAGTCTCACTTAGTATGGGAAGATTATTAAAAATAGTATTTATTTTTAAGCTTACTTACAAATTTATAAATATAAGCTTAATTATAAATTTATTTTAAGTTTACATATTGCATTGGGCAAATCTACTACAAAAGACTTCTTTAAAGTATTAAAAAGCAAAGATGTCACTTTGAGGACTAAGGCGCACCTGACCCAAGCCATGGTATTTTCAATCGCCTCATATGCATGATTATTTTCCATTGCCTCAATGAATAAGGGAGACAGAAGAAGAAATGTCTTTGAATTATGGTGTTGGTGAAGAATACAGAATATGTCTTAGAAGAAATACTACAAGAATGCTCCTTAGAAGTGAGGATGACAAGACTTCACCTCACATACTTTGGACAATTTATCAGGAGGGACTAGTCCCTAGAGAAGGACATCATGCTTGGTAAAGTAGAGGGTCAGTGAAAAAGAGGAAGACCCTCGAGGAGATGGATTGACACAGTGGCTACAACAGTGGGCTCAAGCATAACAATGATTGTGAGGATGGCACAGGACCAGGTAGTGGTTCATTCTGTTATACACAGTGTCGCTATGAGTTGGAACTGACTCAATGACACCTAACAAACCAACATCCAGAGATAACAGATTAAGATAATCTGAAGAGCATTTTCTCATCCACGTTGTTACATCAATATAGCTTAGTTAACTTAAAATTAGCTTAGAAGACCAGTGGAAGTCTCACAGTTTGTTTATTTTTAGGTGTCTAGATAATTTGCTTGTTTTCCTCTTTCTCAGTCCGAATCAATGGTTTAATTCAACTCAACAAATATTTACTAAAATCATGATAGGACATAAAAGTCTCTGCAACCATTAAGAAGAATGAGGATTGCGATGATGGTTGCACAACTCGGTGAATATACTAAAAACCACTGAACTGCACGCTTTAAATGGGTGAAGTGTATGGTGTGTGAAATATATGCTAATAAATCTATTACAAGAAAAAAAAAAAAGACTAGGAGAATTACATGGGCTAATATGAAAGAGGGCCAAGGTAGACTTTTAAGGTGGGGGTGAGGTGGGAGCAACAGCAGAAAAGTACATATAGAATGATCTATTTTTGTAAAAAGAGAATGCACATTTATGTAAAAAGAGAAGGATATGTAAGAAACTGCCAACAATGGTTACTTCTGGAAAACTGGAATGGGAGGTTGTGGTGGAGTAGAGATCCCTGGGTGGCACAGTTTGCTCTCTGCTACTAATGGAAAGGGTAGTGGTTCGAACCCAAGCAGTGGTACCGCCGCAGAAGAAAGACCTGACAATCTACTTCGATAAAGATTACTGCCAGTAAAACCGTGTGGAACAGTTCTACTCTGTAACACATGGGGTTTTCATGAGTTGAAATTGACTCAACAGCAATGGCTTTTGTACTGTTTTAATGTTTACCATGAGCTTGTATTATTTTTATAATAATGATTTTTAAAGCCTAATATTTTATTGGTCTATGTGCCAGATGTCAGGGACGTAAGGGTCTCAGATCCTGTGTAAACCGTCCTCTGTGAAGCAGAACAACCAGCACGGTCTCCTGTGTAGGTAGGCAGTTTGTTTTCTGTTGGATTTTAGTTCCATCACCCTACCTCACCTGGTATGAACCTCTTGTCTACATGAGCTTTAAACCCAAGCCTCTAGATAATCAGGTAGCAGCTCAGGTCACCATTCTGGCTTTAATTTTCCTCTCTTTTTTTCTAGCATGTTATGTTTCCCTTCAAAAAATATTTCAAGCAGCTTTTCTAGATCTTTACGGTGCTTGGGGGGTATGTTAGCCTCCATCTTGCAGAACTCCCAGTAGACATCTTCCTTCTCATAATCTTATTTCACAACTGCCTTACTTTCTCACCAGGCTCCCTTCCCTTTCAATATTTCCTTTCACTTTTTTCTTATTATCTTCCTTCACTTTCTGTCTGTTTCTTTCCTCCTCTGGTACCACCTTTTGACCCTACAGAGTCCCATATGTGTTGTGACAGCCTGAAAAGATAAATAACTTTATTCACTGATCTTCTACTGCCACGAAGACACTGAAGCATTTACACAAAGGGCAACGCATACTCGGTTGATGCAGGAAAATTTCATTTTACTACCGCAGACTTTGATCCTGGAGAAATATTCCCTGGTGTCACTCCTCTTTGTCTAGTGAGTATTTTAAGTTTAATCATTCTTTCTGATAGTTACTGATGTGTTAGTCATATTTTCTCACTGCGTTCCTGACTCTGATGAGCTTTACTTTGAAAAATAACTTTGGTCTGCTACACTGCCTTGAGGTAGAGTGCCCAAACTGGCTGATATGAAGATTCAGGCCCCCTTGGCAAATATATTCCGTATTAGAGATGAGAACATTAGGCTAAACAGGCACCATGTTGGTAGCCATTACCATCCCATCTCCTATGCTCTGTTTTCTCACCGAACAACCTTATCAGAGCCATTTAACTTCTCCTGTAGAACAAAGAAGCCCATGTAGAAATGTCAACCAGCAGGCATGAGTATATCAGGCCAGGTAGCATGAACTTCCTCTGTATAAATTAATAAATTAGAATTTTGTTTGATAAAAACTACAAAGCAGACCTCACTGAGCCTTTACTTTTTATTGTATTGAATTTTATACCTATATCTTTTCTGGGAAAGCTAATTTTTTATTACCCACAGAGCCATAAAGCTTTTTATCTGCATAGATTCTGAGATCATCGCTGACTTCCCTCACTCATCAGCCCTTTAAATGCCATTCTCTCCCACAGATACTGCTTGGCCCTGTCATGTTTGAACTCTCCGTAGCCTTTTAATAAAAGAAAGGCTTTGGAAACACATCATCTTAAAATGAGAAGGAAATTTTTATTCTGAAATATGCAAGCTGCTTAACTTGCTAGGTGAAATTTTGAAGGCACTGACCTTCACAAGTATGGAAGCTTACTAGTCTAATAAAATGATGCCTTTGGCCTCAGCTGTCTTTGATCCATTTCTGTCCCTCCCTGACCCAACCTTGGGATATTGTGAAAGGTAGCTGATCAGGTCTTGGTCACCCACACCCAGACCTAGTTTCTTGTTACTGGTCTTTATCTCAACCTTACTCCCACGTCCTCCCACTTATCCCCTGTTATGGACTGAATTGTGTCCCCCAAGAAGATATATTGTAGTCCTAACCTACTGGTACCTGTGAATGGGCACCCTTTTGGAAATAGAATCTTTGAAGATGTTTTCAGTTAACATGAGGTCCTACTGGAGTAGGGTGGGTCCTAGTCTGGTCTGAGTGGTCTCCTTATAAAGAAGAGAAGAGACACAGACAAGATACAGAGTGAAGACAGCCATGTGAACATGGAGACAGAGATGGAGTTACGCTGCAATTGCATGCCGTAAGTGGATAACAGAGCTGGGAGAGAAAAGAAATGATTTTCCCCTAGAGCCTTCAGAGAGAGCATGGCTCTGCTGACATTCTGAATTCAGGCTTTTAGCTTCCAGAGCTGTTAGACAATACATTTCTTTCTTTTTGTTGTTATTGTTGTTGAGAATATACACAGCAAAACATACCAGTTCAACAATTCCTACACGTACAATTCAGTGACATTAATTACATTCTTCAAGTTGTGCAAACATTCTCACACTTCTTTTCCAAATTGAAGCACTGAACATATTATTAGGCCAATTAACATGACCCTAAACCTCCAAACCAAGAAACCAAATCCAGTGAGGTATTTGATTGTACATAAGCAGTATTAGCAGCTGCTCTTTGTTGTTGTTGTTGTTATAAACATATCTATCACACAACATTTGCCAATTCAACTTTTTACAGGTGTACATCTTATTGACATCAATTACATTAATTGGTATTAATTACATTAATACCCTTAATCAAAGTGATTCTTCCGTCACTGTAAACTGAAACTCAGTTCTCCATATGCAATAACCCTCCTCCCTCCTACCCCTGGTAACCATTAATAAACTTTGGTCTCTATACATTGGCCTGTTCTTGTCTTTTTATATAAGTGAGGTTATACAATATTTGTCCTTCTGTGATTGACTTATTTCACTGTGAATAATGTTTTCAAGTTCCATCCATGTTGTAACATGTATCAAGACTTCATTTCTCTCTCTCGCTGAGTAGTAGTCCATTCTATGTATGTTCTACATTTTTGTTTATCCACTCATCCATTGATGGGCATTTAGGTTGTTTCCACCTTTTGGCTATTGTAAAGAATGCTGTAATGAACATTGGTATACATATGTCTGTGTCACTGCTTTTGGGTCCCTTGGGTATATTCCTAGCAGTGGAATTGCTGGGTCATACTGCATTTCTGTTCCCATTTTGTGGTACTTTGCTATGGCAGCCCTAAGGAAACTAATACAACCCCCCTACACACACCAGACTTCTGATTGGTCCTTGTCAACAAGGGCCTTTAGTGTCTTCTCATCACCTAGCCAATAAGAGCCAAACTCTTTAACTTGACTTTTAAGATCCCACATAATAGAATCTCAATTTACCTTTCCAGATCTAGCCAAGCAGCATTCACAATTCTAGTCATATGTCCTTTATTTTTGCCCTTGGTCTTGTTTAATGTTTTTCCCTTTGATAGCAATTCCCTCCCTAGCATGTCTATCAAAAATATCCCATAAATAAAGCTGAGCTCAAAATCCATCTTGTGCAAGAAACCCTTTCAAGCCCTTCCAGCTACATATGATCACTCTCTTTGTTGACTCCTCAAAATACTGTTATTTCTACCTCTCTTTCAGAGTCCATGGAAGTATCCATTGAATTACTGTTATTCATATATTGTTTTAGTGCCTCAACCCTATTAGCTTGTAAATTGCTTAAGGGAAAGGAATGTACCTTACTTACCCACAAAGCCTAGAATTGTGACTTGTACAAAATAGGCTGTTTATAAATATACTTGGCTCTGTCATTTGCTTGTTTACTTGGAGTGAGCCCATTGCATTGCAACCTTAAACCAACTGTGGAGCCAGCTCTATAACTGAGATCTCTGGGATTCCAGTGAACGGAAAGGAAATAGCACTGAAGATAAGAGTACGAAGTACAAGTGACAGATCTAAGTAGTACACTGGCTGCTAATCATTTACCCATAGTATGTGGGATTTAGGAGCCCTGGTGGTGCAGTGGTTAAAGTGCTCAGCTGCTAACTGAAAGGTCGGCAGTTCGAACCCACCAGTCACTCCGTGGGAGAAAGATGTGGCAATCTGCTTCCATAAAGATTTACAGCCTGTGGGGCTGTTCTACTCTGTCCTGCGGGGTGGCTATGAGTCGGAATCGATTCAACAGCAGTGAGTTTGGTTTTTGGTTTTGGAAGTGGGATTTGGGTGATGTTTTGCTTTCCCTCATTATTGGTTTTTGTTGTAATATTGTGAGGAAATGTGTATGCAAAGGACCTTAAACTCAGATGCAAAAAATAAAGTGATATGGAAATAATGAGAAGAATCCACATTTTAAAAGACCTCTTATTCCATTATAATAGGGGATGAGACAAAATCAGATTACCTGCATAGTTTCTTTAACACTGGAATGTCCACAGTATTTCATAGTGCTAAGATTAAGCTGCTGTAAAGACTAACAGACTTTTCCAAGAAATTTCAGAAATTTAGAAAAAAATATACACAACCTTAAATTGCTATCTTTTGGTAGGGTAATTCTAGACCAATCATCTACAAAATGTATGAATTGGTTTCTAGGTTGTTTGCCTGAAGAATTTTTAAATTACTTTATACTTATAAAAATAATATTTAAATCATATTTAAGGTTTCAGAAAAAAAAGTGGTTTTAATGGTGGACTTTTTGTTCTCAAGTCAAAATTGCTATGCTCACTTCTTCAAAAAATAAATGTTAAATTGATTCTAGATTGAGTGACACTTGCTTGGGAGGAGTAAAAAGGCAAATCAGAAATGAGAAAGTCACTGAGGAGTGAATAACGAAACAGGTTGGCGAACTATAAGTGTATTCAGTTATTCATCTTAGGAGACATTAGATTGCCAAGCCACTGACTATTATTTTCATGTTCTTAGAAGGCAGAAGACTTCCTGGAGGACTGGGGAAAGAAAAAATATATATAGCAAATTCATTTTCTGAAAGAGACAAAGAGATACCCTAATAATTAAAGATTGGTTTGCTTAGCTCTTATATCCTGAGATGAAGATAGTAGATTAATTCTCAAAAACATCTACTTATAGTATATAGTCACCTAGAGGCACCCAGGACCCTGTAGAAGAATAGTGTGGCTGGATGAAACTCTAGTATGTATCAGACAATTTTAATTTCCTTCCATGACAGGATGACAGGACATGTAGCTTGAAGGCAAGCAACAGAGGCCATTTATCTGTCTTTCACTCAGGCTTTCAATTCTGTCTTACATGTGATGGCCAGCAGCCAGCTGGGAAAATGAGTCTAGCACCGAGTTTCTCAAGCTACAAGTCCTGGAGAGAATTTTTTTTAATGTTGTATTCTTGTATAGATGATTATCTTTTAAAAAAATATTCAACCAGTTAAAAAGAAAAACAACAACAACAACAACTAACTTCTGTTTTTCAGTAAAATATTGTAACCAAGAGTTTTATATAGAATGGTTTCAGTTTCTTAAGTCAGTGTTTTTCAAAGTGGTTTTGGGTCCTCAGTGTATTTTGGAGGCTGTATTACTTGGTGCCTGCAGGAACTAGATGGCACAGTTAAACTGAGTAACAGAACTTACCAAAGAGGCTGTTTACAAAGGGGTGGGCAGGATTGAGGTAAAGGAATAAGGGATGAGGCAGCTGGGAATAGCTGTTACCAGCCCCGACTGAGGGGGTTGTAGGGGGAAGCGATTTCCGCAGCCTAGAGTGGATAGCTACGTGGCGAGGGCCACCCACAGGAACTGTGGCTGTGGTAGAAGACATCAGCACCCTGTCATAACGAAGACTTAGGAAGTTGTGTGAATCCGTGAAACTGTATGCAGATTTGGAGGCATACATGTGAATATGTGTTTTCTTGTGTGCTGTATGAGAAAACCCGAAGTCCCAGACATCACCACACTGTATACTGACAACACAGAGAACTTCCTTCCCCACAAAGTGAGATATAATGGGAGAGACAGCCAGGCAGAGCCGTGCTGAGAAGGGACTGAATTAGGAAAGAATGGGTCTTGCAAAGAGAGGGTCATTTTAGTGAGAGTTTATAAGGGAAATGCTATGGGGAGGACTCATTCTTCGTTTACTAATAGAAATCTTAACTTGTATGGTGCAGCGGTTAAGTGCTACGCCTGCTAACCTAACGGTCAGCAGTTCGAATCTACCAGTTGCTCCTTGGAAACCCTGTGGGGCAGTTCTACTCTGTCCTATAGGGTCGCTGTGAGTCAGAGTCGACTCGACGGCGATGGGTTTTGGTTTTAGGAGCCCTGGTGGCGCAGTGGTTAAGAGTTTGGCTGCTAGGTCGGCAGTTCCAATCCACCAGCCGCTCTTTCGAAACAAACCCTATAGGGCAGTGCTACTCTGTCCCTTAGGGTCGCTGTGAGTTGGAATCGACTTGGCAGCAATGGGTTTCTTTTGGGTGGGGGTGGGGGGAGGTTTGCTGTGCATCTAGTATGTGCCATGCAGTGCTCTAGATGCTTGCGGGTACAGAAGTAAATAAACAGGTACGGTCTCTGCCTTTATGAGCCTTACAGTTTAGGCACAGTATAGTCCCTTCTGCTCTGCACACATGGGATTGCCATGAGTTGGAATTAACTGACAGCAACTAACACTAATAGTCCCAGATAGTTTGAGACAGTAGAGGGCGCTGTGGGAGGCTGGAAGTAATCTGGTTTGAAGACCTAGAAAGGCTTTCCGGGGAAGGGACCTTTGAGTTGAGATTTAAACCATGAGGAGAAGATAACCAGGGGGCCTTTCAGGGAGAAGGGACAGCAAAAGGTCCTGAAATGGGAAGAGACATTAGCATTAAGAGCCCTATAAGTCATGGCTGGGTAAGTCAGAAGGCCCCTCTCTGAGTGGATGTGGCCCAGAGCTGGGGTGCACAGCTAGGTGAACAGGGTGTAGGCTGGATTTCAGCCCTACTTGTCCCCTTGGCTGAGCACTCCCAGGCATGACGCTCCTTTACAAATGGTGGCCCTGAGTACGACTTCAGAACCCAAGGACATTGTGCCTGGAGGGCAGACACGTGGTGGTGGGGGGAAGTAGGGTAAGATGGGCTGCACAGCCCAAGCTGGGCCCAGTAATGAATGCAGGGGCTCCTGGGCTGTGCTAAGGGCTTTAGTCTTCATTCTAAGGTTAATGTAAAGTCCTGGAAGCAGGAAAAGAACCCAACTGAATTTCGAGAGCGGAGGCAGGGAGATGAGGGATGAGGGCTGCAGCAGTGGAGGAGGAGAGACGATTGTGGCCCGGGCTAGGCTGGGTACAGAGGGGATAGAAAGCGGTGGACAGCTTTGAGAAACAGGAGACTCAATGACTAGGACTTGGTGATTGACTGGATGAGAGCGTGAAGGGGAAAGAAGCATCAACAAGGTTTCCCAGGTTTCTGGCTTATGTAGCTGGTACCATTTACCGAGATAGGAAATCCTAGTGGGAAACACACATTCAGAGTCTGGAGGTGAGAGAAGGGTTAAATGGAAGCATTGTATTCTTCTCCCTCTCATAGTCTGCCCTTCTCCCAGCAAAAAGGAAAGTAAAGAAGATTTTTCAGGAGCAGACAAGATAAAAGTTCAAACTGAAGGCTTACAGAGGGCACCCTGAAGTGGTTTCCACTTGATATAAAAAAATATGAAACAAAATGAAAACCCCACCAGAAAAATGACTGGAGGGCCATTCCACCTTCCTTTTAGCTCTGATATTTGTATCTGATGGTCAATTATCGGGGCACCTTGAAAACTGCACTCTAAGCATCTCTGTTGCCAAAAGACGTTTCCAACCTGATGCACCTCTCAGGGATTGTTTATTGTTGAGGATCAAAAGGAAAACCTCCCCGGACATGAGCAGGCCATTTCAAACTCAGCCAGCCTAGGACCTGCTGAACACCGACAGGGAATCTCTCTATGCCTCCATTTCTGTGCCATGTGGAAATGGTTCCAGGATCCAAATAATCTGCATCATGGTTGGATTAAACTTTATCTGAGCCACAACTATACAAATATATATACAGAACATTACATACTGTACAAGTTTGCAAACCATCCTTCCCCCAGCCACACTTCCCAGCTCCTGTGTGTATCAGCTTTAGAAGAAACTCCAAGGCTTGATCAATTCATAGAGAGCATGTTGCAGCCTGTAAGTGACCCATGTCTTCCAGATGGTCAAATTGAGTAGGGGTACAGGCAAGGTTTGGGCAAGGACCTGCCACAAAGTCACACAAAGGACTACTTTAACAAATTGAACTCAAGTCTAAATTCAATCGTTAATGAAATGAAATAAAAAACACAGCCTCTTCCAAACCACATTTTCTTAAGAGAAAAAAAAATTGCTAGAAGGCAATTTAGTCACTTGTGATTTCTGAAGAAATGTGAGGATCTTTCTTTGTATTACTGATGGTTTTCATTGGAAAATAAATATGTAATCCAGAGTAGCTCTGTTCTGTGATACAGTCACAAACATAGGCAAATACCTAAGTCTCTAATCTGTTCTGAGGTGCACTAAAATCATGCAGGGGGAAAAAGGAAGTCTGGTCACATTTCTCCAAGGGGAACTTCTCCACATAGATCTAGATTACCCTGACACTTTTTCTGTAAATATTTTGAATGTGGGTGATCAATTTCTGTCACTTGTCCAACACCTAGAAGTGCCTGACAACGTTCTAACATGAATTTCTGGATTGGTTTTAGAAACAGAGTGACTGGTAACAGTATCTACAAATGGCTGGTCTATTTTAACACGAGCTTAATTAATGCTGCATATGAAACTCCAAATGTCACCATCCAAGATTTTTTAAAATTTAATTATTAAGCTGATTTAGTTAACTTATTCTCAAATAAAATTTGAATTTAGTGTAATGTGAATTTGAAACTTACTACAATAAATTCATCTTTTCAGGAAAAAGAGATTTTGTAAAATCACTCCATTATGATTTTAGTATGTGGATAAGAACTATATGAAAATGTCACAAATAATATATGACTTCAACTTTACAACTTGAACTATAGACTTGCAGAGGAGGGCAGGGGTGTCCTACAGATTCCAAGCCGTTGTTTGATGAAGTTGGAGATCAGGAGCTGAGGTCGTTGCTGCTACTGTACCAGCACCTCATGGGGCAAGTTGATCTGGTTACATTCAAGTCTGTCGAGAAGTGTCACACAGACCACAGCGGCTAGGACAACAAATAACAAGATTACTGAAATGAATAGGTTTATCTTCTGTATAGAAATATGATCCAAACACAGCAATATACCCAGCACATGTACTTTTCTTTGTTCTCCCTGTAATGTAAATGCAACCGCTGGACTCTCTAGTCTTCCATATAATTCATATTTCTGTGGAAGCCCACCAAAATACTTCATCTGGCAGAAGTTAATTGTAATTATTATTGTTGTTGTTAGGTGCTGTCGAGTCAGCTTTGACTCATATCAATCCTATATACAACATAATTAAATATTGCCTGGTCCTGGGCCATCTACATGATCATTGGCATGTTTGAGTCCATTGTTGTCGTCCAACCTGGGGACCTCATCTTCCAACACTATATTTTTGGAAGTAGATTGCTAGGCCTTCTTCTTTGTCTTAGTCTGGAAGCTCTGCTGAAACCTGTCCACCATGGGTGACCCTGCTGGTGTTTGAAATACCAGTGGCATAGCTTCCAGCATCATAGCAACATGCAAGCCACCACAGTACAACAAACTGACAGATAGGTGATGGGTAATCGCTGTTACACTCCTTTTTCCCCTTCCTGATGATTGGTTAAATTAAGGCTCAGGAAAACCACACGTCAAGGATAAGAACAAGGAGAGATCTTTGCCAGCCAAGACGCACAAACTTCTAGTTTCTATCATATTTCCAGTTCTCAGAGAAGGCTCTTCTTACTTGAAGATGTAACTAGAGATCTTGCCACTACTTCTGAGGTGACATTTTTATTCCTTGGCACAATGTTTGAATTTGCCTGCTGCAGCCCTTGTAGAAACCTCTATGTTTAAAGAGTAAAGTAAACACTGAAGAGGTATGGAATGCTGACCTCAGGAAATACCAATAAAGGTGAGTACTGGCCCTCATGAAATTCCTCATAAAAATATGAAATGAAGTACTTAAACACAAGAATCAGCTCCGTGAAAGAGCAAATTTATTAGCATTTAATCTCTAAAAAATGAGAATAAAATTTCTTTATAGATAAGAACGAGGGAGTTTTTTTTGTTAAAAAAAAAAAAAGAACAAAAATACACTTAAAAAATATTGAAACTCTTTTTTTTTTTTTTTAAGTCACAATGAGGACAATGTCTTTGGTTTTATTCCTTCAGGAAGAGCCAAAGAGAAGTAAGGGATTCCATGCAAATTCTTATTAATTTCACATCACATCTGTGATTTCAAGTAATGTGGTTGCCCACACTGAAACAACGTTAACCACTTTCAATTGCTAGTAGTTGTAATAATCTCTGTCTTCATATGCAGCATTTATAAAAAAGAAGTCAGTGCTTTTGGGATTAAATGTGTCTGCACTAACAAGCTTTGAGGGCATGGAGGTGGAGTTGGATGTGAGTGTAGTTTTTTTTTAACCTCTTTACTACTTCTACTTCAGACTTCTTTAGACCCGGATTTGGGGACGAGAAATGTCCTGTAATTATAACAGATGCTATCTTTTGGGGGGTTTGTTTTAGTTTTGGCTATATGTCAGGCATTTCTATCATTTAATCCTTACAGCTAAGACATGAGCTAGATATTATTTTTATCCCCTTCTGACAGATGATTAAATGAGGGCTCAGAGAGGTTGAATAAACGGCACAGTATGGCAAAGCTAGTAAATAGCCAATCAATTCCCAACTTCCTAAACTGCTGAGACAAGTTCTCCCCCTTCCATCCACTCCTCCCCGGAGCTGGCACATGGTGAACCATTAGGCAAACCTGCCTTGACCTACCGGTCAAACTGACCCTTTTGTTCAGTGAAGTGAAAAGCAACAAAAATATTCCCCTTGAGCTGCGTCAAATATTTCATCACCTGGAACTCTATTTATTTAAAATCCACTCAACTGTAAAGCAACTTGGCTGAAAAAGTGAACAAGCAAGTAGGAGAACTGGAAACTTCCCCTAGCTTTTTAAGTTAACGATCAGCAAGTCTGTAGAGCCTGACATGGGCTGGCAGTAGGAGAGAAAAGTTGAAAGTCCTGCTGTAATCCTTCACTTGGCAGGAGGCTAAAAGGAAACCAGTGCTCTGTACTTTTTTTCACAGCACAGGAGCCAACTTGCCTAGATGTCTTTGCTGGTGATTTCAAGGGTGATACCAAAGACGGAAAAGAACAGGTCCTAGCAATCTCAGTTGTATTTTCTTGACCCTGGAGAACCCATTAACCAGCAGCATATAATAATCTTGTCACCTAACATTACTATTTCCATGACCAATTAAAAGGGACTAATTACCCAAAACAATTTGTTGAAATTAAGCCTGACAGCTTTGCTACCATAATCCTCCAGCAAAGCACGGAGGGTGGCTCTTGTGGAAGGACACTTAGCGGCCTAGCTGTCACCAAGGGGGTTGCCAGCTAACTGACCTCAAGCTGGGATATGACAGGAACACAGAAGCCTGAGCACGGACCTGTACGCCCCTTGAGTTGCACCAGGAACTCTGAGCCATCTTTTATAGCCCCTTTGAGAATCTGATGAAGTCAGAGCTGGAATCGCTTTTCACAGGAAACAGGAGATCTCAGATCTAGTCAGGGACAGATTACCCAATAAGCAAGGTACGCATGGCTTACTTGTGCTTATTAATTTGTAGTGCACAATTTCACCTTTTTTTCACTGCATCGGTAAGAGCGTGAGATTCATATCAACAAATATGTAATAAATTTCTACTATGTGCCTGCTCACCATTTCAAAGTAGAAAAATCTGCATCGACATTGTAATGGTGCAGCATTTTAATGGTGCAGTCTCTGTCAAGAGACTATGAACCCACGGTGAGGCTGCCGGGAAGAAGCAGCACAGTCCAGTCCAAAGCGGGCTTGAGTCAGACAGAGCTGTGTTCAAATTCCAGCTCAGCTATTTAACGGCTGTGAGAACTTGGAAAAGTTACTTAACTTCTCTGAGCCATAGTTTCTTTTTCTTTTGTGAGGATGAAGAGAGGCAATTGGTTGCCTCATATTTTTGTGTAATGATTTTTCAAAATCCTGACTTTTCTCTTCATTTTAGGGTCAAGAAATGCTTCAGCTCCAGACTGAACAGAATCTTTAATCCTGTTCTAATAGCTTTTGACTTTATCAGTGATCACTGTGCAGTTCCCAGAGCCCAATATCCTTTATTGTTGCCACCAGCAGAAGAATATAAAAATGGAATTAAAGTTAACATTCCTCTCCCTTTCACTGAACTGTAATAAAGTAATATTATGAAGACTGAATAGATCCTCAAACTTACCAGGGTCTGTCCAAAGAAATAACATTGAATTCTTCCTTTACCTTAAAGAAAAACCACTGTCAGGAACATAAACAACTAAAGACATAGAGTAGGATCTCAGCAGAGCCTAATCTGAGATAAATATTGGGTTTCATATACTGGCATGCAAGCAAGTACATGACAAAAGGCAGCAATGTCTTTGAAAACTGGATACAAATTGAACATACTTATCACAAGCTCATAGTGCAAAAGGATTATCATCTTTAATCAGAATGTTAGGGGTTTAGTTTAAGTAGATTTTGCTTTAAAAGAGGGACAGCTACATGCATAATATAAAATGATAGATGAATGCATTTATTCAGCTTTATACAGTGGGATTGCATTATTCTGAAGGTTCAGCCTGTGCATGTAGAATAATACGGTTAAAGCAACATTGGATTGCCACTACTTTTTTCTAGGATAAGGAGCTCAGGATTGCAACAGTGACTAATTGGGTGTTGGCGGCCTCATTATAGGGAGTTTGTCCACCTTCAATATCTACAGGGCTCATGAGGCCCAGGGGCTGCAGATACAGCAGAGGAAGAATCTGCATGGGCCTTAGGGCTAAGTGAGGTTCAAGTTTAAGGCTTTGCCTCCTCATGAGTCTTTTAGACAATTCCAAACCATCAATATGGCTGGGGAATGAAGGTTCCAATTGAGCTTGCTAAGGCCATTTTCCATGGCAGAGTACAGTAGCCACTCTTTTCATTCATTTGTTCATTTAGTCACATCCAGCAAATATGTACTGAATGATCCTGTAGCAGACATTATTCTAAGTGTAAGAAATATGCAATCGAAATGTTAAGTGAGGTCCTTGCTCTCATAGAGCTTACAGTATTTTTACATAAATAATGCATGCCTTCTACGTTTGTTTTACAACCTTGCTCTCCTCCTGCAAGGTATTTTTGTAAGTGCACTATGCTAATTTTTTTTCCTGCAACATGTAAAAAAAATTGGCCTATTGGCACTTATGAAAATGCCTCGTGGAAGGAGGGCGTGATTGGCCAATAAACACAGAAGGCACTCGTTACTTGAGTAAAAATACACTATATTTTAAGGAAGAGAAATAATAAATACATACCTTCATGCATTAATTAATGCAGGTAGTCCCCAGCTTATGACGTATTCAAGTTACAACGAACCACACTTAGGACCATCCGTTTTGTTTTGTTTTTTTGTACATCTTATCATTAGGAATATGTACTACGTACAATATTGCTGCTCATAATTTGCTGATGTCATCATATCTGTAAGTTTTTATGTAACATTTCCAACCCCCAAAGACAACTAAAGATCAGATTTATAAAGATACTGATAATCATAATAACGAAAACTAAAAAAAAAAAAAAAAAGGAAGTACTCAACTTATGTCAGAACCGAATTACAACAGAGTCATAGGAACGGAACCCATTGTAAGTTGGGGACTACTTGCACATAAATTAATATGTTAAAAAAAAACAGGTATGTAGTAGATAATGGTAAATGTAATGCTGAGAAGTCAAGTGGAATAACATGACTGTGAGTGAGTGAGTTTAGCTTAGGTAGCTGTGCAAGGCTTCTCTGAGTAGGTGAGATTTATGCTGAGATCTGAAGGACCTGAAGTAAACAGTCACGAAAAATAAAGATTGGACACTCAGGGAGAGGGAACAGCCAGAGCAAAGTCCTAAAGCAGGAACAAGCTCAGCATGTTACAGAAATCAAAATAAACCAGTGTTGGAGCCTAGTGGGCAATGGCCGGGAGGGGTGGCAGGAGATAAGGTCCACGGGGTAAACTGGACCAGACCATTGGGAGCTCCGGTGTAAGTGAATGACTGAGAACTCATACTGTTCCATGTATCAGGTTGAACATGGACAAGCTGAAGATTCTAAAGTACAAATAAAAAAGAATAAAAATGCTTGGTATATGGTAGATATTCAATTACTATTTATTGATTAAAAGTATATTTCCAGATTAATATACTCCAATTAAATTAACCCCTAATTAATAGACAGTGGCAGAACCTGATGTTAATTTTAAAGCTAAAAAATAGTAATCCACATAGACCCAAGACTTCCTTGTGCCAGGCGGATGTAGAAAGATCTGTCTTTACGTAGGTCCTAACTCATGATTCCTTTGAGTTAGGACAATGGGTCTCTGGAAGCCCTTAAAATAATAAGAGGTTGTTATTTCCGAGATGAAACCATGAGTCATCATCATTTTAGTATGAATTCACATTGATTATCCAGTCATCTGGCAGTATTACAAGGACAGAAAAGGCTGTCAGAGAAAGCTGCTGGAGAAAGGGGGTGAGGTTGTCCATCACCTGGGAGGTCGGTGGCTGCTGGTGATCCTTGAAACCTATTTTCCAGTGTTGCTTACCATTGATTTATCCTCCCGAAATCCCTCTATATTTCAACAGCTGCTTGTGAAAGCACTCTCACCCCTTGCCCAAATCAAGATTTTCTAGCTCACACAAACGGGGCTATAAGTAGGTTAGAATCAAAAGGTGCCTGATGCTAGCTTGCAAGCTTCCCTGCAGTGGGCGAAGGATGTTATGAAGTGGTGATATGGCCTGGGAACACCCTAGCATCATACGCATGGGATTTTTGTCTATTACCTTGGTGGCTGATCTTCCAGTGGTCACTGTACCAGGAATCCACCTTTTAAAACAGTAGTTCCTGAGGGAAATAAAGAGCCCCAGCTACCATGAAGAAATTCAGAGAGAAATAATCCCAAGAACTACAGAATTCCACAGTTACAGATGCAACTGTTAGTAGAAATGTTGGCAGCCCAGAGGGGGTCAGCCCAATGAAAAGGTGTAGCAGCAGCCTGGAAAAGAGCTCTTGGCAGGCTGAAATCAGCCACTGGCAGCTGCAACAGCAGCAGAAAAGGAAGGTGTAGCAGGGGACAGAAACCACAGACAGGTAGGAGAGGAAAGCATCCCGAAGGGGCACATGCAGGTGACACAGAGAGTGAGGTCACAAAGATTTGCAGCAAGCAGAGCAACACCCTTGTAAGAGAGTAACTTCTCTAAGGTTTGTTTCTGCAGCATCCTCAGAAAGAGGCAGACTTGGGTCCAGGGCTCCCAAGCACAGAGCTCTCCCTGAATGGCCATCAGTGCCTCTTAAATAAAAAGTGATGGGCATCATAAAACTTACACTAGAGCAGCACATCTATAACCAGGGATTTTATGTTTAACTAAACCAGTCCAGCTGCCATCCAGTCTGTCTCAACTCATGGCAACCCCATGTGCGCCAGACTAAAACTTTGCTCCATAGCATTTTCAATGGCTGATATTTTGGACATAGATGGCCAGGACTGTCTTCTGAAGCACCTCTGAGCAGACTCGAACCTGCAACCTTTTGGTTAGCAGCCCGGTGTATTAACCTTTTACACCACCCAGGGACTCCGTGTTTAACTAAACAGGTTACCAACTGGAGACATGAGTCAAGCAATCACTTGTTTTTCTAATTAAAAAAATGTGAGGAGGCATTTTCTAAAGCAGCAATACCTGAATCCAGGTGTCTGTGCAGGCTGTGTGCTGACTGGACTGCTACTCAGGCAGTGTCGAGCTGTATGCAGCTGGGGCTCCTGCTCCTACTAGTTTTTACGGAGAGGAAAATAGATATTACTGAGTGTCTGAATGGGGACATGAACAGTGGCCTTCTAAAGAGGGCAAAGATGTGTTTGCTGCTCTTCACCTCTACAGTATGAAGATTTGCACGTACATCTGTTCTGAGAGATGGAAGTGGTTAAGGACAGAGTCTCTACAGTTCATCTCTTCTTATGAATCATAACCTATAACTCTTTTTCTAAAATGTACTTGTAGACATTTTACTGTGTACATTTTGTTTGTAGCTGTGTATATTAAAATGATTGACTGTAAGGACGAATGTGGAATTCTAACTCCACTTGTAATAGAATGAAGCACTATCATACTGTGATTCTTCGCTTCTTCCTTGAAGCTCCTCCACTGGCCGTCAGGCCCCTGCGCTCTCCTGGTGTGCTGCCAACTTCACTGGCCACCCCGTCCACTCCTTCGCCGGGACTCCCTCACCTCCCCAAACTTTCAACTTTTAACCAGGGACCTCTTCTTGCCTGTGTCTACCCTTATCCTCTTTGTGATCTCATCAGTTGCATGGCTTCAAATATCACCTATATGCCTGTGAGGAGCCCAGATGGTGCAGTGGTTAAGAGCTTGGCTGCTAACCAAAAGGTCGACAGTTTGACTCCACCAGCTGCTCCTTGGAAATAAACCCTATGGGTCAGTTCTACTCTGTCCTATAGGGTCGCTATGAGTCGGAATGGGTTTGCTTTCTTTAGTATGCTGTCAACTTCTCCCATCCAATCCTCTTGCCGAAACCTCAGATTCATAAATCCAGCTGTTTCTATGGCCTCTATTTGGTTGCCTGTTGTTGTTTTTAGATACCATTGAGTTGATTTTGACTCGTAGCGAGCCCACGTGACAGAGTAGAATTGTCCTATACGGTTTTCCAAGCTGTAATCTTTGCGGGAGCACATCGCCAGGTCTTTCTCCTATGGAGTTGCTGGGTGGGTTCGATGCTAACCTTTCAGTTAGCAGCCTAGCACTTAACTGTTGGGCCACCAGGGCTCTTTATTTGGATTTGTACTACCTCCAAATCCTCATCCACTTTTCCATATCTCAACTATGGTAATGCTGTCTGTCCTTCTAGTTGTCGAGGGTAAAAACCTGGGAGTCACTCTTGACACTCTCTTTCGCTCACCATTCACGTCAAACTGTCAGCAAATCCCACCGGACTTGCCCTTAGAATGTCCCCGGAGTCTGGCTATTTCTCCTACTTCCGCTGCCATCACCCTGATTCACCGTCTCTCACCTAGACGCTGTAATAGCCTCCTAACTCCTCTCCCTGCTTCTGCCCTTGAACTTGTCAGGATCTTCGCAACTCAGCAGCCAGAGTGAGCCTGTTAAAGCCCAGGGCAGACCCAGTGACTCCTCTTCCAGTTTACAGGAAACACATGATATAGAGGAACAAGTTCAACGGCACCATGAGGAAATTACCAGACAAATACAGAAAGTGGGGCAACCTACAGATTAAGGCCGCAACTATTCAAAAAAGGCAATGAATGTAATGTGGGGGGGAAAAAGAAATGTTGGGGGACTATTCTAGATTAAAACAGTACAGAGTTATAACAACCATGTAATACAATGCATGAAGTTGCTTGGATATTGGATAAATTTTATAGCTAAAAAGACTTTTTTTGGAAAATTGGGGAAATTTGAATATGGAATGGATATTAGGTGATGTTATGAAGTTATTTTTACTTCTCTTAGCTTTGCTTAGGTATGATAATGGTATTGTGATCTTTAGGAGAATGTCCTTCTTAAAAGATGCTGCTGAGGTACTTAGGACTAAGGTGTGAGGATGCCTGCAATTTCATTTTAAATTATTCATTTTAGAAAGCGTGTGTGTGTGTGTGTGTGTGTGTGTGTGTGTGTGTGTGTGTGTTTGGAGAGAGAGCAAGCACAAATGTGGCAAAATATTAAAAATTGTTGAATCTAGGTAAAGGGTATACAGGTATATTATTCTTTCATCTTTTGTATTTTTGAAATTTTTCAAAATGAGAAGAAAAAAATTCACGTCAATTAACTTTAAAAACACACTACTACACTGATGTTTTTGAGGGATTATTTTAGGAACATTTTATTTGCATCCAGTCTCAATAATAAATTCAATTTTAATAGAAAATGGCAGCCACTACCAGGATGAAGAGAACTAAACTCGCTGTCCAGTCCTGGCTCCATAGCCCACTAGCTAGTGACTGTAGCCAACCCACTTGACCCTGGAGGCTTGGTTTCCTCATTTGCATAATGGAAATAATGTCTTGCCCACTCACAAGATATTATGACATAATGCATATTATGAACATAAAAACCATAAGGCAAGCATTCAACCCAAAGTAATATATAGCTGGAGCCCTTTCTCTTCTCCTGAAGAGCAAAAAAACCTACAAAAAAGAGGAAAATTTGACCCCAGGTGTTCATGGAAAGATTACCTTTTAGACCAGAAAGTCCACACATGGCCGCAAACACTGTAGATTCCGTTTCAATATTCCTGGCGCCGGCTTTATATGCTCTCTTCAAGAAATCTCACTTTTTTTCTCTGGAGAAACAGCACAACGCTCCATCTAATCGACCCTGGCCTGAAAGAGAATGGAGGACATTGGGTGACTTGATATCCATCCATGGTGGCAATGGTGTTGCTGACAGGCCTGCTCCCCAGGGAGGTCAAAACAGCAATCTAACTCTTCCTATCAGAGGATGGTGGAGCAAGGCTGTGCCGGTACAATAGCCTTGTGTGGAGGGAGGTGTCTCTGTGGCACTGAGAGCCCCAGCTCTGGAGCAAGTGACCACAGAGTGGCTATGCAGCCAGCACTGACCCGGGGGCATTGTGGCCTAGGGGGTCACTGAGGGCTCTGTCCTTTGAGGACAATCTCAGGTTGCTTCAGTGACTAGGAGGGATTGCCTAGGGTCAGATGCTGAGGGAGAAGAAGGGGCTTCAAACCTCAGTGACGCTCATAAGCTACATGAGCATGAGGAAAGTGGTTTGAACACTGCAAGCTTTCCATATGCCCATCATGACATAGTAGCCATAGACAATCAGTCCGTCCACCTGGGTCCCTTCCACACACCTCGCAGGACTCATGCCACCCCTTTGCGATAGCTTTTCCATTTCCAGGCTGCCCTCAATGTTCATTTATCACTTAATTTCACTTGTATCTACTAATAGAGACAGAAGAAGGCAGGGAAAAGCCTGGGCTATTATTCCTCCTCCACCTGCATACACCCAGGAACATACCTTTTCTCCACTCCCCACTCCCAAGAAAGACTCAGATTGAAGTAGGTGGGCTAATAGCATTCTGTCACCTTCCATGAATTTCAGTTTTCTTTTTGTTGCCCTTCCTGCTATTTTTCTCCCTTTATCTCTTTCATGCAATTTCTACCCTGACTGTCTGCTTCTCCTAATTCCCTTCTTCTTGTGGTTGCCTGCCAACACCTCTCACGCAAGTGTTGTTTAAGCTAAATCAGACTCAGATGTCCCAGAAGCCATGCAGGTAATGTCAATGAGTGCCTGGGAAATTAGAAGGTCGGCTCGGTCTGAAGGGGGCAGCCTCCTCTCCCCTCCAGCAGATACAGCTCCAGGTGTGGACTGGGACCTGCCAGGGTTGCCCTGCATATTTTATATTTTTATGCTGTGTTATGTTATTTCAAGAAGCCAAAAACCTGGATTCTCATATGAAATCTCCGGAAAGTATAAGTGTTGGCTAAATAATTCACAATTAAAAAAAAAACAACAACTGCGTAGTCCAATGAAAACATGTCTAAGGTTGACTCCAGCAGCCCGCCATTGGCAAGATCTGCTTAAATCCATGGTGACCTTCCAGATGACTGGACCGTGGGGCAGTGATCTAGGGCAGTGGGTCTCAACCTTGTTAGACCAACAGCCCTCCTATTTTATAACAATTATGGGGTGATACCACCTTTACTCACCTGAAGTAAAATTCATAGACAATTTAACCTATCTACATACATAATTTTTAAAATTCAGTATAATGCCCTAATTTTGATCCAAAGGGAAAATAAAAGAAAGTAGCTTACAATAAAATTATGTGTATTTTGATATGGAAATACTCAAACACAACTACACTGAAAACACAAGATTTTCAGAATACACTTCAAGGTGGTACCAAGTTGGTACCTCGAAGGCATGCTACCAACTATGTTTAGATTTTTTCTTCCAAAATGAGCAGGGTCTGTCCTTGAGATTTTTCTCCTCTGGTCCCTTACCCCTTGTAGCAAGAGCTGCAACTTGGCAGTCACCTTTAATTTGTCTCTAAATTTGATCTGAAGATCCTTTAGTCCTGGCCAAGAGGCAGAAGAATCATTCCAAGACCACCCCATCCCTTCAGGCATTCCTCCCCCCAATGCTTCCCCCATTTCCTGGTCCCCACTCTTTCCTGGGCACCAGATCCCTTTTGGGGTACCTTGAATGGCAGAAACATAGAATTAGCATTTTTCCTTTCTCCTAGAGTCACTGATTTAAATTAAACGCATAAACAGAGATAGATTTTGCTACCGTCACTAATTGGATTTTAGTATTCAGTTTGTTCTTGGAGGATTAAACCCACTCTTGATATAAATTCATTATGGATGTTTCTCTGCTGCTTATTAGATCCTTATGTTCCTATGCTTTAATAAGTAAAAAAGACTGTTGCAGTTCCTTTTTAAATCCCCAACAATTAATTTTTCTAAAGTGGAGTTTTTAATATAAGCTATGCATTTGAATAACAAAGACTTGATGGCAATGTTCTGTTGCTTTCACAGTTTATAAATTATTCTCACCTTCATAAAAATCATAGGTACACATGGTATGTCCAATGAGGGTTGGAAAGAAGGGGATTTCTTTGCTACAGTTGAATAGCTCCTCAGCCAGGTCCTTGTCAAGTTCAGTACTTCGGGTGATGATGTTGTCCAAGATTACCTGTTCAAACCGAGGCTTAAAGAAGGAGTCTACAGCTGCGTCCGTTATGACAAGAGACCCTGGTGCAATCCCTGCAGTGTGGGAATAAACGAAGTGATTACAGAAGTATGCCACATAGAGTTTACTCTTGAAACATAGTATTTAATATATTCTGCCAACAATAATTAATGCTGGTTGCTAATGATTCTTCTTATTTTCATCTTAAAATTATTTTCTTTTCCAAGTGCAATTAAACAATAACATTCTGAACAGGAATTTACATTTGCTGTCTTTCCAGATTCACATTTACTATGTGATGGGGTTTAGATTTCAAGACAAACATGACTCTTGGACATGCAAATTAGTACTGGCCTTGGGACCCAAATTTGAATAAATTAGGTCAGGAATAAACTAGATGAGCCTGCAGCGAGTAGCCTTCATAAAGTGCTGTGACTACTTGATATTTAATCTTCTCTGCAACTCCTTGATTACTGTAATTTTTTTTGCATCTCTATCCTCTCTTCCTCCTGATTCTCATCACATCCATTCCCTCTCTCCCTGCCCCTCCCTGACATTATGCAAATTAGGCCTCTTGGCTGACCTTGCACTGCTACAAAATCTGGCTTGCTCATGGACTCAGGCTTATCTGAGCAACCTTTTTCTACCAGCTGTTTTTCTTCCTGCCTGGACTGCTCTCTTCTCCTCTGCAACCCCCTTTCATCTGACTAATACCAATTCATTCTTCAGGGGTCAGCTTAAGTCACTTCCTTAAACAGGGCTAAACCCATAGAGGGAAACCAAAGGAAAATTGAAAAGTAACACAGATGGTTACATTAAGTTTCTCCAGGCCCGTCTTTTGACCCAACTTTTGACCCATTCTGATTTCTGTTTAGAGCCTGGATAAGGGGTATGTCTTAATAGTGTCCTAGATTCTCTCCCTCCTAACCCTCTTCACATTTCTTGTAATTACCCATTTGTTTATCTATTTCCCTGGTAGACTATAAGCTCTATAAAGGCATGAAATGAACAATGTCTGTTCATTGCTATCTCCCCAGGTCTAGCACTGTGCCTATCACATTCTAAGTACTCGATAAAATTTTATTGAATGAGTGAATGCTTCCATAAAGATGCCAGAGAGCAGAGGTCTACAAACTATGGCCCATGGGCCAAACCCAGCTCACTACCAATCTTTGTAAATAAAGTTTTATTGGAACACAGCCACACCCATTCATTTACATATTGTCTATGGCTCCTTCACATTACAATGGGAGAATTGAGAGATTGCAATAGAAACCACATGGTCTGCAAAGCCTGAAATGTTTACTATCTGGCATTTTGCAGAAAAAGTTTGTTAACCGCTTACATAGAGCATAGCCATATCCTTCTGGGTGGTATAAATTTCAATACTGATCAAAGTAAAGTTAATTACAGAACACTCTAGAAGATCCATCTAGAAACCCAAAGTGACCTCTGATGATAGAGCCTTGATGGGTCAGACTTCAAATAAGTCAAAAAGTGGATCCTTAAATTGTTAGCAATGTCCTGAGAACAGGAAAATGATTGACAAAGAAGTGAAAAAGGTGTGTATCAAAAATGGTAATATTCACATGTCATCTTAATATGTAGATGCATTAGAGAATTTATGTCATAGTTAAAGTCTCTCAAAGGCCAAAATATTATTTAACCAAATACTTTATCCTCTTCAAGTTGTGTTGGTTCATCTAACAAGTGGGAATGTCAGCAAGGAAAAAAGCTGTACCTCCTTCATCCTCAGATGCAGTGCTACTTAACACAAAACAAACATATCTTATTGATAAGCTAAGAGTTATTAATGAAGACAAAACTTCAAAACAAGGGTGTCCACACAAACATAGTGGTTTAATTTTCACCATTCATAAGACTTCACTGTGATACAGGTAGTACCTGTGTGCTATATGTATCATGGTGCCATGGAACAAAAGCCCTGGAATCCAAGGCCATGGGCTATAGATGGTCACCGAGCACCTTGTCCATGCTGGACCCTCACTAATATCAAGTGGTAGCCACAGCGGTGAGGATGATACACTGCATGGGTGTGGGCTATGGAGACAGATCTTTGTAGCCCACAACCCAAGAATTAAAAGCAACCTTAGGAACAATGTTATCCATTTAATCCCCCAATGCATTGTTCCCTACTATGATTACCTGGAGTACTAGTGCATAAAATGCACTCTAGATAAATGCCTGATCTAATACTGATTGCGAAGATTTTCTTACTTTTTCTGGACATCCACAGATGTCCTTCTTTCTCTCATCTGTGAGGGCCTTGGCTAGACTTTATTCCTGTGCCATGGCTGTGGAAAGGCCATAATCTTCTTGGCCATGTCTGATTCTAGTGAAGCCTGACTCAACCATCCATGGCTCTGTGGTTTTGGCTCAAGTCACTTCGCTTCTCTGGTTCTTTGAGGGTTTCTGAGTTCCCTTCTTGCTCCAAAAATGTGTAATTCTAAGACTTCTTCTCTTCCAAAATTTCAGCCTTTTTAAAAAATCTCATTCATTCTTCACTCTGTTGACCAAACCTTTCTGGTTATAATGTCCTGTCTGTATTGTACTTGATGATGTGGTAGAATCACACCCTAACAAGATCTGCTCCTTTAGAAAAGACTAAAGAAAGATAAAAACTTAAAATACAAACAAAAAAACTGAGGTAAACCTCAGCCCAGTGCGGCTGCAGAAACAAAGTCCCTTTACTGACCGACTAACCAAGGAAGATGGGAGGAAGGCAGACTCTGGGAAAACTTTAGGAAGTGTCTTCTGGCCCTTGCCTAAAAGCCCAGCCTGGTCTCTTTCTGATATT
Source organism: Dugong dugon (assembly GCA_030035585.1). Taxonomy (NCBI): domain Eukaryota; kingdom Metazoa; phylum Chordata; class Mammalia; order Sirenia; family Dugongidae; genus Dugong; species Dugong dugon. The sequence goes on along the minus strand of CM057461.1, from coordinate 119,004,513 downwards.
TACGAGGAAAACACCCAGCTGAGAAAAGTGATGTAGTCACTTGTTTGAGCTAAAAGCAACATTTTCCTAAGAACTATGCAGTCTGCTAATTTTGCTGATAAACAATTAAAATCTTTTTTTACATGAAAGCACTTATTTCTGTCACTTATAAAATTCCTAAGCCTCAAAATTTATTCCAACTCTCAAATTTACTCTTACCTCCTGTTATTGATTGAATTGTGTCCCCCCAAAATAAGGGTTGTAAATCCTAACCTCTATGCCTGTGGGGAAGCCCTGGTAGCACAGTGGTTAAGAGCTCAGCTGCTAACCAAAACGCTGGCAGTTTGAATCTACCTGCCACTCCCTGGAAACCCTATGGGGCAGTTCTACCCTAACCTATAGGGTTGCTGAGTCAGAGGCAACTCAACGGCAATAGGTTTTGGTTCTGTTTTTTATGCCTGTGGTCATAATCCCATTTGGAAATGGGTTGTCTTTGTTATGTTAATGAGGTAGGATTAGTGTAGGGTGTGTCTTGAGTCAATCTCTTACAAAATATACAAGGAACAGATTAAGAAAGCAGAGATGGGGAAGATAGATGCCAAGCCACATGGAGATCTCCCAGGAACCAGGAAACAGTAGTTGAAGAGACAAGGACCTTCCCCCAGAGCTGACAGAGAGAGAAAGTCTCCCCCTAGAGCTGATGCCCTGAATTTGAATTTCTAGCCTCCTAAACTGTGAGAAAATAAATTTCTGTTTGTTAAAGCCATCCACTTGTGGTATTTGTTACAGCAGCACTAGATAACTAAGCCACCTCCAAAACATATTTTCTAACATTTTTCCTACCTATGAATGCCTAAGAGGGCAGTGGTAGTTCTGTGGTAAAATTTTTACCTTCTAGGAGGGAGAGCTGGGTTTGATTCCCGGCCAATGCCCCTCAAGCACAGCCACCACTCGTCTGTCAGTGAAGACTTCCATATCGCTACAATGCTGAAAAGGTTTCAGGGGAGCTTCCAGACTAAGACAGATTAGGAAGAAATGTCTGGCAATCTACTTCTGAAAATCAGCCACCGGAAACCCTATGGATCACAATGATTCAATTCCGTCATGCATGGGATCACCACGAGTCAGGGGCCAACTTGATGGTAGCTAACAACAACATGAATACCTAAGACCATCTGGGCAATAAGCAGTAGCTCTTCTCCCTCCAGGTTTCCCTGAAGAAAAAAGAACAAAAAGGTAATATGGATAGAGTTCCTTATGAGTATGTTGGTGGATTTTGGCAGCTACAGTGTATGCTAGAATCACTTGGTTTTAATGATAGAAATCAATCCATCTCACCTATTCCCCCTGATGTACCAATTCGGATAATGGTAACATCACAGCACCGAGCATGGTGAAGTAATTTGATGAGTTCATGAAGCATAATAGAAATAGAGGGGACACCCATTCCATGCTGTGGAGAGAAAAGGGAAAGTCATTATACATCTCACAAACTGATACACGCACAGGACATATTTTCTTCCTTCATTACAAGTTAGCAGATTTCAGATACATTTACATAATCATTAAGACTTTGCCAATGCTGAGGGAAACGTAAGTCATCTCTAACTGACGGCTACATGACATGCTGATAGATGCGTCCATCTGTGAGGCTTAGAGAGATGCATCTCTCTGCCAGTTGACTTCAGCCCTTATCATCAAGAGCAGAAAGCGAGGACTGCATAGTGCTCAGGTGTGTCAGGGCAGTGCCGTTTCTCATCTCTCCACTGGGCTCTTTAGGGTGATGCTTTGAAAAAAGGGCTTTTTGCAAGATTGACTTAATCTTGAGGAAATTTAGGCTTGACTGCCATGCCTCTAATTAGTCCTTTCCCACCATACTAAATGAAACAGTAAATCCATTGCATTGCTCTCGTTTGTCCTTGCTCACTTGCTGTTAATTCTGTGTGAGCCCTGAAAGGTACTAGGGTAGAGATGTGGGTTATATACACACCTAACATTTTGGAGCTTATTCTGAATGTGTAGACGAACTTAGGTTGCTATAGAGCATGACCATAACCCTGGTTTTCCTCAGCATTTAGAACAGTAGAATCCATGTCACCACAACAGAGGTGAACACAGGCTAGAGGACTTAGTACTTAGAGGCGTAATGAAGGTATGGCAGGTAGGACGGGCCTTGAGAAGAAGAGCTAATGAGCAGTTTCTGTTGGCCATTGCAGTTTCTATTGCCAGCTGTGATAGATCATTCAGCAACTTAAAACTAATTGCTATAGGCACTATTTTCTGTAGATAGGCCCCTGGTAACTCCTGACTGGTTGTACTGTGTTCTAATAACTCTCCAGAAAGATCCTACGTGCTGGAAAATTATAGTAGCCATTATTCTCCCATTAACAAATCTGGAAGACAACAGAGCTGTAATCATGATGCTTTCACCTGAGTTCTCTTCCTCACACTATAAAAATAGCAAACTATGGAAATCTGAAATCTCTGGGTTCCCCATTTTGGTTCTCAATGACTACACCCTGCCTTCCTAGTGCATTGTAATCCTCCTGGTGTCAGGAATCAAACTTACATCTTTCTGTGTTCGAGATGAACATGCCTGGGGCTTTGGCACCGGCTTTCCCACTAATGATTAAACTCTTCGAGTCTCATTTTCCTCAACTGTAAATTAAAAGGATGAATTATTATTTGGTAGATTAGGTTCTTTCTAAATCAGACATTTGCTAGGTTTACAATTACCACTCATTATGCACCTTGGTGATAAAATGACAAATGGGCTTGTGTATTTCTATGTCTACTAAACTCAGCCCCTCTTCTCTCTCTCACACACACACACACACACACAAACAACTCAATAGCTACTAGAGATGAAGAATTTTCAAAGGAGCCCCCATTGGAAATCCTCTGCCTGCCTAGTAATGCCACTTTCTAATTAGCTAATTTTTTATCATTAACCTATAAATAAGGCCACCAGATGCAAAGTTGGATATACTAAATAAAGAAAAAGATAATCACAAAATCAAAGTAAGTTTTGATATTGTTTAAGTAGGTGTTCCTGGCTGACCGCTGGGTGTGATACATATTTCAGCTCTTTTTCCCTTACAGAACAGCAAGATCAGTCTGTGGCTGTTTTTACGTCTTACTCTGAAGTTTTACTGCTTGTTTATGGTAGCTTCACATTTTTATAAACCTTTTTTTTTGTCCTTACTCATTTAGACTGCACACAAAAGAACAAATAACTGCAGTATAACAGTCAAGCAAAAGTTAGTAAGAGAACATCTTCCAAGACCAGAGGATATACAGCTTCCTTCTAATGTAGATATTCTATAATAGTTCACTGAATGGACAAATGAATAAAGGGAAGAATTTTCCCATTTGAGCCAAAAGCAGGCTTCAGGCATTCTTGGCATACAAGGGAGATGAGCTTAGCTGTCTCGTTCGCATGGCATAATTTTTCCTTCCTTACCTCAACCTTCCAGCCATGATCTCCATCCCTCCATGACCAGGTACTGGAGAGTGATGGATGGATGGTGATTATTCACTGGCCTAGGAGCCACTCATAACTCAACTCCTTAGAATGGCCACGCCTCTGCAGTAGACTCTTCCCCAGTCCCCTGACATTCCTAAGCAGGGAATTCCTGCCCCTTCTGAGAGTTGCAGTGTCCAGATATGTGAGGAGCTTAGAGCTGTTGCTTAGAAATACAGCTCTGTGCTGAGATGAGAGACAAGCTTAGAAAGAAAATTGGGTACACACACATATACACCTTCCAAAGTGTATCCACCCTGAGTCTGCTTGGAAAATGGTCTGCATGTTCCCTGAAATTGCAAATAATTCCACTCTCATTTTGCCTTAGGGCACCGTGTGTGTCCAGAGCTGTTAACATACATATTCTAAATGCAGGATAGCAATCTGAAATTGCAAATAATTCCACTCTCATTTTGCCTTAGGGCACCGTGTGTGTCCAGAGCTGTTAACATACATATTCTAAATGCAGGACAGCAATTCACAAGGGCTCCCTGCAAATGCATTAGCAGTTTTTCAGTGAGCTTATTATAATGTTAAACTGCACCACTTTGGCCATGCTGAAAATTGGCTCCTGTATGCTAAAAGCTCAATACTTCCCAAGCTGGTTAAGGTGTAGAAGAAAGAAAATTGCTGGTGAGTTAATCAGTTACAAACGAAAGCGAGTGGTGGTCTACTCTGAGGGTTTTTTCCTGACTGGAATAGCTAAGTGGTAACTGATAAACTAAAGTGACACTGAATGTGCTATGTTCTGCCCGAGGACTTTTCCCAGTAATGACTGTCATACCTGGGCACTTAGTGTAACTGTCTAATAATGCATAGCAAGAGGGAAAAAAGAACTCCTGTATGAAGAAATCTGCCCTTTTTATGTACCTTGCTGATGACTTATTGAAATGCAACCATTAAGTACTTACGCTGATGGAGAGCACAGGACCAGTTTTGTACATGCAGTATCTGTCCGTCCCAGCTCAGATGTCTTTTATTTCTTCTTCACTTTCCTCATATCCAAGCTCCTTGCACATAAATAGTGCAAATGCTTTCATTCTGTTAGGGCTCCCGCCAACACAGATGAACTGTTAAAAACAAACAATGGCCTTCCATAGTAATTGGGACAAGAACCAAGGTCAGCTTTCAACCTGAATGTTTTTATTTTATTTTCCAGTGATTTTCATAACAGTGTGTATGTATGTTGTGGGTCGTGTTCATGAATTAGTTAATTTTCATCATTAACCTATAAATAAGGCAACCAGGTGCAAAGTTTGATATACTGAATTAGCCAGTAAAGGAAAAAAAAAAACACAAAATCAAAATAAGTTTTGAAATTACTTAAGCAGGTGTTGCCTGGTGTTTTTATTCACAGTGAACATCAACCAGCATCTCAAGTTGACATAGACAGCCTACTGTTGAGCATTAGCTGGTTATTTACTTAATATCTAAGTACTGAAGACATGAAATGTAAGTAACATGTGACCAAAAGGAGAGCTACTACTTTTAGACGTTTTCTGATTCCACATCCCCAACTGTAAGTTTTTCCTGTAAAATGTACTATATTAATTGAAAGCTTTAATGGAATTCTGCCAGGACCTAACTTTTCATCCAAAAGAAAGCCTCATGGAACAAGTCTTATCATTATAGATTGTAAATCCCACCACCATAATTTACCAATTGCAAAGATTTTAGTTTTTTCACATTTCAACATCTTGGAAATTGGATAGGTGTTAACAGCCAAGGGCAACTTAAATCTAATGAAATGTGGTAGTAAAAATGTCTGGTCATTGCTTGGGCAACAGCCTGTTAGGGGTGCATCAGCCCCAGGGATGAGAGAGGTGAACGCTGAGGGAGGACCAGAGTGGTCTCATGTTGGCATGAATGAGTTGTCAGCTGGCGAGCACCGGGGTCAGCAGTGAAGAAGATGAGTGACAGCAGACAGTCAGCAACTCAGGAGGACAGCACAATCCACAGAAGAGCATCGGGCAGAAAGTCACTCGAGACTCTCAGGGAAGTGGTGAGGTGCACAGAGTCTGAAAAACCTTCAAAACAGAGAGGTAAGGGAATGTAGTGGCTAAGTGCCTGCCCTTTGAGGTGAGGTAAACCTGGCTTGGATCCCAGGCCCACCGCTGACTAAGGAACTTGCTCAATGTCATGTATCTAATAGCTACGTGCCTCGCGTCATCATCTCCAAAACAGGAAAAACGCAGTACCCCTCATAGAATTTTGTAAGGATGAAGTGGGATTGCATATGGCAAAGAACTTTGCACAAAGCCAGACACATTCTAAGTGTTCAATGAATAGTAACTGTATATGATGCAGCAATTTCCTGGCCCTGCTTTTGAACTTGTTTATTGTTGCTGTGGGGAAGAATTTAGTACAAATGAAAACGTTTCATGTCCTAGTGTAAGGCAAAGGCAGTTGGTGGTGCCTGACTGATGTGGTAGCATTGGACAGAGAATCCGAAGGAGGGCCTGACCTGGCACAGTCCCTTGCAAGGACAAAAAAAATATGTGTCTAAGGAAATATCTAAGTAAGATTGTAGACTAGGAGGTTCCATTCACAAGTGAATAAATAACTATCAGGTGGTCTGATTACATGATGCATTCTGTTTCCATTTAGCAATAATTCCCTTGCCACATTCATTCTCAATTATAGGACGTAATTAAAGAAATCCTTTTATCCAGACCCTCTGCTTCTCTTCCACCCTCATTATTGACTTTTCTGTGCCTTCCTAGGAGTTTCTCGGTTGGAGCCTAAGGTTGGTAGGACACTGCAACGGAGGTCAGCCATGAAGGCTGAGGAGCAAAGAGGATCAGACCATGGTTTAAGGTGGGTTTCTAAAAATTATTATTGATTATTTATAAACATTTCCTCCATTGACATAGATAGTTTGAGATTTGGCCCAAGATCTAAGTACACGGAAATTTTTTTTTTCTTCAATGTACAGTAGTTTGAAAATAACCTCATTGTGTGGTGCCAGTGAATGTAAATTACAACTATTCAGATTGACGATAAAACCGAAACAGATGTTAGAATAGCTTGTGGTTTGAATTCTTCTTTGAAGTATAGATATTGCTGTAATCAACAGGAATTTCTGAATGTTTCTGGAGACATAGAGATGATACGTACAGACAAGAGCAGCTTAATTCTTAAAGCCTTATTCCTAAATCAGGCTTACTAAATATCACCTCTTGACATGATTTTCAGTCTGGCCATCTTAATGAAAAGTAAAACATAGCTGAAGACAACCAACCAACATTGGCTTTAAGTGTCACTTACTGTCATTCATGTCCCAAACAAACTTATCATTTGTCCTACTTTTATCAAAGGAGGCAGAAGTGCATTGGGAAAGAGTCAGAGGCATTACAAAAAATGTTAAGGACTTAGCCCAGTGACTTCCAGAACAAACTCACTCTCAAATATCCCTGGTGTCTCAAAAGAGTTAATTTTGGCATTTTGTGTTAATTTGGCCCTACTGTAGTTCACTGTATTTTGCATGTGGCCAAAGGTATATAAACACTTTTTAAAATGTATATTACATTTTTATGTAATTATATCCTACTTATAAAGTAATGATTTCCCATATTATCTGAAATGTCTTGGGAAAGATTGGAGACTGTCTGTGATCTTGTAAAAGATACCAAAACATAGTGCTGTCTTAAAAAAAAATAGTAATAATAAGGAAACAGCCATTACTTTTTCATCAGAGACACCTAAGGTTTTATCCCAGCTCTTTCCTTTACCAGCTGCGTTGTGGCTATTACAGGTAGATAGATAAATATATATTATATATGCTTATAACACTACATCTAGCTGTGATCTTGTAAAAGAGATACATATATATTGGACATTAAGTTTGAATAGATCACTTCTAAGGATCGTCCACCCTATTTTCCAATTGCTTGATTCATTCCAGTGAGTACGGCAGAGACTGACAGCTGTTCAAAGAAAAGTATTTCCCTTTCTTTATGGGCACACAACTCAACTTTCAGCCTCCTTTCTAGTTAGATGAGGCCATATGCCTGAGTTTCAGCCAGTAGAATATGAATAGAAGTGCTAGGTGCCACTTGAAGTCTAGCCTGTAGAAATCTCCCATTAGTGATCCTACATATCCTCTTTCCTGTCTACTAGATAGATGTTGACATCCAGGGAAACTTTGAGAGCCACTCATTGAAGGTGGCAGAGCAAGAAGATGGAAGGAGTCTGGGTCTCTGAATCACCACATGGAAGAGAGCCATCCATTGATCAGGAACATCTGCTTTCTAATTTATGAGTGAGAAATAAATTTACACTGTATTAAGCCACTGAGATTTTGGGGTAGCATCTAGCAAAACCTTTAAAAAATATAGTAAGAGGAGATAGGAGTGATTGTCAGACTCTTTAAGGTTTAAACTTTATACACTACATCTATGTTTGAGCCTCAATTTCTTCATCTGGAGAAGAAACTGGAGATTATAACTAACTACCTGAATTGCTATGGTGATTGAATGATATTCCACACATTTGTGCCTCGTACAGAGCCTCATACACAGAAAGCACTCTATAAATGGTAGAAGAGATAGACAGATGGAAAGATAGATACTTAGATTGTACATAATAGATCAGATTTTGTCTCAAAAACATATTCCAAGTCTTTTTAATTCATTGATTAGATGTGTGCCTTTGTTTATTAATCATGATGTGTCTTTCAAAGAATCAGTCATCCCAGATAAGGGTCCTGGGAAAATCACTGTGAGGCATGAATCCCAATCCTAAAATTTGAATTCAGGTAAAATCTGGCTAATGAATACCAACGACAGCCCTGATCAATGACTCTCAAAGCATAAATATCAGAAATATCAGTAGGGAGAAAGGTTACATTGAGAAGATGAAGCCAAAGAAGGAAAGAGGCCCCAAAAAGGCAAGAAACAGCAGTCTGGAGGGGAGTGAGGAAAGGGATGGGTCATGCTGCTGCCAGGACATCAGCCCACACCCTCAGACTCAGTTCCCTAGGAGAGAGGCAGAGGGAAGAGGCAATTTAGTATCTACTGTTAATGACATTCCTAAATAAATTTCTTCTCTTTCTTTCACTTCATCTCTCCCTCCTTTCTTTCTTCCTTTTTTGTCTCCCCTTCTTCTAACTAACCTCTTCTTCCTCCTCCTCCCCTTTCTTCAACCATTTCCCTACAATTTATGGACAATTCTGAGTTACTATGACTCTAAGAGTTCATCCAGAGCAGTGGCTAAGAACATGGAGACCGGACTTGGAAGAACTGGGTCCACCTCTGTATGATGTAACTATAACCCCTTTGGATCTCTCTGAATTCAATCTATTTGTTTCATAGAGGAAATTAATGTCTGCTTAATCCGTCTAAAAGAGCTAATGCGAAGATTTAGCGAGACGGTAGACGTGAAAAAAAAATTTTTTTTTTTTAAGATGAGAATAAGTCTGATGAAAACTGTAGAATTTTCCATTGGTGGGATTATAAATAGGCATAGGCCCTTTTAAAAACAAAAGTTCTTTAAAATATTCATTTCCTGTGACTATTTCTGTGAATCATCCTAAGCAAATAGGCCTAAATGTGAAAAATTGTTCATGTGATAACGTACAAAGATATTTGAATGCTGCTTACAATGGAAAATAACATAAAAGTCAGCCCTGGACTATGTATGTAATGCATGGTAGAACCATTTGACACCCATAAATAATGTGTTTCAAAGAAAATGTAATAATATGGGAAAATGTTTATGACATAAAGAAGAGTGAAAAATGTGGTATATGAAGTCATATAATTACAATTATTTTTAAATCTAGCCATTAAAAAGGGTTGGAAGAAAAAATGATTGATGGTGTTTATGTTTAGGTGGTAGGACTATAGAGTACATTTTTCAAAACCTTGCTCTTTTTTGTATTTTCCCAATTTTGAATGATGAACATGAACTAGTTTATAATTTAAAAATGTATGTAAAATAAAATAAATAACACTAAGTGAAATGTTCCTAGCAATATTACATAAACAACTTTTAAAGAAATAACAAAAACCTTAATAACATGAAATATTAGATAATGGTTATTTTTCAAGAAGGGGGATAATATAATATTGTTGTCTTGTTGAGAGTTATTTTATTATTTAATAAAATGAGGATTAGTGAGGTTTTGCTATAAATTTAGATGTTAAATAACAAACTGAACAAAAGTATAATGAATTTGAAATATCTCAGAACACCTAGGAATATTGTCAGTATTATCGTATTTCTCTCCAGAGTGGCCAAATAATCATGCGTGTATTATTAGATTTGGTTAGGGAATCTTTCTGTCTTGTTGGGGTGAAAATGATTGCTCCTGATGTCCACATTATAAATTGTTTCATAGAATGAGTGTGGCTCAGGTTCCTATTGGGAGCTCAGACATTTCTCTAGCCAAAGACACAGAGTTTATGCTGGTGAAGTAAGAAGAAGAATTAGCAGAGGAAACGCAATCATTTTTCCTTAAGTTAGAAATACTTTTACCTTTACATCCCCAAACATTGCTGGTAGATTGTGTGTTTTTGTTCCTAAATCCAAGTGATAGAGAAAGTCTTCATCCATAGAATCCAGGTAAGGATTTTTAACATTAACAAACCTTTTTCTGGAAAAAATTTCAGAAAATGTAAAGGAATTTGGAGAGAAAGCACATGAAAGAGAAAGTATATTAGTCTACACCTATAACTGCCTCTAGCCCAAATACTGGTCACTAAGCCTCCTCTAGGACTAAATGATTTTGTGCTATAACAATGATGACAATGATAGCTAACATTTGCTGTGCACATACTATGTGCCAGGCATAGCACTAAGCATGAAAATTGTACAATAACATGAAAACCGCATACAAGGAATAGACTACTTCATTTAATCCCATAACCATTCTATTAGGTAAATAATATTAATATTTCAATTTACAGATGAAGAAGCTGAGGCTTACAGAAGTTAAAAAACTTGTCTAAGATTATACAACTAGTAAATTACAGAACAGTCATTTCCAGGGATAGATTAACCAGTTAGCAAGGTACACATGGGCTTAATTATGCTTACTTACAGTCATGGATTGAATTATGTCCCCCCAAAAATGTGTGTATCAGTTTGGCTGGGCCATGATTCCTGGTATAGTGTGATTTCCCAGGTGTGGTAAATCCTGCCTCTATGATGTTAATGAGGGAGGATGGGCGGCAATTGTGTTAGTGAGGCAGGACTCAATTTACAAGACTGGATTATGTCCTGAGGCAATCTCCTGAAATATGAAAGAAGTGAGCAGTGAGACAGGGGGACCTCATACCATCACGAAAGCAATGCCAAGAGCAGAGCGCGTCCTTTGGACTGGGGTCCCTGCCCCAAGAAAGTCCTCGTCCGGGGGAACACTGATGAGAAGGCCAAGAGGGAGAGAAAGCCTTCTCCTGGAGCTGACACCCTGAATTTGGACTTTTAGCCTACTTTACTGTAAGGAAATAAACTTCTCTTTGTTAAAACCATCCACTTGTGGTATTCCTGTTATAGCAGCACTAGATGACTAAGACACTTACTAATCCGTAGTGCACAATCTCACATGGGTTTCACCATGTCTTTGATGTGGTGGAAAACAGGTGAAATTGCACACTACAGATTAGTAAGTAAGCACAAGTAACCTGTGTGTACCTTGCCTATTGTGTATTCTGTCCCTGGTCATTTCTATCCAGTCCTGTATGACCCTAATGGTTATCTTTATTTGCATGGGAGCCTGTGGAACATAAGCTACTGGGCTCCGGAATCAGATGCCTTGGGTTCCAGTACCAGCTCAACTAAATACACATAAACACACTAGTTGTAAGACCTTAGGTAAGTTATTTGACTCCTTTGTTCTTCAGTTTACTCGTCTGTAAAATGGGTATAGTAAAAATGATAACTGCTTTGCAGGACTGATGTGAGTTCTGAATGAGATAATGTTTGTAACACACCTGATGTTCAATGGACATTATTACAACTCCCAATATTGGAAACCTGGAAGGTGTAGCTTTAGTAAGACCAACCAGAAAAAGTAGGGTTGGCGCAGGATGCTATGTGTTCACCAAAGCCCAATTCCTTTTCCTCCTGGGCACCGTGCTAGACTACCTGTCCCAGTTTTCTCTCGCAGTAAGGTGAGGTCATATGACTGAATTCTGGATAATGGAATGTGGGTAGAAGTGACGTATCTACTTCTAAGCCTGGCCCCTAAAAAACAGTATCTCACTCAAACCTGATTCTTGCTCTCTCTTTTTGCTTGTCTGTTGGTCAAATGCAGGAGATGGTGGAGTCACTAGATGAAATGCCCTGGGTTCCTGAATGTCTGCTTGGAGTGGACACACGCTTCACTCCATCAACCTTTGGAAAACTGAGCAAAGAATAAACCTTTATTGGACCAAGCCACCGATATTTTTAAATAGTGTTAGCCTACCCTGACCAATACAGATGGTTGGTACTTGGAAATGGTCTTTGTCCCATTAGGAGATTTAAGTGAGAATTAAGTGTAGCAGGATGATGAGATGGAAGCAGGGAGCTGAGTAGGAACTTGGAGGTGACAGACTGGATGTGGGTATAGTACAAAAAAAAAAAAAAAAAAAAAAACCCGTTACTTTCAAGTCGATTCCAACAGGACAATGAAAGACCGAATGGGTCCAGAGTTCTGGAGAAACAAGGCTTAGAGCTTATCAAAGAAATACTCGGCAAAAAAGCATGAAGAACAAGAAGTGAACCTAAAAAGTTTAGAGAAAGGGGTAGTGATAACGTAAAAGACTTGATTTTAGTAAATATATGAAACCATAATAATGCAAAACTGTTCCGCAAATGTAACAAAAATGCCATTGATTTCCTGCTCAGAAACATTTAGGGTAACAGATTCTTAATTAGTTAATGAGTCATTCCTAGTTTCTGAAATAGAGCATTCTATGACAATAATACAAGGAGTCCTGGTGGCACAATGGTTAAGCACTCAGCTGCTAACTGAAACGTTGGCGGTTCGAATCCATCCAGAGGCTCTGCTGGAGAAAGTCCTAGCTATCTGTTTCGTAAAGATTACAGCTTACAAAGCCCTATGGCGAGTTCTACTCTGTTATATGGGGGCCACTATGAGTTGAAAGTGACTTGATGGCGCTTAACGACAACATGGTGATACTGCACTTTACTACTTCAGAATAAGCCTCCAAGTCTCAAAGAAAAGGACACCTCCCTTCTCTTGTAAGAGGCAATAGGGTATTTACCCATACTTCCTTGTTAAACAGCATCAGCATCACCTGGGAGCTTGTTAGAAATGCAAACTCTCAGACCCCACCCCCAACCTACTGAATTGGAATGTGCATTTTAACAAACTCTTGCGTGACTCACATGTACTTTGAAGTTTGAAAAGCACTGCCATCCACCGTCTCTTCCAACTCCTGTAACATTTTCTGTCTCACTCTGACAAAACTGCTTTCATGATCCAGGGATTTTCCTACGGATTCCCAACTCAGTCTAAGAATCATTACTCCAGAAAAGAGTCTCCTCCATCTATTCTGATAGTTCTAACTACACAGCAGAATCACCTGGGGTGCTTTAAAAATACTGATACCTTGGCCCTAGTCCTAGTGGCACAGTGGTTAAAGCACTCAGCTGCTAACTGAAAGGTCAGTGATTTGAACCCACCAGCTGCTCTGTGAGAGAAAGGTGAGGCAGTCTGCTCCCATAAAGATTTACAGCCTTGGAAACCCCATGGGACAGTTTACTCCATCTCACAGGGTCACTATGAGTCGGAATTGACTTGACAGCAGTAGTTTTGACTCCTAGAAATTCCGATTCAGTTGGTTAAGGTGACCTTAGCCTTAGTGTTTTTTTTTTTTTAATAGTTTTTTTTTTATTGTTGTAATTTAATGAGGTTTACATTTCAAGTTAGTCTCCCATACAGAATTTGTTTTTTTTAACATACATTGTTATGAGACCCCAACCGCTCACCCCATTCTGCGACAGCACACTCCTCCCCTCCGCCCCTGATTCCCCATGAACATTCAACCAGCTCCTAACTCTCTGTGCCTTCTTCTCTCACCTCTGGACAGAAGCCGCCCCTTTGGTCTCTTATATCTACTTGTCTAAGAGGCACATTCTTCACAAGTATCACTTTATGTCCCACAGTCCAGTCCAATCCCTGTTTGAAGAGTTGGCCTCAGAAATTGTTTTACTTCTGGGGTGATGGAGAGACCAGGGGCCATGCTTTCCGGGGCACCTCCGGTCTTAGACCGTTAAGTCTGTCTTCTTACTAGAATTTGAGTTCTGCATCCCGTTGTTCTACTGCTCCATCAGGGACCCTCTGTTGTGTTCCCTGTCAGGACGTTCATTGGTGGTAGCCAGGCACCATCTAGTTCTTCTGGTCTCAGGCTGATGAAGTCTCTGGTTTATGTGGCTCATTCTGTCTCTTGGGCCAATACTTTCCTTGTGTCTTTGGTGTTCTTCGTTCTCCTGTACTCCAAGTGGTTGGGACCTGGGCCTTAGTGTTTTTAAAATCATCAATCTACTCCATCTTTCCTAGCTTCAAGAACAAATTCTCAAACCAGTGCAGTCTATCATCTATGTTCTATTGTATTGGTTATAGTGACACAGCATGGCTGGTGTTAAATACTGGCAATCAAAGAAAAATACTGGCTGAAAAATTCTTTCCATTTTACCATTATCTCCATCTTATTTTTTTCTTTTTTTCTTTTTTTTCTTTTTTGTCTCTCCTTAGCTTCCCTGAAAAAATGAACACGGCTGGAAGCTACCTCTACTTGGGATAGGTAAGTGGAGCTTTTTTTGAAAGGCTGACATGATGGAGGCGCTAAGCAAGACATTTCATGCAACTCTCAGCAAATCAGGGAACTTAGAAAAATTCCTTAAGCCTCATAAAGATTAATGCTGTATTATGTTCTGTGAACCTGGGGCAGAATTGGACCTAAGTCTGCAGGCAGCTTCTGCAGATTTATGTCTACCCCTGAGTTGAATGACATACACAGTATTTTAGAAGTGAATTCTATGTAAAGTCTATCGCAAAGCATATGAAATCACTTCACAATGTGCTACAAGACAGTTAAATCTCTCTTAGGCACTGGGAAACCCCTTTAATTATTTCTCAGATATAGCCCATGGTCCTAGAATTAAAGGCTGAACTCCTTAGTGAATTTCAAGCTGAACTTCAAATTTGTTCACTCATTAGTTGATATGGTGTTTCTGATTTCCTTTGCCTCACTTTCTTAGATGACCCCAAACCCAAGAACCAAAAAATGAAAATGTCACTGGGAAGAAAATTTGCATTGTTTTTCTTCTGTTTTTGTATTATGAGCTGTGTTCAAACTATATAACCTCTAAACTTAAGAAATTTACATATCCATAGAAGTTCATATTCCGAGCTCTTAATGTAAAGTCCAAGGATCGTGCATGTGATCTAAACAAATTCAAAATTCAAAATTACTCACCCAACATATGTGTTCCTGTCAGAGCATATTGATTTATTGGATGCAGGTAAAATCGAAGCCATACCTTCTATTAAAAGTGGATAGTCACTCTTAAGTTGATAGAAGGAAAGAAAAATATTATGATGTGCTATTAAATCATAGACCTAATCATAATAGCTCAGCTCCAAGTTAGAATGATATCCGCCTTTAAAACTTATGTTTTCTTCAGAAATTACTAATGGAATTTTCCCTTATCGTTCTAAACTCCCTTATCAACTCAAAAATATCCTCCCTTCTCCACAGACATGACCTTTTATACTACAGTCCAGCTCTCAGAGCAGCTCTTCCCCAGAAGATAAGCTCCCTTAGAAGGTGTGGCATCCTATCTCTTCGGCCAGGTTGGTTAGTATGTTATCTGTTGACCAGAACAGCTTTCCCTTACATCTGGCCTTTGTCCCAGCATGTGTCTGGTGTAGCACACAGGCTTATTTGCTTTGAAGCAGCTGTGCATGGATGCAAGCCCTCTGTTGGTTTCTATAACAACTCTACCCAGTTGTCTAAAAAATGTGTCCAGTACACGTGAAAATTTTCAGTTCCCAAACATTTCATTCCCCATTCCCATCCCCATCCTACCCTCTGCCAACTTATTTTCATTTCTTTGTGATCACAAGTAAGAAAAACATCCAAAGTCAGGACCTCAGAACACCCCTTCATCTGAACTTTGCCCATCCAAGTTCACACAGAAGATCTAAAAATTAAACCGTACTTGTTTCCTGGAGCTTCTTCATTTAGCTAAACCTTAAAGCTGCCTGTAAAATCCACTGAATCAGCTTTCTGGGGGTCAATCCAGGTAGAATGGAAAATGCAGCCTAATATTTTCAGAAAACGCAATGTCTCTGTTAAGAAATCCATGAATTCAAACAGAACAACCAGAATGGAAATAATGAGAATGTTCACACATTGTGAAGAATGTAACCAATGTCACTGGACAATTTGAGTAGAAATTGTTGAATGAGAACCTAAATTGCTGTGTAAATTTTCACAGAAAACGCAATAAAGTATTATTTAAAAAAAGAAAAAGAAAAAGAAATCCTTGCGTTCACTGCTTTTGCTGCTGTTCATCACATTGAACTTTTGGGAGGGAAAATCCAGGAGACTTTGGTAGAATTTCATCTTGTTTCTGTTTTGCCTCAGCTCCCATGGAAGACAAATGAAGTTCTACACTGGTGAGAGCTTTAGGGACATTACTCTCCTGGCTTCCATGCCATCATACCCTAAGACGTTCATAAATGCCCAAACAACTGCAGATACAAGGCATTTCATAGTGTACATAGATTCCCCCTTAAGAGTGTGCACAATAGTCAAGGATCAAAAGTTCATATATTTCTTGGGGTCTTTGTTAGAAGATGTTCTTGTTCCTGGTGATAGTCAGTCTTCAGAGTCTCCTTAAATTCCATGCTGGCCCTTATCAGTCCATCTTGGCCAACCAGCAAAGTCTAAAGGCTGGGAAGAAAAGAGAATAGAGAACTCTATGTTGAGGAATCCGTGTAATAGCCTAAAGCTTGTTACTGCCACCACCAAATAGATGTTTGTAACTCTGCCTGAGATGTCCACAGATCCACAGGGAGCTTTGTCTTGGAGAAGGTAATGAGAGCTATGAAGCAAAACAATCCCGAACATGTGTGTCACCTTTGTAGCTTGAGACAGTAGTTCCTGTTTGGAGTTATAATAATACCTATGTCTTTTATCTCAAGACTCACCTCAAGTTGGTCTAGCTCCTATTCTTTCCCAGCAACTGCTGACAATATTAATCCACTTTCTACCTCTGGGATCTTCACACTTTGATTCGGTGTTCGGTGCAGTCTCTCTCGATTTATTTTTAGGACATAATATGGAGGACCCTCGAGTTCCAATCTGGCATTTGCCTTTGGTTCTGACAGGTGGAAGTGTTAGCTAATTAGATAAGTGTTAGGTAATTAATTACTCCAGTGAATTAATTAGACAAATTAACATCTCTGCTTCCAGTGCAGAGTTTGACAGCCAATGATCTCAATCACTAACGGTGCACCTAACACCAGCTAAGATTTGTGGACCCTATGTAACACCTCCCCCAGACATTAAGGCAAATGGTCATCATTTGGGGAAACTGCAGAATCATTTAGTAAAATCTATGAAATTGAGTACTAATGAGCATCTTCTGGGCAGTCTTAAATTATTCTCCCAGTTTAGATCCTACTCTTAGAGTAGGTTGTTTCTCGATAAAATTTATTTGATGGACTGTATTGCAAACGGCCAGTCGCCTGAATGGGCATGGAAAAGGTTTTGTTTATTAGAAACAAACTCCAGCCCAGTCCTTGGGCATTTTGCGAATGAAGGCTATGTGCCAGGCAGAGCCTGTGACTCAGCACAGCTTTGTGATCAATCCGTGGGGCCCTCAGTCAGCCCCGCCAAGTCCCTGCTCCACAGTGTCTGCCCTGAGGCAAACACTTCTTTTCTCAGCGCCTCCCTCCACAATGCCAGCATTTTAATTTTCTCACTCCCACAGCAACTTTCTATCTGGCTTAATTTTGCCACCAACCCTCTAGAGCTGAAGAAGGGAAATCAGAGCCCTGGAGTCTAATTGGCTGGTATCTCGAAGTCTCCCCAGTTGGCACATTTTCTGCTGAATTGGTGAGACTTACACATGCAGACTTGGTACCAGAACCACCCCCTAAGCACACACTGTGCTCCTGTCACTCTGGGGAGGGGCATAGCTAGGAATTTGGGGCTCCCAGAACCTTGCTGGAAGGACCTGGGCATCTTTCCATGTGCCAGCCACTGTGCTAAATCCTGAGGACAGAAGGAACAGAACTTACACTCTGGTGGAGAAGAGAGAGGAGTGGTAAAGAATACGGCAGGTGCTATGAAAGCTCAGAGGAGAGGCACTGGGCCTAGACTGAGGACACCGGAGGCTGCCAGGTTGAGTCTTGAGAAAGGGAGTGGCCCAAAAAAACATTGCTGAGGGTGGGGGTGAGAGGAGTATGAGAAGCTGTGCTCCTGGCCCAAGGAAGAGTATGTAAAATGCAGAGATAAAATGGCACATTTAGGGAACTGTTAGTAGCACTATGTGGCTTTCATTGCCAAGTCTTTGCACCAGAGCATCCCAGAGGGGGGCCTTGTTGGCTTTCAGTTTTGAAATGTCTGGTATTTTGAAAAAAAGAACAAAGGCCAAAACAGGGTTACACTCACTGTAATATACTTTAAATGTTTACATTTAATGAATTCACATCTTAACCCTTTTAATAAATAATGTAGTCTAATTGTGTTATTCACAAGACCATTGTAGGGCTTATATATATTTAAAAAATCTCTTAATTCACCATGTACTTTAATTTTAATGGAATACAGGTTTAAAGCTGTCCTTTTTTCAGTGTGGTTGGTATATCTTATAAATTTATGCATCATTTTATTTAGGGCTAACATACAAAGTCTAATTTTTGACCAGATGGTCCCTTTGGGTGTACAGTAATAGGTTTGAGGCCATACCTTAATGCTCTTTTACTTCCTCCCAGATCAACACCTTCCTCCCTGGGCCCAGATTCTCTACTCTCTACTTGATTCACCTCTCCACAAATGGTACACCCCAGCACCAACATCCTGGCCTGTGGGAGGTAGAAATGGCAATGCACCGCAAGGCTCCCACTCCTTTCTCTTTTTCCTCCTCCTTTGGCAGGTCTCTCAGGGTAGGAGTGGAGTAACAAAGGGTCCCTACCTCCTGCCACACCAGGTTCTCACCAGCACCACCACTAGGCACACAGTGCTAGCAATGGCTTGAAAGAACATCAAAAATTGTTATCCATTCTGAAGCTAAGCAGTTTATTTATTTATTTTTCATTTATTCATTCAACAAATATTTACTGAGCACACAGTATGCTCCAGGAAGTCTGGGAAGTGCTGGAGATACAGATATGAATGATAATTCTCGCTTCTCTGCTTTCTCCCATGAAAATTTTGACAGTCCATGAAAAGAGAAGACATAATTTACAACACGTCTCATACTAGCCTTTCATGTTAAAACATACCTATTAAGTTTATCTTCAGCATTCTCTTCCTCATGTCCAATAACTAAACTTATTGAGTCTTTTGATATTTCCTTATGTGTTTATTTTCTAATACATAGACTTGAAACTGCCTCAAATCCTTTGGGAAAGAGGGGAGGTATTAAAAAATTCACAGTTGTTTCCTTTATTGTGTAGAGGTGCTGCAGTTTAACATTAGTACACTTATGTGCAAAGAAAATCCACCTTATTTTCTATTACCATCCAAACTTTCTCAATAGCTCCACCTTACTGGTAGTTGGGGCAGAACTTGGTGACTTTAAACCTTTCAATTAACAGTATCTCCGTGTCTTTGGTTTAAATTGCCTCATTTAGATGACTTATTCTCCTTCAGATATATGCTCAGTCTATGCGATTTCCTCCTTCTGCCCAGTGCTCCTATCTGAGATGACTCCTACTAAACAGGGTGGGGGGGGGGGGGGTTCAAATGATTTCTTGGCAATGAGGCCAAGGAGGGCTTCTGGATCCATGTGCTCAGCATCTTGTACTGTCCTTTGGCTCCACTGTCAAGCTAGGTCCACTGTGTCCTTGTGAGGGATCTGTGGCTAGTTGGGTGTGGTCTATGAGTCCCTGAATGGGGCTACCAAGATGCAGCTTGCTCCTCTAGCCCAAATGGAGCATTGCGCTGGCACCTGTGTCTGAAATCTATGGCCCCTACTCTTTGCCTCCAGGCTTAAAGCTTCTCTCCCTTGTGGGCTCTCTGTTCAGTTCCTAGGCCCCTGCCAGGCCACTGGCCATCTGAGAACCTCTGCTTCCTTTACCAGAGCACTCATCCAGGCCCCTGCACGTCAGACTCAAGCTTTGGGAGCTACTGGTGCTGTATCTGGCTGTCTCCAAATTCCTCTCTCCACTATTGCTGCACTAACCCCCATTCTGGGTTGGATGTGAGCCTGAGCTCTGTATGGAGCTTCTCCTAGAGACTTGCTGCCTCTCACAGCTACATCAAAGGATATAGGTCCCTGGCTCTGGTGTTCTCAGGTTGAGCCATGCCTAGTTAGATATTTATGTAGCATCTCTTCCTCAAATTCCACTCGTAAGAAGTGCCTGGTGACCAAGAACCCTGATTTGACCTTCTGGCCCTACTTCTCCTACCCTCTCACTCTCATAACCAGAAGGTCCTCTTTGTACTCCCCCCCCCCCCCCCCCCCCGTCTGGCATGAACATCATATCCCTTATATCATATCCTGAATTTTCTCTGGCTTCTGGTAACCTCCGTGTTCAAGTTCACAAACCCAGCTTTTGATATGTTGATGAAAGTATTAGAATTGTTAAAATCCTTATTTTTCCTAACAATGTTTTTCTAAGGACTCAAAATTCCTATTCAAAGAATGCTAATTCCCTACTCCAAGTCCTATCCCTCACTCCAAGTCCTATCCCTCAGCAGACAGATGGGGAATGGACTATGAAAAAACTGCACAGAAAGGAAAAGAGGAATACAGCAACAATTATAAGTAATAAAAGAATAATATCTCTACTATAATTATAAACACTACAGCGGATTACTTCTTTGGAGCGCTTTTCCCTCCACAATTCTGTTAAAATGCAGAACTCATTCTATTATAGATTCTTTGAGGCTGGACTGTACACAGTGAGTGGCAGGTAGAGCCTTTGCCATGAGCAAGTTCCCTTGAGTGTTAGTCTAGTGGAGGCCTACCCATGCTGAGACTGTGTAGAAGATCACAGCATCCTTCAGTCCTTGCATAGAACTGCATCCTCCTGTTTTTGGTCCCAGGGGATGATGAAGTCACTGTGGTTATGTTGTAAAAGTCCAGTAAATTATATGAGGTTCAAAAATACAAAGCAATGATGTATTTTTCCAGGACCCACAGGGCACTGAGATGGGGAATCTTCATAAAATTGAAATTTGCTTTAGGAAAATAACTCTTCTCGATTTACAAAATTTCTCTGAGTTATTTTTTCCTCTAGAAGTATATTTCCTAATATTTAAAGTATACATAACCAGAAATCTCTCTTCGGATGATAATTTTAAAAATAATAAATAAAAAAACACAATTTGGGGTGGGAGAGGTGAGGACTTGATTTTTGTGAACTATTCCAGGAGGAGTTTCTTTCCAGGTATATGGAGACTCCATATAGGAGATACCACATTTATCATTCAGTAAGTGCTTATTAAGCACCTACTATGTGCTATATTTCTTAATGTTGAAGTTTCTTAATAACATAGAAGCATGGTCCCTGTTCGTAAGTTATAATGCTCTGGTAAACTCCACATGGAAAGGACTTGACTTACAACTGCCCTGGCTGTTCTGGGGGTCTGTCTTACTGTAAATATGACTCCCACAGTTTTAATCAAAACTTAAATTTGCAATATCCTAATGACTAATATGAATACCAACACCAGTGCCTCCGTGAGTCAACAGATAACTCTGAGAAGCCAGCAAAGATCAGCTGCGGCTAATTGGGTCAACAGAGGAGCTGAAGACTGAATACGCTTGACTTTTGAATATGTGTGTCTTGGTTATCTAGTGCTGCTATAACAGAAATACCAGAAGTAGATAGCTTTAACAAACAAATGTTTATTCTCTCACAGTCTAGTAGGCTGGAAGTCTGTATTCAGGGCACCAGCTCCAGGGGAAGGCTTTCTCTCTGTGTTGGCTCTGGAGGAAGATCCTTGTCATCAATCTTCCCCTGGTCTAGGAGCTTCTCAGCACAGGAATCTCGAGTCCAAAGGACGTGCTCTGCTCCCAGCATTGCTTTCTTGGTGGTATAAGGTCCCTATGTCTCTCTGTTCATGTCTCTCTTTTATATCTCAAAAGAGATTGGCTTAAAACACAACCTAATCTTGTAGATTGAGTCCTGCCTCATTAACATAACTGCCGCTAATCCCGTCTCATCAACATCATAGAGATAGGATTTGCAACACACAGGAAAATCACATCAGATGACAAAATGGTAGACAATCACACAATACTGGGAATCATGGCCTAGCTAAATTGACAGATATTTTGGGGACACAATTCAATCCATGACAACGTATGACTTCAATTTTTAGAACTTTTCTGTTCCTAATGATGTTTGAGAAAAGGAAGTGGGAGGCACAGAATGTCAAACAAAAATTCAAGGAAAGCTATTTCATTGGAAATAAAGCACGATAATTTAAATCACTAACAGTACTAAAATTAAAAAGATTTTCTCTCTAAATTCAAAGTAATTACATTCAAGTCAACAAAAATCTGATGAAAGACAAAGGAAAATCATTGAAAGAACAGTAGGAATAATAATGTTGATAACAAGAGTGATTAATTCAGCATTACTCTGGGTCAGCATTACTAAGTACTATTCATGCTGTATCTCAGTTAATCCTCACAACAACCCTCAATTTTCAGATGAAGAAATTGAAGCCCAGAGAGGTTAAATGATGTGCCAAGGATCCTACAGTGAGTAAATAGAAACTGGAAATCAGACCCAGGTCTGCCTGGCAACAAAGTCATGGCATCTCCTTCTACTTCCCCACTGTCAGTAAATGCTGGAGTCCTTTAAAGAAGAGACCAAGGAGAATGGCGTCAACAGGAATACGAAATTTGATTTGAGTCTTGAAGGTGAAGTAAGATGGGTATGTGAGGAGCATCTCTGCCACATCTTACCCTGTTTACTCATTGTGCTGTTGTGTGCCATCGAGTCATCAGGGTTGCTGATTTAACTGGTTTACGGGAAAGGAGTGCATAGTTAAGATATGGTGGGTGTATATTATGTGTGGGTGATGCTGGAGAAAATGGCCCCATTAAAATGGATGGTCCAGTCTTAAAGCTGATTTTAAAAGTATCTCATTGCCAAAATTTAGATTGATCTTTAAGATGGACTTCAAACACTCCTTAATTTACAGTTTAACTTATCTCAGGCTCATCACTTTCTATGGTCTTAAAACAAACAAAACAATTGCCATCAAGTCAACTCCAACTCATGGCGACCCGTATGTGTCAGAGTAGGGTTTACAATGGCTGATTTTCCAGAAGTAGGTTGCCAGGACTTTCTTCCAAGGCACCTCTAGGTGAATTCAAACCGCCAACCTTTTGCTTAGCAGCCAAACCTATCAACCATTTGCACCACCAAGGACTTCTTTATCCCTAAATCTGGCCCTTATTCAACACTCCTGCCTGTAGCGAGTTCCATCTGCTCCTGAGTAGTCCCTGAAAAGTAAACTGGAAGGCCCTGAGGTTCTGTTTCTGTTGGCCTTCTTGCCTATAACTTGCTCATCCTAGTGACTTTAGGCCTTAGAGGCTAAAGTGCACATTTGTATTTCAGCACCGAATAAAGTGCCTCAACTGGAACATGAACTATACTGGGATATCAGCCTCGCAGTTGACAAGAAGCTCTGTGGGTTTGACAAAACCCACACTAAAAGGAGAGGGGGACAATTTTCCTTGGAACTCAAGGAAAGCACAGTCCTAACCTCTAACAAAAATCCAAACTTGTTACTGCTGCTGCCCAAGAGAGCTCAGATAGGAAAATGATGCTAATGCATTGTAGAGATTGTGAATTCCGGGCCCTGAAAGTCATAAAATTTCAAGGCTGATTGATTCTAGTTTGAGTTTAGCTGAGTGACAGAGAACAGAGTATTTTATGGTCCTCTCCAAACACTACTAAGTGCAATATATTGGGTTAAACATTAATTTTTTTTTCTAAAGAAGTAGAACACCTTGGGTATATAATCGTGGTCACATTTACATTTCTGTTAATGCCTCACCTCAGGAATGTCATGAATTTTCAAAAGTATGATTCTTTTGAACACTTCACCTTGACTTTGCATTTTATTTCCTGTTTTTGTGGTGCTTGTTAGCATTTATTTCCCTGATTATTTTATGTCATATAATACTCTTCAAATTTTTGATGATGCCATCTTTTAAATGTGTAGAAATGTACAGATATAAGAGATGCCTGTGTGGTTACCATACAAATTTAACAATTGCTAACATTTTGTCATATTTCATACAGATTTTTTAATAAAGAAAACCAAAACAAAACCCGTTGCTGTCAAGTTGATTCCGATTCACAGTGACCCTAGAGGACAGAGTAGAACTGCCCCATAGGGTTTCCAGGAAGTAGCTGGTGGATTTGACCTGTTAACCTTTTGGTTAGCAGCCAAGCTCTTAACCACTGCACCACCAGGGCTCCTTTATAAAGAAAGAACCCATTGAAGACCTCTCTACCTTTCTTACATTTATAGTACTCTTGCTTCTTCCCCAGAGGTAACTACTGTCCTGACGTTAGTGGGAATCCTTTTGGGGCATATTTTAAAAATTTTACTTGTAAGTATGTACTTACAAATACATGAGCAGGTTTCAGGTTTTTAAGTATATATTCTTTTCCAACTTTCTTTTTATTTTTTTTAAGTTGCTTCCTTTTTTTTTTTCCTGTGAACATCCTTCTCTATATCTTCTTGTTGTATGTACATGAAAGTTTCTCTAATATACGGTCATGTGTTTGCATGTGTTCAATTTTGCTAGACATTATTAACTTGCCCTACAAGTAATTTATACCAAGTTGCAGTGGTGCCAAAAGTATATAATGGGCCTCACCTTCACATATTCTTGCCAATAAACCTGGTATTACTCACCATCATAATTTTTTCGCCAACTTCATGATTGTGAAATAATATATTTGATTTCATTTACATTTTCCTAACTATTAGAGAAGGAGCCCTGGTGGTACATGGTTAAACGCTCAGCTGCTAACCGAAAGGTTGACGGTTCAAAATCACCCAGTAGCTCCTTGGGAGAAAAGATCTGGCGATCTGCTTCTGTAAAGATTATAGCCTAGAAAACTCTATGGGCAGTTCTACTCTGTCACATTGGGTCGCTATGAGCCAAAAATCAACTTGACAACAACTATTAGGGAGATGAAACATCTTTTAATATGTTTGTTGGGCATTCATGTTTCTTCTCCTGTGAATTACCTGTTTGTATTCTTTGTCCATTTTTCTTTTGGATTCTTCATCTTTTTCTTACTGATTTGTAAGAGTTCTTTATATATTCTGGGTACTAATAGTTTGTTGGTTACAAGTACTTTCCTTTGCTTTCAAACTTTTCATGGCATTATGTTTTTAGGGGTATATCAGACAAACAACTTATAACTGGATTTTTTTAAAAAATCTGTCTTTTATCTAAATTTAATCTATTTACAAATTGGTGATTATTGGTATATTTCTATTCATTTCCTCTAGCTTGTGTTTCTCATCACAGCATTTTTCTTTGTTTTATTTTTTACTTCTTTCCAGCTTTCTGGGTGGCACAAGCTGTTTGCTCTCAACTACTAACCAAAAGGTTGGCAGTTCAGACCCATCCAGCAGTGCCACAGAAGAAAGGCCTGGAAATCTGCTTCTGAAAAGATTATAGCCAAGAGAACCCTATGGAGCAGTTCTACTCTGTAACACATTGGGTTGCCATGAGTTGAAGTGCAGGGGCACAAACAACTGCACACTGAGTCATCAACGGCAACAGGGTTTTTTGTTGTTGTTGTTGTTTTATAGATCAGTAAAGTTCTTTTACCCTCTGCTGATTTGGAAGTTATATATTTTATTTCTATTCTTTTAATAATTACCTTTACATTTTAACAAGCCTACTTAACAAAATTTAAGGTTAATTAATACCTCTACTCTTCTCCTGAACAATACAAGGACTTTGGAACACTTTAATCACTACTTCCCATTTTGTGAATTAATTTAATCCACCCTGTGCACATGGTCCTCACCCCAATTAGTCATTATTACGGTTACTGTTTTTGTTTTACAGCTAATGATAATTTAAATTATCCATGTCTGCCAGTTTCTTTGATTACCATTGCTTCTCAGTTCTCAAGCCTTCCTTCTGAGTTTAATTTCTTTCTTTCTACAGGACATCATGTAATGATTCTTCAGCATGGACTTTTGTCTGAAAAACTTCATTTTTTCCTCATTTCTGACTGATTATTCAGCATGCTGTAGAATTCTAGATTGACAGCTATTTTTTCCTCAGCTCTCATAGGGTATTGTTTCACTGTCTTAAGGTACCTACTGTTGCTGGTAAGAAGTTTGCTTTCATCTGTTTATTGTATCTTAGTAAGTAATCTATCTATTCTTTCTGTTGCCTTTTAGATTTTCTCTTTATATTCTGAAGTTTTACTAAAGTGTGTTTAGGTGTAGTTTTTTAAAAATAAATACTTCTCAGGGCTCATTGTGCTTCCAGATTATGAGAATGCGTGTCTGTTACCGAATATGGAGAATTCTTACTATTTCTTCTTTGAAAAGTCTCTTCTGTCACTTCCAATAGATGTATGTGAGGCCATCTCATTCTGTCCTTCCAACCTCTTCTATCTTTGCCTTTCTGCTGCACACTGGGAAATTTTCTCAGGTCTTTCTTTCTCACTAATTCTCCATTTAGGTGTGTTTAACCATCTCTTTAACACATCTGTGGTAGATTGCAGTAATGTTGCCAGTTCTTCCCATCTTCCTGTACCACACCCTATTCCATACAGCTGTGCAGTACAATGCCCTCCCACCATAAATGGGGTGACCTGTCCTGCGCCTTTACTCTGGACTTGACCATGTCACTATTTTGATCAAGAAAATGAGAAGAAGTCACAGTGTGCCAGTTGTTTGTTCCCTTACACTTCTGCCATTGTCATGCCCAGGCTAGTCTGGTGGAGGATGAGGAACTTGTGGAAGAAAACCCAGTCTCCCCAGTCACCCCAGCCAAAGCCAACCTAGATTAGCCAACAGCCAGCTGACACCCCAATAAGTGAGAAAGCCCAGCCAAGATCATCAGGGCCACCTAGCCAACCCCAGCTGACCCCAGGTCAACAATAGGCATAGATGCTTGTTGTTGCATGCTCCTGGGGTTCTATGGCAATAGCATATTGGCGATGGATAACTGATACACCATCCATTGAGATTTTTATTTCAATGAATGTATTTTTCATAGGTAAGTGTTCTAATTGTTTCTTTTTCAAATTTGCCTTTTCTTTTTAAATTGTGTCCGATTTTTTTTCTAGGTGATTTATATTCCTTCTTTTATCTATTTGATCATTTTAAACATAGATATTTTATTGTTTTTTTCAGATTGTTTAATTATCTCAAGTTCTTGGGGTGCAAACCTTTCAGTTTGTTATCTGCTGATTTCTCCCCAAAATGTTTGTTTCTTTATTTTACCTATAATTTTTATTTTTGAGCCTATATTTGTATTTTCTATTGGTGTCCAGCACACATTGGTTTAAGAAACTGTCCTAGGGAGCAGTTTTGTATTTGCTTCCACCAGGGGCTCCAAGAATAGCCGCAGTTAGGACCAGTTTTACATTAATTTCGTATCCTGTGAATCTCAGCACCATGTAGGTAGTGTAATTTGGCTTTTCACAGCCACATATGACATTTTGTGAAATCTTATCTTCAGTTTCTCATGAGATTTTTTTTTTCTACACACATTTGCTGACGGAGACAAATTTTCTCTGAATTTCAAGTCTGGTCATGAGATTGTTTAATCCTCTTTTACTGAAGACACAGAGTTTCTGAGGCCCCAGCTTTATGCAGGCTTTCAGGCCCACCTTGCACCTCTTGCATGCAGCCTGCCAAAACCCCAGTGCCTTGGCATAAGGGCCTACAGCCACGTTTGATCACCCCTGGGACATACTGACATTCGCTCATGCACTTACATCCTTCATTTCTGAAATGAGGAGTTATCCCTTTCACTCTTTAAAGCTCAGCCATGTTAACTTTTATACAATACTCTTTTTCTTTACTTTAGGAGGGTTGTCCATGTTGACTGCACATGCTTTGTTTACTAAGCAAAATAACAACAACCAGTTGCCATTGAGTCAATTCCAATTGATGGAGACCCCATGTGCGTCAGAGTTGAACTGCGCTTCATATGGTTTTCAATGGCTGATTTTTCAGAAGTAGATCAACAAGCCTTTCTTCTGAGGTGCCTCTGGATAGACTCAAACCTCCAACATTTAGGAAACAGCAAGTGCATTAACCACCTACACCACCCATGGACTCCAAGCAAAAATAATACTGTAAAAAATTAGAAACATAATTTTATAACTGGCCTGGTCCTCAGGCAAAAGAAAAACTCAGTTCCATACAAAGAATATGGCCCAGGGCACAAGTTGTTGTTGTTATTGTTTTTAAGAACTTTGATTTTTGTTAACTGAAAATAGCCTCTATCTTTCTTAAGCAGTAAATAATTGGCAAAAGCAGTTTTTGGATTTATAGTTATGTTATTCCAATATCAGCATTTCATACAATTCTGCTATATTCTGTGATTTAATTTATAAGAATGTATCTATTCTTTCATTTTCCTGGTAATGCTTGATTCTCATGTCTCTAACTCATCTGAGGTGTAACAACACTGCAAATCAGCATTAGAATTGGACACAGGCATGGCACACGATGTTTTTTAACATTAAATTTTATTTGAAAATATTTTTCAATACATGCAGTTAGATGAACACTTTTAAAATACCACAATATGTGATTTTCTAACAAGTAACTTGGGTTCCTGGGCATATTCCCTCTCCTCTGACCACAGCCTGGCTCTTTCTTCCCTGCTGGGGTAAAAGAAGGATCAGGTGAACAAGTAGCAGAGAGGTTCCATGGTAATTCTAATCCTCTACTTCACTCCGCTGCTAACCAAAAGGTCAATGGTTCGAACCCACCAGCTGCTCTGTGAGACAAAGATGTGGCAGTCTGCTTTCGTAAAGATTACAGCCTTAGAAACCCTATGGGGGCAGTCCTACTCGGTCCTGTAGGGTCTCTGTAAGTCGGAATCAACTCAACAGCACGCAACAACAACAACCACTTCTCTGCCTTAATCTCTTCTTCATTCCCATACTAATGAGGGCACGGTCTGGTGGGCAAACTACGGTGCCTGGGGCTTTGGTAAAGATGTCACAATTATGTTTGAAGGCAGGTAAAACAATGCAAAGTTTAGCAAGTTTTGATTTGAGTTGAACTAGCTGGGAAAGGGAGTGGGTAATGAAAAACGGTTAAGCACTTGACTACTAGCCAGAAAGTTGAAGGTTCAAACCCACCTAGAGGCTCCTCGGAAGACAGTCCTGGTGATATGCTTCCGAAAAGTCACAGCCTTGAAAATCCTGAGGAGAAGTTCTGCTCTGCACACATGTAGTCTCTGTGGAAAAAAAAAAAAAAAAAACAACTACGATTTTAGTAAATCTTGAAGAGATTAGCGCCTCTAGATTTATAAAAATAGGCCAAGCAATATGCCAAATGATGCATTGTTCTTGAGTATCATCAGTGTGTGGATAAATGGAAAGCTAATTCTATTCAGCAAAATGCCACACTTCTGGCTCTAGAAGCAGAAGGAAACAGTAAGCACAATTCTATGACAGAATGTGGATGCTGCTTTGTTTCAAGATGGTAGATGAACAAATTGCACCTGAAGAGGCAGTGTGGTGTACTGAAAAGATCGTTATTTTTAAGGCAGACATACCTGTGTACTATTGGGCAAGCTCATAATCTTTCCAAATCTTAGTTTTTTGGGTTTTTTTGTTTTGTTTTATTTTGTTTTCTGTAAAGTAGAAATAATAGTAATTACCATGCAGGAGTGTTGAGAAGATAAAATGAGAAAATGTGTATTAAGTACCTGGTTTTAATTGTTTAATGAGAAGCTAGTTTCTTCTGTAAACCTTTATCTATTGTACAATAATAAAAATAAATAAATACCTGGTTTATAAGTGCATAATAAAGGATGGCGATTATTATCTTAACACCACTTATTATCTTAAACATATATGTAAAGAAGTGTGCTGTGTGGTTAACGAAGTCAGAATCTCTTAGCCAAATAAGAAGGCTATGAAAGGGAGATTCCGGGACAGCCGAGGGGCTAAGGGCAAGGGTGGTTTATGCGGCTGCATCGGATCTAAGCAAGAATCTGCCCCAGAGCATCAGACTTCAAACACGGAAGGTGGTTACAGCTGAACAGCCTGGATGTCTCTGTGCAAATAGTTCCTGGCAGATAGGAAAATGATTCCCGTGATACATTTCTCTGAATACAGTTAACTTTCCATTTATCCACACACTGCTTATGTGAAAGAACAATGACAACATGTAGCTCACCTCTCTTACTCTGCTAGATACACATTCATCACTGGAAAGCAGAAACAGTGGCAGGTGGGAGAGAAAATACTAGAAAAGCCATTTTGTTAATACTTTTTAAAAAAGATACACGGTTGAAATGTGCAAGTGAGGTAAATAACTGAGTGAAATGGAATAGATTCAGTAGGATTTAATAGCCTTTTTATTTGTCTGGTTCCCCTAAATTTGTCTAAGGATGATAGTTGTCTCATGATGATAGGTGCTTCAGGTTTAATCCTCCTAACAACCCTACATGTAGATATCTCCATTTTACAACAGTGGTATCCGCTTGCCCAAGGTCCCGCAGGAGCTGCATAGCCCATGTCTCTCTGACCCAACATTCGACACTCTTTCCCCAATCCCTGCTCACTGTAAGTGAGAAGCACATCTAGGATATGATCCTAGATGAGCCATATGCAGATAGTTGCTTAATTAATTTTTTATTGTTAAATAATAAAGTAATATTAGCGTGACAGAAAGGAAAGAGCATTGGATTGAGAGTCAAGATACTAGGGTTTTGGTCACAGCTCCATAATTAACTGGATGTTGGACTATGAACAGACCACCTAACTTTTTTTGGTGTTGGATGATTAACATTTGACTCAAATCAAGAGACTTGAGTCCAGACTGTAAGGCATGTTTGACTTCTGGGTAGGGACAGAGAGAGATGGCTTACCTTGAATGGATGGGGATGGCTGATTTGAATCACACAAACAAAATGGAACGGCTCATGAAAGCTCCAAGATTGTTCGGTTTGGGTCCACTTGAGAAACAGAAACCACACAGTAATTTGAACACGGGAAATTTAATTTATAAAATTGTTGACTATCAGAAGAGATTGGAGTAATGAGAGATCAGTTAATAAAAGTGAACAGAATTTGAAAGAATATAGAAATAGTAGATATAAGCCCTACCCCTAAGGCTGAGATACAGCACCCAAGGAAGAGCTTCCTCACCCCCCCACATCCAGGGCTGAGATCCAGACCTCATTGAAGGGCATGGCCAAAGCTCACAGGATGGCAGGGAAGTCACTGTGTTGCCGCACCAGTGGAACTTGCCAGAAGTCCTCCCTCTCACCAGAGGCACTCTGCTGCAAAAGTGTCCAGGGGTTCTAGGGGAAGCTGCTGGTCACAGTGCACTGCAGGAACCACACACTAGAGAAGCTGCATGCTCTACAGAAACTGATGCTAGAGAAGTCACCCAAGCTGCAGGAGTCAGATGCTGGAGCAGCTGCTCATGCTGCAGGAGGCTGGTGCTGGGGAAGCTACATACTCTTTAGGAGACGGCCCAATAGCACACTGGAATGAGAAAGCAAACCCTTTCATCCTGCAATGTCTCTCCAGCTCCCTCTATGGACATAGCTTAACCATGTACCAGCTGGCAAAGGAAGACTCTTTAAAGGGCCCATCTGCATTTCCACAGAGCAAGCAAAACGGCTGGCTTTGGAGCTGAGAGGCAACAAATCAACAACAGGCACAGATGGATATCAAAAGCAGTTTTCCAAAATGAAAGATACGGGCAACTAGAATGTCATCTTTTGTACCTTAGCAATTATTTATTTCAAAGATAGCCAGTTGGGGGCCTGCTGGCCAAACCCAGCCCTAGGGACAGCAAATAGTTTTTAAACTATTGAATGTGAATGCTTTCTAGAAGACCATGCTGCTCTGGTTTACCACCGTCCTCAATAACTCCCTATTATCTTAACCTCAGCAGGCAAGCTTCACACAAACACGCTAGGCCTCTGAAAGCATCTGAGTTTGTGATCCTTAATTATCTATTGGTTTCATTTGACAGATGAGGAAATCAAGACTCAGAGAAATGAAACAGCATGCGTAAGCTGTTTCTTTTGCTACTTTTGCCCCTACTCTTATCTCTGTTATATTAAAAAATGCAGGGTGGAGGTAATAAATAAAACAATCTTTAATGCTAATTTGTCTCAAACATTTGCTTTGAACTTGGGCTATTTGTATTGCATAGACTTTGCTCAAGGATCCCTGGTGGCTCAGTGGTTAACATACTTGGCTGTTGTTATGGATTGAATTGTGTGCCCCAAAAATGTCTGTCAACCTGGCTAGGCCATGATTCCCAGCATTGTGATTGTCCACCATTTTGTCATCTGATGCGATTTTCATATGTGTTGTAAATCCTACCTCTATGATGTTAATGAGGCAGGATTGGAGGCAGTTATGTTAATGAGGCAAGACTCAATCTACAAGATTAGGTTGTATCTTGAGTCAATCTCTTTTGAGATATAGAAGAGAGAAGTGAGCAGAGAGACAGGGCGACCTTCTACCACCAAGAAAGCAGTGCTGGGAGCAGAGCGCATTCTTTGGACCCAAGATCCCTGTGCTGAGAAGCTCCTAGAAAAGGGGAAGACTGATGGCAAGGATCTTTCACCAGAGCTGACAGAGAAAGACTTCCCCTGGAGCTGGTGCCCTGAATTCAGACTTCTAGCCTCCTAAACTGTGAGAGAATAAAAAGCCATCTACTTGTGGTATTTCCGTTATAGCAGTACTAGATAAGACAGCCACTAACGGAAAGGTCAGCAGTTCTAACCCACCAGACTCTCTGGGACAGAAAGATGTGGTAGTCTACTTCCATAAAGATTACAACCTTGGAAACTCTTTGGGACAGTTCTACACTGTCCTATAGCATCGCTATGAGTCAGAATCAACTCAACGGCAACAAGTAACAGGGTAGACTTTGCTCATTTACATAAAATCAGGAGATCATTGGAAGAAATGTATTTAGGCAATTCTCTGTAGCGAGAAAATAACCAGGAGCTTATCAAGACATATTTCTCCTTGAGTTAACTATCCTAATATTAAATAAGCCCTTAATGTAAAATCGCAATCAAAATCTCTTAGAGCAAAATCTGCACTTTACAATTTGAAATTACTACTACAGAAACAATTCAGTTGATTCCCCCCTTGCTCCCCTCTTCGGCATGTTGAAAGCCATTACTTTCCATCTGATGAGGTTGTAGAGATTGCTATCACTTCACCAGAATGGGAAATCTATGCTATTTTCATTAAGTAACTAAATGTTAGGCCATTTCCAATTCTTAAATAATTTCACCCTATTGGCAAGGTGAGGAAGAAAACTTATTGTGAAGTTTTCTCAGGACGCCTGATGATGATAGTAGCAAGGCCTTACTAATGCAGAGTACTTTATGATTTATGATACATATATATATAATTTCATTTGACATAAACCTTCAGGAGTTTTATTCACTAGTACCCTTTCTTTTCTAAGAAAGAAGCCTAATTTAAAATACATTGCAATTTAAAGATGCTAAGGTGAAATAATTAAGATTCCAGCTAATTCCTGATAGAAATTGGAGTAATCTCCACAGTCTACTTGTTACTTGAAAATAAAAGACACTTTCAGAAGTTCATAACTATTGAAGTCCTAGGTAAATAAATGAGTTTCAGAAACTAAACTGGGTCACAGTATTCAGTGAGCAAGCAAAGAAAACATAAGGGGAAAATCTGGAATTTGAGAATCAGGACGTGTGGGTTTATATATATTTTCTGCCAGGATTGGATCATCATTTAACTTCTCAAAGTTTTAGCTTTTTAATCCATGATATAGGGTGGAGTTCCATGTTCCTCTACAACTTTTGTCCCTCCCTGTGCCCCAAACACAGTAAAAAGAATTTGTTAAATCTTTCATCTTCTTTGTCCTTGAAGAGGGGTTCCTGGGTGGTGCAGAGTTAACACACTCAGCTGCTAACCGAAAGGTTGGAGGTTTGAGTCCACCCAGAGATACCTCAGAAGAAAGGCCTGGCAATCTCCTTCTGAAATATTAACCATTAAAAACCCTATGGAGCACAGTTCTGCTTTGACACACATGGATCACCATGAGTTGGAATCAACTCAAAAGCAACTGGTACTGGTTTATCCTTGAGGAAGTTTCATTTGTTTTTTAAACATTGAAGTTATACTGTAAGGTACAATCCTGAGTCTTGTATTCATTCAAAAAATATTTCAGTACCTACTGTCTGTCAGTGTTGTTCTGTGTGCTAAGAATACAGCAGTGAACCAACAGAGAACTCCTGCTCTCATAGAGCCTATATTCTAAAAGAGGAGACAGAAATCTATTTGATCAAATAATTATAGAGTTTGTCTGGTGATAAGTGCTACAGAGAAAAATGAAGCAGGGAGAGTGGATGGGGGTGGCACCATGGGTGGGTGATGGATGGCTTTCTAAATGAGTTGATCAGGAAAGGCCTTCCTGAGAAGGCAATAGTTGAGGGGGAAAAATGTAAATTATCCAAGAAAAAATAATGCTTATACATCAGGTATTCACTCTAAAATTGCTGAAGCAGATTTAGAGGGATAATTATGAAACTATATTTGTCAACTTGGGCATGGGGGAGAAAAACACAAGAGGGGGCAGAGCAGACAGGGTCCTTTCTGGTGATGGATCGAATGCTTGAGACATATTAGGCACTCAACAAATGTGTGTTGAATCTGAGTGTTGTCAAGCTTCTAAGCTCACATAAATCAAGTTAATGTAGCAATTCTCTTCAAAACAGTATTTTTGAATGCCAGCCTGATGGACCTCCCTTATAGTTAAGCTTGTTTCTGTCTCTGAACCTCATCCATCTGATGGTTTCAGGTAGGAGGAGAACATAACATCTTGTAAGGAAGATCCCTGCCACATGAGAAGGGAGGAACACCTGCCCCACTGCAGATCCCCACCACAGACCCGGTGTATTGAGGGAGAAGAAGATGTTACAGAGTTTCCTCTTTGCACCCTACCCCAGAGACAAAATTCTGGAGCAATGATGGGGATTTCTGGGCAGGAGAAACATCTGATAGACAAAAAAGAATCTAAGACATCAGGGACTAGTAGCATGTTCCCCAGACACTGCCTGAGAAAGGCTGCATATCTCTGCTTAAAAACCTTGCATATGTCCCAGGAGTGATAATAATGAAGCAGAGGGAAGTGAAAAAAGAGAAGATCAGAAGATATTGCAGTAGAATTTCTGGTTCCCCAAGGCCTGCTCAGGGTATGTAGAGATGCATTGTTCATTACAGTAGCCACTAGACACATAATGGCTTTTGAAATTTTAATTTTAATTAAATAAAATTTACAATTCAAAGAATTGACATCAATATTGTTTAAACTCTTCCAAAAGACAGAGAAGGAAGAAATACTCCCTAATTCATTCTATGAAGCTAACATAGCCCTGATACCAAAGCCAGACAAAGACACCACAAGAAAAGAAGACCAGAAGTCAATATCTCGTATGAATATAGATGCTAAAATCCTTAACAAAATACTAGCAAACAGAATCCAGGAGCATATTAAAAGAGTCATACACTATCACAAAGTGGGATTTATTCCAGGAATGCAGGGATGCTTTAATATTAGAAAATCAATCCAAGTAATACACCATATCAGTAGAACAAAGGAAAAAAAAACCACATGATAATCTCTACAAATGCAGTAAAAGCATTTGATAAAATCCACACTCTTTCTTGATGGAAACTCTAAAGAATATTGGTATAGAAGGGACATTCCTCAATATGATTCAGGGGATATATAAAAAGCCAACAGCCAACATTATACTTAATGGAGAAAGACTGAGAGTTTTCCCCCCTTGAAACTGGGTACAAGAAAAGGGTGTCCACTCTCACCTCTTATATTCAATATTGTATTAGAAGTCCTAGCCAGATCAATAAGACAAAAAGAAAGAAAGAAAAGGTATCCAGACTGGAAAAGAAGAAGTAAAATTTTCTCTATTCATGGATATTATGATCCTATATATAGAAAAATTCCAAAGAGACCTCAAGAAAACATCTAGAGCTAAAAGAGGAATTTAGCAAAGTTGTAGGGCACAAGGACAATAAACAAAAAATCGGTCAAGTTTCTATCCACCAGCAATGAGAAATCAGAAATGGAAATTAGGGAAATAATTCCATTTACAAAAGCATCTAAGAGAATAAAATACCTAGGAATAAATCTAACCAGGGGAGTGAAGGACTTATACAATGAAAACTATAAAATATGGCTGAAAGAGATTAAAGAAGACTTAAATAAATGAAAAGATGCTCCGTGTTCATGGATTGGAAGACTTAATATTGTTAAGATGTCAATATCTATAGATTCAATGCAATCCTGACCAATATTCCAACAGCCTTCTTTACAGAAATAGAAAAACTAATCCTCAACTTTATATAGAATGATAAAAGGCCCTGAACAGCTAAAGCAATTTTAAAAGAGAGGAATAAAATAAGAGGACTCATACTTCCTGATTTTAAAATATATTATACAGCTACATCAATCAAAACAGCCTGGTACTGGTATAACAATAGACACATAGACCAATGGAATAGAATTGAGAGTCCAGAAGTAAACCTACACATCTATGCTCAACTGATTTTTGACAAGGGTACTAAGTTCATTTGATGGGAAAAAAAAGTCTATTCAATAAATGGTGTTGGGGAAATTGGATTTCAACATGCAGAAAAATGAAACAGGATCCATGCCTTACACCATACACAAAAAAAATTCAAAATGGTTGAGAACCTAAATGTGCAAGCTAAAACCAAAAATTTTCAGAAGAAAATGCAGGGGAAATGCTGTCAGGCCTAGCTTTTAACAATGAGTTATCTAGTATGATAAAAGCACAAACAGCAGAAGGGCAGAGCCAACATGGCTATAGACAGAAGCACCATGCCGTCCCTCCACAGCAAAGACCTGAAAAACTAAGTAAAACAGAGAAAAACATCAATCCTGGAGCCCTAATCATCAAACGAAGAGATAAAGAATTCAACCAAGCACCGAATGAAATAAGAAACTGACAGAGAACAGAGAGTGAGGAGAGTTATGAGCAGAGCTCCCCTATCAGCTAACACAGCATGGATCCAACATCTTGGACTCTTGCCAAAGCCAGCAGACAGGTACAGGAAAGCAGATTCACAGAATTCCCAGCAGGAGATAGGGCACCCAGTAACCAGTGAGATACACTTTCCCACTCCCCACCCTGCCTCACCCTGCTTGGTCTTCACCGCTTCCCAGCTGGCCAATCCACAGCTTCCCAGCAGGTCGATTCCTGGAGTCCTGGCAGGCCAATTCCCGGCTTCCCAGCGGGCTGCGACCATGGCATGGGAGGCGCCAGTTCCATGCTGTATAGATTTGCCATGCCCACACCAGCCAGCTTCTTCACTGCATTTCTTTGTTGCGGGTGTTGCTTTTTTGGCGTCTTTTAGTTACTTCCTTGCCTCTCACCTCCTCCCTATCCTTTCTCTCAAACACCTAACTACATGTGCCATCTTTACTTCTTGATAGGCCATGAAGCACTGTTTAGCTGGGGAACCACTTCCCAGGTCTGCATCTCCACGCTGGTGGGATCCCTGGGGCCTTTTTTTTGGCTTGTTTTTTCTTTCTTTTTTCCTTTTTATTTTTTGTCATTTCTCAGTTTCTCATCTCTTTCTGTTTACCTTCTTTTCCTGTCTCCTGAATACCTGGCGATGTGTATCATCTCCACTCCTTCTAGCTGGACTGTACTGCATGACTTGAGAGCCACTTCCCCGGTCTGTGCAGCCATGCTGGTGGGATCCCTGGGGATATTTTTTAATATTTATTTATTTTTGATTTTCTTCATTTCTCAGATTCTTGTGTCTCCAGTCCAACAGCAGCCTCCCTCAGCACTTTTTTATCCTCCTGTTTCTCTCTCCTCTCTCTCTTATTTTTCATACTCAACCTAGCTCCACACATAACAACCTCCCCCTCATCTTTCCTCCTGCCTATCTGCACTGTGTGCTGAACATTGCACTCCTGAGCAGCACAGGCATAGCCTGTGCTCACCTTGTCAACCCCAGTATGTGCCATAAACAACCCATCCCAGCAACTCCCCTTCAGGTGGACGTGCCCTGCTACACCATAGCTGAGTGACTGGCCCTATCCATTGGACAAGGAGGTGAAAAATATCGTGTCCACAGATGAGCAAACAACCAAGAAAGCACAGCCAGCCTGTTCAGACATAACCAAATAAAACAAAAAAGCAGGACAAAACAAACAAATCTACAATCAATAAATGAAGAAAATAACTACCGAATGTCCTGAAGACAGCATACAATACCAAAACATATAAAAAAAAAATTTAGAAAAAAGGACAGGATGGTTCCAGTAGGCATCCAAAATAAAACACCAGATGAACTTCCAGTAGAAGAAAAGGCACTAGAACTACCTGATAGGGAATTCAAACCTCTAATATTCACAGCTATCCAAGAGTTGAAGCAAAAAGCAGACAGAAATGAGGAAAAAATAGACAACTTCATGGAAAAGGCAGACAAATTCATGGAAAATGCAGACAAAAACATGGAAGATTTCAAGAAAATAATACAGGAACAAAATGCTAAAATAAATTCACAACTAGAAATCATACAAAAACAACAATTAGAAATTCAAATGATAAACAACAAGATTTTAGAAATGGACAGTGTCATAGAAGGGCTGAGGAGCAGGTTTGAAACCATGGAAGACAGGATCAGCAAAAT
Organism: Dugong dugon; assembly: GCA_030035585.1. Taxonomy (NCBI): domain Eukaryota; kingdom Metazoa; phylum Chordata; class Mammalia; order Sirenia; family Dugongidae; genus Dugong; species Dugong dugon. The sequence goes on along the minus strand of CM057461.1, from coordinate 118,965,910 downwards.
TGAAGGCAAACACTTGGATACAACTTTGAGGAAAAATCAGAAAAAAGAACAAAGAAAAATGAAGAAACCCTGAGAATTATGTGGGATACAATCAAAAGAAAAATTTGTGAGAGATCGGAGTTCCAGAACAGGGTGAGAAAATGGAAACACAGAGAGGATCATTGAAGAGTTGCAGACAGAAAACTTCCCTAATATCATGAAAGATGAAAAGCTGACCATCCAAGAAGCTCAACAAACCCCACATAGGATAGACCCCAAAAGAAAATCACCAAGGCATATCATAATCACACTCGCTAAAACCAAAGACACAGAAAGGATCCTGAGAGCAGCTTGAGAAAAACAAAAAGTCATATACAGAGGAGAAACAACAAGACTAAGCTTGAATTATTCAGACGAAACCATGCAGGCAAGAAAACAATGGAATAACATAAATAAAACCTTGAAAGAGAAAAAAAAATTGCTAACCTAGAATAATCTATCTAATGATGTGTTTCTTGTTCAGATATGATGGTGAAATTAGGACATTTCCAGAGAAACAGAAATTAAGGGAATATGTAAAAACCAAATTTACAAGAATTATTAAAGGGAATCCTTCACTTTGGGAACAAACAACATCAGACGACAGCCTGAATCTAGCACACAAGATCACACCAGCCAGATACAAACTAGGAAATGAACTCTCCAGGGCTATTAAAAACCAAAATATTTACAACAGGGAACCAGAGAGGTTAATCTGCAAATGACAACAACATCAGAACAATAAAAGAGGGAATAAATGGTGTAGGTATAGAACTTTCTAATGGAGAGGAAGGCAAGGCAATACCAAGTAATAACAGACTGGTTCAAACCTAGAAAGATAAGGGTATATTTCAAGGTAACCACATAGAAAGTTAGCAAACCTGCCCATCAAAATAAAGAAGAAAAGCATAAAGTGTCAGTAAAAACAAAATCTACAAAAATAAAAGGAATGAAAAAATCTACAAACAAAAGGAATTCAGCACAGGAGAATAACAGGAACAAAGAAAATGTCAGCACCACAAAAAAAAGCTCTACAAAATGACAACAATAAACTCACACCTATCAATAATTACACTGAACGTAGATGGCCTAAATGCACCCATAAAGAGACAGGGAGTGACAGAATGGATGAAAAAAGAGGATCCATCAATACGCTGTCTACAAGAGACACACCTTAGAAACAAAGACATAAATTTATTAAAAATCAAAGGGTGGGATGTCCGGGCAACATGACACCATAGTCAGAAGCACCACGCTGTCCCTCCACAGCAAAGATCAGAAAAACTAAGTCAAACAGAGTCACACGTCAATCCTGAAACCCTAAGCATCAAATGAAGAGATAAAGAACTCAGCCAAGCACTGAATGGAATAAGAAACTGACTGACAACAGAGCACCATGAAAGATACATGCAGAGGTCCCCTATCAGCTACCACAGCACGGATCCACTATCTTGGAATCCTATCAGAGATCAGCGAACAGGAGGTACAAGAAAGCAGCTTCACGGAGCTTCCAGCAGGAAACAGAACAACTGGTAACCCACGATATAGGCTTTCCCACCCCCCACCCTTCTTCACCCCCACTTAGCCTCCTCTGCTTCTTGCAGCCACAGTCTATTGCCCGGGAAGCACGAGCTTCCCCTCAGTGCCATTTCAATTCCACCCGCCCGCACTGGCCAACTCCCTGAGTGCCATTTGTTGGCTGCTAGTGTTGATTTTTTCTGCTTCTTTAGATTTCTTCCTTACCCCTCACCACCTCCCCCTCCTTTCTTTCAAATACCTGACTCCATGCCCCATCTTTGCTTCTTCCTGAAAGGCTGCAAAACACCGCTTGACTGTGAAACTGCTTCCCAGCCCATGCTACCATGCTGGTGGCACCCCCGGGGATTTTTTGTTTGCTTGTTTGCTCTGATCTGTTCTGTTTTGATTTGTTTGTTTGTTTTCTTTTTCTTTTCTCAGCTTGGGAGCCCCTTCTGGCCAGGCAGTACCACTTGGCTTGGAAGCTAGTTCCTTACTCTGCACAGATGCACAGGGACACCCCTTGGGGCATTTCTTTTTTTTTTTTTTTTTTGGTTTTTGTTTGTTTGTTTTCATTTCTTTCTTTAGTTTTCTTCTCTCTCTTATTCCCTTTTTGTCTTTCTTCATTTCCAGTTTCTCAATTTATTCATTTTTTTCTTTTACCCTTTTTCTTTTTTTCCCTAGTTCTCCGTCTCTCATATATCCACTCCAATAGCAAGCTCGCTTACCACTCTTTTTTGCTTCTGTGTATGTTTTTGGCTCCTGTTCCTCTCTCCTCTCTCTCATCTTTCCCATACCAATCTTAGCTCCACATCACAATATACCCCCTCCTTCCTGCCTATCTGCACTGTGCGCTGAAAATCACACTCCCAGGCAGCACAGGCATGGCCTACTGGAACCTGCCCTGCACTTATTCCCAGTCTGCACTGTCAGCTCTGGTATGTGCCACAAAAAACCTATCCCAGTAACTTCCCTTCAGCTGGACCTGCCCTTCGGTACCATACCTGAGTGACTGATCCTGCCAATTGGACAAGCAGCTGAAAAGTATCATGTCCACAGATGAGCAAACAACAAAGAACACACAGACCACCTGCTCAGACATAACCAAATAAAACAAAATACCAGGATGAAACAAACAAATCTACACTCAATAAACAAGGAAAATAACCACTGAATGCCTCAAAGACAGCAGACAATATCAAAACAGTTACAAAAACAGGACAGGATGTTACAGTAGGCAGCCAAAATAAAACACCAGATGAACTTCCAGTAGAAGAAAAGGCACTAAACCTAAGTGATAGGGAATTCAAATCTCTAATATTCAGAATCATTCAAGAGTTGAAGCAAAAAATAGACAAAAATGAGGAAAAAATAGACTAATTAATGGAAAAGGCAGACAAATTCATGGAAAATGCAGACAAAAAAATGGAAGAATTCAAGAAAATAATACAGGAACAAAATGTTAAAATAAATTCACAACTAGAAATCATACAAAAACAATTAGAAATCCAAAAGATAAACAACAAGATTTCAGAAATGGACAGTGTCATAGAAGGGCTGATGAGCAGGTTTGAAATGATGGAAGATAGGATCAGCAAAATTGAAGACAAACACTTGGATACAATTCTGTTTGAGGAAAAATCAGAAAAAAGAATGAAGAAAAATGAAGAGACCCTGAGAATTATGTGGGATACAATCAAAAGCAAAAATCTGTGAGTGATCGGAGTTCCAGAACAGAGTGAGAAAACACAGAGAGGATTGTCGAAGAATTGCTGACAGAAAACTTCCCCAATATTATGAAAGATGAAAAGCTGACCATTCAAGAAGCTCAAGGAACCCCATATAGGAGAGACCCCAAAAGAAAATCACAAAGGCATATCATAATCACACTCCCTAAAACCAAAGACAAACAAAGAATCCTGAGAGCAGCTCGAGAAAAACAAAAAGTCATATACAGAGGAGAAACAGTAAGACTAAGCTTGGATTATTCAGCAGAAACCATGCAGGCAAGAAGGCAATGGAATGACTTATATAAAACCTTGAAAGAAAAGAATTTCCAGCCAAGAACAATATATCCTGCAAAACTCTCATTCAAATATGATGGTGAAATTAGGTCATTTCCAGATAAACAGAAATTAAGGGACTATGTAAAAACCAAAACAAACTTACAAGACTTATTAAAGGACGTCCTTCAATCTGAGAACAAACAATATCAGACCACAGGCTGACTATAGGATACAGCATTGTACTAGCCAGATACCAACCTAGGAAATGAACTCTTAAGGACTATGCAAAACCAAAAGAATTACAAAAGGGAAAAAGAGAGGTTAATCTGTAAATGACAACAGCATCAGAACAATAAAAGAGGGGATAAATGGTGTAGGTACAGAACCTTCTAATGGAAAGGAAGTCAAGCAATACCATGTAATAATTGACTGGTACAAATCTAGGAAGATAAGGGTAAATTTCAAGGTAACCACATAGAAAGTTAACAAACCTACTCATCAAAATAAAGAAGAAAAACATAAAGTCTCAGTAAAAACAAAACCTACAAAAATGAAATGAAAAAAAATCCACAAACAAAAGGAACTCAGCACAGGAGAGTAAGAGGAACAAAGAAAAAGTCAGCACCACAAAAAAAAAGCACTACAAAATGCAATGCCAATCCTAGGAATATATCCTAGAGAAATAAGAGTCGTCACACTAATAGACATGTGCACACCCATATTTATTGAAGCACTGTTCACAATAGCAAAAAGATGGAAACAACCCTAGATGCCCATCAACAGATGAATGGATAAACAAACTATGGTACATACAGACAATGGAGTATTATACAAAGACAAAGAACAATGATGAATCTGTGAAGCATCTCATAACATGGATGAAACGGGAGGATAATATAATGAGTGAAATAAGTCAATCACAAAAGGATAAATATTGTATGACACCTCTACTGTATAACTCATGTAAAAGTTTACACACAAAAAGAAACAGTCTTTGTTGGTTACAAGGGATGGGAGGGGTGAGGAGGGAACTAAATAGATAAGTGGTAACTTTGGTGAGGGGTAAAACAGTACACATTACTGGGGAAGCCAGCACAACTTGTACAAGGAAAGGTCATGGAAGCTCCATAGACACTTCCAAACTCCCTGAGGGACTGAATTGCTGGGCAGAGGGCTGTGTGGACCATGGTCTCAGGGAACATCTAGTTCAATTGGTATAACACAGTTTATAAAGACAGAGTTCTACACTCTACCTTGGTGAGTAGCGTCTGGGGTCTTAAAAGCCTGTGAGCAGCCATCTAAGATACTCCACTGGTCTCACGCCTTTGGGAGCAAGGGAGAATGAAGAAAACAAGATACAAGGAAAAGATTAGTCCAAAGGACTGATGGACCACAGCTACCACAGCCTCCACCAGACTGAGTCCAGTACAGCTAGATGGTGCCTGGCTACCACCACAGACTGCTCTGACTGGGATCACAATAGAGGGTCCTGGACAGAGCTGGAAAAGAATGTAGAACAGAATTCAAACTCACAAAGGAAAAGACCAAATTTACTGGCCTGCAGTACTGGAGAAACGCCGAGAGTATGGTCCCCAGACACCTTTTTAGCTCAGTGGTGAAGCCCCTCCCAAAGTTCACCATTCAGCTGGGGATTGGACAGCCTCATAAAACAAAACAGGATTAATGAGGCACAGCAGTCAAGGGACAAGGACTAGAAGGAGGAGGGGACAGGAAATCTGGTGATAGGGCACCCAAGGTTGAGAAGGGACAGTGTTGACATGTCATGGGGTTGTTAACCATTGTCATAGGGCAATATGTGTACTAACTGTTAAATGAGAAATTATTTGTTCTGCAAACCTTCACTTAAGGTACCAAAAATAAAGAATTATCTCTGTGAGATCAAATTGACAACAGCAACTCAAAAGGTTTGATGGGAAGCCTAGGGGGCAGTGAGTTGAAGATAATGGTGATAGAATAATTTGGAAAAGGACAGTGAGGATAGCAGCACAACTGGAAGAATGTAATCGATGTCACTGAATTGTACATGTAGAAACTTTCAAAATGGTGTAACTTTGGCTATGTATATTTTCACCAAAAAAAAAAGGTCCTCAAGATCAATAAGGGAGAATGTTGACACGTCGTGGGGTTTGTTAACCAATGTCATAGAACAATATGTGTACTGACTGTTTAATGAGAAACTATTTGTTCTGTAAACCTTCATCTAAAGTACAATAAAAAACATTTTAAAAAAATCAAAGGGTGGAAAAAAACATAACAAGTAAACAGCCACCAAAAAAGAGCAGAAGTGGCAATACTAATCTCAGATAAAATAGACTTTAAGAAAAAATCCACCATAAAAGATAAAGAAGGGCACTATATCATGATTACAGAGATGATCCAGCATGAATACATAACCATAACAAATATCTACGCACCCAATGACAGGGCTCCAAAATACATAAAACAAACTTTAACAGCACTGAAAAGAGAAACTGATAGTTCTACTATAATAGTAAGAGACTTCAGCACATCACTCTTGGTAAAGGAGAGAACATCTAGAAAGAAACTCAACAAAGATACAGAAGATCTAAAGGCCACAATCAGCCAACTTGAACTCATAGATATATATAGAACACTACACACCACAACTGCCAAGTATACATTCTTTTCCAATGCACATGGAATGTTCTCCAGAATATACCACATATTAGGCCATGAAGCAACCCTCAACAAAATCCAAAACACTGAAACAATACAAAGTATTTTCTCTGACCACAATGCCATCAAAGTAGAAATTAACAACAGGAAAAGCAAGGAAAAAAATCAGTTACATGGAAACTAAATAACACCCTGGTTAAAAACCACTGGGTAATAGAAGAAATCAAAGATGAAATTTAAAAAATTCTGAGAATCAAATGAGAATAAAAACACATCATACCAAAACCTTTGGGACACAGCAAAGGCAGTCCTCAGAGGACAATTTATAGTAAGAGATGCACACATCAAAAAAGAAGAAAGGGACAAAATCAAAACAGTAGCTACACAATTCAAACAAATAGAAAGAGAACAGAAAAATAAGCCTACAGCCACAAGAACAAAGGAAATAATAAGGATCAGAGCAGAAATAAATGAAATAGAGAATAGAAAAACAGTAGAAAGAATCAACAAAACCAAAAGTTGGTTTTTTGAAAAGATCAACAAAATCGACAAACCACTAGCCAAACTGACAAAAGAAAAACAAGCGAGGACACAAATCACCCAAATAAGAAATGAAATGGGGACATTACAGCAGACCCAACTAAAATAAAAAGGATCATAACAGAGTATTATGAAAAACTATACTCCAACAAATTTGAAAATCTAGAGGAAATAGACAAATTTCTAGAAACATACTACCTACCCAAAGTATCACAACTTGATGTTGAAAATCTGCACAGACCCATAACAAGAGAAGAGACTGAAACAGCAATTAAAAAAAAAAAAAAAAAACACTCCCAACAAAAAAGAAGCCCTGGCTCAGATGGCTTCACTGGAGAGTTTTACCAAACATTCAGAGAAGAGCTTGCACCGGTACTATTCAAATTATTTCAGAACATAGAAAAGGAAGGGATACTTTCAAATTCATTCTATGAAACCAACATAACCCTGATACCAACACCAGGCAAAGACACCAAAAAAAAGAAAGAAAAGAAAATTATAGACCAATATCTATCATGAATACAGACACAAAAATTCTCAACAAAATTCTACCCAAAAGAATTCAGCATCATATTAAAAAAAAAAAACCCAGCCAAGTTGGATTCATACAAGGTATGCAAGGATGGTTCAAAGTTAGAAAATTAATCAGCATAAAACACCACATAAATAAAATAAAACAAAAGAATCACATGATCACCTCAATCAACGCAGAAAAGGCATTCGATAAAGTCCAACATCCACTCCTGATTTAAAAAACTCTCAGTAAAATAGGTATAGAAGGGAAATTCCTCAACATGATAAAGGGCATCTCTACAAAACCAACAGCCAACATTATTCTTAATGGAAAGAGGCTGAAAACATTCCCCTTGAGAACGGGAACAAGACAAGGATGTCCATTATCACCACTCCTATTTAACATTGTGATGGAAGTCCTAGCTAGAGCAATAAGGCAATAAAAAGAAATAAAGGGCATCCAAATTGGTAATGAAGAACTAAAACTGTTAATATTTGCAGATGATATGATACTATATATAGAAAACCCAAAAGACTCTGGGAGAAAACTTCTGGAACCAATAGAAAGATTCAGCAGAGTAGCAGGATATAAGATAAACATACAAAAAATCAGTTGGATTCCTATACACCAATAAAGAGAATTGACAAAAAGGAAATCAGGAAAACAATATCATATATAATACCCGCTAAAAAATAAAACACTTAGGAATAAATCTAACCCAGGATGTAGAAGACCTATACAAAGAAAACTACAGAACACTACTGCAAGAAACCAAAAGAAATCTACATAAATGGAAAAATATACTATGCTTATGTATAGGTAGACTCAACATTGTGAAAATGACAATTCTTCCCAAATCAGTCTACAAATATAATGCAATCCCAATCCAAATACCAACAACATTCTTTAAAGAGATGGCAAAAACAATTGTTAACTTTATATGGAAAGAGAAAAGGCCCTAGATAAGTAAAGCATTACTGAAGAAGCAGAAGAAAGTAGGAGGACTCGTACTGCTTGAACTCAGAACCTATTATACAGCTATGGTAGTCAAAACAGCCTGGTACTGGTACAATGACAGATACATTGACCAATGGAACAGAACAGAGAAGCCAGATGTAAATCCATCCACCTACGGTCACTTGATCTTCGGCAAGGGCCCAAAGTCCATCACATGTGGAAAAGACAGTCTTTTTAACAAATGGTGCTGGCAAAACTGGATGTTTATCTGCAAAAAAATGAAACAGGACCCATACTTCACACTATACACAAAAACTAATTCAAAATGGATCAAATACCTAAATATAAAACAAAAACTGTAAAGATCATAGAAGAAAAATAGGATCAATGCTAGAGACCCTAATACATGGCATTAACAGGATACAAACCATAACTAACAACACACAAACTCCAGAAGATAAGCTAGATAACTGGGATCTTGTAAAAATTAAACACTTATGCGCATCAAAAGACTTCACCAAAAGAGTAAAAAGAGAACATACAGACTGGGAAAAAAATTTTGGCTATGACATATCTGACAAAGGTTTAATCTCTAAAATCTATAGGAAAATCCAACACCTCTACAACAAAAAGACAAATAATCCAATTTAAAAATGGGCAAAAGAAATGAACAGACACTTCACCAAAGAAGACAGTCAAGTGGCTAACAGACCCATGAGGAAATGCTCCCGATTACTAGCCATTAAGAAACGCAGACCAAAACCACAATGAGATACCATCTCACCCTGGCACTACTGGCACGAATCAAAAAAAAAGAAAATAACAAACGCTGGAGAGGCTGTGGGAAGATCGGAACTCTTATGCACTGCTGGTTGGAATGCAAAACAATACAACCATTTTGGAAAATGATATGGAGCTCCCTTAGAAAGCTAGAAATAGAAACACCATAAGATCCAGCAATCCCACTCCCAGGAATATATCCTAGAGAAATAAGAGCCATCACATGAATAGACATATACACATCCATGTTCATTGCAGCATTATTTGCAATAGCAAAAAGATGGAAACAACCTAAGCGCCCATCAACAGATGAATGGATAAAGAAATTATGGTACATACACACAATGGAATACCACGCAACGATAAAGCGCAAAGATGAATCTGCGAAGCATCTCACAACATGGATGAATCTGGAGGGCATTATGCTGAGTGAAATAAGTCAATCACAAAAGGACAAGTATTGTATGAGACCACTACTATAAAAACTCACTAGAAGGTTTACACACAAAAAGAAACAATCTTTGATGGTTACGAGGGAGGACAGAGATGATGGGAGGAACACTAAATAGACAATAGGTAAGGGGTAACTTTGGTGGCAACTGTAACAGGGAAGCCAGCACAACTTATTCAGGGTAAGGTCATGGAAGCTCTATGGACAAATCCAAACTCCCTTAGGGACCGAATTACTGGGCTGAGGGCTGTGGGGAACATGGTCTCCTGTAACATACAGATCAATTGGCATAACATAGTTTATAAGTAAAATATTCTACATTCTGCCTTGGTGAGTAGCACCTGTGGTCTTAAAAGCCTGTGAGCGGCCATCTAAGATACTTCACCGGTCTCCCCTCTTCTGGAGCAAGGGAAAATGAAGAAAACCAAGGACACAAGGGAAAGATTAGTCCAAAGGACTAATAGACCGCAACTACCACGGCATCCACCAGACCTTAGTACAGTACAACTAGATGGTGCCCAGCTACCACCACTGACTGTTCTGACAGGGACCACAACAGAGGGTTGGGGAAAAATGTAAAACAAAATTCTAACTCAAAAAAAGACCAGACTTACTGACCTGACAGAGACTGAAGAAACCCAAAGAGCATGGCCCCCGGACACCCTTTTAGCCTAGTAATGAAGTCACTCTGGAGGTTCACCTTTTAGCCAAAGATTAGACAGATCCATAGGACAAAACAAGACTAAAGTGGCACACCAGCCCAGGGGTAAGGACTAGAAGGCAAGAGAGGACTGGAAAGCTGGTAATAAAGAACCCAAGGTAGAGAAGACAGAGTACTGACATGTCATGGGGTTGTTAACCAATGTCATAAAACAGTATATGTACTAACTGTTGAATGAGAAGCTAGTGTGTTCTGTAAACCTTCATCTAAAGTACAATTTTAAAAAAAAGCACAAACAGCAAAAGACAAAATAAATAAATAGGACCTCATAAAAATAAAAAAAAATTTTTGCCAAGAATCAAGGAACACCCAGAGCTACCAACAAGGAAGGAATTGACATGGCCAAGACCCTGATTTGGACTTTGAGACTCCAGAACTGTGAGAAAATAAATTTGTGTTCATTAAAGTAAAAAAAAAAGAAAAGAAAAGAAAAACCTTTGTTCATCAAAAGACTTTACCAAAAAAGTGAAAAGATAAGCTACAGACTAGGAGACTATCTTCAGAATCCATATATCAGATGAAAATCTAATAACCAAAATATATATAAAACTTCGACAGCTGAACAACAAAAAGACAAATAACCCAATCATAAAATGGGCAAAGGACTTGAATAGACATTTCACCAAAGACCATTCAAAATGGTCACCAAACACATAAGAAGATACTCAATGTCATTAGTCATCATTAGTCATCAGAGAGATGCAAATCAAAACCACAATGCGATACCATTTTATTCCCACTAGGATAGCTAAGATAATAATAATAATAATAATAACAAATATTGGCACAGACATGGGGAAACTGGAAACTTCACTATTGCTGGTGACAATGCAAAATGCTACAGCCATTGAGGAAAACAGTGTGGCGGTTCCTCCAAAAACTAAAAATAGAACTACCATATGGCCCAGCAATTCCACTCCTAAGTATATACCAAATGACTTGAAAGCAGAGACTCAGAAACTTGTACACCAATATTCATAGTGCAAATAAAAAGTTAACGCTGCTACACAATGTTTTCTCAAGCGCATATGAAGGTAAACCTCTGTGTTCTTTCTAGAAGATCTGACTTGAGTTAATTTACCCCTACAGCCCACCTGGACCTCCCTGTGACTGAACATGCACGGAGGCATTGTGTGAAAAGAACACTGACCTTGGAGGGAGAAACCCTGGGCTCCAGCTGTGTGGCTTATGCTACATGAGAAGATGAACAAATAACTCCTAAGTTCTCATCCAGCTCAGAAATAATAATTTTATGATTCTTCTAAAAGACATCTGGCTAGGGTTGTAGTCTCTAACTGTAATTATCATGGTGAACCCAATCACATGCCAATGAATAATGTCTTAGCTTTATCAGTAAGTTTCTACTGGCTTACTGAAAAGTCCTCACATTTGATACTTGTTTGGTTGGTTGAAAGATACTCTTGTCACTCAAAACTTCACATTATTTTATGGTTAAGATGCTGAGTTCTTGAAAGTTTGCTCTGATTATAGACAAAGTAAAAGAAATTGCTCTTCTTGTCGGTAGGAAACTTTTCAGAAAGGAAGTATTAAGCTGTGTCTCAACCTTTTCTGGTGGGGTGAGGGAACTGACTGCCTTGATTATCAACTGTCAGTATAGCTAACATTTATTGTGCACCTACCATGTGCCAGGTACTCTAAGTCTTTACATACATCATCTCATTTCATCCTTATTGTTGTTGTTAGCTGCCTTTGAGTCTGTCCCTGACTCATTGTGATTCCTTGCACAATGGAAAGCAATACTGCCCAGTCCTGTGCTATCCCGCATGATCAGTTGCAGATTGGACTGTTGTGATCCATAGACTTTTCACTGGCTGATTTTTCGAAGTAAATCTCCAGGTATTTTTTCCTAGTTCTTCTTTGTCTGGAAGCTCCACTGAAACCAGCATTATAGCAACACACAAACCTACACTGACAGACAGGTGGTGGCTGCACATGAGATGCATTGGCCAGGAATTGAACCTGGGCCTCCCAATGGAAAGTGAGAATTCTACCCCCTGAACCAGCAATGCCCCCATATTTTTATCCATACAACAATTTAAAGCAGTAGCCATTATTATTATAGAGACGAAAATACTGATACTTTGAAGATCTAACTAACTTGCATAAGGTTGCACTGCTAATATGAGATTGAGTCAGGATTTGAAATTTAGCAGAATTTCTTCCTCCAGAGCCTGCCCTCCTCATCACCACACTCTACAGCCTCACAGGTTTGATACAAGTCATGAGGAAAATCCCAGCTAAACAATATCACACAGACATGCATACATAAATCAGAGATGTACTGGAACAAAATAACATGTATTTAATGTATTAATACCCAAAACCAAACCCTTTGCCGTCGAGTCAATTCTTACTCCTAGCAACCCTATCGGACAGAGTACAACAGTCTCATGGGGTTTCTAAGGCTGTAATCTTTTCGGAAGCTGACTGCCACATCTTTCTCCCGTGGTGTGGCTGCTGGGTTCAAACCGCCAACCTTTCGGTTAGCAGCCAAGTGCTTAAGCACTGCACCACCAGGGCTCCTTAAAGTATTAATCACATGTACTAATTAATATGTTGATGCTTGTAAGTCATTCACACTTTATGATGGACTGCTTTAATCACCTAAGCAAAATGCTTTCTCCTAACATCTTGCTGAGGTCAGAACCTAAGGAAATGGGAGTTTTGATGGGTGGACGAGAGCAAGAAGCTATTTTGGATTGAGGCACTTGAGCTGTGGGAGGCCTGGAGACAAGGCTACATTTATGAGTCATGAACAACTAGAGTATGAGGGAAAGGCTTTGGTGCTTGAGGGGAGGGTAAGGGTGGAGGAGAAAGAGGAAGCCATGTTGGGGAGAGGAGAACAGAAAGCAAGGTGTGCCCTTTCCAGAGCTGTGTTTGCTGGACACTGTACTAAGCACATTATATTACCTCATTTCTTTCCACAATAAACTTTTGAAGTAGATTTTATTACTGCCATTTTGCAGCTGTGGAAGCTGAATCCTGGAGGTATTAAAAACATACCTACGTTTGCATACCTAGTAAATAGACAACATTTGAATCCAAAAATCTGTCCTCTGTACACAGCCTCCCTAGAACAACATTTGTTCTGTTATTTTTGCTTACTTTTCCCCCAGCTGGCCAAAGTTAGCCACTAAAACCTATTTTTGTGCCAGCTATTTGTTCAACATTGGTTATGCCTGGCCACCAGGATATGATAAATGGCTTATATTAAAGTGTCACTTCATATTGCTTAAGGGGTACTGAGTTTCTGTTAAGGGTGATGAAAAAATTGGAAACAGATACTGTAGTGGTGGTGGTAGCACAACATGGTGAATGTAATTAATGTCACTGAATTAGACACATAAAAATCATTGACAGATCTAATGTTTTGTTATATATATTTCACCACAATACTTCTTTTTAAGTTTATCAGTGGTTACCAGGGGCTGGAAGAAGAAGGGAATGCGAGTTATTACTGAAGGAGTCCTGAGTTGTTTGGGGTGATATAAAACTTCTGGAAATGGATAGTGGTGATGTTAGCACAATATGTTGAATGTAATTAATGTCACTGAATTGTACACTTAAAAATAGTTAAAATGGCAAACTTTTTCTTGTATATATTTTTACCACAATACATTTTTTTAAAAAAGGAAGAAAGAAAAACCACTTCCCTGGACAATGCTCAGGAAAAACTCAGAGTCCAATGATTCAGTGAATGACAGAACGGATGGACAGCTGTTATCCTAACTATCAGTTCAGAGGGCCACATAATTAAAATGTTAATAGGCATTCAGATATGAAGCTGGCTAATAGCATCAGCTTGGTTACCTGACAGTTTACTAGTGGCAGCAGTTAATGACGACAAGCTAGTAAGTGCAGAGATTCCCTACCATGTGTTTTCCTGTCTTGCTAGGAATTTGTGAAAGTTATGTACAATCTCACGAGTCTCTGAAGTTGCAAACAACTAGATAAGTGTCTTGGCGGGGGGGTCCAAGGAATGGAACATTAACATATTTAATCAATTTTTGAAGACCTCCTTAGTGATGGATAATCTGCAGCCCAGCTAATAACAAACCCATTGATAGCTCTCAGCTGACTTTGTGACTGTCTGCATCTGTCCTCTTTAATTACATCCTTCCAATTGCCTCAGAAGAAAGCACTGTCTGCTTCTGAAAAGTCATAGCCTTGAAAACCCTGTGCTGCATGGATCTACACTGCAAGATATGGGGTCACCATGAGTTGAAATCAACTGGTTTGATTTTCTGAATCATCTCTCTTCCACTTAACTACTTTACCTCTAAACAGGAAACTTTACTTGGTCTGGGAAACTCTCTTCCTCCACTTTCCATAGTTACTGTACCTACAACTATCTTCTCTTTCCCAGCTTCCTGAACCATTCACTTTCCTTATTCAAACTCTTTTCATTGCCCAGGTCTTGGTTTCTAATATCTTTCTCCAATAAAATGAACCAAGTCTCCTTGGAGAAATGGCTGATTTTAGGACTGGGGTAGGAAACATACAAGATGAGCCTGGAACATTTTGTTGTGCCAGAAAGTAAGTGTAACTTTACAGTGGAAAAATCTGAAAAACACTACCTCATCCAGGTAATCAAGGTCAACATCAACAGTCGTAAACCATGCTAATAGTATGAACCCTTAATATAATGTAATGAGAAAGGCACTTTATCTCTGTGGTCTTCGTCGTAGTAACCCAAAATCCCAGTCTAATCATGAGGAAAACATCAAATTCCAACAGTGTAATTTTCTACAAAATACCTAACCAGTACTTCTCAAAACTGTGAAGGTCATCAAAAACAAGGAAAGTCTGAGAAATTGTCACAGCCAAGACAACCTAAGGAGACGTGACAACTAAATGTAATACGGTATCTTGAATGGGATCCTGGAACAGAAAAAAGATATTAGGCAAAAACTAAAGAAATCTGAATAAACTATGGATTTTAATTAGTAATAATATCAATACTGGCTCATTAATGACAATAAATGTACAGTACTATTGTAAGATGTTAAGAATAGGGAAAAGTGGGTGTAGGGTATATGGGAACTTTCTATACTGTCTTCACAATTTTTCTGTAAATCTAAAACTGCTATAAATAATAACTTTTTAAAAAATCTGTTCATATTGCAAACAATTGTAGGAATAAGACCTCCTAATTTTGATGCCCGGCTACCATTACTTTACTTTTTGATCAAAGATTCTGTAGAAGAATCCTGATCAAACGAGGGAAAATGCCAAACAGAATTTAAAATTCTCATGGAATCTAGACTTTCCGGAGCTATGGAGGCTGGATGAACCCCTGAAACTACTGCCCTGAGATAATATTTAAGACTTAAACCAAAAATATCCCCTGAAATCTTCTTAAAGCCAAACAATAGTCTAGCCAAACTAGTAAAGAATGTCTGCCTTGAGCATTGTACTCTTTTAAGAGCTGTCTATATGGGATTAAATTGACAACAGCAACCAGAAAGATTAGATAGGAAGCTTAGGGGGCAGTGAGTTTATGTTAATGGGGGAGGAACAATTCAGAAAAGGAAGTTGGTAATGGTTGCAAGACTCAAAGAATGTAATCAATGCTACTGAATTGTATATGTACAAACTTGAATTTGCAGGGCCAGATTAAGGCATGTGAGGGCCCTAAACACTGATAATCTATAGTGCCACCTCCTCTGCTTACTCATGCATTCGAACAGGATATGTGAGTTAGATATATACATGTATCTATCTGTCTATATCTATCTATATATACACATATGTATATGCGTGTGTGTGTCCTCGCTATCCGTGATGTAACTTCTTTTTAAATGTGACTGTATTAGCGATTGAATGCAAAAGTGGCATATACCATTTTAGCAGAATGAGATGAACTGGATTATAAAATTTTTAATGGATGAGGGGTACTAAGATTTTAACTATATACCACGTTTTCTACAAAAATAATATTCCACATATTCTACAACAAAGAAAATGAGTCAGTGAACTTTGTTTCAGCAATCAGTGTAAAATTCTGCTGATCTCCCACAATGAAAAATTGTCTTTCACTAACTTTGCTTTAAATGGCTCATACTTCAATTTTGATGATTGTTTTGTAATAAAGGCTATAATTATAAATGAACAATGAAAAAGATATCATAAAAGAAAATTTAATGGTCAGAAAACAAATATTACAATAAATTACTGTATTTTATTTTTAGACAGATCTTTCATCTCTAATATATTTTAAATAAAAACATTTCTTTTTATTCTTTGTTCTTACAGATTCTTCAATGATTTTGCCACAATTAAGCTCCCAAACAATAGCTACTTCCATATGGATCATGAATCAAGTCTTTCTTGAATCATTGTTGTACACTGAGGGTTTTTGAGTCTCTGTAGGGATGAAAATGAGCATTGTGTTGTGCAGTTTGTGATCATTGAAGTTAGGAGCCTGCATAAAGCAATTTCAGCTTTGGGAAATACACATTGTATTTTATCTTCTATTATGGAATCATATCTGCCTACATGAGTAAAATTTGTCTATCCTGAATCTGTAAACTTAGTTCTAATGTAAACAAGAAATTGTTACACTTCTCTGTAAAGGTTTGTATTTAAGTCATCAGGATAAGCCTGCACTAGTTTCTTGGATGCCTTCATGCATTCTTCATCAGGTATAGCCACATTGTTTAAGAAGGAAAATCTATTTTAAAGAACTTCATAGACTGTCACCCTTCTTTTCATGAAAGATTCAAGTGTGTCAATGATAGTATCATATGTGGTTACATGAAATTGATCTCTGGCACTCAATACTTCTGGAGCACTTCTGTTATTATTTTTTTCTAATGCTTCTGTGACAATGAACTGCTTAATAATCAGTATTTAGAAATATTTGTTTTGTTGTTTTCAAAATCTTCTCTTAAAGGATGTAAAATACCCTGTTAATGACAGGTAGAGATATGTGCATGTCTTTAAATTTACTTCTGAATCTTGGAGAGCTTGACTTGTCCAATGAAAATGGGGCAATATATTATTTCACATAACCAACATAAATACCTACGATTATTTGTATTCTGTTGGGGATGTTTTCAGCTTCTCTTTGGTATCTCTTTTTTTGCATCTGGTCTTTAGCAATATTTCTAAGGTATCCAGAATCTGAGCTTATGATTCCAGGATTGTGCTTGTTGCTACAGTATGCACTTTCCAACATGTATTAGAAAGACATTTAAATACTCGCTCATTGCCTACATATGTTTTAAGAACTGCTCATTGGTGAGTAGAGGTGGCAAAAAATATATAGAGTAACTGAACAGTAGAAAATAATTTAACTGCTTCCAGACAACAATATACTGTCCTGCATCCTACAAGATTAAGTGAACGTGCAGAGCATTATATGGAAATGACATATTCATTACGTTCTAAAATTTCTGCTGCATGCCTTTATAACTTCCTGACGTATTGACAGCATTGTCATAGAACTGGCCTCTGCAGTTAGAAAAATCAATTTTGCAAACTTCACATAAATAGTGAAGTACTTGATTTGCAATTTCTTCACCGATATGACTTTTTAAGCTAGTGTGATAAATTGCTCGACAGATTTTTCCATCTGTTGGAGATACATATCTTAAACCAATACTTAGCTGCTCTGTATGAGAAAGATCAGTGGAATCTACATACAAGCTGAAATATCCAGCTCTACCTATTTCACTGAAAATAGTTGATCGAACTTTATCACTTATTAAGTTTATTAATTCTTCACATGTTGTTCTAGACATATATGTGTTGCCCTTTCTGTGTTACCATATTTTGATACGTGACCTGCTAAAAATGGATCAAACCGAGCAACAAGCTCAAGTAAACCCAAAACATTTCCATTTTGTGGGGAGTCAAGCACTTCATTTCTTCCTCGAAAAGATAGTCCACGTTCAGCAATTGTCATAACGACAGCAACGTGTTGTAAAACAGCTTTCCGATATTGACGTTCTTCGTTAATTTATATTTCCCGTTCATGAATGAAGCCAAAACTATGCCTTCAGTTTAAATGACAACATACAATCTCTGTGAACGGAACTGTTTTCATGTTTATCAATCATATTTGAGTTGTGCCAATTGCTAAATCCACCCATGGCAAATTGAGAATTAAAGGATTTAGGACTCAACAGTTTGCAAACTAAACAATATAGAAGGCCGACTGATGGAGAATAGAGCAGCTACTCCCTCTTATAATTTTCCATTAGCTTTGCACCCTAGAGATATAGTCTGGCTACAGAAACTTGTTTGTTTACCATCCAGAAATATTCAACGTGAATTTTCAAATGGTCCACTATAATGTTAACAATCACTTGGCCCTCTTACATTATTAGAAGAAAAATTATTCCACAAAGCAGGATCTCTATTTGTTATTTATGGGGTCTGCAATGCAACAATTTCAGATTCTAAGATAGTTTCACTTTCCACCCCATTATTAACATTTTTTACTACAGCAAGGAATGGATGCAGAATTTGGAACCAATTCTGTTATATTCATATTGCTATTAGTAATTTCAGCACTAGTGGTACTAGTACAACAATTTGCACCCAGTAAACTCTAGTGTTCAACGGAAGACGTCTCTTCTGATTCATTATGCTTTAAAAAGGAAGTTGATTTTAAAATTGTCCATCAGGATTCACAAATCCTTTTCCTTTTATCTTCTGTGAGCTTTCGTTTTCGTACTCCACTTAGTTGTTGCAGGTTCATTTCACCTGGATATAAAATTATGTCACTTTTTTAAATTTGGCTCTACCATAACAAATAAATTTGAATAACTGAAAATAAATAAAATTTATAAAACAAGTAAATTTTATAAAATAAAATAAAACGTCCAAATTTCGACATAAATTTTACAAAAATTAGTAAGTAAAAAAAATTGGTTTGGAATATGTAATTTTGTTCTTCAGGTCTGAGATAGTTGAAAGAAATAGTACTTACAAGGAAGTTGTAAATAATTGCATTCGTCTGTCATATGATGTTTGCTGTCAGGCTCTTCACAGATCTCCACGAGTGTCTTCTGTCTTGAAATAATACTTAGAAACTTGCATACTCACTTTCTGTCCTTTCATGCTGCATCTTCACAGTTCATTGAACTACTGCTGATACCCTATGAGGGCAAGAGTGATCATAAAGCGCATGATATAAATACAAAGAGTATGCTCAATCTGAAGACATATTTTGAGTCCCTTTGAGTAGGACAGGATCAGATATGTTATGAGTCACGTGATTATAGTGCCGCAGGCGTGTTCTTATATGGTTGACAAGAGAGAACTGAATGTGAGATTTATACCTGATTGGCGCAAAATTAAAAGGAAAATATAATTGTTATACAAAATTCATAAAATACACATTTTATTTATTTGTGAAATTGTTCAACTCCTGTATTTGGAGTTAAGCAGTCACTCCCTAGTCTCCTTCTTCAGGTAACTTAAAGCTTTTGAATAGTCATTTAATCCATTTCCAAACAGGGTAGTGTGTGTGTGTGTGTGCTTTAGGTGAAGAGTAACAGTGCAAATTAGTTTCTCATTAGACATATTAATTAAGTTAATACACATATTGTTTTGTGACATTGGTTGCCACCACCACAACATGTCAACACTCTCCCTTTCTCGACCTTGAGTTATCCATTTCTATTTGTCCAGCTCTCTTGTCAGTTCCTGCCTTCTTATCCTTGCCCCTGGGCTGGTGTGCCCATTTAGTCTCCTATACACGGTCGAGCTACTTGTATTATCATTTGTTTTATGGGCCTGTCTAATCTTTGGCTGAAGCCTGCTGGCACAGTGGTTAAGAACTTGGCTGCTAACCAAAATGTCAGCAGTTCAAATTCACTTCCTTGGAAATCGATGCTTGGAAACCCTATGGGGCAGTTCTACTCTGTCCTATAGGGTCACTATGAATTGGAATCGACTCAATGGCAATGGGTTTTTATGGTAATCTTTGGCTAAAAGGTAAATCTCAGGGGTGACTTCAGTACTGAGTTAAAAGGGTGTCTGGGGACCATACTCTCAGGGTTTCTCCACTCTCAGTTAGACCAGTAAGTCTGGTCTTTTTTTGTGAGTTAGGATTTTGTTCGACATTTTTCTCCTGTTCTGACTGAGACCTTTTATTGTGATCCCTTGTCCAGAGCTGGGCACCGTCTAGCTGTTCTGGACTCAGGGTGGTGGAGGCTGTGGGAGTCGTGTTCCATTAGTCCTTTGGACTAAGCTTTGCCTTGGGTCTTTGGTTTTCTTCATTCTCCTTTGCTCCAGACAGGGTGGGACCAGTAGACATATCTTAGATGGCTGCTCACAAGCTTTTAAGACCTCAGATGCTACTCACCAAAGTAGAATGTAGAACATTTTCCTTATAAACTGTGTCATGCCAATTGAGCTAGATGTCCCCTGAGACCATGGTCCCCAGCCCTGGGGCCAGTAACTCTATCCCTATGGGAGTTTGGATGTGTCTATGAAGCTTCTACGACTTTGCCTTGGTCAAGCTGTGCTGCCTACCCCAGTATTGTGTACTATCTTACCCTTCACCAAAGTTAACATTTATCTATTGTCAAGTTAGTGTTTTTCCTTCCCTACCCCCCCATAACCATCAAAAATTATTTCTTTCTGTATGTAAACATTTTCATTATTTTTTATAATTGTGGTCTCATACAGTATTTGTCCTTTTGTGGTTGACTTACTTCACTCAGCATAACGGTCTCCAGATTCATCCATGATGTAAGATGTTTCTCAGATTCACCATTATTCTTTATTGTTGAGTAGTATTCCATTGTGTGTATGTAACATAGTTTGTTTATCCATTCATCTGTTGATGGGCTTCTAGGTTGTTCCCATCTTTTTGCTATTGTGAATAATGCTGCAATGAACATGGGTGTGCATATGTCTATTCGTGTGATGGCTCTTATTTCTCTAGGATATATTCCTGGGAGTGGGATTGTTGGATATATAGTACTTCTATTTCTAATTTTTTAAGGAACTGCCATATCATTTTCCAAAATGGTTGTGCCATTTTATATTCCCACCAACAGTGCATGAGAATTCCAATCTCCCCACAGCCTCTCCAACATTCGCTATCTTCTGTTTTTTTTTATTAGTGTCAGTAATGTTGGGGTGAAATGGTACCTCATTATAGTTTTCATTTGCATCTCTCTAATGGCTAGTGATCACGAGCATTTCCTCTTGTGTCTGTTAGCCACCTGAATGTCTTCTTTGGTGAAATGTCTGCTCATATTTTTGCCCATTTTTAAATTGGATTATTTGTCTTTTTGTTGTAGAGGTGTTGAATTTTCCTGTAGATTTTAGAGATTAGACTTTTGTCAGATATGTCATAGCCAAAAATTTTTTCCCAATCTGTGTGTTCTGTTTTACTCTTTTGGCGAAGTCTTTTGATGAGCATAAGTGTTTACTTTTTAGAAGATCCCCAGTTATCTAGCTTATCTTCTGGTGTTTGTGTATTGTTAGTTATGGTCTGTATCTTATTTATGTCATATTTTAGGGCCTCTCGCAGTGATTCTATTTTTTCTTCCAAGATCTTTATGGTTTTTGGTTTATATGTAGGTCTTTGATCCATTTTCAATTAGTTTTTGTGTATGTGTGAGGAACGGGTCCTGTATCACTTATTTGCAGATGAACATCCAGTTGTGCCAGCACCATTTGTTAAAAAGATGTCTTTTCTCCGTTTAATAGACTTAGAGGCTTTGTTGAAGATTAGGTGACCATAGGTGGATGGTGTCTTAGGCTGGGTTCTCTAGAGAAGCAAAACCAGTAAGGTGTATAAATATATATATATATATAGAGAGAGAATATATCAAGGAAACAGCTCACATGATTGTAGAGGCTAGAACATCCCAAGTCCCTGGATCAGGGTAGAGGCCTCTCCCAAGTCAAACAGCTGCAGAAGCTGGCAAGCCCAAGATCGGCAGGTCAGAGAGCAGGGCTCCTGTTCACAGGCTGTGCAGATTGACAAATCCCAGGTTTGGCAGATAAGCTGACAACTCAAGTCCCAAGAACAGGAGATGAGATGACAGGAAGCAGCCGCAGGATCCAGAGAGAGCAAAAAGCCAGAACATCTGCTTATATACAGATGCGGGCCACACCCCCAAGGAGACTCCCTTTCATCTGATTGGCTACTCACAGTATATTCAATCATGGGAGTGATTACATTAAAACACTGAGAATCATGGCCAAGCCAAGCTGACACACAATCTTAACCATCACAGATGGATTTACATCAGTGTTCTTGATTCTGTTCCACTGGTCAGTGTTTCTGTCATTGTACCAGTACCAGGCTGTTTTGACTGCTGTAGCTGTATAGTAGGTTCTGAGGTCAAGTAGTGTGAGGCCTCCTACTTTGTTCTTCTTCAGTAATGCTTTGCTTATCAGGGGATTCTTTTTTATTCATATAAAGTTAATGATTGTTTTTTCCATCTAGATAAATAATGCTGTTTGTATTTGGATTGGGATTGCATTATCTCTGTAGATCGTTCTGGAGATAATTGACATTTTAACAATGTTGAGTCTACCTATCTATGAGCATGGTATGTTTTTCCATTTATGTAAGTCTCCTTTGGTTTTTTGCAGTAGTGTTTTGTGGTTCTCTTTGTATCGGTATTTTATGTCCCTAGTTAGATTTATTCCTAAATATTTTATTTTTTCAGGGGATATTATAAATGGTACGGAACCCCTATTGCACAGTGGTTAAAGCAATCAACGGCTAACCAAAAGATCAGTGGTTTGAAACCACCAGCAGCTTGTGAGAGAAAGATGTGGCAGTCTGATTCCATAGAGATTTACAGCCTTGGAAATCCCTGGGGTTGCTGTGAGTTAGAATGGACTCGGTGGCAGTGGCTTTGGTTTTTGGTTTATTATAAATGGCATTGCTTTCCTGGTTTCCTTTTGGTTTATTATAAATGGTCTTTCTAGATTTCCTTTTCGTAGTTGTCTTTATTGGTGTATAGGAATCCAACTAATTTTTGTATGTTTATCTTGTATCTGGCTACTCTGCTGAATCTTTCCATTAGTTCCATTAGTTTTCTTGTGGAGTCCTTTAGGTTTTGTATGTATAGTATCATCTCATCCACAAATAGGATTAGTTTTACATCTTCCTTATCAATTTGGATGCCCTTTAGTTCTTTTTCTTGCCTTATTGCTCTATCTAGGGCTTCCATCACAATGTTAAATAGGACTGGTGATAAAGGGCATCCCTGTCTTGTTCCTGTTCTCAGGAAGGATATTTTCATCCTTTCTCCATTAAGAATGATGTTGGCTGTTGGTTTTGTAGAGATGCCCTTTATTATGTTGAGAAATTTCTCTTCTGCACTTATTTTATTCAGAGTTTTTATCAGGAATGGATGTTGGACTTAATTGAATGCCTTTTCTGCATTGATTGAGGTGATCATGTGATTCTTTTGTTTTGTTTTGTTTTATTTATGTGGTGGATTACTTTGATTTTCTAACTTTGAACCATCCTTGCATACCTCGTATGAATCCCACTTGGTCAGGCTGTTATTTATTTATTTTTTAATATTATGCTGAATTCTTTTGGCTAGCATTTTGTTGAGAATTTTTGCATCTGTATTCATGAGGGACATTGGTCTGTAATTTTCTTTTTTTGTGGTGTCTTTGCCTGGTTTTGGTATCAGAATTATGCTGGCTTCATAGAATGAATTTGAAAGTATCCCTTCCTTTTCTATGTTTTGAAGTAGTTTGAGTAGTACTGGTACAACCTCTTCTCTGAATGTTTGGTAGAATTCTCTAGTGAAGCTATCTGGGCCAGGACTTTTTTGTGTTGAGAGTTTTTTTTAATACCTTTTCAATCTCTTCTCTTGTTATGGGTCTGTTCAGATTTTCTACCTCAGCTTGTTTTAGTTTAGGTAGGTAGTGTTTTTCTAGAAATTTGTCCATTTCCTTTAGGTTTTCAAATTTTTTGGAGTATATTTTTTCATAGCATTCTGTTATGATCCTTTTTATTTCATTTGGGTCTGTGTAATAGCCCCCATTTCATTTTTTATTTGCATTATTTGCTTCATGTCTTGTTTTTGTTTTGTCAATTTGGCCAATTATTTTTCAATTTTGTTGAGCCTTTCAAAGAACCAGCTTTTGGTTTTGTTGATTCTTTCTATCTTTTTCTATTCTTTATTTCATTTATTTCTGCTCTAATCTTTATTATTTCCTTTCTTCTGGTGGCTGTGGGCTTCTTTTGCTGTTCTCTTTCTATTTGTTCGAGTTGTATAGCTAATGTTTTGATTTTGCTTCTCTTTTCTTTTTTGATGTGTGCATCTATTGCTATAAATTGACCTCTGAGCACTGCCTTTGCTGTGTCCCAAACGTTTGGGTATGATGTGTTTTCATTCTCGTTTGATTCTAGGAATTTTTTGATTCCATCTTTGATTTCTTCTATTACCCAGTGGTTTTTAAGCAAGACACTATTCAGTTTCCATGTATTTGATTTTTTTCCTTGCTCTTCCTAGTATTAATTTCTACTTTTATGGCATTGCTATCAGAGAAGATGCTTTGTTTTATCTCAGTGTCTTGGGTTTTGTTGACGGTTGCTTTGTGGCCTAAGATGTGATCTATTCTGTGGAACGTTCCATGTGCATTGGAAAAGAATGTGTACTTGGCAGCAGTTGGGTGGAGTGTTCTATATATGTCTGTGAGGTCATGTTGGTTGATTGTGGACTTTAGATCTTCTGCATCTTTGTTGAGTTTCTTTCTAGATGTTTTTTCCTTTACCCTGAGTGATGTGTTGAAATCTCTCACTATTATTGTGCAACTGTCAATTTCTCTTTTCAGTGCTGTTAAGAGTTTGTTTTATGTATTTTGGAGCCCTGTCATTGGGTGCATAGATATTTATTACAGTTCTTTCCTCATGGTGGATTGTCCCGTTAGTCATTATATAACCTCCTCCCTTGTCTTTTATGGTGGATTTTGTCTTAAAGTCTATTTTATATAATGTTAGTATTGCCACTCTTGCTCTTTTTTGGTTTCTGTTCGCTTGATATATTTTTTCCATCCTTTGATTTTTAATGTATTTATATCTTTGTTTCTAAGGTATGTCTTGTGTAGACAGCCTATTGATGGGTCCTGTTTTTTTCATCCATTCTGTCACTCTCTTTCCCTTCATAGGTCACTTAAGCCATTTATGTTCAGTGTGATTATTGATAGGTGTAGGTTTATTGCTGTCATTTTGTAGTGGTTTTTTTTTTTGTGTGTGTGGTGCTGACGTTTTCTTTGTTCTTCTTACTCTCCTGTGCTGAATTCCTTTTGTTTGTGGATTTTCTTTTTATTTCTTTCATTTTTGTAGATTTTTTGTTTACTGAGACTTTATGTTTTTCTTCTGTATTTTGATGAGTAGATTTGTCATCTTTCCTTGTGGTTACCTTGAAATTTACCCCATCTTCCTAAGTTTGAACTAGTCTTTTATTACTTGATATCACCTTGATTTCCTCTCCATTTGAAAGTCCTATACCTACACCTGGTTCCCTGTTGTAAATCTTTTAGTTTTGTGTTATCCTTAGGAGTTCCTTACCTAGATTGGTATCTGGCTGATGCTGTCCTATGTACTAGATTCAGGTTAATGTCTGATGTTGTTTGTTGTCTAACCAAAGGACTTCCTTTAATAATTCTAGTAAATTTGGTTTGGTTTTGACATATTCCTTTCATTTCTGTTTATCTGGAAATGTCCTAATTTCACCACCATATTTGAGTGAGAATTTTGTAGGATGTATTATTCTTGGTTGGCAATTTTTTCCTTTCAAGGTTTTGTATATGTCATCCCATTGCCTTCCTGTGTGAGCTTAGTCTTATTTTTCCCCTTTTGTATGTGACTTTTTGTTTTTTCAAGCTGCTGTCAGGATTCTTTCTTCATCTTTTGTTTTAGTGAGTGTGATTGTGATATGTCTTGGTGACTTTCTTTTAGGGTCTATCCTATATGGGGTTCATTGAGCTTCTTGAATAGTCAGCTTTTCATCTTTCATGGTATTAGGGAAGTTTTCTGTCAGCAAATCTTCAATGATCCTCTGTATGTTTTCCACTTTCTCCACCTGTTCTGGAACTCCGATTATGGGCAAATTTTTGCTCTTGATTATATCCCATATAGTTCTTAGGTATTCTTCATTCTTTTCTCTGATTTTTCCTTGAACAAAGTGGTATCCAATGATTTGTCTTCAATTTCACTGATCCTGTCTTCCATTGTTTAAATTTGCTCCTAAATCCTTCTATTGCACTGTCCATTTTTGAAGTCTTGTTGTTTATCTTTTGGATTTCTAGTTGCTGTTTTTGTATGATTTCTAATTATTTATTTTGACATTTTGTTCTTGCATTATTTTCCTTAATTCTTCCATTGCTTTCTCTGTGTTTTCCCTTACTTTGTTTGTATTTTCCATGATTTTGTCTATTTTTCCTTAGTTTTGTCTGTGTTTACCTTCATCTCTTTCCTAATCTCTTGGAGAGCCCTGAATATTAGACATTTTAATTCCCTATCAGGTAGTTCCAGTGACTTTTTCTTCTACCAGAAGGTCATCTGGTGTTTTATTTTGGTTGCTTACTGGAGCCATCCTGTCCTGTTTTTTTAATATGTTTTATATTGTCTGCTGTCTCCAGGATATTCAGAAATTATTTTCTTCATTTATTGATTGCAGGTTTTTGTGTTTTTTGTTTTTTGTTCCGTCTTGCTTTTTTTGTTTTATTTGGTTATGTCTGGGCCAGTGGGCTGGGATGTTGTGTTGCTTCATTGTCTGTGGGTACAATACTTCTCACCACTTTGTCCAGGTGGGCAGCACCAGTTGCTCAACTATGGTGCAGCAGGGCAGGTCCAGAGGAGAGGAAAGAGGATAGGCTGTTTGTGGCACAAACTGGGGCCATTGGGCAGGGCCGGGGGACAGCATGGGGTGGGGTCCAGGGGTCTGATAGTCTGTGCTAGTGCCCTTCGAGGGTGCCCCACTTGGCACACAGTGCAGACAGGCAAGACGGAAGGAAGAGGATGTGATATGCACAGCTAAGTGGGAGAGAGAAACAAAAGCAAAAAAGTGAAGAAAAAAGTAAATAAAATGGTGATACAGTAGGTGTCAGTGGGTGGGGGTGAGGCAGACCTGGGGGGACTGTGTGCTGGTGGCTCTCTAGCCTAGTGGTGTGGCATGGGCCACTAAGAAGGGGCAGGGGTGCTGCACACAGCCAGGTGAATGGGAGAAAGAAAAGGAAGAAAGAGAGAGAGAGAAGAAACAAACAAACAAGCAAAAATACGGTACTGAGGGAGCTGGCTGGTGGGGGTGGCACAGAACCAGAGAGGCCATGTGCTGGTGGCTGTCTAGCCAAGTGGCACTGCATGGCCTTTTGTGAAGGGGCGAGTACAATGCATGGTTCTAGGTGGGTGGGAGAAAGGAAAGGAAGGAAAGGAGAGAGAGAGGGAAAAAAAGAACAAAAAAAACCAACAACAAATACATACATATATATGTGGCAGTCTCAGTTATTTAGTGCTGCTATAACAGAAATATCACAAATGGATGGCTTTAACAAAAAGAAATTTATTCTCTCACAGTCTAGGAGGCTAGAAGCCCAAATTGAAGACGTCAGCTCCAGGGAAAGGCTTTCTCTCTCTGTTGGCTCTTGGTCATTTTGTCATCAATTTTTCCTGGTTAAGGAGCTTCTCAGACAGGAACCCCAGGTCCAAAGGACAAGCTATGGTCCTGGTGCTTCTTTCTTGGTGGTATAAGGTTCCCCTGTCTCTCTGCTTGCTTCTCTGTTTTATATCTCAAAATAGATTGACTTAAAACACAGCCTAATCTTGTAGATTGAGTCCTGCCTCATTAACATAATTTCATCTAGTCCTGCCTCATTAACATCATAGAGGTAGGACTTACAACACATAGAGAAATAACATCAGATGACAAAATGGTGGACAATCACACAATACTGGGAATCATGGCCTAGCCAAATTAACAAACATTTTTGGGGTACTCTATTCAATCCATAACAATGGCATTGGGGGAACTAGATGCTGGGGTGTGCGGACCCAGGGCAGCAGTGAGCTGGTGTCTTTCCAGCTAAGCACTGGAAATCAGTGGAGGCAGCATACAGGGTAGAAGGGTGAGGGGTGGGAAAGCATGTATCCCTGGTTACCGGATGCTCTGTCTCCTGTTGGGAGCTCTGTGAAGTTGCCTTCCCAAACTCCCCGCCCGGGGTCCTTGGTCATTGTGGTCCAAGACAGCAATTAGTGCCATGTTAGCTGGCAGGGTACTTCTACTCTGTAGCTCTCCTCGTTCTCTGTTTTCTGTCAGTTTCTTATTCTATTTGGTGTTTGATTGAGTTCTTTGTCCCTTCATTTGATGCTTAAGGTTCCAGGGCTGATGTTTGTATCTGTTTTATTTATTTTTTTGGGTCTTTGCTGCAGAGGGACAGCACGGTGCTTCTGTCTTTAGCACCATGTTGGCTCCACCTCCCAATCAATTTCTTACAAGAAAGTCAGTCTGAAGGGAAATAGAAAGTAAAATACATTTATGTAATTTTTATTATATAAATATTCATTTATTTCCTCACGGAATTGTTCAATTTCCTTACGCAGAGATATGTAAATATTCTGATAAAATATAAATGCAATGTTCTGATAAGCACTCTTTGTTGTTTTCTTGGAAGATGAATTTAGAAACACACTCATTGTTGCAAAACAGAAACATTTTGCAAAATAAATAAATATTGAATTTTTCGTCCTTTTAATGTGCCTAATACCTCATTTATTAGAGTATATAGAGTAACGACAAGCACTGTGCCCTTGCAACAGACAGTAAAAAATGAAATCATATGATACATAAATTAAAACTTTTATGTTAAATATTAATATTTCCAGTTTATTTTTGACGTTTACCATGTTGGTATTATATTATTACCCATGTTAGCATTATAGTAAATGTATGCTAGATTGTGTCTCTGTGTATGCCAAATATATTTTAAAGTTAAGGTTATAAATATTATTGTTTACAAAAGTTAGGACATAATTGTGTATGTGAATACTATACAGTTAAAAAGTAACTTGATTGCAACAATCAACTTATTCAAGTTCCCTCGCATTTGCACATCATCTAGGGGGGAGTTCCCATTGGTTGTTTACCAGGATGTGCACAAGAACATACCCTTGTATCATGACAAAAAGCATTGCTGACCCTCCTGGCTGAAGTTGCTGGGTCAGCAGACATGGATGTACAAGACAGTTCTCTCAAAATGGATCAGAGACTTGTTATCTATTAATATAATCCTTCCTCACCCAGTAACCACTCATGTTGGATCCAGTTGCATATCCAGTTGCAAATGTAGCAAGAGTAAGACTTGACAGCCCACCCCCACCTCTTATTTATTAGAAAGAAATAGTATATTCCCGAGACATCCACTGAGGTAAGGAGTTTCAAGTACACGGGAGGGGACCATAGGAGACAGATGTCAGTGAAGGTATTCAAGTGGTAGGGGCCTCATAGCTTAAACAACTTTGCGTGTGGGTGCCCTCGTGACCCTCCATGAACTTTATTTCCAGCCAGCACATTCTCACACTGTAGCTGGTATCAATTTCATTTAGTGCCCTGCCAGTTCCCTTCCATTGCAGTGCTCACTTTTCCTTGTGTCTTGTCTGCTTGGCATCTGTGGGTCTTTGCTTTGGACAACTGGTACCCCTGTTTTGTTGATGCCCTAAGCACATACTTACCTTGATTATTGGTGTATGTTTTGCTTTATATATTCTCAACAACAACAACAAAATAAATATTTTTTAAAAGACCTCGTAATTCTTCCAAATCTTGATTTTGAAATCATCTGCTTCTATGCTGTTTATTTCAAATGCATTTTGACTCTAAAGAATCTGAAATCTCTCTACAGAAAGTCATCCTAAAGGCATCACGCCTCCCTCTTTAGTTTTGTCTCCTTCCTCTCCTTTCCCCACACACATACATCTTTTAGCTCTGATCATTCATTTGTTCATTCATTCTGTTCCAGGAAATGGGCCAGGCACTTAGGGTACAAAGTGACCTTGCCATCCAGGGGAGGAGACACAATGAAAACATAATCACACAAATAAATATCAAATTTCCCTGTCAGCTTTTAAACTGGAATTGCTGGCTGTGAGGACAATGTAATCTTTCCCATTAGTCGAGAGCGTGCCTGAGAATGAAGCCAACACAGAGCACAGCACACACAGAGAGAGAGAGGTCCTGTGACATTGTTAGAGCTTCTGGAGTCGGTTGTGCCTACACTTGCTGCCACCTTTGGACTTACTAGTTATATGACCCACTGTTGTTGTGTGCCATCAAGTTGATTCTGACTCATAGTGACCCTTTATGACAGAGTAGAACTGCTCCATACGGTTTCCTTGGCTGTAATCTTTTTTCTTTCCTTCTGTTTTTCTTTTTATTGTGCTATAGGTGAAAGTCTACAGCTCAAGTTAACCTCTCATTCAAAAATTTATACACGTATTGTTTTGTGACATTGGTTGCAATCTCCATAATGTGACAGCATGCTCCCCCTTTCCACCCCGGGTTCCCTGTGTCCATTCATCCAATTCCTGTCCCTTCCTGCCTTCTTGTCCTGGTTTTGGACAGGAGCTGCCCATTTGGTCTCATTTTTTTTTTTTTTTAATTGTACTTCAGGTGAAGGCTTACAGAACAAATAGTTTCTCATGAAACGGTAGTACACATATTGTTTTATGACATTGGTTAACAACCCCACAACATGTTAACCCTCTCCCTTCTCGATTTTTTTTTTTTTTTGGTGAAAATATACATAGCCAAAAACCATTTCAAGAATTTCTACATGCACAGTTCAGTGACATCAACTACGCTCTTCCAATTGTGCTGCTATTCTTACTTTAGATGAAGCCTTAAACAGAACAAAATTTAACAGTTAGTATACATGTTGCTCTATGACAATGGTTAACAACCTCACAACACATCAACACTATCCTTACTCAACCTTGGGTTCCCTATCACCAGCTTTCCTGTCCCCTTCTGCCTTCTGGTCCTTGTCCCTGGACTGCTGTACCTCATTAGTCCCGTTTGGTTTCATGGGGCTGTCCACTCCCCGGCTGAATGGTGAACCTTGGAAATAACTTCACCACTGAGCTAAAAGGGCGTCTGGGGGCCATACTCTCGGGGTTTCTCCAGTCTCCTTTAGGCCAGTAAATCTGGTCTTTTTTTTGTGAGTTAGAGTTTTGTTCTGCATCTTTCTCCAGCTCTGTCCAGAACCCTCTGTTGTGATCCTGGTCAGAGCAGTTAGTGGTGGTAGCTGGGCACCATCTAGCTGTACTGGACTCAGTCTGGTGGAGGCCTTGGCAGCTGTGGTCCATTTGGTCTCATATTTTTGATTGAACTAAGAAGCACATTCCTCACATGTGTTATTTTTTGTTTTATGGGGTTGTTTGAAAAGTGGGCTTCAGGAATGTTTTCATTTCTGGGTTAGCAGCGCATTAGGGGAACAGATCTCCAGGTCTTTTCTACAGTGGAGCTGCTGGGTAGGTTCAAATCGAAGACCTTTTGGTTAGCAGCTGAGCCTTAACCATTGTGCACCAGGGCTTCTTATATGACCCACTAAATGTCCATTTTTAACTTAAAATCACAACTCTTGTGAATTCTACAAAATAGAATGTATAGTGCTATAAGGGCACTTTTAGAGGGATATTACTTAGTTAGGCAACACAAGAAAGACAGCTCTGAGGGAGTAAAAACTGAGTCAAGATCAGAAGGATGTGTATTAAGTAGACAAAGAATGGGGGAGCTGAGATCCTAGGCATAGGAAACAGTATGTGCAAAGCCCTTGTGGTGGGAGGGAACATGTGGAGTATAAGCAACTGAAAGTTAGTGTGCCTGGAGCCAATGACCTTGAAGCCAGGTCGAGGGTTTTATCTTTACCTAAAGACAATAAACCAAAAAACCAAACTCACTGCCATTGAGTCGATTCCGACTCACAGCGACCTATAGGACAGACTAGAACTGTCCCATAGAGTTTCCAAGGAGCGGCTGGTGGATTTGAACTGCCAATCTTTTGCTTAGCAGCCAAGCTCTTAGCCACTGTGCCACCAGGGCTCCAATAGGAAACTATTAATGATATTAAGAGTTAGGAAGAGAAAGGCTGATAAAATCATCAGATTTGAATTTTTGAAGACTATTCTGGCTGCAGTGTGGAGAATGGATTGGAAAGGGCAGGAATAGATTTAGTATACTAATTAGAAGGCAGTGATTCAGGTGAAAGTTGATTGTAGCCCAAACTGGGGCAGTGGTGGTAGAGGAGATGGGGAGAGATGGAGGAGACATGAAACGTATTTAGAAGTTAAAATTAATGGGATTTGGTGATGGATTGGTTACAAGGCTAAGGAAAAGAAAGAGACAGCCAGGGTGACTTCTAGATTTCTGGCTTGACCAACTGGATGGATGGAGATGTCATTCAATGAGACAGAGCACATGAAGCTCACAACGGGACCAGCCATACCAAAAAACAAAACAAACCCACTGCTGTCAAGTCGATTCCGACTCAATGCAAAGTAGAACTGCTCCCATAGGTTTTCCAAGGCTGTAATCTTTATGGAAAGGAACCTACAATGGTTAAAGCAATTGACTGCTAACCAAAAGGCTGGTGGTTTCAAACCACCAGCCGTTCTCTGGGAGAAAGTTGTGGCAGTCGACTTCTTAGAGATTTACAGCCTCAGAAACCCTATGGGGGTTGTTGGGTTTTTAATCTTTATGGAAGCAAACAACCACATCTTTCTTCCGTGGAGTGGCTGGTGGATTCAAACCACCAACCTTCCAGTTAGCAGCCAAGCACTTAACCACTGTGCATCCAGGGTTCCTTAGCCATACCAAACTCCTTGCCATTTCTGCAATACACAGTGCTATTTTTATCCCTCAGTGCTTTTTAACATGCTCTCCTCAGCACCTGGAACTCTGTATTCTCCCTTCCCTTGCTTCAAATCCAGGACAAGTATTATCTTGTTCTCTGACCCACAAGTCTTAAATAGAAGTCCCTTCTCTGTGCTCCAAAAACATATAGTACTTCTGTCATAGACACTAGAACTGATGCTTTACTTACTCATATGAACGCCACAAAAATTTATTGAGGGTCAATTAATTACTAGGCAGTAGAGCCACTGATTTGTGCCT
This sequence comes from Dugong dugon, assembly GCA_030035585.1. Classification (NCBI taxonomy): domain Eukaryota; kingdom Metazoa; phylum Chordata; class Mammalia; order Sirenia; family Dugongidae; genus Dugong; species Dugong dugon. The sequence continues at coordinate 118,932,615 of CM057461.1, read as the reverse complement.
TCTATATGAAGAAGTTGCATTGTATTTAAAAGCATATACCCAGTGCCTAGCACAATGCCTAGTGCATAGTGCATTCTCAATAGATATCAAATGAATGAAGGAATGAGGTGTTGACTCTGATGCCATGCTTGCTGGCTAGATGTAATTTATTGTAAAATAGAAACTTCTAGGAGGTGCCTCTGTTTTTCTCTCTACAGAGCCTAGCTCAATGTCATGTACAATTCGTTGACCACTATAGGGATGAGAGGAATCAATTAAAATACCAGTGGTAGATGCTTCTAAAAAGGCAGTAAAAAACTGCAAAACCCAACACCAAAGAGCCCCTAACACACACCAGACTCTCTCAAGTTACTGAGCTTACAGTGGTTTTCATCCTTTTGATCAGACCCACTCTTCTCTATGTCCCAATACAGCAATTCCAGCAAATCTTATATTATCAATATGCAAGGCACATGATTCTTAAAAAAAAAAAAAAAAAAGCCAAAGAAACATAATACTTAATTTCCCTCATGCTCTTCTTTGATACATTGTAAAGATTTTCTTCTGAAAAAAAAAAACAAAGCAAATGAACAGACAAACCATGAAAAACTAAATCAGAACCTTAATAATTATTTGCAAACCTGCATTCTTCCTTTTTGTTACTTTTCCAAACATACAAGATCTTTTCTTAATGCAGCTATTAATATTTTGCTTTAAGGCACAGCAACATTGTGAAAATGCTTGTGGCACATGCTTATACTAGGCCATCAAACCTAGTAAACAAAATACTTTTTTTGGAATATATTTTCTTCACTATCCATTGTCCCTTCCAATTAAGAAATCCTGCAGTCTGTCTATACTTAACTCTGTACATTTACATTTCAGAAGATAAACCCCTCAGCCTTCCATTACTTAATGGTAATGATTTCAACAGCCTGTGGGTGAAATGCCTCAAATTCCCTGGGGAAACTGTGATCTATAGCTTCATAAGACTGTCCATTAACATGCTAATAATTTCATCAAGGGTCAAATATCTACTGTGTGGATGATTTACTTAAAAACAAACAAACCTTATTCATTCATTCATTCTTTCACTCATTTATTCATTTATTTGTTCATTCTACAATGGTTATAGATTGCTGACTGCCAAGCCCTGCACAAGGCAACAGCAATATGTGTAATATTTAGGCATTCAGACAAGGGAGTCAGACTGCTTGAATCTGAACTCTGTGTGCTGGTGTGAGTTTTTTCATGTCTCAGTTTCCTCATCTGTAGAATAGAGGTGATAATAATACCTGTTCTTTGAGAGTTTGGAGTGCAAGAAATAATATAATGCATATAGAGTGCTTAGCATGATGACCTACACCCAATAAGCGTTTGGTATATGTTAGATAATGGAGCCCTGGTGGCGCAGTGGTTAAGAGCTAGGCTGCTAACCAAAAGGTCAGCAGTTCGAATCCACTAGCCACTCCTTGGAAACTCTGTGGGGCAGTTCTACTCTGTCTTATAGGGTTGTTATGAGTCAGAATCAACTTGACACCAACGGGTTTGGTTACATGTCAGATGAAGTCCCTGGATGGTGCAAGTTGTTAGTGCACTTGGCTGCTAACCAAAAGGTTGGAGGTTCAAGTCCACCCCAAGGTGCCTCAGAAGAAAGACCTGGCAATCTATTTCCAAAATATCAGCCATTGAAAACCCAGTTTTCACTACCACTATATTATCTGCTTCTGAGGGCCACCCTGTTTCAAATTCAATACTCAAATTTAATAGCTGAAAATTAAATTTTATTTTTAAAAATTCCTTGAATAGCAGAAATTTTATCCTCTTTGTCTCCCAGTAAATGCCAGATCCTTCTTATTATGAGGTCACTTTTAAAGACTGGAATTTTATGATTGGAAGTATGGCAATTTTTTGTCTCTTACATTGTTAGAGAACAAGGACAGGATAGAGTAGTACATGGGGAGAAAAAGACTCTAAACCAAGTAATCCATGTAAGCAAATTGGAACCAAACTCTTTCCTTCTCCGTCTTCACGTAGAATCTTTCCCTCTTTGCTTTTAGCAAATAGTTGCTACGCCACTCACAGTTTCTTAAAAATGCAGAATGGAGAGAAAAATATATTACCTGTCTCCAGGAGATGGTCTACACTACAGTCGAAATATGCTCATGGAAAACTTCAGTCAATAAAGGCATGTATTTAATTCCCATGAATCTCTTCAGTCAAACACTCTCTGCTAAATTTCTGTGTCAGAAACTAAGCATAAAATCCTTCACTCTCTGTTCTTGCCTTTTATTCTTAATGTATCCTCTTCTCTACCCAGGAAAAAAGCAAAAGGAAAATACAATTGAGAAAATAAAGAGACTCACTATTAGAAAGAAGAAAGTGAATCACCACAGTGAAGGAAGAAGCCTAGAGCCAGAGGGATTTTTTATTTCAAATTGCAACAGGGCCTGTCGGTCCAAATAAATAAAATCACATAAGAGCCATTTTGCTCAAGTCTCTTCCAAGGGGAAAGTGCCAACAGGATTTAGGCCTTAAACAAATAAGCTTGAATTCTAATGCATGATCATAAAAAACTAATGTAAAACATTTATAAACTTCTCCTCCCCAGGTAATATTACTCAGTTCGCCTTAGAATCCCTAATGAAAGCTGACTGTTGTACTACAGACTAAGATCTGTTAAACAGTCTTAGATACCAAATGCATGAGTCAGTTAAAGGGCCTCGTGTCCCCACTTCCCACAGAGTATAAAGTCTGATTGCTAGAGCCTGTTCTCTGGGACTGTGATTTCCATGCACCTGTTGTTCACAGTAGAGAAAAAGACTCATTAATGTATCACCCCATGAAGGGAGAAGCTGAAAAAAACATTCTTTGCTGCTAAGAAATTCTGTGCCACAAACGGATGAGGAGTTTTAAAAAGAAAAACGGGTACAGAACACATAGCAAGACCTGGTCCCCTCTGGCTTGTATTTCACCCAAAAACAACTTAGAACTTAACCGATGGAGTTAAAGGAAGGCAGAAGGACTGTGGCATGAATGAAGAAGTTTTTATCCAAAGTACTGTGCACTTGAGGGAGTCCCTAAGTGGCACAAATGGTGGAGTGCAGGGCTGCTAACCAAGAGGCTGGCAGTTCAAACCCACTCAGAGGTGCCTTGGAAGAAAGGCCTGGCAATCTGCTTCCCAAAGTTCACAATCATGAAAACCCTATGAAGCACAGTTCTCCTCTCAAACACATGAGATGTTTGCTGGGCTTGAGGGTGCCACAGACAGATGTTCAAGCTCCCAAATCGCCCTTCATATGTCCCAGAGCCCACCATGAGAGAAGATTCATGCATTTGAATCTCAATTCTCTAGTTTTTTGCTTTTGATCTCTACTTTTCTTTATGGGGAAGAAGTTAGACATGGGTTCATAGCTAACAATTATTTTCAAATATGGTATTTTATTGTAAGACTCTAAGGGGATCAAACAGGCAACAATCAAATTGTGATAGGGGAGGGGAAACAATATCTGGAGCCAAATCAAAAATAAAACCAAACCAGTTGCCATCAAGTGGATTCTAACTCATGGTGACCCCATGTATGTCAAAGTAGAACTGTGCTCCATAGAGTTTGTAATCATTGATTTTTTGGAAGTAGATTGCCAGGCATTTTTCTGAGGTGCCTCTGGGTGCACTCGAACCACCAACCTTTCTGTTAGCGAATGCATTAAACATTTGCACCCTGGGATATCAGAGCTAAATTGGGGTGTCATAAACTGACAAGGCTCATCCCAACAATGCTGGATATGTGAAAGGGGGGGATACTGATGTGGGGGGAAAAAAGATGGTCAAGGACACAGTCACTCCCATCACAATCTTTAAAGAGCCTGTGCTGTGCTTAGCTGGAGGATGGGTAGGGTAGAAATTGGGTGGAAATTCCATACACCTGCAAGTCCTCATTGGCTTTCTGACTTCCTCCTTTTCAAGCCACCTGTCTTAGTTTCCTAGGACTGCTGTAACAAAGCACCACAGAGTGGGTGGCTCAGAACAACAGGAATGCATTGTCTCACCATTCTGGAGGCTACTAGTCTGACTTCAGGATGTAGGAAGGGCCACGTTCTCTCAGAAGGCTCTAGGGGAAGATGTTTTCTCATCTCTTCCAGCTTCTAGTAACCCCAGGCATTCCTTGGCTTGCAGCTGCAGTGTAACTTCATAGTCATATGGCTGTCTTCCCTCCATCTGTCTCTCTGGGTCTCTTCTCTGTTCTATAGGGTCTCTATGAGTCGGAATCGACTCGATGGCAACAGGTTACTCTGGTATGTCCTCATGTCAACTTAACTGATAACATCTTCAAAGACTCTATTTCCAAACAAGGTCATTTTCTAAGTACCAGGGATTAGCACTTCATCTTTTTGGGGAACACAATTCACTCCATAACATCCAAATGGTAGGTCCTAGAGAAGCAAGAAGAATATGGTTAAACATGCAATCACAGTTGGACAGCCAATAATTTGCAACTCTTTAAACCATTAGTCTTTAAATGATTTATTAACTTAAAGGAAACAATGTGCTATATGGGGGGAAGCTGCAAGGGAAGATAGGTGGGGAGCCCTCGGTTTCTTTTATTTTCCTGAGAAATGTAGCTCTGGCTACAATCATGTGCGCCCCTCTCAGTAAAACAAAAATACACTTTCACATCCATTGTTATCAAAGCCTGCCCAGGTCTCCCACACTTCCTGACCCAGACTGTACCTCTTGTCCATATACTCCTTCCGACCATACAGATAGAGTGCTGTCTGTGAAACGGGTTCTTGCAAAATACGTATACGTATTTATTCTTTTTTATTCCATGTCCAATAACTCTTACTGTCCCTTCTAGATCAGGTGCTTGGAGAGATGCTCAGCAATCTCACCCCTCTGGTTGAACATCTGGCTATGGATTCTCAGAGGCCCCTGCCCTTTCCCTGTTCTCTTCTATATTTTGACCGAACTCTCTGCTCAAGAATGTTCACTCTACATGCTTCTACTCTCTTCAGATTTTGAGTTGTCGTGGGAGCAAAAATCCCACAAAACCAGCAAATACTCTAATAAATCAGGGCTTAGGCGGGAGAGGCTCCTGACAGAGTTCAGAAAAGCCAGTTGAGAAGATTTGTGCCCCAACAATTTACAAAAAGCCTGGTATATAGTAAATCTTCACTAAATGATTGTTGAATGAAAATACATTAATGGCTGAGCCACAGTGGCAGAGAATATGGATAATAAACTGTCCCCTATCTGCGGGTAAAATAGAAGCTACACTCATTTATAATTCGGCTTTATGTTGATCTCTTGGTTCAACAATTACAGCTGATATTGAAGTGAATATTATTTTTAAATATGATACTAAAGAGTGGCACTGAATTAGAAAAAAAGAGACTTTATGTATCTTCTAATTTCCATTGGTTTGACCTTGGAAAAACTCATGTGATTTCTCTCAGTAGAGAATAACGCCCAGGTTTAAACCCAATGCCAGCTACAAATTCCTCATATCAGCATGCTCCTCTTGCCACTGACATAGGAAACTTGGGGAGAGGACAGCTTTAAACTTAGGCTGATGTTAGATGAACGTATAAACCAGCAGCCACTTCTATTGTCAGATACCCCTTAGGTGATCCCTTGGCTTTCCTATTGCCTCACCAGCTCTCTGCTCACGCCAAAGTATAGATCACTGGGAATGGGCTTCATGATTGGTTTCTCTTAAATGAAACTCAACGCCCCTGCTGTGTAAACATGTGCAGTGCCTGACAAAAATGTTTATGAGGTAGCAAATACACACCACAGGACACCCCACAGTTGCTTTTGGATGGAGTGAAACTTGGGTTAAATGTAACATGAGATACCTTTATAAGCTGACATAAGCTATTAACCAAAACTCTCTCAGCTGCATGTCTAAAGAACAATGATAACTGATGTTCATAATTATAACCCAGAGAGACTACAAAGTCCTGAATTGTCTTCTGACTCTTTAAGCAAGAATAGTGTGAAGTACAGTTTTAGTTTATCTGTTTAATATATATGAATTCTTTGAAAAATTATATTCAAAGAATATATATAACAACATTTTATTAATGATAATATCTGACTAACTAGAATACACAACTAAAATTTTGCATAAGAATCGACTGAACCCTGACTCTTCATGTGGGAAGGGCAGGTGAAACTTACGGAACTCCCTACATTTATTCCTGGTGGTGGAGAAATTTAATCACAATTACATAAGTCTCTTAAGGAGGAAAGCAACTGTGGTGGTGCAGTGGTTAAGCATTTGGCTGCTAAGCTAAAAGTTGGCAGTTTGAATCTGTGGGAGAAAGATCTGGAAGTCTGCTTCTGTAAAGATTACAGCCCTGGAAGTCCTACAGGGCAGTTCTACTCTGTCCTCTATGTCTCTATGAGTCGGAATCTACTCAAAGGCAACGGTCGTGTTTTGGTTTTGGTTTAGTTTGGTTTTTGGTATCAAGAGGTGTATAGGGAAGAAACAAGTTATTAAGACTGGACATTTTTATAACTTTACCAGGCACTTTTCCCAGTTCTTCTTTGATAATGACTTTAAACACAGCTGAAATAGTACAGAGTTGGCTATTCTACTAGTTTATCTACCTCAGATGCCTTCCTGGACTTCCCTGCTCAGGGCTCCATCTCCTCATTTCCTAATCTGAAGGTTAGCTTTCAATCCATACAACCTGGCTCAAAAAGAGTTGGGCCAGGCAGATTGTCTATCTGGGGATTTCTTGAATTAACAAATAGTGAAAAAATCAGACACTGAACAGTGAGAAATGGAATTGTAGGCAATGATTTAAAGCAACTGGGAAGTTGGCTGGGAAGTCATGATGGACCATATTCAAGTGAAGTTATGAGGGAGTGGAAATTATGAGCAAGCAGACACTCTTGTGGTGAGATCATAAATTTATTTAAACTACAGTTCTACAGTGCAGAGAAAATATTGCTTCTTTATTTTACTTATAACTGCTTTCATCTTTTTCATGAGCTCTCACCCACTTGGTGACAAAAGGAAGAAAACAAAACATCTTAGTCCAATTCTTAGTTTGAGGCAATAATTTTGACATTCCTTTAAGTATTGCTTGGTCTTTTAGATTTTTATTTCTTCCCCTTCTCTAGTTTAATATGACGCCTTGTCTGTGGGGCAAGTGGGGCTTCTGTGACCTATGGCTTTGAGGTTTCGGAAAGAGGCCTAAAAGCTACATGATAGCCTTAGGCTCCTTTATTCTCCACAACCATGAACACTTGGTCGCTGCTGACCCTGCTGGGACTCATGGCTGCAACTGGAAGTTGATGTCCTTGTGATCTGGTCTCTTCCAGCTTGGACAGTGGCTGGTGGTCCTCTTTGGCTAACTAGACTTCACATTAGCCCTTGATGAGGCTAACAAATCCTCCCAAAGAGCTGTGACTCCATTCATCTGCCATAGCATCAAATCACCCTTGCTAAGAAGAAGAAAATTTCCTCTATGTTGAGTCCACAACACTGGGACATCAAAGGCAGCCCAGAAAAACTAATCAGGAAGTTTGTCTCCTCTACCGCATCATGTCACCAGGTTTACTGTGATGAGGCTGTCCCAGAGAACAAGGGTAACATGGGTAGCGATTGCCTTCCAGAGTCCCAGGGATGGAGTAGAGCAAATTTCTCTTGCCATTTAAGTACCCCACACTACATGGATTTTTATAAAATCTGCCCACTGCCCGTAAAGTTTGGCCTTAAGTTGGTGGTAGAAGGTGAGAGGAAGAGAAAAATAGATGTCCGATGTCTACTTTCCTCCACCTTTCCTCTCTCTTCTTTCTCCCACACTCCTTCAGGCTAGAAAGAGTGGGCTTTCCCTTCACTTCACCAGCATTTTCATCCTTCCCTCATCACTAACCAAGTCTTATGACCTAATCATATTAGATGGAAAGAGTATCTTCTCTACACCCTTGGAGAAATCTATGATCTGACTCATCCAAGTTAGTTCCTGAAATTCTAAACGGATTTAGAAAATCCTCTCTCTTAATCCTAGCCTGGTTTTCAAAGCTATTATCTTCTCATGGGACAAGGGATTTCATGGCTTAGTTTCAAAGTGGAAATCTGTAAAGAATATGTTTAAGAGTTACTATTTACAAAATTGTATCCTTATACAAAATAAAAGATACTTATAATGGGTGAGGGGGCTGATCAGAAGAGACGGAACTAAGATGTAGACACACAGAATTTAGTTACGTCAGTTAATGGTGAAGCACTAGAATGAAAACACACAAACATCTCTTTAAAAAAATTCGGTTATAGAAGTCTCCTCCAGTACTATCTCCCTGAGGCCTCCTTTCGTTTGTTTAGCTTTTCCTGAGTTCCCATGCTTGTGTTGTTGTTGTTAGGTGCTGTCAAATCAGTTCCGTCTCATAGCAACCTTAAGTACAACAGAACGAACTACTGGTCCTGCACCATCCTCACAATCATTGCTGTGTTTGAGCCATTATTGCAGCCACTGTGTCAATCCATCTTGTCTTCTGCGTAATTTCTGCATTCTGATGTATTATCTTTCTTCAGAATGGTCACAAATATAGATCCCTTCCAGTCATTTGGCCAGGTAGCTGTCTTCCAAATTTCTTAAGTCAAATGAGCACTTCCAGCGTTGCATCCATTTGTTGAAATATCTCAGTTCGTATTCTGTCAATTCCTGGAGCCTTGTTTTTTCCCAATGCCTTCAGTGCAGCTTTGACTTCTCCCTTTAATATCATTGGTTCTTGTTCATATGCTACCTCCTGAAATAGTTTTAATGTCAACCAATTCTTTTGGTACAGTGACTGTGTATTCTTTCCATCTTCTTTTGGTGTTTCCTGCGTTGTTCAGTATTTTCCCCATAGAATCCTTCAATATTGCAACTTGAGGCTTGAATTTTTCCTTCAGTTCTTTCAGCTTGAGAAATGCCGAGAAATCTTTAACTACTTGATTTAACTTGAGTGCATTTAGGTTCTGTAAAGCCAAAATATTTCAACTAACATAAACATTAAGGCTTTCATATTCCACAAGGTATGTGCTGTGCACATGAGAGTTGCCGAGTCTTACTTCATGTGTCTTATAAAAGTCATTCTGCTCCAGCCCTCTCACCAGATCTGAGTCCCCCCCCACACAGATCACCACCACATGGCCCTAGTTGGCCGGCCTGATAGCTGGCTATCTTTATCCTCTGTTATCCTGCAATCATTGTCCCTTTAATTTCCTTAAACTCCACCTTCACCACATCCTCTCCTATCTAGTCTTACACACTGAACTTCTTATTCCTTCCTATCATAACAAGTTGGAAGTGCTTCAGTCCAGTTTTCAGGGTCAGCCCATTTAAGTTAATCCAATTTCCTTCTGTGCTTACCATGCCCCTAATCTGGGCTGCTGATATCCAAACTGCCCCATGAATAGGAACACCCATTTCTGTGCCTTTTCACATTTTTCACTTGTCCTGAAATAGGTTTCCTCCTCTCCACTGCCAATCTAAATCCAACCAATTTTTCCAAGCCCACCTCATATCCAACTTATTTCCTGTTTCTCTGAACTGTTAAATTGCTCTAGGATATTCCGCATTATTTAGAACTTAATTATTCTCCATTTGAATAGTGGATAATATCAATTTTGTTGTTAGTTACCTTTGCATCAATTCAAATCATGGCGACCTCACATGTGCAGAGTAGAACTGCGCCATAGGGTTTTTAAAGCTGTGACATTTTGTAAGCAGATCATCAGGCCTGTCTTCCAAGGTGCCTCTGGGTGGATTTGAACTGCCCACTTTTCAGCTAGTAATCAAGTGCTTAGTCATTTATGCCATCCAAGGACTCCAATAATATCAATGTTGTTGTTGTTAGGTGCCATCGAGTCAGTTCCAACTCATAGAAACCCTATGTACGACAGAACAAAACACTGCCTGGTCCTGTGCCATCCTCACAATCGTTTTTGTTTGGGCCTATCGTTGCAGCCACTGTGTCAATTCATCTCATCAAGGGCGTTCCTCTTTTTTGCTAATGTTCTACCTTATCAAGCATGATGTCCTTCTCCAGAGACTGGTCCTGGAGGTAACATGTCCAAAGTACATGAGATGAAGTCTCACCATACTCACTTCCAAGGAGCACTCTAGCTGTATTTCTTCCAAGACAGACTTGTTCATTCTTTATTGGCAGTCCATGGTATATTCAATATTCTTCACCAACACTATAATTCAAAGGCATCGATTCTTCTTTGGTCTTCTTTATTCATTGTCAAGCTTTCCCATGCATATGAGGCAATTGAAAACACCATGGCTTGGGTCAGGCGCACCTTAGTCTTCAAGGTGACATCTTTGCTTTTCAACACTTTAAAGAGGTCTTTTGCAGTACATTTGCTCGATGCAATGCGTCATGTGATTTCTTTACTGCTGCTTGCATGGGCATTGATTGTGGATCCAAGTAAAATGAAATATTTGACAACTTCTATCTTTTCTCCATGATCCCGTTGTGAGGGTTTTTGTTTTCTTTATGTTGAGGTGTAATCCATACTGAAGGCTGTAGTCTTTGATCTTCAACAGTAAGTGCTGCAAATCCTCTTCACTTTCAGCAATCAAGGTTGTGTCATCTGCATATCACAGGTTGTTAATGAGTCTTCCTCCAATCCTGATGACCCATTCTTCTTCATACAGTCCAGCTTCTCAGACTATTTGCTCAGCATACAGATTGAATTAAGTATGGTGAAAGGATACAACCTGATTTCCTGACTTTAAACCATGCAGTATCCCCTTATTCTGTGCAGATGACTGCCTCTTGGTCCATGTACCAGTTCCTCAAGAGCACAATTAAGTGTTCTGGAGTTCCCATTCTTCAAGATGTTGCCCACAATTTGTTATGATCCACACAGTCGAATGCTTTGCAGAGTCCATAAAACACAGGTAAACATCTTTCTGGGATTCTCTGCTTTTAGCCAGGATGCATCTGACATCAGCAGTAATATCCGTAGTTCCATGTCCTCTTCTGCATTGGGGTTGAATTTCTGGCAGTTCCGTGCCCATGTACTGCTGCAACTACTTTTGAATGATCTTCAGCAAAATTTTACTTGTGTGTGGTATTAATGATATTGTTCAATAATTTCCACATTCTGTTGGATCACCTTTCTTTGGAATAGATACAAATATAGATCTCTTCCAGCTGGTTGGCCACGTAGCTACCTTCCAAATTTCTTGGCAGAGACGAGTGAGCACTTCCAGCACTGCTTCTTTTTGTTGAAACATCTCAGTTGGTATTCCGTCAATTCCTGAAGCCTTGTTTTTTGCCAATGCCGTCAGTGCAGCTTGGACTTCTTTCAGTAACATCGGCTCTTGCTCATACGCTATTTCCTGAAATGGTTGAATGTCAACCAATTCTTTCTGGTACAGTGAATCTGTGTGTTCCTTTGATCTTCTTTTGATGTTTCCTGCATCATTTAATATTTTCTCTGTAGAATCCTTCAATACTGCAACTCAAGGCTTGAATTTTTTCTTCAGTTCTTTCAGCTTGAGAAATGCCAAGTGTGTTCTTCCCTTTTGGTTTTCTAGCTCAAGGTATTTGCACATTTCATTATAATATTTTGTCTTCTCAAGCCGCCCTTTGAAATCTGCTCAGCTCTTTTACTTCATCATTTCTTCCATTCATTTTAGCTACTCTACTTTCAAGAGCAAGTTTCAGAGCCTCTTCTGACATCCATTTTGGTCTTTTCTTTCTTTCCTGTCTCTTTAATGACCTCTTGCTTTCTTCATGTATAATGTCTTTAATGTCATTCCACAACTCATCTGGTCTTCAGTCATTAGTGTTCAATGCATCAACTCTATTCTTGAGAAGATCTCTAAATTCAGATGAGATATACTCAAGGTCATACTTTGGTTTTCATGGACTTGTTCTAATTTTCTTCAACTTCAACTTGAATTGCATATGAGCAATTGATGGTCTGGCCTTGTTCTGATCGATGATATGGAGCTTTTCCATCATCTCTTCCCACAGATATAGTTAATTTGATTCCTGTGTATTCCATCTTGTGAGGTCCATGTATATAGTCACCATTTATGCTGGTGAAACAAGGTATTTGCGATGAAAAAGTCATTGGTCTTGCAAAATTCTGTCAGGAGATCTCTGTCATCATTTCTATCACCAAGGCCATATTTTCCAACTACTGATCCTTCTTTGTTTCCAACTTTTACATTCCAGTCACCAGGAATTATCAATGCATCTTGATTGCATGTTTGATCAATTTCGGACTGCTGAAGTTGGTAAAAATCTTCAAGTTTCTTCATCTTTGGCTTTAGTGGTTGGTGTGTAAATTTGAATAACAGTCATATTAATTGATCTTCCTTGTAGGCGTATGGATATTAACCTATCACTGACAGCGTTGTATTTCATGATAGATCTTGAAATGTTCTTTTTGACAATGAATGGGACACCATCCCTCTTCAATTTGTCATTCCCAGCATAGTAGACTATATGACTGTCTGATTCAAAATGGCCAGTACCAGACTATTTCAGCTCACTAATGCCTACGATATTGATCTTTATGTGTTCCATTTCATTTTTGACAACTTCCAGTTTTCCTAGATTCATGCTTTGTACATTCCACGTTCTGATTACAAATGGATGTTTGCAGCTGTTTCTTCTCATTTTGAGTCGTGCCATATCAGCAAATGAGGGTTCCAAAAGCTTAACTCCATTCACATTAAGGTCAACTCTACTTTGAGGAGGCAGCTCTTTCCCAGTCATATTTTGAGTGCCTTCCAACCTGAGGAGCTCATCTTCTGGTGTTATATCAGACAACACTCCGCTAATATTCATAAGGTTTTCACTGGCTAATTTTTTCAGAAGTAGACTGCCAGGTCCTTCTTCCTAGTCTGTCTTAGTCTGGAAGTTCAGGTGAAACCTGTCCACCATGGGTGACCCTGCTGCTATTTGAAATACTGGTGGCAGAGTTTCCAGAACCACAGCAACATGCAAGCCACCACACAGTACAACAAACTGACAGTTTGATGGGTTTAATACCAGTAGTTAATATCAATTAGCGTGGGGAATAATATCAATAGGTAATATTTATTAAGCACGTTTTCTGTGCTAAGTGCTTTACAGAGATAGTTCATTTGAGCTTCACTCCATTCCTTTGAGGTGGGCGTTCTGATATGCATGTTCTGGAGATGAGGAGACTGAGCCTCTTGGGGGTTAGATAACTTTCCTAAGTTACACAGGTAGTAAGTTGGTGGAGCCAGGATCCATGCCAGGAAATAAGATTCCAAAGGTTAACTATTCAGCCACATGACATACTGCCCCCAGAGAATCGCTCCTTCTCATTTCCAGCGTCTTCATATGGTCTCCTTCCTATATAAGCAGGATCATGACTTTTGCAGCTCTCTGAGTCCCCCCGAAACAAGCACATAATAGACCCTTGAATGACACTTATTATCTCCTCATTGGTGGTTCATACCCACCCAGCAGTGTCTCAGAAGAAAGACCTAGCAATCTGCTTCCATAAAGGTTACAGTCAAGAAAACCTTGTGGAGCAGTTCTACTCTGTAACATATGGGGTTGCCATGAATGAGAATCGACTGGACAGCAATGGGGTTTGTTTTGTTTTGTTTATCCCTTCTTTATTGGTCTTTCATGTTGAATTATCATTTTTCAGACACAGAGCAACATGAGCTTTACACCCAGAGTTTCCAGAGACACTCTTGATGTTACATGCCTTGTTTCTCCCCTTCCTTTACAATGAATGACTGCTCTGCAAGCCCCTGGATGGCTAAGGTGCCAATTGCTGAAGGTAGGAGGTATCTGCATGCCCTCGTGGAGGCTTTACTTCTCTCTCTCTCTGCCCTTCTCCCAGGCTTGACTTGTGATGTCACAGGATTCTGGCACCTGACACCCTTTTGCAAAGTCAGCATTGGACGATATTCTCATATCCACCTTTCAGACACACGAACCCCAAAGGACTTTGTAAGCAGGATTTTAGCCTACAGGAATCAGTCTCTGGCCATTTTCCTTGAGGTGGGTTTTTTGAACAGTGCTTAAAGGAGAACCCAAAGATCTCTCATTGAAATTCTTGGCAGCCCTGTGATTTATTTAGAGAGAAACCAGCTGCCCCAGAGAGAGCAGAGCAATGTGTAGTTTGCTAACAGATTTTAAACATTAGCTCTTACGCCTTCAAAGGGAATTTTCCCAAGGGGAATTCTCTTCCCTCTCCTAAATGAGAAGCTACATGCATTTAAGACTGCTTTAAGATGTGGTGAAATGAGGCTTTGAGGCTGTCAATATTTGCTTTTGGTCTTTGTGGAAGATGTGTGGGAGCTTCACAAGCCTAGGCCTGGCAGGAGAAGGCTTGGCAGGGGCTGCTTTGTTGTGAGAGGACTTCAGGGTGGAAATCACTCATTTCCTCAAAAGGCCTCCTTCCTGCAAACAGTATGGCACCTCCCTTCCTCTCCAGCCAGCACTGCAGTCTCTCTCTGCCTCTCTCTCACTCTCTTCTGCTTCCTCCTCCCACCCACTGGTCCTCCTGGAGAGGAAGAAGATAATAAGGTGCATTCGAAAAGCTCTCCGCAATTCCTCAGAGCACAAGCTTCTTGTGATACCAAGGTCTGACTGCAGAAACTGGGAGCAACATGATGGCATGACAAGATCATTTAAGGATCCATTTAAAAGGCCTTTTGTTTGTCTAAATTTCTGTCTACGGCTGCCTGTTTAGGAAATCTAACAAAAGCACCATGAAATCCTGTTTGATCTCAGCCTTTATTCACTGCTAGTCCCACAGGATAGGAAAGCAGAGTTTGTTTCAAGATGGGGGGAGGGTGGCTTCTGTAATCATGACAAACATCAGACACTTCCCCTTCCAGACGTGTCAGAGGATGTTATGGGTCATGGGAGGTGCTCAGGAAAAGAAGGGGTCATTCTTTCCTGGCCTGCTTATGTCTTTAATAATCATCTATTCTTTCCTGCAGAGGACTGAGGTGAACTCTATAGGCCTAAATCACTCTGGGCAGCAGGAAAGAAGTTAGTGCTCCATATGCAGGAATTAACTCTTTTCCTGTAAGCTGAGAACTTCTTTCTAAGCCTGGCCCACTGTGCCTACTTCAGAATGGTCCCAGACCTGGGCCTTCACCAGCAGAAGAAAAAATTAAGGCAACATCTCTTGACTCCCCAACTCACTGAAGAAATGTGGATGTACCTTGCTCTAAGAAAATGTGGTTCCTGGAAGCCCAGGTTTACAAAAGTAATATTTAAAGGGATGCAGTGAGTTTTTTTCATTTTACTTGAGAAACAAGTTAAATAGTAATAACCTCTCATTCAAGGGAACTTGAAATGCAATCCAACTCCCAATAATTTTATTTGGGATCATATTCTTGAGAAGCAGATCATACAGTTTTATTGGGCAAGAGAGTCCTCATTGCCTAAACTTACGCAGTTCCAAAACTGGATGGGAAAGCAAAACTTCTCAGGATAGAAAAGATTCCTTAATTAACAAATCATTTATCAAATTAGTTCTCACTTAACCATAACTTCACACTTAACCACAGTGTCTACCCTCACACCTGGCATCAGGATTATTGTGGGACACTCTCATGTGATCAGTTGTTGTTAGGTGCTGTCGGTTCAGACTCATAGCGACTCTACGTACAACAGCACGAAACACTGCCCGGTCCTGTGCCATCCTCACAATCAGTGTTATGCTTGAGCCCATTGTTGCAGCCACTGTGTCAATCCATCTTGTTTAGGGTCTTCTTCTTCTTCAGTGACCCTCTATTTTATCAAGCATGATGTCCTTCTCCAGGGACCGATCCCGCCTAATAACATGTCCAGAGTACGTGAGACATAGTCTTGCCAGCCTTGCTTCTAAGGAGCATTCTGGTTGTACTTCTTCCAAGACAGATTTGTTCATTCTTTTGGCAGTCCATGGTATATTCAATATTCTTCGCCAACACCACAATTCAAAGGCATCAACTCTTTTTCAGCCTTCCTTATTCATTGTCCAGCTTTCACATGCATATGAGGTGATAGAAAACACCATGGCTTGGGTCACGCACACCTTAGTCTTTAAAGTGACATTTTTGCTTTTTAACACTTTAGAGGTCTTTTGCAGCAGATTAGCTTAATGCAATGCATTGGAAGAGATCCGTATTTATGCCTATAACAAAGAAAGGTGATCCAATCAAATGTGGAAATTATTGTACAGTATTGTTAATATCACTTGCAAGTAAAATTTTACTGAAGATCATTCAAAAGTAGCTGCAGCAGTACATCAACAGGGAACTGCTAGAAATCCAAGCCGGATTCAGAAGAGGATGTGGAACCAGGGATATCTTTGCTGATGTCAGATGGATCCTGGCTGAAAGCAGAAAATACCAGAAAGATGTTTACCCGTGTTTTGTTGACTACACAAAGGCATTCGACTATGTGGATCAAAACAAATTATGGGGAGGTGGGGCCAAGATGGCGGAGTAGTCAGACGCTTCCCGTGGGCCCTCTTACAACAAAGACCTGAAAAAACAAGTGATTCGATTATATATGGCAATCTGGGAGCCTGAACATCAAAGGCAGAGTCGAGGAACCAGACTGAGTGGCAGAGGGAGGGAGAGACAGTTCAAAAGCAGCGAGGAGTTGCCAGACCTGATCTGGTGAGAGCCTGAGCCCTTCAGTCCTGATCAGCTCATGGGTGAGCGGTGAGCTAGGCAAGCGGTGGTGCCCGGGAGGCAAGTTTTCCGCACCAGGAGAGACCCAGCACCAGAGAGTCTACACGGTCACCCAGAACCAGTGAGAAACAGCCCTCACTGGTGAAAGATAAGTACTTGCATATGGCTTACCATGCAGATAAAAAACACCCCCCTTAAGGAAAAGCCTCTCTCCCATTTACCTCCCCGCTCTCTCTCTGCACTGGGTCCTGGACCTGCTTCAGAAATTGTCAAGTCCTCTGGGCCAGAAGCAGGGTCTGTCACACACCCAGAGCCATTCTCCCTGCCTTGGAGAGTCAAAAAATTAACAAACAGGGGAAAAAAATAAACTGCCGGCTCCCCTAAGCCAGGAACCCAGGGTAGGCATAGCTCCTTTGCCTAGGCACAGGCATAAGGGATCCATGGACTTTGAGTGCCTTTCCCCCTGCATAGACTTGTGTGGGCCCATCTCAACAGCGTAGGCCCTCATTACCGCAGTACAACAGGGTATATACCAGAACTCTAACTTCAACTGTTTCAGTTGTGAAGTGGCAGGTTCTTGACATTTGACACTGTTCTGCACGTTAAGCAGGATCTTCACCTACCCACATCAGGAGCCTGAGGCCTGGTGGCTCCACCCACACCACCTAGCTACCTACGATAGGGGCCCATGAATAAGAGATGCCCCCTAGTCCTTACAGCCAACAGCATTAGGTGCTCATTAGGTGTGTGGCTGCAAAACTCACACATCTACACACTCTAGGGAACAGGGACATGCCATCCTCCTGGACACTCAGGGGCAGCTGTCAGCCCCCCGCTTGCTCAGAGTGTGTCCCCCTGCTACAGCCAGACACCTGTGACTACACCAATCACCCATGCCTGTCTAGGACTATACGTAAGAGCCTACACCACACACTTTGTGGCTATCTACCTGGGCACCTGAGCTGAATCCATACAGGAGGAATGGGCAGACTCCTGGGCGCACATACATAGTAACAGATCTAACCACCCGGTGACAAGACATTAGAGCTTCAAACGTGCCAATAATCAAATTAGCTCACACGAGCAGCCTGTTTGGGCATATCAAAACAAAACAAGAAACTGGGACACAGTAAGCAAACGTAAAATAAATAAATATAATAACTTATTGATGGCTTGGAGACAACAGTCAATATCAAATCACATAAAGAGGCAATCCATGATGGCTTCAGCAAGCTCCCAAAATAAAGAATCTAGAAATTTTCCAGAGGAGGAAAATTTCTTGGTATTACTGGAGGCAGAATACAAAAGATTAATCAACAGAACTCTTCAAGAAATTAGGAAGGAAATTAAACAAATGCAGAACACGCAATAGAGGAAATTAAAAAGATTAGAGAAGAGCATAATGACAAATTTAACAGGCTGCAAGAATCCATAGAGAGACAGCAATCAGAAATCCAGAAGATTAACAATAAAATTTCCAAATTAGACAACTCAATAGAAAGTCATAGGAGCAGAACTGAGGCAACAGAAGTCAGAATTAGTGAGACTAAAGATAAAGCACTTGACATCAACTTATTTGAGGAAAAATCAGATAAAAGGATTTAAAAAGTGAAGAAACCTGAAGAATTATGTGGGACTCTATCAAGAAGAACAACCTAAGAGTGATTGGAGTACCAGAACAGGGGGAGATAACAGAAAATACAGAGAGAATTGTTGAAGATTTGTTGGCAGAAAACTTCCCTGATATCACGAAAGATGAGTAGGTATCTATCCAAGATGCTCATCTAACACCACATAAGGTAGATCCTAAAGGAAAGTTACCAAGACATGTTATAATCAAACTTGCCAAAACCAAAGATAAAGAGAGAATTTTAAGAGCAGCTAGGGATAAACAAAAAGTCATCTACAAAGGAGAGTCAATAAGGCTGAGCTTGGACTATTCAACAGAAACCATGCAGGCAAGGCAAAGGGATGACATATATAAAGCCTTGAAGGAGAAAAATTGCCGGCCAAGAATTATATATCCAGCAAAACTGTCTCTCAGAACTGATGGCAAAATTAGGGCATTTCCAGATAAACAGAAGTTCAGGGAATTTGCAAGAAACAAACCAAAATTACAAGAAATACTAAAGGGAGTCCTCTGGTTAGAAAATCAATAACATCAGATAACAACCCAAGACTAGAACACACGACAGAGCAACCAGATATCAACTCAGATAGGGAAGTCACAAAAGTAAATCAAAGCTAAAAGACTGAAAATATAGAAACAGATGTCAATATGGAAAAGATGACAACATTAAAACAAAAAAGAGGGACTTAAATATGTAGACATAGATTTTTCGTATGCAGAGGAAATCAAGGCGATATAAAGAAATAAGACTGGTATAAACTTAGAAAAATAGGGGTAAATATTAACATAACCACAAAGGAAACTAACAGTCCTACAAGTCAACATAAAAAACTAGAAAAACAGAAAGACTCAGCAAACACAAAATCAACAACAATGAAAAAGATGAAACTAAAATATATAAAGAAAAAGGACTCAGCACAGAAAATTAAGTGGAACAAAGAAACTGTGAACAACACACAAAAAAACACATCAAAATGACAGCACTAAAGTCATACCTATCAATAATTACACTGAATGTAAATGGACTAAATGCACCAATAAAGAGACAGAGAGTGGCAGATTGGATAAAAAAACATAATCCGTGTATATGCTGCCTACAAGATACACACCTTATGCTTAAAGACACAAACAAACTAAAACTCAAAGGATGGAAAAAAATATATCAAGCAAACAATACTCAAAAAGAGCAGGAGTGGCAATATTAATCTCTGACAAAAAAAGACTTTAAAGTAAAATCCACCACAAAAGATAAGGAAGAACACTATGTAATGACTAAAGGGTCAATACACCAGGAGGACATAACTATAACAAATATTTACATACTCAATGACAGGGCCCCAAAATACATTAAAAAACAATTCTAACAGCACTGAAAAAAGATAGACAGCTCCACAATAGTAGTAGGAGACTTTAACATGCCACTTTTGGTGAAGGACAGAACATCCAGAAAGAAGCTCAACGAAGACACAGAAGAGCTAAATGCTACTATCAACCAACTTGATCTCAGAGACATATACAGAACAGTCCACCCAACAGAAGCCAATATACTTTCTTTTCCAACGCACCTGGAACTTTCTCCAGAATAGACTACATATTAGGCCATAAAGCAAGCTTTACCAAAATCCAAAGCATCAAAATACTACAAAGCATCTTTTCTGACCATAAAGCCATAAAAGTAGAAATCAATAACACAAAAAGCAAGGAAAAAAAAATCAAACACATGGAAATTGAACAACACCTTGCTCAAAAACTACTGGGTTATAGAAGAAATTAAGGATGGAATAAAGAAATTCATAGAATCAAATGAGAATGAAAATGCATCCTACCAGAACCTTTAGGACACAGCAAAAGCAGTGCTCAGAGGTCAGTTTATAGCAATAAATGCACACATCCAAAAAGAAGAAAGGCCCATAATCAAAACATTAACCCTACAACTGGAACAAGTGGAAAGAGAGCAGCAAAAGAAGCCCTCAGGTGCCAGAAGAAAAGAAATAATAAGAATTAGAGCAGAATTAAATGAAATAGAGAATAGAAAAACAATTGAAAGAGCTAACAAGACCAAAAGCTGGTTCTTTGCAAAGATCAACAAAACTGATAAACCATTGGCCAAACTGAAAAAGAAAAACAGGAGAGGAAACAGATAACCCATATAAGAAATGAGATGGGTGATATCACAACAGACCCAACAGAAATTAATAGAATCATAACAGAATACTATGAAAAATTGTACTCTAACAAATTTGAAAACCTAAAGGAATGGACAAATTTCTAGAAACTCACTACCTACCTAAAGTAACACAGAGGTAGAACAGCTAAATAAACCCATAACAAAAGAAGAGATTGAAAAGTTAATTTCAAAACTCCCAACATTCCACTGGAGAATTCTACCAAACTTTCAGAGAAGAGTTAACAGCACTACTACTAAAGGTATTTCAGAGCATAGAAAAGGATAAAATACTCCCAAACTCATTCTATGAAGCAGCATAACCCTGATACCAAAACCAGGTAAAGACACCACAAAAAAAGAAAATTACAGGCAAATATCCCTCATGAACATTGATGCAAAAATCCTCAACAAAATTCTAGCCAATAGAATTCAACAACATATCAAAAAAATAATTCACCATGATCAAGTGGGATTTATACCAGGTATGCAGGGACAGTTCAACATTAGAAAAACAATCCATGTAATCCATCACATAAATAAAACAAAAGACAAGAACCACATGATCTTATCAATCGACGCAGAAAGGCATTTGACAAAGTCCAACACCCACTCATGATAAAAAACTCTCAATAAAATAGGAATAGAAGGGAAGTTCCTCAACATAATTAAGGGCATTTATACAAAGCCAAGAGCCAACATCATCTTAAATGGACAGACTTTGAAAGCGTTTCCCTTGAGAACAGGAACCAGACAAGGATGCCTTCTATCACCACTCTTATTCAACATTGTGCTTGAGGTCCTAGCCAGAGCAATTAGGCTAGAAAAAGAAATAAAGGGCATCCAAATTGGTAAGGAAGAACTCAAAATATCTCTATTTGCAGATGATATGATCTTATACCCAGAAAACCCCAAAGAATCCACAAGAAAACTACTGGAACTAACAGACGATTTCAGCAAAGTTTCAGGATACAAGATAAACATACAAAAATCAGTTGGATTCCTTTACACCAACAAAGAGAACCTCAAAGAGGAAATCACCGAATTGATACCATTTACTCTAGCCCCCAAGAAGATAAAATACTTAGGAATAAATCTAACCAGAGATGTAAAAGATCTATACAATGAAAACTACAAGACACTACTGCAAGAAACCAAAAGAGACCTGCATAAGTGGAAAAAAAATACCTTGCTCATGGATAGGAAGACTCAACATTGTGAAAAAGTCAATTCTACCCAAAGCGATCTACGGATACAATGCAATCCCAATCCAGATTCCAATGGCATTTTTTAATGAGATGGAGAAACAAATCACCAACTTCATATGGAGAGGGAAGAGGCCCCAAATAAGTAAAGCATTACTCAAGAAGAAGAACAAAGTGGGAGGCCTCACACTACCTAATTTTAGTCCCTATTATACCGCCATGGTAGTCAAAACAGCCTCGTACTGGTACAACAACAGATACATAGACCAATGGAACAGAATTGACAATCCAGACATAAATTCATCTACCTATGAGCAGCTGATATTTGACAAAGGCCCAAAGTCTTGTAATTGGGGAAAAGACAGTCTCTTAACAAAGGGTGCTGGCATAACTGGATATCCATCTGCAAAAAAATGAAACAAGACCCATACCTCATACTGTGCACAAAAACTAATTCAAAATAGATCAAACACTTAAATATAAAATCTAAAATGATAAAGATCATGGAAGAAAAAATAGGGACAATGCTAGGAGCCCTAATACATGGCATGAACACGATACGAACCATAAGTAACAATACACAAGCACCAGAAGAGAGACTAGATAACTGAGAGCTCCTAAAAATCAAACATTTATGCTCATCAAAAGACTTCAGCAAAGAGTCAAAAGACAACCTACAGACTGGGAAAAAATGTTTGGCTAGGAAAAGTCCGATCAGTATCTAATCTCTAAAATCTACAAAATACTGCAAAACCTCAACAACAAAAAGACAAATAAGCCAATTAAGAAATGGGCAAAGGATATGAACAGGCACTTCGCCAAAGACGACATTCAGGCAGCTAACAGACACATGAAGAAATATTCACGATCATTAGCCATTAGAGAAATGCAGATCAAAACTACAGTGAGATATCATCTCACCCAAACGAGGCTAGCATTAATCCAAAAAATACAAAATAATAAATGCTGGAGAGGTTGTGGGGAGACTGGAATACTTATACACTGTTGGTGGCAATGTAAAATGGTACAACCACTTTGGAAATTGATTTGGTGCTTCCTTTAAAAGCTAGAAATAGAAGTACTATATGATCCAGCTATCCCACTCCTTGGAATATATCCTAGAGAAATAAGAGCCGTCACATGAAGAGATATATGCACACCCATATTCATTGCAGCACTGTTCACAATAGCAAAAAGATGGAAACAACCTAGGTGCCCATCAATGGATGAATGGATAAACAAATTATGGTATATCCACACAGTGGAATACTACGCAATGACAAAGAACAACGATGAAGCCATGAAACATAACATGGAGGAAGCTGGAGGTCATTATGCTGAGTGACTTTAGTCAATCACAGAAGGACAAATATTGTATAAGACCACTATTATAGGAACTCAAGAAAAGGTTTATTAAACACAGAAGAAAACATTCTTTGATGGTTACGAGGATGGGCAGGGAGGGTGAGGGTTATTTACTTACTAGATAGTAGACAAGAATTATCTTAGGTGAAAGGAAGGACAACACACACTACAGGGGAGTCAGCACAACTGGACTAAACCAAAGCTAAGAAGTCTCCTAAATACAGTCAAACATTTTGAGGGACAGAGTAGCAGGGGCTGGAGTCTGGGGACCATGCTTTCAGGGAACATCAAGGTCAATTGGCATAACAAAGCTTATTAAGAAAATGTTCTGCATCCTGCTTTGGTGAGTGGCATCAGAGGCCTTAAAAGCTTGCAAGCAGCTATCTAAGATGCATCAATTGGTCCCAATCACCTGGAGTAAAGGAGAATGAAGAACACCAAAGACACAAGGAAAGTATTATCTGCCCAAGAGACAGAAAGGGCCACATAAACCAGAGACTTCATCAGCCTGAGACCAGAAGAACTAGATGGTGCCTGGCTACCACCAATGACTGCCCTGACAGGGAACACAACAGAGAGTCCTGGATGGAGCAGGAGAAAGGTGGGGTGTGGAACTCAAATTCTAGTAAGAAGGCCAGACTTAATGGTCTGACTGAGACTGGAGGAACCCCAGAAAGCATGGCCTCCATATTCTCTATCAGCCCAGAAATAAAATAATTTCCCAGGCCAAGTCTTCAGACAATGATTGGACTGGACTGTGGGACATAAAGTGATACTCGTGAAGAGTGTGCCTCTTAGCTCAAGTAGGTACAAGAGACTAAATGGGCACCTTCTGTCTGGAGGTGAGATGGAAAGGCAGAGGCAGAGAGGGTTAGGAACTGGTTGAATGGACATGGGGAATCGGGTGGAAAGGAGGAGTGTGTTGTCACAGTATGGGGAGAGCAATTAGAGTCACATAACAATGTATGTATAAATTTTTGTATGCGAAAAAAATAAAATATAGAATCCTAAAAAAAAAAAATGTGGATAACATTGTGAAGAATGGGAATTCCAGAACGTGTGATTAATAATAAATGCAAATAAAATGTAAATTAATTTCAAGAAAGTGGAATTGCATATCCTGCAAAAGATGCAGGCTTTTATCTGACTGGGATGAGGACACAATCTGAGCTTCAAACGAGAATTATCTCAAATTCAGAGGATTAAAAGAGACTCTTGGGAAAATGAGGGAAGTCTATTAAGATTTTTTGCAAAAATGACCCTTTCAACCACTGTGTAGCAGAAGTCCAATGCAAAGTGAAGGGAAGGGTGTCCTAAAACTTTGTCAGCAAAGTTAAGTCAAAAAGTCAACACAGTGTCATTTTCTGATTCTAATAATTGCAACTATAATGTAAGATTCTGGTAACTATAAGATAAACACTAACTTATTTTCATACATTTCTGTTTTATTTTTTAAAATAAAATTCAAGTCAACACTTTACAAAATGCTATTTATTGTGAAATTTTAACTTTTAAGTGATTTCTCCTTTAATTTTTTTAAATATCAGTTTTCCTTAGGTAATAAGGACCACTTACAGTCCTTTATAATTTCAGACGGATTATTTAATTTAATACTAACAGCCACCCTACCTGTTAGACTGAGTAGCTGTTAGTACCATTTTACAGCTAAAACAATTGAGGCTCGGAGAGAGTGATTTGAACTGCACCTCAGAGTTAATAAATATTAGCTTCAGTTATTTAGGCAATGCAAGTATTCTCAACATTTTGTCAATAAGGAAATTATGTTTTTAAGAAGTTTATTGACTAACTCTTGGCCACATGGCTAGTAACATTAGTCATCTTTGAACCTAGGCCTTCTGACTCCCAGATTAGGGCTTATTCTACTGAATCCACCAGATTTCTTTACAGATAAAAACAGCTCATCGTGATATGACTAAAGTTTTGAGTATTACTCATACCAGGCACCATTCTGTATGTCTTACGTCTTTGTCTCATTTAATCCTTACAGTAATCCTATGAGAACGTACTATGATTTATCCCTACTTTACAAATGATGAAACTGAGGCACAGAGAGGTTAAGTGACTAGCTCAAGGTCACACAGCTGCTAAATGATGCAGCTAGAATTAGAATCCGAGTTTGTCTGTCTTTGTGTTCTTAATTGCCACACTACTGTGTCCCTTCACAGAGTGAAGTCAACATCTTTGCCCTTAAAAAGTTATAGGACAATAGAGAGAATAAATAAAACCAGAACTTGGTTCTTTGAAAAGATCAATAAAATTGACAAACCTCTGGCTAGACTGATAAAGAAGAGAAGAGATGCAAATAACCAAAATAAAAAGTGACAGAATATTATGAACAACTGTATAGCAACAAAACTGGATAACCTAGATCAAATGGACAAATTCTTAGAAGCAGACAACCTACTCAAGCTGACTCAAAAGTAAGTAGAAAGTCTCAACAGACCCATAACAAGTGAAGACGTTGAGTCAGTGATCAAAAACTTCCCAAGAAAAAAAAAGTTCCAGACCAGATGGTTTCACTGGGAAATTCTACCAAACATTTAGAGAAGAATTGACACCAATACTGTTTAAATTCTTCCAAAAGATAGAAAAAGAAGAAATACTCCCTAATTCATTCTATGAAGCAAACATTTCCCTCATGCCAAAGCCAGACAAAGACACCACAAAAAAAAAGAAAGAAAAGAAAACTACAGGCCAATATCTCTTATGAATATAGATACAAAAATCCTCAATGAACAGAATCCAACAGCATATTAAAAGAGTCATACACCATGACCAATTGGAATTTATTCCAGGAATGCAGGAATGGTTCAACATTAGAAAACCAATCAATGTAATACACCATATCAATAGAACAAATAGATCATTTCCATGATCAACAGATCATCTCTATGGATGCAGGAAAAGCATTTGATAAAGTCCAACACCCTTTATTGATGAAAACCCTAAAGAAGATTGGAATAGAAGGGCAAGTCCTCAATATGATTCAGGGCTTGTATGAAAAGCCAACAGTCAACATTATACTTGGAGAAAGACTGAGAGTTTCCCCCTTGAAATCAGGAACAAGGAAATTGTACCAGTGTACCTACTCTCACCACTTCTATTCAATGTTGTATTTTAAGTCCTAGCCAGAGTAACAAGACAAGAAAAGGAAATAAAAGGTATCCAGATTGGAAAAGAAATAAAATTATCTCTATTCACAGATGATGTGTTACTATATATAGAAAATCCCAAAGAGTCTACAAGAAAACATCTAGAGCTAATAGAGTAGCAAAGTTGCAGGCTAAAAGGTCAACAAATAAAACTCAGTCAAGTTTCTATACATCACAATGAGAAATCTTAAAGTGAAATTAGGGAAACAATTCCATTTACAACAGCATCTAAGGGAATAAAATACCTAGGAGTAAATCTAACCAGAGATGTGAAGGACTTATACAATGAAAACTCTAAAACATGACTGAAAGAGATTTAAATAAATAGAAAGATGTTCCACGTACATGTATTGGAAGACTTAATGCTGTTAAGATGTCAATACTACCCAAAGTGATCTATAGATTCAACGCAATATCAATCAAAATTCCAACAACCTGCTTTACAGAAATAGAAAAATCAATCCTCAACTTTAGATAGAATGGCAAAAGGCCCTGAAAAGCTAAAACAATGTAGAAAGAGAAGAGTAAAATAGGACTCACATTTCCTGATTTTAAAACATACTATACAGCTACGATAATCAAAACAGCCTGGTTCTGGTATAACAATAGACACACAGACCAATGGAATAGAATTGAGAATCCAGAAATAAACCCACACATCTACGCTCAACTAATTTTTGACAAGGATGCTAAGTCCGTTGGTTGGGTAAAGAAGAGTCTCTTCAATAAATGCTGCTGGGAAATTTGGATTTCCACATGCAGAAAAATGAAACAGGATCCATGCCTCACACCATACACAAAAGCAAATTCTGAATGGATTAAGATCTAAATATGCAAACTAAAACCATAAAATGCTTAGAAGAACAAGCAGGGGCATTGCTGTCAGGCCTAGCTTTCGACAATGGGTTATCTAGTATAATAACAAAAGCACAAATAGCAAAAGACAAAATAAATAAATGGGATCTCATAAAAATGAAAAACTTTTGTTCATCAAAAGACTTTATGAAAAAAGTGAAAAGACAAGCTACCAATTCGGGGAATATCTTTTAAAGCCATACATTTGACAAGAATCTAATAACTAAAATATATATAAAACTTTGCCAACAACAAAAGTACAAATAACCCAATCATGAAATGGACAAAGGACTTGAACAGACATTTCACCAAAAAGGACATTCAAATGGACACCAAACACATGAAAAGATCCTCAGTGTCATTTGGCATGAGAGAGATGCAAATCAAAACCACAGTGAGATACCATTTCATTTCACTCCCACTAGGATGGCTAAGATTAAAAAAAAAAAAAAAACAGAAAATAACAAAAGTTGACAAGGATGTGGAGAAATTGGAACCCTTATCTATTGCTGGTGGGAATGCAAAATGACACAGCCATTGTGGAAAACAGCGTGACGGTTCCACAAAAAACTAAAAATAGAACTACCATAGGACCCAGCAATTCCAGTCCTAGGTATGTATCCAAAAGACTTGAAAGCAGAGACTCAAAAAGAAACTTGTACACCAATGTTCATTGCAGCACTATTCATAATAGCCAAAAGGTGGAAACAACCTAAATGCCTGTCAACAGATGAATGGATAAACAAAATGTGGTACATAGATGAAATGGAATACTACTCAGCCAGTAGGAGAACTGAAGTCTCAATGTGTGCTACAGCATGCATAGAGCTTGAAGACATTACGCTGAGTGAAGTAGCCAAATACAAAAGGACAAATACTGTATGACCTTACTTATATAAAAAGACAAGAAAAAGGCAAATGTGTAGAGACCAAAATTTATTAATGCTTACCAGGGGCAGGAGGGAGGGGGGAAAAGGGGGATTAACGGTGATGGAGAAATCACATTGATTAAGGGTATTGCACAGCCAATTACTGTAACTTCTGTCAAAAGTTGTATGCCTGTAAAAAATTGAATTGGCAAAGATTGTGTGATAGATATATTTGCAATAACAAGAAAAAGAGTAGCTGCGGAGGTTTCTTATGTATAGCCCAACACCTCATGGGATTTGGTTCCTTGGGTTAGAGTTTTAGGGTCCTGATTTCATGGGACATCCCAGTTAATTGGCCTAATAACGTGTTTAGTGCTTCTGTCGTACCTCCTAGTATGTTGAGTGGTGCCTGGGGTCTTAAAAGCTTACAAGTGGCCGTTCAAGGCACAACAACTGGTTTCTAGTCACTTGGAGCAACACAGGAAGAAGGAGAGTCAGGAATGTTATGTATGGCTAATTGCCTTCATGAACAAGTGCCTCCTTTGCCATAAGACAAACTGAATGGTGCCCGGCTACCATTACTGAACATTTTGATCAAAGATTCTATAGCAGAATCCTGATCAAAAGGGGGAAATATAGAACAGAATTTCAAATTATAATTGAATCCAGACTTTCTGGAGCCATGGAGACTGGATGAACCCATGAAACTGTTGCCCTGAGATCATTTTTAAACCTTAAACCAAATACAACCCCTGAAGTCATCTTAAAACCAAACAATAGTTTAGCTTAACTAGTAAGGAAAAAAAAGCCTGCCTTGAGCATTATGCTCTTTTAAAAACTATCTATATGGGATCAAATTGACAACACCAATTCAAAAGATTAGATAGGAACCTTAGGGGCAGTGAGTTTACATTAATGAAGGAGGAACAACTCAGAAAAAGAGGGTGAGAATGGTTGCACAACCCGAGGAATGTAATCAGTGTCAGTAAATTTTACATGTAGAAACTGTTGAATTGGTGTATGTTTTGTAGTGTATATTCTCAACAACAACAAATAAATAAAATTTAGAGAAAAAAGGAAGTTACAGGACAGCCATGCATTGTATAATGTTTTGCATTGTATTTTCTGGGGGAAATTGTCCAGGAACTTTCTACTATTCTCTTTCCTCAGCTGGCTTACTGGATAGGAGAAGCCTGAAAGAATGGGGCACAGGAGAGTTGTTTTACCGGGGTTTTCATGAGCAGAGACGGCTTGGTTGGTAGAGGCTGCTAGAGTGCAGCCTAACACCTAATCTGGACTCCATGGCAAAGAATGGCACGAGCTTTGAAAACCGCTGTCTCTGGAAGGAGGCTTGGCCCACACAGGAGCTATGTGTTTCCTATTTAAACCTAGGCTAGAGGGATAGAGTGAGGACACTTAAAGATTCATTGGTCACGTAAAGATCCTATTGCCTAATATTTCATACCACAATGAGATCGCAGGCAGTCTGAGATGGCAAGTTGAGGAGGAGGAGTGAAAATAAAAAGTGTCAGTACTCCAAAATCAAGAAAGGGCAAGACTGACTGCCCTTTGATCGAAGCAACAAGTAATTTCCAGAACCAAACAAGTAACTTCCAAAACCAGTTTTAAACCTTTCCCAACTAATTAGCGTCAATTTTGAATTGGTAGCCATCCTTCTGAAAGTCAGCCAATCAGCAACAACCACACTCTAGTAACCGCTTTCCACGGCTGTAAATCAGTCAATCCCTGACCACGCCTGCTTCTGAGCGGCCACCAATCCCTGAGCTCCATGCTTCCCCAAGTTCCAAATAAGATCAGCGGTCTGCTTGGTTCAGGCAGGTTGTCTTAGATACGCAGCTGTCCCTTGCTAAGCAAGTGGTGCATTCAGCTTTTTGGTTTTTTTGTGTGACATATGGAGTGAGGGCCTCTTCCTTTGACAGGGGAAGCGGGGGGGGGGGGGGGGGGGAGGGTAGGTAGAGAAAAAAGTCATTACCAAATACCTGAAAAAGTGAAGAAAAAAAAAACCTCTCTCCAGCATACATGACGGAAACACAAAAAATCCGCAGAATTACACACACATTCTACCTTTGCCCTAAAAATGTTAAAAGGGAACCTATAGCATAGTGAAGAGGCAGGGCTCTGTTGTAACCTCCACTGGAGTGATAAAGTGTATGTTTATTAGGTTGAGTTAAATTGGCACTTTAGTCGTGAATACAGCAGGCTATATTCTTCTTCAGTGACCTATTTGCCAAAAGTACCACGGTGATTAAACATTAAGCAAATACATACCTAGGCAAGATAAAAATAGCACTCAGATGTTGAAAACCTAAACTTACCCAGCACATTTAAGCCTAGTGCAGCAAGGCATATGTGGTATCTGTTTATGTTAATGGATTTCTATTTCTGGTTTCTCTTTCCCTTTTTGCTTTGGTAATGCTAGATGTACATACAAAAATTTAGATATTTATCCAGAAATTGGTACTTTATTACTGATGAGTTGATACAAAGAATGTAACTAAGGCCATTATAATGTTAAGTGAGTTTTGAACAAACAGTTAGAAATCCAATTATCTTTCCGTAGAAACCTTTTGTGTAAAGTCATTGTTAACTAAAGGAGGGATGCTGGAGGGAGAGTAAGAACAGCAATTTCTCCTGCCTGCAAAAGGACATTGGAGAATTTCATCCTGCACATATACTAATCTGTCCATAATGACCTCCCCCCTGCAGTCAGTCCACAAAGATCACTTTTAACTCCTGCCCTACCTCTGCTTACTGGAGACTTTCTTTTGGATGTGGAGCAGAGAGGCAGGAGCATATAACTTGCGTAAGAAATTAAAAAATGAAACACAGAGGCTTGCACATAGGCAAATGGCTTACAACCAATTTCAGGAAGGAAGGCACAGCACCTCTCCCCTGGTGTCTCTGTCTGGGGCTTCAGAATTTACCAGAGGTGACAGAAAATGGCAATTCTCGCAATGATTCTAAGTGGACTGGTCTTTTGATCAGTCTTAGATCAGTATCTCTCAAACTTTAATAGGCTGTGAATCACCTGGGTATCTGGTTAAATAATACAGTTCTGATCAATAAATTTGGAATGAAGTCCAAGATTCTGCATTTCCAAGACCTCGGGTAATGCCCATGCAAGAATCTAAATCAGCACAAGCCTTAGTTGGGATGCAGAGTCTTCGACTTGACTTTTAGCAATGCTGTTAAAATTATAGTCAGAATAGATTCCTTCTGGTCTTTGAAAATTACTAGCTGTGTGACCTTGGGCAAGTTACTTAACCTCCCTGTGCCTTGTTTTTCACAAAAGGTTTGCTTATGAGGATTAAATGAAATAATGTTTACTAAAGTGCCTGACATTTAGCATTTGCTTTGTAAATTCTAACTAAAACCATCTGGCTTCATTGTTTCATTTTATAAATGTAGAGATAAGTCTTTCTGAGATTAAAAAGCTTGCTCAGAGGCTGAGTAGAAACACCGTCTCCTGACTTCTAGGTGAAAGCCCTTTCTACCACTCACGGGTCAGCTGCTTAGTTTGAGCCCATTACTAATTAACAAAGCTGAGCCCGGTGTGCCCCAGTCCCCCTCCACTGCCCCCGCCTCAGAAACCCGTGGAGCAGCTGTGGCTTAAACCACACACCCAAATATTTTTGCTAGAGCAGGTCCTGACAGCTCAAGTCTTCTTCCATTAATTATGAAGATTATCCAGATAATTGATTTAATTGGGAACAAAGAGTATCTCAGTGCAACCAGCCAAAATGGATTAAACCTCCTCAGTGTGGTGTGCAGAACCCAGCGGCTCTCAAGGGGGAAAGCATTTCTTCCCTGGGGAAAATTATGGATGCCCCAAGGAACCAATGGCATAGTTTATGTATAACACTAGTCTTGGTGAGCCAGTTCGCAGGGATAAAGTTAAATCTAGTCCAAGTGTTAGGCATACACACCCCCCTCTTCTTCCCTGCCATCTTTATAGAAATCTTCAATATTTTTTAATGCCCACGCTTGACAGTGATGTCTTTTGGGAGGTCAGAAAACAGAGTAAGAAGCTCTCTCCCAATGTGATTTTGCAGACGGGCACTAGCCCCAGGCTGTTCCAGCTCAATCGTAAAGAGTAGCACAAACTCTTTCCTCTCTCTGCAGTAAAGGGAATGAAATGACTTCTTTATACAGCAGTGCTGAGATACGAATAACTGAGCTGGAAAAAAAAATTAGCTGTCTGTCTACTGGTGCTGCATAATGCAAAATGTATCATTCCAGCATCTGCCCAGTGAAAAATTACCAAAATAATAGCAAATGCAGACTACAAAGTATCATGGCTTTGGTTGCCTTCCTTATTGGCACAATCAAAATGGGGTTATCCATTCTGGTTCTTTGAAATTGACTGTTTTAGTATCCACTTATTCTAAAGGCAACCTTTTAAGCAAATCAGCCTCACATCATTTTAACCTCTGTGGAATTTTTTTTTTTTTTTTCCTTCGGTTTCTACATATTTTGAAGCCATTTTGAAAATCTGGAAGTTAGAAAGCCCAAGGGAAGAAGCCACCTGGACAGAATACAGAAAGCTGGTGTTATTGATACAAACACTGAAATAAATGTGTTCCTGACGTCTTCACATTTGGGAAACTGAAAACAAGATAGTTGTAAAGATTGGTGATAGGATATAGAACTTTTGTCTTTCAGGTGACTATTGATTTTCTATTCAGAACTGAGAGGTGGAAAAATAACAGCAAGCTAGTTCTATCCATTGTGGATACATTACTGAGTGTCTCAGTTTCTTCTGAGGCGCCCTGGCGATGCAACAATTAAGTGCATGACTATTAACCCAAAGGTTGGTGGCTGGAAACAATCCAGTGGATCCATGAGAGAAAGACCTGCTAATCTGCTTCCAGAAAGACCACAGCCTAGGAAGCTCTATGGGGCAGTTCTACTCTGTCACATGGGGTTGCTATGAGTTAAAATCAACTTGAGGGTACCTAACAACAACTAAGTTTCTTCTGAAGGCACCATTGAACCAGCTACCATAAATCAAAACTATCTAAAACGTTACCTTACATGCCTTGGGTAAAACATTCATTAGTTGATAGGGTCAGATATTTTCTCATCTCCCTTAGCAGAATTGCTACATTTCAGATCTCTATGTCAAGTTACACCCTGGTTGGTTTTCTGAGATAAGAACATATCTGAGACTCCAAAAAATACATGAGCTTAAAGATAGGCAACTTTCTCAGCCCTGTGCAGGCTCTGGACTTAGCCAGTGTTTTGTTGGAGATGTGTCACTTTCTTTTCAAAAACGTACAGAAGACCTTGGGTCTCCTTGGCTGGTTGTCTGGTACCTGTCAGTGTGAAGCAAAACACTTTTGAAAATGTGAAATTTTGACTGTGCCCCCTTTCAACTGTTCACCATTCTTTGGTTCATTTAATGAATATTTATCTTCTGCCCACAGGGACAGGAAACTGACAATGTTGAGTACTTAAAAGTAACTGGTCTAATCTTCATTTGCCTTTCCATAAACATTTATATTCAGAGTGTCAGTGTCACAATCTATAGCTGATTGATTTTGAAGCTGTGTGTTTCTCTGAGACTTACTTACACAGCTTCTGAACAGATAAGCAGGAGCTAGAAAAGTTTCTGCCCAGAGTCTTGACATAAAATCACACCACCGGCTACAGTTTATGCTGGAAAATAGCTTTCCTCTTGCATGATACATGGTAGGCCAACACAATGGATTGGGAATGAATGCCAGTGCTGAGAGATCTGTATTGAGATCAGTTCTAAAACCACACCTTGACTCAGATGTCAAGAATGGTGGGATCCAATAATCGTATCTCTGCCAAGCAGATGAGGGTAGAGTAGTGGGAAATGGGGTATTTGTCAACCTTGCTTTCTAGGTTCAAGTGGAAAGACTTTAGGTTAAGTGTAGAGAACTATGAGCCTTGGTGAATGGCTTCAGAAACTCAACAGGCAATTTTTCCAGCTTTTCCCTAATGATACTTTATCTAGTATCATAAGCTGGTAAAGAAGTAAAGACTGGTATTGTGCTTTTTTTTCCCCCTAATTTATACTTTTTATTTATTTATTTGTTTTTATTGTTGTGCTTTAAGTGGAAGTTTACTATTCAAGTTAGTCTCTTATACAAAAATTTATACATACATTGATATGTGACCCTAGTTGCTCTCCCTATACTGTGACAGCACACTCCTCCTTTCCTCCTGGGATTTCCCGTGTCCATTCAGCCAGCTCCTGACCCTCTCTGCCTTCTCATCTCACCTCCAGACAGGAGCTGCCCATTTAGCCTCATGTATCTACTTGAGCTAAGAAGCACACTCTTCACGAGTGTCAGTTTTTGTCCCATATCTTTTGTCCCAATCTTTGTCTGAAGAGTTGGCTTCGGAAACGGTTTTAGTTTTGGGCTAATAGAGAGTCTGGGGGCCATGTCTTCCAGGGTCTCACCAGTCTCAGTCAAACCATTAAGTCTGGTCTTTTTACTACTATTTGAGATCTGCACCCCACCTTCCTTCTGCTCCGACAGGGACTCTCTGTTGTGTTCCCTGTCAGAGCAGTCATTGGTTGTAGCCAGGCACCGTCTAATTCTTCTGGTCTGAGGCTGACGAAGTCCCTGGTTTATGTGGCCCTTCCTGTCTCTTGGGCTAATACTTCCGTTGTGTCTTCGGTGTTATTCATTCTCCTTTGCTCCAGGTAGTTTGGGACAAATTGATGCATCTTAGGTGGCCCCTTGCTAGCGTTTAAGACCCCTGATGCCACTCACCAAAGTAGGATGCAGAACATTTTCTTAATAAACTTTGTTATGCCAATTGACCTAAATGTCCTCTGAAAGCATGGTCCCCAGACCCCTGCCCTTGCTGCTCTGTCCCTCGAAGTGTTTGGTTGTATTCAGGAAACTTCTTAGCTTTGGTTTAGTCCAGTTGTGCTCACTTCCCCTGTAGTGTGTGTTGTCCTTCCCTTCACCTAAGATAATTCTTGTCTACTATCTAGTTGGTGAATACCTCTCTCCCTTCCTCCTCACCCTCGTAACCATCAAAGAATGTTTTCTTCTGTATTTAAACTTTTTCTTGAGTTCTTATAATAGTGGTCTTATACAATATTTGTCCTTTTGCAACTGACTAAATTCACTCAGCATAATGCCTTCCAGATTCCTCCATGTTATATTTCACAGATTCATCATTGTTCTTTATTGTTGTATGGTATTCCATTGTGTGAATATGTCATAATTTGTTTATCCATTTGTCCATTGATGGGCACCTACGTTGTTTCCATCTTTATGCTATTGTGAACAGTGCTGTAATGAACATGGGTGTGCATGTATCTATTCATGTAATGGCTCTTATTTCTCTAGGATATATTCCAAGGAGTGAGATTGCTGGATCATATAGTACTATTTCTAGTTTTTTAAGGAAGAGCCAAATCGATTTCCAAAGTGGTTGTACCATTTTACATCGCCACCAACAGTGTATAAGTAAGTGTTCCAGTCTCTTCACAACTTTGCCAACATTTATTGTGTTTTTTGGATTAATGCTAGCCTTGTGGAGGTGAGATGGTATCTCTTTGTAGTTTTAATTTGCAATTCTCTAATGGCTAATGATCCTGGGCATTTCCTCATGTGTCTGTTAGCTGCCTGAATGTCTTCTTTGAAGTACCTGTTCATATCCTTTGCCCATTTCTTAATTGGGTTATTTGTCTTTTTGTTGTTGAGTTTTTGCAGTATCTTGTAGATTTTAGAGATTAAACACTGATCGGATTTGTCGTAGCCAAAAATTTTTTCCCAGTCTGTAGGTTGTCTTTTGACTCTTTTGCTGAAGTCTGTTGATGAGCATAAGTGTTTGATTTTTAGGAGCTCCCAGTTATCTAGATTCTCTTCTGGTGTTTGTGCATTGTTTCTTATGGTTTGTATTCTGTTTATGCCATGTATTAGGGCTCCTAGCATTGTCCCTATTTTTTCTTCAATGATCTTTATCATTTTCAATTTTATATTTAGGTCTTTGATCCATTTTGACTTCGTGTTTGCACATGGTGTGAGGTATGGGTCTTGTTTCAGTTTTTTGCAGATGGATATCCAGTTATGCCAGCAACATTTGTTAAAGAGACTGTCTTTTCCACATTAATGGACTTTGGGCCTTTGTCAAATATCAGCTACTCATAGGTGGATGAATTTACATCTGGATTCTCAATTCTTTTCCAGTGGTCTATGTATCTGTTGCTGTATGATTACCAGGCTGTTTTGACTACTGTAGTGGTAAATAGGTTCTAAAATCAGGAGATGTGAGGCCTCCCACTTTGTTCTTCTTCTTGAGTAATACTTTACTTATCTGAAGCCTCTTCCTTTTCCATATGAAGTTTTTGATTTGTCTCTCCATCTCATTAAAAAATGCCATTGGAATTTGGATTGGGATTGCCTGATATCTGTAGATTGCTTTGGGTAGAATTGAAATTTTCACAATGTTGAGTCTTCCTATCCATAAGCAAGGTATGTTTTTCCACTTATACAGGTCTCTTTTGGTTTCTTGCAGTAGTGTCTTGTAGTTTTCATTGTATAGATCTTTTACACCTCTGGTTAGATTTATACCTAAGTATTTTATCTTCTTGGGGTATATTGTAAATGGTATCGATTTGGTAATTACCTCTTTGAGGTTCTCTTTGTTTGTGTAGAGGAATCCAACTGATTTTTGTATGTTTATCTTGTATCCTGAAACTTTGCTGAAATCTTCTGTTAGTTCCAGTAGTTTTCTTGTGGATTCTTTGGGGTTTTCTGTGTATAAGATCATATCATCTGCAAATACAGATATTTTGAGTTCTTCCTTACCAATTTGGATGCCCTTTGTTTCTTTTTCTAGCCTAACTGCCCTGGCTAGGACCTCCAGCACAATGTTGAATGAGAGTGGCGATAGAGGGCATCCTTGTCTAGTTCCCGTTCTCAAGGGGAGTGCTTTCAAAGTCTCTCCATTTAGGATGTTGTTGGCTGTTGGCTTTGTATAAATGCTCTTAAGTATATTGAGGAATTTCCCTTCTATTTGTATTTTGTTGAGAGTTTTTATCATGAATGGGTGTTGGACTTTGTCAAATGCCTTTTCTGCATCAATTGATAAGATCATGTGGTTCTTGCCTTTTTTTTAAATTAATGTGATGGATTACATTGATTGTTTTTCTAATGTTGAACTGTCCCTGAATACCTGGTATACATCCCACTTGATCATGGTGAATTATTTTTTTGATATGTTGTTGAATTCTATTCGCTAGAATGTTGTTGAGGATTTTTGCGTCAATGTTCATGCGGGATATTGGTCTGTAATTTTCTTTTTTTGTGGTGTCTTTACCTGGTTTTGGTATCAGGGTTATGCTGCTTCATAGAATGAGTTTGAGAGTATTCCATCCTTTTCTATGCTCTAAAATACCTTTAATTGTAGTGCTGTTAACTCTTCTCTGAAAGTTTGGTAGAATTCTCTATTGAAAGCATCCGGGCCAGGGCTTTTTTTTATTGGGAGATTTTTAATTACCTTTTCAATCTCTTCTTTTGTTATAGGCTTATTTAGTTGTTCTACCTCTGTTTGTGTTAGTTTAGGTAGGTAGTGAGTTTCCAGAAATTTGTCCATTTCCTCTAGGTTTTCAAATTTGTTAGAGTACACTTTTTCATAGTATTCCATTATGATTCTTTTAATTTCAGTTGGGTCTGTTGTGATATCACCCATCTCATTTCTTATATGTGTTATTTGCTTCCTCTCCTGTTTTTCTTTTGTCAGTTTGGCCAATGGTTTATCAATTTTGTTGATCTTTTCAAAGAACCAGATTTTGGCCTTAACTCTTTCAATTGTTTTTCTATTCTCTATCTCATTTAATTCAGCTGTAATTCTTATTATTTCCTTTCTTCTGGCGCCTAAGGGCTTCTTCTGTTGCTCTCTTTCTACTTGTTCCAGTTGTAGGGTTAATGTTTTGAATTTGGCCCCTTATTCTTTTCGGATGTGTGCATTTATTGCTATAAACTGACCTCTGAGCACTGCTTTATCTGTGTCCCAAAGATTCTGGTAGGATGTGTTTTCATTCTCATTTGATTCTATGAATTTCTTTATTCCATCCTTCATTTCTTCTATAACGCAGTAGTTTTTGAGCAAGGTGTTGTTCAATTTCCATGTGTTTGATTTTTTTCCTTGCTTTTTGTGTTATTGATTTCTACTTTTATGGCTTTATGGTCAAAAAAGATGCTTTGTAATATTTCAATGTTTTGGATTCTGTTAAGGCTTGCTTTATGGCCTAATACATGGTCTATTCTGGAGAATGTTCCTTGTGTGCTTGAAAAGAAAGTACACTTGGCTGCTGTGGGGTGGAGTGTTTGGTATATGTCTATGAGATCAAGTTAGTTGACTGTGGCATTTAGATCTTCCATGTCTTTACTGAACTTCTTTCTGGATGTTCTGTCCTTCACCAAATGTGGTGTGTTGAAGTCTCCTACTATTATTGTGGAGCTGTCTATCTCTCATTTCAGTGCTGTTAGATTTTGTTTTATGTATTTTGGAGCCCTGTCACTGGGTGCGTAAATATTTATTACAGTTATGTACTCCTGATGTATTGACCCTTTAATCATTATATAGTGTCCTTCCTTATCCTTTGTGGTGGATTTTGCTTTAAAGTCTATTTTGTCAGAGATTAATATTGCCATTCCTGCTCCTTTTTTTTTTTTTTTAATTTTTTTAAATTTTTACTTTAGATGAAGATGTACAGAATAGTTTCTCATTAAACAGTTGGTACGCATATTGTTTTATGACAATGGTTAACAACCCCATGACATGTCAACACTCTCCCTTCTCGACCTTGGGTTCCCTATTACCAGCTTTCTGTCACCTCCTGCCTTTTAGTCTTGCCCCATTAGTTTCCTTTTGTTTTATGGGCCTGTCTAATCTTTGGCTGAAGGGCAAACCTCAGGAGTGACTTCATTACTGAGCTACAAGGGTTTCCAGGGGCCATACTCTCAGGGTTTCCCCAGTCTCTGTCAGGAAGTTAAGTCTGGTCTTTTTTTGTGAGTTAAAATTTTTTCTACATTTTTCTCAGGCTCTGTCTGGGATCCTCTGTAGTGATTCCTGTCAGAGCAGTTAGTGGTAGTAGCCAGCACCATCTAGTTGTTCTGGACTCAGCCTGGTGGAGGCCATGGTTGTTGTGGTCCATTAGTCCTTTGGACTAATCTTTCCCTTGTATCGTGTTCTCTTCATTCTCCCTTGCTCCTGAAGGGATGAGACCAGTGGAGTATCTTAGATGGCTGCTCACAGGCTTTTAAGAACCCAGAGGCTACTCACCAAGGTAGAATGTAGAAAATTTTCTTTATAAACTATGTTACGCCAATTGAGCTAGATGTTCCCTGAGACCATGGTCCCCACAGCCCTCCACCCAGAAATTTGTTCCTCAGGGAGTTTGGATGTATCCAAGGAGCTTTTGTGACCTTGCCTTGTACAAGTTGTGCTGGTTTCCCAGTATTGTGTACTGTCTTACCCTTCACAAAAGTTACCACTTATCTATTGCCTATTTAGTATTTTCCCCCACCCCTCCCATCCTTCATAACCATCAAAGATTGTTTCTTTTTGCGTGTAAACATTTTCATGAGTTTTTACAGTAGTGGTCTCATACAATATTTGTCCTTTTGTGATTGACCTATTTCACTCACATAATGTCTTCCAGTTTCATCCATGTTATGAGATGCTTCACAGATTCATCATCGTTTTTTATCATTGCATAAAAGTCCATTGTGCGTGTGTACCATAGTTTGTTTATACATTCATCTGTTAATGGGCATCTAGATTGTTTCCATCTTTTTGTTATTGTGAACAATGCTACAGTGAACTTGGGTGTGCGTATGTCTCTTCATTTGACGGCTTTTATTTCTCTAAGATATATTCATAGGAGTTGGATTGCTGGATAGCATGGTATTTCTATTTCTAGCTTTCTGAGGAAGTGCCATATCATTTTCCAAAATGGTTGTATCATTCTGCATTCCCACCAGCAGTGCATAAGTGTTACGATCCCCCTGCAGCCTCTCCAACATTTGTTATCTCCAGTTTTTTGGATTTGTGTCAGTAATGCTGGGGTGAGATTGTATCTCATTGTGGTTTTGATTTGCATTTCTCTAAAGGCTGGTGATCGTGAGCATTTCCTCATGTGTCTGTTAGCCACTTGAATGTCTTCTTTGGTGAAGTGTCTGTTCATTTACTGTGCCTTTTTTTAATTGGATTATTTGTCTTTTTGTTGTAGAGGTGTTGGATTTTCTTGTAGATTTTAGAGATTAGACCTCTATCTGATTTGTAATAGCCAAATTTTTTTTTTCCCCCTAGTCTGTAGGTTCTCTTTTTACTCTTTTGGTGAAGTCTTTTGATGAGTGTAAGTGTTTAACTTTTAGAAGATCCCAGTCATCTAGCTTATCTTCTGGACTTCGTGTGTTGTTGGCTTTAGTTTGTATCCTGTTAATGCCATGTATTATGGCCTCTAGCATTGATCTTATTTTTTCTTCTATGAACTTTATAGTTTTTGGCTTTATATTTAGGTCTTTGATCCATTTTGATCCTGCTCTTTTTTGAGTGTTGTTTGCTTGATATATTTTTTTCCATCCTTTGAGTTTTAGCTTGTTTGTGTCTTTAAGTCTAAGGTGTGTCTCTTGTAGGCAGCATATAGACAGATAGTGTTTTTTATCTAGTCTGCCACTCTCTGTCTCTTTATTGGTGCATTTAGTCCATTTACATTCAGCTTAATTATTGATAGGTATGAGGTTAGCGCTGTCATTTTGATGTCTTTTTTTGTGTGTTGTTCACAGTTTCTTTGTTCCACTTAATTGTCTGTGCTGAGTCATTTTTGTTTATGTATTTTAGTTTCATCTTTTTCATTGCTGTTGATTTTGTATTTGCTGAGTTTTTATATTTTTCTTGTTTTTTATTTTGATATATAGGATTGTTAGTTTCCTTTGTGGCTACCTTGATATTTACTCTGATTTTTATAAGTTTAAACTACATTTTTTATTTCTTTATATTGCCTTGACTTCCTCTCCATATGAAAAGTCTATTACTACATTTTTTGTCCCTCTTTTTTGTTTTAATGTTGTCGTCTTTTACATATTGACATCTCTGTTTCCCTATTTTCAGTGTTTTAGCTTTGATTTATTCTTGTGACTTCCCTATCTGGGTTGATATCTGGTTGCCCTGTCGTGTGTTCTAGTCTTGGGTTGTTATCTGATGTTATTGATTTTCTAACCAGAGGACTCCCTTTAGTATTTCTTGTAATTGTGGTTTGTTTTTTGCAAATTCCCTAAACTTCTGTTTATCTGGAAATGCCCTAATTTTGCCATCAGATTTGAGAGACAGTTTTGCTGGATATATAATTCTTGGCTGGCAATTTATATCCTTCAAGGCTTTATATATGTCATCCCTTTGCCTTCTTGCCTGCATGGTTTCTGCTGAATAGTCTGAGCTTAGCCTTATTGACTCTCCTTTGCAGATGACTTTTTGTTTATCCATAGCTGCTCTTAAAATTCTCTCTTTATCTTTGGTTTTGGCAAGTTTGATTATAACATGTCTTGGTAACTTTCCTTTAGGATCTACCTTATGTGGTGTTCGATGAGCATCTTGGATAGATACCTACTCATCTTTCGTGATATCAGGGAAGTTTTCTGCCAACAAATCTTCAACAATTCTCTCTGTATTTTCTGTTATCTCCCCCTGTTCTGGTACTCCAATCACTCGTAGGTTATTCTTCTTGATAGAGTCCCACATAATTCTTAGGGTTTCTTCATTTTTTTAAATTGTTTTATCTGATTTTTTCCAGATAAGTTGTGGCATGTGCTTTATATTCAGTCTCACTAATTTTTACTTCTATTGCCTCAATTCTGCTCCTATGACTTTCTATTGTGTTGTCTAATTCTGAAATATTATTGTTAATCTTCTGGATTTCTGATTGCTGTCTCTCTATGGATTCTTGCAGCCTATTAAATTTGTCATTATGCTCTTGAGTAACCTTCTTAAGATCCTCTATTGCTTTGTCTGTATGTTCCTTAGCTTGTTCTGCATTTTGCATGACCTCCTTCCTGATCTCTTGAAGAGTTCTGAACATTAATCTTTTGTATTCTACCTCTAGTAATTCCAAGAAATTCTCTTCCTCTGGAAAATTTCTAGATTCTTTATTTTGGGAGTTTGCTGAAGCCATCATGGTCTGCCTCTTTCTGTGGTTTCATATTGACTGTTATCTCCAAGCCATCAATAAGTTATTATATTTATTTATTTTGTGTGT
This sequence comes from Dugong dugon, assembly GCA_030035585.1. NCBI lineage: Eukaryota > Metazoa > Chordata > Mammalia > Sirenia > Dugongidae > Dugong > Dugong dugon. The sequence goes on along the minus strand of CM057461.1, from coordinate 118,890,457 downwards.
GCTTACTATGTCCTAGCTTCTTGTTTTGTTTTGTTTTGATATGCCCAAATAGGCTGCTCATGTGAGCTAGTTTGATTATTGGCACCTTTGAAGTGTTAACGTCCTGTCACCAGGTGGTTAGAGCTGTTACTAGGTATGTAAGCCCAGGAGTCTGTTTACTTTTCTTGTATGAATTCATTTCAGGTATCTAGGTAGTCGGTCAGCAAGTGTGTAGTGCAGGCTCTCACCTACAATCCTAGACAGCATGGCTGATTGGTGTAGGCACAGGTATCTGGCTGCAGTAGGGGGTCACAGGCTAACCAATGCAGGGAGCTGATGGCTGCCCCTAAGTGTCTGAGAGGAAAGCGTGCATAGGTGATTGGGCTTTGTAGCTGGACTATGAGCACCTGGTGCTGTTGGCTTTAAGGACTGGGGGGCACCACTTATTCTTGGACCCTTGTTGCAGCTGGCTAGGTGGCATGGGACGAGCAACCAGTCCTCAGGCCCCTGATGTGGGTAGGTGAGGACCCTGCTTAATGGGCAGAGTGGTGTCAAATGTCATGAACCTGCCACTTCACCATATAGCTGAAACAGTTCAAGTTAGACTCAGGTATATACCCTGTTGTACTGTAGTAATGAGGGCCTATGCTGTTGAAATGGCCCCACACAGACCTATGCAAGGGTGAAAGGCATTCAAAGTCCATGGACCCCTTGTGCCTATGCGTAGGCAAAGGAGCTGTGCCTACCCTGAGTTCTTGGCTTAGGGGAGCTGGCAGATTATTTTTTCCCTGTTTGTTAATTTGTTCCCTCTCCAAGGCTGGGAGAATAGATCAAGGCACGTGACAGGTCCTACTTCCAGGCCAGGGGATTCGGCAATCACTGAAGCCGGCCGGGACCCCATGCAGAGCAGGGAGGGGGCAGGTAAATGGGAAAGAGGTTTTTCCCAAAAGGGATGTTTTTTGATCCACATGGTAGGTCAGATGCAAGCACTTATCTTTTGCTGATTGAGGGCTGCTTTTCACCGGTTCTGGATGCCCAAGTAGACTGTCTGCCACTGGGTCTCTCCCAATGTGGAAAACACCTCTGGAGCACCACTGCTTGCCTCACCATGCACGTGAGCCGATCCGGCCTAAAGGGCACTGGCTCACACTGGGTCAGGTCTGGCAACTCCTCACTAATTCCAAACCATCTTTCCTACCCCTGCCACTCAGTCTGATCCTTCAACTTTTCCTTTGATGTTCAGGGCTCCTAGATTGTCATATATAATTGATTTACTTGTTTTTTGGGGTCTTTGTTGTAAGAGGGACCACAGGAAGCATCTGACTGCTCTGCCATCTTGGCCCCGCCTCTAGTATTTTGCTTTTTTAACCCTGATCACTTTTAATTTCCAAGCTTGTAAGCCTGGTTTCTTTCAAGGTCCAGGTTCAGGACTCTTCTACTGGCTAATTGACTCTCGTGTTGTGGCTGCAACAGTATCTCCAAAGTCTTGGTAACTATTGGCCAATTATTTGACACAATCTTTGTCCCTCAGAACTCATTAATCTAAGATTAATGTGAAAACCATCTTCCTAGACATCCTCCATTGAAATAGCTTATAGGATAAGAGCTGTTTTACTAGACAAAAACCAGTTTCAACAGCTGTGCATTTGAACAACTGCTTCCAATCTAAAAATAAGAATATCTCTGGCCCTGTGGAATTTAATGCTGGTTTTGATAGTGTTAAACAGTCTGGCAGATCAAATATCTTCTGTCTATGGATAAGTTTCAGTCCTTTGGCTATAAGGAACAGAGAAAACACATACAGCAACACCAAGGTAGACCCTAGGATTGGTCAGCCCAGGTCACAATCCCATCATTGTCATGGTAGTAGGTTGTGGTACCCCACTGATAACCCCATGAGGATTCCATGGAATGAAGGAGGAATTCTCACCATAGGAACTAGCACAATAGGGTGGGATACTGTGTTGATCAATAGCAACTGTGAATACCAGAGCCCACTTCAAGATGCTGATCCCCTTAAACTTGGGCACCCCATCTATATATCCTCCATAGTTTCTAGCACTGCACCTGGCACATCACAGTATTTAAATAAAGGCCAATTGGTCACTCAAAGAGAATGTAGTGAGGTAAAGAGCTCTTCTTCATGCCTCTGCCTCACCTCCTCCAGAGCCCAGGTTGATGCTAGCCCAGACACAGATCCCCAATCCAAGCTATGATGGCTCTGAGGCTTCCAATTTGCCCAGTTTTATCTACTTTCCAAAAAATCAGCCATTGAAAACCCTATGGAGCACAGTTCTACTCTGACACATATGGGATCACCACGAGTTGGAGTTGACTCAACAGCAAGTGGTATTTAGTCGTGGGTCACCTTAGTCTAGAATGGAGTTCCCCAGGCTGGACTACAGGCCTGGGCCTTCCACAGTTACCTCCAGTAAGACCTCACTCAAATTGAACTGGAATTCTAAGGCTAGTTTGAACAAGCTGCCTATTAGAAAAGGCCAGACTGGATCATGCCCTGCGGCAGAGGAATAGAATGAATGAACTGCTGTCTGTGCCTGGCAGTCTCTCCCTTGTCAATCACCATGCATTTTTCAGCCTGGTCTTTCTAAGACAGACTTCCTAGAATCTTCAGGCACACTTCAAATCTCCTAGTTCTTCTCTGTAAGGAAATAGACTTTCTATTTTCCCTACCCACTCCCCTCTTTGGGAGCTCCACCACTCAAGACCTTGCTGTCAGTTACAACCCCTGGGAGGTCCTTGAATGGTAAGCTGGTTTGGAAAAGAGCTTACTTGATTATCAGGCCAGGCTCCCTGCACATCTTAGTACTTACTGACACCTGCTGGACAGTTTCCTTCTCTCTGGAAAGCATCTGAGCAGAAGCCTCCGCTCTACACGTGATGTGTGACTGGACCCAGGACACTAGCTTTGAGACTGAAATAACAATGGAAAACTTTCCCGACCTGCTGAGGGCTGTGTCTGCCCAGTGAAAATATGCCTCCTCACACTGAGAACAGCTTTGAGAATCCTTGCCAATTTCAAAGACAAAGGTCCTGACGATAACAATGACCTCAAGAACACCAGGCAGAGCAGTTCAAAGTTGAAAGGTACCTAACTGGTGATCATGGTCAGATTCCTAGTATCTTATGTTCTTCCTCCTGGAGAGATGGAACATAAACCTAGGCTTGAAAAGCATCTATTTCAGAGCAGGGTGCCTTATTGTGGGCTCTGGCCCTGGAGCCAGGAGAGGTTGCTTAACTGGGTCTGCGTTGGCCCATGGCACCATCCTGAAGAAAGTAAAGGTGGGTGGTGCCTTCTTTGCTAGAATCTGCCCTCTCAATTTAAAACATGTAGTTGTCTCTTGCTGCTTTCTCTGACTTCTAATACTTTCAGGGCAGCACAGAAATTAGCCAATAGATTAATTCATTGCATCTTATTGAAATAACATTTTATAAGAGAACCTCAGAATAAGGTATAATGCTAAAATCCAATGAATCCATTCTAATGGTAGCATTTGAAGCCTGAGAATAGGCTAATGTGGAAGCTACTTAGAAAGGGTGCTTCTGGAGCCCCTCAAATTAGAACATGTGGGGCAGTATCTGCAGAAGATCTTGTACAGGGCAAGCTGGCTATTGCTGCCATTTTGCCTGAGGAATCTCCCTGCATGGAGACCAACTGCTGGACTGCCACCTTCCAAGCTTCCTTTCCTGCTTTCCAGGAACCAGGAGAAGCACTGGATGGAGGGTAGGCTGGCTGCTCATGGGCTCACTGAAATGTCCCTTCTGGAGAAGTGGTCCTTCAGTGTTCCCTATGTGAACCATCCCTCCCATCTGGGGCAGCAGATCATAAGAGCTTCCCTCCCAAGGAGACCAGTTAAATGCCTAAACAGTGTGAGTGGGCGAGTGTATGAGTGCCTGTAAACATTTGAGGAGGCGGAGAGGCCAGGAGTAGGCCTGCAGCCAATGCTGAGGAGAGAAGGCCTCCCCAAGAGTGGAGCTATACCCCTCCTGAGAGGAGAACAGCCTGCCCAGGACAACCACAGAAACCAAACGCCTTCATTTTAGGCAGGAAATACCAACCTCAAAAGCCCCCACCTTTTTGCCCCCCTGGCTTTTCCAAAATGCTTCAAGCCGGTATTTAGGGAGAGCTCTAAAATTTGAGTTCTAATAGCTGGGTGTTACCTACACTTGCTGTTCTAAGTGACCTCTGGCCTCCTGGGGGTAATTATACAGTGGGTTTTGAGGGTTTAGGGGTGGGTAGGCCAATACTGGCAAATGCCAAAAAGAATGCACTATTTCCTTGAAAAGCCTGTTCAGGCTAGAGCCTGCAGTAATGAAAGAAGTTAGGAAAATACTGATATTCCATGTTTTTACTCAAACATTTGGCCTTTTGGAGGCCCTGCACAAAGAAACGTATACAGCCTGTCAAATATGAAGGGCTTTGCTTGATATTTAGCAACTCAAGTAGGGGTAGAGGATTTACTCCAACAACCTGGAATTCAAAGATTTCCAGAATCTGGCCTCTGTAGTGATCTCTAACCTTCTCTGTGAGCCCTCTCCTTACAAACCCTCCTCTCTAACCTCTCTTAATACTGTCCTAGCACAATCCTTTGTTCACAACGTTCTCCATAGCCCCAACTATATCCATTAAATCTCCCTCCCCACTTATCTCAGTCCAAGCCCTGCTTCAGTGCCCACCCCGTGTCCCACCTCCTCCTTGAGGCCTTCCCTATTCACCACCTCCCTCCCCAACCACAGCTCTCAGTATCTCCCCTATTCCAAATCTCCTACTTCCTTATGTTGTGATTTATATTTTTACTTAGACATCCTTTCTACAGAAGACAGCAGGCCCCATGGAGGCAAGGGCTTTGTCACACAACTCTTTGTATCCCCAGTTAGCACGTCGAGGAGTCCCCTACATGGCACCCCTCAAAGATGCTCACCCAGCCTTGCCATGAATATCTCTGGTGACAGGATGATCATGATTTCATGCCACCTCTTTCCAATATTGAATAGCCCTAAGTTTTATTAAGTTCTTGTTTCCACTAAGCCAAAACCAGCAACATCTGGTCTCAATTCTGCATTATGGGTAGCTGTTAGCTCTCAAATTTTACATTAGCGATCTCTTATCCAGACTAGAGATCTTCAGTTCTTTTGCCTGTTCTTCAAATATTGTAGTTTTCAGATTGCGTACCATCCTGGCAAGGCTCCCTCAGGAACCTTTTGGTTTTCAATATCCTTCATGAAATGTGCTGCTCAGACGTGAATGCAATATTCCAGATGTGTGAAGATATGCACTCTGAATGATGAGCACAAATCACAGAGGAAGGAGACAATCAAGAAAAGTTTTTTGATGACAATTGTGATGATTATGATCATGATCTTTGCTTAAAACAAGAGAAGAGAAAGCCAGTATTTTACTCAATCAAGGGATTCCAGTTTTAAAAAAAAAAAGAAGTGTAGGCATTAAAATCACCTAGATTGTAGGACATGGTGTCTATTTTCTTGATTTTATCTCATAGCCTTTGGATGATATTCTTGTGGTTTGAGTTCTACAACGAAGCCCAAATAACCCCATAGCCAGCTTGAAGTGTTACCAACCAGAAAGATAACTAGAGCAAGTAGGAGAATGAAGGGTGTAAAGTTGTAAGCCTCCCAAACTGACATGGTATGACTTTGTACATCATTGTTGGAAAAGAGCTGGATCAACTGTGTAAACTCAGGGGTCCTGGAGATGTTCTGACATCCCAGGTTTCCCCCATCTCTGCCTTCCCATCCCTAAGCCTACTCCTAGAGCCACAAAACCTTGACAATTCCTTTAAAGGGCCAAATTAAGAGCATGAACTACTCAAATTTAAGAGGAAAGCCACCAGGAACAAATGATTTCCACTTTCCCCAGCCCCTCTACATACCAACTAGTGCCTTGAGCACCTTTTATGTACCTGTATAACCTTAAGTGGGACCCCTGGGTGGTATAAAAGGTTAACACAGTCTGTGGCTAATCGAAAGGATGGAAGTTTGAGTCTACCCAGAGGTGCCTTGGAAGAAAGACCTGGTTATCTACTTGCAAAAAATCAGCCATTGAAAACCCTACGAAGCACAGTTCTACTTTGACATACATGAGATTGCCATGAATAAGAATAGACTCGATGGCAACTGGTTTTTTATGAACTTAAGTCAGTGAATCTCCTACCTGGACCTCAGTTTACTTCCTACTCAAAAACCTATGAAACTAAATTGGCCTAATATAGTGTTTAGTGCTTCTGTTCTACCACCTACTTTGTTGCATAGGGGTCCTAAAATCTTGCAAGCAGCTATTCAAGGTACAACAATTGGCCTGTATTCAACTGGAGCAAGAAGGGAAAAAAGGAGAGTCAGAAACAGGAGGAGAGAATGGAATGTGTGGATAATTGCCTCCATGAACAACTGCCTCCTTTTCCTTGAGACCAGAAGAACTGGATGGTGCCTGGCTACCATTACTGAACATTTTGATTAAAAATTCTATAGAAGAATCCAGATCAAAAGGGGGGAAATGTAGAACAGAATTTAAAATTGTCATGGAATTAGACTTTCTGGACCATTGAGGCTGGATGAACCCCAGAAACTATTGCCCTCAGATAATCTTTAAACTTTAAACCAAAAATATTCCCTGAAATCTTCTTTAAACCAAACAGCAGTTTAGCTTAGGCAATAAAGAATGTCTGTCTTGAAGGGGACAAGGAAGTCCCCTGGTGATAGGGAACACAAGGTGGAGTAAGGATATTCTTGATGTGTGGTGAGATTGTTAACCATTGTCATAGGGCAACATGTGTAGTAACTGTTAAATGAGAAACTATTTTGTTCTGTAAGCCTTCATCTTAAGTGAGAATAACAGCACAGTTGGAAGAGCATAGTCAATGTCACTGAACTGTGTATGTAGAAATTTTTGAAACGGTGTATCTTTGGCTATCTGTATTTTCATCAAAAAAAAAAAAAGGTTGAGAATTTAGAGGCTTAATATGTTGTGGGGTTGTTAACCAATGTCATAAAACAACATGTGTACTACTGTTTCATGAGAAACTATTTGTTCTGTAAGCCTTCACCTGAAGTACAATAAAATATAAAAAAAAAAAAAAAGAATGTCTGTCTTGAGCATTATGCTCTTTTAAGAACTATCTATATGGGATCAAAGTGACAGCAGCAACTCGAGAGATGAGATGGGAAAGTTAGGGGACAGTAAGTTTATGTTAATGGAGGAGAAACAACTCAGAGAAGGAGTGTGAGAATGGTTGCACAACTTGAAGAATGTAATCAATGTCACTGAATTGTACATGTAAAAATTGTTGCATTGGTATATGTTCTGCTGTGTATATTCTCAACAACAACAAACAACAAAATAAATTATTAAGAGAAAAAAATCTATGAAACCAAAAATCTGTAACTAATGGAGGAAGACATGAAAATCAAGAGCACCACGGGGTTTTCCCTAATTACTCCAGCCCATACTGATCTTTTGTTTCTTTTTCACTTCTGAGATATTTATATTCTGTATCATTTATTTTAATCTTTTGCTGTCCTTTTATTTTTATTTTCAAAGATCAGAGGGATAGTCCACTCTGGAAGGAAACTCATCTAACTCCCTCAGAAAGTTTAAGGAACATGTTTAAACTTGTAGAGCTGGTTGGCACAAGAGAAAGCCTTATCCACCCCCAACAAGATGCTAAGCTCCCAAGAGACCAGAAAAGACTAGACGGACACATCTCTTTCTCAAGATCCACCCAATGGCTTGCTTTTAATAAATGGACTCCAGGTCACCCTGACACTAAGCTAAGTTAGGGCTTGGGTTTATGACTGAAGGCTGCTTAGGGAAAGGTGATGGAAATGGAACTGCCCTGTGCCATTCAGTGTATACATGAGAGACTTTTGGTTGCAGAGACCTTGGTTTTTGTTGTTAGCTGCCACTGAGTTACCCCAGACTCATGGTGACTCCATGCACAAAAGAATGAAGTACTACCTGGTTCTACACCATCCTCATGATCAGTTGTCAATTGGATGATTGTAATCTGTAGGGTTTTCATTGGTTGATTTTTCGGAGGTAGATCACCAGCCCTTTCTTCGTAGTCTGTCTTAGTCTGGAAGCTCCACTGAAACCTGTTCCGCATCATAGCAACACACAAGCCTCCACTCACAAACAGGTGGTGGCTGCATATGAGATGCACTGGTCAACGGAATCAAACCCCAGTCTCCCATATAGATGATAATTCTACCACTGAACCATCAATGTCCCTCAGAGACTCTGGTAAAAACCAGTTGCTGGCAATTCCAGCTCATGGTGACCCAACCTGTGTCAGAGTAGAACTGTGCCCCATATGGTTTTCAAAGTCCGATTTTTCAATTGTAGATCACCAGACCTTTCTTCTGAGGCACCTCTTGGTAAACTCGAAACTCTACCTTTTGGTTAGAATGCGTTAGCCATTTGCACCACTCAGGGACTCCAGAAACCTGGTAGTTATCTACTAATCTTTATGATTTGCTTATATTCATAATCTCTTACCCCATGTGGGGGTGTCATAAATCAAGGCTTATGTCTTGCTCTGTCTCCTGGAGTCCTGATGAACTTCCTGCCCAGATAGGAAGTAAGTAAGGGAGACACCTTTATTTTCTCTGTCAACCCTCTAGCCTGCTGCTACTGATCTACGTAGATCAGAAACCAGTATGTTGCTTATAACATATGCCAAAAAAACCAAATATAAGGTGATTCCCTATAAAAAGATCCAAAGGAAAATTTTTGGCCAATTTGAATATATAAACTTTTAGGGATATGGATGAAATATTCAAGTGTCTACTCATAACATTTAATTTTTTAATTAAAGTATACATTGATATTAAAAATCATGTATTACATAAAATAATGTTAATTTAGAATTTTTTTTCCATTTTCACATTTCAGAATAAATTCATTTAGTATCTACATATATTTTCTGTCTTCATTGTCTCCTTCATCACAACGGCTAACTTTTGATCTTTTAACTAGTTGTCCAGAGCACATTGTCTTTATTCTTCACTTGTCTGTGATACAGTACTTTTTGAAATCGCGCATGATGATGTCTCTGAAAATTTTATTCCAAACCACAAGTTTTCATAAAAACAGGAATTTCCATTCATCTTATAAGTTCACAACACAACCACTTACCTTTCTATTTTTATTTTTAAGTATTTACAACGTCCAACATTGAATTTTTGAAGGACTACTCCTAGGAATAATTGCTACATCTATGTCAGATTTCTATCTCCTTTTTAAAAATAATTTCCATGAATTGAACTCTATAAGGATGCAAAATTAGCTTTGATTGGATCATTTCAGGATGTCTTTCCTAAACAGATGGAGCCCTAGTAGTGCAGTGGTTAAGACCTCAGCTGCTAACCATTTGGCAGTTCAAATCTACCAGCCACTCCTTCGAAACCCTATGGGGCAGCTCTACTGTGTGCTATACGGTCGCTGTGAATCAGAATTGACTCAACGGCAACTGGTGTGGTTTGGTTTTGGTTTTTTCCTAAAAGTATTTTGTTGCTCCAAAAGAAAAAAAGAGAGAGAGAGTTTGAAGTGACCTATATAATGTGAGAAATTTCATGAGGACCCGAATAATATCAATAAATACACATATTTTTATATCTAATAATTTTTAGATAATACTGAGAAAAAAAACTTGCCTTGTAGGTGTGGAAGTCCTAGTTTCCCCTTGTCCTGGAGTCATTGTTAATAGTACTTCCTTTCATTCTCAAAAGTGTCCCAGTTTAAACAATAAATTATGTGGCCACTCTACTTAGAGCAAAGAGGATACAGTATGTAGTGATTCTGTGGCCTTGTCAAGGCCTTCAACATATCGGCCATTGGGCAAGTTTCCTGTGAGACTAATAATATTTACCAGGCCACCAGGTGGAATTCAAAGGCACAGTAGTTAGAAATTAAAGCAATATAGCTAATTACCTGAAGTGATATTAAAACGTCTAAGATTTCAAAAATTTGACTCTGAGTCAACACAGTATCTGCTTTCAAAGGAAATATTATTTTAATTAGTCTTTAAAAAAAGTCTCATTGTGAGAAACTCTCTTAGTTAATTAAGTGCTTTGGTCTGAGAACAGTGGATTTAGTTTAATACTAAAGTATTTGGCTTATTATCTCTAATTATTTGGAGAGAAATTGTCTTTATTTAGTCCTTATTTTATGGTTTAAACATTCAGACTTAGAATGATGTCTTGTTTAAGACAAAATTCATTTCCAAGTGACCTACGTTGCAAGTGAGTGTGTTGTGTGTGTATCACGTGGGGTGTGTAAGCTGTTGGTGCAGCTGCTGAGAGCTCTGGGCCAATAAGGCTCAGGTCGGAACTCCAACCCCTGGGCGAGCCCTTGAGCTTTTTTCTGGTTGGCGTCGCTGTCCGCCCAGGTCACTGCCTGCACAACAGTGACTGAATGGGAGAGTGTGGACAAATCCATGCAAGTCCACCCCTCTCTAAACAAAATCACTCTGAGCACCAGCCCTCCTCCCCCACTGTGGGTCAGAAACCTCATCTTCAAACAGGAAGAGAAAAGAGGAAAGAGAGAAATAGCTCAGGAATCTCTCCCGTTGTTGTTGTTAGGTGCCGTCAATTGGTTCGGACTCACAGCAATCCCATGTACAACAGAACAAAACACTGCCCAGTCCTGGGCCACCCTCACAATCCTTGTTATGCTTGAGTCCATTGTTGCAGCCACTGTGTCAGTCCATCTTGTTGAGGGTCTGCCTGTTTTTCACTGACTCTCTACTTTACCAAGCATGTTGTCCTTCTCCAGGGACTGATCCCTCCTGATAACATGTCTGAAGTATGTGAGATGCAGTCTCGCCATCCTTGCTTCTAAGGAGCATGCTGGTTGTATTACTTCCAAGACAGACTTGTTTGTTCTTTTGGCATTCCATGGTACAGGAGTCTCTCCTACACGCTCCAAATTTCTAAGAAACACAGCCCCCTCAGGTCTTTTGTAATCCTTGTTGACAAGATTTTTCCATTCCCACCATTGACAAAAAGCATGATGAAAAGAGAGAAGACAGCCTCAGCTGTGGAGGCTTGTTCGACTTCCCACTACGTTTTACGCCCCGGCAGCCCTTTGTGCCTCTTTTAACGCATGTCCTCTTTATCTCCCTGGGCTCCTTCTTCCAGATGAAGCTGAAATGAGGGGATAAGGTGTGAGGCCAACTTTCTCACGTTCCCTTGGAAAATGAGAATGTGGCCTTTATCCTTCTACCCCTTGTGCCCTCCCACTGACCTCCCTAGGCCCAATGTTGTTGTTGTTAACTGCCACTCAGTTGCCCCAACTCATGACAACCTCATTGGACCATTGCGATCCAAAAGGTTTTCATTGGCTGTTTTTTGAGAAGTAGATTGCCAGACCTTTCTTCCTAGTCTCAATCTGGAAACGCCACTGAAAATGTGTTTATATTCCAATGAGTCAGGTGATGTCCTGAGTGTGAGGCTCTGGCCAGGGATTGCTGTCTTCCCTAAATGTGCACAGATGTGTACAAATACAGCTCAAAGCCCACTGAGTGACCAGCAACCTGTCTGCTACACCCTTCACTGACTTGAGGCCTTTGCCGTCTTTTGCAGCTTCTCCCTGTGGAAAGGTGCCCTTGGCCTCATTGTGAAACCCAACCACTCCATCCCTAAGGTCGTGTGCCTGCAGCCTGGCCCATGGCTTGTCCTCCCAGCCATCCAAGACTATGCTGCTTGGCTTGAAATTGTGCTGTGGTGAGTCCTCCAGGCCTCCCTCACCCTGCCCTCAGCCCACTTGGCTTCCCTCACCTGCTACTGCCCCTCCAGGGAGCCCTGCTGGCCTCTACTCTCTGGTGTAATTAGGGTAATGTCTATAAACCACATGTGGTTGCCAGGAAGAAAGACTAATAATGTCCACATCAGCCAAGCAGCAGCTCTGCTGTCAATTTTTTGGTTCACAACGGCCCTGGTGTTATTGCATTTATACAGAGCTTCTCTCTCTCTCTCTGTCTTTCATTTTCTGTTCTGACTACAGACCAATAAAAAAGAATTTTACCAGATGATGCTTTTTTTTTTAACGATAAAATTGCACCTACTAGTTCTCCAAAAAGCCAAATTTTCGGAAAGCTTTTAAGATACTTTCTTTGAGTGACATTTTTCATTTTGCAAAGACTGAGTCCTTTTCTCAAACAGATTTTTTTCTTTTTTTTCTGGGGCCTGATGTGGAAATCTCACAAAATTCCTTTCATCTAGAGCATGTCAGTATTTAATTGAAGTACAAGTTTGAAGGCTCTCCTGTTAAACTGTTTCTCCTTGTATCTTTTTAAAATTAATGCATACTTCTAAAACTAATGATGTATTTAATATTAAAAATAAGCTAAATACGTGGTAACTAGCTAAGCTTTTCAAATAAATGCAGAAGATCGCCATCTTGTGGCTACTGTGGGAACTGTTGTACTCAGACCTTCACTTTTTTTTCTTTTCCCTCAGAATTTGGGGCCCTACTGCTAACTAAATTTAAGAATTTCTCATATGTCTTTTCCCGTGCAGTTTACATCCCAATCCTGCTCCTCTAAAAATTGGGGATCTTTCCTGGAAGTTTGAGGAAAAAAGGCTGTACCAGGTGGCTTCAGTGATTTAGTGGAAACAAGCCCTTTTAGTTCTTAAATTCTTAGTTAAGAGAGGAAACGACCAACACTTCCAAATTCATTCTATGAAGCCACCATAACGCTGATACCAAAACCAGGCAAAGACGTCACAAAAAAAGAAAATTACAGACTAATATCTCTCATGAATATAGGTGCAAAAATTCTGAACAAAATTCTAGCCAATAGAATTCAGCATCATATCAAAAAAATAATACACCATGACCAAGTAGGATTCATACCAGGTATGCAAGGATGGTTCAACATTAGAAAATCAATCAACGTAATCCACCACATAAATAAGAGGAAAGAAAAGAATCACATGATCATCTCAATTGACGCAGAAAAGGCATTTGACAAAGTCCAACACCCATTCCTGATAAAAACTCTGAATAAAATAGGTATAGAAGGGAAATTTCTCAACATAACAAAGGGCATCTATGCAAAACCAATGGCCAACATCATTCTTAATGGAGAGAGGCTGAAAACATTCCCCTTGAAAACAGGAACAAGACAAGGATGCCCTTTATCATCACTCTTACTTAACATTGTGCTGGAAGTTCTAGCTAGAGCAATAAGGCAAGAAAAGGAAATAAAGCACATCCAAATTGATAAAGAAGAAGTTAAACTGTCCCTGTTTGCAGATTATATGATACTATACATAGAAAACCCTAAAGACTCCACGAGAAATCTACTGGAACTAACAGAAAGATTCAGCAGAGTAGCAGGATACAAGATAAACATTCAAAAATCAGTCGGATTCCTATACACCAATAAGGAGAATGATGAAAAGGAAATCAGGAAAACAATACCATTTTGAATAGCCCCTAAAAAGATAAAATACTTAGGAATAAATTTGACCAGGGATGTAAAAGACCTATACAAAGAAAACTACAAAACACTACTGCATGAAACCCAAAGGGATCTACATAAATGGAAAAACATACCATGCTCATGGATAGGCAGACTCAACATTGTGAAAATGGCAATTCTACCCAAAGCAGTTTACAAATACAATGCAATCCCTATCCAAATACCAACAACACTCTTCAAAGAGATGGAAAAACTAATCATCAACTTTATATGGAAAGGGAAGAAGCCTTGAATAAGTAAAGCACTACTGAAGAAGAAGAATAAAGTTGGAGGACTCACACTACCTGACTTTAGAACCTACTATACAGCTACAGTAGTCAAAACAGCCTGGTACTGGTACAACAACAGATACGTTGACCAATGGAACAGAATTGAGAACCCAGATGTAAATCCATCCACCTATGGTCACCTGATCTTTGACAAGGGCCCAAAGTCCATCAAATGGGGAAAAGACAGTCTTTTTAACCAATGGTGCTGGCAAAACTGGATATCCATCTGCAAAAAAAATGAAACAGGACCCATACCTCACACCGTATACAAAAACTACTTCAAAATGGATCAAAGACCTGAATATAAAGCCTAAAACTATAAAGTTCATAGAAGAAAAAATAGGACCAACACTTCAGGCTTTAATACATGGCATTAACAGGATACAGACCATAACCATCAATGCACAAACCCCAAATGATAAGCTAGATAACTGGGATCTTCTGATAATCAAACACCTATGCTCTTCAAAAGACTTCACCAAAAGAGTAAAAAGAGAACCTACAGACTGGGAAAAAATTTTTGGACAGTACAAGTCAGACAAAGGTCTAATCTCCATAATCTACAAGAAAATCCAACTCCTCTACAACAAAAAGACAAATAATCCTATTAAAAAATGGGCAAAGGAAATGAATAGACACTTCACCAAAGAAGGCATTCAAATGGCCAACAGACACATGAGGAAATGCTCGTGATCACTAGCCATTAGAGAAATGCAAATTAAAACCACAATGAGATACCATCTCACCCCGGCATTACTGGCATGAATCAAACACCCTGGAAATAACAAATGTTAGAGGGGCTGGGGGGAGATCAGAACACTTATGCACTGCTGGTGGGAATGCAAAATGATACAACTATTTTGGAAAATGATATGGCACTTCCTCAGAAAGCTAGAAATAGACATACCATTCAATCCAGCAATCCCACTCCTAGGAATATATCCTAGAGAAATAAGGGTCGTCACTCGAATAGACATATGCACACCTATGTTCATGGCAGCATTGTTCAAAACAGCAAAACGATGGAAACAACCTAGGTGCCCATCAACAGATGAATGGATAAACAAACTATGGTACATACACACAATGGAGTACTATGCAATGAGAAAGAACAATGATGAATCTGTGAACCATCTCATAACATGGATGAAACTGGAGGACATTATGCTGAGTGAAATAAGTCAATCACAAAAGGACAAATATTGTATGAGACCTCTATTGTCAAAACCCATGAAAAAGTTCACACACAAAATGTAACAATCTTTGTTGGTTACCAGGGATGGGAGGGGTGGGGGTGGGGGAAATACTAAATAGATAATAGATAAGTGGTATCTTGGGTGAGGGTGAGACAGTACACAATGCAGGAGAAACTAGCACAACTTGTACTAGGAAAGGTCATGGAAGCCCCATAGACACATCCAAACTCCCTGAGGGACTGAATTGCTGGGCGGAGGTCTCTGGGGACCATGGTTTCAGGGAACATCTAGCTCAATTGGCATGACACAGCTTATAAAGACAACGCTCTACATTCTACCCTGGTGAGTAGTGTCTGGGGTCTTAAAAGCCTGTGAGCGGCCATCTAAGATACTCCACTGGTTTCATCTCTTCGGGAGCAAGGGAGAATGAAGAGAACAGGATACAAGGAAAAGATTAGTCCAAAGGACTAATTGTCCACAGCTACCAAGGCCTCCACCAGACTGAGTTCAGTACAGCTAGATGGTGCCCGGCTACCACCACTGACTGCTCTGACCAGGATCACAACAGAGGGTTCTGGACAGAGCTGGAGAATGATGTAGAGCATGATTCTAACTCAACAAAAAAAAAGACCAGATTTACTGGCCTAAAGGAGACTGGAGAAACCTTGAGAGTATGGCCCCCAGACACCCTTTTAGCTCAGTGGTGAAGTTACCTCCAAGGTTCACTGTTCAGCCTGGGAGTGGACAGCCCCGTAAAACCAAATGAGACTAACGAGGTACAGGAGTCCAGTGACAAGGGCCAGAAGGCAGAAGGGGACAAGGAAGCTGGTGATAGGGAACCCAAGGTTGAGTAAGGATATTGTTGATGGGTTGTGAGATTGTTAACCATTGTCATAGGGCAACATTTGTAGTAACTGTTAAATGAGAAACTATTTTGTTCTGTAAGCCTTCATCTTAAGTGAGAATAACAGCACAATTGGAAGAGTGTAGTCAATGTCACTGAACTGTGTATGTAGAAATTTTTGAAACGGTGTGTATCTTTGGCTATGTGCATTTTCACCAAAAAAAAAGGTTGAGAAGTTAGAGGGTTAATATGTTGTGGGGTTGTTAACCAATGTCATAAAACAACATGTGTACTACTGTTTCATGAGAAACTATTTGTTCTGTAAGCCTTCACCTGAAGTACAATAAAATTCAAAAAAATAAAAAATAAAAAAAAGAGAGAGGAAACGACCTCCAGGGAGCCCAGGACTTTGTTTCACTCAAACCCTATATGCTAGTACTCCTATATTTTTCCAAATGTGCTCCAACAGTACCTGAATCCCTGAATTAGATATTTAAAAAAAAAAAAATCAGGTTTCTTGGCCACACCCAAGACCTGAGAATTGGAATCTCTGGTGATAGGCCCTAGGATTTGCATTTTTAACAAATTCCTTGGGTGATTTTTATTTGTATTATAGTTCTAACAACAATGTATTTTAGTCTACCAAGGGAAGAAATTAGACAGAGGCCTAACAAATTAAATGAGTTTGATTCTAAGGATTATTCTCTGATACTGTGCTCAAGGGGATCCAGAACCAAAGAGAACTTAGGACACCAAGGCAGCGAGTCTCAGAAGCCCCTGCCAACACGAATGCTCGCTTCCAGAACAAGGATGACTCTCTTAAAAAATTCAGTGACGCATCCACTTCAGCCAAACCCTTTAAACAAGAAGCTGTCATCTCCCAAATAGTGACCTCCTGGTGTTGGGCGCCTCTGTCTGGCCCGCATAGGAAGCAGTAAAAGGCAATTATTGGGTGCCTACAGTGGGTTCCAACTTATAATGACCCCCTGTGATAGAGTAGAACTGCCCCCATCAGTTTTCTAGGCTGCGATCTTTATGCGAGCATATCACCAGGTCTTTTTCCCACAGAGCGGCTGGATAGGTCCAAACCACCAACGTTTCAGTTTTAGCAGCTGAGCACTTAATCGTTGTGCCACCCAAACCAACACCAAAACCAAACCCGTTGCCATCGAATCGATTACAACTCATAGTGACCCTGTAGAAGACAGTGGAACTACCCGATAGGGTTTCCAAGGATCATGTGTAGGATTCAAACTGCTGACCTTTTGGTTAGCAGCTGAGCTCTTAACCACTGTGCCACCAGGGTCCCTAAAAGGCAATGAGAGGTAGAAAAGGAGACGTTTGCCATGCAGGTTACCCCCCTCTGGTGTCCACCTCATCCAAGAAGCTCCACGTCACCTAGTCATGGAGTGTTACCAGGCCCATAGAGGAAGCAGGAGACCAGCTTCAAGGCCAGGCTCTCCCACCAACCAGCCGTGTGGACTTGGGCAGGTCACTAGCTTCAGAAGTCCTAGCCTGTAAATGGAAGCAGGTAGGCTTGATGATCATTTAGTTTCTTTCCAGCTCCAACATTCTGTAGTCTCATAATTTTGACTGTTCAAAGGAAGAAGAGGCCCTTCATGAAGAGTGATCTGGGGAGTCCTGTATTCTGAGCTTAGGCACTACATATTTGTTGTTTTCAGTAATTGATTCTCATCAGGTCACAATGAGAGGCGAGCTCCTCTGTCAACATGAAAATAATGTACTTTTGCAATGTGAACTCTCTGTGTTTGGGGGGAAAACTGAGCATTGGGCTTCCAAATTTCCCGCAACTCCATGGCCCCACCCCATCCCACTATCCCCCAGAGACTTCAGCTAATCCCATCACCACAGGTTCCCTTCCCCTTCCTCCCCTCAAACTTCTAGTCTAAGGACCCATTTCCTACTCTGGGGCACTCATTTTGGAGGGCACTGAGATCCTGCAAGACATTCTCTAGGTAGAGACTTCCCCTGGCCCATCCTTCTTATTCCTTCAAGCTCAGTGCCACCAGGTGCCACTTTTCTGTGACTCCTTCACTCCCTATGCATACTGGCCTAGTTACTAACATGTGACATTATAAAAATCTGCTTTTGTGCCTGTGTCTCCCATGATACTTTGTCCCTGTAGCCCAGGATCTAAGTCCTATGTCTGCCACATAGCAAATGCTCAGTACATGAAAAAAGTTTGTGAACGAATAAATTAAAGGATTAAGGGGATGTATGCAGACTGTTGTACAGAACATCCACACCTGTTCTTTACACAAGCCTGGTGGCATAGTGGTTATGAGCTACAGCTGCGAACCAAAAGGTCAGCAGTTTAAATCCACCAAGTGCTCCTTGGAAACTCTATGGGGCATTTCTTCTCTGACCTACAGGGTTGCTATGAGTCAGAATTAACTTGATGGTAATGGGTTTGGTTTTTTGGTTTGACTGAGAAAAGAAGGATTTGCTCCAGATTCAATGGACCCTGGAGTATTCTGGAAGAGCCTAGGAATGGAGGACTATGCCCAGGGTAGAAGCAGCATGGTGACTGCCTCAACTGCTTATCAAAGTGCGGGTCATGGCCTGGAGCCCTGATGGCACAGTGGCTAAGATCTCAGCTGCTAACCAAAAGTCAGCAGTTCAAGTCCACCAGCCGCTACCTGGAAACCCTATAGGGCAGTTCTACTCTGTCCTATATGGTCACTATGAGTCGGAATCAACTCATTGGCAACGTGTTTGGTTTTTTGGTTCTTGGCCATGGCCCCTTAGTTGTTTGTGAAATCAATTTAGTGTTGATTTCAGTTGGGTCCAGACCAAAATTTTTTAATAAAATAGAACAGAATAGAATGAACTAGAAAATATCAGAAAACATATCTCTTAGTAAGTGCAAGTACTCTTTCATGGAAATTGTATTTCATATACAGGAGCCCTGGTGGAGTAGTGGTTAAGCGCTTGGCTGATAACCGACAGGTTGACGGGAGAAAGATGTGGCAGTCTGCTTGCATAAAGATTACAGCCTTGGAAACCCTATGCTGCAGTTCTATTCTGTCATATAAGGTTGTTAAGAGTTGAAATCAATTCAACAGCAACAAGTTTGGTTATTCCATATATATAATCATATTTCATATATGTATAGTCATGATGGAGAATATACTTCTTTACTATTCATGCATGGTGGTGAAAAAATTTTAGAAGCCACTGATCTAGGAAGCCTTAGACTATATACTTCATTGATTCCTTTTGAAAAAAATAACTTTCTGGCCTTATGGTATGGCTTGAAATCTGGGAACCCATTTTTAAGTAAATGTATATTGATTTGATGACCTTTTGGAGACCATTATATTTTCTAATTATAAGAAAAAATAATTAGCTGATCATGCCTATTTTCAATTATGTTCAGAACAGGTAAAAATCTTTTATCAAGATTAATAATTTAAGAAATTTTTATAGGAATAAGAACTTTCCCCTCTGTTTTTTCTGTTGGTAATAATTGCCTATACTGATGGCATAAACTAGCTCTCCCTTCTTTCCCATCAGATTGAAAAATCCATTTTCTAAGGGCTAGTAGAGAAGAAGTGACAAAAGAAAATTTAAAGTTTAAATTCCAAAGTCAAACTTGTACAAATGTATCTAAATATTTCAGTGGAAAATCACGGTGGAAAGTGGGATGCTAACGTTAATATCCCAAAGGAAGGAAAATAAAGACTAACATTGTTAAGAACTTGAACCCAAGTCCATGAGGCATGCACATCCTCTCTTCCCCTGATTTGGCCATGATACCATCCCCAGTCTTGTCTGTTGATCTTATGGGTTCATCACACTTCCATGTTTGCCAAGAGTCTCCTAGAATCTCTAATATGGAGGTTTCAAAGAGGTAGACAAAGGGTGATGGAAAAATTTGGGAATGGTTAATGGTGATGGTTCAACAATATGATAAACACAGTTAATATCACTGAACTGTATATGTGAAGATTGTACATTTGAAATGGCAAATGTTTTGTTACTTACATATTTACCATAATAAAAATAAAATAAATTACCATCTAAGGTATTCCACTGGTCCTACCCCATCTGGAACAAGGGAGAATGAAGAAAACCAAAGACACAGGGAAAGATTAGTCCAAAGACTAATGGACCACAGCTACCACAGCCTCCACCAGACTGACGCTAGCACAACTAGATGGTGCCCAGCTACCACCACTGACTGCTCTGACAGGGATCATAACAGAGGGTCCCAGACAGAGTGGGAGAAAAATGTAGAACAAAATTCAAACTTACAAAGAAAGACCAGACTTACTGGTCTCACAGAGAATAGAGAAATCTCGAGAGTATGGCCCTGAGACACCCTTTGCTCAGTATTGAAGTCACTCCTGAGGTTCACCGTTCAGCCAAAGATTAGGCAGACCCATAAAACAAACAATAACACACACAGCTCAGCCATGTAAACGAGACTAAATGGGCACACCAGCCCAGGGGCAAAGACAAGAAGTCAGGAGGCAATGGGAAAGCTGGATAAACGGAAATGGGGAACCCAAAGTTGAAAGGGAAGAGTATTGACACGTCGCAGAATTGGTAACTAATGTCACAAAACAATATGTATATTAATTGCTTGATGAGAAACTAATTTGCTCTGTAAACTTCATCTAAGGCACAAAAAAAGAAACAGGAAAAAATAAAATAAAATAAATCAGATAAAATTTTTTTTAAATAAAATAAAAAAAGAGGTGGCCAGCAGCCATATCCAACCCAGATGTGTGCTTAGACTGGCTCAGTGTTTTAAAAAAATTGTGTCAACACTTAAAAATCAGGAAGCTTCATTTAACTTTATGAATTCTTAACTTCTCTTGAAAAACTAAAATATTTGGTATTATGCAAGGCCCATGTTGCTGCACAAGGACAATTGTTATTAACTTCAATCTACGAACACTTGAATTTAAATAGAATTAGTTTTCTTGATATGAATGTTTGTAAAATATATGTATGTATTCTGCTAAGGGGGTCCATGGCCCAAAAAGTTTAAGAATCCCTGGCCTACAGCTAAGTAACAGCTGTCCAGTTTACTCTCTATAGCCCTTTCACACTTTCCTTTCTTTGAAGCTACACATTCGTTTCCATTTTTCAATGTATGCTTTTCCTAAAGCAGAGAAATATTTCTCTGTAATCATATCTCCATCAGAAGCTGGAAAAAGAAAAATGGACCAAGACGGCCTTGGAATTCTTACATGAAGCTACCTCACTTATTCACGCTATCTCACTGGTTTCTGGTGCACAGGGTTATGTTCAACATCACTGAACACCAGAAGCACGGCTATCAACCAATCACAATGATTGCCAGCTGTAAATAAACAATTCAAACTCTGCCATCTGACTTGAGTCCTGTCCCCAGAGTCTTTTTCATACCTGCTTCAGTGGGCTTCTCTAGCTTTCAGGACATTATTCTTGCTACATCCACTCTTCTGGCTGGGATGTCAGGATGTGTGAGTGGTGGGTTATTTAGAATGTATTTGAGAGTATCAACATTTATAGTATCCTGGGAAACTAAGAGAAGATCAACTTTTCCTTTTTTGTTTCTCTGTTTCAGCAAAGGAATAGAGATACCATGTCAACCCTGCTGCACAGACTCTGGTCTTGAGGGTACATGTTGTTAGCTGCTGTGGAGTGAGTCCCTACTCATGGTGACCTCATGCGAAATAGAATGAAATGCTGCCAAGTCCTGGGCCATCCCCATGATTGATTGAGGATTGGACCATTGTGATCCATAGGTTTTTACTGGCTGGTTTTCAGACATACATAATCAGGTCTTTCTTCTGAGTCTATCTTTAGTGGAAGCTCTGCTGAAACCTATTCAGCATCATAGCAATATATAAGCCTCCACTGACAGACATGAGGTGCATTGGCCAGGAATCAAACCTGGATAGACCACATGGAAGATGAGAATTCTACACTGAACCACCAATACCTCACATGGAGCTGGTCACACTTGCATTGCACATTAGTTTTCAGAGCTCTTTTCCTGGATCTCACCTCAAGGGATCCTCAACAATTTGGACCTTCTAAGTAAAGGACAGGAGTTAACCCCACTTTGCAAAGGAGGCCCACTGGGGTTCAAAAAAGTGAGAAGCAATTCAGAATGTGGGGCTCCTGATGTTTAGTCTATCTAATACTTGAGGGGAGAACAAAACGCATGCTCCTCAAGGGCAGTGACCTTTCGGAATTCCACAGCAACTGTTTAACAAGCATGGTTTAATTGAATGCATTAATGTTTTAATAGAGCAAGTCTAAACCTGTCATGTAAATCTAGTATCTTCTCAACAGCTATCTTAGTCTTTAAGCTAATTATAGACAGACTTCGGATCGTATAAGCAAGCTGGGCTTTCTTGTGGCTGTAAAAAATTTCTTAAATTATAATACAGTAAAATTGACTTTTTTTTTTCTTTTGGTATAGAGTTTTATGAATCTGAACACATGTATAGAATTGTGTGGACTCCCTGGGTGGTGCAAACAGATGCTAACTGAAACATTGAAGGTTCAACTCCACCCAGAGGCACCTTGAAAGAAAGGCCTAGTGATCTAATTCTGAAAAATCAGCCATTGCAAACCCCACAGAGCACAGTTTTACTCTGACACACACGGGGGTAGCCACGAATTGGGATCGACTTGACAGTAGCTAGTGGTTTATAGATTTGTGTAACCCACATCAGGATACAGAACAGTTTCATCATTCCAGAAAGCTTCCTTATGCTACTCCTTTGAAATATTATTTTAAATAATTATACTAGTCTACAAATAAATTGAAAGCTACAACAATATTTTTAAAAATAAATTATACGTTCTTGTTCATATGAAATTAAAACAGAACTTCAGTGTGTGTGTATATTTTAGAGAACGTTATTTCCTTCCACTTTGGAGCACATAAAAATTATTGAGAAATAACCCACAAAGGCCTGTTGAAGATCCTTCTCAATAATTTCTAAGGCAATACTATGGCTTGATCATTGTTCAGATTGTAACAAGAAGGTATTAGAGGAAGCAGTGTGAACAATGGGGCAATGCCTAAAGAAAGTGGTCCAGGGAAGGAGACCTCTGTACGCTTTCCCTTCCACACCAACAGTGAGGTCTCCTTGCCCTCCCACCCTCCTGTCCTCCCTACTTTTCCTCACTCCCAGACTTTTCCCCCAGCACTAGAACCTGGTGTTTATCCAGTTTCTCCCTCTCTTCTCTCCTTTTGCATCCCACCTACTTGTGTTTTCTTTACCTTCTCTTTCCTACTCTTCTCTGACCTTTCTATTACCTGCTCCTCTGGTGAGAGCACTAGGAATGGAAGGATCTATCAACAAAAGGGAAAGATTATTTTTCTCCCTCCCATTAAAATTTTACTCAATGGAGACTTGTCATGGATTGAATCTTGTCCCCCCAGAATGTTTGTCAACTTGGCTAAGCCATGATTCCCAGTATTGTGTGACTGTTCACCATTTTGTCATCTGATGTGATTTTCCTGTGTGTTGTAAATCCTATCTCTATCATGCTGTTGTGGTGGGATTAGCAGCAGTTATGTTAATGAGGCAGGACTCAATCTACAACATTAGGTTGTGTTTTAAGTCAATCTCTTTTAAGATATAAAAGAGAGAAGTGAGCAGAGAAACGGGAGACCTCATACCACCAAGAAAGAAGCACCAGGAGCATAGCGTGTCCTTTGAACCTGGGGTCCCTGTACTGAGAAACTCCTCAACAGGGGGAAGATTGATGACAAGGACCTTCCTCCAGAGCCAACAGAAACAGAAAGGTTTCCCCTGGAGCTAGGGCCCTGAATTCAGACTTCTAGCCTCCTAGACTGTGAGAGAATAAATTTCTTTTTGTTAAAGCCATCCACTTATGGTATTTCTGTTACAGCAGCACTAGATAACTGAGACAAGACTCTTACTGTTCCCCTAATGTTATCTTAAATAAAGAGTACCCTTCCTCACTCCCCTCCTGCTTTCCAGCCAGAGAAACTAAGCAGTAGACTTCTCCCAAAGACACATGGGACAACCATACCCAAGCTTGCTCTTCTAAATTTAGTTGGCTGAACCTCCCTTGGCTTTTTCTCTTAGAAAGAAACTGAGGCTGGGAGTTAAGAGAGGAAGAGAGAAAAAAGAAGCAAATGAGCACAGATACAAAGGAAGCTAATGCTCACAGAATAGATTCCTGCTGAGAAGAAAAGACACAGTGCCACATCCCCTGCCGTCTATAAATACTGAACCTGAGGATATTGGCATAATCCAAACAGTTTTGACAAGACCATTGAATTCTGTAAATAACTGCATTCCTACAAAATATTTGGAAATAGACATTTCATGAGAATACACAGACAGCAGAACTTTGATTCGGTGACTAAAACTAGTGTCCTTTGAATAATGCTTAACATGGCATCACGTACAAGGAGCTTTTTATTAGATGCTTTTCACTGCTTATAACACAGTCTGGTTGTTCTATGTGACTTCATTGGAAAAGAGAAGAAATAAATAGATGAATCAGTTGTTGTCTCATGTTTTACACACTATTAATTATCATTACATCTGAATGGAGTTACACAGACTGTGTTAAGCTGAAGACCAAACTGCATACGCACGTGTTGTTGTTACTAGGCACCATGGAGTTGATCTCAATGCATAGAGACCCCATGTGATGGAGTAGAACTGTGCCACAGGGTTTTCTTGGCTGTAATCTTAACAAAAGCAGATCACCAGGTCTTTCTCCCAAGGAGGCACTGCGTGGGTTCAGACTGCCAACCTTTCGGTTAGCAACCAAGTGCTTAACCATTTGTGCCACCAGAGCTCCTTGCATATATATATATGTATGTATGTATGTATTTAATAGGCTACAACTACTTTCAAAGTAAGTTTAGAAAGAAAAGAAGGAAGGAAGGAAGAGAGAGAAAATAAAGAAAATTAATTGTGCTTCATTGAGACATGTACAGGAGTTTGATATAATCAGAGAATTTCAACTCAGTGAGGAAACTTGGCAAGAAATAGAAAGCTGTTGAGTACCTTAATTAGTTTTTGGACTTAAAATTAATTCCCCATATATGGGAATGAGCTCATCTCACAAGCCTAAATTAGCTAGGGAGTTGTATGTCAAAAAACTAATAATTACATAAACCAGGTGTTGGGGTATGAACTTTTCATGGTTTCAACACTCAGGTGTACAAAGATTTGACTTTCTTTAAGTTTCTATAATAACTGACCTTAGCTTTTGAATCCTTATTTCAACCTGGTAACAGAAACTTTAAATTTTCCCATTTGAAGTAAATCTCGGTTACTTCTAGAGTTAAAATCAATATGTTTTGAGTAAATAGCTAATTCAATATTCTTCCCTGTTCCCAATTCCATCCAGGAGAGATATAAGTACCAGGAAGGCTTATGTATTGTCCAGAGAGGTGAATTTAATAACTTCAATATGTTGTTCTATTATTCACAAGGTACTTCTAGGTCACCTTTGCTATAAAAATGGAGAATTTTTTAAAACAAAGTTAGGGCACACTCAATATAAGTTTTACAACTCACTTAAAATCATAGAAAGGCCATATATTTCAAGATAAAGATTTAAACTCTGGTTATTTAGCAGGGTCTTGGAAGGCAGAAATTGCTGTATCAACTAATGTGCTCTATATTTCATTACTACCTTTATGTATTTTTAAATACTTCAAGAATAAAGTTTATTTAAGTTGTCACGCTTTCCAAGCAGCACATTATACCCACAGAACATACTGGTATCATTGCCATTACTCTTATTTATTACAGTCGGTTGGTTATGGACCCACTGCCATAATATGTTGACTTATTAACATACTGCATACTAAGAAGCATGATCGTTGGCCCCATAATGAGCAGTTACAAAGTCTAGTCATTCACTCACCCTTGGGTCTTCTTTTAGTTCAGAGGGAAAAATTGAAGAGGATTGGACTTGTGCCTGAAACATCAACCACCTGTTTCAGCTTGTGGGGTGAGGAGAGAAGAGGACCATTTCAACACAATTATTGAGAAATCCTTGGGTCTCCCTCCAGGATTAATGAATAAGGTTAGCAATCATCAAGGTTGCCTGAACTAATCTCAAGTTCAAAATCCACATGAAGAGGGGATAAGTTTGGGTAATTAAGACATAGACCCACAGCATTTGTGTCTCGAGCTTTCTTTTTTTAAAAACAGAAATGTCAGAAACACACCAAGAGTGTAGAATTCCACAGTATTATCTTACTCACAAAAAACTTTTTGGTAATATAAATCTGCACAAAGTGAAGCCTTTAAGAAACAGCTTGATCCCTGCAAGATACTCAATAAATACCAAACACATTAAAAGCCAGTCTTAATAGAAACAACTGATAAAAATTTTTTCTCAACTGACATCAAAAAAAGAAGAGGCAAGGATATTCTGTTTTTTACAACTCTTCTTTTTTTTTTTTTTTTTTTAATGACCATAACCAAGGTGAATTAAATGATGCTCAAAATACTCCTTATGGGGTAGGAATACAAGTAGTTATATTCTGCTATCCACCCTGTTGCTGCAGCAAGTTTTCCTCCTCCTACAAATCACCTTGGCTAAGCATTCAGAGATACTTTATCACCATGGAACCTAAGCAGGATTCTTTTGGAATATAAGCATCATTTTCAAAAGTGACTTGCAATCTGAGATTTACTGGAAACCAAATTTCCCTATGAAGCTGAATGGTTTGGCTGTTTTGCTGTATCGGGGTGGGGGACGTAGCAGAATTTGTTGTGATCTCTATTTAGGGGGCTGTCTTTATATTTTTGGTAATAGAGAATGAATGTGTGCATCAATATAAAATTACACAAAGCACGTGTTTTACGTTTCGTAGCTTAGTTTTATCCTGTGAAGCAGCAATTTGCTAACCACAGTCCTGATGAAATGTAGCTGTGCTGCAAAAGGAGCATTTATTATCAGAAACACATTTCTTTTCTGACATTAAAAGAAAAGGTTCAGATTAACAGTATTTTTAACAAGAGATGGAGTGCTGTTGGAAAACTGTTAAGGAAACTGTGGCTTTAGCTTGGATTCTGAGAAGCCCATAATAAAAATGCACTGTCTCCCAGCTTGACATTGCAGCAAGGCCCGCTGTACAGAGCCCACTGTTGCTTGACTAATTCTGGGGAGTATTGCTAAATGAGATTTTTCTAGAAGACGCAATCATCCACTGATGGGCTCCCCTGCTCAACTTTCCTAATTGATTCCACCAGACCCTAGTAGACTAGCTGCTACCC
This sequence comes from Dugong dugon, assembly GCA_030035585.1. Classification (NCBI taxonomy): domain Eukaryota; kingdom Metazoa; phylum Chordata; class Mammalia; order Sirenia; family Dugongidae; genus Dugong; species Dugong dugon. The sequence goes on along the minus strand of CM057461.1, from coordinate 118,863,394 downwards.
TCACCCCATTGCAGCCTAAGTCTGGCTCCTAATGACCACAAAATCTTCAGAGACCACTTGCCAATTCGGAGCTGGGTCTTGGAGACGCAGTGCACGCTTGTCAAGCAGATGCGTAGTAAACACTGCAGCCAAGTGCACAGCACATTTTCCTAAGTGGAAAGACTGTGTTAGAGACAGAACATTACTGAACAGTAGGTGGGCAGCTCATTTCTAAACAGCTCACTTCTTCCCCATCAGGGACATTGCTTCCGCAGCATCTGTGGGAGGCAAATGCAGTACTTGTAACTATTAGGGGCAGACAGTGGCTACAGAAGACAGTCCCTTGGGAAGCCCCTGTCTGTGATTTTCCTACGTAAACAACAGAAAACAAAACCCCTGGGCCTGTCTTTCGCACAAACAAGCTGTGTAAGGCTTTCCTTTGTATGCATGTGCTATTTTGCTGTTCTCCCTTTAGGTTTCACTGCTGCTTAAAGTTGTTTTCTGTCCAGGTATGTAAAGGTGCCTAGAAGACTGATAGGTAAGCACCCTTCTCCTTCTCAGGGAAAAAGAACTCATAGTTTTTGAGTGTCTGTTGCACTCCAGGAGCTCTGCATCCATTATCTCTCCCTCACCAAGTACATCTATTCCTAGTGAGGTGCTCAGAATTACACTGCTGGCTACCAAACCCCATATGATACTTCTGTTTGCATTCTTCCAGGATGAGACAGAATGTCACAACTGGTGTGCTGTCTTCTCACCTTACTAATAATCCCCTCTCCTGTAGGCCTTTCCACCTCTGGGGCTGCCTAACTGCTCCTTGTCAGCCAGATCCACCCCTAACGTCTGTGGACACCAGGCAAGAGGACAAATTGAGGCCCACGTGCCGTACGTCTACGTATTTAAAAGTTAGCGGCTCTGAACACGGGCGCCTCATGCTTGCGTCAGAAACGTGCGCCAAAATTTATGTATGAAAATTCATTAAAATATCTTAAATTGGAAACAACCTAAATGCTGAACAATTGGAGATTGATTAAATAAATGATAACATCCATTCATATAATAGAATAACCATGCCACTGTTAAAAATTGTTAATAATACAGAAAATACGATTTATTGTTAAGTGGATAAAGATTATAAGAGCTTCTTTGTAATTACTATTTTGAGAAAATGAAAATATCCAACAAAATATTAGCAGTTACTATTTCTGTATAGTGAATATGAATTATGTTTATTTTCTTCTGTATTTTTAGTATTTTCCAAAAAATGTTATTGTAAGCATTTTACTTTCATAATGAGGAAAAAAATGAAATAAATTTGTCATTTAAAAAACTATATACTTCAATAATTCAATTTTCAGGAATCTCTTTTAAAGAAAAATCAAAGATGTGGTTGAAGTTCCCAAGGAAATCCATCACAATGTTATTTAAAATAATTTAAAAATTTAAATAACTAAAATTTCAAGAACAGGGTAATAGTTATATAAGTTACAGAAAAAATACAATGATATATTATAAAGACCCCAAATCATATTTTCAAAAATTAAGGAAAGCAATTGCTCAAAACAAAATGTTATAGAGAAAAGCAAAAAGTGAATTTAAATTATCTTATCAAGCTAAGTTGCTTCAGTATGCAACTTAGGTTGAGCTGGATGGGGGTTTAGTATAAGCTGGGGTGGAAGGATACTAAGATTTTCCTCGGAATTGGTGGGAAAGGCCTCTAAACTGCGGAAACACCAAGGACAGAAACACGCGAGTGGAAAGAGCATGGTGAGTGGTGTGGATGTATGCTGGTTTGAGGTTCCAGAGTTTAAAGTAATGTCTTTGCTTCCCAGCCAAACATTCTAGGTCCAGTAGAACCAAACCGATATGTTGATGCATTTGTTTTGGTCACCCTTCCAAGATTATCCTTGCTTTTACTTACTATCGTCTAAAGATGTCAGGATCATCTCATGTCTCTCTGGAAGCCCTGGCTTCCCCATTCTAGCACACACGCACACGCGTGCACACATACACACACACACACACACATCATGGAATCCCACCTACCCAGATGTATCCTCAGGCACTACATGCTTCCCTCATTCTTTTCCCAGTTAAAACAATCACCTTTGTATTTTTCTGGGGAAATTGTGGAGGGTGGTAGAGTGCTGTTACAACGTTATCCATCCCAAAATAACCACATTAAACACTTTAACTCAGAATAGATCGATAAAAGAGCTAGAATTCAACTATCCAAATTCAATGAGCAGGATTTGAAAAGTAGGGCTATACAAAAAAAATAAATTAGGATACACACAATTCTATCTTCTAAAAGAAACACAGATATTATTTCAAATTCAGGTTACAGCTACAGTAATTATGAGACAAGTAGGTGGGATATCTAATTATCAGGAGGAAGCCATGCCAAGAAAACAGGGAACTTGATTGAAAATTTCCCAGATCCTCCAGGGAAAGGGGAGGAACCTTGTCCTAACCTGAATGGTGTTGGCTCCAGGCAATATCGGAGGATGTAGGGAAAAAGGCCAAGCTTCAAAGCTGCCTGCAACTTTGTAAGGAATCAGCTAGTGTTAATTGATGTTTTGCCAAAAGATGGGTTCAGGGAGCATCGTTTACTTTTGCCTGCCAACCATTCCATATTGCTTACTTTTGATGACAACAAGCTGATTTTCCCTGGAGGAAACCACTCTCAACGACCATCAGTCCATGGAGTTTGGGTGGGATTGACCACAGCCCCAACCCCAAAAGTGAGCATGTGACCCAAGCATAAGCCAGTCAGGGCCACTTCAATTCCCTGGCCACCATGTTTGATTCAGGAATTCAGGCAAGTCTAAACAGAGATAAACCCTGTGCATTTGCAAAAACTGGGAGAAGAGAAACTTTCTGCTCACTTGGGGACTATGAGAATGTAAGCCCTGAAACCCTGCCAACAAAGAGGAAAGCAGAATGGAGACGTGGAGAGGGACAGCCCCCTCTTTTACCTGAAGCTAGGTCACTTCTCAAACTCTTCAGTTACATGGACAAATATATTAAACCAAAACCAGTTGCCATCAAGTTGATTCCAACTCATAGCGACCCTATACAACAGAGTAGAACTGTCCCGTAGAGTTTCCAAGGAGCGGCTGGTGGATTCAAACTGCCAGTCTTTAGGTTAGCAGCCCAACCCTTAACCACTGTGCCACCAGGGCTCCTGTAAAAAGGAGGAGCCCTGGTGGCTCAGTGATTAAGAGCTTGACTGCTAACCAAAAGGTTGGCAGTTTGAATCCACCAGTCACTCCTTGGAAACTATATGGGGCAGTTCTACTCTGGCCTACAGGATGACTGTGAGTCAGGACTGACTTGATGGCAACGGGTTTGATTTGGGTTTAAAGGAGAAATGTTGGCAGTTTGAACTCACCAACTCAAACCCACCAACTGCTCCACTGGAGAAAGATGGGGCAGTCTGCGTCCATAACGATTACAGCCTTGGAAACCCTATAGGGTAGTTCTACTCTGTCCTGTAGGGTTGCTATGAGTCAGAATCCACTCGACAGCAACGGGTTTTAAGTAAAGAGGACTGCAGGGGCACGGATGGTTCAGTGGTAGAATTCTCACCTCCTATGCAGGAAACCTAGGTTTGACTCCTGGTCAATGCACCTCATGTACAAGCCACCACCTGTTTGTCAGTCATTGGAAACTTTTCTATTGCTAGACTAAGATAGACTACGAAGAAAGGCCTGGAAATCTACTTCTGAAAATCAGCCAATGAAACACTGGATCACAACACTCTAGTCCCCAACCAATCATGGGGATGCTGGCAGCATTTTGTTCCTTTCTGCACAGGATAAAGAAGACTGCAATAAATACCTTCTTTTACTTTAATCTAGTTGGCTTTCTTTTTTCCCATTTGCAACCAACAGTTTTGACCAATACAGTGAACAGTGTTGTTCCTCTTAAATTTCATGTTGACCTTGGCCTTCCGAAACTTTTGAGGAAAAATCAAAGTATTTCAACAATATTTTTCTAAGACTATACTTTATCAATAAGTATTTTAAACATACTGTATTAGACCTCCTGGTCCTTGCACAACTCCATTCTAGGAATAAGGGAAGATAAACTATGTAAACCGGAACACCATCTATGTGGCTAATAAAGTGCTAGGCGATTTATATGTTAACTCATTTAATATTCGCAATGACTTCCTAAGAAAACAGTACTTGTCCACATTTAGAATAAGGCATTCAGACTAATAAGTTTTAAAATCAGAACTCAAACTCAGATCTGAGTTACTATATAAAGTCCATACACTTTTCACATACAGCACATGAAATTCCTTAAAACCAGACATTTTTCCACTTGCTGAATAAATTCAGCTGTGCCCAGTAAAACATGCCAGAACTTAGGGGCACACACACCCTGCTTCTCCTTAGTGCTCTCCCTCTTCCTTTCTAACATAACCCTCCCATCCCTCAACATTAATTCGACTAATATTTACTGAATACCTCCCCAGTCTTTGGCCTTTTAAATCAAACTGGGCAATGCCCGTTCTTCATTACTGCTTAATTTCATTCAGCCTGCAGGATCCTACTTATGCCCGAAACTGTGAAAATGCAACATATCTTTAGTGGATAGTTTACAAATAACCACAAGATGGGGATGTTACACAATGAAAGTAAAATTTTATTGGGGGTGGGGGGGAATGCTATATTCAACATCCAAGGCAAAGTATTTCAATCTTTCCTTGCTAAAAAAATAAGGAAAGAAAATACGTTAACAAGGTATATGCTTCTAAGCTTTTCATAAAATCAAAGTACTGCTTAAACAAATTTAGGGAATACTCTTAAAAAAGAGAGAGAGAGACAGCATTTTTAAATTCTAGTAATTCCTTTTTGGCAAAATAATACATAATTATATGATTTTTCCCCTCAGAGGTTTTGCCCACATCAAGGTTGCTTGATTGCGTTTCTCTCTGGCTCTTCCATCTTCCCTCCCCCATCTCTTTCAGTGAAAGGCCGTAACATAAAACTGAAATGCATTGATTTATTTTTTTGTTACAGACTTCTATGTCCTCGGTATTCTATTTCAAAAACAAATGAATAGCATTTGATGTTTTCTATCAACTGACTCTTGCTTCCTGCTCTCTTCCACCTCCATCTAAATTAAATCATTTTGGAAAAAAAAAGCCAAACAAACTGAAATGGTAGAGAACAGAGGATTCCCCAAGACTATTGCCCGAGACACTCTTTAAACACAGAACTGAGCCTATCCCCTGAGATCACCTTTTAGCAGAATAGAGGCGTGGCACACAATATAAAGGATGTTACGCGTAAGATCGGTACTCTACTTAAAAACCATCAATGAGACTAAAAAGTCAACAATTACTCAAAATCAAAGACTAGAAGGTAAGGGGGCAGGGCAACTAGAGTACTGGAAAGGGAACAAAAAGAACACAATTAAAAAGAATATTAACACATTGTGATAAATGTAACTAATGTCACTGATCAATTTGTGTGGAAATTGCCAAATAGGAACGTAACTTGCTGTGTAAACTTTCACCGAAAACTCAATAATAATATTATTTTAAGAAATAATTAATTAATTAATCAAATTATTTTGGCATTACTTTTTCCCTTAAGGAGCCTAAGAGGGGCAAGCAGTTTGTGCTTGGCTGCTAACCAAAAAGTTGGCGGTTTGAACCCACCCAACGGCTCCTCAGACAAAGTCCTGGTGAACTGCTCCTGTAAAGATTAAAAACCCATTGCCTTGGAGTCATTTCTGACTCATAGTGATTACAGCCAAGAAAACCCTATGGTGCAGTTCTGCCCTGTAACACCTGGGGTCGCCATGAGTCAGGGGCTGACTGAAAGGCAGCTAACAACAAGATTTTTCCCTTAAGGTTTATTTACAGTTTGAAAATCTAGATGATTCTTGATTAATAACAGTAACATAAGGCCACCACTGGTTAAAAATCCAACAGAAACAAAAGAAGGTGAACCCCAGGCATGCCTGTGCCTTCTCAGAGACCACACTGCTTAGCGGGGCAAGGTGACCACAGAGGGCCACCGGCTGGAAAGTGCCAGTCCACCCACGAGATGTGCAAAGCAGGGAGTTTGCAGATAGATCTCTGACTTCAGTGCCATTATCTGTCAGGAGAGGCAGCAGAGAGAAGGCACACTTCCTCCTTCTCTGGCCCTCGGTGCAGGCTGTGTTGCACTAACTCAAAACTGGGAGCGTCCTGTTGAGATGTGGAAAACTCAAAAATAGACCTGCAGAAATGCTTTGACCTTGGCTTGAAAGTCAGCCTAGTAATACGACAAGAAACACCTCTTCTATGAAGATTATGTTCTTAAAAGCCGTATTTCATCTGTATGCAGACTCCCAGTAAAACCACACTCAGAAAATGTGCGTCTTGGCTATACTTCAACTGTAAAATCATTATGTTTGGCTCTGGCTATTCTAGACATGAGATGTCTGTGTAACGGTTTCTTTCTGAAATTCCTTGTGCAAAATTTTAGAGGTTATAAAGTGGATTAATAGTGACATTTAAACAAATCTGCTATTACTGTATGTATCCAATCGTTAATGATTTTTGGAAAGAATTCAAGGGCGAGATAGGGGAAACGTTGCATTGAAGTAACGCAGAATGTACATACTTTAGAATTAACTACAATGAACTAATAACTTTTCTTGAAATCTATTCAGAAAACTGAGAGAATGTATTTTCTAAAGTTTTAGTAATTAAATTGAAAATTAAAAGGTACAGTCCTTTAATTTCTTACTCATGTTAGAGTTATAATATTTTAAAATTTCAACATCACAGAACTTCAGGGGACCTTCATATGTATTCCACATATATTTCAAGTATAATTCTTAAACTTAAAAATCCATTCAAGACAAAAAAACACTTTTATATACTTAGGGAATCTTCTAAGGAACAGCTGCCGCCAATTAAACAACAAATCCTTTTTAAAGACTTGGGGGTTCAATGTTCCTTCAGTGGGCTGAAAAATCTGGACAAATGGACTTCATTAGCTACTACAAAATTATTGAAAGGATATTTGAAATGGTATTTAATACCTGCAAAGACAGGAACAATCAGCGGTTTAAAGTTTTCCTATGAAGACTGGTAAATAACACTGATTACGGGTCTTATTCAAACAGAAAATAATGAATATGTGATGAAAGGAGAATAACGATCCAGATTGCTCTTAATCTTGGATTTATGCCTATTGATCGGCCTGGAAATAATGGTGCTAATCGTAAGGTAAGAAAGCCAAATGCTTTGGAAAGTCATTAACTTTGGGCAACAGACCCATTTCATTGTACTGGTACAGTATTTCATTGGATAAAACCTTCAACCAACTATGTATTTGGGAAAAATCCTAGTGTTAACCCAAGTCAAATAATATTCTTCTCTGCTCTGTAAGCTGTAAACGCTATTTAAGTACTCATTAAACATTTGTTGAGAACCAGCTGTATGCCTGACACACAACAGAATCAAAAAACAAAAAGTAATTTAGAGTTCCAAAAGATTATTATTGTGCTTTAAATGAAAGTTTACAGTTGAAGTTAGTTTCTCATACAAAAATTTATACACACACTGCTATGTGACCCTAGTTGCATTCACTCCCCATACTGTGACAGCACACTCCTCCTTTCTGCCCCAGATTTCCCGTGTCCATTCAAGCAGCTCCCGTCCCTTTCTGCCTTCTCATCTCACCTCTGGACAGGAGCTGCCCATTTAGACCCATGTATCTACTTGAGCTAAGAAGCACACTCTTCACGAGTATCATTTTATGTCCCATAGTCCAGTCTAATCTTTGTCTAAGGAGTTGGCTTCAGGAATGGTTTTAGTTTTGGGCTAACAGAGAGCCCGGGGTCATGTCTCCCAGGGCCCCTCCAGTCTCAGTCAGACCATTATGTCTGATCTTTTTACTAGAATTTGAGTTCTGCACCCCAGTTTTCTCAGGCTCCATCAGGGACTCTCTGTTGTGTTCCCTGTCAGGGTGGTCATGGATGATAGCCGGGCACCATCTAGTTCTTCTGGTCTCAGGCTGATGAAGTCTCTGGTTTATGTGGCCCTTTCTGTCTCTTGGGTTCATATTTTCCTTTGGTGTTCTTCATTCTCCTTTGCTGCAGGTGGGTTGGGACCAATTGATGCATCTTAGATGGCCACTTGCAAGCTTTTAAGACCCCAAACAACATTGACTTATTTTTAATAAGCTGAATAAATAATGGCTTTCTCAAAACAGTAAATTTACATTTTAGACTGGCATTCCTGAAATACTCTGGCAAAGTTTCGTGAGCTAACACATTTATAAGTAAGAAATCACATTAAAGAGACACAAAGTCTTTTTAAAAATCATAATTTCTCAACTCTACAAAAAGCCTCAAAGGATTTTTGAATTTGAAATATCTTTACTTGCTGTTAATTTTCTTTGAGGACCCATGTGTCTCAATTTACATTCTCCTTAACCCATTTTTGGGGCCTTAAATGTATTCTTAGATTCTGAGCTTGCCAATTGATCACTCTTGTTTTAATTTAAATGGTAACACATAAGCATTTGATTAATGAAAATAAAGAAGTATGTGGGAAAATGTCATGCTCCACTTAGCAAATCTGTGTTGCCCAAGGAACTAGTCAGTGTCAAAGCCTGCCAGGTGGGGGCGGCAGAGAGCACTGTGTAAAGACTTGGATTGCCTGGCTGCTAAGGACTTCAAGACCAGGTGGTTGCCCGGGAGCCCTCAGGGCACAGAGAACTGAGCAAGATCAATCTGTTGCGAAGAAGTTAACTGAGTCGAACGGCTGATAACAGGAAGCAAGGAGCCAGGAAAAACAAGGCAAGAGAACAAGTAAGGGCTAAGTGCAAAGCGGAAAGCGCTTGGGCTTTGAAGTCACGAAAACCTGATTTCTGACACTTACCAACTGTGTCACCTCAGGCAAAGGACTTAATCTCTCAGGCTTGGTTTTATTTTTTTTATTTTTGCAAAATGAATATAATGACGTTACCATCTTGCAGAATTATTACAAGTTTATGAGATGAAAGTGCTCAGCACAGTGTCTACCTGCCCGTGGAAAGGGCTTAACAAACGTTAGGAGCTCTTATTATTATTTACTGCCGCTGCTGCGAGGAGCCCAGGTGGCTTAGTGGTTAAGCGCTCGGCGGCACTCTACTTCCGGAAAGATTACAGCCTTGGAAACCCGATCGGGCTGTTGTACCCTGTCCTATAGGTTCGCTGTGAGTCAGAATTGAGTCCACCGCAGCAGGTTTGGTTTTGATTTTTGCTGCTGCTTCCATAGAGGCTGGGGGAGGCAGAGCTGAGTACCACCATCAGAGAAGGAAACAAGTAGGTACCTAATGGAAGTCATAGTCTGGAGGTGAAAGAAGCAAGGCAAAAAGAACCACAACGGTGAGGAATCTCCTAACTATACTTTGAGTTGAGCTGATGGCTTTTTTGTACACTAAAATCTTGTACATTTAAGTTTGTCATGCGTGAACTCCACCTAGCCCCACCCTGTCTTAAATATACCTTGCTCTGAATCCAGTCACTTGTAGGAACTGTTCTGGAAAGCAATCCAAATTATCTTATAAGTACGTTTATTGCAGAAGTGTGCAAAGAAGCTCATTCCGTAGGAAGGCTTCCTCAAGTACACATAGAAGGACATCCACTGGAGATTGTTAGCTTGTTTGCCAAAAAAAAAAAAAAGATTCTTGGAAGTTGCCTTTATTTTTTTATTTACATGAAAGGAATGGCCCCTTTATTTGCGGAACATGAAACAAATACCTCCCTCCTGTTCTTGCAGAAAACTGTGAAATTGCTATATGTCTGAATGCAAATGCTGCAGTTGGTGATATGTTAAGTGTTCTACTTCATAATGTGAACTATGGACATTTCAAACTGGACTGGGCCCTTGAAGAATTCAAGAAATCTTCTTTTGCTTTTGGCCTTAAATGTATGTGGCTGCACTTAAGGAGCCCAGGTGGTGCAATGGTTAAACGCTGGGCTGCTAACCAAAAGGTTGGTGGTTTGAATCCACCCAGCAGCTCTGCAGGAGAAAGACCTGGTGATCTGTTTCCATAAAGATTATAGCTGTCAGAGAGAGAACTTGATAGCAGATGTCTTGCTTTAATTTGGGGGTTTTCTCATCCATATGTGATCATTAAGGTTGTGCATCAGCTTAGCTGGGCCATGATCCTCAGTGATTTGGCAGTTGTGATATAGTTTGGCAGTCCTATAATGATGTGATCACGTCCATGAAGATATCTGATATAATGTGATCACCTCCATGATGGGATCTGCTGTGAGTAGTCAGTCAATTGAATGGGAGTTTCCTTGGGGGTGTGGCCTGCATCCAATAAAGGTGGCATTTCTGGCAAGACTTGTGGACTTTTGCTTGCTCTGGATCCTGCAGCTGGGTCTTGTTCATCTGACCTCCAGTTCTTGGGTTTTGAGCTAACAGCTTACCTGCCATCTTGCCTGCCGATCTTGGAATTCGTGGGTCTCCACAGCTTGTGAGCCAGAAGAAACCTCGTCTGACCCATGGACTTGAGACTTTCCAGTCTCTACAACTGCATGAGCCATTTCCTTGATATAAATCTATTTATCTATCTATATGCACTACTGGTTTTGCTTCGCTAGAGAACTCAGCCTAAGACACCATGAAACCAAATATTCACTTTAAAGAAATCCCTGGCAAAAATTAATCCGCCAGCGGTTTTTCTTTCATCCGAAGTTGCAAATCTTTCTTGTTTGAAGCCAGGCTCACTAATTTTGAATTTCAAAAGATAAGGCTGGGTGGAGGAGCCGAGACCATCTTATGACCTTGTATCTGTTGATCTCAGTAAAAGGGAGAGGGCAGGGTTCAATCAATCATGTTAAGATTAGTCAGTGGTTGATCTTCTATATTTCTCCCTCCTCTTTTCTTTATAAGCCTCATTGTACCTAGCTTCTTCGAGCCATTTGTTTTGTTCTGGAATCAAAATGTTCTCCCTATATGCGTATAGAATAACTGCTCAGAACATAAACATTATGTTCAGATTTTGTTAAGTTTTGATTATTTTTAACATAGCCAAGAAAATTCTATCGGGCATTTCTACTCTGTACCATAAGGTCACTATGGAGCAGAACAGACTCAATGGCACCTAACAACAACAGGTTGCACTTATCCCCACTTAGTGTACTTTAAGACTGAAGAGCCTAGACTTTGGGAAATGTACTTTGGGGGTGCTCTCCTGATTGCCCTGACTAGGCAATGTAGCTGAAGCCATTACCTGTGTGAAGGATGATTATTTCCCACCTTCAATCATCCTGAGGTAGTGGATGAACATGCCCAGGATAGTTAGGGGAGGGAGGAGGAGGAGGCAACCTACAGAATGAGAAAAAATATTTGTAAATCATATATCTGATAAGGGTCCAATATCCAGAATACATTCAAAACATCTACAATTCAACAACAAAAAGATACACAACCCAATTAAAAAAGAGAAAATGCCTTGAATAGACATTTATCCCAGGAAGATATACAAATGACCAATAAGTATATGAAAAGGTGCTCAACATTATTAGCCATTGTTGTTATTGTTATTAGCTCTTGTTGAGTCAGCCCCAGACTCGTGGTGACCCATGTTACAGAGTAAAACTGCTCCATAGCGTTTTCTTAGCTGTAATCTTTGAAAGCAACTTTCCGGGTTAACTGCCAATCATGCACATTAGCCATTAAAAAAACCAAAATGTTTGCCGTCAAGTTGATGCTGACTCATAGTGACCCTATAGGACAGGGTAGAACTGCCCCATAGAATTTCCAAGGAGCGCCTGGTGGATTTGAACTGCCGACCTTTTGGTTAGCAGCTGTAGCTCTTAACCACTACACCACCAGGGTTTCCAGATTAGCCATTAGGGAACTGCAAATCAATCAAAGCCACGATGATATACCACTTTCACACCCATGCGGTTGACTATAATAATTTCTTTTTTTTAATTGAAAAATACCAAGTGAAGAAGTTAGAACACTTATAGTTTGCTGGTCAAAACGCAAAATGGTGCAGCTGCTGTGGAAAACGGTTTCATGATTCCTCAAAGAGTTAAACACTGAATTATCAAACGACCCAGTGATTTCACTCCTAGGTATATACCCAGTATGATTGAAAACAGGTCATCAAACAAATACATGTACGCCCATTTTCATACAGTACTATTCACAATAGCCAAAAGGTGGAAACAGCCCAAATGTCCATCAATGGATGAATGGATAAACAAATTATGATAAGTCCATACAGTGGAATATTACTGAGCCATAAAAAGGAATGATGTACTGATTCAGGCTAAAATGTGAACGAACCTTGAAAACATTATGCTGAGTGAAAGAAGCCAGAAATTTAAAGTCACATATCGTATGATTCTACTTATAAGAAATATCCAGAACGAGTAAATCCATAGAGACAGAACAGAGGTTGGTGGTGATTGCTAGAGGTTGGGGGTAGGGAAAATAGGGAGCAACTGCTTAATGGGCACAGGGTTTCCTTTTAGGGTAATGAACGTGTTTGGGAACTAGATAAAAGTGGTGGTTGCACAGCATTGTGAATGTGCTAAATGCCACTGAATTGTTCACCTTAAAATGGTTAGTTTTATGTTATGTGAATTTTATAATTAAAAAAAAGTAGTGAGGGAGAGAAATTTCTTTGCTCCAAGGGACTGAAGGTTAGAGCCTGGAGCTGAGGCTTGCAAAGGCCTAGAAGTTCTGAGGATGAAGTTCGAGGATGGCCCTGGACATACATAGGCCCACATGGGATAGTCTAGGAAACTGGTGGCGCAGTGGTTGAAGCGCTTGGTTGCTAACCAAAAGGTTGGTGGTGGGACACAGCCTACATGACCCTGAAACCAGAAGAACTAGATGGTGCCCAGCTACCACCACCAACTGCTCTTACTAGGATCACAACAGAGGGTCCTGGACAGAGCAGGAGAAAATTGCAGAACAAAAAAATCAAATTCACGAAAAAGACTAGACCTACTGGTCTGTCAGAGATGGGAGGAACCCCTGATACCATGGCCCTAAGACACCCTTCTGACCTGGAACTGAAGCCATTCCCAGAGACCACCTCCCAGCCAAACCATAGACAAGCACGTAAGATAAGTAATACCACCTGAGAGGAGCATACTTCTTAGAACAATCAATTATATGAGATCAAAAGGGCAATGTCTGCCCAAAAGCAAAGATGAGAAGGAAGGAAGGTGGTACCAAATCATGATGAAAAGAAACCCCGGGCAGAAATGGGGAGAGTGCTGACACATTGTAGAAAATGAAACTGACATCATGAAACACTTTATGTACAAACTATCGAATGGGAAACTAATTTGCTCTGTAAACTTTCACCTAATGCACAATAAAAGAAAAAAACAAAAAGGTCAGTGGTTCCAAACCACCAGTGGCTCCACAGAAGAAGGATGTGGCAGTCTGCTTCCGTAAAGATTTACAGCCTTGGAAACCCTATGGAGCAATTCTACTCTGTCCTGTAGGCGCACTATGAGTCAAAATCAGTGCAACAGCCATGGGTTTGGTTTGGTTTTGATGAGTCCGAAGATTACTCATCCCTACCTGCAGTGTCAAGCACTCAATATGAGTGTCTTTCAGCATTTATTAGAATTTTTATTAGACACCATATGGTTTTTCCCATTCTTAATAAATGGCATGGTCATTTAAATTCACCCAGTTGTTCAAACTGAAAACTTCCCTTCTCCTTCCCACTTTCACATAGAATTCATCAGCAAATACTGTCAATTCTGCCTCCAAAATAGACTAAATCTCAAACCCATGCTCTTGTTTCCCTCTCCTCGCTGCCACAAGCATCCAGCTTCCACTGTTTTCACCTGGATTACAGCAGGAGCCTGCCCTGATTTCTCTCTTAATCATTTTACCTCATTCTTCACAGAGTAACCCAAGGATTATTTTTAAAACATAAGTAAGGTCAGATCCCTGCCCTATTTAAAACGTTTCACCATTTTCCCAGTGTTTTCAAGATAAAAACCCAAATATTTAGCATGGACTACAAGGCCAAGTCTGGACTTGTGTGCTTTGAAGAGTTTAGAGAGGGCCTTGGCCCCTTGAAAGACCTGCCTGGAGAACCCAGTTATAGGGCAGTACAAGGTGATCTCACCTTTCACTCATGGTGGATAGATTTCAGTGGAGCTTCCAGATTAAGACAGGCTAGGAAGAAAGGCCTGATGATCTTCTTCTGAGAATTGGCCAGTGAAAACCCTATGGATCACAACAGAATATTGTATGATATAGGGTTGCTATGAGTTGGAATCGACTCGACAGCAGTGAATTTTATAGTGCTAGAAAATGAGCCCCCTAGTGGCGGCAACACTGGATTTAAGCATACCAATGATTATGAAGATGGCGCAGGATTGAGCAACATTTTGTTCTGTAGTACATGGGTCACCATGAATTGGAGCTGACTCAACGGCAGCTAACAACAACAACAAAGCAAGGTGAGCATTCGAAGTACGGGCTGCTTGTTAGATGACAAGAGACCATGGCATATTTCTTGGGGAACCCAGTAGAAGAATGGGCTTCCTATTCCTATTGTCGGAGGTTTCGAATAGGACAGTAAAGGAAATATGACTAATTCTGTAGATACCAGTTGGTAAGATCTGGGAATATATCAGTGGCACATCCAAGCTGGGAAAAGAAATAGCTTCACTGCAATTCAGAGCAACCCTCTTTCTCAAAGACAAGAAGTCAAAATTGTGTAACTTCCATATAATATTGACTTCTGTTTATCATCTACCTGCTAAGGGGCTGGCCTTGTGCGAAGCATTTTTCATATTTGATTACAATGACATTATTGATAATTCCTTTTATCTTTATTTTAGATATATGGAAACTGAGGCTCAAAGAGATTATACTGGTTACTAAAAGTCACATGATTAACAAGGCACAAACCTATAAAAATTATAAATTTATTTTTCTTTGTGTAGGAAAGGGACTGAGCTAACGTTTAATTTCTCACACCTGGTGTATTATATAAAATTGAATATTTGTTTACTGTCTGTCTCCCCACCGCTAGAATGAGAGATCCATGAGAGTAGGGACTTTATTTTGTTCTCTGCTGCCTCCCCCAACACATCACGTAGTGCCTGGCACATAGCAAACCTAAATAAGGATAAATTGAAGAAATGAATTAATGAGTAAATTTTGGCCACTTTAACTATCTAAGGATTTTGATTCAGAGTTTTACCAAAGTAGGAGAAACTGGTGGGAATATCCATGTGTCCATAGATTTGGTGTTAGATTTTTTTTTTTTCTTTCTTATTCTCTCCACTAAAGAACCGCTATTAAAATATAACTTTGGCTTATTCAACCAGAGGTTTCCACTAGCAACAAGAATTAATTAAATTATGAGTCATCAGCAGATGACATACTAAGGCAGATAATCCCCCTACAATTATTGTTTTTTCTGTTTCTCTAATTACACAGAGAAAGTAATATAGTAAAGAACAGAAGCTAGATTTATTAATTTTAAAAAACAAGGTATATAGTGTTAAGAAAAGATTTCCAAGGTATACTTTTAAGTGAAAAAACAAAAAGCAAGATGCAGAATAGTGTTTATAGTATGCTTTTCTCCTGGTGGACAATAATAATAACAGTTATTGAGAGCTTACTATGTGCTAGGCACTATATTATAACCACCACATTAATTATCTCATTTAATTCTTTTAAAAACACCATGCAGCAATTAATAATATTATCCCCATCTTAAATTATTTTTTAGTTTTTATTTTGAGACAATCCCAGACTTAGAAAATTGTTGCAGCATAGAAGGTATACACACACACATATGTATGCATATATATGTACACATATACATTTTGCATCTATATTTACTTCTATTATCTCTAGCTATTGAAAAGCATGAAATCATACCAATATCTACAGTCCCATTCTTACACTACAGTATTTATTTTAGTTTTCTCACTTTATATGAATGTCCCTGGGTGGCGCAATGGTTAAGCACTTGACTGTTAGCTGAAAGACTGGCAGTTTGAAACCACCCAGAGGCACCTCAGAAGACAGGCCTGGTGATCTGCTTCCAAAAGGTCACAGCCTTGAAAACTTTGTGGTGCACAGTTCTTTTTTTTTTTTTTTTTTTTTAAATTGTACTTTACATGAAGGTTTACAGAACAAACTAGCTTCTCATTAAACAGTACACATATTGTTCTGTGACATTGGTTACCAATGCCATGACATGTCAACACTCTCCCTTCTCTACTTTGGGTTCCCTAATACCAGCTTTCCTGTCCCCTCCTGCCTTCTAGTCCTTGCCTCTTAGCTGGTATGCCCCCTTAGTCTTGTTTTGTTTTATGGGCCTGTCTAATCTTTGGCTGAAGGGTGAACCTCAGGAGTGACTTCATTATTGAGCTAAAAGTGTGTCCAGGGACCATACTCTTGGGGTTTCTCCAGTCCCTGTCAGGCCTGTAAGTCTGGTCTTTTTTTGTGAGTGCAAATTTTGTTCTACATTTTTCTCCAGCTCTGTCCGGGGCCCTCTATTGTGATCCCTATCAGACCAGTTGGTAGTGGTAGCGGGCACCACCTAGTTGTACTGAACTCAGTCTGGTGGAGGCTGTGGTAGTGTGGTCCATTAGTCCTTTGGACTAATCTTTCCCCTGTGTCTTTAGTTTTCTTCATTCTCCCTTGCTCCCGATGGGATGAGACCAGTGGAGCGTCTTAGATGGCCACTCATAAGCTTTTAAGACCCCAGACGCTACTCACCAAAGTAGAATGTATTTTCTTTGTAAATATTTTCTTTGTAAACTATGTTATGCCAATTGAGCTAGAGTTCCCTGAGACCATGGTCCGCACAGCCCTCAGCCCAGCAGTTTGGTTCCTCAGGGAGTTTGGATGTGCCTATGGAGCTTCCATGACCTTTCCTTGTACAAGTTGTGCTGGCTTCCCTAGTAATGTGTACTGTCTTTCCCTTCATCAAAGTTACCACTTATCTATTGTCTGTTTCTTGTTTTTCCATCCCCACCCCTCCCATCCCTCGTAACCATCAAAGATTGATTCTTTTTATGTGTAAATCTTTTCATGAGTTTTTATACTAGTGGTCTCATACAATATTTGTCCTTTTGTGACTGACTTATTTCACTCAGCAGAATGCATGGTGCACAGTTCTACACTAACACACACGGGGTTTTCATGAGTTGAAATTGACTTGATGGCAACTAACAACAATGTTTCTCTTCTCCAATAATGAAAAGCCTGCCTCTGATTATCTTCAATGTATTTCCTAACTGGATTTACCCCCTCTGTATATGACCAATCTCTTGTTGCCTCCACTGTCCCCATCCCTAGCAGGAATATCTTTCTCATGCCACTGGTTTCCACATCAGCTGCCCCCACCCTCTACCACCATGGACAGATCTCTTCCCCCCATTCAGCCTCCAAAACCCCATGGTAGCACAGAGGCCCTCCTAACTCTGTGCCTGGCCATGCCACCTCTTGGATGCCCTCCCCACTCCACTTGGGATGTGACCTTCTACTCCAACCCTGGCAGGGACAGCTCCCTTGCTCATTCAGGGATAG
The DNA here is from genome assembly GCA_030035585.1 of Dugong dugon. Lineage (NCBI taxonomy): Eukaryota > Metazoa > Chordata > Mammalia > Sirenia > Dugongidae > Dugong > Dugong dugon. The sequence continues at coordinate 118,845,855 of CM057461.1, read as the reverse complement.
CTATAAGGGAATGGCTCCTGGTGGTCTGCTTTCAAAACTGGCTCAAGCATAAAATGTTGCCATCTTTAGTAGCCCAATTTAAAAGTACCAGCAGTTAGACTGGAAGGAAGCATAGATGTTCAGTTAGCCAGTTATTTGCATGAGAATGAAATTTGAGAGGTGAAATAAAGGGGAGGAAAAAGAAAAAAAAAACTGCACTAGGGAGGAAGATATTTCATGAGCTGAATCCCAAGCAGCAGCAAAGTCACCAGTGACGTCACAACAATGTTGCCAGCTAATAATGGGCTGCTTCTTAACTGTCGGGAAGTGCAAACAGCACAACATTAAAATGGTTCTATTCTTTCCATTGTTTCAATAGCAATGTAGCAACAGAGTGCTGATCTCAAAAAGACAAAGGCTGTGAAAATAAATATGCACTTAAGCCAGGGGGCACTTGGGCTGTGACTTTTCTTTTAAGGTATTGGGTAATACATCCAAAATACTGAAGCCACTGCAAGGAACATCCCTTGAAGTACCAACCTGAAATTACCCAGCAATCTCAAATGGCTTAGTGATGTTCTTGCCCTATGCAGGCCTGCCAGACAGCCTGGTTTTCTCTTTTCCTCACTTGCCTTGGCTGAGTTGCCTTCAAGGTGTTTCAGAAAACAAAACGCAGGATTCAAAATAAAGAGCAGACAGCAGGGCCAGGCCTGCGTTTCCCTTTTACCTTGTAACTGTGTTAATCAAAGGCTGATCGCCTCAGGTTCATCCGCCACAGCCACAGCTGGCCTAAGGCCTAGTCTTTCTCTAATTGCAGCATTACCTGCGATTCCCCAGAGTTGAAAGTTTATCTTTAGTACTTCTCTCTTTCCATTTTCTTATTACTTTGCTTGTTCCTTTGACTTCACATTTATCTGTCTGTACATTTCCCAGCAACCTTTAAAGTTTTTCCGCCATCACCCTCTCTTTTAGTATTATTGTTAGTGTTTACTTTCCTGCCCTATATCCCTGGCTTCCTTGCCGAGAACTTTGAAAAATGAGGTGAATTTTGTATCTGTGGAAGACGCTAAAAGGCAAAGCTTTAAAGCCAGCACCAGGCCCCTTCTCCCCCAAGCATCCACATAAGGTAACAGCTCTCCTTTCTTGATGCATAAACCAGTAAAGGTGTCCCCTTCAAGAAATGATTTGATTTGGAATCCACTAAAGAGACACCAGGAGCCCTTGTGGTGCAATGGTTAAGAGTTGGAATCCACCAGCCACTCCTTGGAAAGCCTATGCAGCAGTTCTACTCCGTCCTACAGGGTTGCTATGAGTTGGAATTGACTCATGGCAGTGGGTTAAAGAGACACAAGGGGCCCTGGTCGCACAATGGTTAAAGCGCTCAGCTGCTAACAGAAAAGTAGGTGGTATGAACTCACCAGCTGCTCTGAGGGAGAAAGATGTGGCAGTCTGCTTCCATAAAGATTATAGCCTTGGAAACCCTGTGGACAGTTCTGCTCTATCCTGTAGGGTTGCTATGAGTCAGAATCAACTTGATGACAACAAGTTTGGTGTTTTTAGTAAAGAGACACAGTGCTCCTGGGTGGCACAAACAGTTAACATGCTCAGCTGCTAACTGAATGGTTAGCTGTTTAAATCCAGTCAGTGGCTGTTATGAGGCTGCAAATTTCCAGGCACTTGCAACTAGCATTTTGATCTTGTAAATACCAGACTGTAGCTAGCAATCTCCCTATTCCAGTTTACAGAAATTCAGAGCTCTCTACCTCAGGATCAGGAAAATCCTGAACAAAGGCTGTGTGAATGTGACCAGGAATAGGTTGTTCTGAGAATAGGAGATCAGCTCATAGGATGAAGATGGGTGTGGCACACATGCCCAGGAAAAAGCATCCAAACTAAGCCCAAGATCTAGGATATGCTGGGTGTTTTCATTTAATCTTCCAGTCTACTGTGTTTCCTTTGCCACCCTTCTCCGTGGCCAGGTGGGAGCTGGCCCATTAGACTTATAACAACACACTCTTTTGCCTTCTGGCTTCCTATTGAATTTGCCCAATGGGGAACACAGCAGATCGGAAGAGGCAGAGTAGTGAGGTCAGGGTATTTATTCACTGGATCCCTACCCTGGGTGGTCACCACAAGTTGGTTGAATATCCCAGCTCTTGTCAGATGGCCCTCTCTCCCCATTTCCAGCAACTGTTCTGTCACTTGTCCCTTCAGACCTTGGAGAATAACAGGAGCCTTATACTAACCAAGGGTACTGCACTACCCCTTGTGATTTCCCTATGCCCTGCCAACACCTTTGTAAATAATCCTTTTATTGAACTCTCCTCAAAATATCCTATTTAAGTGGCAATATGTTTTCTGCTGCTAATTTTATGCATACATACAATATCTGCTTAGGAAGAAACAGGTATATTTAAGAAATTGCAATGGTACACGACCAAGAACTCAATTACCTGGAAACTGAGGTCCACAGATAGGCGTTCGAGTCATCCTTGGGACAGAGAGACAAAGGAGGAACTTCTTGACTTGGGATCAGTAGTGCAGAGAAGTGAATAAATTTACTGACAACTAGAGGTACAAAACTCATATTATCAATAATAATATTTTCTGTGCTAGGCACTTACATACTTTATCACATTTTAGATTATATTTACTCATTTTACAGAAGAAGAAACAGAATGTATTGACCATCTCTGTTTTGTTTGCCCAGCATTCCTCCCTCAACATCTTCCAGTAATAAAATTGTTCTTCCTTGCCAAAAACTCATTTTACGTGGTATAAGTAGGGATGATCCTGACCTTGTCAGTCAGAGCACTCCAGCTCCCATGCACAGGGTTTGGTCCAGAGATGCACATGTAACCCAAACAGAAACAAGGAGTCTTCCTTGAGATTTGATAAATGGACCAGGAAAGAGCTGTAAGAATGATGATGTAAGCTGTTGCTGCTTGAGGTCGCCTTTTCCTCTGCTTGGAGTAAGCCATCTCCAGTAATAAATCATGTAGTAGCATGCAATGAGAACCAGAGACAAGAGACAGATGGAGAAAGAGCAACAGTGAGCACAAGAAAGATGACCTCATTTGCTCCTGTATCCACTGTCTCTCAAGTCAGTTCTATTCCTAGATTCTTCTGTCTTATGAGCCAACAAATGCTCTTTTTTCACTTAAGCTAATTTAATTTGGGTTTCTGTCACTTAAATATATCCTAGAACAAAGCTCAGGAATATTTATAGAAATATGAGAATATGCAGCACCTAACAAGGTAAAGTTCACAGCTGTTAGCATCTAATAAAAAATTACCAGATACGCAAAGAAGTAGGAAAATAAGACCCATAAAGATGAAAAAAAACATGGAAAATTGCCCCAGTGTATTGAGTAAGGGTAGGGTTGGGCAGATAATTATTGTAATTGCTGTCAATACGTTGTATACCTGTAAAAAGTTAAATTGGCAAAAGTTATGTGATAGATATACTTACAACAATGAAAAAACAAAAAAAGAGTAGCAGCTGAGGTTGCTTATGTACAACCAAAAACCTCATGGGATTTGGTTTCTTGGTTTGGACATTTAGGGTCATGGTTTCATGGGATATCCCAGCTAACTGGCCCAATAACTTGTTTAGTGCTTCTGTTCTATCTCCTAGTTCCTCGCGTAGTGACTGGGGTCTTAAGAGCTTGCAAGCAGCCATCCAAGTCACGACAATTGGTCTCTACTCACCTGGAGCAACAGAGGGAGAAGAAGAATCAGGAATAGGAGGATACGGAATATGTGGCTAATTGCTTCCATGAACAGCTGCCTCCTTTGCCACAAAATAAGAAGAAGTGTATGATACCTGGCTACCTCTACTGAATATTTTGATCAAAGATTCTGTAGAAGAATTCTGATCAAAAGGAGGAAAATACAGAACAGAATTTAAAATTCTCATGGCATCCAGACTTTCTGGAGCCATGGAGGCTGAATGAACTCCTGAAACTATTCCCCTGAAATAATCTTTAAACCTTAAACCAAAAACGTCCCCTGAAATCTCCTTAAAACCAAACAATTTATCTTAACTAGTAAAGAATGTCCACCTTGAGCATTATGCCCTTTTAAGAACTATCTATATTGGATCAAAATGACCACAGTAACTTGAAAGATTAGATAGGAACCTTAGGGGACAGTAAATTCATGTTAATGGAGGCAGAAAAACTCAGAAAAGGAGAATAAGAATGGTTGCATAACTCACAGAATATAATCAATGTCACTGAATTGTACAGGTAGAAACTGTTGAATTGGGGGATATTTTGCTGTGTATATTCTCAACAACAGTAAATTTTTTTTTAATGGGGTAAAAAAAAGAAACTTCCCCAGAAAGGCACAAGTAATGGAACTAGTAGACAAGGATATTAAAACAGCTGTTGTAACTATAACCCATATGTTCAAAAAGGTAGAGGAAACCATAAGCAAGTTGGGAGAAAGCATAGATGATGATATAAAAAAAGACCAAAATAAAATCTAGAGTTGAAAAATACAATGTCAGATGAAAAATACATTGTGACTAAGAGCAGATTAGACACTGTAGAAGGAAGCGTTAGTGAGTTCAAAGACTTATCAATAGAAACTATTCAAAATGAAACCCAGAGAAAAATGACTGGAAAAAAAGGAGCAGAGCATTAATGCACTATGGGACAACTTCAAACAGCCTAATATATGTGTTCTTATAGTCTCTGAAGGAGAGGACAGAGGAGAGAGGACAGAAAAAATATTTGAATAATGACTGGAAATGTTCCAAATTTATTTTAACCCATAAACATACAGATTCAAGAAACTCCATAAGCCCTGCTAATAAAAACATCGTAATAAATCTTGGAGCTCATCTCAATGGTGGCATTTCCTACAGTCATACCTGACTTTCAAGGGAGAGCAGCCACAGAGCATCTCAAAGATGCAGGTACTCTCAACGTCTTAGTAAAGGGAATGTCTTTGGGTCTTCTAGTGGAATACGAGAAGTGGAGGAGGAATAGGTATGTAGGCTGCACATGATAAATCAAGTCCGACATTCTTATCTCCTTAAGCCTTTGGATTCCCTCCTCCATATCATGCCAGGGAAGCTCTGGCATGTCAACCTCATTAAATGTAGGCCACCACTGAGTCCAAATTTTAGTCAATCAAACAAGAAAAATGTTAGAACTGCCTCAGCTGTTCTAGCTAACATGTTAAATCCAGAATCTCTAGTAAGTGTGTCTGTATCGATGAATTCAGCCCAATCTAGTGTTATCTCTTCTTTGGACAAATACCCTTAGAATCCATTCCCACACATATTCCCAAGTTTCTGCTGACATATATTAGCAATGTCTTTCACTTATTTTGGGGTATAAGCTATTTCCTCCTGGGTCATACTGTGTACCTGTCTGCCTGGAACACACTGAGATTTGACCCTATTCATGGGTCCAGTGGTAAGAGGGTGATTGTGGTGAGTCTTTTTTTTTTCTTATTAAAATTATGGTGAAAATATACATAACAAAACATACACCAATTCAACAATTTCTACATACACAATTCAGTGACACTGATTACATTCCTCAAATCGTACCACTATTCTCACTATCATGTTCTCATGTTCCAAATCATTCCATTGTGGTGAGTCCTAAGGAGAATGGGCATCCTTTTTCAAGATGTCTTTCCCAGATTAGACTATCACAGAGTTCTCCCAGTGAAAGAAGTTCAGCAATGGGTTAATGCCCATAGGATTTCATGGTCCTACTACATACCCCATCCCTCATAAATGGCTGGGCTAATTGAAAGCTGGAATGGCTTACTAAAGACCCAGTTGCAGTGCCTACTGGGAAAAGACAACCTGAAAGGATGGTGTTCTGTCTTACAGGATGCGGTATATGCTTTTAAACCAAAGGCCATTATAGTTGCCGTTTTCTCAATAGCCAAAATATACGGGTCTAGGAACCAAGGGGTATAAGTAAAGGAGCAAACAATCCTCAAAAGTAAACTTCAAAATTTTACGTCTAGAGAAACAAAATTTCCTGACAATTTAAAAATTACTATTCCCAGTTCCAAATCCTACTTTCTCCTCATTCTTACTAGTCAACAAGGTTCCCAAAAATATTGAAATACAAATTTAGCTACCTAAAAAATGTGGGACCCTTATATATAGTCAGTGGTATCTTATAAAATGCTAACCTTACAATGAAGGACATGAGCGAAGATTTCCAAAATGATCAGTAGAGTGCCTGGCAGCAAAGCAAAAACAGGAGAGTCAGACACACAAAATATTATACGGTTTCCCAAATATATTTTCTTGATTCCCTGATAAGCTCTCCAGCTCATCCTCTTATTTTATCTGATAATCAGATAGACAAGCAGTCCCCCAATGTTACAGGCAGACAAATTAACTTTAGAGTTTATAGAACCATTCCAAAGAAATGTTATGAGAAAATAATAAGAAAAGAATCCTTCCTTCAGTCTGCAACACCCTGCTACTACAGAGGTGCTAAGGATATATGGTTGAGGTTAAAAGTTAAAGGTTAAAGTTATTATGGGGAATCAGGTGCGGAGGGGAGGAGAGTGCTGTCACAGAATGGGGTGAGCAGTTGGAATCTCCTAATAATGTATGAAAAAAAAAAAATTTTGTATGGGAGAAAAAGAAAAAATCACTCTGGCTGCTGAAGGCAGAATAGATGACAGTCCAGGCAATAGAAGATGATAAGCAAACAGAAGATTATGGGAGCATACAGTGATGAGAAAATGTTAAATTCATGATACAGGTTTTTTTTATTCAATTTATGATCAGAGAATATTTCTTTATATCAATATTCCACTGTATATACATCTGTCTATTTGCACTGTACATGCAGACAAGCTGCAATTCAAACTTCCAGGCAGCCATAAGACATACACACACTCACTGGTATCAACGTTCTATGGGTGCTACGTTCATCTGTTGATTGAGCCAGACACACAAGACACTTACAGTGTTGGCAAAGTGAAATCCATTATTATTGTTTATAGAAAGCAAACAGTAAACAGTAACAGCAGATTCCCAGAGGGAACTGCTTACCCTTCCCCAAGTTACCCACGTCCATTCTTAGTCACTGGGCAGGCACCCCGTGGTTCAGGTCAGATGCTGTGTTCACAACACTGCTGCCTCTGGCTACCAACATACTGCTGCGGGGCCTGCATGGCTACCGAGGCTTCGTCTCTGCTGCAGACCTCGATGGCCTTTGCGGCCAGCTCCCACCACGCTACCTGGACTTTCAGACCTCTCTTAAAGCCACGCTACTTCTACTAGGCCCTGCTGCCTGGGGGTGGGGTTGTGGGGGGGGTGGGGCACACTCAGGCCTCTGCCTTGCACAAGCCAAGTGTTAAAACTGTTTTAATTCTGCAGGCAAGTTTCTTGCTCTAAGGCACTCAGCTCTCAGGCCTGGGCCAGCAAGCACACAGCCACCGTCTCTCACCGTCTTGCCCTTCTTCAGTGTTAGAGCTCTCTCTTCTGAGTCTAGGAGCTTCTCAGCACAAACATCCTGGGTCTTCCATCCAAAAAACGCTCTCAATCCAGACTTATCTTCTTGATAGTAGTGAAGTCCCCCACCAACCTCTGTAAGTCCTTATATAAGCCTACTCCTTGTTAATTTCAAGGCATGAAATGTGTCCACCAGGACCACTAACTGACCACTCCCCTCAGTAGACCACAAATCACTCAATTTGCATAGTCCCAGCCAATCATTTTGTGGGAGTTATAAGACCATGGCTAGAAAGGCCATATAAAAGCAACTCATTGCACTGCCATCACCAAACTTCTCTTTGATATGGGCCCTGATCAATATGGCAGCCAGTATAGCAAACCTAGAGGCTGGAAAATTATCTGAGCTCCTAAGGTAATATCTGAGCTTACACAAAAGGCCAATTCTTAAGCTACTTCTTCTCTGTGGAATTTTAAAATATTCTGGAAGGATTTGTTAGCTATGGAAAAATCCTCATAGGTTACAACTCAGGCCTAAAAAATGACTGTCAATAATTTAGAATTAGTTGGAAAAATTATTTTCTTTAGGATTTAATTCTTATTTACAAGTCATTTTCAGGAATTTGAAACTAGGCAACAATACACAACAACATGACTAACTCTGATTTCAGATTGGAGACAATCCATTCATCTGTTTGATAGAGGGTGAGCAAGTTCTAGGACAATATGTGAAAGATATATTAATAATAAATCATTTAGCAAGAAAAGAAGAACTCAGAGAATAATAGAACATAGCTTAAAAAAAAAAAAGTATGTTTAGGCAATGGTCGCATTTCCTAACCAGAAATCAGAGCTATGGTAAACCAAGAAGAAAAGCTCTTCTCTCCAAAGGAGAGAGACTATATTGTCTGTACAATCATGTGGGCACTGTGTGTGGTAGTAGGGTGAGCATCTTCTACTCTCCTAGGGGTCACGATGCGCACCTAGGTTTGCTGAGCAGCTAGAAAGAGAAAACCAAATAGACTCAGATCCAAACTTTTAAAAAGAGGTTTATGCAAACAGGCACTCCTACACTGAGTTGGGAATACATACTTTTATGACCATTTTGGAGTACAATTTAGCAATATATCATGGGCCTTAAATACGTACATGTCCTTTAAGTAGGCTATTTTACTTTAGCCTAAGAAAATAATCAGAATTTTTGCAACAATGATTGAAAGAGAGCAATAGTAATAATAAAGGAAATACTTAAAATGCCCAAGAAAACTATTAAAGTTTTTTTTCCCCAAAAAGCAATTAAATGCTCAGTATATTAAGAAGAAAAGAGCCTAGGTTACAAATCAGTGTGCCCGTTATTTTCCACATGTGTGTGTGAGCACATGGAAAAAATACGAAAGAACGTAAAGGAAATTTTCTAAAGTCATACATTTTGTATTTTCAAATGTTTCTCTAGCTTACAAAAAAAAAAGTTCTCTTTTAAAAGAGAGATTTAGGGTAGCTAACTACCTGAGAGAAGATTATGAGTGCATGATTAAATAAGGTGATTGAATTAAGGCACCAGTGCAGTGCTACATACATGGCATGCTTTAATACACCCTCCTCCACCTTCTGTAAATGGCCTCCTGTCTTCCCGTGGCCCTATAGCCTCAAACAAGCTGGGAAATGGCGCCAATATGTGTTGCATCATCTTTTAATTATTTGTGCCAACTGACAGTAGCCGAAATATGGAAAACATCAAAAAGGGAATCCTAAATTAATTTGTACTTGGGCTTGGAATATTACCAGACACATGTGCTTAGACATGACTGTATTCATTCCCTACTAAACCTCATGCCTTGTCCGCACCACTTCTTTCCCAGGCTCTCCCATGCAGCCTGGCACTAGCATCATACCACTGGGGAGGTCCTCAGGAACCAAAGAAAACCTGAGGAAGGATTGTGTGGTGATGGAGATTGGGCTCTGAATTGTGGATATGTATAAATGCAAACACATCCGTGTATAATAGTTCACATATTTATATTCCACCTACAGTAGTTAATTTTCCCTAGCTCTTTAATTAAAAGGGGGATTTTATTTGTGTAGAAACCTTCAGAATTGGTGAAAGTGGTGGCTTGGGATAATGGAGGGAAAGAAAAGAGATCTTAGCAGGACCAGTTACATAATTTGTGAGCCCCGGTACAAAATAAGAAGACCTGGTGGCTCAGTGGTTAAAGAGCTTGGCTGTTAACCAAAAGGTCAGCAGTTCAGATACACCAGCTGCTCCTTGGAAACCCTAAGGGGCGGTTCCACTCTGTCCTATACGGTCATCATGAGTCGGAATCCACTCGACAGCAATGGCTTTGGTTTTTTTAGTACAAAATAAAAATGCTGGGCCTCTTGTTCAAAAATTATTTAGAATTTCAAGACACTGACAGCTGAGCATTAAACCAAGCACTGAGCTCTTCTTCATTCAAAGGTGACTGCAGCAGTACATCGACAGAGAACTGCCGGAAATTCAAGCAGGATTCAGAAGAGGATGTGGAACCACAATTGTCATTGCTGATGCCAGATGGATCCTGGCTGAAAGCAGAGAATACCAGGAAGATGTTTACTCATGTTTTATAGACTATGTAAAGGCATTTGACTGTGCAGATCATAAAAATTATTGATAACATTGCAAGGAATGAGAATTCCAGAACACTTAATTGTGCTCATGAAGAACCTGTACATAGATCAAGAGGAAGTTGTTAGAACAGAACAAGGGGATATTGCGTGGTTTAAAGTCAGGAAAGGTGTGTGTCAGGGTTGTATCCTTTCACCGTATCTATTCAATCTGTATGCTGAACAAATAATCCTAGAAGTTGGACTGTATGAAGAAGAATGGGGCGTCAAGATTGGAGGAAGATTTATTAACAACCTGCCCTGGGCAGATAACACAATTTTGCTTGCAGAAAGTGAAGAGGACTTGAAGCACTTACTGATGAAGATCAAAGACTTCAGTACGGATTACACCTCAACATTAAGAAAACAAAAATCCTCACAACTGGACCAATAAGCAACATCATGATAAATGGAGAAAAGATTGAAGTAGTCAAGGATTTCATTTTACTTGGATCCACAATCAATATCCATGGAAACAGCAGTCAGGAAATCAGAAGACGCATTGCATTGGGCAAATCTGCTGCAAAAGACCTCTTTAAAGTGTTGAGAAGCAAAGACTAAGGTGCGCCTGACCCAAGCCATGGTATTTTCAGTCACATCAAATGTATACAAAAGCTGGACGATGAACAAGGAAGATGGAAGAAGAATTGACTCCTTTGAATTGTGGTGTTGGCGAAGAATATTGAACATGCCATGGACTGCCAAAAGAATGAACAAATCTGTCTTGGAAGAAGTACAACCAGAATGCTCCTTAGAAGCAAGGATAGCAAGACTATGTCTCACATACTTTGGACATGTTATCAGGAGGGATCAGTCCCTGGAGAAGGACATCATACTTGGTAGGGTAGAGGGTCAGCAAAGGAGAGGAAGACCCTCAACAAGATGGATTGACACAGTGGCAGCAGCAATGGGCTCAAGTGTAGCAAGGATTGTGAGGATGGCGCTGGACCGGGTTGCTATGAGTCGGAATCAACTTGACGGCACCTAGTAACAACAACAACAAGAAGCATGGGCCCTGTGTGACTGCACAGGTCTCACACCAATGAAGCCAGCACTGAGTCTTAGAGTCAGGTAGACATGAAATCAAATTCTAGATCTTTCACTTACAAGCTGGGTATCTTGGACTAATTATTAAACTTTAAATAGCTCAGTTTCTCATCTGTAAAATGGGAATAATGTGAGTATAGTAGTTGTGGGTTGAATTGTGTCCTCCAAAAAGATACATTGAAATCTTAACCCTCAGTACATCCGATCTTGCTTGGAAATAGAGTCTTTTCAGCTGTAATCAATTTAATAAAATCATATTGGATTGAGCTGGTCCCTAATCCAATGACTGGTGTCCTTAGAAAAAGGGAAAAATTTGAACACAGAGGCATGCAAGAAGAGCGCCATGTGACAGTGGAGGGAGAGAATGAAGTGATGCTGCTGTAAGTCAAGGAAAGCCAAGGATTGCCAGCAACCACTAGAAGCTAGGCGAGAGGCAGGGAACAGATTCTCCCTCAGAGCCTCTAGAAGGAACCAGCCGTGCTGACACCTTGATTTTGGACTTCTTGCCTCCAGGACTGTGAGAGAATAAATACCTGTTGTTTTAAGCCACCCAGTTTGTGGTACTCTGTAACAGCAGTCATAGGAAACAAAGTAGCATTCTCAAGATTGTTGTGAAGATTAAAAGAGAGGGCATTATATTAAGTGCATGACATAGTGTCTGACTCAGAGAAATCGTCCATCTTCTCCAATCTCTGTACAGAACTCATTTTTTAATAAGCACATTTTAGGGTCTGTCTTTGACTCAAATTATTTTCAACTACTCATTGTCTACAAAACAAAATAAAAAAATGCATATCATGGCATATAAGAAACTTCCCTATTCAGATTTTATCCACCTTTCTAGACTTGTCACCCACCACTCTCTCACATGTATCAAGGACGAAAACATAATTTGTAATTACCTTCAATTTTCCTTAAAGATCAGTAATTATAACAGGCATGTTGTTGTTGTTGTTAGTTGCCACTGAGTCAATTCCAAGTCATGGTGATGCCATTTGTTACAGAGTAGAACTGCTGCATAGTGTTTTTTCTTTTTCTTTTTACTATAATCTTAATGGAAGTAGGTCAGCAGGCCTTTCCTTTTGCGGTGGTGCTGGGTGGGTTCAAACAGCCAACCTTTAGGTTAGCAGTTGAGTGCAAACCATTTGCGCCACCTGTTGTTGTTGTTGTTGTTAGGTGTTGTCGAATTGGTTCAGACTCCTAGCGACCCTGTGCACCACAGAACAAGACACTGCTTGAGCCCATTGTTGCAGTGACTGTGTCAATGCATCTCGTTGAGGGTCTTCCTCTTTTTCGCTGACCCCGTACATTACCAAGCATGATGTCCTTCTCCAGGGACTGGTCCCTCCTGACATGTCCAAGGTATGTGAGACTAGTTTCACCATCCTTCCTTCTTTTTTTTTTTTTTTTTTTTTTAGTGTTTTATTTTTTTATTTATTTTTTACTGATGTAATTAAAGGAAGTTTACATTTCAAGTTAGTCTCCCATACAGAATTTTTTTTTTAACATACATTGTCATGAGACCCCAACCGCTCACCCCATTCTGCGACAGCACACTCCTCCCCTCTGTCCCTGATTCCCCATGAACATTCAACCAGCTCCTAACTCTCTTTGCCTTCCCCTCTCATCTCTGGACAGAAGCTGCCCCTTTGGTCTCTTATATCTACTTGTCTAAGAGGCACATTCTTCACGAGTATCATTTTTTTTGTCCCACAGTCCAGTCCAATCCCTGTCTGAAGAGATGGCCTCAGAAATTGTTTTAGTTCTGGGGTGATGGAGAGACCAGGGGCCATGCTTTCCGGGCCGCCTCTAGTCTTAGTCAGACCATTAAGCCTGGTTTTCTTACTAGTATTTGAGTTCTGCATCCCATCCTTCTACTGCTCCATCCTCTGTTGTGCTCCCTGTCAGGACGTTCATTGGTGGTAGCCAGGCACCATCTAGTTCTTCTGGTCTCAGGCTGTCACCATCCTTCCTTCTAAGAAGCATTCTGGTTATACTTCTTCCAAGACAGATTTGTTCATTCTTTTTGCAGTCCATGGTATATTCAATATTCTTCGCCAACACCGCAATTCAAAGGCGTCAGTTCTTTCTTCAGTCTTCTTTATTCATTGTCCAGCTTTCGCATGCATATGATGCGACTGAAAATACCATGGCTGGGGTCAGGCTCACATTAGTCTTCAGGGTGACATCTTAGCTTTTCAACACTTTAAAGAGGTCTTTTGCAGCAGATTTGCCCAATGCAATGCATCTTTTGATTTCCTGACAGCTGCTTCCATGAGTGTTGATTGTGGATCCAAGTAAAATGAAATCCTTGACAACTTCAATCTTTTCTCCATGTATCATGATGTTGCTTACTGGTCCAGTAGTGAGGATTTTTGTTTTCTTTATGTTGAGGTGTAATCCATTCTGAATGCTGTGGTCTTTGATCTTCATCAGTAAGTGCTTCAAGTCCTCTTCACTTTCAGCAAGCAAGGTTGTGTCATCTGCAAAACGCAGGTTGTTAATGAGTCTTCCTCCAATCCTGTTGCCCCTTTCTTCATATAGTCCAGCTTCTCAGATTATTTGCTCAGCATACAGATTGAATAGGTATGGTGAAAGGATGCAACCCTGATGTACACCTTTCCTGATTCTAAACCATGCAGTATCCCCTTGTTCTATCCAAACAACTGCCTTTTGATCTGTGTATAGATTCCTCGTGAGCACAATTAAGTGTTCTGGAATTCTAATTCTTTGCAATGTTATCCATAATTTGTTATGATACACAGACTTGTATGCCTTTGCACCACCTAGGGATCTTATAATAGGCGTAGGTGATGTATATGATCCTAGGTTTTGTTTTCTATACAAATTCTTAGCAAGCCTCCACACCAGTGTACCACTCTCTTTGGTGGTCACGAGATGTCAACATTGCATAGTATCTTCTTCTTTATCATGCCTGCATCTCCATACTTTGCTTACTAAGATATGTTTTTTCCTCTGTCATATTTATCTAATCCTGTTGATTTAATACACTATATTTCTGCTAAGAAAACACTACACACAAAATATTCTCAAGCATATAACTACTTTTCCATATGCAGATCCTCCTATTTCCCATATATATTCACTGACCTGACCTATTTGAATACAGTGCTGATCACTCTTGTTTAATTTTCTCTTTAGTATTCTACCCAAAATTGCAAGTGGAAAGGCAAAGAAAACAGAGGATGAATTTGTACTTCTTGTAATCTTCATTATTTATCAAACATACTTTTTTTTTTAATTGTTGTGCTTTGAGTGAAAGTCTACAATTCAAGTTAGTCTTTCATATAAAAATTTATACATGCATTGTTCTGTGACCCTAGTTGCTCTCCCTATACTGTAACAGCACACTCTTCCTTTCCACCCCTTATCTCCCGTGTCCATTCAACCAGCTCCTGACCCTCTCTGTCTTCTCATCTCACCTCCAGACAGGAGCTACCTATTTAGTTTCATGTATCTACTTGAGCTAAGAAGCACACTCTTCACCAGTATCATTTTATGTCCCATAGTCCAGTCTAATCTTTGTCTGAAGAGTTGGTCTCAGGAATCGTTTTAGTTTTTGGCTAACAGAGAGTCCAGGGGCCATGTATTCTGGGGTCCCTCGAGTTTCAATCAAACCATTGAGTCTAGTCTTTTTACTAGAATTTGAGTTCTGCACCCCACTTTTCTCCTGATCTGTCAGGGACTCTCTGTTGTGTTCCCTATCAGAGCAGTCATTGTGGAAGACAGGCACCATCTAATTCTGGTCTCAGGCTAATGAAGTCTCTGGTTTATGTGGCCCTTTCTGTCTCTTGGACTAATACTTTCCTTGTGTCCATGGTGTTCTTCATTCTCCTTTACTCCAGGTAGGTTGGGACCAATTGATGCATCTTAGATGGCCACTCACTAGCTTTTAAGACTGATGTCACTCACCAAAGTGGGATGCAGAACAATTTTCTTAAAAAACTTTGTTATGCCGATTGACCTAGATGTCCCTTGAAACCATGGTCCCCAGACTCCCACCCCTGCTACTCTGTCTCTCGAAGTGTTTGGTCGTATTCAGGAAACTTCTTGGCTTTGGTTTAGTCCAGTTGTGCTGACTTCCCCTCTAGTGTATGCTGTCCTTCCCTTCACCTAAGACAATTCTTGTCTACTTTCTAGTTAGTGAATAATCCTCTCCCTCCCTCATAACCATCAAAGAATGTTTTCTTCTGTCAAACATACTTTTCTTATAACCACCTTTGTAGCACTTAAAAATGCCTAACATCCGTGATGAGCTCTTATATAAATCCAGTGAATAATGGGAAACATGGAGAACTCTGGCTTGGAATGGGCAATCAATAAGGTTATTATTTTAACACTAGTCTTTATTGAGGAATGTCTTTTCTTTAAAACTGATGGTAACCCAGACACAGTTCTAGGGAACAGTTGTTGACTCAAAAAAAAAAACGGGTTTCAGAGGCCGTGTTCTGGCTACAGGATATAACAATAATATCCTGCATGAGTGTAGCACCTTGTTACAAAAATGCTTCATTTTGATTAACCCACTGCCGTCGAGCGGATTCCAACTCATAATGACCCTATAGGACAGAGTAGAACTGCCCTATATGCTTTTCAAGGTTGTAAATCTTTATGGAAGCAGTCTGAATCTTTCTCCCCCACTGCCGCTGATGGGTTAGAACTGCCAACTTTCAGTTAGCAGCCGAGCTCTTAACCACTGTACCACCAGGAATCTTTTCACTTTGATTGCCTCACTAATATTCATATAACCTGGTGACACAGGGGGAATTTTGCCCGTTTATTTTGTAGATACAGAACTCGGGTACAGAGAGGCAAACAACTACCTGAAGAAGCCGTAAAGTATGATCAAGGAAGTTTTGAGGTTTCAACTTCAAATCCAAACTCTCCTTGGCAATCTGCTGGCAGACAGGATTTACAATTCCTAAACTGCATGATATGGAGAATCTAGGGGCATGGCACCAACTTGTTTTGCCTTGTTGCAAAGAAAGATATCCTTCTCAAAGGCTGAGAATCCCATATCAGAATCTACTTGCCTTTTATCCTGCTTGGCAGTCTCTAGTTGCCTACCTTCAATGTCTCCTGCCAACAGCAATCATTTACCTCTCTGGTTTAAACAGGCAGTTGATTAGTTGTTGGTGGTAAATAGTTGTCGGTGGCTACCATGGTAACAGACGCTTAGGTTTCAGCTTCAACTGCCTCTTTCAATGAGGCAATTTCAAGAATATTCATGATAAATTACCAGACCACAGACTTAACTGTGGGGAGTTTTGCTCTGGAAAATCTAATAAAAAGAAAGCAGAAAGGATAGATAGCAAATGCAATAGAGAAAATGAGGCCAGATTAGGAGAGGTAAATGGAAGGAATGCCAGGTCTAACTACCAAAAGTCAAATCAGAATTAGACCCAGACCAGAGCTTTAAATTGTAAGTGGTCCCTGAAGGGCTACCCACCAGGCTAAGCCAAGATTCCTCTGGAGGAAGAATGGTCAGGTGAAAGGTGGGGAGGGCAAGGATTGGGTATGTCCTGCAGAAGGCTGTGTATTTTTGAAAGCTTCTATTTTCTAGTCTATCACTGACTGTGATGGTTAAGTGGCAGCAATATTTTTCCTTTGGTTTCTTCGTTTCTCCATTTATGAATCCTCTGTAATCTGACTAGAACACAATTAACTAGACCGTAGAATTTGGCCTCAGTGGATTTCATAGCAGTTTATGTTATCCACATACCCCAACTACATAGCAATCCTGGTAATATTCCAGTATTCTGTTATTTATCTCTTATCTGTTATGTTGTTAGCTGCTGTCAAGTTGGCCCTGATCCATGGCGACCTCATGCACAATGGAATGAAATGCTGCCGAGTTCTGTGCCATCCCCATGACTGGTTGCAGATTGGACCATTGTGATCAATAGTGTTTTCATTGGCTGATTTTCAGAAGATCTCCAGGCCTTTCTTCCTAGTTTGTCTTAGATTGGAAGCTCCACTAAAACCTGTCCACCATGTGACCCACTGACATTTGAAATACCAATGGCATAGCTTTCAGAATCATAGCAAAACACAAACCACCACATTAGGACAAACAGACAGACAGGTGTTGGACTGACAGACTACTTCAGACCACCATCCATCAAAAGGAGGATAGACTAAAAGACCTTTCATGGATACTTTGAATTTCTGGCCAGGCTTCTTAGGCCCCTATAGGAATATCTCACCCATGCTGCTCATGGAAAGCACCAGGGAACAGATGCATTACAGTTTGTGACAGGAGAACAGCCTGTGGATTCCGCCTACTCTCTCTAGTCCATCTGGGAGGTGGGAGAGACAGGGAGCCCACGGAGGGGGGGCTCTCCTGGGAATCCCTCAGGGTACGATGGCTACTGGTGCTTTATTTTCAGTAGATGGCACTGTGTCTATTGAGATAAGAAAAGGGAGAGTCTAGATTAAAAATCTAATTGTTTCTAGAGAAGATGCACTATATGTGAGAATGCATTGCACTTTTTTTTTACTTAGTAATACGATAATACAA
This sequence comes from Dugong dugon, assembly GCA_030035585.1. Classification (NCBI taxonomy): domain Eukaryota; kingdom Metazoa; phylum Chordata; class Mammalia; order Sirenia; family Dugongidae; genus Dugong; species Dugong dugon. Next base: position 118,828,201 of record CM057461.1, on the reverse strand, counting down.
ATACTACTCAGTATTTGTATTAACATTCTCTTTAGAGCTCCAAGAACTTGATGATTTATTGCTCTGACTCAGACACAGGGCTGTTGTGCAGCTCAGGCCATCCCATGAGGGATATAGTTGGGATAAGAATAAATCACTCTGAATGTTCCCCAACTTTATCTCTCAATAAATACAGCAGCACCTGTATTTTCTCTGTGCCCCCAACCCCTATCCTGTACCCTGAATCCTCACCCCCCATATACCTTGGAGAGAAGACTCTGACATCTCAGTTTCTGCCTGACCAATAGGAGCCTTCACATTCCAACCATCAAGGCAGCCAGAAGAGTTTCTTGCACATGGGTAGTCCAGTGTAGCAAACACCCTTGTCCATTCAGGCATTTTCTTTTCTAATAGAAAATCAATTATTTTTCCTCTCTTCTGAGTGCAGCCAGTAAAGTTGACCCCAGCACTGGCAGACAAATCAAGTTTATTCTAAGCCAACTTTCAAGTTTGTAACTTAGAAAATAAACTTTAAGCACAGTATGGAGGATAGAGTAGATGAAAGGAGGCTCTAGGGAACAGTCTCTGTACTATACACATAACATAATACTCTGTTTTATTCTTTATAATAATCATGAAGTAGGTACTATACTAACTTTATTCCTATTTTACGGATAAGAAAGCTGAAGCTCAGAAAATTTAAATAACTTACCTAAGGTCACCCTTGCTATTGCCTGGGGATATGATGAGATTCTAACCATTAGAGGAGAAGTCAGCTATGGGGCTTCTGGGAAAAGGACATACAAGGAGAAATTTCCCACTTCTGCCTCCTGACATTATCTTCTGAATATGAACCGTAGAATTGCATTATGGTCTTGGGACCATAATGGGACCTACATTCCCCTCAACAACAGCAGAATACACATTCTTCTCAAGTACTCAGAAAACATTTTCTAGTATAGAACATATCTTAGGGCATACAAGTCTCAATAAATTTCAAAAGATCAAAATCATACAAAGAATGTTCCACATGGAATGAAATTAAAAATTAATAACTGAAGGAAATTTGAAAAATTCACAGATATGTGAAAATTAAACAACACAATCCTAAATAATTAAAAGGTCAAAGAAGTAATCACAAGGGAAATTAGAAAATATTTGAGGTGAACAAAAATGAAAATACAATATACCAAAACTTACTTGATACAGTGAAAGCAGCACTGAGAGGGAAATTTATAGCTATAGATATGCTTAAATTACAAAGTAAGAAATATCTCAAATCAATAATCTAAACTTGCTCTTTAAAAAATTAGGCAAAGAAGAGCAAAGTAAACCCAAAACAGGAAGAAGGAAGGAAATGGTAAAGATTAATGTGGAAATAAATAAAATATGGAATAGTAAAGCAATCAAAAAATCAACAAAACCAAAAGTTGGTTCTTTGAAAAAAAATTTTTAAACATTGATAAATCATTTGCTAGACTGGCCACGCAAATAAGAGAGAGGACTCAAATTATGAAAATTAGGAATGAAAGAGGGGACATTCCTATAAACCTTACAGAAATAAAAAGGGTTGTAAAGATATACAATGAATACTTGTATGCCAACAAACTAGATTATCTACAGGAAATGAACAAATTCCTAGGAACACACAAACGACCAAAACTGATTCAAGAAGAAATAGAAAATTGAATAAATCTGTAACAAATAAAGAGATTGAGTTAGTAATCAAAAACTTCCAACAACCATGAAAAATTATACTCTAACCTGCTAGATGACCTAGACAAAATTACAAATTTCTAGAAACACACAAACTACCTAAATTGACTCAAGAAGAAATGGAAAATCTCAATAGAACTATAGAAAGTAAAGATATTGAGTCAATAATCAAAAAATCTTCCATCTGTTGGTTCCCAAACCCATATATTAATTAAAAAATTTTTTGATTCTGTCTCCTGTAGGATAGAGCCTTTTTCTTTCAGAGTATTGCCTCTAAATTAGCACTTCTGCAGGCCATTTCAATGCTTTATCAAGCCAGTAGCTTCTGAGTGGCATCATATGTGATATAACCAGTGGATCCAATTGTCATGGGCTTACTCCCATATCTCCTTTGCTGTGATGTGATTTTCCTGCTCTGATACAATGTTATACGGGATCCTTTGCTAGGGATCAAACATCTCATAAATCCTTGAATAGTGATGGTGTATTACTGGGTAGTAGTGTAGCTACTGTCACAATTTACCACAATTTTGTGGCTTAAAACAACAGAAATTTATTCTCTCACTGTTCTGTAGATTAGGAGTTTGAATTCAAGGTGTTGGTTGAGCCACAGTCCCACTGGGAGCTATAAAGGGGAATCCATTTCCTGACCGTTACAGTTTTTGGTGGCTGCCAGCATTTCTTGGTTGTGGCCACGTCACTCTAACCTATGTCTTCATTTTCCCATCACCTTCTTGTGTATGTGTATGTGTGTGTGAGAGAGAGAGAGAAAGAAATTTCTCTCTGTCTTTCTCTTATAAGGTTAATGTGTTGGCATTTAGGGCCCATGATAATCCAGGACAATTCCATCTCAAAATCTTCAGCTTAATCACATCTGCAAATACTCTTTTTCCAAATAAGGTAACATTTACAGGTTCCAGTGATTAGGACAGATGGACTGATTTAAAACATGTGACAGACAAAATCTACTTTGGGGATTCTAACTGAGCTGAGCAGTCTCCCCATTGTTGTTATTTTGTGCCATTGAGTCAATTCCCACTCATTGAGACCCTATAGGACAGAGTAGAACTACCCTATGTGGTTTCCTAGGCTGAAATCTTTATGGGAGAAGATTGCCAGGTCTTTCCTCCAGCAGAGCCACTGGTGGATTCAAACTGCTGACCTTTTTGGTTAGCAGCCAAGTGCTTAAACGTTGCACCACGAGGGCTCCTTAGTGTCCTTTAAACAAAAAAACCAAACCCATTGCTGTGGAGTCGATTCTGACTCCTCGTGACCCTATAGGACAGAGTAGAACTGCCCCATAGGGTTTCCAAGGAGCAGCTGGTCAATTCAAACTGCCAACGTTTTGGTTAGTAGCTGAGCTCTTATCCACTGTGCCACCAGGGCTCCATATAGATAGTTTTTAAAAGAGCTTAATGCTCAAGGCACACATTCTTTATTGCCTAAGCTAAACTGTTGTTTAGTTTAAAGAAGATTTCAGGGGATATTTTTGGTTTAAGGTTTAAAGATTATTTCAGGACAATAGCTTCAGGGGTCCATTAAACCTCAATGGTCCAGAAGTCTGGATTCCATGAGTATTTGAAATTTGGTTCTGCATTTTCCCCCTTCGATCAGGATTCTTCCATAGAATCTTTGATCAAAATGTTCATTAATGGTAGGTTGGCACCATCCAGTTCTTCTGGTCTCACATACAAAGGAGGCAGTTGTTCATGGAGGCAATTAGCCACACAGTCCATTCATTCCCTCCTCGTGTTTCTGACTCTCCTTCTTCCTCTAGGAGCCCAAAAATTGAGAAACAATAGGAGTTCCATGTATTTGTCAATCAGAAGAGGCCACCATACATATTAAGACACCAAGAATAGAGAAAATAGGTGGTGGTTTCCAACTTGAGAGACAAAGAGGAACAAAGCAGGTCAAAGTGATAATTGCTTCATAAATAATGTCATTACCCTCATTTTACAGATAGAAGAAATTGAGCCTTAGAGAGTTTACAACTTAGTAACATGTTGTAAAGCCACAATTTAAGCCCAGGCTGCTCAACCCAAGAACCCATATTCTCACCCACTTTTCCTATTCCAGAATTAGTTACAGTTAAGCAACCACAAAGGACAGATTCTGAAGCAGTTTCCACAGGAAGTTACCAGGAAAAGCTACAATATTTCAGTGAATTTTGAGACCCAGAAAAGTATTTGTACAGTGATAACTTTTTGTTCATTCATTTAGTAAGTATTTTGTGAGCACTAGGGATACAGTGTTGAACTAGATGGACACATTTCTTGCTCTAATATAGCTTCAATGTTGTTGCAAGAAGCAGAAACTCAACTCAAAAGAACTTAAACCAAACTGTATCTCTTGACTCAAGGCAATGGGCAATCTAAAGGGATTGAAGCTAACAAAAAAGGAAATAGAACATAAAGATGAAGAGAGAGAGACATGTCTGATGACATTCCATTTAGCTTTGCTGAAGACTGGTCCCTCCTGATAACATGTCCAAAGTACGTGAGACGAAGTCTTGCCATCCTCTCTTCTGAGGACAATTCTGGTTGTGCTTCTTCCAAGACAAATTTATTTGTTCTTCTTGCAGTTCATGGTGTATTCAATATTCTTCACCAACACCATAATTCAAAGGAATCGATTCCTCTTCGGTTTACCTTATCATCATCCAGCTTTCGCATGCATATGAGGCAATTGAAAATATCATGTCTTAGTTTAGATGCACCTGAGTTCTCAAAGTGAGACCTTTGCTTTATAATACTTTAAAGACGCCTTTTGCAGTACATTTGCCCAATGCAGTTCATCATTGGATTTCATGACTGCTGCGTCCATGGGAGTTCGTTGTGGGTCCAAGTAAAATGAAATCCTTGACAACTTTAATATTTTCTCCAGTTATCATGATGTTGCTTATTGGTCCAGCTGTGAGGATTTTTGTTTTCCTTATGTTAAAGTGTAATCCATACTAAAGGCTGTGGTCTTTGATTTTCATCAGTAAGTCCTCTTCATTTTCAGCAAGTAAGGTTGTATCATCTGCATATCACAGATTTTTAATGAGTCTTCCTCCAATCCCGATGCCATGTTCCTGTTCACGCAGTCCAGCTTCTTGGATTATCTGCTCAGCATACAGATTGAATAAGTATGGTGAAAGGATACAACCCTCGTGCACACCCTTTCTGATTTTAAACCACGCAGTGTCCCCTTATTCTATTTGAACAGCTGCCTCTTGGTCTGTGTACAGGTTCCTCAGAAGCACACCTAAATGTTCTAGAATTCTCATTCTTCGCAATGTTATCCATAATTTGTTATGATCCACACAGTCAAATGCATTTGCATAGTGAATAAAACACAGATAAACATCTTTCTGGTATTCTCTGCTTTCAGCCAGGATCCATCTGCATCAGCAATAATATCACTCGTCCCACGTCCGTTTCTGAATCTGGCTTGACTTTCTGGCAGTTCCCTGTTGATGTACTGCTGCAACCATTTTTGAATTATCTTCAGCATAATTTTACTTGCCTTTGATATTAATAATATTGTTTGATAATTTCCGCATTCTGTTGGATCACCTTTCTTTCAAATAGGCACGTATATGGATCTCTTCCACTAGATTGGCCAGGTCAGCTTCTTAGAAAGACTAAAAAATCATCTATAATTGCACTTTAAAAGTGTAATCTACCAACCAGCAGCAACATCATCATCAGAGAGCTTGTTTGAAATGTAAATTATTGGGCCCCACCCCACCTAGTGAATCAGAATCATTCTGTAGTATGATTCTTATACATGTTAAAGGTTGTTCTACATTAAAGAGTCTATAAAATGAAAGCAGTATTTCAGGAAGAAAACTGGGATGAAATAAGATTATGAGGGGACAGAAATAAATCAAAACTAGACTGAAAACCAAAAAAAAAAAATCCAAACCCATTGTCCTGGGGTCAACTCCGACTTATAGAGACCCCATGTGTGTCAGAATAGAATTGCGCTTCATAGGGTTTCAATGGCTGTGATCTTACAGAAGTAGATTGCCAGGCTTTTCTTCCATGGTGCTTCTGGGTAGATTCAAACTACTAATTTTTTTGTTCATAGCGAAGCGCAAACTGTTTGTGCCACCCAGGGACCTTGAGTGAAGAGGTAGAATGGAGTAAAGGAGAGAAAAGAAGAAAGAAAAGTGAAATACAAGTCATAGCAGAAGCAGCATTTGGGGAGGACAAGGTACGTTCTCAGAAGTCAGGTGCAGCTTTCAAGCCAGTGAAGCAACTTGACCTCATTTGAGGAGCTTTTGTGTAGAAGAGGACTAGATGATTTCTGCAGCACAATGACAGACAGACTGCAGGTTTAGGAGGCAGAAAGGCCTGGGCTTGAATTCTCATTTTGCCACTTAACAGCTTTGTGCATGTAGGCAGATTAATCCTCCTTTCTGACATCTGTCTTCCGATCTGTAAATTGGGGATAATGGCATCTTCCTCACAATGTTCTTCTGAGGATTGGGAGAAATAATGTTGCAAAATACCTAGCAAATTAGTTCTCAGTTGCCTCCCATTTCTCTTAACCCTTTCCACAGAACTGTTATTGTTGTATTGTTGTTGTTAGTTGCCATCAAGATGATTCTGACACATGGTTACCCTATGTGTTGCAGAGTAGAACTGCTCCATAGGGTTTTCTTGGCTGTAATCTTTATGGTAGCAGATCGCCAGGTCTTTTCTTCCACGGCACCGCTGGCTGGGTTGGAATGCCAACCTTTAAGTTAGCAGTTGAGCACAAACCATTTGTGCCACCTAGGGATTTCTTGAATCAAGACTAAGAGGTGGAATTTAGGAAGAGACAGGTTTAGGCTTAATATTGAAGGATTGCTTTCTAACAATTTGGTCACCCTACGGCACAATGAAAAAGAGCCCTGGTGGTGCAGTGGTGAGTGCTCCATCAGACTAGATTAAGCACTAGGCTGCTAACCAAAAGGTTGGAGGTTTGAACCCACCAGCCACTCTGCTGGAGAAAGATATGACAATCTGCTTTCATGAAGATTACAGCCTTGGAAACTCTATAGGGCAGTTCTACTCAGCCGTGCAGGGTTGCTATGAGTCAGAATCAACTGGATGGTCACAATGAGCTGTGACCTCCCTTCACTGAAAACGTTAAAATAGAAACTGACAGACACCTCTCGTAAAGACAGAGGGATTTTGTGCAGGACACTAGAGTGAGAGAACACTACCCCTAAAGCAGAGCTATTCAACCTTGCCCGCACATTAGAATCACCCAGGGAACTTAAAAAAGGATACTGATGCCCAGGCTCTCCATCCCAGAATACTTAAATGAGAATCTTTGGGTGTGAGGCCCCAGTTATTTTAATGTGCAGCCAAGCCAATGTTGAGAACAACTCTCTGAAGAGATCTGAGACCCTTTCCAGCTCTGAGTTATTATTAGTTTATGGAAGCGTGGAAGAGAGAGGAGATATTTGCGAAGTTCCCCAAGTCACTAAGCAAACTAAGTGAAGCGATATAGCTTTCAGTCTGTGATCTTTGAAACTTTCTAGTAAGATGCCAACTACCTTTAGTTGTGTAGCAGAGCCTCTGTTGTTTTTGCACGGCCAGCATCCCTTTCTCCTTTCAGAAGCAGGGTTTTTTGTTTTTTTTTAGGGGACTACCCATCCTGGGAATCCTGGTGGTGTAGTGGTTAAGTGCTGCGGCTGCTAACCAAAAGGTCGGCAGTTCGAATCCACCAGGTGCTCCTTGGAAACTCTACGGGGCAGTTCTACTCTGTCCTATAGGGTCGCTATGAGTCAGAATCGACCTGAAGGCAACGGGTTTTTTTTGGTTTTACCGCATCCCATTTCTATGTGGTTTTAATAGGCCTGTCAATCACAGGGCCCATGCATATGAACCAAACTATGCCAATCATTCTATACCAACTATGTCATTCTCCAGGGGAGTGACGCAGAAACTCTAGGTGGTTACATTTGGGTTGTTCCAATGGCAGGACCTAAAGCAAAGAGGTTATATTTCTGACTGAGATCCTGCAGCCTCTTGTTTCTCTTTCTTTCCAAGACCTGGTTTTCCAGTATTTCCTTTAATTCTGCGAGTTACATATATCTGTCTTAGTTACCTAGTGCTGCTATAACACAAATACCACAAGTAGGTGGCTTTAAAGAACAGAAATTTATTTTCTTACAGTTCTGGAGGCTGAAAGTCTAAATCAGGGTCTCAGCTTTGTTGATTCCTTCCTTGTCAGTAGGCCCGGATGTTCCTTGATTCTTTGGTATTCCTTGGCTTATAGATGATCTTCAGATAGCATGTGTCTTTCCAGGTGTATGTCTCTGTGTCTATTCTGGTATATTTCTAACTCAGAAATGATTAGATTTAAGACATACCCTACTCTGGTGTGGTCTCATTAACGTAACAAGAGAAAAACCCCTATTTCCAAACATAGTCATATTTACAGGTACAAGGCTTAGGATTTCAACACCTATAGTGTGAGGACATAATTCAATCCCTAATAGTACAATATTTTTACGCAAATAATGCACACTTTCTATGTTTGTTTGCCAACTGCGCCCTCCCCCTATGAGTTATTTTCATGAAAGCTGCTATGCCAATTTCTTTTATATGTTGCTGTAAAAAAATTAGCATAGTGCACACAAACATAGAAGGTGCTTGTTATTTGCATAAAAAGACTGTATTCATCCAGTAAATTCCTTTTTCTGCATAGGTCAGTCAGAGCTTCTTTCAGCTGCTTGCAGCACTGGTTCAGAAATTGGTACGTGGAAGCAGAGCCTGCAAGCAACAGACGCTCAGCTATGGAAATGGCAGGATTAGGTAAGTGCAAGGCAGTGAAGAGTCTCCAACTCAGTCAAGAAAATTGAGGACAATTTTTTCTTTTTGTACTTCCCAGATTTTATACATGCACCAGTAAACTTCCCTTTTTGCACAGTCTAGTTTGGATTGTTTCTGTCACTTGAAGCAGAAAGAATTCTGGTTAATATAAGCCACTCATGCAAAATGCAAGGGCTTAGACTAGTAAGCTGTTCCTCTCCCTGTGGTTATTTAGGGAATTGGTGGACTGGGCTGCCATTGGGCACGTGCCTGGCAGCATTTTTTTGAACCCATTAGAGTAGCCTCAGTGCACATCATCAGTACCTGGCCCAAACCAACTTCTGCTTTTATATCCCTCACACCAATAAATGTGAACTGAAAATTTAGGTGCAGAGAGATGTACCAACCAAACCCCCTTCTGTCTAAGATTATTGTACTAGAAAGAGCTCATGGGAAGTGAAAAAGCAGAGCACACCGTGTGCCTAACAGTAATGATGATGACCACTATTTATTAAGCCCTTACTATGTGCCAGACACTGGGTAATTACATCATTTAATCCTGGAAGAGTAATGCTTTCATTTTGTTCTGTTTTGTTTTGTTTCTAAGGTTGAACTGCAGATGCACAGAACTGAATTGATTCAATCAGTTGTTGTTTTTCATTACTGGCGTGAGATAATCATCTGTCTAGACATAACCCCTATATTTTCTTGTCTTCTTTATCCCCTATTCCCAACTGTGTCTAATGTATCCTTCCAATCTACTTTCCATAGACTTACAGATCCATAAAAATATGTAGTATAGTGGCTGCTTTTAAAATGTATATAAATGGATCATACAACATGTCTCACTCTGCAATTTGCTTTTTTTACTCAGCATTATGTTTTTGAGATCCATCCATGTTGATATATATAGAGAACTAGTTCATCTATTTAAACTGCTCCTTTGTATACTACCATATCAATATACTATACCTTACCTATGTGTTTTCCCCTGATGGATATCTAGACTGTTTCTAATTCTTTCCCATTATAATAAGTGCTTCAACAATCTTGTACATGTCTCTCAATACATCCTGCAAGAGTCTTTCTAAGATTTACCTAGAAATGGAATTGCCGGGCCTTAAGCTACATGCAGTTTCAATTTTAGTAAATCCCTCCAAATTACTTTTCAAAGTGGCTTTACTAATTTACACCCTAACCAACAGTATATGAGAGTTCTTGGGATAAACACTATTATCATCTAAGTTTTGCAGATAAGGAAACTGAGAAAACATAAAAAATACCCAAAGTTAAACACCATGTTTACCTGAACCATATCTATCTGACTCCAAAACTGCACTAGAGAGTGTCACTACTACATGAACAGTTAGAAATGCATTCAGCTGCAAGTAACAGAACTATCTAAGAGTGGTGTAAGTAGTATAGAAGGACACTTAACGTCTTAACAAAAAGACCAGAGAGAAATGGTTCCAGAGCAGGTCAACAGCTGGCACTTTTTAGCTTTTCATTTCACCATCTTTAGCAGTTGAGTTTTTACCCTTATCCTTGTTTCCTTTCAGGCCTGGGATGGCTGACATAACTCTGACATATTGGAGTTCAAAGCAGGAAAAAGGAAGGAGCAGTGGTACCATGAAGATCTTTTCTTACACTTGACCTTTTCATTGGAGAGAAACATCCCTTCTCTGAATCTCCCAGACTTTTTCCATTTTTGTCCGTTTTTGGTCAGAGCCCACTATGGTTTAATCCTTAAGAAAAGTGAAATGGGATTATCATGTCTGGTTTAGATCGACCATGATCCACCCCCTGGGGCTATAGGAGGGATCTACCTTCCTAGGCTGTGAGAGATCTCCATCTGCTAAAACCTGGTTTCTATAAGCAAGAAAGAAGGAAGGCAATGACTCTTGGGTAGCAACTTGGTTTTTCTTCCCTCTTTCTGGTCTCTTCTCAGATTTCTTTGTGGGCGTCTCCCCTCATGTGATTTGTTAAATGCTTGCTTGGTCCTGGGCCTCTTCTCTTCCCAGCCAAGCTACAAAAGAGAAGGCCAACAGGCCAAATTTGAGTTTGTCAGTAAAGACACACGGAGGTGAGGAAGGAAGAAGAACATTTATTGCAAGTGCGCAGGCAAGGAGCAAGGACGTATACCTCAAATCAAGCTCCCTGAACAAAGGGAGGCAGAACCTTTTACACTGTCTCTCATGAGGAATTACATACAAACATTATGGACTACACAGGTTATCATGGCATACAGGAAGACAAATTGCATTTTTTCTTTGGCATGTAGGCTAGTAAACTGGGTTTGACTGGCTTGAGACACACCCAGTGCTTTGAGGACAATGGACAGGAGGAGGTAGATTCCCCTTGGTTTGAGCAGCTCCCAACTGTGCCACACCCATTGCCATCACCTGAGGCTTTGATAATGGCTAAGCAGCTCCTGGCTATCAACCCTTGTTATATACTCTACCTAGCCTAATAACATCCATTTTCATGGATTCAGTTATCATATACATATTGATGACTCTTAAATTTGTATCTCCAGCTTCCTCTTTCTTGAATTCAGGTCCATATGTACCATTGCTTAGTTGGATATTCCTAAGTGTTCAAAACTGAGCTTTTTACCTCCCACCTGAGCTTGCTGTTTTTCCTCTGGTATAGCCAGTCTCGATGAATACCAACCCCTTCCACCAAGTTGTCCAAATCAGAAAACTACAAGACATTTTGATACTTCTTTCACTCACTTCCCACACAATAGCTCTCAAATCTGTCCACTTCTTTTCCTCTCCACTGCAGCCATCAGATCTAAGACCTGGCTACCCAAAGTGTTTGCAGTGTGGAACAGCAGTGTGGGTATGCACCAGCTTGTATAAAATGCAGAATCTCAGACCTCACCCCAAGTATACCCAATCGAATCAGAATCTGTATTTTAACAAGGTCTCCAAGCAATTCATATGCATATTAAGTTTGAGAATTTATCATCTTGATTTTCATACTGCTTACCAACTAGTCTCCTGCCATCAGTTTCTTGTCCGCCTAAAACTTGCTGCAAACTGCAAACCTCTTATGTCCCTTTCCTCATTAAAACCCTTAAGTAGTTAAGACCTACAAAACCCTGTAGGAGTTCCCCTCCTGGCTTTCTCTCTGAGGCTCCACCCACGTTAGTTTTCTTTCAATTCTTTGCTAGCCCATATTTATCTCAAGTCACAGCCTTTTTGCCTACTGCCTCCCTAAGCCCAGCAGGATCTCAACTGTCCCAGCACACAGCTAACTCCTGCTGCTTCACTTCTTCAAATAAGTCTTCTTTCTCTTACAGCCCAGGTAAGGTCAGCCACCATCCTGCTAAACCATCTTCGCACACTGTGCTCCTTCAAACATTTATCACAGTTGTACCTAACTAATGAATTATGTGCTTCCTTGTTTATACCAGTCTTCCCAACTGAATTGAAATTTACTTCTGGCCATCATGCTTGGTAAAGTGGATCCTCAGAGAAAAAGACAAGACCCTCAATAAGATGGATTGACACAGCGGCTGCAACAATGGGCTCAAGCTTAACAACGATTGTGAGGATGGCACAAGACCAGGGTCACAAGACCAGTCAGGACCAACTCAACAGTACCTAACAACAACAACCCACCTGCAGCCAAGAAACTTTTTGAGATTTAAATTAGGAGGCAATGGTTTGACAACTATCCTTTTCTAGCAAGACAAGACAAATTTACATTGCTATAGAGCAGCTTCTGGCAGGCTTTTGCAGTTTGGGTTAAGCTTTGTATGGTTAATATTTGGTTTCCTGGATAAGAAAAATCTTAAAATCAAAGAAATACCTCTGTTTATTAATTTTCCTATTCAACTCACGCTTCCAGCGCCTATTCAGTGCTTGACACATGTTCGGCATTCAATGAGTATCAGTTGACTCAAGAAACATGAATGAATAATAGTCTCCAGGAAGTTGTCCTGGCTCAGGATGGCCCGGCTTTCTCAGTTCAACTGGAATCAAGAATCTGAAAAAGACTGAAGAGGGCCAGGAAAGTATAACTTGGCAACCAGCAACCTAATTGGGGATGGAAATGTCCAATTCTGACTGATGTATCCTCAGCACGTGCTGAAAAAAAAAAAAACAGAAGCAGCCCACCGGAGAGTGATGGTAAACATTTTGTTCCCTGGCCAGCGCCCTCCTCCTCAATACACTCACACAGTGACCTTTAGAATGACTTTTGTATAGTGGGAGGTCTCTTTTAACCGCCAGTAAATAGTGGTGTGAAGTGGTGTTTGCTTTTTTCCCCTTTGTTCTAGGGTTGAGAAAAGTCTGGAGGCGGTCTAGTGAGGCTTAGTAATACAATTGCCTTCCCTTTCAAATGCTAAAGAGGGTTTTTGCTCCGGGTTTAGTATAATCTGAGAGTTGTAGCGATCTGGAAAGGATCCACTCTCCTTCCTTTTGCCGTCTCATTTTCTGCAGGCTACGCACAAATTTGGAATAAATAGAAAAACCAAAACAATAAAAATATAGTCGGATGTTGCTCTCTGAATGTCTCTGGGAGGTGGGCTAGGATAGGAGAGTTAAATGCTAAGTGTGAAGTGGGGGGACCTCCATGTGAAATACAGGACTTATAATGTATTACAATCCTGAAGCTGACCAGAGATTCCAGTGTTCCTGGCATTCTCATCCTGAAGGAGCTGGAGTCCAAAGGTTGACTTGCCTGAGATGGCATGTTATTGCAGACTTCTGACTTACTACAGGAGGGGATCCAGGTTTTGGGGGACCTGACACTTATAAGGTTTGGGGAGGTGCTCTTTACAGCACTGTAAATTTGTCTTATCCTGCTAGAAGAGGATAGTTGTCAATTCATTGTCTCCTAATTTAAATCTCAAAAAAGCTCCTGACTGCAGGTGGGTGGAGGGTCAAATTCTTAGCAACCAGGCCAGAAGTAAACCATAACAGTTGATCTCAGTAAAAGGGGTAAGGGAATCATGTTAAGATTAACCAATGGTTAATTTTCCATATTTCTTCCTCATCTTCTGTTTATTAGCCCCATTGTACCTGGCTTCTTTAAGCCATTTGCTTTTTCTGGAATCAAAATGACATCCCTGTATGCATACAGAATAACTGCTCAAAATAAAACTTATGTTCGAATTTCGAAGAGTTTTGATTATTTTTATAAGATGTAACGATGCACAGAGCTGACACAGTTGTTTTATAGCTTCAATTCAATTAAGAAGACTAGTATAAACAAACAAAAAAAAAAACTCGTTGGTACCAAGTCAATTCCAACTCACAGCAACCCTATAGGACAAAGTAGAACTGCCCTATAGGGTTCTAAGGAGCAGCTGGTGGATTCGAACTGCCGATAATTTGTTTAGCAGCCAAACTCTTAATCACTGTGCCACCAAGCCTCCAGTATAAACAAGGAAGCGCATAATTCATTAGTTAAGTACAACTGTGATAAATGTTTGAAGGAGCACAGTGTGGTAAGAGGGTTTAGCAGGAGGGTGGCGGACCTTGGCCTGTGAGAGAAAGACTTCTTTGAGCAACTGAAGGAGTAGGAAAGGTGTGCTGCAGAGTTGCATCCTTTCACCATACTTATTCAATTTGTATGCTGAGCAAATGATCTGAGAACCTGGACTATATGAAGAAGAACACAGCATCAGGATTGGAGGTAGACTCAAAAATAACCTGCAATATGCAGATTACACAACCTTTCTTGCTGAAAGCAAAAGAGGACTTGAAGCACTTACTGGTGAAGATCAAAGACTACAGCCTTCAGTATGGATTACACCTCAACATAAAGAAGAAAAAAAAATTCTCACAACCAATAAGCAACATCATGATAAATGGAGAAAAGATTGAAGTCATCAAGGATTTCATTTTACTTAGATCCACAATCAACGCCCATGGAAGCAGCAGTCAAGAGATCAAACGACACATTGCATTGGACAAATCTGATGCAAAAGACCTCTTTAAAGTATTTTTAGAGTTCACTTTGAACTCTAAGGTGCACCTGACCGAAGCCATGATATTTTCAATCACCTCATATGCATGCGAAAGCTGGACAATGAATAAGGAAGACTGAAGAAGAATTGATGTCTTTGAATTATGGTGTTGGCAAAGAATATCGAATATATCATTCCTGGGTGACGCAGTGGTTAAGAGCTACAGTGAGCTGTAGCTGCTGTCCAAAAGGTAGGAAGTTAGAATCCACCAGTCACTCCCTGGAAACCCAATGTGGCAATTCTACTCTGTCCTATAGGGTCACTAAGAGTTGCAACCAACTCAACGGCAACGCCTTTTTTTTTTTTTTTTTTTTGCCAGAAGAACAAACAAATGTATCTTGGAAAAAGTACAGCCAGAATGCTCCTTAGAAGCAAGGATGGCGAGACTTTGTCTTACATACTTTGGACATGTTATCAGGAAGGACCAGTCCCTGGAGAAGGCCATCATGCTTGCTAAAGTAGAGGGTGAGGGAAAAAGAGGAAGACCCTCAACGAGATGGATTGACACGGTGGCTACAACAATGGGCTCAAATGTAGCAAGGATTGTGAGGTTGGCACAGGACCAGGTAGTGTTTCGTTCTGTTGCACACAGGGTCTCTGTGAGTTGGAATTGACTCCATGACACTTAACAACAACAGCTCTCTATAAGAAGGAGCCCTGGTGGCACAGTGGTTAAAGAGCTCAGCTGCTAACCAAAAGGTCCGCAGTTGGAACCCGCCAGCTGCTCCTCGGGAGAAAGATGTAGCAATCTACTTTCTTAAAGATTTACAGCCTTGGAAACCCTACAGGGTCACTATGAGTCTCAATCAACTTGACAGTAGTGGGTTTGGTTGGGCTGTCTATAAGAAAGAACATATAAATACAAGGCAGTACAAGGCTTTGGAAAAAGCTTGTCCAGCTGAGGTTCCCTGAAGCTTAAGCTTCATTGACTTTATGCCCCCATCTGACCATACTGCAAAAGCTGAGATTTTGAAGCCCTTGGACATATTACCCCCAGAGCCTTAATTAAGTAATCTGTAAAATGGGACCCTCAATCTCTGCTCCATGGAGATGGTGTAAGTACTACATGAGACAATGCTTGGGAAAGTACCTAGTGTCATGGATTGAATTGTGTCCCCCAAAAATGTCCATCGGGTTGACTGGGTCATGATTTCCAGTATTGTAAGACTATGTAATCTGATGTGATTTTCTTTTGTGTTGTAAACTCTATCACTATGATGAGGTTATATGTGATCTCCTTATGTGTTGTAAATTCTATCACTATGATGAGGTTATACTGATGAGGTTGACAAGATTAGTGTCTTAATGCAATCTCTTTTGAGATATAAAAGAGAGAAGCAAGCAGAGACACATAGGAACCTCATACCACCAAGAAAGCAGTGTTGGGAGTAGAGCTTGTCCTTCTCTTGTTAAAACCATCCACTTGTGGTATTTCTGATAGAGCAGCACTAGATGACTGAGACACCTAGTATTTGATAGGAGGAGCTCAGTAAGAGCTGTTTGAAGACTGCCTCTCTGGGAATTTACAGGTTCAGTCTAAGCTACCACCTTCTCCACTTTTGCATCTCCTTTCACATTATTGATGTTTTCGCAGGTATTGCTACGGTACGTCCAGAATACGTATTATTATTTGGAAATTTAACAGAAGTTTCCAAACTGGGAGCTGGAGTCAACACATTTTTTTGAAGATCACAAGGTATTTTAATAAATTTAATTTGCTTTACTTTTAAAAAAGTCAGTCCAAAGGTGTTTGTTGTTGTTTTGTTTTTCTTGTTTGGTTTGTTTGATTTGGTTTATTGTTTCATTTTTTTCCACTGTGCAAAAAGCACTCCAAAGTTCATTCTGGTGTGTGTGTGTGTGTATATGTGTTTAGGCTAAGGATTGTATTTTTTTAGCATCACTAGTGGCACTTACCAGCCCCATGTTTATAATCCTGAAGGTATTTTGTTTATAATAAATCAAAATCATCTAATAAACCCATAGAGGAGTTGAAAAGGAAGAAGGAAAAGAAAATGATGATAATGTGAAATATTACGTAGTAAGTTGGTCAATGGTGTTGGGGTTAGTTGGGGTTACATTACCTTGTTCAATTCCCAGTTTGTCACTAGCCAGTTTTTACCCTATAGCTGCACTCATTTGAATATCTACATCTCAGTGTGCTTGTCTGTAAAACGGATATTTATAGGACTTTCCTGAGAGGTTCAGTATCAGGATTTAATGAAAAAGTCCTCTCAAAGAGCTTAGAACAACAACCAGGAGATGGTAAACCCTCAGTATATGTTAGCTATTATTAAAAGCACCTCCTGTATAGTGTATAGTGAACTTTGCATATGTCTTCTCGTGTTCACAACATTAGGAGGGTAAACGACCTGCCCAAGATGGGGAAATGTAAGAGAATAGACAAGAATCTAATTTTAATGAGTCCCCATTTACTACTTTTCACCAAATCAAAAACACGTGGATTTATAAAATGAATGTCTATTTTCAAGTATTAAAATATGGGAAAATATGTCTCAGAAACAAAGAAATATAGTAATGCTCTTTCCACTACAATATATCTTGTACTTCTCCCCCAGATTTCCCTTCATTAGGCACAATGTGCAATTGTGGATGTGCCCATTGCTGGCATTATTTATTAGCTGGCTTATATATAGAGACATCAGTGTGGGATCCTGCAGAATTTTACTGTGCCCTCCACTGTCATCACTTCAATACATGATCCAGAGACTTGTCAGATCAAGCTGGGAGGGTCACCCTTTTCTCATCTAAGGAAAACCACTAGGCATGGTGATGTTCAATTAATTGTATCCTAATCCAAGATTTGAACTACCATACTCCATGGAATATGATAGCAAGACTAGGGGGGACCTGGTTGTGGAAATCCCCCTGTGGGAGACAGTTTGATGAAGTAAATAAACCCAGTGTTGGTGTGGAAGACCTGAGTCTAGTCACAACTTCCTTAGCACAAATAGCTGTGAGACTTTGGGCAAGTGACATTCGCTATAAAATGTGTGAAAGAGCTTTTAAAAACTCTAGGTGCTTGAAATAAAGACAGGCTTCTGCAAAATTGCAAGCTGGACTTCATTTTTGCTGTTTACTGCTTACTCCGAGCTGACATTCAAAAGATATCTAACCAGCATACCTCAGAAAGAAGCCTGTGGGCTCCCCTCCTCCCCCTGCCTCTCACAACATACTCTCAGGAAGGATATTCACTCAGGCTGGCCCCCCAAATATCCATAGATTAAAAAGATTTTAACTGACTTAAACTTTATGATTAAAAAAACAATGCTTACAGAATCTTGAGATTGCCTGGTGACTGTTAAAGCATGATTTTGTAAATGCCAATCAATCAGAATTTTTTCCTTTTAAGTTCCTGGATTTTCTGTACTTAAACTCTGTGAAAAATTCCTTTCTCCAGAGCACTTTTGTGAATCCTCACAGACTGCTGACCCAACCAGATTGCTTTATTCCTTCAATAAAACGCTTTGCTTTAATTTTAACAGAAGCTCCGGTTTGCTTATTGACATTTCTTGGCGATCAGAAGTGAGATTTTGAGGGTTTATTGCTTGCAGCGACCTCTCCCCTACCCCTCAGGACTCAAGGACCAGGTTCTGGTACCAAAGAAGGACTGTTTGGGGCCACCACTCCGAGAACATCTTGGAAGTCGCTGCCAGGTAAATAACCTCTTGAATTGTGAGCTCCGTTTTTTTGTGTTTATCTCTTCTAGAATTATTGAAGAATTCTAGTTTCGTTTTGACCTTTTCTGTTTTGTTTTGTCTTGTCTGTTTTCATTCTGTCTCTTGCAAGACTTGGTATCCACTAGTGGCAGTAGGGAAAAACTCGTGGCATAGTGGTTAAGTGCTATGGCTGCTAACTAAAAGGTGGGCACTTCGAATCCACCAGGTGCCCCTTGGAAACTCTGTGGGGGAGTTCTACTCTGTCCTATATGGTTGCTATGAGTTGAAATCAACTCAGCAGCAACAGGTTTGGTTTTTTGGTTTAGTGGCAGTAGTGTGAGGTTCTGGGTAAGTTACTATCCTAGAAGTTTCCGAGTTTGTGCAATCTCAGACTCTATAAACTGAAAAAACAAAAGACACAGGATGACCAGTAAATGCCTGTAGGAGAAATTCACTGACCCTTTGGGGTTATTTCATTGATAAGCACATAACACCGAGGGCTAGTATGATGAACGAAATAGCTGAAATAAATTCTAATTAAAAAATAAAAATCAGCAGCATAACATAAATCAAATATACAAAATCTAAACCATGATAAAATAATTAGGTTTACATTATACAGTGAAAAAATACAATACAGTTTTGTTGCTGTTCTAAACACAACTTAAGTTTTAAATTACAGCACTTGAAATTAAAAAAAAAACTATAAAATGAATTCTACATTTTTAAAAAATCATTCAAAAATAAGACCACTGAATTGTTTTCAAAGTAGTTCTGGGGCTACATAGGTAAGCTTCAGACTCAAGAGTGGGGCCATGAAGACCAGGTTCTGCCCCCAGTCCCTTCATGCCTCATAGTCAAGAAAATTTGTGCAATCTTAGTTTATTTATATATGTTTGGGTTGGACTAAGTAATCTGAAAGACAAAAGACAGTGTAATTTTTCAGGAAACAATTTCTTTTCAGGACAAAGTTACTACTTTTTTCTCCCAAAAAAAATTCATATAATATCTAGCCTAAATTACTTAGATTTTTAAAAAAATTACTTTTAAGGTTGGCATAGCACAAAGCATAAAAACCTTTGTTTGAATGAAATTACTTCTATTAATTCCTGAGAATATTAAGACTACTAAGTAAGTAAGTGCTTATTTATCATTCAACTAATCAGAGTAGGTTCTTTAAAGAAATATTATAATCTAATTTAAGAGTACCATCTGGAGGTAGGAAATCATATTTTCATAACCCTGTCTTAGCAGATGTTCTTGTGAGCCATTTCATTTTTGTTCCATTCTGATCCTGCTGTGTTGTCTAAAAACTATGAAAGTGAAGAGACCATCATTGTCTAAGTGAAATCGGCAGTAGGCAAGTGAAGCTGTTTCATGGGCTACAGATAAGATTTGGTTTACATTATTGGCCAGTATCTGCAGTTTAGGCTTGCACAACATTCTAAGACATCCATCTTGAAGACCTATGATAACTCCTGACAATTTTGAAACTTTGTGGCAAGCCACAGACTATTAGTTCTAGCCTTGTAAAGGGAAAGAAGAAAATACAAGCTTTTTTTCTGTTAAGTTACATGAAATGTGTTGTCAAATCAGGAGAAGTGCCCAATTTTTCTTTGGGTTAAAATTTATATGTCAATAATGTTATGTCCTAATACTGTTATAATTATTTTTTGCTAACTTAGTTGCAACTTTATTTCGTTTAAATCTAGCATCATCAAAACCAATGGTTTAATGGGGGAATTCACATCATTTACCCATGAAGTTTGTAGTTTTAGTTTTTTTTAAACTATTCAAATGTCTAGAGACTTGATAATCCTCGTTTATTCTTGGTATATCCTGACATATAATATTATATTTTAAGATTATTATATCTAAAGCCATTTAAAAACAAGATTGACCATTATATTAAGAGATGTTCTTAAGTCTTTTGTTTTTGAATTCACTTTATTTGGCTTTGTATTACCTTTATAATTTTTCCTATCAAGTCTTTCACTTTTAAGATTATTATAAGTTAACCACTTAGTTTAACAAAACATTTCAACAAAAATGGAGTATGTCAGACTTGTGAAGAGGACTATAATCTTTTAAATGTGGATGCTGTTGGACTAAATCAAGACTTTTCCAAAATGCTTAAGCAGAAACAGACTGCTATTGATCCAGAACAGTATGGAACCAAAATTAACCACATAAAACTGAATAACCTAAAAGATTACCATAAGTTTTTTATAAAAATATTGCTGATGTTCAATGATCTATTTTTTTTAATATAAGAAACTATTTTTATTTTCCTTTCCCTCTTTCAATATAAGAAGGAGTTATTTCAGTAAGTAACAACATTATGTTAACTGTGGAATATCCTGTGAATTAAAAGATGTTATGAACATGTCAAAGTTCAGACTAAATATATCCAGAATGATTTCAATAATTCCATCCATGGACTCCAAGAAATTAATATTTAAATAACTATGATAAGAGAAATAATTCTTTAAAATAAAATTGCCCTCAACATCCTTATTACTGCACAAAGAAGTACCTATGCCATACTAAGACTGACTGTTAATATTGAATTATAACGATCCTGTTGCTTCCTTAACTGGTATTATTCTCTGTTTTTTATTTATTTTATTGTTTCTTTTACGGTACTTTAGATGAAGGTGTACAGAACAAACTAGTTTCTCATTAAACAGCTAGTACATATTTTTTTTATTACATTGGTTAACAAACCCATGAGAACTCAGTTCTCTCCCTTCTCAACCTTGAGTTCCCTATTGCCAGCTTTCCTGTCCCCTCCTGCTTTCTAGTCCTTGCCCCTGGCCTGGTGTGCTCCTTTAGTCTTGTTTTGTTTTATGGGCCTGTCTAATCTTTGGCTGAAGGGTGAACCTCAGGAGTGACTTCATTACGGAGCTAAAAGGGTGTCCGGAGGCCATACTCTCGGGGTTTCTCCAGTTTCTGTCAGGCCAATAAGTCTGGTCTTTTTTTGTGAGTTAGAATTTTGTTCTACGTTTTTCTCCAGCTCTGTCCAGGACCCTCTCTTGTGATCCCTGTCAGAGTAGTCAGTGGTGGTAGCAGGGCACCAACTAGTTGTACTGGACTCAGTCTGGTGGAGGCTGTGGTAGTTGTGGTCCATTAGTCCTTTGGACTAATCTTTCCCTTGTGTCTTTAGTTTTCTTCCTCCTCCCGTGCTCCCGATGGAGTGAGACCAGTGGAGTGTCTTAGATAGCTGCTCACAAACGTTTAAGACCCCAGACGCTACTCACCAAGGTAGAATGTAGAATATTTCTTTATAAACCATGTTATGCCAATTGAGCTAGAGTTCCCTGAGACCATGGTCCCCACAGCCCTCAGCCAAGTAATTCAGTCCCTCAAGGAATTTGCATCTGCTTCCCTGACCAGACCCTGTGCTGGCTTTCCCAGTATTGTGTACTGTCTTACCCTTCACCAGAGTTACTGCTTTTCTATTGTCTATTTAGTGTTTCTCCACCTCCACCTCTCCCCTCCCTCATAACCATCAAAGATTGTTTCTTTTTGTGTATAAAATTCATGCATTTTTATAGTAGTGGTCTCATGCAATATTTATACTTCTGTGATTGAATTTTTCACTCAACATGATCTCTCCAGATTCATCCATGTTGTGAGATGCTTTGCAGATTCATCTTTGTTCTATACTGTTGTGTAGTACTCCACTGTGTGTATGTACTATAGCTTGTTTATCTATTCATCTGTTGATGGGCATCTAGGTTGTTGTCATCGTTTTGCTATTGTGAACAATGGTACAATGAACACAGGTGTGCGTATGTCTATTCGTGTGATGGCTCTTATTTCTCTAGGGTATATTCCTAGGAGTGGAATTGCTGGATCAAGTGGTATTTCTATGTCTAGCTTTCTACGGAAGCACCACATCGTTTTCCAAAATGACTGTACCATTTTGCATTCCCACCAGAGTGCATACCTGGTATGAATCCTACTTGGTCATGGTGTATTATTTTTTTGATATGATATTGAATTCTATTGGCTAGAATTTTGTTGAGAATTTTTGCACATATACTCATGAGAGACATTGGTCTCTAATTTTCCTTTTTTGTGGTGTCTTTGCCTCCTTTTGGTATCAGGGTTACGCTGGCTTCATAGAATGAATTTGGAAGTATCGTTTCCTTTTCTATGTTCTGAAATAATTTGAGCAGTACTGGCACAAGCTCTGCTTTGAATTTTTGGTAGAATTATCCAGTGAAGCCATCTGGGCCAGGACTTTTTTTTGTTGGGAGTTTTTTTTAATTTTTTTTTATTACCTTTTCAATCTCTTCTCTTGTTATGGGTCTGTTCAGATATTCAACATCAATTTGTCATAGTTTGGGTAGGTAGTGTGTTTCTGAAATTTGTCCATTTCCTCTAGATTTTCAAATTTGTTGGAGTATATTTTTTCATAATACTCTGTTATGATCCTTTTTATTTCAGTTGGATCTGTTATAATGTCCCCCATTTCATTTATTTGGGTTATCTGCGTCCTCTTCTGTTTTTCTTTTGTCAATTTGGCTAGTGGTTTGTTGATTTTGTTGATCCTTTCAGAGAACCAACATTTGTTTTGTTGCTTCTTTCTATTGTTTTTCTAGTCTCTATTTCATTTATTTCTGCTACGATCTTTATTATTTCCTTTCTTCTGGTAGCTGTAGGCTGCTTTTACTGTTCTCTTCTATTTGTTCAAATTGTGTAGCTAATGTTTTGATTCTGTTCCTTTCTTCTTTTTTGATGTGTGCATCTATTGCTATAAATTGACCTCTGAGCACTGCCTTTTCTGTGTCCCAAAGGTTTTGGTATGATGTGTTTTCATTCTTCTTTGATTCCAGGAATTTTTTTATTCCATCTTTTATTTCTTCTATTACCCAGTGGTTTTTAAGCAGGGTGTTACTTAGTTTCCATGTAATTGATTTTTTTTTCCTTGCTCTTCCTGTTGTTAATTTCTACTCTGATGCTTATGTGATCAGAAGACACTTTGTATTATCTCAGTGTTTTGGATTTTGTTGAGGGTTGCTTTGTGGTCTATTTTGTAGAACATTTCATGTGCATTGGAAAAGAATGTGTACTTGGCAGCTGTTGGGTAGAGTGTTCTATATATATCTATGAGTTCAAGTTGGCTGATTGTGGCCTTTACATCTTCTGTATTTTTGTTGAGTGTCTTTCTAGATGTTCTGTTCTTTACCAAGAGTGGTGTGTTGAAGTCTTCTACTATTATAGTGGAACTGTCAGCTTCTCTTTTCAGTGCTGTTAAAGTTTGTTTCCTGTGTTTTGGGGCCCTGTCATTGAGTGTGTAGATATTTATTATGCTTATGTCTTCATGCTGGATCGTCCCTTTAGTCATGATATAGTGCCCTTCTTTGTCTTTTATTGTGGATTTTGTTTTAAAATCTATTTTGTCTGAGATTGGTATTGCCACTGCGCTTTTTTGGTGGCTGTTTGCTTGATATGTTTTTTTCCATCCTTTGATTTTTAATAAATTTATGTCTTTGTTTCTATGGTGTGTCTCTTGTAGACAGCATATTGATGGATTCTGTTTTTTTTTTATCCATTCTATCACTCTCTGTCTCTTTATGGGTGCATTTAGGCCAATTATATTCACTGTAATTATGGATAAGTGTGAGTTTATTGCTGTCATTTTGAAGAGCTTTTTTTTTTTTTTTTTGTGGTGCTGATGTTTTCTGTGTTGTTCTTACTCTCCTGTGCTGAATTCCTTTTGTTTGTGGATTTTTTTTTTCATTCCTTTTGTTTTTGTATGTTTTGTTTTTACTGAGACTTTATGTTTTTCTTTTTTATTTTGATGAGTAGGTTTGTTAACTTTCTTCATGTTTACCTTGAAATTTACCCTTATCTTCCTAGGTTTGAACCAATCTATTATTACTTGGTATTGCCTTGCCTTCCTCTCCATTAGAAAGTTCTATACCTACACCATTTATTCCCTCTTTTATTGCTCTGATGTAATTTGCAAATTAACCAATTCTTTGGTTTTGAATAAAACTTGAGAGTTTATTTCGTAGGTTGATATCTGGCTCGTGCAATCTTGCATCCTAAATTTGGGCTGTCATCTCCTGTTGTTTGTTCTCAAAGAGAACGATTCCCTTTAATAATTCTTTTAAGTTTGGTTTGGTTTTTACATATTCCCTCAATTTCTGTTCATCTGGAAATTTCCTAATTTCACCATCATATTCGAATGAGAGTTTTGCAGGACATATTATTCTTGGTTGGCAATTTTTTTCTTTCAAGGTTTTATGTATGTCATCCCATTGCCTTCTTGCCTGCATGGTTTCTGCCGAATAATCAGAGCTTAGTCTTATTGTTTCCTTTCTATATGCAACTTTTTGTTTTTCTCAAGCTGCTCTCAGAATTCTTTCTTTGTTTTTGGTTTTAGCAAGTGAGATTATGGTATGCCTTGATAATTTTCTTTTGGGGTCTATCCTATATCGTGTTCATTGAGCTTCTTGTATGGTCAGCTTTTCATCTTTCATGATACTGGAGAAGTTTTCTGTCACTAGTTCTTCAGTGATCCTCTCTGTGTTTTCTGTTTTCTCCCCCTGTTCTTGAACTGTGATCACTTGTGAATTTATGCTTTTAATTGTATCCCACATACTTTTCAGGTTTCTTCATTTTTTTTTTGTTCTTTTTTCTGATTTCTCCTCAAAGTTGTAGCCAAGTGTTGGTCTTCACTTTCGCTGATCCTGTCTTCCATTGTTTCAAACCTGCTCCTCAACATTTATATGACACTGCCCATTTCTGAAATCTTGTTGTTTATCTTTTGGATTTCTAATTGTTGATTTTGTATAATTTCTAGTCATGAATTTGCTTTGGCATTTTGTTCCTGTTTTATTTTCTGAATTATTCTATTTTTTGTCTGTATTTTCCATGAATTTACCTGCCTTTTCCATGAATATGTCTATTATTTCCCTCATTTCTGTCTGCTTTTTCTTCATTTCTTAGGTAGCTCTGAATATTAGAGATTTGAATTCTCTATCAGGTAACTCTAGTGCCTTTTCTTCTACTGGAAAGTCATTTGGTGTTTTATTTTGGATGCCTACTGGAACCATCCTGTCCTGATTTTGCATAGGTTTTGATATTGTCTGCTGTCTTCAGGACATTCAGTAGTTATTTTCTTCGTTTATTGATTGTAGATTTGTTTATTTTGTTCAGCTTTTTTGTTTTATTTGGTTATGTCTGAGTAGGCAGGCTGTGTGTATTTTGTTGTTTGTTCATCTGTGGACACGATCGTTTTCACCTCCTTCTCCAACAAGCAGTGCCAGTCACTCAGCTATGGTGTAGCGGGGCAGGTCCAGCTGAAGGGGGTGGGCAGGGATGGGTTGTTTGTGGCAAGTATTGGGGCCAACAAGATGAGCTGGTGGTCAGTGCTGGGCAGGTTCCAGTAGGCTGTACCTGTGCTCCTTGGGAGTGCAATGTTCAGCACACAATGCAGATAGGCAGGAAAGAGGGGGAGGGGAGGTTGTGATGTGTGGAGCTAGGTTGGGTATGGGAAAGAAGAGAGAGGAGAGAGAAATAGGAGCCAAAAAAAAAAAAAAGTGTTGAGGGAGATGCTATTGGAGTGGAGAGATGAGAAACTGAGAAACAAAGAAAAACAAAAAGGAAAGGAAATAAATAAATAAATAATTTTTAAAAAGTCCCCAGGTATCCCAGTATGCGGCTGTACAGATCAGGAAAGTGGATCTCAAGCCACACAGTAGAGTCTGGCTAAAAGGTGTGGAGCTAATACACAGTGCCAGGTATTCAGGAGACAGGAAAAGAAGGTAAGTAGACAGAGACGAGAAACCAAGAAATGAAGAAAAATAAAAAGGAAAAAAGAAAGAGAAAACAAACAAACAAAAAAAGAAAATTAAAAAAAAAAAGCCCCCAGGGATCCCAGCAGCGTGGCAGCACAGACTGGAGAAGCAGTTCCCCAGCTGAGCGGCATTTCACAGCCTATCAAGAAGAAGCAAAAAGCACACGGAATCAGGTATTCGAGAGAAAGGAGGAGGAGAAGGTGAGGAGCAGGGAAGAAACCAAAAGAGGCCAAAAAAAGCAGCACCAGCAACAAAGAAATGGCAGTGAAGAAACCGGCTGGTGTGGGTGGGGTGAATCCTCGATGCACAGAACTTGTCCCTCCTGTGCCATGATCGCGGCCCACTGGGAAGTGTTGGATCAACTCACTGGGAACCCGCGGATTGGCCAGTTGGCAAGCTGCAAAGACCGAGCAGGGGGATGCAGGGTGAGTAGTGGGAAAGCATGTCTTGCTGGTTACCGGTTGCTCTGTCTCCTACTGGGAGCTCCGTGAATCTGCTTTTCCATACTCCCAATCTGCCAATCTCTGACAGGAGGCCAAGATGGTGGATCCTTGCTGCTTTAGCTGATAGAGGACCTCTGCTTGTAACTCTCCTCACTCTCTCTGTCAGTTTCTTATTCCATTTGGTGCTTGGTTGAGTTCTTTATCTCTTCATTTGACACTTAGGGTTATAGGATTGATGTTTGTCTCTGTTTTACTTAGTTTTGGGGGTCTTTGCTGTGAAGGAACTGTGTGGTGTTTCTGTCTATAGTGCCATGTTGGCTCCACTTCCACTATCCTTTGTTTTTAAAAATCTTTCTTATCATCTCCATTATTATAGAATGCTACATCTGCCATACTTAATTCCACTTTGAAACTATTTTCACAGGTTAAAGAAGCGTTTGATGATCAGAAATTAGAATCTCATAATCTGCCTGATATTGCCGTAAAACCAAAGAAACCAAACTTGTTGCCACTGAGTTGATTCTGACTCATAGCAACCCTAAAGGACAGAGTAGAACTGACCCATAGGGTTTCCAAAGAGCAGCTGGTGGTTTTGAACAGCCAACCTTTTGATTAGCAGCCGAGCTCTTAACCACTGTACCACCAGGGCTCCAATATTGCCCCTGGAGAATATATATTGAAAAAGATCAATTGAAAGACTCGTTAGACGCTAACTAGAAATGTCCATGCTTCGTCTCACTAGCCCATGTACTGCTAAACTACAGGAAGTTGCAGCTTGGATTCCCCTGTCTCAAAAAAAAAAAAAAAGATTAAGCATATCTGGACTGTTCAACATACTAAGGAACTTAAGCTGAAGTTCAAGGGCCATTGTGGTCAGAAGCAGTAGACAACCAGTCCCAGTGTCGTGGAGCAAGACTTCATGCAACTGCCAAGGTTTTTGGACTTTGTTTCTTGATTATTGGTATTCTTATGGTAGTTGCTTTACTGCATGCTTATAGTGTTATTCCTTGTTTTAATGTTTTATTTTCATATGAGTAATTGAAACACTGAACTCTGCTTAACACTCATAGCCTTTGAAGTAGCTTTGTCTTACCAACTTTAATTTATTTCCTGGTAAATTTACCTTTATGCCTAAAGGAGGAGTTTTGCTTTATCATAGCTATTGTTTTTATGATATTTGTTTATTGTACTGCTTTGTATTTAGTAAGTATTCTTACACTATGAAGTCTTTCTTAAGTATTCTCTTACTGTATATTGTGACTCTTGTTGATGCCTGACATGATAATGCCTTTGTTAGATTAGCTTAATGTCATGGAGTGAATTATGTCCCCCCAAAAATGTGTGTATCAATTTGGCTGGGCCATGATTCCCAGTATTGTGTGGTTGTCCTACGTTTTGTGATTATAATTTTATGTTAAAAAGGATTAGGCTGAGATTGTATAACACCCTTACTAAGGTCACATCCCTGATCCATTGTAAAGGGAGTTTCCCAAGGGTGTCGCCTGTACCTCCTTTTATCTCACAAGAGATAAAAGGAAAGAGAAGCAAGCGAAGAATTGTGGGACCTCATATCAATAAAAAAAGCAGTGCCCTTAGGACCCGAGGTTCCTGCACACAGAAGCTCCTAGTCCAGGGAAGATTGATGACAATGAGGACCTTCCTCCAGAAGAACAAAGCCTTCCCCTGGAGCTGATGCCCTGAATTTGGACTTGTAACGTACTAGACTCTGAAAAAATAAATTTCTCTTTGTTAAAGTCATCCACTTGTGATATTTCTGTTTGAGCAGCACTAGATGCCTAAAACACTTAATCAGTAGCTAATTGTGGTAATCTGACCAACAGATTTGCCATCAAATCCCAAAAGCTGGACATACAAATTCAGATCCTTTAGTTATGCCTGTATTTAACTATAGCTCTGTACCTGATTCAATTGTAAATCCTAATATTTCCTTTAAGCAAGCTATACATGTCAAGTTATGACGCCCTCCAGAATTATTAACAGGTCCGCCAGAAAGCTACATGGCTTCACTACCCCCATGCCCAGATCCCCTTTTCTTAATATTTTTAGTTGGCTACTGTCTTAGTTATCTAGTGTTGCTATAACAGAAACCACAAGTTGATGTCTTTAACAAACAGAAATTTATTCTTTCACAGTCTAGGAGGCTAGAAATCTGAGTTCAGGACGAACTCAGGGGAAGTCTTTCTCTGTTGGTTCTGGGGGAAGGTCCTTGTCATCATCTTCCCTTGGTCTAGGAGCTTCTCAGCAAACGGACCCCAGGTCCAAAGGACACACTCCTTTCCAGGCATTTCTTTCTTAGGCATGAGGTCGCTCTCCTCTCTGCTCACTTCCTTCTTTCATATCTCAAAAGAGATTGACTCTAGATACAACCTAATCCTATAGATTGAGTCCTGCCTCATTAACATAACTGCCTCTAATCCTGCCTCATTAACATCATCGAGGTTAGGATTTATGGCACATAAAATAATCACATCAGATCACAAAATGGTGGATAACTGCATAATACTGGGAATCATGGCCCAGCCAAGTTGACACATTTTTGAGGGACACATCTCAATCCATGACAGCTACCTACTGAAATTAGTTCTTGGCTATGTTCCGTTTACAAACTGGGTTAATTCTCTTAATCTTTATAATTATTATTATAGGATTAATCAAATGTTTTATGAAATATTTTTCCAAATGCCTATACTCACAATGCAACACTGCTTGCTATGTAAAAGATCATGTATTTTGAAGAAACAGCAATCCCTTAGAAAATAGCTCAGCTCTTCACCTTGGCTGATACCTCTGTCTGCCAAATATTCCTATTAATTCAGCCCCACTCTTACATAGCCCTTCTTAAAAGATCTCAGAAGCAGAGGTCCAAGCTATGGCATAGCAAAGACATTGATGATAATGCCTGGCTATCTGTATGTTAGCAACCAGGGTCTTAAAGGCTTATCAAGGTAAGCAGCCACCAATAAACAAATGGTGCCCAACTATATGTTTGGGGTTTTAAAAGCCTATCTAGGATAGGCAGTCATCTAATAAACACACCATCTATAACTAACAAAACAGGCCCTTGCAGAAGACGACTTACTCCCAGGAAGGATATTCACTCCAGCTGGCTCCCAAAATGTCCATAGATTAACAAGATTTTAAAACTGACTGAAACTTTATTATTAACAGAACAATGCTTAGAGGATCTTGGAATTTTCTGGTGTCTGTTAAAGCATGATTTTGTAAATACCCACCAATTGAACCTTTTCCTTGTAAATTCCTAGATTTTCTGTACTTAAACTCTGAAAAATTCCTTTCGCCAGAGCACTTTTGTGAATCCTCAGAGTGCTGCCCGACCCAGATTGCTTTATTCCTTCAATAAAATTCTTTGCTTTAATTTTAACAGAAGCTCCAGTTTACTCCTTGACAAGTGACACTAATAATACCCATCCTGCCTACTTCTGACCATCAGAGTGAGAATCTAGGATAGAATGCACTTGAAATGTAATGTGTGTGGATGTGTTATACAAATGTAACCTTTATTAATATTATTTTTAATTGCTATAACCATTGTTTTTAAGGGAAATGGACAGTGGACGTCTGGCAAGTCTTGCACAGAAAAGCTAATAATGAATAAATTTTAATGGAAATTCAGCTGAGGATCCTACAAATCCTGTTTTAAGCTTCACTTTTTTCCTCTTTTACCCCTTTGATGTGCCAGCTCTTAGAGTTCACTCGTTTCTGCCAGTTTGGAATAATAGGAGTAACAAGAGAAGGTGGTAAAACAAAGGCACTCAACATTTTGGAAAAATGTCCACAATAAGAATGAAGAAAAAGATATTTCAGAAAAGATTTATAATACAATCCCATTTTTTAAAAAAGTTGCATGTGTATATAATTGTGTATGTATTCTGAAACGTCTAAAAGGATACAAATTGTCTGGGAGTGGTGGGGCTTTTTTATTTACCTCTATATTTGTGAATCGTTTGGATTTTTTACAAAAAATATGTATTTTTATACTATTTTTATTTTAACAAATTTCTCTATAGACAACAAAGAGCTAAAGAGAAGTTCTTTCTAAAGCGGTGGTTTGGTCAAGTTCAAACCTATTTCTCACATATAATACTCCTCCACACTCCTCCCGGTTATCAGCGCATGTGAAAACCAGCCTCTACTAACTTACTTCTCTTTAAATTTTTTAGCCTAATTATTGGTGGTTGTTTGGTTTTCAGTTTTTCTTACAAAATTTTAGTTAGATATCCTCATATTAAAAAGTAACATCTCTTTTAAAAGAAAAATAACTCTGAGATGACTTTTGGAGAACCTGACCAGATCAGATGAACACTTGCAGCAGACCTGAATGACTGGTACCTGAGTAATCTCACCCTGAGGACTCTTTGCCCTACTGAAAGACTAATTGTTAATGACTGTTTTGGACTGTTAAAATGTTTGAGAGGAGGCAGTTAAGCTTTCAAGTACGAAAGGGCCAATGGCTAAAAGAGCCAAGGGGTGGACTGTGGTGCAATGAATTACTTAATATAGCCCTTCTAGCCATAGTCTTTGTGACTCCCACCGAATGACTGGGTGGGACTATGCAAATGAGATGCATGTGTCCTACCAAGGGGATTGCATAGCTTGCTAATAATGTAAATAATGTGGGGGTGGTACCATTCAAATAAGGTGTATGGAACCCTAATGAGCGGATTGGTAAGTTATGCCATCCCATTAGGCTTAAAATGAGCCATACCGGAGGTGGGGGTTGGGGGGAGGATCTTACCACCAGCAAGAAAGAAGAACCAGGAGTGGAGTACATTCTTTGGACTTAGGATTCCTGTGCTGAGAATCTCCGACATCCAGGAGACAGAGAAGAGCTGTAACATGGAAGACAGCAAGAGATGACAGCACAAGACAGCAGGAACAAGGAGACCGGTGCAAGATGACTGTAGCGGGGCTGGCTGACCCATGGAGCTAAGAGTTGTAACACTTGCCCAAGAAGGCCCCAGCAGGAGCTGGCAGCAGGAAGGGCCCAGTGACAGTGGGCAAGAAGAACCTGTCCTAATCGAAGAACTGTATCCTGAGTATCCTGTTTCTGATCCTGATCCTGAACTGTATCCTGTTACTTCCCTAATAAAGCCCATAATCTTGGGGAAAAAAAAGAAAATCAATTTTCACACTGCTAATTATCAAGATTTATAATCAAAAGGGGCCCAATATGAGTAAAGAATCAGCCAGTTTCTTCAAATCAGAAGCTCAGCATCTCAGAAATTGAATTTTCCAATAAAAGATTAAAGACAAAAAATAACCTTTTAAGAAAACTAAAGTATGTGATTTCATTTCTGTGGCCAGTCTTTGTCTGATTGCTTTGCTGGTTGGGCTTCTTCCTCTCACCCTTGAAATATAAAAGGTTTATAGCTTTGCCCTCAGATCTAGTCTTCTCTCTAACAGACTCTTCTGGAGATTTCCTCTATCCCCCAGGCATCTGATATTATCTTTTTTTCAAATGATTTCCAAATACTTTTCCTTGGCCCAACCATCCTTTTCATTTATGGAAGGTTTTCTCAATTATCTCTTAGCTTCATTTGGGTTCATTGCTGGTATCTAAAACCAACATGTTCAAAATCAAATTAATCAACCAGGGCCAGCCAAGATTTTCATTTTATCTTTGACTTCTCCCTTCTCTTCACTCTTCTTCCCCACAATCCTTTACTTAGATTTTTATTACATCTGTTTGCTTCTTGTGTGCTGCTTCCATCTCCCTGGTTCACGTTTCTCCCTTTCAAAAAAAAGGAACAAGAGTGAAGAGAGACAAGCAATGAGAGAAGCCCTCACAAAGGGACTAGCATGTGACCCAGAACTTGAAAGATATTATCCATAAGTGGAAAAGGGTATTCCAAAATAGTGGAGCAGCAATAATAGAGGCACCCCAGACAGAGAAATGCGTGATATCAATAAAGGGAGGCAAGGAGCCTGGCTGGGGGGGGGGGGGGGAGTGTGTGTGTGGGGGGGATGGAGCTTTAGTGTTGGGTATGTGTAGATATTCCCAGTGATTAATTTGGAAGGTATGTTCGTTCTAGGAAGACTTTGTATTTTATTCTGTAAGCAGTGGAAAGGAGCCCTGGTGGCACAGTGGTTAAGAACTCAGCTGCTAACCAAAAGGCCAGTAGTTCAAATCCACCAGCCACTCCTCGGAAACCCTATGGGGCAGTTCTACTTTGTCCTATAGGGTCGCTATGAGTCACTATCGACTCGATGGCAACGGGTTTGGTTTTAAGCAGTGGAAAAAATCTCTAGAGGTTTTTAATGTGGAGTGGAAAGTGACATGCAGATTTATGTGACAAGAAAACCTGTTGTGATAGTTTAGGGAACAAATCATTGAAACTTCAAGTATGGCAATAGGAATTGATACACATTTTGCTCGTAGAATCAGTTGGATTTAGTGACTAGTTACTTGTGGAAGGGTGAGGGAGCAGATGGAGGTGAGATGACTCTGAGTTTAAAGCCTGGTGTTTAAAGCATGATTAAGCTTTGTGTTTGTGAATGACAGTAGAGTTCAGCCTTAGACATGTAGAGGGTGATGTGTCAGCGGGATATACAGGTGGAGATGTCCAAAACACACTATTACCTCTGTGAGGATGTTCTCCTTAGAAATCTATTCCCAGCTCCCTGTTGGATATACGGCTTTTCATTTATAAATATCCCATCAACAAAAAGACAACTTGTCTAACCCTGAACCCATCATGTTAGCCCTACCACAAACCTCCTTTATCACTCCCACTGCCCAGTTTTGGCTAATGACACTTAAACATTTTCCAAACTCCTGGTCTAGGACCTATGAGTGGTTTTTAATTCTTCTCTTTCCTTTGAGTCTCATATTCACTTAGGCACCAAACCTTATTGATTCTTCCATTATATTGTCTTTTATTTCCTTATGTTTTCTGCTTCTTCTAACTGCTACTGCCTAATTGTGCCTTTTATTTTTTTATAGCTTAATAACCACTTCCTAATGGGACCTTTGCCTCCAGTCTGCCCCCTAAAAACCAATTCTGTCTACTACAATAAAGTTACTCTTCCTAAACCCCAACTTGATCTTGTCACTCCCTTTCTTACAAACATTCATTGACTTTCTGTCATTAATAAGGTAATATTACATCATCCATAATATATCTACTCTAGCATTCTTTCCAACCAAAGTGACCTACTTGGACTAAAGATCTAGAAACTGGAGAAACATAGCTAAGACTTGTGGGGTATGCCTGAGCTGGAGGCCTGCAAAGAGGTGCATGTCTTCAGGCAAAATCTCTTCTAGGAGATTGAAGAAATCCTGTACAGATTCTTTTTTTTTTAAATTTGATTATGTTTTAGGTGAAAGTTTATAGCGCAAATTAGCTTCTCATTCTCCTCCGTAGATTCTTGCCACAGAAGATCATATACTTGAATCAGCTCTTGAAAGAGGATTCCTTTAGTGTGGCTGACTTTAGTGTGACCCCACTGGACATCCTTTGCCCACACTCCCTATCCAAGGATGATGAGATGGTAACAGATAAGCTGGAGAAGAAAGAAATCCCTGAGAGCGGCTTTCTCCCTGGAAAGGAGAAGGTCCTAGCCCTGCTTGCCCTAGTTAAGCCAGAAATCTGGACTCTCAAAGAGAAATGCAGTCTGATGATCACATGGATCTAGCATCTGATCCCCAAGATTGGGGATGGAAATGATTTTGGGGTGGTAATCCAGAAGAAGGTGCTAGAGAGTGTGAATGCAGTCAAGACCAAAGTGGAAGCCTTCCAGACAATCATTTTCCAAGTACTTCTCAGAATGCAGGGATTCAGTGGCCACAACCTCCAAGTAGACCCATGCTATGGATTACCAGGCCTTGGTGCAAGAGCGAGATGAGGAGGCCTATGGGAAGCTCAGGGACATGGTGCTAGACCTGAGGACCTTCTACTCTGAGCTTTACCACGTTGGAGAAAATTATCAATCCAAAGGGCGCAGAGAAAGGAATAAATGGCTTGTGCTGTGTAGGGAAAACACACACACACAAAGTGACATGCTTAATATTCTGGGAACCTGCTTTTCCCTTTCTCAGCCTTGTTTCATTGCCTGCCATTTTAACAGGGTATATAGAGAGTGAAAGATAATTTTGTACGAATATCATAAGGTGAAAGAAGAGAGGGCTTGGTATCCTGGCAAAGCCTCAGAGGGGACTCCACTGAACACATCTGACTAACCTGCTGTGCTAGTGGGCTTCAATCACAGACCTAAAGCCTAGGCAAGGAAAAGAAATAAAAAAGAAGTGGAAAAGAGGAAAGAAGGGAAGGACAAGCAAAATTACAAAAAGGAGATAAAAGAGATGCATAGGAGTTGGCTATGAATTACACAAAAATCAGGGTTATCGGTCCTGTTCAGAGCAACCAGCCTTTATAAAGGTAAAGTTTATCCTCTTGCCTCTGATTACCTTAAGTTCAGGAACCAGGTCTTATTTCTCTTTGTCCCCAGCACCCATTTCAAAGCCTGGCACATAGATGGTGCTCAGTAAATAATTATTAAATGATTTGCAAATGACTCTGTTTTCTTGAATTTAGTGATCTTACTTCCTTCACCATCACTTCATGGTACACTTTACAACTGTAAAGATTTCTTTGGCTTTCTGTACATCTTTCCAAGAGGGGGAAAAAATACTACATTCATATAAGGGTTTACAAAATATGATATATAATGGAATAATTTATTTACCCTAGCATGGTCTTATTGTCAGTACATTCTCAGAATCGTACTTGGCTTTCTGTCTCGTTTCTAGTTTATGGGCAACTTCAACCATTAACTCTTCCCAGCAGTAATCATTCATTGTTAGTCACTGCCCTAGCTAGGTCGATATAATCTGTTTTCCCTCTTAATAAATGTATTACTATGTGCTAGTTGCTAATGAAGTTCATTCTTTCTGCCTCCACCTCTTCTCCATCTTGCCAGACCATTTGGAATTCTAATCCTGTCCTGGATGCTCGCCTTCCTAACTGACAAGGGGTGTCATCTGCTAACAGCATGCTATCATCTGTCAGCTTTAGGAGATTATTTTCTGTTCTATCCATGTAAATCATTGATGAAATATTAAAGAATCAGTCCCAGAATGGAGTCCTGTAGGATATGAGTTCTAATATCCCAGAGTTTAACGTACGTGGCGTTGATAATGAACTAGATGTAAAACTACCATGGAGCCACATCTCCCCAGTGTGTTGATTGGATGTGCTGTTGGGGAAGATAATCAAGTCTTTCCATGGCCAAATAGCTTAGAAAAGTTAAAGGAGAAAGCTGACATATTACTGCCCGTTTTTCTGCTAGGCACTTTATGTATGTTAATTTAATTAATCCTTCCATAGCTCTATAAGGCATTATGTGTGGTGGTTAACACCATGCACTCTCAGGTTAGACTATCCGGGTTTGAGTTTTTACTCCATCTCTTTCTAGCTGTATGACTTTGGCAAGATACCGAAATTCTCAGTGCTTTAGTTTTATCATCTGAAAAATAAGGATAATAGAATTTGCCTCATAAGATTGTTTTGAGGATTCCATTGCATGCAAAGCATTTAAATGATGCCTGACACATAGTTACTCCTCTACAAATATTAGCTATTATTAGTTTCCCCATATAAAAGCTGAGGAAATTTAGGGCCAACTGACACAGCTAGTGTGTAGTGGAGCCAAAATTTGAGACCCAGGGTTGTCTGACTTCAATTCTAAGCTTTTCCCACTCTACTGTGTAGCATTTTAAATTTGTTGTTGTTGTGTGCTGGCAAGTTAGTTCCAACTCATAGTGACCCCCTGTGATAGAGTAGAACTGCCCTATAGGGTATTCTAAGCTATAATCTTTATGGGAGCAGATCACCAGTTCCTTTTCCTGTGGTGCCACTGGGTAGGTTTCAACCACCAATCTCATAACTTAAGGCAATATTTTTTTGGTGGGGAGGTATTTATGTTTGGTTGAAATCTTTTTAAAAAACAAGTCATTTTATAAGAAAAAAATATCAACCTAAGATTAAATAAAAATAATAGAATCTTAGGCTGGAAAAAACTTTAGGATCATCTAGTTCAAACTATTAATTAATGAAGGACTCTTTCGGGTTCTTTCATGTTCCCCCTAATTTTTTTCTCTAATTACATAAGTGGTAAGTGCTCTAAGCAGAAAACTTGGAAAACTCTTAAAAACCCAAAAAGAGAAAATCAGCCATAATTCAAACCTTAATGATAATTATTATTAATATTTTCATGTATGGTCTCTCTTTAGTATTTTTTTCGTTACACAATTTTCTTTACAAAATGGTACCACAGTGTATATACTGTTTTAGTAGCTTGCTCTTTTCACTTAATACATCATTGGCATTTTCCCATGTCAACATTTTACTGATTTTTAATATCTATAAAATTTTCCATCATATGAAGGTGCCATAAATACCCTAACTAATCCCCGATTGTTGGACATTTAGGTTGATTCTATTTTTTTCTACTATTATAAATGAAACTATAATGAAGAGCCTTGTACTATGTTGTTGCATAATTCCCTCATTATGCACAAATCCTTTTTATCCTTAACAGATGGTTAGCCAGCCTCTGTTTGATCACTTCCAGTAACAGGGAGCTCACTTCTTTGCCAGACAGCCCATTCCATTTATGGACAGCTCTAATTGTTAGAA
This sequence comes from Dugong dugon, assembly GCA_030035585.1. Taxonomy (NCBI): domain Eukaryota; kingdom Metazoa; phylum Chordata; class Mammalia; order Sirenia; family Dugongidae; genus Dugong; species Dugong dugon. The sequence goes on along the minus strand of CM057461.1, from coordinate 118,791,110 downwards.
AGTTTCTTATTTTTAGCCAAAATCTGTTCCCCGTAACTTACACTCATTGATTCTAGTTTTGTGGTCTGGAATTACCCAAAGTAATCCTTCCTTTTTGTACTTGGCAGCCCATCAAAACTTAAAGAAGGCTATAATGTATTCTCTTCTTGAAGATAAACATCCATGCTTATGAGTCTTATGATAAAAAGGACAAGGAATTGATATACATGTGTGTGTGGGGTTGGGAGAGATTTCCTCAAGAAAGATGTAAACATGGAGACAGATCCCATTTCACTTTTTGCTTTGGCCTCCTGGAAGCTCAGAGCCTAATTTGTAGCCCTATTTTTGTAACTTTGGAACCTTATCATCTGCATATACGTGTACTATCTTTTCACTTGGATCTAATTATCCAATTTTGCTTATATTTTTCTTGGCTATTATTTTTTCTTAAGAAAGAAACAAAACAAAAGTTTTTCTGAATGGAATCCCTGTAAGATATCATAAATTCTCTATTGTACAATGTATATTATAATCAAATAAGTCGCTTTATTTCCTTTAGCTATTCTTTGTATGAAACTAGTGAATCATTTTGGTTCTCATTCACCATTCTACTACACATGCATGCCTTTTAAAAGCTATCAGAAAAAATACAATAGTTTTTTTTCCTGCCTCTCTTTTTTGGTAGAGATGCTTAATGGAATGGGAGGATAGAAAAGGTAATCTCAATCCTCCCGAATCATTGATAAAACCAGTTGCTGTTGAGCCGATTCCGACTCATGGTGACCCCAGGTGTATAAGAGTCAAACTGTCCTCCATAAGGTTTTCAATGGCTGATTTTTCTGAAATAGACCACCATTGAAAGACCTTTTTTCTGAGGTACTTCTGTACAGACTCGAACTACCAACCTTTTGGTTAGAAGTCAAGCCTATTAACCATTTGCACTACCCAAGGACTCCAAATCATTAATACCAAACCCATTGCCATTGAGTCGGTTCCGACTTACAGTGACCTTATAAGACAGAGTAGAACTGCCCCATAGGGTTTCCAAGGTGGATTAAAACTGCCGATCTTTTGGTTAGCAGCAGAACACTTAACCACTGTGTCACCAGGGCTCCAAATCTTTAATAGTTTGTATCAAATTATCAACTGCTGGATGACAGAGAAGATACTGATAATTTGATAGAAATTATTAATGATTTAATCCAGCAGTTGACAGAGAAAATACTGATAATTTGATAGAAACTATTGTCATTAATAGTTTCTATCAAATTATGAATATCTCCTTTGTCATCCAGCAGTACCATTTTCTGTCCTTGAAAGAAATTGGAGTGCATATCTCAGCGACGCTCAAAGCAATGATTTACATGCATGTGGCAGTGCAGGATTTACAAACCATTCCATCCCCACTTGAGGATGGTTAATCCTCCACACAGAACCTCTGAGAGGGCAGTACTGTTATCCTCCTTTTACCCTAAGGAAACAGAGGCTTGGAGAGGCAAGACTTGAGCCCACGCCCTCTGACTCTTAATCTGAGCACCTACCACTGCCAAAGTGCATTAACTTCAGGGAGCCCTGGCTAGACTCCGGGCAAGAGGATTTCACTACCCTTTGGACAGGAGGTAGGCAACTCTGCACGCTCCTTCTCTCATTCAGGAATCCAACTCTGATTATCCTCTTCCCACAGAGAGAAGTGTGGTGACTGCCAGTTGCATATGGCTTGACGAAGATAGGAGAGGACATAAAGGCAGCCCCCCTCCTCCCTGTGCTCCCGGATGAGAATCAAGCAGATTGTTTCCTATGTGGAGGAAGTGGATGTGAGAAACCTAAGGCAGCAGGCAAATCTCAACTGGGTGAGAATAAAAAATACTCCCCCCAGCCCCTTGCGTGGTTCTGTTTAGAGGAGCCAGGTATGAAGACACCAGGGTTGTCTGTTGGCCAGAGAGCTAGAATGTTTTATCCCCAGGAGCTTCCTTCCTGAATATTCCCACCTGAAGAGAGGCTGCAATTGCCTTTGGCTTCCCTGGAAGACCTCCTCTGCTGGCAGGCTGGCCCGCTGTAACAGCGCAGAGTTGAAACCCTCTTAAAAATAGCTCTGTTCCCTTCTGGGTTTAGCAACTCACACTTGAAAAGCTCTTTATTCTTTATAATGAATAGAGAGCAGAGACTTGTCATTGAAAAAGAAGAGCTATAACACAAAATAAAGCCAGACCAACCATAGTTATTGCTTTGAAGTGATGGACAAAGAGGGCTTCAGCACTCAGCTTTCACAGGTATCAAACCTCTCCTTGGGTTATTCCTGGAATAGACATGTGTAGAGGCTTTTAAGCAGCACTTGCTGTCAAAAGCTCGTGTGTGGTGGGCAGTATTTCAGGTGACAGTGCTGGCAAGGGACCAGCAGAGCAGCCTGAGGTTGAAATTTCAATCTAATTAATTGACTGGAAGAGCAAAAGACCTGAAAGAAAGGCTTAACTCTTAGCTTCCCTGACCTCCAAGACTCCTGTCCATACCGTGAAAGGACTGAGAAGTCCTAAAAGGATGGGTGTGGAGAGCTCAGGGAGCTGACACTTAAGTGTGTGCTGGGAAGTGTCTTTCAGAGGGCCAGAAATCCTCAATTTAAGGCTTTTCCAGCAAGAAGGAGAAATGAGGTAAAACTCTTAGTCTACAATGTTGAGTCTTATTTCAAAATAATTTATTTTTGTGAAATCCAACTCTCAGGATCCCACTGAGCTGGTGAGAAACTCAATCTTAGCTACTGTTTGGGTCTCCTTCTCGTTCCAGGTATAAAAATCTGGAAGGCATATGTATTGCATGGGAAAGAGGGGAAAGACATTCGAATTAGGCAGAGTAATTAAAGTTAGCTACTATTCAAGCATGGGGGCAGTCGTGGTTCAGTGGTAAAATTCTCACCTTCTATGTGGGAGACCTGGGTTCGATTCCCAGCCAGTGAATCTCATGTGTACCTATCACACATCTGTCATTGGAGACTTGCAGAGGCTTGCATGTTGCTATGATGCTGAACAGGTTTCAGCAGAGCTTCCAAACTAAGAAAGGTCTGGTGATCTACTTCTGAAAATCAGCCAATGAAAACCCTATGGATCACACTGGCCCAATGCACAACCAATCATGGGGATGGGGTAGGGCCATGTAGTATTTAATTCCATTGTGTATGGGGTCTCCTTGATTTGGAGGCTGACTTGACAGCAGCTAACAACAACACTATGCAAGCAACTCCAAATCTCACTCTCTTAAGAGAAGTTTATTTCTCTTAAGCAGATTGTTTGCTATGTGAAGGACTTTATACTCACTCCCATAAAGGCCAATATGGATGTTCCTGGTAAGGAAACAATCCTAGGCCCCTCTCCTCAAAGTAGTAACTCAGGGATCCAGGCCTCTTCCATCATGGGATTCTGTCATCTTTTAGGTCTTTGGGGTCCTTTGCTTCCTGCCACTCAGATCACAAAGGGATTGGAGGTAGAGATGGAGAGATCGTGGAGGATTATAAGGACAGTTTTAAGGGCCAGGCCTAAAAGTGGTATACATTAGTCCACATTCCATCAGCCAGAACTTAGTCACTTGGTTCCACTTAGACGTAAGGGGACCAGCAGAGAAATAGAGTTTAATTGTGTGTCCAGGAAGGAGAGATGAAATAACTATTGATGAAATTTAGTCATCTCTTACCAAAGACCACGTGGTCTCATGGTCTTTCTGTTATTCTCTCTGCCAACCCAAATAGTCCAGAAGAACTTTTTTTTTTAAATTTTTTAATGTGGTTTGCGTGAAAGTTTAAAGAGCAAATTAGTTTCCCTTTCAACAATTTATATATATTTTGTTTTGTGACATTAATCGTAATCCCCTCAATGTGACAGCACTCTACCCACTTTCTCCCTGAGTTCCCCGCTCCCATTTGCCCATCTTTCCTACGCCTTCCTGCCTTCTGAACTTTGTCTTTGGGCAAATGCTGCCCTTTTGGTCTCATGTGGTTGATTGTTCTGAGGAGCACGTACCTCATGGGTGTTATTGTTCACTTTATAGGCCTGTCTATTTTTTAGCTGAAAGGTGATCTCCAGGAATGGGTTCAGTTCCAGGTTTGAAGGGTATCTAAGGGCCTTGGTCTCAGGGATTCCACCAGTCTCTATCAGACCAGTAAGACTGGTCTTTTTTATAAATTTGAATTTTGTTCTACGTTTTTCTCCCACTCTGTCTAAGACCTTCTACTGTGATCCCAATCAGAGCAGTTGGTAGTGGTAGTCAGGCACCATGTAGTTCTTCTGGTCTCAGGTTAGTGGAAGCTGTGGTTTGTGTGGTCCATTAGTCCTTTGGACTAATTGTTTTCTTGAGACTTTGATTTTCTTGACTCTTCTTTTCTCCGGATGGGAAGAGACCAATAGTTGTATCTTAAATGACCGTCCGCAAGCTGTTAAGACCCTAGTTGCTACTCGTCCAACTAGGATGTACAACATTGTCTTTGTGGACTGTGTTACACTGATTGACTTAGATGTTCCCTGAGACTATGGTCCTAAGCCCTCACTCAGTCCCTCAAGGTGTTTGGTTATGGCTAAGAAGGTTTCATAACTTTGTCCCCACGTGCTCTACTGTATACATGGATATCTCACAGCACATACAAACGTGTATGTAGAAACATCCTCTGCCAAACCTATATATGCCTGTGGGTGTACTCCCATACGCTATCCCACACCTGTTCAGTTTACATATCTACCTATGTATCTATTCATAAATTATCGTTTGTTGTTATTGTTATTGCAGGATTGTGTATGTAATGGTATTTACTGTTGTTGCCTTTTACTCTCAGGCCATAAGAACGTGGTACTTTCTCTTTCAGTGGAATTTAGTGAGGCTGGAAATCAAACCCTCTGCAGTCTTGCTACTTCTCCTGGAGAGAGGTTATCATAGACCCACCAAATTCTAATCCTTCCCTGTCTGGGGAAAATCTCTCTCTCTCTCCCCCCTTTCTCATTGATCATAATCTGGGATCCCTAGTGTAAATTTTTCAATAAGCTCGGCCTTTCATAGAAGATAAGAAGCAAAGTTACCCTTCAGCAGCTTCAGTTTCAGCCATGTAATGGCTTGACCACCTTTTGGAATGAAGGAAGGAGAAAAATACAGAGAGCACAACACAAACCATTGTCTCAATAAATTATCCTGCCACCAAATTACATGAAACCTATGACATTCATGGGGAATTTGGCTCAAGACCTTAACAAATTCCAGATTCAAGAATACCATCTATCTTCCGGATCTTTTTACTTCTATCACAATAATAGGAGGTAGCTTTCTTTTCAACACCATTTTCATGAAGACAGAGGAGTTTAATCATTAAAATGAAGTAAAGAATAAAAACACAAAGTAGCCAACAATTGGGATGGGAATGTTGGACAGTTGACTAGGCTCAGCCACTAGCTAGAAAAGCTGTTCAGGTTGCTAGTATGGCAGTGGGCCAGATTCAAAGTCCTCAACAAAATAACACATTGTTTTGTCATGGATCTTCCAAACTGCTAAAAGATAATTGAAAACTTTGAGTGACAATTGCCATAGTTTGTATTAATTTTCCCAAGAGAGACAAGATTCTCTAAGAGGTAACCTGGTGGTTTTTATCAGTTTTATGGGGAATTACATTCCACGGGGTTGAAGGAAATTTGAGTGCCATTTTACAGCCACAGCTGTCAATCTCAGAGGAATTGAGGCTCATAGGAGTGGCTTCAAAGGATTAGAATTGGGGAAGTAAACTGATTTTCATAGAGGGGGAGAAAGTGTGAATCCTGGAAACCACAAATGTGTAAATTTGAGGCTGATGCTTTTCAATACTCATCTAGATTCTGCTAATCAACAGATAGCTTATAACTTTTTAAAAACAACATAGTAATTATTTCAAATTATGATGAGTTTGCTTAAAATAAGTCATGCCAACTTTTTTCATTTCTATTTTTAGTTGAACTATTACGTTGTCAGATTAGGGGAATATCATAGACTTGCTTTATCTTGGATATGTTAAGGTCTCAATGGTAATATATGTTAGTAGATTTGAAACTGTGGAACCATCAAGCTTAGAGTGTTGATTAAGATTGGGCTTTGGCGACTGGTTCTTAAAAGTTTGTGAACGGCCATCTAAGATACAACTATTGGTCTCTTCCTATCTGGAGCAAACAAGAGTGAAGGAAATGAAAAGCTCAAGGAAACAATCAGTCCAAAGGACTAATGGACCACACGAACCACAGCCTCCACTAGCCTGAAACCAGAAGAACTACATGGTGCCTGACTACCACTACCAACTGGTCTGATTGGGATCACAGTAGAAGGTCATAGACAGAGTGGAGAAAAATGTAGAACAAAATTCAAATTCATAAAGGCCAGACTTACTGGTCTGATAGAGACTGGTGGGACCTCCAAGACTAAGGCCGTTAGACACCCTTCATACCTGGAACTGAACCTGTTACGAAATGCAATGGGTTCACTGCTTGTACTTTCATTAAGAATAGCTAAGAGTCAAGTGGAGATAAAGCAAGACATAGTTTATTACTTGCAGCAAGTAGGGAGACAGGGAGATCCCTCTCAAAGCACTGTCTCTTCAAACAAAGGGCTGGAGGAAGTTTTATCCTATGCAGGAAAGGGGAAGTCATACATATTCATTAACTTCATACATATTCAAAAAGAGGTCAGGCTAGGAGTTGGCATGGAAGTGGCTGATGGACTTCTCACTTCTGATATGGGCTTGGTTACCACTCGATGATGTATGTCCGGTGATTTTGGTTCCTTGGCATGGGTCTTTTGGTTCCTAGGCAATACTTATTATGGGATGGGGCCATCTGGTGGTCAACCTGGTCTCTTACTGCGCATGCCCAGGATTCCAGTTCTAATTGATTGATCTGAAAGCTCCAAGCAGGAAGATTAGGAGGAAGCAGACAACATTACGCTTAAACTATAACCACAAGTGAGGTAAACAATGTGTTGTGGTTGACACCATTCTTCTAGAAAATTTTTAACTGACATAACTTGTTGCTTAAGGCCTTTTATGCCCCTAGCTGGTCTCAGACTCACTCCCAGAGATCACCTTTCAGCCACACAATAGACAGGCCTACAAAGTGAACAATAACAACGTGAGGTACATACTCCTCAGAACAATCAATCACATGAGACCAAAAGGGCAGCATTTGCCCTAAAACAAAGTTCAGAAGGCAGAAAGAAGCAGGAAAGATGGGCAAATGGAAACAGGAACCCAGGGAGGAAGTGGGTAGAGTGCTGCCACATTGAGGGGATTATAACTAATGTCACAAAACAAAATGTATATAAATTGTTGAAAGGGAAACTAATTTGTTCTTTAAATTTTTACCCAAACCACAACAAAATGTTCGACCAAAAAAAAAAAAGATTGGGCTTTGGGAACAGTCAATTAAAAATAATCTTCTCTTACCTAAGTTCTGAGGGCAACTGATAAATAAACACAGGTGTGAACCTGATAGAAAATAAAACTTTAGTCTTGTTTTTGGTAAAACTGATAGGAGATCATGGCTTGTTATGTGCGCACAATCAGGTGTCCTTAACACTTTCCACACAATTAAACTTCCCTGCCTATTCACAGGCATAGCTGGACCACTGCTGGCCTCCACTTCAGGGATGGGCAGCTCAGTGCTCCACGAAGGAGGAGAGTGTATGCGTCCTGAGCAGAGGCAACTTCAAAGGACTCAGAGAGGGCTAGTTGGATATTTTTGTTCCTTCTCTAAAACTCACCTACCACAAAGGATGACTGGAGATGGAGGAAATGGACTGAAGTGGTAGAAGTTATGGTCCTGATGTTTCTAGAAGGGGAACAGCTCTTATTTCACGAGCTAAATTAGGAATGCACAGAAAGGCATAAAGTGATTACTTGTAGCAAACAATGAGGTGACCTAGAGTTCTCTCTTATTCCTGCTGTCTCCGTCAACAATTTGCTACTGGTCTTATGAAGATATAGAAGGAATGTATATCTTTTTTGAAGTTGACACCAAAATAGGAAGAATAGCTAATATGACAAATAATTATTCCAATAAAAAATTGTTTCAACTGAGTGCAACCTCGACTGGAATCACCTAGTTACTACTGAACGGCAATTAAGGCCTTTATTTAGGTAAAACGAGGGAAAACTATATAATTCAACCGCTCAGATGGAGGGTGGAGATGAACAGCTTTGGTATCAATTTATATGAAAATACCCTAGGGAATTAGTTCATCTGAACTTAATACAAGACAACTAGTATGTATTTGCTAAAACTGTTAATACAGTCTTCAGCTGCATTTGTTCAACAAATGGTTGCTTAGCGCGTATTCTGTGGCAGGTAATACGCTAGATCCTGGAAGTTAATAGTAGCACAGTGTCTGGGATAATCTGCCCAATTAACAGCACATACTTTGAGAGCAGCATTAATGAATTAAACTGATGCATTGGTCAGTGGAGACTTAGTTCTATTACCTCAGGTTTCCATGAGGCAACTTCCACTAATAAGTGGGAACAGTATTTGAGTATTTTATCAGTATAAATTACTTTAACTGGAAATGGCGGAAACTGTCATTAAACAATAAGGAAATTTAGTATATTTTATAATAAAAAATCCAAAGGTAGAGCATATGTGTTAAAATCGGGGCCAGGGATCTATTTCTTGGCTACTTTTTTAGCTCTTCCGCCATGCAAGTGGAGGTTTCATTCTTAGACCGGCTCTTCTTGTGGTTACAAGATGGCTGCCATGAGTTCATGGGACAACGTGCTTCCTCGTTAGAAAAGTCTCACCTCCAGCCATTGAAGAAAAGTTCTCACTTCAGTCTGCTTAGGTTAGTTTGTATCACCCGTCTTTCCCTAAGCCCACAGCAGTATCTAGGGTAATGCCATGCACTGATTGGTTTAAGCCTAAATTCTAGAACCAATCACTTGCAAGGGGAATAGAGTTACTATGACTGATTTCAGTTGCGAATATGATCAGCTTCCTGAAACATTTGCGCAACATGGAAGAGAGGGGCTTATGTAAATAACATTGGGGTTCTGCTTGAAAGGAGGGAAATAGTGGGAATGGACGCTAGTTAGGCAAGGGTGGGAGAAGGAAGAACTTACTGGATGGGTAAATTTTGGAGAAGGGAAGCTACGCAACTTTCCTTTCTCTCAGGGAAACTTGTCTTCTCCTAGTGGTGGTACATTGCTTTATCTGGTAAGAACTGCAACTATTACCCTCAAAACCTGGCACAGTGTTGTAGACTTAGTTGTTCTGCTTCTCTGTATATGACTGTGTCAGATAAATTCAACTGGGTGGAGGTTAGTAGGAAGGCTGATTGTAGTCACAGGTTCAAGTCCTACTCACCGATATATGTTTGTTGAAAATAAAGTTGATTTTATCTTCATCTGCTGGATTTCTGTGTCTATTTCTAAGCAATTCAAAAGTCATGGGGGCCATGATTATTACCCCTAGAAACCTCAAGAAAGTGTATGTGTCCTCAGGAGCACAGCAAAATTTCAAGGATTCTGAGAACTCTGTCATAAAGGGGAAATGTAGGGTTCAGTATGGAGACATTCGGCTGCTGTCAGATATCTTGATATATCAGATATCCAGAAAGTTTAAAGGGTGTGGATTTTAACGGGAAGAGCTGTGGAGAAGGCTGTTCTGCTGGTAATGGGAACCTTGTCATTTCAGGTACTCATGCAGACTGGGTGACCATCTTTCGAGTATGCTTTCAAATGGAATTCTGCACTTTTGGGATGCTGAACACAGCTACTTCTAAGGTCTAATCCAATTTTTAGTTCTTTGGAGGTGCAACGGTTAAGAGCTCGGTTGCTAACCAAAAAAGGTTGGCGGTTCGAACCCACCCAGCGACTCCGTGGAAGAGAGACCTGGCAACCTGCCCCCATAAAGATTACAACCAAGAAAACCCTATGGGGAGATTCTACTCTGTCACATGGGGTCATTATGAATTGGAATAGACTCCACACCATCCAACAGCAATCCTGTTTAGATCAGTGGTTTTCTAAATATGGTTCCTAGAGCAGCATCAGCATCACCTGGGAACTTGTTAGAAATGCAAATTATCAGGTCGCACCCTCGACCTACTGAATCAGAAACTCTCCTGGTGGGCCCAGCAATCTGTGTTTAATAAGCCCTCAGGTGATTCTAATGTATGCTAAGGTTTGAGAACCGCTAATTTCTATTCCGGAGCCGCCGTGGTGCAGTAGTTAAGAGCTTGGCTGCTAACCAAAATGTCGGCAGTTCAAATCCAGCAGCCACTCCTTGGAAACCCTGCGGGGCAGTTCTACTCTGTCCTATAGGATCACTATGAGTCAGAATTGACTGGACGGCAACGGTTTTTTTTTTTTTTTTTTAACTTCTAGATCTAAACTGATGCTTTTCTAACTTTGATATGTAGATGAATGAACTGGGGATTTTGTTAAAATGCAGATTCTGATTCAGCAGATCTGGGGCAGGGCCTGAAATCTGCATTTCTGATGAACTTGCGTGTGATGCTGGGCTCCAAGAGCCAGACTTTCAGTAGCAACAGTCTAGATCAGTGCTGTCCAGCAGAACTTTCTATGGTGATGGAAACACTCTGTATCTGTGCTGCCCAATAAAAAAGCCACTAGCCACATGTAAGCTATTAGACAGTAGAAATGCAGCTAATATGCCTAAAAACTGAAATTTAAAATTGTATTTAATTTGGATGAATTTGAATTTAAATAGCCACATGGATTAGACAGTGCAGGTTATTATCTTTCTCTTTCTAGGCCAAAATGGTATGTTGCCCAAAGCTTGCATGTCTCTGGCTTTCTGTTTTCTGAATTATCCATAATTTAGTAGTCAGGACTGGTGGTGTTCCCTGTGCAAGACTATGTGGTCAGTAGTATATAAGGAACCACTGGAGAACATAAAATAAATAGATTACGGGGTCTTTGCCCTTAAGGAACTTCCTGTTTATAACGAGCTCTCATTGTGTTTCTTCCAGTTTCCGCCAAGCCTGAAAGTGTTAGTTCAGTGTTAAAAGGGGGGAAATTAAGCAGTAATTAGGCGAGATGATGCTTGGCAGGGGCTTTTTTATCTCAAGGCTACCAGATTTTGTTCATGGAATTTGAGAACATGAGTGATTTGCATATGTTGCATAAATTTGCATCTTGCATTTAAGAGAACTGACTCCAAGTCTATGAAGTACAATTTAATTAATCAGTGGAACCTACTATAGTTGTATTTAGAACAGAACTCAGGGCATAACTCACATGAACTAGCTAGGTATTGACAACATTTCAGGCAATTGTAGACCAGGTCAAGAAACACAAAAAAGGGAGCACAAGAGGATCAAGCTAACTGGGGTAGGAGAGCTTCCTTATCATCCCTGACTTCTGCTTTGTATGGACCACAGACCTCTGTATACTGGGTTATTCATGTGTTTATTTCCCACAGACTGCCCAAAGGTAAAATGAAGTTCCACAAACGCTTGGCATTATGCCTTTTGTGTCCACTAGTAACTGTTTCCTTGACCTTGGCATACCCCATCCCTCTTTCCTTGCCTCTTTGCTTACAACTAAATTCTTCAAGGGCATTAACAGATAGTTTTAAAAAGGAAAGATGGAGTAAAAGAAAAACATGCCAAAAGAAGGGGAGTGTACAGTCAGATTCTTTCTTTGGCCTCTCTCCCTCTCTCTTCTATTGAGCACCTACTCAACATCCATGTCAGGTTCTGTGCTAGGCCCTGGGGATACAAAGTTAAATAACACAGGATCCTTGTCCCGAAGGAGCTTGACACTGCAGCAGGGGAGTGGACACATGAGCAGCACCCACAACATTGTGTGTAAAGAAGAATGATGAAAGCATGTCCTAGGAAGAAACGGAGACAAACTCTGCTCATGCCAAGTGGTAGGAGGGAAAGCTTCCCACAGGAGGAGCTTAAAGAAAGAGGACTGTGGGTGTGGTGGTGTATTCCAGGCAGAGAGCAGCATGCACAAAAATAGCATGGTGTGTTTAGCAAACTCTAAGTTCCACTCAATGTGAAGGGGAGGAGGGAGGTCAGGGAGTGGAACAAAGTCCAGACCCAGCCCATAAATGCTTTTATTAACTTGTTTTCAAGAGCTAGGGGGTAACCCTGGTGACGTAGTGGTTAAGAGCTACGGCTGCTAACCAAAAGATCAGCAGTTCGAATCTACTAGGAGCTCCTTGGAAACCTATGGGGCAGTTCTACTCTGTCTGATAGGGCCACTATGAGTTGGAATTCACTCGACGGTAGGTAACGGGTTTAACGGATGTAAGTAAAATAGGGCACTATAGTCCCTCTGACCTAGGAATGAAAACATTCCAGAAACCCTAAGAGATCCTGTTTGGTGACAAGGGCTAGAAGATCTTTCCCTTAGGAACAAAGTCAGTCCATCCCGTTAGCATCCACTGACCTATGTCAGCTGTAGATCTGTCCTTACCGTTTCCTACACATGCCCCTTTCTAGGAGAACCTAAGTCCTTTTATGACACAAGTTGACAGGAAAGAGGCACCTGTAAGACATAAAGTTTACTTTATTGCCTGTAACCAGATATACCCCACTGCCTGCTGGGCAGCCTGTACAGATGAGTTAGTTAATGCTGAAAGGTCATCCAGAAGTGAACATGCTAAATACCTGAAGATTCTCTTCAGATTATTCTGCCTCTTCATTGTGTTAGTATTTACTCTTTCTTTCTTTTGGAAACCTCATATCCAAATACGGTACCTACATGCAGCCCCAGATATACTACAAATTCGTCTGGTCTCCGCAGTGGCCAAGCCATAGATCTACCCTGTCACTGCAGAGCCAGCAAGATAGCTAGAATAGTGTCATGGATTGAATTGTGTCCCCCCAAAATATCTGTCAACTTGTCTGGGTCATGATTTCCAGTATTGTATGATTGTGTACCATTCTGTAATCTGATGTGATTTCTTTATGTGTTGTAAACTCAATCACTATGATGTAACAAGATGGATTAGTGGCAGTTATACTGATGAGGTCTACAAGATTAGATAGTGTCTTGGGCCAATCTCTTCTGAGATGTAGAAGAGAGAAGCAAGTAGAGACACATGGAAACCTCATACCACCAAGAAAGCGGTGCCGGGAGCAGAGTGCATCCTTTGGACCTGAGGTTCCTGTGCAGAGAAGCTCCCAGACCAAGGGAAGACCGATGCATCACGAGGATCTTCCTCCAGAGCCAAAAGAGAGAGAAAGCCTTCTCCAGGAGCTGATGCCCTGAATTTGGACTTGTAGCCTACTGGACTGTGAGAGAATAAACTTCTCTTTGTTAAAGCCATCTACTTGTGGTATTTCTGTTACAGCAGCATGTCCTAGTCATCTACTGCTGCTAGATGGTGTGTTCTAGATGTGTTCTTGGGGTGAGTCATGTTTACTCAAGTGCAGCTAGGGGTCATTTTGTGGATGCTGTTAAAACCGTTGCCGTCGAGTTGACTCCAACTCATAGTAAAGCATAATTTTACCGAAACTGAGGATTTAGTTAATACAGTATCCTTCACAGCCTTTAACAGAGAACTGAGCATATATCAGGTATCAGATAACTTCCTATTGATTCTCAGAACCTGTGGCCTGCTATTTGTAAAGGGAACAAATCTTTTAAATCCATTCCTATGGACTTTGACTCTAGCTTTAACTCAGATTAGAATTTTGAAGTTATGATGAGATTCCGGATATAATAATACTGACAAAAATGTGTACAGTGCATTGCAGTTTAGAAAACACTTTCAGATTCTATGATCCTTACATCCTTACAACTGGATAGAAGGTGGTATTATCCCCGTTTTATAAATGGGGAAACTGAGGCTCAGTGTGGTTAAGTGCCTTGCACAAAGTAGCCGAGCTAGTAAGCCGCAGAAACCAATCAGCCACAATCTGACTGGGCTTTGCAAGCACTTTGCTTTCTATCACAGCCCCTAGAGAGGGCTGAGTGTTGTGGGAGGCGTCGTGAGGGACTCTTGGAAATAGCACTCTGTGGAGTTGCCTAGAAAAGCTCTGATCACCTTTCCATAATGTGAGGGTTCCTTTAATGAATTGGACTGCGACACTTTACCTGCATTTGAGACTTGTTACCTGGAGTGTGTACTCAAAGGCTGGAATCAAAGCATCTTTGTGGCCTCGAATGCTACTGAGGAGAGATTCAGCCCACATTTAAATGCCAGATGATAGAAGCAAGTGGCCAAGCAGTGCAGGCATTTTTGCCAAGTTGGAACGGGAGCAAGTGTGACTAAGCCAAGGGGACTAGAGGTGGCAAACAATTCATGTCTGGTTGGAACCAAGCACTGTGTTGGCGATAATACTTCCAGAACAAGCAAGGGTGACCATAAGCTGGTGTTCCAAGAAGCCCTGTGAAGGAATGAGCTTCACACACTCCTGTTATTGAACAGAAATTCGCCAAAGGGGTCTCTTTTTACCCTCAGCCAGAACAGAAACGTCAGAAATGTCATGGCCAGGCCTCCCCTGCCTGCTGCTAACCCAGCAGAAGCTTGTAAAGGCAGAACTTGAGGGCCCAGGCTCCTTGTTTCTATTGCTTTTGCCAGAGAGTTGCTCCAGAGGAGGTTTGCATTGTGTTATAATCACATGGTTTGCAAAATGATAGTTAAGAGTCTGTTAGCATTTCCACCCCAAACCTCAGATTTTCAGCTGCTCACAGCAACTCAAATATAAGAATTCTCTTTAGGCTGAAATTTGGCACACAGGGTCTAAGGCCCAGCTGGGGAGCAATTTCAACCTTTTTTTGGGACCAGATTTCAATAACATCCATTTGGCTGTTTTTGAATAACAGCAAAAGTACAACAGAAGAGAAGTTAGCATTTTTATAGCAAAATGTTGCTATTATGTGACTCAAAAACTGGTATTTGGGGGGAAAACCCACCCTAGCAGTTGCCAGAAATCCTGGCAGGTGATTAGCCTTTGAGTGGACAAAGCACGGGTACTATTTTCTTAAATATGTATTTAAAAAACCCAGCCTCTAGTCTGTTGTTCAGAACAGAGGAATGATTTTGTTTAATAACATATTGCGTTTTTGAAAAGCAAAGTTGACTCAGGAACAATGACACATACCAGTGGATATTGAATTTCTACTACACCCACTCCTCAGTGCAATTGGGGCAGTGGCAAATTGTAGGATGCAACTGAGTTCCCAAATGTAAAGGGAAACAATTACAAGGAGACAGAGGACAAGGAGGGCAGGGCAGCACCATGGCTGCAAAGATGATAGGAGGAATATTGGTGATGATCTCAGATCAAGGACCTAAGATCAGGCACATGTATTTCTGGAAGGAAGAAAGAGACAGAGCTCAGACACTCTTTTCTACCTCCCTGCTCAGTGATGACAATCACCAAATTACAAATGACAGATTGCAAAGAAGTAAAATGATAACGAAGTGATGGTGGTGTTACTTTAATGAAATATTTCAGGGGAAAGAAAAGCATAGAGATGAATGTAACCTGCACTCATGTATATAACACTCAGCATAGGAAAGAAACACTGACAGTACAACTGAGGACCCCTCTGTGTATTTATCAGCTTTGTTGATGATTTCCTTGTCTCTCCGTATGAAGGTTTACTACTGTTCTCTTTATGTAGGATGTTGTGTCTCCAGTTTGTATTTCATGGATGCAGTTCTCTATGATCCTTTCATCTCCTCCTCCATCTACATTATTAACATTTATCTAACTTCTGTTTAATTTGTGCCTTTTCTTTCTCTAAGATCCTAGGTTCCACCACTGAACAGTGTTCACCTACACCAAGGTTGAGAACTTGAGATTCTAAAGCACCTTTCCTGGTTAAAGTCTGGTGAAGACAGTTTTCCTTAGTCTCTGCCAAAATGATGCCCCAACAAACTTTAAGAGGTTTCTAGCTGTTATATTGTAGGAATTGATACCTAGAGCCTCTAAATTTCAGCCTTTGTATCTTTTCTGTTATATGACACTGCCTGTTCTGCATTTTACAAAAGTGGCGTATTGACATGACCATCAGCCCCATCCCTTCTGTGCTAATCAACACCTTTGCAAATAGGAGCCTGATATATAAACTCCTTAATTCTGTGTGAGCTACCTCCAGCTCTCTCTTGATCTCCCGGTCATAACCTTGGGGAGAACTTCTAACTAGACTACAAATAAAGTCGTTTTTATCAACTGCAACTCAGTCAACTCATAAGATTTGGAGATACGCTTGACCAAAGAAGTCCCAGTGTAGTAGGCTGCAGATGTCATGGTAGTTCCCTCTCCAGAAGCCATCCTCCACCTATTCCTGGCTCACAGAACCCTGATTTTGTTTAGGTATCAGGTAGCCATATACTTCAGGAAGGCTAGCCCCTGTCCTGCCCAAGGGCAAGAAGCAGCACTGGATAGTGGCTAAGAGTTTGGGTTCACAATTCCTTCATTTAGTGGTTGCAAGAACTTAGGTAAGTTAAACCCTTTGTGTCTCAGTTACATTCCTCTTGACAGAGATTGTTACAGATGACATGTTGAGGTTGGCAGAGTTAACAACAACAACCCAGGGTATAAATGTTATTGGGTCACCAAATTAACCAAACACAGAATATAAGATTCCTGAATTTTTATTTGCTTTATTCACCCATACGTCTCTAGCATCTAAGGCAGTGCTTGGCAAATAGTAAACTGTTGCCATCGAGTCAATTCTGACTCATAGCAACCCTATAGGACAGTGTAGAACTGCCCCATAGGGTTTCCAAGGAGTGGCTAGTGGATTCGAACTGCTGACCTTTTGGTTAACAGCCTGAGCTCTTAACCACTGTGCCACCAGGGCTCCACTGGCAAATAGTACATGCTCAATAAATATTGGTTGAATTGAACTGAATCTTATAAATATCAAATATCAGGCAAGATTTTTTGTTATATGAGAGAGTAAATACCCTATTACCTGTAGCTGAAAGTCTCTTGATACACAGATGCCGATTTGTATAGACTGTACCATCTTTTTCCAGCAACTGTCCCCTTCACACCTATGCAAACATGATTATGATGGGAGCTAAGTCAATAAAGTGTGATCCTATGACCACTGTTTATTTGTTTAGGGGTGGTTAACTGACCCAAACGGGACCAATCATAGTCCTTCCCCAGGAATTTGGAATTAGGGCTAAGAGATTGATACCCAGCCTTGCTGCTTTTTCAAGTGGAGAAAATGTGCATTAGTGGCCTATTGGCAGTTGCATTTCTGATATGAACTCATGAGCACCACAAGCAAGTTAGCAGTCAGAGAGAGGGAAGAATGAAGCCAACTGAAGGTAAAACATAGAGACAAAAGATAGAGAGCGCTCGTGGTATTTAAATGTGATTCCAGTTGTTTTTAAGACCCGTCTACATCATTTGCGGTCTGGGAAACACATGAATTTTCTCATAATAAAGTCTTCTTGAGTTTATTCTGAGTCGGGCTTCTGTTAATTGCAGAGAAAAGATCTTAGACTTTCTTAAAATTTTAATTACAGCTATGGATTCTGAGCAAACTGCATCTTACTTCCTATAACTTATAAGCAGCCACAAAGAGTAAAAACTTTAAATGACACGGAGGGACAATTATAACCCGAAACATAACAGTTAAATCTTTGGAAACTTATACCAAGAACAAACTATATGAGCCAGTTGTCCCAAGTCTAAGTTTAATCCATCCTTCACAGCCCTCCCAATTCTCTCTTCCTTTGTCTGTACAAACGTGGTGACCAACCGAGGATTCCCTAAGGTTCACAAAGCTGAGGCTCTGCTGACATCCTTGGTTTTTCCATGTGGCACACTCAATATCTGAAACCCTCTCTATTCTAGCTGTTCAGGAGATGTCTAAAGTTCTCTCTTTTTCTGATTAGCTTTAAATGACTTCACAGTTTTGCTTTTATTCTTTTTGAGGCTTCAATGTACAATTCTAAGATTGCTGTCACTACCGACCTGAAACTCTTGGCTGTGTTCCATGTGGATAGTTTTTTAAGTAGACCATCTGGTCTAAGGCCATGACTCTGTTTGCCATTTGTACAGCTGCCTGCACATCTCTATATTTGGATGCAACCTTTTATTATTGTCTGCTTTCCATTGCATGATATCGAAGGCCGGGGCACTACATCTACTTGAATTTTGTTTATAGGACTCTGAGCACAGAGCAGTGTGTGGCTGGGAACACAGAAAACAGCAAACTGCATTCATAAAGAGTCATGCTGAAGGGAAATGATGAGAAAGATTTGGGAACTGGATTCCATATTCACCTCTAAGGTAAGAACAATTATTTAAAATGTTCCCACATTGCACTATCTTATCAATGCTTTGAGCTGAGACCTGCTCACGTGATGGTTATTTCCCTGTAGTACTGTACTTGTTATTTAGTTGAGTTAGCTGTTTAAATATTAATAGTTTTTATAGTCCCTTTTAAGAATTGTTCATTATACATTCCTACTCTTTAACATGTATTCACGTCTCCTCTCTCTCTCCTCCTCCCTCCCCCCAACAAACACATGCAGGCACACACACACACACACACACACACACACACACACACACACACACACACACACACAGGTGTTCATTTGAAAAATCAGGCCTTAAGGCTGGGTCTATGCTTGGCCAACATCTTCAGGGTCACGGATGGATGTTACTTCTTGCCTCTGCTGTGTGGGAGCCAAAGAGAGTGAGTCATCAGGGTGAATAATGCCTCTGTAATACTACCAGATTGTGTTTGTCTCCACTTCAAAGCTCTTGGTTTTAA
The DNA here is from genome assembly GCA_030035585.1 of Dugong dugon. Lineage (NCBI taxonomy): Eukaryota > Metazoa > Chordata > Mammalia > Sirenia > Dugongidae > Dugong > Dugong dugon. Next base: position 118,772,419 of record CM057461.1, on the reverse strand, counting down.
CGGAATAGTATTCTCCATCCAGCCTACCCAAATAGCAGTCTGCATGGCTGAGTGGCAACAATTAGATGAACCGTAGCATCATTTTCGTAGGATGGACATCCCACCCCGCTCCACCCCCAAAGAAATTAACAGGACCCCTTGTGGAAGTTCTCAGACCAAGTTCTAGTCAGGTTTTGCTACCAAGATCACAGCTCATCACCTCTTTCTCTTTCTTCTCTTTCCTTCTTTCTTTCTTCCATTACTGTGTTCCTGCCGTCCTCCACTCCCTCCTTCTCTCTCTTTCTCTCTTCCTTCCTTTCTCTCTCTCTTACTTTCTTTCTGCTTCACCTAGGATTATAATTGTATTGTTCTTAGTCAGTCTTTTGTCACTGCTTCTCCCTTTAGCTTTCACTTTCTTTTCCACTCACAAAAGGATTTCTGACTTTGAGTTTGGCAAAGAAAAAAAGAGAGAGAGAGAAAAGAACGAATGAATGAAATCTTTAGACCCTAGAATCTATTCTCATTTCAATGTTCTATTGTTTTCCTTTATGCAGAACCCTCGTGGCTCTTCTCCACAAAGACTCTATTTTAATAGTCATGTGACTTTGGTGGCACTATAGTTATTGTTGGAGCCCTGGTGGCACAGTGGTTAACGAGCTTGGCTGCTAACCAAAAGGTTGGCAGTTCGAATCCACCAGCTGCTTCTTGGAAACCCTAAGGTGCAGTTCTACTCTGTCCTATAGGGTTGCTATGAGTCAGAATTGACTGAACGGCAATGGGTTTTGGGTTTTTTTTTTATAGCCATTGTTTGGTTTTAAGAAGACTTCAGGGGATATTTTTGGTTTAAGGTTTAAAGATTATCTAAGCGCAGTAGTTTCAGGGATTCATTCAGCCTCCATAGCTCCAGAAATTCTAGAGTCCGTGAGAATTTGAAATTCTGTCCTATATTTTCCCACTTTTGATCAGAAATGTTCTTCTATAGGATCTTCGATCAAAATGTTCAGTAACGGTAGCTAGTCACCATCTATCTCTTTGTGTCTCATGGAAAAGGAGGTAGTTGTTCATCGAGGCAGTTAGCCACACATTCCGTTTCCTCCTCATATTTCTGACTCTTTCTTCCTCTTTTGCTCCAGGTGAATAGAGAACAACTATTGTGCCTTGGATGGGTGCTTGCAGGCATTTAAGACCCCAGGCACTACATGGCAAACTAGGAGGTAGAACAGAGGCACTGAACACCATATTAGGCCAATCAACTGGGATATCCCATGAAATCATGACTCTAAGCCCCCAAACCAAGGAACGAAATCCCATGAGGTGTTTGGTTGTACATAAGCAGCCTCCGCAGCTACTCCTTTTTTTTTGGTCGTTGTCGTAAATATGTCTATCACACAACTTTTGCCAATTCAGCTGAAAAAGGATGCCCTTAATATCTACTCTGGGCAATCCAGTGCTGTCCTAGGCAAACTGGGACATGTGGCCTCCCTCTTAAGGTAAACTATAGTCCAGGCTTAACTAGCCACTATGCAAAAGGAGAGAATACAGATTGTGGAAAAGAGGAGGTAGAACTACCAGACTCACATTTCTTTGTCTTGTTAGCTATCGCTGCATTTCTGGGCCTGATTTGTGTTGTGTGTGGTGGGGAAAAAAGGCAGCTGGAAATCACTCAAAATTAGAATTATCATTGTCCCCATTTCTTAAGGAAGTGGTTCTCAAACTTCAGTGTGCTTAAGAATTACCCATTATCTTTATTTAAAATGTGATCTCTGAATTCCATACCTTCTTGTTTTCAGCTGTCATGGATTCAGCCCTGACTAATGGCAACCCCATTGTCTTAGTCATGAGTGCTACTGTAACAGAAATACCACAAGTGGATGGCTTTAACAAAAAGAAATTTATTTCTTCACAGTAAAGTAGACTAGAAGTCCAAATTCAGGGCGTCAGCTCCAGGGGAAGCTTTCTCTCTCAGTCGGCCTTCTTCTCTTCAGTGTTCCCTCGGACTAGAAGCTTTTGCCTGCAGGGACTCCGGGTCCAAAGGACGCGGTCTGCTCCCAGCACTGCTTTCTTGGTGGTATGAGGTCCCCCTGTCTCTCTGCTCACTTCTCTCTTTTATGTCTCAAGAGATTGCCTCAAGACACAACCCAATCTTGTAGACTGCCTCCTGCCTCACTAACACAACTGCTGCCCATCCTCCCTCATTAACATCATAGAGGCAGGATTTACAACACACAGGAAAATCACACAGTACCGGGAATCATGGCCCAGCCAAACTGATAACACACATTTTTGGGGAGACATAATTCAATCCATGACACCCATGTACAATGGAACTAAACGCTGCCAGGTCCTGCCTCATTCCCATGATCTGTTGCAGATCAGACCATTGTGCTCCATAAGGCTTTCGTTGGCTGATTTTGGGGAGTAGATCACCAGGCCTTTCTTCCTAGTCTGTCTTAGTGTGGCTGCTCTGCTGAAACCGCTTCAGCATCATAGTAACATGCAAGCCTCCACTGACATATGGGTGGGGCCTGCACATGGTGCACCTTGGCTGGAATCAAACTCTGGTCTCCTGCATGGCAAGAATTCTACCACTGTACCACCACGGTCCCCCCACCCCCCACAACTCCACATCTTAGAGATGCTGAAAATATATTCTGAGGTTGCCCAGGAAACTGCATTTTAACATGCTCGTGAAGGGATTTTGATTTAGATGATTTATGAACCACCCTGGGGGGTGGGGGAGAAGAGCGTTTTATGGTATAAAGCCTTTGCATACTCTATCTAGAAAAACAGGCACGATTTCAGAGGAAGTCCCTGCATGAGTCAATAACACAACTCTTTACAACACTAAGATTTGTTCGCAGATAGTGTCTGTGTTGCCTGAATCACCATTTGAATCAAACAACTTAAGCCATTCTAACCATATAATTACTTTCAAAATAGATTCTCAGGGATTCATAGCCAAATATATATGTATTCTCAACATTTTTATATTGAAATTAAAGAAGAGAGAGACCATTTTATATGCTTTCTATAACCACAGTAATAATAATAGCTGTCACATATTGAGAAATGATTGTGTGCCAGGCATTTTATGTATACTAACTGGAAACCCTGGTGGCATAGTGGTTAAGAGCTAAGGCTGCTAATCAAAAGGTTGCCACCAGGCTCTCCTTGCGAACCGTACGGAGCAGTTCTACTCTGTCCTGTAGGGTCGCTATGAGTCAGAATCAACTCGAAGGCAACGGATTTTTTACCTCAAAGGTAAGTCATGTTAACCCTGTTTTACAGATGATGAACCCCAGACTCAGAGAAGTTAGGTAACTTGCCCGAGGTCTAACAGCTAGTAACCAGCCAAGCTGCAATTTGAAATCAGGTCAGCTGCCTCATACTTGAAATATTTAGTGAACTCATAAGCACCCTGTGATACTGAAAAATACTTGCTGGAAGGCCACACCGTGCATGTAAGCTAGTATGGCCTTTCTAGGTAAAATCCCTAGACAGAGAGAAGAACTGGATGGTGGGTTTGAGAAATGCTGAGGCATTTCTTCCATAAAAAAACAAAACAAACTAAAAGCAAACCCATTGCCACCGAGTCAATTCCGACTCAGTGACCCTACAGGACAGAGTAGAACTGCCCCATAGGATTTCCAAGGCTGTAAATCTTTATGGAAGCAGACTGTCACATCTTTCTCCCACAGAGCGGCTGGTGGGTGAACTGCCATCCTTTTGGTAAGCAGCCGAGCGCTTAACCACTGTGCCACCAGGGCTCCTTTAATATAAAAAAGGCAGGATAAAACCGATTATTGGTTAACATTTGGGAATTTTCAAGGGAAAGCTAACTATTTTCCAGGCTAGCTTTTGGATTTCTTTCTCTTTTGTTGGCTGTACTGCTGGTATGCTCTTTATTCATATTTTCAAGGAAACACAGGCAAAGTGAATGTTCTCTAATTGCACTCCCTTCCTGCAGTCTGCCTGCTCCTTCTGAGCACCATGGGCTGGTTCCATACGCAGAGCGTCGTGTGGAAGGGCTGGTGGCAGCTGCAAGTTGGTGTGTGACACATTGAGTAGTCATATTTCTCTTCTCTGTGGCCCTCCAAAGCCCTTTCCAACATAACTTTTCCCCATCTGTTCTCGTTTGCACTGCATAATAGAGGACAGGTTTTGGAACTTGGGATTCAAAAAACATTAAGAGAAAATAAAAATGAGATGGAATTTGAGTAGAAAAGAACTCCCTGGTTTTTTGTTTTTTTCTTTCCTTTCTCTGTTGCTGGGATCATTACTAGAGTATTAAATCGATCAGTTTTTTACTCTAGTCTACTAGATTCTCTTTATGAGGTAGTGAGGAAAGGTGACAGGATATAAAAATCTCTTTAAACTGTCTGCATAGCAATGAGATAGGTAACATGGCCGAGTCATTAGCAGATACAGTGTTGCCCAGTACCTTACTTAAGTTTTTCCACCTTTGCTTAGAATCTCTAATAAGTTACATTAATTGTCATGCCTCAGGTTCCTTCTCCATAAAATGGAATGCCTGATGTGAATTTTAGAATATCTGGACACAGTATTTTCCAAAGTGCCGTAAGTCCACCTCTCTGGGTGCACAGAATAATTTTGGAAATGATACAAACATCTTTAAATTTTACTAGTAACATATTTCTTATAAGATATATTAGAAAAAATGTAAATAGCACAACATACGCATGATTTCATAGATATTTTTGCTCACGTTGAAGCTAAACTAGGCATTTCAGTTTAAAAAGTAAACACACTTAAAGAAAAATATTCTGTAAATAATAATAAAGGTGAATATGGCAAAGCAAAGACAGGAGTACAAGAATGATTGCTTAGAAAGCAAAGATAGTAGAGCAGTGGTTCTTTTATTTTTTCTATATGTTTTTAAAAATAATGTATTAAATAGGCTTCATGTGGATTAATCATAATCCTTGGATCATTGATCTAGCAGGGATTTATAATCCTTTTTGGATCACAGCACCCTTTGTGAGTTTGATGAAAGTTATGGAGGTGCTCGGAGCAGTGTATATGCCCATATACAAACAAATGTTTGCATATATTTTCTGGGTTTTCAGGACCACCTGGCATTCAAGGCTGTGTCCATTTCCTTGGCAGCTTGTTTCTCAGCTTTCTTACGTTCATAGATTAGCAGTTAAATCTTAAAAACACACCTTCTATATTTCTGCAGAGAACACCATCCTCCCTCACTGCCCTGGGCAAAACCTCCCAGTCCATTGCCTGCTATCATTTAGATGGGAGTCACTGGTGGTGGTTGGGTGCAAACCAAAACATTGGAAATTGGAGTCCATCCAGAGGTGCCGCAGATGAAAGACCTGGTGATCTACCTCTGAAAAATCTGCCATTGAAATCCCTATAGAGTACAGTTCTACTCTGACACATATGGGGTTGCCATGAGTTAGAATCAACTGAAGGGCAACTGGTTTGGCTATCATTTAGATAGTACAGAAAATATCAACTCCCTCTTCTGCCCCCATCCCCCTTTTTTCAGAAATGCTACAAAATTGTCTGTTAGGGGCCCTGTTGTTTTTGTCAACTCACATCTGCTTCTGCTTCTTTCCACTCTGAAGGGATTAGTTCCTCCCCGTGCCACCAATGTAGTACCTGTGACAGCTGACATTTCTCATGTGACCATAGTTGACTGGTCCAGAGAGAGGCACCTGCCCCAAGCCAGACCAGTCAGAATCTTTCTTTTTTCCAAATTAGAATTTGGAACAAGAGGTGCAAGATATGAAACTCAAGAAAGGGTCCTTATATGTTAATTCTGCCCAGAAGGGAGAGAAGAGTGTCATGTGTAGACAGGTGTTCTATAAATGTTTTTGGTGACATCGATTCCTTCAGTAGACCCCTTTGGAGCTGAAAATGCTCTGTCTTAGTAATCATTTCCATAACTCCCACCATCATTTTATGCTCCCTTCCCCAAATATTCATGAGAAGGGTGATGATAATGTTAATAAGTAGAGTAATGGTAACCACTAGTATTTACTGAATATATCCCAGGCACTGTACCAACTCCTCTACATTTTATATATATATATATATATATATATATACGCCTCCATTTAATATCCTCATTTTCTCACATAAAAAAAAAACAAAAAAAAACCAAACCTGTTACCATCGAGTTGATTCCAATTCATAATGACCCTATAGGACAGAGTAGAAGTGCCCCATGGGGTTTCCAAGGAGCTGCTGATGGATTTGAACTGCCAACCTTTGGTACTCTTTGAGGCTCTTAACCACTGCACCACCAGGGCTTCTGCACCACAAGTGCATTTTCTCATGAGGCAGGTAGTATTCTCCACTTTACAAATAAGGAAACCTAAGTTATAGAGTCAGAACCTGTTGGAGCCAGTTATCAGAACAAGGACTGCCTCACTCCAGGACCAGCACTTTTTCCTCTTTTAAATTTTTGGATAGGTAATTTATTCACAGTCTTTCTGCTCTGTTCAAAGCAGTGAAACATCTGTCCCTGCCTTTACGTTCTTTCTGTCCCTCCCCATCTGTTATTAGTTTTTTGTTTGTCCTTACCAATAATTTTTGTCCAATTGTACTCGCCAATATAGATATATATTCTTCCATCTTTTTTTTATATAAATGATAGCATATGATCTATTTTCCTGAAACTTGCTTTTTGTTCATTTACCACTATATTGAGGAACTCAGTCCCTATCAATACATAAAAAACTTCACTACTTTTTTAAAAACTTCATAGTATTCCATTGTAAGGATGTATCATAACTGATGGACTCAGTATTCTATTGGTGAACAATTAGGTTGTTTTCACATATTGTGCTGCAGTGAATAACCTTGTACATATGCCATTTTACAAATGGGTGGGGATATATGTAGGAAATATTCCTAGAATAGAATTGCATGGTCAAAGGATATGTGCATTTGTAATATTTTAAAATAATGTCAAATTGTCCTCCACAGACCTTATACCAACTTCCACTTTGACTATAATGTATGAGGGTGACTTGCAATATTATTGATGATTTTAAGTTCTTTTTCTACTCTCACACCTTAAAGTTTTATTTTCTTTAAAATGTCTCTTATTTAAAAAAAAAAAAAGATGCTTACATTCAGTTTCTGCCCTCGCTCACAGGCACACGCAAATCTAATTCTTCCTGTGGTGCATTTTCACCCACTTTGCTTAGCGCTCCCCCTAACTTCCAAATGAAGCTAAGAGAAGAAATGGTTTAAGGGTTGAGATCCTCTCGGAAACTCAGTACTGCTTACCATATTTTTTTCGCAAATAACATGCCCACGTAAATAACACACCCACACACGTATAACACTCAGAGATGATAAAATTAAGTAAAAACAGTTCTGGCATAGCATGTGTGTTATTTGTGAAAAAACATGGTAACCACTCAGTCAGCAGATGGTTGATCTCCAAGCCATTTACAATCAAGCCTTTCTCCAGGGTTTCCAGTAACATCTTCCTCCTCCTTATCCCCAACATCCAGAGCCTCCCCTCTCCAACCTGGCATCTCCACCGCAAAGCTCCCTGCCTCCAACCTTCCTAATAGTTTGCTCCAATTACATCTTTGCTGCCACATTCTTTGGGAGGTTAATGACTCGGTGGAAATAAAAAACAGCTCCTCCTCAGGAAGTGGTAAAAGTCTTTCAGAATAATAGAAACAAGTCTTGAAAGAGCCTTTGAATTCATCAGTATTTTCTATGAATTAAACACCCAAAAGAAGTAATGATTATGCATAAAAATTCAAGATGATAGAATGAGCAGTGACCAAAATCTGATAACTTAATGTGGATACTTTAAGTATGAATAATCAAGAAATTTCTAAGGGAAGAATAGAAACACCTTCCATCTTCTTCACAAATTCATGTCCCTTTTTAAGTCATTTGTAGATATCGATTATTTAGCAAAGGAGAAAAACCAGAAGGAGTATGCTCTTTGTGGTAATAGGCTTTGCCTTCACAGGAACTCAAGTTCAGTTCAGAAAACTTTCAAACATGGTTTAAAGGCTTTTGTGAGTCAACTGTTAGTGAATCACACAAAAGGGGCCTTTATTAATAAGCATATTCTGTTCATTATAGAGAAATGAAAGCCTCAGAATAATTCACCAAATGTTTAAAGAGAAAACAAAAAACAATGTGGTAAACACATCAGGACTTGATGAGCTGTCTAGGTAATTGGTTGTTTCTGTGCACCTGGTTCCAAAGACAATATTTAACGTGTAATCTGTTTCACTTGCTTGGGGAAGTAAGTGTAACTCTACCCCCGGATCACATCTGCATTAAAATTAGGGGAGGCAGAGTCTCGTTTCAGTGAGTGGAAATTTATGCACATGAGTTGTCTTTTACATGGAGACAGCAATTATACCCCTAGAAATGCAGTCTGTGGGAGAAAATGACATATTCAAGGCTGGGGAACAAAAGCCTAATGCCAAGGGGACATTAACAAGGTTGGGAACCCCCTCCCAACAATTAACATGATCATTTACAAAATCTGCAATCTATAAAATTATTTTAAAAACATGTTTTTCAAAACAATGTTTTTTTCTACTTCTTTCTAAAAAAAAAAAAAAAAAAAAAGATTCAGCATCAACCATGCAGAATCTATTAGCTACTCTACCGTAACAAAAAATGTTTTGAAATCTCTTAGGTGTATCTAAGAACTGCAGTTAACAAACACCAGGGATTCCTGGTTTAACAGCCTTAGAAGGACTAGGGGGAAAATGTGGCCAAGAATTTTTCATTTTTATGTGAGGAAGTTGTGATGTTTGAAAGCCAGAATTCTTAATCAGAATTCTAGAACACAGGAACGCTTTTTTTTTTTAAATAGAGCATATGCAAATAAAAGTCTCTACTAGCTAACGCTGGTTTTTTAAAAATTATTTGTTGGTTGACCTTACTAAAGTCTAAGAGGACAAAGTTGGAGCCATTGAAACGGATTTACGTTTTGGCTTCTTTTCCCCACGTTCTTTGGAGACTCTAAGAACTGGATGATAAAGGATGTGTTTTACGTCCTCATTTCGCTGTGTGCTTCCAGGGAGCATAGAAAGTACTAGCGACCATGCGTATGTACTAATTGTTTCTCCAACAGAAAAACGTACCTTCCTTCCTGTTTAAGATACAGTACGCGTTGCGGTCGACTGGATAGAGAACTGTGCAATCGAGTTTCCAAGGAACGCCTGGTGAATTCTAACCTCCCAACCTTTTGGTTTCTAGCGGTAGCTTGTAACCATTACGCTACCAGGGTTTCGTTAAGCTAAGATAGAACCTAGGAAGTTAGTGAAACCTGTCATTTGTTTTTTAATTTTTCTAAATTTTTAGGGCTTGATCCTAATTTTTGGTATATGCGTATGTGTGTGATTTGTGTTTGGTTGGTTAGTTTTGCACTTCCAATTCTGAGTGAAAGCACTAGTACTTATTATTGATCTACGATGAGAATTTTTTTTATTTTATAAAACTTTAGTTTTTCAATTAATTTTGCTGAATTCTTAGAAAGTGACATTTATAGAATAACTTCAATGAGCCAAGCACTGGGGCAAAGCAGGCTGCAAATTCTGAACCCTGACTAAGTTTTGGAAAATACTAGGGATTTTAAATGTAAATCAATATGGAAGTAGTAGAGTTTAAAATGTTTCCAATATTTTCTGAACAACTAGAACGCTAAAATCATAGAGATTGTAAACTTAGAGCATGGCAACATGATGTATGGGAAAAGACGTTGTAAAATGGAGGTGGAGCCCACTGACCTGGTTTCATCAACTCAGTGTCTCATTATCATCAACAACAACAAAAAAAAAAATGGGTGTGGTGGGGGGGATCAGGGGAAGACTAACTGATCTTAGAAATGAAAAGAGACATAAAGAGCCTAGCAAACAAATGCAATATATGGCCATTGTCTGGATTCTAATTTAACAAAAGACCTTTCTGAGAAAGTCCAGGCAATTAGAATCTGAATTGGGATTAGATGATACCAAGGAATTGTTACTTTTGTTAGATGTGATAATGGCTTTATGGTTATGCAAGAAAATGTCCATATGCTTTAGAGATGCTTACTGAAGTACCCTAGAGATGAAATAATGGAATGACATACTGGCTGGGGTTTACTTTAAAATATTTTCCAGAAAAAGGAGATGGGGTGGAGAGGTTAGATGAACCAAGTCTGGCCAAATCTTGATCATTGTTCAACCTGGTGATAGATATATGAGGTTCATTATGTTGTTTTCTCTTTTTATTTATGTTTGACATTTTTCATTGAAAAGAAATCTCAACATCATAAAATCCTAAAAATAAATAAATAAATAAAAGGAAAAAGAAAAGTGGAGGCTGGATTAAATTATTTCTAAACCAAACCATAACAAAACAAAAAACCTGTTGTCATAGAATCGATTCTGACTTATGGCAACACCATGTATTACAGAGCAGAACTGCTTCATAGGGTTATCTTGGCTGTAATCTTTTATGAAAATAGATTACTATGCCTTTCCTCCCAGATACCGGTGGGTGGGTTCCAACCACCAACTTTTAGGTTAGTAGCTGAGAGCAAACATAGGGACCTTAATTATCTCTAAAGTCTCTTCAAAATAAAAAATCCTATCATTCTATGTTAAAGACTGAATAGTGGTGACTAGTTTTAAAGCAATTGGTGTTTTGTTTTACAAAATCTAAAAATATGTAATTAAGACTGTGTCCTGATTATTAAATTTCACTGGTGCCTCTTGTAGGGTAAAAACATCACAAAGTTGAGAAAAGCAAAAAGAAAGTTTTATTTGGCATATATTCAAAAAAGCAAAAGTGGACAACGGACAACCATGCTGCCAGAGCCATGTCTGCCTGAGTCCAAGGAAATATCACAGAACAGACAAATGTGGGAAAATGGACAAGCATGCTGCTGGAGCCACGTCTGCCCAAATCCAAAGAATATTACAGAACGGGCAAGAATGGGAAAACGGACAAGCATGCTGCCGCCACAGCCATGTCTGCCCGAGTCCAAAGACCATGACAGAATCTTCAGTATATAGTAATATTACAAATAGGCAAAACCATTAAAAGCTTAGCCTTTTCACATTGGCTAGAAACTGTGATCTTACATTTTGAATTGTCTTTCTCAACAATCATTGGTACAGGTTACATTGGCTAGAAACTGTGATCTTACATTTTGAACTGTCTTTCGTACCAATCATTGGTACAGGTTTCAGTAACGACAGTCAGTAGTGTCTTCATTGGTCCAACAAATTTCTATTCACTAAATGCTAACAGAAAAAGAGTTGAAAGTCTTTTGTGTTCCGTTTGATTGCCTTTATGTGTAAAGTTTCCCTGGAAGATATTTTCCAAGATTATCTTAGCTATTGTCTTTATACCTCAGGGCCCAGTTGATGTGTCCTTGTGAGCCCTTGTGAGCCCAGCTCCAGCTGGGTCACATTCTCTATGCTCAAGGAGAGGGAATAAATGATTCCAATATTATTTCCTAAATCATGCCTAACATGTTGTTGTTGTTAGATGCCTCAAGTAGATTTTGACTCATAGTGACCCCACGTAACTAACTGCAGATCAAATGGAAGCAGACAATTCACTATGGAAAAACTTCAGATGAACAAAAAAATATATACTTGATTTGTCACCAAAGAACCTCTGACCTTTAGCAGCAATAGAGAAGGCTTTTTCAAATCAAAAGTTTGTCTCAGTCCTATGAGATGGTGTGTGGAACCGCCTTTGCTGTGTATGCACTCAGATCGATAAATTGCCTTTTTTGCCTGTTTTCACCAAATAAGTTATACTGCCATTTCCTAACCGGAAATAACTTTTTCCTTACTGCATGCATATTTCTTTTACATTTCAAGGTCTCTTCCGTTATGAAGAGATTACAATGTTTTCACATTTCACATTTTGAAACTCCAGTTTCTTAGATACAATCAGTAGCATCTTCAATTGTGAAACAGTGGGATGTTTATTTCCTTTATTCCGAATTGGATCTCCATGTTAGAAACTGCAGGATTTGCTAACCTTTTGTACTCTGTGGTGGAGCACGTGGAGGGAGTGAGTCCTAGTTAAACTTCAGACTGTTCGTAGGTTTAAAAACTCAAGTTTATCAAAGAAAAAAGTGAAGTAAGATTTAGGTGCAACTATACTCTAGTACTATTTGGCTCAGAGTTGATGTTAATTTTGATAAGGATGGATAAATTTGGTTGAACATGATTTATCTGGCTACTTAGGAAAATCAAAGCTTATTTAATGTACTTTTTATATTAATGGGAGTATACCAGTTGCTGTCAGTTGATGCCGACTCATGGTGACCCCACGTGTGTCAGAGTAGAACTGTGCTCCACAGGATTTCAATGGCTGATTTTTCAGAAGTAGATCACTAGGCCTTTCTTTCGAGTAATCTTTGGGTGTACTGGAACCTCCAGTCTTTGGGTTAGCTGCTGAGCGTATTAACCATCTGCACTACCCAAGCACTCCATAAGGAGGGACAGCCTGTGAAGTTCCTTATGTTTTAATAAAATGGTTGTTTGCCAGTTTTATTCTGAAGCTCAGGAAATAATATTGTATATATTTCCAATATTGTATATACTCCCAGTATACAATATTGAACATGTTATCAGGAGAGACCAGTCCCTGGAGAAGGACATCATGCTTGGTAAAGTAGAGGGTCAGTGAAAAAGAGGAAGACCCTCAATGAGATGGATTGACACAGTGGCTGCAAAAATGGGTGCAAGCATAACAATGAATGTGGGGATGGTGCAGGACCAGGCAGTGTTTTGTTCTGTCATACCTAGGATCACTACAAGTCGAAACCGACCCGACAGCAGCTAACAACAACAACGTGCAATATTATTTTGTGAATTTTAGAGTAAAATTGGCAAACAACCATTTTATTAAAACATAAGGAACTTCACAGGCTTCCCCTCCCTCATCCCTAGTGATTTCTTCAGTACTATAGAAATGAAAAGAGTTCCCTAAAAAAGGCAGCCAGTCCCACTGCAAACATGTGGAAAATAGTAAGTGGAAACTAAGTTCATCATTAAAAGTTGTTTACAGATTGGAATTTCTAGCTGGTTAGCAATGGTGTCACTAGAGTTAGTGTTACCCAGTGTGGAAACTCACAGTGTCACCCCCCTCCCTGGTGGACTTGCTCCTGTACCTGACCATGCAGAATCCTTAGTAATATTTTTTGTACTAATGTTACTCGTAAATTGTAATTCCCATGTATCATTCAATGTAATGCCAATAGCAGTGACATAAACAACAAGTAAAATTAAAATTACACCTTTAAATTACAATATCATACTCACAGTCTAAATGTATTTACATTTACATAGTTTCACGTGGTTAAAGTAAAAATTTGGTAAGAAAACAACAGAACTCAGAGTAAAAATGTTTAAGAACTACATCAAAATTATGTTCATTTTAATGTTAAAGTTTACTGTTATCCTAGATACATTAATGGATTAGGTTTGCATAATCAATAACGGCCCCAATAATGTAGAAGTTGTAGACCAATGCATGTAGAAATGTATTCGTAAATGAAATAATACCATAAAAATAAACAAGAACAAATGCACAAGCATTTCAACACTTAGTGAACATCTTGACTAAATCAGAACTTTCCTTTCCTGGCCTTCAAATCTGTGAACTTGTGAATGACTTCATCAAAATTAATGCTTTTCACCAATTCACTTTTTAATGCATCACTATTTTTTAAAACCATAATTTAAACTTAAACCTTGAAAATTTCATTAAAGTCAGATATATATTTGCAAGACAGTGATTTTTTAGAGAAAATTTCTAAAAGACTGAACTTTAAAAAACAAAAACAGAATTAAAGATTTAAGTTATGTTTCTAGACATGTATCAAGAAACATAGCATTTCCCCCACTTCATGTTTTAAACTGTCAAGTTCTCTAATTATCAGAGTTACATAATCAATAATTGTTATACATGTAAGTTTATTATTAACTTTAATTATAGAGTAATATGTGATACATATGGTTGTAAATTGCTTAAATGCAATATTTCGTAGATTATATGAATACTAACAACAGAATTATTTTGTAAAATCTTTCTGCATCAAACTACAACATTATTAATTACAACATTATTAGTAACTGAGTGGAAGGCTTTTCTGGTTTTTCTCCTTCTTTTCCTTTAATTACTATTTCATTCTTAAAAAAGTTATCGATACAGGGTCACAAATAGTAATTACCACACTATTGTAGCTAAAACACCAGAAGATTTGACAAAATCAGCAACTATAAAAACAGCGTCATCCAACAGACTGTGCGGACGAAACTACATAATTTGAAGCATCATTATAACTGTGTAATAATGACAGCTCTGATTGGAGTGCTTTAGGAGGTTCACAGAGTAAATTAGCATAAAGTTTAGGCCCTGTAGGTATATTGATACATGTAAGCTGGGCTTACGAAAAGATTTTTTGTTGTTATAACTAACTACAGAGACATTTTTATAAAAAAAATAATAGGTTTCTGCTGCAACAGTGCACAAAAATTTTATAGACAGTCATTTTGGTGTCACCCCCTCTGACAGCATCTCCCAGTCCAGGCCGCATCCCCCACACTCCCCTAATGACGCCACTGCTGGTTAGTGCTCAGCAGGCAAGGAAAAAAAAAAAACCTCTTTACATCAATAGCACTAATATTCCAATGGAACAATAGAAAAAGGGAATTAACTTTAAAAAAAGTAAAAACTATAAACAGCTAATATATTTATGAACAAGGTGCAACTTCATTAGCAATCAAATAAACACAAATGAAAGCAGGTAATTTTTTTAACTTCCAAATTGGCAAAGATAGTAGAGGGCAAGGGGACAAAGATAACAGGGTATAGAGAGATGGACACTGGAAAGAGTTCAGATTACTTCACAATTGGAAATATGATCCAGATTCCTACTTTTAGAAATGTATCCTGAGGGAATAATGAGAGATGCAGTGTAAGTTATAGTACGGCCACAGGTATTAATCGGCCAAAAAATCATACTCCAGTCTCAGAGAATATCTAATGACCTGAAAAAATGTTCCTAACTAAGAAGAGTAAGAGAAAATTATGTGTATTTATATATAATACATAATATGCATAGGAGAAAATTATCCAAAATATTGAATCTATGTACATTTGCAGTAAAATTAAGTGAGTCCATCTTCTTTTAAATACTTTTCTCTGTGTATTTATCTTTCTATAGTGAATATACACCATCATCTGTCAGTTTGTGGTGCTTCGATGGCATGCATGCACCTGTGATAACTGAAGCTATGCCACTGGTATTTCAAATACCGGCAGAGTCACCCATGGTGGAGCAATTTCAGCGGAGCATCCAGACTAAGACACATTAGGAAGAATGACCTGACATTCTACTTCTGAAAAAAATTGGCCAGTAAAAACCTTATGAATAGCAGCAGAACATTGTCTGATGTAGTGCCGTAAGATGAGCCCCTCTGGTTGGAAGGCACTAAAAGATGACCGGGGAAGAGCTGCCTCCTAAAGTAGAGCTGACCTTAATGACATGGATGGAGTCAAGCTTTTGGGACCTTCATCTGCTGATGTGGCACGACTCAAAATGAGAAGATACAGCTGCAAATATCCATTAATAATCAGAAGGTGGAATGTATGAAGTATGAATCTTGGAAAATTGGAAGTCATCACAAATGAAATGGAACACATGAAGATCAATATCCTAGGCATTAGTGAGCTGAGATGGGCTGGTACTGGCCATTTTGAATAGTACAATCATATCGTCTACTATGCCGGGAATGACAAATTGAAGAGGATGGCATCCCATTCATAGTCAAAAAGAACATGTCAAGATTTATCCTGAAGTACAATACTGTCAGTGATAGGATAATATCCATACACGTATAAGGAAGACCAGTTAACACGACTATTATTCATATTTAAGCACCAATCACTAATGCCAAGATGAAGAAACTGAGGATTTTTACCAACTTCTGCAATCTGAAATTGATCAAACATGCAATCAAGATGCATTAATAATTACCGGTGATTGGAATGCAAAAGAAGAAGGATCAGCAGTTAGAAACTACGGTCTTGGTGATAGAAACAGGCCATAGATTGCATAATAGAATTTTGCAAGACCAATGACCTATTCACTGGAAATACCATTTTTCAACAACATATATGGCAACCATATGGACCTTGCCAGATGGAATACACAGGAGTCAAATCGACTGTATCTGTGGAAAGAGAAGATGGAGAAGCTCAATATCATCAGTCAGAACAAGGCCAGAAGCTAACTGGGAACAGGATTGCTCACATGCAAGTTCAAGACGAAGCTGAAGAAAATTAAAACAAATCCATAAGAGTACGACCTTGAGTATATCCCCCCTGAATTTAGAGCCCATCTCAAGAATAGAATTGACCTGTGGAATACTAATGACAAAAGATCAGACAAGTTGTGGGATGACATCAAGGGTATTATACATGAAGAAAGCAAAAGTTCATTTAAGAAGACAGGAAAGAAAGAAAAGACTAAAATGGATGTCAGAAGAAACTCTCAACATACTCTTGAATGTACATAGCTAAAGCAAATGGAAGAAATGATGAAGTAAAAGAGGTGAACAGATTTCAAAGAGTGGCATGAGAAGACAAAGTAAAGTATTATAATGAAATGTGCAAAGGCATGGAGCTTGAAAACCAAAATGGAAGAACACACTCGGCATTTCTCAAGCTGAAAGAACTAAAGAAAACATTCAAGACTTGAGTTGCAATATTGAAGGGCTGTATGGGCAAAATATTGAACGACACAGGAAACATCAAAAGAAGATGGAAGGAGAACGTAGAGTCACTGTACCAAAAAGAATTGGTCGACTCTCAGCCTTTGCACCAGGTAGCATATAATCAAGAACCAATGGTATTGCAGGAAGAAGTCCAAGTTGCACTGAGGGCATTGGTGAAAAACAAGGCTCCAGGAATTGATGGAATACCAACTGAGATGGCTCAACAAACAGAAGCAATGCTAGAAGCGCTCACTCGTCAGTGCCAAGAAATTTGGAAGACAGTCAACCAACTAGAAGAGATCCATATCTGTGCCCGTTCCAAAGAAAGGTGATCCAACAGAATGCAGAAATTATCAAACAATATCATTAATATCACATATAAGTAAAATTTTGCTGAAGATAATTCAAAAACAGTTGCAGCAGTACATTGACAGAGGGACGCCAGAAATTCAAGCTGAATTCAGAAGAGGATGTGGGACAAGGACTATCATTGCTGATGTCAGATTGATCCTGGTTTAAAGCAGAGAACGCCAGAAAGATGTTTACCTGTGTTTTATTGAGTAAGCAAAGGCATTCAACTGTGTGGGTCATAACAAATTATGGATAATGTTGCAAAGAATGGAAATTCCAGAATGCTTGATTGTGCTCATGCAGAACCTGCATTGACCAAGAGGCAGTTGTTCCAACAGAACAAGGAGATACTGCATGGTTTAAAATCAAGAAAGGTGTGTGTTGGGGTTGTATCTTTTCACCATACTAATTAAATACGTATGCTGAGCAAATAATCCGAGAAGCTGGACTATATGAAGAACATGGCATCAGAATTGGAGGAAGACTCATTAACTACCTGCAGTATGCAGATGAGACAACCTTGCTTGCTGAAAGCAAAGAGTACCTGAAGCACTTATTGATGAAGATCAAAGACTATAGCCTGCAGTATGTATGACACCTCAACATAAGGAAAACAAAAATTCTTACAACTGGATCAATATACAACATCATGATAAATGGAGAAAATATTGAAGTTGTCAAGGATTTCATTTTACTTAGATCCTCAATCAATGCTCACGGAAGCAGCAGTCAAGAAATCAAAAGACACATTGCATTGGGCAAATCTGCTGCAAAAGACCTCTTTAAAGTGTTAAAAGAAGTCCCCTTTGAGAACTAAAGTGTGCCTGACCCAAGCCATGGTATTTTCAATTGCCTCATATGCATGCAAAAGCTGGACAATGGATAATGAAGACCAAAGAATTGATGCCTTTGAATTGTGTTGTTGGCAAAGAATATTGAATATACCGTGGAAAGCAAGAACAAACAAATGTGTCTTGTAAGAAGTACAGCCAAAACGCTCCTTAGAAGTGAGGGTGGTGAGACTTCTCTCACGTACTTTGGACATGTTATTAGGAGGGACCAGTCCCTGTAGAAGGACATCATGCTTGGTAAAGTAGAGGGTGAGGAAAAAAGAGGAAGACCCTCAATGAGATGGATTGACAGAGTGGCTCCAACAATGGATTCAAACAGCAATGATTGTGAGAATGGCGCAGGACCAGGCAATGTTTTGTTCTGTTGTACGCAGAATGGCTATGAGTCAGAGCTGCTTGGATGGCACCTAGCAGCAGCACAGTGAGTATAGGAGCCCTGGTGGAGCAATGGTTAAGCACTGGGCTGCTAACCGGAAGGTTGGCAGTTTAAACCCACCAGCTGCTCTGTGGGAGAAAGATGTGGCAGTCTGTTTCCAAAAAGATTACAGCTTTGGAAACCCTAAGGGGGAGTTCTACTCTGTCCTTATAGGGTTACTATGAGTTGGACTCCACTCAATGGAAATGGGTATACTGAATATTGCATTATTTTAATTTTATTTCTCATAGATTTATTTATATGTATTAAAAGTAATGCTTATTGCAACACAACATAAGAATAAAAAATATAAAGATCATGATGAGTGAATGCTAATGGGTATAGCGTTTCTCTTTGGGTAATGAAAATGTTCTCAAATTTATGTGGTGATGGATGCACGACTCTATGAATACACTAAAAGCACTGAATTGTTCACTTTAAATGGGTGAATGTATGGTATATGAATTATATGTCAATAAAATTGTTACAAAAAGTAAATAAATAAAAAAGATAACTTCCATTGCCACCATCCCAAGATTATACTGTGACATCATGATGTATAACCTTCCAAATTTGTTTCTTTGCACCATGCATACTTGTTGGAATAATAACAATCAGTCATATGATGCATGTTATTTAAAATTTATTTTTTAATTACTATGTGTAATTATAATTTTATAATCAGAAAGTAAAATCAGAGCAGAGGGTGGTTAGAACAAAATTCTAGTTCCAGCTTCACCTTAACTAGCTGTGAGGACTTGGGGAATGACATGATTTTTCAGGGACAATATTTTTCAATTATAAAAAGCAGGTTGGAAATAAATAAAATCTTTGGTCTTTTCCAAGTCTAGAGTTCTTTGAGTCTATGCTTCCCTGAGAGGGCGGCACAGGAACAATAATAAAAACTTCAGTGTAACCAGTTTGTTGTAATACCAAGACTGGGGACCAACATGTATATCAATTTGTTGTTATTTGCTGTAGTGGCAGTCCCCAATTCAGGGACCCCATGCACAACGGAATCAGACCATTGTGCTGATTTTGGAAGTAGATTGCCAGGTCTTTCTTGCTAATCTGTCGTAGTCTGGAAGTGCTGCTGAGAACTGTTTAGCATCCTAGCAACACTCAAGCCTCTACTGACGAACAGGTGGTGGCTGTGTGTGAGTTACACTGGCTGCAAATCGAACCTGGGTCTCCTCCGTGGAAGTGAGACTGCTACCACTGAACTCTCACCGCCCTCATACTTACCAATAGAGGACTGGTAATACATACTCATAATCTTCAAGATATACTGTTATGTTAACAAAAAAGAAAGCAAAGGATAAAAGTATGAACAGCACGCTACCATCTGTGTTAGAACAAAAAAGAATATGTGCGTACTTTCATATGCCTAGAACATTTCTGTAAGGATACACAAGAAGCTGGCACTGAGGACAGGTAACTGGGTGACTGGGAATCAGTGGCGGTTCTGGAGTTTACTTTTCACACTACAGTATATGTTTTTGTACCAGTATATTTTGTATTATTTTTTTAAACATTAAAATAATTAGGAAAAAAATCATTAACAAAGGAAAACAGATGTCCTGGGTGTACTAACAAGTGATGTAAAGCAAACATCACTCACTCTCTTAAACTTTTTCAATCGCTTCGCTTGTCCTATAAGATATGCATGATTCGGTCCTCCTGTATGGCCACTTCACCGTTCTCTTCCTTCACTCTAGCCACATTGGCCTTCTGTCAATTCCTAGAAATCTCATGCTGTTTGCCCTCAGAATTGTCAAACACAGCATCATCTCCTTCAGATAAGAAGCGTCTTAGGAATTTCAAAACTGAGGGATCTCGCGGATGCAGCCCGCCCTTCACTTTACACCTGAGGAGAAACTAGGCTCTGAAATCTGAAGTTACTTGTCTAAGGTCACACAGCTAGTTCTCCACTACATGTAATTAACCTCAGCAGCTGCTCTCTGGAGTTTCATTGCACAAAAGTAGGTTAAAAAAAAGAAAGCCTTTGTATTTTAGATATTGGTGGAATGGGGCTACGTCAGGACTTAGAAAATGAATTTGATTTTTTTAATCCATGAATATGTCTTCATGATGCCAGAGCTCAGAGGGACTAATCAGGAAAATGAAAATGAAAAGCCACCGTGACGCTGGACACTACCAAGAACACACAGTTACTGATATGTCAAAAGCATTTGTTTAACTTGAGGAAGGAAATTAATTTGATTGTCCTGGGGACATTCATCTATAGGACTTCCTTTTAAAATCCACATCTAGATAATGTAGCTAAATGAACCGTAGTTAAGTAAATTAGAGAGGGCAGTGGTGGTTCCATGGTAGAACTCCCGCCTTCCATGGGGGAAATCCAGATTTCATTCCAAGCCAATGTACCTCAAGCACAGCCACCGCGGGTCTGTCAGTGAAGATTTTCGTGTTGCTATGATGCTGGATAGGTTTCAGTGGAGCTTCCAGAATAAGACAGACTAGGAAGAACGGCCTGGTGATCTACTTCCAAAAATCAGCCTATGAAAACCCGGTGGATCACAATCGCATTGCATATGGGGGCTCCATGAGTTGGGCTAACTTGATGGCAGCTAACAACAACAAGTAAATCAGAAACTCAAGGACCTTTGGAATGTGAGCAAGACCATCGTAGGGCCTGATGGGCATCTAGCCCTGAAAGAGCCTGAGATACAGGCAAAAGATGCAGATCAAGTCTCAAAGTCTTCTGGGAAATTTTCTTCTGAAAGAAATGGACCTACTAAGAGAGCATAAAAATGCCAAATTTGAATTCCATTCTCAAATTTGCGTCCCACTTCACAAATATGAATCTAGAAGCAATCCTTGCCAGTTTTTGTTCCCTGTCAGGCCCTTGGAAAATGTGTGCATTTCTATTTTTATAATGTTTATTATTTCTGCTTATGAAAGAAATATGTTATAGAAAACTTGGAACACATAGCCATGTGTAAAGAAGAAAATAAAAGTCAACCATAATCCATGATCTGAAGATAGCTACTTAACATCCTAGAATATTTCCTTCTAGTCTTTCTTTTTTTTGTATATGTCAGTGTGATGAACACGTGTGTATAAGGTCTACCAAATTGTAGTATCTCCTTTGTATTCTATTTTTTTCTACTTATACTTTATTTTTTGCATTTCCTAAGTTTTAGATGATGATTATCCTTTTATACAAATCTTTGTGCAAATTGATGATTGTTTTCACACCATAAATTCCTGTAACGTGGTTAAGGTGTCAAAAGGTACAGATATTTTTAAGGTGTTTGATACATGTCAGTTAATTATCTCCCAGAAATTGTTTTCCAGTGTACTCTCCACAGCAACCGAGTGTCCCTTTTTAAAAGTCTATTTCACCAGGACACAGTATGTCTAATTAGCTGACAAAATTGTGTGAAATATTTTATCTCAGCTGTGTTTGCATTATCTTTTCTTCAATTTTTAGAGAGTGTAAACTTTCCTAATGTCCACATGCACAATTTTAATTTCCTTGTCTATTCAAGACATTTGCCAGCTTTCCATTAGACGGTCTACTTTGTTGATTTGTAGGAGTTTTTAAAAATATATTAAAGATATTAGTCCTTTAAGTATATGTTGCAAATATTTTCCTTACTTGTTTTTTGTTTTCTTTTGTTTGATATTTTCCCTAACAAATTTAGGATTTTTTTTTTTTTTTTTTTTTTTTTACATTGTCAAGCCAACCAATCTTTTTGTTCATTTCTTCTGTAACTTTTAGTTAGAAAGTCCGTTTCCTATCTTAAGATATTTACCTATATTTGCTTTTGGTTAATTTATGATTTTTTAAAAAATTTAACTCCTTATTCCTTCTGTCAAGCCAACCAGTCTTTTTATTTCCTCCGTAACTTTTACCTAGAAAGTCCTTTTCCTATTTTAAGATAAGTATTTACCAGCATCACAATAGAGGGTTCTGGACAGACCTGGAGAAAAATGTAGAACAAAATTCTAACTCACAAAAAAAGACCATACTTACTGGCCTGACAGAGACTGAAGAAACCCTGAGAGTATGGCCCCCAGACACCCTTTTAGCTCAGTAATGAAGTCACTCCTAAGGTTCACCCTTCAGCCAAAGATTACATAAGCCCATAAAACAAAAAGAGACTAAAAGGGCACAGCAGCCCAGGGGCAAGGACTAGAAGGCAGGAGGGGAGAGGAAAGCTGGTAAATGGGAACCCAAGGTCGAGAAAGGAGAGTGTTGATATGTCGTGGGGTTGGTAACCAATGTCACAAAACAGTATGTGTACTAATCGTTTAACGAGAAGCTAGTTTTTTCTATAAACCTTCATCTAAAGTACTATAATAAAATAAAAAATAAAAATGAGTATTACAGTATAAAAGGAAAAAAAGATATTTACCTATATTTGCTTTGAGTTAATTTATGACTTTTTTTTTTTTTTAAATTTAACTCCTATTCCTTCTGGAGGAGTCCTGGTGGTGCAGTGGTTAAGAGCTTGGCTGCTGATCAAAAGGTTCACAGTTCAAATCCATCAGCTGCTTCTTGGAAACCCTATGGGGCAGTTCTACTCTGTTCTATAGGGTTGTTATGAGTCAGAATTGGCTCGATGGCAATGGGATTGGCTTTTGGTTATCCCTTATGGAGATATTTTCTGGAATGGTGTGAGGGAAAGCCCTAACAGATTTTTTTCCCAAGTGCCACAATATCATTTAATGACGAATCTTTGCATTACAATTTTGTAATACCTTCTTTAACACATGCTTGGCCTAGTCACACACTGGTTTGCATTTAACCTGCTGTGCCAGGAGTGACTGGATTAATTTCCTATTAAAACAATAGGTAGTTTGAGGACTCCTCACGTAGCTCCCATAATTCCTTGAATATGGTAGATAGCCAATAAACTCTTGTATGAAATGCACAACTAATGAGTCATTGATACATTTGGGAAAGTGTAATGCAAATAAATACATGTCTGTCTTGACTGGTTTAAATGTTTACCTTTTGGGAGAAAAAGTGCCAGGCCTGACAGGTTTTTTAATGACCCTTTCAGTTTGTGATTTTCTCTTCTATCCCTCACTATTCTGATCCAGTTACTTCATTCTTTAGAACACAATATTGATTTATTATCGTTCTCAGGATTAGGACTAAATTTCAGATCTCAAAGTCTTTTTAATTTATTACTCTTCTGTAATAGTTACGATGCAGCTAGGCCAGTACTTCTCAAACCTCTGTAATGTATAAAACTGAAAACCAAACCAGTTCTTCTTGAGTCAACTCTGACTCATGGCAACCTTATGTGTGTCAGAGTAGAAATGCTCTCCATAGAGTTTTCAGAGGCTGATTTTTCAGAAGGAGACTTCCAGGCCTTTCTTGCAAGGTGGTTCTGGGTGAAATCAAACCACCAACCTTTTGGTTAGTAGCCAATCGCTTAACTGTTTGTACCGCCCAGGGACTCCTGAGTAGTGTATACCTGTTGCCGTTGAATCAATTCCAACTCATCGTGAACCTACAGGATAGAGTAGAACTGCCCCATAGGGTTATGAAGGCTGCAATCTTTACTGAAGCAGATTGCCACATCTTCCTCCCACGGCGTGGCTGGTGGGTTCAAACCGCCAACCCGTTGGTTAGCAGCCAAGTGCGTAACCACTGCGCCACCAGGTCTCCTATGAGTAATGTGTAGA
This sequence comes from Dugong dugon, assembly GCA_030035585.1. NCBI lineage: Eukaryota > Metazoa > Chordata > Mammalia > Sirenia > Dugongidae > Dugong > Dugong dugon. The sequence goes on along the minus strand of CM057461.1, from coordinate 118,748,396 downwards.
CACCTTTAATAGGAAAAAAAAATTCTCTTGGACTCCCAGTGATGCCTTAAATAATTTTTATTAAAATATCATTTAAATGAACTGTATTTACTTATAGTTACATAGCAAAAAAGGGCACTGGAATCATGGTTGCATGGTATACATGCACATGATCCAGAATATGCACATTAATAACTTTAATATATTAATTTCTTTTAAAACCATTGTACAGGAAGCAAAAGCACAAATTTCATGGATTTCACAGAGAATTTGGAGACCTCCAAGAGTATGTGTCATTCTTCCAGGCTAACACATAGAAACGGGAGAATCACAACCCTCAAACTTTGCCTTTCTTCTCAGCACTCTGGATTTCCACCCAGTCTTCAATGCTCAACTTAAAAGGAATAATCACTAAACTACCTTTAGTAGAATGGCCTCATCTGGTTTCCAAGGCTGTAATCTTCATGGATGCAGACTGTCACATCTTTCTCCTGTGGAGCAGCTGGTGGATTTGAACCACCGACCTTTCAGTTCACAGCTGAGTGCTTAACCACTGATCCACCAAGTCTCTTTATCACTAAACTAGATATAGACTAATCTCTGCATGCTTATAACCATTATACAACTATGAAACCCAAACTAAACATGAACAAAGCTATAAAAACAATGCTTCAAATAACTTTATTCATTTAATGAGACAGATGATATTGTTTTGCTGAACAAAAATGTCTGCATGTATCACAAACATGGTACTACTTCTGCTAAGACCAGGATATTTGGATTCTACATGTTCATTACTAAAGGAACAGTTAAAAGCTTATCAGAATTTGTTTGTTCATTTCTTTAATCACTCTTTTTATTTCCCTTCAAGAAACTTTTAGAAATTTAACTGCAGCATATCAATCCATCAGGATTTTCACCAACACCACCAGTTCTCAGACATTCACCAATACCGTTCTAAAGAATTTACTTCTGGAAGCTGAAATGTATAAATAAGTTGATTTTTGTTTTACAGGTTTTAATAGAACATGTTCTGTTATTGCATTATGGAATGAGAGCTCTCTCTGGAACAAAAGGAAATGACTTCAAGATGAAAGAAAATCACTCAGTGTAGTAATTTAAATATTTTAAGCGAAATAATTTTTTAAAGCTGCAATTTATATCCTGTATCACTTGCAATCTGAAGAGTATATGTGGTTATTGTTTGTACATCTAAAAGCTTAACTACAGAGAAGTTTTTTGAAAATTTTAAGGAATGAACTCCCCAAATTTTATAGGAAAATGTTGTATAGCACTCTTAGGCTGCTCAAGGCCTTGTTTCCTAATAGTTTTTGAAAGCTGTTGACTTTTAGAAATGAACATGTTGATCTGGGCGTACAGTAGGAGATGCAGAAAATAGAGGCGATGCCCGTTCACAATGCACCAGGCAATTAATTCACAAGAGTCATGCTCCTTGAAACATTAAGATTGAGGGGATCTGAGAATCTTAGACTAACAGAAGATGTATGTCTTCCAAGGTACTTTACTGGTGTGATTTTCCACCAGAGTTAAATCAGCGGATTAGATCTTGGGTTAAGGCAGTGGTTCTCAATAGGGGGTGATTTTGCCACCCCTCCCCCGGGAGATATTTGGCAATGTCTGTAGACATTTTTGGTTGTCACAACTAGGAAGGGAGGACATGCTACTGCCATTTAATGGATAGAGGCCAAAGATCCTGCTAAACGTCTTACAGTACACAACAGGTCAGTCCCCCACAACAAAAAATTATCCAGTCCAAAATCATCAGCTGAGGTTGAGAAACCTTTGGTTAATATGGCAAAACCTGAGGCTGTATCCCTTGGTGGACCTTCTTGCTTCACACACATACACACACAATCTATGTTACAAGGCCACAAACACTATCCAGAATCCTCCCAGTGTCCTTGAATACAAATTAGTCACAGGAGGGCTGGGTTAGAGGGTTTTCCATCCATCCAGCCTCACAGTAACACCATCACTGAAAGGAACAGTTAAAAACATACAGGATTCATTTGCTCATTTATTCACTTATTCAGCAAATCTTTATTGAGCACCCACATGTGCCAGACACTGCTAGACATGGTGGTACATGGTGAACACAACCAGACCTGGTCCCTGCCCTCATGGAGCTTACAGTCTACTGGGGATTATAACGAAGGTTAACATGAGGTCAGTTTGGAACATGAGGACTCCTTAGGCTAATATGATCCAGGAACACTTACCCAGCAGCTTGAAAAGCTTTACATGTGTTAATTGCACCACACAACAATCTCATGAGACAAGTTTTATTCCCTTCTCAGAGTGGCTAAAAACATGCCCAAGGTCCCACAGTTTGTAACTGGCAGAGCTGACACTGCAGCAAAGTGACACTCAGGTCCCTGTTGTTTCCTATTGTTCGGCAAACCAGGGATACATACAGGCTCTCGTGCATTGATTTGACCTGGAATTTCCTCTAGTGATCCTCACCAATGTTACAGGTACAAAGTCCTTCCCCCTTTGAAAAAATGTCCCAGCCTTTTCCATCTTCTTGCTTATGTAATACCTGGAGATTATCTTCTGGCTTTTCATGTATAGATATGCCTTGTGTTCCTAATTAGACTGTAAACTCCTGACCTGCAGGGACCAGATGTTCCATTTCCTTTGCAACCGTTTACAGAACTGCAGACAGTCACCCAATAAATGTCTGCTACATGAATGAACCTGTAGAGATAAAAATACTTTATGGTATTCCTGTTTATTGGTTTCATGCTTTTACTTTGCTTTGTGATAGGGCTCTGCATTATAAGCTTCTAGGAGGCAGAGTAAATGGCTCGGTGGTTTCCTCACACTCAGCAGGCACCATGCAAAATTTGATCCTTGCATGCCTTTTGGATGCTCTCGATAATATTAGCACACTGGGGTGTTTTTGTGTATCTAAGGACCGAGGCCGTCAGCTTCTCTGCGGCGGGGAATGTTCCTTTCCTTCCACTGTAAGCTCCCATGGCGCCTAGGACAGGGCTAGATTACTGCTGAAGCCCCCCACGTATTTTTTTATTACTAAGGAGGCCGACTGCGAAAATGGCAAGCTCTTCCATAACCCCAGACCTTGCGAAGAAATGAGCAAAGTGGAAAGGGATTTGAAGGCAATTCAGAAATGGCCTGGATGAGAATACTGAGGCTTCTGTCTGAAAATCCAGCCTAAGTCTGACAACCAGGACCTCAGCAGCGTGCTGGCCGTAGTCCCAGGAGGGAGCCCGCCCGCCAGCCCCGCGCGCCCCCGGGAGCTGTCCAGACAGCCCCGCCCGCGCCTACCTGGGCACTCACCCGCACTGCGCGGCCTCTCCTCTCCCCACCCCGGCCGCGGGAGCCCGGCTCGGGCCTGCCCTGCCGCCTCCCCTTCTCCGAGGAGCCCCGCGGGCAGGGCGCTCGCAGCCTCATCCCGGCCCGCCGGCCAGACAGCGCCAGGCGCGCCAAGGGTGGCGTGGACAAGCTCGGCGGGGCTCGCCGGGCTCGTCCCCGGCTGGGCGCCTGCAGGGGGCGCGGGGACTGCCCCGCCCCGCCGCCTTCCCTCTCCCTCCCGGCTCCCTGGATCCGTGCCGGGAGGAAATGATGTGTTGCTGCCTGGTTAATCACAGCTCCAGACACTCATTGGCCGAGCGCTTCGCAGCCACTTCCTCCTCCTCCTCCTCCCGCTTCGGCTCCTGCTCTTTGCAGCCGCCGCCGCGCCGCAGCCTCCCCCTCCGCGCTGGGGTAACTTTTCTACTCTCAGTGACCGTCTCCTCCGGCGTCCCCCCGGGGCAAGCCCCCAGCCGCCCGCCCGCCCCTCCCACGGCCGTCCTCCCCGCCTGTGCTTCTGCGCCTCGGGAAGTTTATTCCGCCCGTCCTCCGCCCCTTCCTCCTCCTCCTCCTCCTCCTCTTCTTCACCCCGCCTTCCCTCCCTCCCCCGTGTCTTTCCCCGGGGTGGCTGCCGCTGCTGCCGCTGCCAGCCTGCTCCTTGGCCAGCCGCTCCGCGCTGAGGGTTGGGAAGCCCCTGGCCCCACGCACTGCTCTGCTGCAGTCGCCGCTGCTGTTGCCGCTGCCGCCGCCGGCCCTTCGCCCCGCAGAGTTCCGGGCTCCCTCGCCGGCTGCACCGCCCCGCCCCGCGCCCGCCGGGCCGTCCGCCCCGCGCCGCGCCGACCTGCAGCGCCCGGCTGGCTCGCACTCCACCTCCCCCGGCTCAGCCTTCGGTCGCGGCGGGACCAGAGGTGAGGGGAGGTCGCGCACCGCGTCTGCCGGAGCTGAGAGGACCGCGGGGGAAGGGAGCCTAGTGGGAGAATGGCAGGGTTTCGGGGTGGGAGGGTGAGCGTCTGCGGTGCCTCCCCCTTGCTTTCATTTCTTTCTCCCCCAAGCTTGATCCACTCTCAGTGGGAGAAGCAGCGACGGAACAAAACTGTCTTGCTTTGAGCCTGAACTGCTGATGGGCTATGGGGGGAGGCAGAGACATGAAGTGAGGGGGTCTCTGGTTTGCATTGGAGGGTGTGTTTCTGTGTGTGTATGTGTGTGTGTGTGTGTGTGGTGAACTCCTTCAGGGTGTGCGCCTCTGACTTGTAAATCGATCTGGCTGCTTGGCCACGGGGCTCACCTTCCTAGCTGAGCTTGGTCGAGAGTGAAGAGATGGGTGAATCTCCCCCACCCTCAAAATATCCGTCTCTTCCAAGAGGAATTTTCTGCTGGAGAGACAGCCAATAAACTCTGCTTAACTCCCTCCCTTCGTTCTTCCTAGCTGCAGTTTCAAAAAGCTTCAAAGCCAGGAATGTGGGATTCATCTTCCGATCCCCAGAAGGCAAATGTGGTTACAGATGTTGCACATTACTTTGCCAAGTTTAAAACCCTTCCTTCAACACTCACCAAAACAGTGGAGCTAGAACCTTGGACGTGCTGGGGAGAGATGTGTAGCTCTGGAGCCGCTGGATTCAGTAACTTCCGTCGGCTTCTAGACTGGTTCAGCTCTGTCCAGTTTGTGCCAGACATGCCCTTCACCCCCTCTCCCCTTTTTCCCTGTGGTTTTGGACGCTCCATGGGAGAGAAGCTGTGGAGGAAGCTACTTGGGGGAAGAAAACAGTTTATTCCGTGGGAGAATAAAAGTCTTCGTTAAAAAGTTCTCATTCCTTTGACTTTTGGAAAGAAGTAACAAAGTAATATAATGAATTTGTTCATTTTATTGGGCTCTCTCTCTTTTTTTTTTTTTTAAGGTGTGTGTGATATCAGTTACTCATGTCTATACTGTTTTGCGTTTTTTGGAAGAGAAGCCTTTGAATTGAAACATAACCAAGTGGTTTTAAAGAATCCCATCCCAGAGATGCAGACTGCTCTGACAGCCCAAGGGAAGGCGGTGGCAAAAATAGACACCACCTCCCTTTTCCCCAAAAAAATTCTTCCTGGAAAGGTGGTGTTAAGAAATTTCAGAGATGGGCTGATCCAAATGGCGGGCTTTAAATGGAAACACTGTAGTATGTCCTGGCACTTGACTTTGGAGGTGGGTTGCTGGCCAGGGGCCCAGGCTTGGGCAGCCAGCAGACACTAGACTTGTGCTGACCTCAGACACCATCCTTGCCATCCAGCTCTACAGTGTGCAGACTGCTTGAGTATGAAACATGGGTCTCACCCATTTTACTGGGGGGACGCAGGGGTCAGGAGGTTATCTGAAGCCTGGAGAGAACCTAGATAGTCCATCTTCTAAGACCAAATCATACTCTGGCGATTCAGTTATTTTTGTTTTCTGGCCTGGAATGAAGTGGAAGTCTTTTGAAGCTGATATATAGGCCTTATGTTGAAGTAATTGTGTGTTGGATAATAGCGTTTTTACCACCACCCCTCATGCCACATGCTCGAAGGAGGTGAATTGATGTTGAGATAAATTCTGGATAGGTGAAAAAGATCAAGGGCTGTAGTGGGTATAGACTGGGTCATACTCTCCTTTTCCAGATGTATTGGCCAGCTTCACTTGGAATGGAGAGAGTGGTGTTAAATGAAACTTGATTTAGGTAGTAGTCTCACAACTCTTACACCTTGGAAGAGAGTGATCATTTGAGTCTGAATAAGTTCCTTGTTGCCCCTTAGTAATTTAAAAGAACATTAAGAATGTGGAATAAAGATTGGCTATGTATGCCATATTCAGCAATATAATTAATTAATTTCAGAAGTGAGGGACTTAATTCGATCAATAGCATTGTGATGAGTTTTTTTTCAAAGAAGTGATTTACCACAATGATTGAGCCAGTAAATAAAGGTTATGACTCTGTCCTACCCAGAATTGGACTGATCTAGTTCTGTGATGATCATGATAGGCTTCTAGGTAATTCTCAGGGTTGGACTGAGTAGTCCAGCCTTGGGAAGGGGGGTGGGGAGGGAGGGCAAAAATGGATCTGAAAAATGATCCTGCTCTTCAAGGTCATGGTGTGAAGATGGAATCAATGCTTCTACATGGTACTTCCGGCAACAAGGAGCTGGGACTGGGAGCTGTCGCCTGTGGCTTGTTTGCTGCTGGCTCCCTGCATCTTTGATTTATTTTTATGTGAAGAGGTCTAATGTGTTAGCTATTGTGAAGAAGTAAACTATTGATGGTGGCAAACCCTTTTGATATACTTTGCATGACTTTAATGATAGATATGATTTGGAGGTGCTGGATAGGTGCCAGGCACTGTGCTCAGCTCTTTAAATGCATTCTTCCTTTACATTCTCACCACAACCCTATGTTTTATTATTGTTTTACAATAAGAAATTGAAGCTTGACAATATTAAGTCGCCCAAAGTCATAGAGCCAGTCAGTGGTAGAGTGGGTATTTGAAGCCGGTGTCTGTGGGACCCCGCAGCCCATGTTCTCAGCCACTTTCACCAGGGTTTGCAAAACTTCATTCATTCATATACTGTCTTAATGAGTTTGCCGTAGTAAAATCTCATTTAGTCTGTTCATTACTTAATATTTTTCTTTAAAGTAGTGATTCACTTATAAAAACAACAAAACGTAAATCCATCATATTTTGAAAGGAAATGGTATATCTCTGCCATATTTGGAAAACGAACTCACTTGCTAAAAATAGGAGGTAATTACAAAAGTGCATTCATACTTGTACTGAAACCCGGAATTCAAGATAATGATGACTTGGTGTGTGTGTGTGTTGGGGTGAAGCAGGGACCTGGGATAAAGGTGGAGGAGGTAGGCTGATGATACTGTATTGGTGATGTTCTCATTTTTGGATTTGATGGTGGTTTCATGGGCGTTGATTTTATTTTTAGGCTTTATAACCTACATAAACGATGCATACATGATAGATTTTTTTTTTTTGCAAAAAAAGAAAGAAAACTCATAACCATAAACAGTAGTTAGTTGGGAGATACTGACTGTAGTCCCTGGGTGGTGCAAACAGTTAAAGCTCTCAACTGCTAGCTGAAAGATTGGTGGCTCAAACCCACCCAGAGTGCCTCCGAAGACAGGCCTGGTGATCTGCTTCCAAAAGGTCACAGCCTTGGAAACTCTAATCAGGCAGTTCTACTCTGTACAAATGGGGTTACCATGAGTTGTAATTGAAGACGACTAACAACAACAGCATACTGACTATAGCCTTAGCTTGGTGTCTTGTACAAAGTAGGCACCCAGTAACTGTTGGCTGATTGACCAGACTCCAGGTGATAATTTTAAAGCAAGCTGATTGTTGTCATACTTGAATAAAATTGAGATTTGCCCCCTCCTTTTTTTCTCCTGCTTCTGCTCTTACTTCCAGTATTGTGGCTAAAATAATAGCTTGGTTTCTCCTCCATGGGCTGGGCTCTGAAGCTGACCGATGCTTCACCACATCACCTTGTTTTACACGTCTAGTACTCAGGACAGGGCAAAGAATTTGGTCATAAAGTTTGTTTAAAAAAAAAAAAAAAGCTTTCATTTTTACCTAGTGGTAAACTGGCTTCTGAGCAGAAAGCCAGTATTTAAGTTAAAGCAGTGCCTGGTTAAAACATCCACAACATTAAACTGGTGAGGCTGGGAAATAAAGCCATCAGAGATTTTAATTGGAATCCACATAGTCTCCTGTTTTTTGTTTTCCCAAGAAAGTATTGGGCACTGTGGCTTTATTCCTGGAAATGAGGATTTGGAATTGAGTTTCCTGGTACAAAATACCTTCTTTGATCTCTTGAAGTGAAAACTTTGTGTTTCTTTCTGTGGCCAATTCCAACTCTCAGAAGAACCAAGCTGAGATTTACCTCTTCTTTTTTAGCAGTTGGCCATAAACTGCTCTTGTTTGCAATCCTAGTTTAAGAATCAGAATTTGTTGGAAGAGTGTTCAAATTAAAGACTCTTTTTGAAAGTGCTTCATCAAATTGGTGTGGTTGGCACATCTTTGGTTCAGATGGGAGGTAGTTTTGCTTGAACTTGAACTCTCAAAATGAGTTAATAAGAGATCCAGCAGTCTCCTTTTCCGAGTTAAAAAAAAATACTCTCCCTGCTCCCAAAATTCAAATCTACAGCACAGTCAAATAATATTCCTGTGCTCTTCTGGGCATTTCTGGAAATCTGAGCTTGTTTATAAGTCTGAGTTTGTTTGAAGACTCTTAAGTGATCCATGAGAGCTTTGTTTTCCGAAGCCACCAATGCTCAGTTGTTTAATTTTTGGGTTTCAGTCTCTGACCAACATTCCACTTTTCCCATTAGGGTTGCTTCATTGTTTACTCTGCGTAGGTGAAGGTTTTTTTTTTTTTTTTTTTTTTTTTTGTGGGCATAGGTGGGGCAAGGGGGCTACATTTAGCATAGGTGTCCTGCTGCTGTTTAGTGGGTGGATCTCCAAGAGTTCAGCTCTCGCTCATCTTAAGGCCTAGCCTTGTCTGTTCTTTTCCTCATCATTGCTCTTCCTCCTCTTTGGGAATTGCCAAATCCTTCAGGGTTCAGAGTAATCTCATTGCCAGCAAGAATGCTTCCCAGATTTTGCCTTGTGACATTCTCCTATTGTTTTATCATCCTCACTAACTCATTCTGGCTAGGCCTTGATTGATCTCTTTGAGGGCAAAGACTTTGCTGCATTTATTTGTTTGACATAATTCATTCTCCTTCACCAATTTAAAACCTGTCAAATTCTGTCACTGGGCCCCTTGAGGGCAGGGACTGTGTCTTATTCATCTTTTGTGTATCTTTGCACCTAACACAATGCCTGGCTCAGACCACACAGTCAATAAATAGTTTTTTAATTGCTGAAAGAATGAATGGATGACTGCATGCTAGGAAGACAAACTAAGCTATCCTCTAAGGAATCAGGGAGGTGGTTTCAGAGAAGTTAAAACCAGACATGGTAGTCCTTAAGGATAAGTTGAGAAGCAGGAATGGAAGACCTGCTAGGTAGAAGGAACTGTTTTTGATACCCCTTTTATGCTTGTTGCTATACCTTGAATTTAATGAATTCAACAAAACATTTATTCTTTTCAGTATATATTTCCCTTTTTGTTTGTTTTTGTATTAAGGGTGACTTACCTCCCTTTTGGAAAGAATATCTTAACTAATTTTTTTATATCCCTCAGAGCAAGGACTAGTATATCAACCTGTGTATGACTGGGACTCTTTGGTCAACCTTCTCCTTTACACTGACTTTCTCCTGTTGCCTATGTTCCCAAACAGTTGACAGTGAAAACACAGCGTGGTAGGCAGTGCTTATGTGACATGGAATGTGGATGACCTCTCTGGAAAATGGATGGAATCCAAAGTAAACTCCTCTTCTGATAGGTTTTAAGGGCTGTTTTGAGTAGGCATGCTACTGAGAACTTTTTGGCTTGAATCTTGAATACTTGATGGCTGGTGGCTTTGCTCATCTGTGAAAGCCAAGGTGGGCCATTGATACCCGCCATGCAGCATGGATGCCATTGAAAATGAGATTGCTCCAGTATCTGTTTCTTTTTCTTTCCTAGCCAATTATGGAAGAATTGTTGATTAAACTTCTAAAAATAAATGAGTTTGGTGAGAACTGTACAGAGGGGATGAAGGAAGGTAGAGGTGATCTTGGACATAGCTGGATATTAGAAGTGGGGAGTGGGCACTGAGAAAAATGTACAATAAAAAGAACAAGAAAAAAGTATTCTGAAGTTGAGGGAATGGGTTGAGGAGATAATTTTGGCAAGGAGGCACGAAAGGTTTTAAAGCGTAAGGGTTATCGGGTTTGACCCCCTCCTGAGGATGTTTTGAACCAAATTCTGAATCTTTCACTATGGTGGCTATTGACAAGTGGTGATACATACACCACCTGTGAAAACATAATGTACTGGACTACTGTCATTATTTGTGGGTTAATGCATATGATTAAACACCACCCTGGAAGCTGGAGCTTTAGGCTTGTAACTCTTGTCTTGATGTCAGGGGGCCTTACACATAGGAGCAATCAATAGGAAGAAAAAGGCTAGAGTGACCTTTTCCGTCCTTTTTAAGAATAAGGAAAATGGTAAGGGACAAGTGTGCCAAACGATATTTTTCACATGCTTTTTTTTTGGAGGGATCCTGACCAGTAGGTGACCAGAACAAATATGTTACTTTATGGGTACGGCCTAGTAAAAAATGGAAAATCTCAGTCCCCAGAAATTACTTTATGTAAACATAAATGTTCTACTTCAGTTTTTATTTATTTTATTTTTTGTTAACATTTTGACACAACAGTTTTATATCATGACCTGGTACACACATGTTCTCTCTTTCTCTCATATACATACATGTTAAAAATAAAGTTGACTTACAGTTTTATGAAACAATATTGCATTTCCTAATTTCTATTCAATTATCATTTAAAAAAATGGATATCTACTAAGTTGATTTCACAATCTGCTAATGGGCCCTAACCAGAGTTTGAAGAAACTATTCTAGGTGTTGTGGAAATTAGCCTTAATTTGTTTATGCAACACTTGCTAATCTGAATGAGCATTTTGTTTTTCTTTTGTATGGGTTTCAGTTATTCTACAGAGGATCCCGTCCCCTTCTTTTCTCTCTCAATACCTCCACCCCACTGCTGTCCAGTCGATTCCAACTCACAGCGACCCTACAGGACAGAGTAGAACTACCCTATAGCATTTCCAAGGCTGTAAATCCTTACTGAAGCAGACTGCCACATCTTTCTCCTGCTCCTGTGGAGCAATTGGTGGGTTAGAACCACTGACCTTTCAGTTAACAGCTGAGCTCTTAACCACTGCACCACCAGGGCTCCGTTTTTCTTTCTATAGGGGTCTTGTTTCTCCAAATCAGATCAAAGTGACCAATATGTACTTTGGATTAGCTCCAAGAGTACACCATCATCATCATCATCTTGATCCCAATCAACATCAAAGGTGGGGCTAATTAATTTAAACTGGTGGCAGGAGCCACTTAGCTCCGTGTTTATTTAGATTATACTTGAATGGGATGGTGAATTTCAGTGATGAGGGGAAAGCAGGATGGCCCGCTGAAGTCATAAGCGCTAGAAGGATGGGAGGGAGGTGGGGAAAATGACCCCACATATTTATTGCTCAGATATGAAAATGAAGGTGGGTAGGGATAGCTCTTTGCATTCAAAGACAAGTAAGAGCTTAATCAGTTGTTGTCATTGTCCTTATCATTAAAATGTCCCTGTCCTTCTGCTCTTCTGTCCTTTTCCCTCTTCTTTGTCCTTCATTTACTGAGCATTTATCAAGGCTTCCTGTAACTGGGGCTGGGCATAGAAAGGTACACTTGAGTAAGGGAGTAAAGAATTATACACAGATGGCAGAACGTGAGTATCTTGGTCACAAGATAAAGAGGGATAAGGATCAGCCAGCACCTTTGAGGAAGTGGCTATTTAGCTGGCCTTTGAGAGAGGTACCATTTTGATATTATCATTTTGACGGCTATCTATAGGTGTGTAGGTTGTAGAAAAGGCAACATTCCAAAAAGAGGGAATGGGATAAGTACATATGAGGTCCTTGACTTTTGTTGGGGAGCCATACCCACCAAGGTCAAACCCCTGTGATTCCGACTCATAGCAATCCTACAAGACGGGGTAGAAATGCCCCATAGGGTTTCCAAGGCTGTAAATGTCTCTACAGATGCAGACTGCCATGTCTTTCTCCTGCCGAGAGGCTGGTGGGTTCCAACCACTGGCCTTTTGGTTAGCAGCCAAGCGCTTAAACACTGTGCCACCAAGGCTCCTTGTTTAGGAGCCAAGTTATTCAAAACATAGTTGTACATATTTTTAATCACTAGAATCAGACTCAGTGTCCTGAGATGTAGCTTCTCCTGGAGGCATGCAGGACCTGAGGCAACTCAAAGCAGCAGCTGATTCATGTCTCATGTTGCACTAACCCCAGGGCCAAGTGTACTGAATAGAATGGCCAAACCAATTGTCATCTAGGGGATTCTGACTCCTGGTAATCCCACGTGCCTCAGAGTAGAACTGTGCTCCATAATGGCTGATTTCTTTTTTGAAGTAAATCACCAGGTCTTTCTTGCTAGGCAAGACCTCCAAGCTTCTGATTGGCAGCCCAGTGCAAGTTAATTGTTTTACCATCCAAGGACTCTGAGTAGAATGGCCAATACTATTTTAATGCTTATTTATGCACCCTTCTCTACCTTATTTTTTTCCCCAAGCATATATGATATCGCTCATAAGTTAAAAGCACTTTTTCATGTGACTTAACTGTATAGAGTACATTAAGGTGAATGCCATAGGAAGAAAACTTAGATTTGCAGCCAGACTGTGGTTTACTTTTAATGCTAGGCTAAATGTTTTAGATGTGATTCTGTAGTAACAATAATATAATACATGTAACGCACGCTCTATTCAGGCTTCTTATTTGTGTTCTCTCTTTTAATGCTGTCACACTCACTCTATGAGGAACCTGCTTTCATTGTCCCCATTTTACAGAAAGAAAAACTGAGGCTTTTAGAGATGATGTAGCATGTCTAAGTCACACATCTTAACTTAAACCTGGGCTGTAAATTCCCAAGTCCCCATGCAGAGGTTCAAAACCGGTGGCCCCTGGGCTTAATATAGCTCAAAGTTGAGTTCTGTTCAACACTTATGACAAGGTGATGCAGAGAAGTATCACCTTCCAGCCTAAGATGGACTGAAAAGAAAGGCCTGGCAACTTAGTTCTGAAAATCAGCCAGTGACAACTCTATGGATCACAACCGTCTGATCTGAAGCTGATCATGGAAATTGTGCAGGACCCAGGCAGTGTAGCATTTTGTTCAGTTGTGCATGGGGTCGCCCGGGGAGCTAACAACTTGGTCAGCTAACAACAGCCTGGTGTTTAGTGTGGGATGGCTAGCAGCTAAGAGGAAAAAGAGAATAGATGGTATTACGGTTTTGGCCTTAGGCTGGAGAAGCCATAGGGTTTAGTGAATAAACCCTTTTGTTATGGAAGGGAAGGAAAGGGCGGTAGAGGGTAGGATCATCTGAATTTTGAAACTTTTGGATGACTTGGGAGAATGGTGTTGATCTTAAAAAGAAGGGGAAGGTTGGCAAGAGGAGCTGGTTGGGATGGGGTGTGGTATTGGGGTTGAGGTTCTGGTGGAATAATATTTAGAAGAAGGCTTACTGAAGAGCCAGTGAATATAGTTGGAAGTGTGGTTCTGGAACCCTGGAGACAGGGCTTGGAGCTTTGGCTTTGTACTGGTGTTTGGATTTGTGGGAGAGGAGGAGAATGCCCTGGGAGAAGTCCCTTTTGGAAATGGGAAGCAAAGGGAGATGAGGTCAGAATGATAAAATGAACTACTACAAACAGTTCAAAGTCTTTTATTGACATTTTTGGGGCAAGAACCCTATCTAGCAAATAAATCAAATGTTTATCCTAATAAAGAAGTAAAATAACAGTTCTTCAACTTTTGAACTGATAAACATCTGCTCACGGAATCAAAGACAGCTATGCTGTTTGATGGGTGACACCTGTAACTTATGTTTATGCCTATTTCGCTGATCCTGTTTTAGGTGAACCAGATTCTAACAATGAAGTTGTTTGTATCACAGGTGACAGAAAAAGAGGTTGCTGTAGCCCTGAGATGGGGAAAGTGCCAGGGGAGAATGACTTTGCTTGCTTGTTGCTTGGGATTCATTCTTGCCTTTAGCTAGTTTGTAATGAAATGTCCTTTTCAAATTCAGATGTTTCTTTCCTCCCCTTGGCTGTTTGCTTAGGATTCCCTCCAACCCGTTGTTTCTTAATCAGTTAGGCCCACCTCAGCTCCTCTCCCTTCCCCCACTTAGTTCCGTTTTGATCCCTATTGTTTTAGGGCCTTCTAAGCATGGATGAGGAGAGTCTTTCAAGATGTGGGTGTTGTGCATGGAAGTTTCCCAGGCGGACGTTTCTTCTGATAGAGACATTTAAGTCTCCTTTTGGGGCCTTTGAACTCTGACTTAAAAAAAATTTTTTTTGAATTGGTGTATTTATTTTAAAACCATAGGTGGATAGCTTCATTTCATTACATGTACATGCTGATGTTGTTGTGTGCCATGGAGTCACTTCCAATTTGTAGCGGCCTCTTGTGACAGACTAGAACTGAACATGTTAATATGGGTTCCTATAATTTTTTTCTTAGAATTCAAATTATTTATTAAGAAACTTTATTTATGCTGTCAAAATGATATTTATGTTTTGAAAGGAATACATGCACATAGTATGAGAAGGATATAAGGTGAAAAGTAGTTTTTGTCCTCTAGCCCTGTGCTTTCCCCTTCTGAAGACAAATCATCATTAAAAGGAATTATGTGTCCTTACAGTGATAATCTCCACATTTACAAACAAACACACAATACATATAATATACATTGTATTACATTGTGTGTACCCGGCTTTTTTCGCTTACCCCCGTGTGTCTTGGAATTTTTTTTCCTATCAGTATGAGCTGAGTTACCACATTCTTTGTATGGTATGCCATTGTATGGGTGTAACCATAATTAATTTAACCAATCTTTTACTTGGTATTTCGGTAACATTATGTATTACAAGTGGCAATGACTATCTTTACATGTAAACCAAAACCTGTTACCTTAGAGTTGATTCCATTTCATGGTGACCCCATGCGTGTCAGAGGAGAACTGTGCCCTGTAGGGTTTTCAGTGGCTGAATTTTTGGATTTGGGTTGCCTGGAACCTCCAGCCTTTTCATTTAGCACTTGAGTGTGTTAACTGTTGTGCACCATCCAGGGACTTCATCCTTATGTGTACTTCCATATATATACAGCGTATATAAGTATACACACACACAATCTGTGTATCTGTGGAGTACATACCAAAGATTGGAATTGCTGGATCAAAGGCTATTTTTATCTTAAGTTTTAGTAGAGGTCATACCATAAAATGGGTTTTTGATTTGATTTGTATTTATGAAGCAAATCAATGAAGCATGAGAGAGTGACCCATAAGACAAAAGCACTAGTCTGTTCTGTGGTGTAAACTAACTGTGTGGCCCAAGAAAGGCACTTTCTTAACCTTTTTATTTGCAGTGCTTTCCTTTCATCTGTGGAGAAAGGATATGGAGTAGGCTATCTAAAGTAATTTCTAGTCTAATAATTTGTTGATTGTCTTCTTTCAGAGTGTCTCTCTCTCCTCTTCCTCTCTCCCTCTTTCCCTCTCTCCTCTAGTCCGTCCAGTAAATGGACCTTGATGACTTTTTCTGCCTGCAAAACTTCTAGTCTGTGAAGAACTCTGGGCTTTGGAAGCCTTATTAACCACAGCTTTACTTTGATTGTTTTAAAGCACCCTGTCTGGTTTGTGCTTTATGTTAAAAGCGAGCTTATATGGCTGATTATCTTTTTTTTAAAAAATACCATGAGTGGTAAGTAGGCATTTAGTGACCAAGAAACTCATAGTCAGCTTTTTCTTACTGATCAAGAATAGAGACAATGGATTTTTAGACTTTAGGGAAAAAGTTTTATTTTTATAATAGCTTTAAAAAAAGCAATATAGGCATATGATAGGCAGGCTTTAAGAAACAGCAAAATTTTATTTATGATGTTGGAGCAGACCAGAGCAGAAGGCTTTTGATCTTTTAAAGTATTTTATAATATGAAGAAGGTAAAATAGGGATTATTGGAAATTTTGAGGCATTTAACTGGTTCAGTTTAATAAGATGGTTGGATTTCGTGGTGGTTACCAAATTAGATATATTTAAAAACTCAAACCCAAGTAGCCAAAATTTAGTATAAAATTCATGTTTATTCTCTGTACTGCATTTTTTCTTTATAACTGGTTCCCCATAAATGAAGCAACATATTTGGATTTTTCATTTGAAAGACTTGGAAATTTGGTGCTGCTATTGTAAGTGTACTTTTCCTGGGAAATTTTTGAGCCCTTGGTTACTTATTTAAAAAAAAAAAAAAAGTTAACAACTTATATATCTTTTTTTTTAAAAAATAAGTGTATAAGTTTATACAAGTAGCAAAATATGGAAACAACTTAAGTTGTTCACTTTATATATGTATAATATACATGTATGTATGTATACTATGTATATGTGTATCATGTATGTAATACATATATATGTATTCATAAAATGAAATATTATGTAATCACTAAAAATACCATTTTAGATGAATTTTCAGGAACAGATCTTGCCTTAAAAGTCACCTTCTCAAAGAGGCTTTTCTGGGCTATTTCATCCAGTTAGACCTTTCTTTCTTTTCTGTATTTACTTACACTACCATATATACATATATACTATCAGTATATCTGTGAGGTAAATATCAAGGAGTGTAATTAATTTGTTTCGTAGCAATTACCACAGTTTGCAGGTAGTTGTTGGTTACTTGTTTATTGTCTGTTGCTCCATTAGATTCTGAGCTCCAGGAGAAAGAAATGGCACTATGTCAGGTACTGTGTGTGTGTGTGTGTGTGTGTGTGTGTGTGTGTGTGTGTGTGTGTGTGTGTGTGTGTGTGTGTGTGTGTGTGTGTGTGTGTGTGTGTGTGTGTGTGTGTGTGTGTGTGTGTGTGTGTGTGTGTGTGTGTGTGTGTGTGTGTGTGTGTGTGTGTGCGCGCGCGCACACTAGAATACTTCCACTCCACTGGCAGTAATGGTTCAGTGGTAGAATTCTCGCCATTCATGCAGGAGGGAGGACCTGGGTTCAGTTGCTGGCCTGTGCACCTCGTGTGCAGCTGCCATTCTTTTGTCAGTGAAGATTTGAATGTCGCTATCATGCTGAACACGTATCAGTGGAACTTCCAGACTAAGACAGACTAGGAAGAAAGGCCTGGTGATCTACTTCCAAAAAATCAGCCAAAGAAGAACCTGTGGGTCACGACAGTCCAATTCCATTGTGCATGGGTTCACTATGAGTCGGGGGCCGAGTCAGGGGCCAATCTTGATGGCAGCCATACTGCCTAGTTCATAATAGGGATTCAGAAATTTACATAATGAATGACTGTGGAGAGTGTACAAAATAATGTTAAGTAGAAAAAGCAGGACACTAAGACATATATATAGTATAAATCTGCATTTGTGATTATATACCTACATATGGATGTAGAAGAACAAAGCAACTGGTAGGAAATTAACCAGAATGTTAACAGTTGTCATCTCTGGGCCATGGGTCATGCATAAATTGGAAGAGAAAAATCTTTAAATACAAACGAGTGAGGTAAATACTGGAAGATTATCACCTTGATAATGTATTTTACCCTTTCAGCAATAAAGGTGGCCACCTTACCTAAAATGATGTATTATAATACCATGGCCTTTTCTCCTCTTGAGTAAAATGTATGATATCTCTGTAGTGTGACAGGTTTTATATCTACTTTAGAATTAAATTATGATCTGAGAGTTGCACTTTTAAGAAACTGGTTTTAATTTCACATAAGCTGAAGTTAAAGGGTAGTGAAAGTATATTAGATCTGGTACAAGTGTCTAATTAGAATTATCGACACATTTTCAAATGCTCTCTTAAGTGTGATACATTGCCCATGATCTTGACAGCTTTGACTACATTAAACCTGCTGGAGTATTCTTTTCCACAAAGGTTTGTTTAAACTTAGAATTGTCAGAAGAATTCTCTGTAAAGCAGAAGAACACAGATTTAGAGGTCCAGTGGTGTTCATTTCCCACTGTGCCTGGTGATTTTAGCCTGTTAAATGCTAATCAGAAGATTATCTGGATTTAGTTTTCATTTCAAGAAACCTGGAAACTTTATTTTTTGTATACTTTAAAAAATACAGGATAATTATCCTTTGTGATTCAGTCGTGTGCAATGCCAACACTGGGAGAAAGATGTGGCAGTCTGCTCCTATAAAGGTTACAGTCGTGGAAATTCGAGGGGCAAGAGTTCTTCTCTGTTCTATAGAGTCGCTATGAGTCGGAATCAACCTGATGGCAATGGCTTTGTTTTTTTTTTTGGCTTATTGCTAACAGAGAGTCTACTTCTCTTGCTGAAGTTCCCCAACGGCATAACTCTGAACTGATAGACTTGGTTTTGTATGTTGTTATTGCCATCAAGTCAGCTCCTACTCACGGCCTTGTGTATAAAAGAAGGAAACGTTGCCGTTCCTGTACTATCTTTGTGATCGTTGTTACGTTTGAGTTCGTTGTTGCAGCTATTGTGTCTGTCCATCTTATTGAGGGTTTCCTTCGTTTTCACTGACCTTCCTTTTTTCTGAGTCTCCAGTACAAGGTCCATGCATTGTCTCATTTGCATGGCTACTCCTTCCTTCATTATAGATTTATCGAGTAGCTACTCTGTGCCAGGTACTGGGGACATAAAGGCAAAAAAGGCTGTCAGTGGGCTCAGCCTGGGAGAGACATAAAGATAAATAGCTGAAGTACAATGCAGTGAAGCATCAGACAGAGCCATAAGCATAAATACAGTTGGGATGTGCAGTTCTGTTTGAGAGGGCATCAGAGGTCATCGTCTCAGAGGAATGATGAATGATGTTCTTGAGAGTCTTGAAGGATGAATAGGAGGTTGCCAGGTAGGAAAGGGCCTTCTAAGCAGAGAGGCTTATAGGAAAGATAACATCCGTGGGGGACTTGAAAAAAAAAAAAAGAAGAATGTGACTAGAGCCTTGCTGCTCAAAGTGTGGCCCTTGGACCAGCAGTAACAACATCATTTGGGCGCTACTCACTAGAAATGCAGACTCTTAGGCCCTGCTGACTTAGAATCTGCGTTGCAACAATATCCTCAGGTGATTTGAACGCTTGGAAAAGTTTGATAAGCACCCTCCCTGCGTACAAAACCGAACCAAACCCATTGCTGTGGATTCTGACTTAAAGCGACCCTATAGGACAGAGTAGAACTGCCCCTTAGGGTTTCCAAGAAGCACCTGGTGGATTCGAACTGCCAACCTTTTGGTTAGCAGCCAAACTGTTAACCACTATGCCACCAGGGTTTCTACCTGAGTACAAAGAAGGGGTAAAAGATGGGAGAGCTTAGAAGAGTAGACGGATCACTAAGGAATTTGAACTTTGTCTTTTAAGTACAGGGTTGAAAATAGAGAAGTAATAGTAGCATTTGTATTTTCCAAAAATTGTCTGGAAGTAACACATTGTTGTTAGTTGCCATTGAGTCAGTTTCAACTCATGGCAACCCCATGTGAGCAGAGTAGAACTGCTCCTGAGGGTTTTCAAGGCTGTGACCTTTCAGAAGCAGATCGCCAGGCCTGTCTTCCAAGGCACCTCTGGGTGGGTTACAACTGCTAACCTTTTGGCTAGTAGTTGAGCATTTAACCATTTGTACCACCCAGGGTATCACACAGGGGAACAACACACACACACACACACACACACACACACACACACACACACACACACACACACACACACACACACACACACACACACACACACACACACACACACACACACACACACACACACACACACACACACACACACACACACACACACACACACACACACACACACACACACACACACACACACACACACACACACACACACACACACACACACACACACACACACACACACACACACACACACACACACGGTCCTCAAATAGGTTTGAGACTTTTAGTACGTTATAGCTTTTCTTCAGATAAAATTAGCATAGTACATGGAAAGTTCTGAGAAGCCCACAGTTAGGAAAGCCATTAACTGAATCATTTATCCTGGGATATCCCTGGTGTCTTCCAAATTTATTCCACAGTGGAACCTTTTGTAGCCTCACAGCTGGTAACTCCCCAGGGATAGCTGATGGCATTCTGTTTGAGCACACTTTGGGAAATGCAGTCTTGCCTAAACTGCAGGTAGCTTGCCTTATCTGAGTATGGTGACCAGCTGTCCCAGTTTAGCTGAGACCGAGGAGGATATCCCAGGATACGGGACTTTTAGTGCTAAAACTGAGGAAGTCTTGGTCAAACAGGTGAGTTGGACACCTTTCTTACCTGTTTACCATATGAATGACTATTTTACTTAATGGTCTGCTTGGTTTTTTTCTCTTAAATGCCAGTTTTAGGCTCATTCTGAGAGAGTGGTTCCCAGACTTGTCTTCCCATTGGAAGCACTTGGGGAGCTTCAAAAACCTGCACTCCCCCTTCCGCCAAGAGATTGTGATTTAATTGGTCTGGGATGTGGCCTGAGCTTTGGAATGTTAAAAGATCCCCAGGTGATTTTAACATGCATGCAAGTTTGTTCTAAGCAATAATACCTGTGGAAATACAATCTTGATGTGCTACTTTTAATACATAATAGGGAAAAAAACCCAAAAACTACCCATTTAAAAAAAAAAAAGCTTAAGAACCACCTGACATCTCAGAGGCCTACCAATAGTCCGTGCTCCACACTTTGGGAAACCCTTATGTGAAAGCCAGGGAAGCAGCAATCTGGGCAAGAAATGATCAGGGCTGGAGTTTATTTGGTGACAAGTGTGGCTGCAGAGGATGGCAGAGATTGCAGAGCTGTGTAGGAGGTTGACCTTCTGAGGTTTGGTGACTGATCTGATCTGTGGGGTGGGGGAAAGCCTGACATAACTGCAGGCTACAGTGGGTGGTAGATAGTGATCACAGAACAGGGAGGAGCAGGGATTGCAGGAAGGTGACAGTCTCAGTTTGACTTGTTGGGCTTGAGGAACTTTGGGACATCCAGATGGAGATGTCCAATGGTTAATCAAAAGAAAAGAGTTAATAATAACTCAGAAGAAAGTCTTGGGCTGGAGGCAGATAAGAGCCTCTCCAGGTCCAGGTTGAAGTGAAATTCTAGGCGGGGATCAAATTGCCCGGTTGGGTGGGGGTGTGAGGGGGAAATGAGAAAGGGAAAGAGTGGAGAAGTTGGATCAGCCTCAGCGTCTGTGGCATAATGACAAGAAAAAGGACCCTGAAAGAAGAGTCTGGAACAGCCAGAGAGGTAGGAGGGACATTAAGGAGAGAGAGTCCTGTCACAGGGAGGGAAGAGAAGGTTCCTCCCGGTGCCCCTTGTGAACCAAACAGGTAACAGCTCTAGAGGGAAGTTTGTTTTGGTCATTTAGGACATCATTAGTAATGTTTGTGTAAAGTTACCATGAGGGAGGAAACCAGATTATCATGGGTTGAGAGGGAGGAAATGCCTACAGCAAGTGACTTTTTCTAGAAGTTTTAACTGAAGAAAAAGCGTGGGATAGTAGGGACCTTAGAGAACAAATTAGGGCTTGTTTGGGGAGTAGTTATCTTCTGGTTACTCTCTGAAGGTTATGTTATTTCAACAAGGAATAACAATTACAAGGACTAGTCAGATAGTCACAGAAAAATTGCCAGAGCTCATAACCCACTGCCATTGAGTCGATTCCGACTCATAGCAACCCCAAAGGACAGAGTAGAACTGCCCCATAGAGTTAGTTCCCTAGACTGTAATCTTTACAGAAGCAGACTGCCACATCTTTCTCCCATGGAGCAGCTGGTGGGTTTGAACCTCTGCCTTTCTGTTAGCAGCCAAGCGCTTAACCACTGCGCAACCAGGTCTCATTTTCAAGTCATAGCCACCCACCTTTTCTCCCCATTTTCCAGAAGCTTCCTGTATTATTCCCTGGACACAACAATCTTAATTTCTGAATTTCCATGTTTGTAAATGTCATAAAAATTTTCTTATTGTAGTGATAAGGCAGCATGTGATTAAGTGTTCACCTTTGCTCCTGCGTAGCTCACATTTGTGGAGGGCTTTGCAGTTGACTGAAGCAACACCACATCTTACGTGCTCCTTTTAATGACCTTGTGCAAGAGGCAGGTCAGAAAGTACATTATTCCATTTTACAAGGGGGAAAAAGCAACCCTGAAGTCTAAATATTGAGGACCTGCCTGTGATTAATGACTTAGTGATGGATCTAGGATGGAATCCTGGTCTCCTGGTGCAGTATTTTTTCCATTATGTTTGGAGGATAATGTCTTCCTTTTTTTTTTTCTTTCTTCAATTAGTTTCTAAATTCCTTGACGGCAGAGACCATGTGTTCGTTTTTACTTGTATATTGACTCGCTACTTCATTGAGCCTTTGGTGGTGGTGGTGGGCAGGCGGACTCTTTGGCCCCAATGTCCCACTCACAGAGGGCTTCTTCACATTTTATTTTTTGACATTACCTTCCAATGATAGAGCCCCAGACACACACGGATGGAAGAAGGCGCTGTGGATCACACAGCCTTGCATTTGTGTCTCATTACTGGATCGTGTAATTGTCTTGAGACCAGCCCAATTATATTGCATGGTGTGTTTTGTAAATATTTTATACTACAATACACAGTTTTGTTACCCTGTTTTGACATTTCTTCATATTTTAATACCAGGAATCATCTACAGTGGAAGAGGCCCAAACCTCTCTGGACTTAAGAAGGGCCTTCTTTGTATATGAGATACTCTGTCAGCTATTTGGAGGGACACAAAGATGAATCAGGACCATGAAGATGAATCAGCTCTTCTCCAAAGCTCTTAGTCCAGTAAGGCTGATCTTGTTTTGCTTCCCCAATGGGGGCACACAGTGGGCACTCAATAAATACTTGGTCATTTTCAATCAAGGGATTTATTGTTTTGTGTTACACATCTGTCTCTAGCCTTCATTTTGTCACAATAACCTGTTTGCTGTTGAGTCGGTTCTGACTCACAGTGACCTTATAGGACAGGGTAGAACCGCTCCATAGTGTTACCAAGGCTGTAATCTTTACGGAAGCAGACTGCCACATCTTTCTCCCGTGGAGCAGCTGCTGAGTTCGAACCACTGACCTTTTGGTTAGCGACTGAGCACTCACAACAGACCACTGTTTTTGTTTTTTTTTTTAAGTGAAATTTCCCACGAGTCATTAAATATACAGTGTTAGGATTTGGGGAAGGGGAATGATGAAACAGAATAAAGAAATGGAATCAGCAAGCTTTAGGACAGGAGACTGGAGGTTTTGAGCGAGCGGTGAAAAGTTGAAAGCAGGAAGGAGTCTCTCAGGGGAAACTGGAACTATGTAGAGCACTTTTTAAAAGAGCACACCAAAGGATGCTGAAGATGAGACAAGAGTAATTCAAATCTGATGATGTCTTACAGGGGAAAACTGAAGGCGTTTTTCAACCTTAATTGTAGCCACAGGACAAAGCACATTATAGCACTTTTTTTCTACCTCTATTAAGGGCTGGTAGGGTGTAATCTCTTTTGTAGAGTCATGCCTGAGAATCTGTACTTCAAACTGCATTCAATTATTTTTTAGTTTTGAGAGTCATGGGTTGAGGAAAAGGAATACAAATTTGATTCTCTTGCTTTTACATTAAAATTTCAAGCTCCTAGTTCACTGTGGTGCGAGGAACTTTTTAGTCATTGAAGAGATTTAGGCAGATGAGTTAATGTTTGGTCATCAGAAAATGTACCATTAGGAGCTTGTTTCTCTTGGGAGAAGAAAAGGGCAAAATATGAGTCAGATGAGCATAAAGTCATTTCCCCCTGCTTGACTGAACTGCCTTCCTGCTGAAGCACCATCAGCTGACAAGTGTAGTGCAGATGGTAACAACTGCTGGCATTTGTAGTGGACTTTACAGTTTATAAATCCCTTCCCCAAGACCACCCACAGTTGCTTTGACTCTTGTAAATTGTGGGGCACGTGTGAGTTGTTTTTCTAGGGATAATGCCTTCATCTGTTTAAAACCTAAAAGTGCCATTTTCAAGTCTGAAATGACAGTTTTCCTTTGTGAGGGGCCCATCGGTTGTTAATCGGCATTTGTGAAAAATGTTGAATGGTATTTAACTCTTCTGTAACATTGAGAGAGTGTAAAGTTTGTTTTATGGATAAAGACATACTTTCCTGTGCATTTTAGATTTGGCCATTCTATGGCAGAGAGTCACCGTTCTTTCTCATCCTCTACCTTTGCTCTTGATCTTTCAGTGGTTTCTATGTTGCATCCCATTTGTTGGTGATTGAACTGATCAGCAAATCTTTGCAAATCGAAGGAAATAAATAACTGGAAATACATCTATAGGAGATGGATGTAAAGTGTTGAGGGATAAAAAAACGCTTCTATCTTAAGCTCTTTTATTGTCTATTAGATTTTATCTGTTCAACTTTTTTTGGCGGGGTGGTACGGTGTGAGCCGATGACACAGGGACCCAAGGTGCTATTCCTGGTCTTAGAATTCACAGCCTAGGAAAGGAGACTCATGAATCAGTGGTAAGTGCTGTGCTCACACAGGTATGCAGAAGGCACAGCAGCCAGTCCAGTGGAGGAACTTCTAACCCGCTTGGGCAGCAAGGGTGAAGAGAAGGTTCTGACCCAAGGAGGTATTATGTGCAGACTTTAAGAATAAGGGGAAATTAACCTGGCAATATAGGACGGCAGTGGTGGTTCAGTGGTAAAAATCTTGCCTCCCGTGTAGCCTGCCATGTTGGAGACTCTGGTTTGATTTCTGTTAAATGTTAATACTGAAGAGATTTCAGCAGAGCTTCCAGAATAAGATGGACTAGTAAGAAAGGCCTGCTGGTCTACTTCTGAAAATAAGCCAGTGAAAACCCTATGGATCACAATGGTCCTGTCTGCAACAGATCGGGGGATGGTGCAGGAGGATCGGGCAACATTTTGTTCTGTTGCGCGTAGGATTGCCATGAGTTGGGGCTAACTCCACAGCAGCTAACAATAACAAGAAGCCTGGCAGTGTAGGGGAAGAGCATTTGTGTTCTAGCACACCGAAAAATCAGTGTAAATGTAGGAACTTGAGAGCATGGTGCGAGCTGGGAACTGCAGGTGGTTAGTTTAACTATAGCTTAGGTGCATGTGGGAATTGGTAAGACATAAGGCTAGAGAGGTGGGTAAAGGCTACATCATAGAAACCCTTATTCTGTGCTGAGGAATGTTGTTAGGTGCTGTTGAGTCTATTTCAACTCATAGCGACCCCATGTGACAGAGGAGAACTGCCCCATAGGGTTTTCTTGGCTGTAACCTTTATGGAAGCCGATCCTTATGCAGAGCTACTGGGTGTGTTTGAACCACTGACATTTCGGTTAGCAGCCAGATGCTTAACTCTTGCGCCACCAGGACTTCCTTGTGTTGAGAAAGATGTCTGTTGCTGTCAAGTCGGTTCTGACTCATAGCAGCCGTATGGGACAGAGTAGAACTGCCCCATAGGGTTTCCAAGGCCGTAATCTTTACAGAAGCTGGCTACCACATCTTTCTCCCTCAGAGTGGCTGGTGGATTTGAACCACTGACCTTTTGGTTAGTAGCTGAGCGCTTAACCACTCCACCACCTGGGCTCCTTTGCTGAAGAGTACAGATCCTCAACTCTGCTAGTTATTAAGGGATTTTAGGCAGAAAAGGGATCTGATTAGATTTGAATTTTGGAACAATCATAGGCAGCACTTTTGAGGATAATCTTTTAGAATTTTCTCTCCACCTGTATATTATCTAGATAATTGTGAAACTAGAAACAGGAAGGACGTTACAATAACTGAAGTAAGTAACAATCACTTGGCTACCCTATTCTGTCTTGCAAAATAGCTGAGCATGGAACTACATATTCAGTTTAACTTTTAAAAAAATCTAGTTTTGAAATGTTATTAAGATTATCACTATCTCTGATATGTTTTGTGAGAGAAATTTCTTCCTCAAACATCTCGGCATGCTACCTTTTATTAAAGTAATCCACTAATGCTGTTTACTAGAGATGCATTGGGTCTTTGCGTTGTCTTTGACTCAGCATGTTCGACAGTTGTACTAATGTGGGAGGGTTAAATCTGTTAAGAGAATCCTCCCTTGCTTCGTCTAACTTTGTTGTTATGACGTTTAGATGGTTTTAAAGGAATTTCAGTGTTTTTTTTTTTTTTATGTTTTTAAAAAATATAATACTCCAAAGAGATTTTAGGAATTTCATGTGAGCTGTTTATTTACTGGGAATTAATACCATTTACAGGAGCCCTGGTGGTTCAGCGGTTAAGCATTCAGCTGCTAACTGGAAGGTTGGTGGTTCAAACCCACTAGCCATTCTGAGGGTGAACGTGACAATCTGCTCCCGTAAAGATTTATTTTATTTATTTTAGCCTTGGAAACCCTATGGGGCAGTTCTCCTCTGCCTTATATTATAGGGTTGCTATAAATTAGAATTGACTTGATACCTGAACCCATCGAGTCGATTCTAACTTATAGTGACCCTGTGGGACAGAGTAGAACTGCCCCATAGGGTTTCCAAGGAGCAACTGGTGGATTGCAACTGCCAACCTTTTGGTTAACAGCTGAACTCTCAACCACTGCTCTGCCAGGGCCCCCTTGGAAACCCTTTGGGGGCAGTTCTGTCCTATAGGGTTGCTATGAGTCGAAATTCACTTGATAGCAACTGGTTAATACCATTTAGAGGTCATGGAACTACAGAAGTTCATGATGTTTGTCTTAAAAATGGTACCTATTTAGTATGTGTTTGAATAATTATTTAAAAGAAAGTATATTTTAATACTTTAGTTTGTACATAGTAAGATGTGTCTTAAACATCTTACCCAGCACTTATTCTGTCTGATGTTTGGAAGTTGAGTCTAGTTTCTTTTTCCTTTTCCAAGGTCTTTTTTTTTTCTCTGCCCCTTCTCACCTAACCCCTCCAGTATATTCTTTTTACTGACATTTTCCCTTGAGATTAGAAATAGGCTGAAGTCTTCCCTGTCATTAAACAAACTATTTTGAACCCCATAACTTTCATTAGCTGCTTCCTGAGGGAGCATTTAAAAAAAAAAACAAGTCCATATTCATTGCTGCTACCTCCTTAGCCCCTAGTCTTCTTCAAAACATAATGTACTGTCTTCCTCTCCCGGTATTCTTCTGGAGTTGCTCCTGTTCATTAAATGTTTGTGAAATGCGAAGTTGAAAGATGAGAGTCTGTCTCATGGGTAATCACTAATTCTAATCACTAATTCAGCGGCCCCTTCTTAATGTAGAGTCACAAGGTTGGAAGGAGTTATTGAGTTATTGGGTCCAATCATCCAGTGCCTGCAGTTGCTTTACATTGTACCCTCCTAGTAAACCCCCTGCTGGTGCAGGCAGTTAAGTGCTGAGCTGCTGACATAAGAGGTTGATGGTTTGAACCCAACCAACGACTCCATGGGAGAAAGACCTGGTGATCTGTTCTCTTAAAGATTGCAGCCAAGAAAATCCTTTGGGTTAGTTCTACTCTGTCACATAGGGTTGCTATGAGTCAATCAACTTGACAGCATCCAACAACAATACTAGTGAACTCTCAGCCTTTGCTGAAATTCTGTCAAGTTTGGGCACTCAGCATCTACTAAGCACCCACTCTGTCTTCGGCCACCTCTGACTGTCAGGAAGTTTTTTTTGGTCCATTATAAGTGTAGCTTCTTTCCATCCTTTGGTCCAGTTCTTCTCTTTTCAGCTATACATAATAGTCTAATAAATTTTTTTAATGTGATTAGAGCTATCATACTCACTCCAAATATTCTTTTTTCTAAGCAGAACATCTCCCGAGCTTCCAATCATCAATATTCTGCCCACCTTGTTGCTTATGCTTCTTTTTGATTGAAAGCCTTAAAAAATTGGTATCTAAAGATAGATCTCAGTATTCCTGACTGGGTTTTCTTTCCTTTAATTTTGGCTTCTACGCTTGTATTCGGCAACGAAGACCGCTATATTTCAGGTAGTCACATTGCCATACTTACCGAGTTGACTGTCAGCAGAAATCCCGAAGTCTTTTTCATTTATGCTGCTGCTAGGTCCTGTCTTCCTCACACTGTTCTTGGGCCCTTATCTTTTATGCCCTTTATAGTATGTAGGACTTCAAATTTAACTTGATTAATATTCTTTTTGTCAGGTTCAGCTTATGGCAATAGCCTGTTCATCATGTGGAATCCCAGATCCATCATTTTAGAAAAACATGAGTTCTTTAAACAGCACCTGTTGAATGCAGTGATTTACAGGTACAACAGTCTTTTTTTCCCCCATCTTGACCACAAATATTTCATAAGAGACTTTGTCAAATGCCTTGATAAAACTGAACTGGCAGTTTAGGAATCTACTGGAAAAGGAAATCAAGCTAATCTTGTGTCTTGTTCATAGTATCAGGGTTCCCAGGAATTACCACTTTTCTTTCTAAGTATTTAAAATCCATTCTCAAATCTTGCCCAGGGCTTTGGTCTGTCTCTTGGCATTTTTTCACGTGCTCATTTTTCTTCATTTTTCCAAAGCATCTGATGACCACTTTCTTTCTGACTTGGTTCTTCGATGACTTCTCTGTTTCTTCTTCACAAAATTTTGTTCTGAGATTGCTTGTTCCTGTCTTTTTCAGTCTATATCCTCTAAGATTCTCTGTACATATGTTGTCCAATACAGTAGCCACAATCAACATAGAGATGTTACTGGCACGAAGGAATTCATTGACTTCAAATTGAAAGCACAAGCAGAAAATGCTGACACATGGAGTAGAAGGTTAAGGTCGACTATTCCGGGAATCGAGACAGGAGTATGAAGGAGGGAAGTGGTCATGATTTAACCAGTCAGACTTGCTTGTCGCTGTTGCCAGATTATACGTGTATGTTCATGGCCCTGTCTGCTGCTAACAATGAGTCATTCTTGCAAATAAAATAAATATTAATAAATTTATGCATGGAGTATTTTTATAAAATCCTATGAGTGTGCCAAGAGATAATAGATTTTGGAAGCAAAATAAGTCTTAAATTGGCAATTTTGACACGTTTCTGTGTAGTGCTATTAACCTTGCTAGGTTATTTGAATACTGTACAATAATGTTTGCTGGCACTTCCCAGTGTTGGAATATTTTCTGTTGCTACAATTTTTGTAAATGTTACTAAACTTAATATTTTTTATTCATCAAACAATTTTGTAAAGATATCCATAATAGTGAAGAATTTTGGAAGTATTTTAAAAATAATTTATGATTTTAGGAATTCCAACTTTTCGGTTCCAAATCCTGAAGAGAAAATTAAAATCCGTAGGGAATTTGGAAACAGTAGTCCCATAGTGCTTGTGTAGAGAACCATTTGTTCTTGATCTGTAATGAGATAGGTACAGAAATTGAAATTAAGTGTTTAGAAACTGTTATGGCAATTTGACATTCCCATGACAGAACATGCTATCAGTGGACCTATCTTGCTGAACATGGCATTTTACAAAATTGGTCCATTATACATTATAAACTTAGTTGAATAAGCACTGGTCTAGGTGAGAGATAGTGATGATTTGGACCAGGTTTGGTTAGAATTAGGATATATTTTGAAGATAGAGCCAAGGGGATTTGCTACTGGATTAGGTCAGGTTATTCTAGATTATCTTTCCCTCTCAAGTATTTCATTTGTAAAATTGGGAAATTTATGACAGCTATACTCAAGATTGTTGTATCTATGCCAAGTGTTTCCTTGAACTTGCTGGAAATCCCTCCTGCACACTACTGCTAATACAATCTTCCTAATCTAATCGTGTAATTCCCTTGACCTGCAACCCATCAGCTGCTCACCGTTGCATATAGAATAATTTCTAAGCTACTCTAAAAGGTTGACATTGAAAATACATGGCATCATTTTTCAAACTGTTCTCTATGGTTATTTTCTACCATGTTCTCCTGTACTCTTTGACTGTAGCCCAACTAAATTACCCGCTGTTCTAGTTAGTCTATTGCTGCCTAACAAAGCACCCTAAACTTAGTGGCATAAACCAATACCCATTTTATTATGCTCAGAGTGTAGTGAGTCAGAGATTTGCAAAGTGTACAGTAAGGACAACTTGTCTGTGCTCCAGGATGTCTGAGGTCTTAGTTGGGAATACTTGAAGGTTAGGGGCTGAAATCATCTGAAGACTCATTCACTCACATGTCTGCGGTTGATGCTGACAGTCAGCTAGGAGCTCAGCTGGGGCTGTCAGCTGAAACACATACATGTGGTCTCTCTACATGGGATATTTTGAGCTTCCTCAGAGTATGGCATCTGTGTTCCAAGAGCAGGTGTCTCAAGAGGCAGGAAGTGGAAGCCGCCAGTTTCTTAAAGCATGGTCCTGGAAACTGTTACACTGAATTCTCTTAGTCAAACTGTCACAGAGCTGAGATTCAAGGGGAGGAGATATAGATCGAACCTCTTGATGGGAAGGGTGCCCAAGAGTTTTGGGATTGTATTTTAAAACCGCTAGTTTCAACTCAACAGATTTCCTTTTTACTGTCCTGTCTATGTTCCTCTATCTGTCAAGGCCCTCCCAGTTCAAGTGCCATGTCTTTCTCTATGCTGCCTTTGTCATGTCTTACCCCTCGCTGAAATTAGTTTCTCCCTCCTCTGTGTTCACATAGCATGCTATTTGTAATTCTTCTGTAGTTATTAGCCATTTTTTCCTCCTGTGATAGATTATAAACCCTTCGGAGGTAAGGACCGTGTCTTGTTTACCTTTGCGTATCTCATAGCAGATATGTTTCTGGAATTGACTGTTCAATATCAAACAGAGTTTCAGATTTGGGACTCAGATGAGTTGGAACTTGATAGTGGTTAAGTAGGAAATTTTAATGAGAAAGTTAAAAACTTTTCCTTTTAGAAAAGATTGTTTCTTATGTTGTATTTTAAAGCTTTTTTTTTTTTTTACTTGGCTGTCTATTCTAAGTAAGGAGTCCCTGGGTGGTGCAGATGGTTAAGCGCCGGGCTACTAACTGAAAGGTTAGTGGTTCAAACCCACTCAGAGGCACCTTGGAAGAAAGGCCTGGCAGTCTGCTTCTGAATGGTAACAGCCTTGAAAAGCCTTTGGAGCAGTTCCACTTAGTAACACATGGGATTGTCATGACTTTGAAGTTGACTCATTGGCAACTGGTTTGGTTTTTGGTTTTGGTATTGTAAAATAAAAGCTCTAAAACATTTCTTTCCTATAGCCATAAAATTAAAGGAGAGTAACCTTTTTGAAATTATCAACATGTTCCTTTTCAGTTCAGTTCCTCTGTCCATACCTTAGTGCCTTGCTGTGGGTTGCAATCCATTACTGGAACAATTTAGCGAGTCACACCCAGCATTAACAAAAATGGAAATGAAAGTTTCAAAGAGAAACACACATATTGTAAGAATAAGAATTATTTAATGAAATTTTTGCTTTAGTGTTTTATATATATATGTATAATAGGTTGTTATAGCTGGGGATCAAAATTTTTGAAAGATGCTCTCCTAGTATCTAATTCATTCCTTTTTGGGTTGTTTTTGTTTTTTTAATTTATTCCTTTTGAAGTCCTTTCCAAGAGCTTATCTACATATACCTTCTGGGGACTTTATATGAATGTTTCTTTATGTGCAAGCTTTCCTTCACCCATCCAGTCTCTTATGAACATAAATCTGAATTTCCCAATGTGACGTAGGTTGCTTTTCTCTTCTCCATTGTACACCTTACACCTACCCTCTTGACCTCAGGAGGAGAGGAGGTAGAATTAGCTTTTTTTTTCCCTTTTCTTTATTTAGTGAAGTATAGCACACATACAGTAAAGCACACAAATCCTAAGCATACAGCTCAATGAATTTTTACATCTGTATTCAGCCATATAATCATGCAGATGAAGAAATAAAACATTTCTATGACGCCAAAAGGAACCAGCTTATTAAATCCTTTCTGGAACAAGATGGATGTGTGAGTTAAAAAACAACAACAACAACAACAGCAAAGAAACATTGTTATCACGTCTATTCCGACTAATAACAACCCTGTAGGACAGAGTAGAACTGCCTCATATGATTTTCAAGGATGTAAATCTTTATGGAAGCAGACAGCTGCATCTTTCTCCCTCAGCGCCCCTGATGGGTTCGAACCACTGACCTTTCATTTAGCCGTCTGAAGCTTTAACCTCTGCGCCAGCAGGGCTCTTGGGTGTATGAGTAAATTAGATTATCTCTGACTTCCTTGTATTGCATATATAGGTAGTAATGTTGCGTTTTTAAGGGCACTAAGGTGGGAAGCAACTGAGGAAATATTAAAATGGAGGGAGATGGAATTCTTTTTTTTTAAAATATTTTTTCCCGTACAAAAATTTATACATACATTGTTATGTGACTCTAATTGGTCTCCCCATACTGTGACAGCACACTCCTCCTTTCTACCCCTGATTCCCCCTGTTCATTCAACCAGCTCCTAACCCTCTCTACCTTCCCATCTCACCTCTGGACAGAAGCTGCCCGTTTAGTCTCTTGTATCTGCTTGAGCTAAGAGGCACACTTCTCATGAATATCATTTTATGTCCCACAGTCCAGTCCAATCCAATCCCTGTCTAAAGAGTTGGCCTCAGAAATTGTTTTATTTCTGGGCTGAGAGAGAACCCAGGGACCATGCTTTTCTGGGGTAGGAGATGGAAGTCTGAAAGTTAGCTTCAGAAAAATAAAACAGGAGCAGCTTAGGTAAAGCAAGGGGAAAAGCAAGGAAGGATCATTTAGGGAAGAATTCCAGGGAAGAAAAGTATACCTGGATTTCAGAGGGGAAAACATAAAATTTGGTGCCTTACTTTCCTGTTGCTGCATAACCAATTACCATAAACTTAATGGCTTAAAACAACATGAATGTATTTATTCTTTTTTAGTTCTGGAGGCTCTGAGAGGAGAATCTATTTCCTTGCCCTTTTCAGCTTCTAGTGGCTGCCTGTATTCCTTGGCTTGTGGCCCCTTCCTCCGTTTTCAGTCTCTGCTTTTGTTGTCACATTGCCCTTTGTGTATACCTGTGTAAAATCTCCCTCTGCTTCTCTCTTATAAAGACACTTGTGACTACATTTAGGGCCCACCCAGGTGATCCAGGATGATCTCATCTCAAGATCCTTAATTACATCTGCAAAACCCTTTTTTGAAATAAGATCAAATTCATAAGTTCCAGGGGTTAGGATATGGACATACCTTTTGGGGCCACCATTCAACCTACTCCACCACCTCAACCAGTAGTCAGCTGATTTCTTTGACCTTTTTGCATTACTGGCATACCTGTACAACTTATTTAGAACTCATTATTCCTGTCCTACTATTTTGTCCTTTAATGGATAATTTCTGCCTCTTTGGCCAGACTTACGAGCTCCTTGAGGGCAGTAGGCGTCTCTTGCTACCCAGCCCTCAGATACTAGGATGGTGGTTATCCACCGTGGTGCTTAAGAACTGTTTATCAGAGTATTGAGATATGAATATATTGACCGGTGGCAAGTAAAAATCTTCGCATGGTGATTATCAGGCTGTTACTTTGAAATTTTACAGGCGATTTTTCTCACTGCAAGTTTTTCGTTGCAGTTGTTGGGTGCCGTCGAGTCGATTCTGACTCACAGCGACCCCATGTGACAGAGTAGAACTGTCCCATAGGGTTTCCTAGGCTGTAATCTTTATGGGAGCAGATCCACAGGTCTTTTCTCCTGAGGAGCTGCTGGTGGGTTTGAAACGCCAACCTTTTTGGTTAGCAGTCGAGGGCTTAACCATTGTGTCCCCTGGGCTCCTTTCACTGCAAATTTTTTGTTTGGTATTTTCTGGTACCCCACATTTTGAGAGGAGTAACTAACTGCTTTTCTTCCTCAGGAATCTTAAATGAATAGTTGGGGGAGGAGAGCTGACGGTAGAATTGGAGAGCTGAAGTAGAGCAGAGAAAAGCCTCTGCAGCAAAATATAGTGGGGAGAATGGGCTTGGAGATCGGCCAGGTAAAGCTTGGAGGCCTCTTGGCAGATCCGTCACTGCTAGTTGGAAATTTGTCTTACTTGGTCTCTTGGAAGTCTTTATCTTCACTGGAGTCATTTACAGTGGATTTTACAAATCTGGAAGACAGCTGTTGTAGGCACCTGACTACTAGATTCTCCCTTGGCACTTTGGAAGGCCATGCAGAGGACGGTCCCCAGCCCTGCTTTGTGTACGGAGATGGTTTCAACAGTGTGATCTGCCCTAGACACTCTCCTCTGCCTGGCCTGTAAGCACAGCTGCTTGTTACAGCTTAGCAGTGAGCACAGGTCTTGGGCAGTTTTCCCAATTACTCTCTTTTTTAAAATTTGGCTTAGTTTCAAGGTTATCTGTCTGGTGATAGCTTCTTTTTTCTTCCTTCTCTTTTGTCTCAGTCGTACTTTGAATGGATACTGGTAGTGTAACTGTATTAAAGTTTAAGTGACACTTTGATGTTTTTACACTAATCATTTGAAGGTGACTGATTTTCAGCCTTTTTGGTATTTTCAAGCCAGTGATACCTTCATTGGGTTTGTTTAGTATATCCACGAATCTTAACATAACTGCTCAAGTTTGTAACATGTAACCATTACTTAAAGTGACAGCATTCCACAGCAACATTGCCCCATAAGGTGTGTGTAAATCCTCTTCCATAATATAGTACCTGGAATGGAATGTAATGGGTAAGAATGGCCTGTGATGGTAGGTTTTAATTTGGTTATGCCACATCCGAGCTTTGTGACATTAGGAAAGTTATATAACGTCTCTGAGCTTCAGTATGATCGTGTGCAAAATGGAGACAGTAATTCCTGTTGTATTGTTACGCATGTTGGGAGGATTAAGCGTAGTAATATGCATACAAATCTCTAGCATAGCAGTATCTAGACATAGGAAGTTTCGTTAAATTGTGGTTGCTATTATTTGTTATGCAGGAAAAAACTGAGGCACTAAGGGGTATTGAGGAATGTTTCCAAGTCACCAACAGTAAGACTGTAACTTACAGGATTTAGAAAACAGACCATTAGAGTGTTGGGTAATGTAGTATTGAATCCGTCAATCATTACAGTGTGGCTGTGTGTTATTTATTTGGGTAGTTTGTAGAAAGATGGAAAAAATGACGTGAATAAAGGATGTTTATTGACTTTTATTAGTTGTCTGAAGCATTTATCGTGTTGGTTCTGTGAAACTACATTTTCCATTAATTCAAGGCCTATGTCTCCAAAACTCAATGGGAGGATAGAATTTAGAGTAAGGTTTTTAATTAGTGTTAAATTCATGCTTTTATGAATAATTTTGTAACTGGTAAAACCTGAGAGGTTTATTTTGTATCATGTGGGTTTTATATTAGGAATGTGATTAAATACATTGTTCTTTGTACTAGGAAACCTTGAATTCATACACTGCTACATTGCCTATTTGCTTTTCAGATTCAGGAATAAATGATAGTGGATGAACCATAGAACAATCTTCTACCCAGAGTCAGTCTTTTAGGTTAAAATTTCTTTCCCTAAATCCTTCTGTTTTTCAAATCATTTATTGGGGTTTTTTTTTTTTTTTTTTTGGGTGGGGGATAGGAGCTCAAAGTGCTAGAAGTTGAGTAAATTGGGTCACCGTCCCACCTTGAATCTTACTGTTGTGACTGGATGTTGAAGAATTTTTCGAGTTCAGTGATTCATGAGTTGAAGAATACCTTACTTACAGGCATGTGTTCTTACCTGGAGGGAATCTGGGGTCTTGCAGCAGGAGAAATATGGTTAGACACATAAAAGACTTTCCATGTGGGGTTCTCTGCCTGAACATAAGCTGCACAAGGGTGGGGAGTTGGTCGTGTTCTCTGTTATTCCTTTAGTACCTGTGTAGTGCCTGATTCTATGGATATTAATTGATGTCGCTAAATTGTATGCGTGAAAAATATTAAATTGGCAAATGTTTTATATATATATATATATACATATATATATATACATATATATGTTTATAACAATAAAACAAAAACAGTGCCTGACTGATAGTTGGCGCTCAGTCTGTGTTGGTCAGTACGTGAATGAATAGGGGAGGAAAGGCAGTGAATGTGGTGGGGCTCTGAATACCCCTGTACTCTATGAAGTTTATTTTCTGGTGTGGCCTTTGCTAAGGGTCAAGAGGTTGGTTGGAAGAGAGATCCATCCATGTTGAGGGCAAGTTACACGTTTGAGCACCCATTGTATGCCCACTCTGAGCCAGGTGCTGGGGATCGAATGGTGCACAACACCTTCTGCAGCATTTGGATGGTTGTTGGGGCTTCTTTTTTTTTTTTTGACAGTAGTCATAGCAAGGGATATTTCCCTAGAATGACTCCTCCTAAAGTACCAGATTGATTCCTGAGTTCAGGGAATTGGGTGGATCTTCCAGCCATTAAACCTAAGTTGATCATGAGAATTTTGGTTCATTTAGCTCGGTAAATATAGTAATTTATTTACATGATTTCCCTGTTAAAAAGTCTTTTTTCTTTTTTGACCTTTTCTTGTTATCTAATCAGTCTTAGTAGCCTTGTTGTGCTGCTTTCTGCTCCATAAAGTGAGGAGTCAGGACAGGTCCCCCTCTCCCCCAACCCTTACCCGCTTATATCCTCAGACATAGAAAACAAATATAAGGGTTTAAAATTCCTAATGACTGGTGATGGAGAGGGGTTGAGAGTGACTTAATCTTCGTATTCCCTTCCTCCCTCCCTCCTATCACAATTTTGAGCCTGTGTGTTCCATAGCTTTTTCTCAGCACCAATTGAGATCTTATTTATAGCATTTTCTCCTCTTTTTGATCTTTGGGGGCAATCAGAAGCCAAATATGGACAACAGGAGGGGGAGAAATAAGGCTTGCCAAGGCACTAAGTTCATACTCGCATTTCATATTTTTTGCAATACCTGGTTGGTTCTGCTGAATTTCTTGGGGAAAAGGCCTGCAGTTCTATTACCAACATGGGAACAGGAATTGTGGTTGCTGTCAAGACTGAAGCCAGGAGGATATTTATAGCCTGTAGTGAGTGGCTGTGAGCCCACCATGGGTCTGGATACGCCTCCTGCCTTAAAGTTCCCAGTGTTCTTGAACTGGGACCCTGCCCTTGTTGGCTAGACAGTTGTTAAAGATAAAGTGGCCAGCTGCAGGATGTGGTGTGGGTGATGGCCTTGGCGGATCACAGCTTGCAGGTGCTGGCGCTTTGGCTGACCCGAAGGCCCAGCAGAAGAGCAGGTGTTTCTTCTCCCTCACTCTGGTTCAGGGTCACGATAGTTTCATGGGTTTTACCTGAATTGACTTCACTGACGTGGTGCTGATGGACCACTCACCAGCTGAAGTCCATTTTCTTTCTGCCACTTGCGCCAGGTTGTGTTCAGGTTCATGACACCAAAAGAAAATGCAGATCATGAAGTTAGCTTCCTCATCTCCGCTTGAATTCAGGTCAGATATTTAGATTTGCCTTGTAGAATGGGTCAAAATTAGGTGACACTTTGCATGTTTTAGCTCACATTAGGGTAGAAGGACTGAATAGAAGGGAAAGGTGAAAGATGAAGCTGTCACAGGAAACAACCAAAAATGCAAACATTTTTTCTTGTTTACATAGTAAGTTACAATATGTGCCTTTGCATTGACCCTTGAGTGCTTTCTGGTGGAGTGATGGTTCATCTGTTAGCTTGCATTTGCAAGTACAGAGAATGCAACCCAGACTAGTCTCAGTAAGACGAGAATCTAATGGCTTACTGGAGAATCCAAGGTAGGACAGGCTTCAGATATGGGTTGACAACAGGGCTCAAGCAGTGTCCCTGGGACCCTGTTATTTCTCCTCTAATTCTTCTTCCCTTGTTGACTCTATTGCCAGGCAAGAAAGCTGTGGCAGGTTGCACATATTCTCTCACGTTCAAGCATAATAAGGAAATTAGACTTTGTTTTCTAGTAGCTCCTGGAAAGTCCTGAGAGCCACTCTGGACCAGCCTAGGTAACATCCCCCCCCCCCCCCCCCCAGAATCAAGGCAGTGTACTGATTAGTCTATTACCCCCACCTCCCACCCCAACATGGACTGAGTGAGAATAGGAGGGGGTGGATCCACAGTCCAAATTCAGGGATTGTTGCTGGAAGGCGTTGGGTGGAAGCTAGGGAATTGAACAGTTCCTACAAAATGACTCCATAAAGCACATACTGGGGCTTTTGTTATCATGCTAGAGCACTGTTCTTGGACCTCCTGGATTGTTGTTGGATGGTAACCACCTTGGTTTTCAGGAAGCGGTAAGCTCTTGGTGTGTTTGCTAGGTAAGTCCAGCATGTGCCGGAAGCAGAGGCCAGTGAGTTTGCTGATGCCTCTGGAATGCTTACTGCAGAGTAAAAAATTACAGTAGACCTTAATGAATGCCACACTAGGTAGCTCTGTGGTGTGATATTCGCTTAATTAGATTTCACTGTATGCCATTACACCTAAGATTGTCGCTAGACAGATATTCTTGACATACGTTTTGTTTGTCCCTAAAAACATGTGTCCTGTTTCACTCCGGCCATTCAGATTCATTTTGGGTGACTGTCTTATCAGCTTGGGGCTGGAGAGAGTGCAGGAAAGGCTGCATTTGGCAGTGTTTGAAGTCCAGAGCAGTATGCTGCAGCCAGGACCATAAGCTGTATTATTTGCCCATGGAGGCCTGTGCATTACAGAAATGAAAATTCCTTCTCTGACAGCATTCATTGCTTAGCATGCAGCAATTTGGCTGTCAGAAACAGCTGGCCCTGCAGGGTGGGACAATGGAAAGGCAAGCCCAGAGAGAGGCCAGTGCTTACTCACGTCTCCCACTGTGAGAGGATCAGGTTACTGAGACTGTCATTAACAACCGACTGCCGGGGGCTGGAAGGCACAGCTTCCCTGGAGCAGGAGCCTGTGGCTCAGACAGTTAGTGATTTTCCCCCATTTTTGCTGAATGGAACAAAAGATAAATAAAAATAAACTGTTAACCTCTGCTGACATTCAAAGTTTGGCTTTCTTGC
The DNA here is from genome assembly GCA_030035585.1 of Dugong dugon. NCBI lineage: Eukaryota > Metazoa > Chordata > Mammalia > Sirenia > Dugongidae > Dugong > Dugong dugon. Next base: position 118,709,412 of record CM057461.1, on the reverse strand, counting down.
AATGTTCAGTTGTTCTGATTGGGTTTTCTGCTTGGAGACAAGCATTTCTGGGGAGGGAAATCCCTTCTAACCTAAGTATAGTCATTGTTGGTGCATTTTAGAAAACTTAGAAAGGAGTGGAGGTAAGGAGCGTGATGGATTGGGACATGATTTTTTGACAGCTGCATGTTTGAGGTCGGTAACTTTTAGGTTCTACTTACATAGAAGCAATGCTGGAAAGACCAACATCAGGGACCCCAGAAGGCAAGTTCAAGTGTGAAAACAAACCTGAGAGAAGGCGAGTTCAAGCATGAAACAAAGCAGGGTGTGCATTTCACCCTGTGCATGTGCTGGGGCTAGCACCGAAGTGAGGGAAAGGGTCTGACAGGCTCTGTAGCTTGAACCTGCTCTTCTTCTGTGTGAATCTGCAGTGTGGCCGGCTCTGTGCATTTTCCTGTATTGATTCCATGACTCACTGAGCATGATCTAAGCAAAACGCACACTTAAACTACAGAGGAGACAGCTGTCTGTTACAGAAGGACGTATTTTCTGGGTTTCATGGCACCAGGGTTTTCCTATTAGTTGTACACTAGAAATGTACTCAGAAGTAATGTCTAAAGGGTCTTTTTTGTTTCTTTTTGAAAAACAAAAATGTTCTTTTAAAAATAATCTGCTAGGTATTATTCTTGAGTTTTTGTTCACAACTGAACCTTCCATCTAGGAAAGCAGTGGTATAATTTTGTTTTTTATTTTAAACAAGCTACACTTTAAAATGGTTGCCACCCCCCCCCCCCCCCCCCCCCCCGTATGGCAAGAGTCTAGAGGAGATTGAAAGCAGTGCGAGGGGTTGGGGAGGAGTACCTTGCTTTTTTGAAGTAAACAGCATTTCAGAGATATTGGGTGACACAAGATAAGTTTGGCTGTAGGAATCTGGTTGTTGTTCAGGACGGTTGGAACTGTACTTTTACCCCCGCCTTTCCCTCTAAATCTGTTTCCCTTTTACATGATAGAGGCTGAAGTTCCCAGATGTTGTTTGGATTAAAGAGTGTGTGGGGGGAGGGGAAAAAAAAAGCTTAATGATAATAACAGAGTCAGACTGGCTGGTTCTGTACTGACAGGAAAATGGAGAGATAAAAACTCCATTAATGGCGTGTGCACGGCTAAGCAACCAATAAAACAATGCCGTCCTCACTGGAAGCTGGTCCCAGACTGGCAGCGATTCCTGCCAACTGCAGGAGACAACAGCTGCAGAGAAGGACAGAAGTATTCGAGTCAAGAGTCTATGTTAAATGATTGGTGTGGGGGGTGGTTCTTTTGTTCTCTTCCTCCTCCTCCTACTTTTTGTCCATTTTCCTTGAGGAGCCCTTAATGCTTGCTGTTCCAGAAATTGAACCACATGTGATTAAAACTTAATGGTTACTTACAGAATGAGGTTGGCTGGTAGTTTCCAAGCTTCTTTGTCTGGGTTAGTTTGAGTTTGTGACCACAGAAGTTGTTAATTTATATAAAACGTATCCAAGGGCTGTAATCCTTATAGTTTGATGATAGTTCTACTTAAGAACCGGGAGAACAATCACTTAGTGCAGATGTAAAACTATTTTTTCCCCAAATGTTTATGAATTTCCTTGCTCAAAAGTAGTAGTTAAAAAAAAAATTAGCATCTCCTTTTAGAAGATACTGTAGGAGAATGGCAAAGGCTGGGTTTAGTCATCATGTACTCTGTGTGCACTTCCAGAGCCCCAGCTCTGAGTAAAGCCCTCTGCGTGATCCCTGTGCTGGGTGAGGCTGTGTTCAGAGGAGACTTCACTTTGGGAATTTACTGTCTGGCGAGGTAAGCCCTTAAGGTCACTAAAGGGGTGAGCGAAAGGAGCTTTTTGAGTGGTGTAGAAAAGCAACCTTGTAAATTCAAAAGAGAGGTGATCCGATTACCTAGCCTTGTCTTTATTTCCTGTATATTTAAAATCTAAGTGACTTTGATTTGGATATTTATGGCATGTAGGGAGGCGAAGGAGGGGCAGACATTTGAGTGTCCCAAGCCCTGTGCTACAGACTGTACATGTATTAGGAAGTTGGTAACCGTAGCCTCGTTTTACTAGGGAAAGAAACATAAAGATTGAGGAGTTAAGTTGCTTACTCAAGGCTGCAGTCTGTTCCTGCTCATCTTAGGTGCAGCTGGAATGAAACATTATATGAACTAACAGCATGGTATTTATTGTGCATAATTGCAGTGGACATCCAGAAGAGAAGGTGGCGTGTCAGAACGGGGGGGTATCAGATCTGTCAGAATGATGGGGATTGAGGGGAAGTGGGGGCTTGCAGCCCTTTTAAATCCTGGACATCTTCATTCCTGGAAGTCTCCATGGAGGCGGAGAGACATTCATTTATTTTTCAGCATACCACCCTTGAGTGTGAACCCTCTGTGTCATGTGCCATGCCAGGGGCTGAGGACTTTATAGACTTAAGATACAAGTCCTGCTGTGAGAGGGGTGGTGATCATTTCCTGGTGGGCAAAGCCAGGGTAGGAGAGAACAAGGATATGGATCCAAGCACTGGGGGGGGAAGCGCATCTTGAGAAAAGTACTTGGTGATGAGCTTGGCTGGGAGTGTGCTTGTCCAGGTTACCCTCCTGAAATGGAGGACTTTGAGTGCAGTGTGAAGAGCTTGGGTAAAATGTGGAGTGAGGATCAGTTAGTAATGTTTTTCAGGTGCAACATGCATTTCCCTTTGGATTCTGCATATGAATTATGATCTGTTCAAGGTGCCTGCTGGCAGACCTCTCCCTTCTAGGCAACTTACAGGCCCCACGAAGTCACCAAGTGACCAGAGTGTCTCATGTGTGGCTTCCTATCTCTTTTGACTAAAGATGGCAAAGTAAGGTCCATGGGCAAACTATACTATTTTAGATAAAGCCTTATGTTAGGCATGTAAAAAAAATTTGTGGCCTTTCCTTGTATGATTTTTATTTAGATGGCACTTCTAGAGAGACTTTTCTGAGGAAATAGGATTTTTCGGTGTTTCCTATTAGGCACTGAGTGGTGTTTATCATGTCAAGCTTGCACGACTGGGCCAGCTTGTCTCTTCCTAAATGTCAAGCCATCTCTGTGTTAATTGTATATGTTTAAAAGACTTGGGCGAGTTCCAGGTGTGACATTTTGCTTTTCATTTTTAAATTTTATAGTAGTTTAGATGGTTCTATAATGTTCTTGTTAGATGCTTGTGCATGTCCATTTTGATAAAGAATAGTACTGTAAATTAAATTAAAGGCCTGGTTGACTGGATGGCTGCTGGTGACTTGCTTTCAGTGTTGTCTTTCATAGATGACCTTTGGGAAATGGAATCTGGATGCTGGCTATCAATCTGAAGGTTCACCTTTATTCTGTCAATAAACTACTGGTTGAGGGATGCTCCCTTTTACCACTGGTTTTCAGCCCTACCGTAGGGTCTAGCTAGATTGCAGTCCATTGTCAGTATTGCAAGGAATTTATTACATAGTGTAGAGCCGATTTAGTACCATACTCTCCCATGCATTCTATTATGTCTTCCAGAGTGAGAAAAGAAAGGAATTTAAAGATAAATCTAACTGTATTTTTTAGTTGGTGAAGGGAGAACTATTAAGAAAGGAAAAGGATATCATGAAAGTCAGAATTATGGTTATAGTAACAACAATAAGAGCATCAATAATAGTAATAATAGTTTACCCTTCAATGGTACTTATCGTATACCAGTTTCTGTTCTGAGTGCTTTACGTATATTAACTCATTTAATCCTTATAATAACTCTTAGAGGCAGGTACAATTTTTATATCAATTTTCAGATGAAGGAAATGAGACACCTTAAGTTATGTGCTTAAGGCCCTAAATTTAGCAAATGATGGGGCCAGAATTCTAACTCAGGCTATTTGGCTCAGTTCCGGGTTTTAACCACAGTGTAGAGGAGGTAAAGGATAGCTGTTGAGAAGAACACGTGGAGTAGGTTGGGGTTGGGGTGTGGAGTGCTAGTAATTTTTTTGTTTTAAACTGGGGACCTCACAAAGGTTTTATTTGTATTTTTAATATATGTGGATTGAATATATACACATTCATACTGTATATATGTGTATATACAAATATATACGTATGTATTTACACACACACACACACACACACACACACACACACACACACACATCCATAAATTCTTCCTGTATTTGAGAAGTGGCAGTAAACACGTGGTGTGATATTTAGTTTCCTTACCATTTTTTGTATCTGTTTGAGGTACAATAAACTGTATAGTTGGTATCTCCTCATCTCGCTCTAGAGAAAACATATTCACATATGGAAGCTTTTCCCAACCCTGGAATGCCTCTACTTAGGTTGAGTATTCATGTTTGTCTTTTTTCTTTTTGATTACCTTACATATTGACTCTTGTCTTTGGTAAAGGCATTAGGAGTTAACTATAACTCAGAAGTAGAACTTAAAGCACCTTTTTTTTTGCACTAGGAAAATTTATTCAGAATTATACTTGAAAGAAGATAGCATGTAGATGTTTATCTGACCCACTGTTCGAATGTCCAAAGTGAAAAACATTCAAGGATACCACACAGTTGTATTAAACCAGTCTGAATTTGATTTAAGTTCTATGAGACCTGAATTTATGCTACTACGTGTTGTCTTAAAATAAACATGACTACATAGCACTGCTGGTAGAGCCAACAAAAATGCTGTACATAAAACAACTAAAACATCTTAAAAAGTTATTATCTAAGAGATTTTCCACCATATACTTAAAGCGTTGAAAATTAAAACTAACAGAAGCTAGCCTTTTCCTTTCTGTCAGTTTTAGAAAATAAGCCATTCTAAAATTTATGGAAGATCACCATTTCCCCTTGGGATTCAAAAAAAGTAAAAAAGCAAAATCAGACAAATGTTTATATAACGGATTAGGGTTTAGTGACCTGAGACTCAGCTGAATTTTTCTCAGAATTGTTGACAGTGTGAATGGTAAACAGAGGCAATTTGTAATGTTTTTATTTCCTTTTTACATTCGTGTTGTACTTTTCATCATCCTGCCTTCTTACCGAAACAATCCTGAGGGAATTAACTGTTTCTTACAGTTTCTGTCTCAGCGGTTTTCAACTCTTTGCTCATTTGAGTCACCTGGAGAGTCTGGAAAATACCGACCCCCTGAGTTCTACTGGAGTGCGATCTCAAGGCACTTTTATGTACAGCCAAGGTTGAAAACGACTGCAGCCCATTTAGTCCTAAGCCCTGGTGTTTTGGTACTCCTTCCCTGCTGTTTTGCTGCTGTCTGCTGAGCTCTCCTATGTGCTGGGCCTCAGGGAGGTGAGGGTAAAAGAAGCTCAAAGGAAGTCCAACTCCTGCATTAGGCAGCCTAGCTTGTTAACCCATCAGTTTCTTCTGGAACTGTTAGTGAGAATTTAGTGGCTGCCATGTGGCCTCAACTTGGGGGAGGATGTATAGGGCTGATAATGTGTGAGGCTCTAAAGCACCTCTAAGGAGCCCTGGTGGCTCAGTGGTTAAGTGCTTGCCTGCTAACCAAAAGGTCAGCGTTTCGAACCCACCAGCCACTCCATGGGAGAAAGATGTGGCAGTCTGCTTCCCTAAAAATTTACAGCTTTTGAAACCCTACCGGGCAGTTCTACTCTGTCCTGTAGGGTCGCTCGGAGTCGGCATTGACTCTACAGCAGTGGGTTTGGTTTTTGGTTTAAAGCCCCTGTTAAATTGCTTTTCAAGGTTGGAAACATGTATGGTGTAAAGATGCATACACACATGTATATATACACACGTAATAAGTATATTTATGTATAAATAATATATGCAAAAGATATTTATGTAAATAACATTATTTATAATATATAAATATGTATTTATAATATGTGTATATGTGTGTACGTATGTATGTATATAAGAAACCCATTGCCGTTGAGTTGATTCATATATTTCCATTAATCCCTTAATTGTTGCTTGGGCAAATAGAGTGCATTTTAAATAAGAATGTGTTAAAACTGCTATGAAGAATTTCTTTCACATTAGAAATTGTAGCCCAGTTGAGAAATTGGGTTATTGATGATAAATATAGATTGTTCGTATTTATTGTCAGGTAAGTTGCTTCTTAAGAGTTGCAGTATCACAAATGATCGAAAAGCCGACGTTTCAACTTGCGCTGATGTGAATTAATCACAGGCATGGAATCTTGAAGCTTGTGATGAAAAGACCTCTAAAATGATCAACTTCAGGCGTGCTTTATTATGTAGAACTAATTAAAAAAAAAAAAGAATCCTGGTGCCTAACTATGTGTTCTAGTTAATAGTAACCAAAAATCAAGACCAAAACCAAAAATCAGAAATTCCATTAGTGGACTGAATGCGTAATGACACTTGTGGAGATTAAAGTACAGAAAATGTCTCTGCTTGTGGCTACTCATAAAATTACTTGAGTTAAGGAATCCAGAGATTTAAATGTCACAGATAATGTAGTCTTTATATTAGTGCATGCTTCTGGGAACAGCCTCCCCCCCCCGCCCCAATCACCTACACCCTAAAATATCATTTGAATCCGAAAGAGGATTCCAGAGTTTGCCACAATTCTAGGTAGGCTGACTTTGGTTCTGACTCATTATTTGGTCATATTCCTTCTTGCTTTTGTGGCTTCCCTTTTATTTTCTCCCTGTCAGTTGACATATCCTTTCTTAGATCCCATTCCATTTTAATATCCTGCCATTTATTCAGTATCAGTCTGAGCATGGTGGTGATTTACAAATTCTCAGTTATCCTCATCTGATAGGTAGGTGGTGTCTGCTTGGAGGACACATGTTCAGAGAGTAACTTGCCCGAGATCCCAGAGCCTAGGAAGTGACTGACCAAGGTTCAGCTCCCAAGATGTGTGACTCTAAAGCTTCACTCTTTCTACAAAAATGAATTGGGAGATAAAATGTGGATGTGTAATCAACAGGCACAGCACAGCAGATTTCTCAAGGTCTAAATTGTACAAAAAAAGCTGTAAGAGCTTTGAGACTTTCTTTTTTAAAGTAACAGGTTTATTGAGCTGTAAGTCACATATCGAAAAGTTCATCCTTTTGAAAGTGTGCAGTTGAGTGTTTTTCAGTTGTGCCACCATCACCATTATCTAGTTTTAGAATGTTTTCATCACTCCAGGAAGAAATCATTGGCATGTACCACTGACTTTACAGCTAAGATCACTGACATAGAAGTCAAGGATCAGGCTTTCAGTCATCCTGTGAACTGACTAAGGGTAGTAGCTGAGGTTCTAGCTCACCTCCACAGGCTCCTGGAGTGTTTGTTGACTGTCACTAAAGCTTCTAGAATACTGAGTCTGCAGCATTTTTTAAAAACCATGCTCAATTTTGGTAATCACAGAAGTGTCACCTTTTTCTGCTTGTTTGTAGTATGAAAATAATAGGATTTAAAGTATTTTCTAAACACATATTTATCTGTTTTGACTTTCTGCAATATGTCTTCCGCCCCATCGGTCTGATTGGAGAATCATCTGCACCTCAAGACTTCTAGGTCATCTTCACTTCATGTTTGCTTGAACTTGTGAAATGAATCAATACAGTCATGATTTGAAATGACTGATGCATTAAACAGTTTCATGTGTAAACTGAAAAGTTGTCTGAGCCAGTGAATGCTAATATCAGGCAAGTTTATTCCTGGATTTTCCTTCTCATTATTTAGCTTTGGCCATTGCCTTATTTTTGTTACTTTCTTTATACTTATTAAGTTAAATTACATTATATAGCAATTTATGTCTTCTTTTCTTCCCACTGTGAGTTATAAAGGGTTGAGGGAAAGATGGATAGTGGGGTAGGGAAGAATCATTAAGAAGATAGCATTACGGTGGTAAGAGGAAGAATACATCTCTTTCCCACTGCAGCTCCGTCACCTTGACTGAAGACATCTGGAAGGCGGCCACCGAGTGAGATAGCTTAGCCATGGGAACTGTATGGGGCATGGCTCCAAGTGACCATCTTGGGAATAATTTTCTGGGAAAAAAAAATTAATATTTTTCTTGTAAGATGAAACATCTTTCATCTTACATTTTATTGACAATATCTCAGTTTCCAGTAATATTACAGTGTTAGTGTGTGGTATTTGAGTATTGTTGTCAACTTACTTTCTGTTTGTATATAACTTAGGAAAAGTTTATATTCCAAAGTGTTAGAATAGGGAATGCTTCCTTATTTTCAAATGTAAGTCAACAGAAGCTATGGTTTAGTGTATGTGTTTAGTTTACAACATAGTCTTTTTGTATGAATTAAAAAACACTTGTAGTTCTGTCTTAGTCTCTATAACTTAGGTTATGGGTGAGTGTTTTTGCTTTGAATTAAAAACTATCACAACACTAAAAGTGGATTCTGCTAGGCCTACCTCCTTTTTTCCATTAGCATAATCATTTCTCTTTCATTTTTTATTGTTCATATTTCTCTTGGAGAGTTCCTCTTATGCTTTGAATCTATTTATCAGGGTATACCCATTCATTCAAGAACCTTTATTAAGGACCTATTATTTATAAGACCGTCTGAGGTTTCAGAGATGAAAAACATACTACTTATCTTCTAGGAGTCCATGGACTTACTTGGAAAACAGACAGGAAAATAAAAAAATGAAATGTACTTTTAAGGTGCCATAACAGTTAAGATTTGGAACAATAGGTGAGGGGGCATGTATCTCAGATAGGTTGTGGGCATGGGGTCTTCAGGGAAGGCTTCCTTCTGGAGGTGATTTTTTTCCCCCAAATTTTATTTATTTTGTTGTTGTTGAGAATATACAGAGCAAAACATATGCCAATTTAACAGTTTCTACATGTACAATTTAGTTGACATTGATTACATTCTTCGAGTTGTGCAACCATTCTTACCCTCCTTTTCTGAATTGTTCCTCCCTCATTAACATGAACTCAGTACCCCAAAAGGTTCCTATCTAAACTTTCAAGTTACTGTTGTCACTTTGATCCCATATAGATAGTTCTTAAAAGAGCTTAATGCTCAAGGCAGACATTTTTAACTAGTTAAACTAAACTGTTGTTTGGTTTTAAGAGGACTTCAGGGATGTTTTTGGTTTAAGGTTTAAAGATTATCAAAGAGCAATAGTTTCAGTGGTTCATCCATCCTCCATGGCTCCAGGAAGTCTGGAGTCCATGAGAATTTGAAGTTCTGTTCTGCCTTTTCCCCTTCAAAATGTTCAGTAGTGGTAGCCAGGCACCATCCAGTTCTGGTCTCGTGGCAAAGGAGACAGTTGTTCATGGAGGCAATTAGCCACACATTCCACATCATCCTCCTGTTCCTGACTCTCCTTTGAATAGATGAGGTTGGAGAGATCTTAGGGGCCAGATCATGAAAATCAGGAGTCTGCTCGTGGTTAGGAGAGCCATTGATGATGGCCTGAAGCAGAGGAGAGGCAGCTCACGGTTAACTGCACTGTTGACTGGTCCATAGGGGACGTTATGAAGGAGGAGTTAAAACTAAGGCAGTGGTAGGGTTCCTAAGGTGAACTCCTCAGTTTCCGGCTCGGACAGCAAGGTTCATTGGTAGTTCTGTTGCATGAGATAAAGCATACAGGAAGATTAGCAGGTTTGGTGTGGTGGGTGAGGTGGTGATGATTAGTTTTTTGAGTCTAGTTCCCTTGTCTTGAGAAGCTGGATGTATTCTCATGCCCTTGAGAGAATATTCGACTTCTTTTTGTGTATTTTCTTACACGATTATCCTTCACTTGGCAAATAAATTATTGGTAAGCGTATTTAAAGTAAAAGCAAACCTTTGGGAGTTAAGAAATAAACTAGTAAATTAAATGAAAAAAAAATATCATTTTTGCATTTATTTTATGAGGGGTGTTAGGTACCATCTCAGTACAGGAGTAGAGAGGCAAACCATTTTTAATTAAAGAGGTTTGCCTTCCTGTTAGCATACTTCTTGAGGAATTCTGCTAGCAATGGTAAAAGAGATACCTAAACAGAGAATCTTTGAGCTGGAGGGAAACTTAGTGACTTAGGTCACCACCCTTAGTAATATTAGGAAAAATGGAAGCTGGAGAAGTTGAGTGATGTCCCGGTGTCACACAGCTGTGGCTCAGGTGTGTGCCTAGCCCATCAGTTCAGTGTTTTCTCCAGTGTACCTTGATGACTTGACTTCCTGCAGGCATCTTGTAACATTCAGAGAATTCTAATGCTCAAGGCTTCTTAGTGGTAGACCCAGAGCTACCTAGATTTTTGACTTTAAACTTATTTTAAATTAACCTCACTGTTCATAGATCAACAGGTATTTGTTGACTATCTGGATTGCACTTATGGTGACCCTATGTCTGCAGAGTAGAACTGCTCCATAGGGTTTTCAGGGCTATGACCTTTTGTAAGCAAATCACTAGTAGCTGGCAGCTAACAATAACAACAACATCTAGTTATGGAGGGGAAGCTACCCCAATTACTGTAAAACTCTAAGGTAAATAAGAGGCTATCTTTCTCTTCAAGAAGCTTGGAGGCTATTTTTTCCAGATAACTTATTCTAGGACTGGCAACTACTTCTTATAAAATACACAGCCTGTCTGAGATAATTAATGGATATTTAGCATATATATAAAAACAAAATAATAACAAGGAGACACAAAACATTGTTCACTTTTATTTTTTTTTTGTTGAACTTTTTTGGGTCTTTTTTGATTATTTGTTACCTTCTTCTCTCTGTACGTGGTGCAAGCAGTTAGAAATGCCTACATGCGTGCGGCCAGATAATAAACCAAACAATTAGAGAAAGAATGTCGCTTACCTTTTATTCAGTTTATTCCTGTTGAACCTTAATTAGGGAGAGTGACCTGGTGAAAAATGTATTTAGGTTGGTAACTGACACAAATATTGTTTTGTTAATAAATGTACTAAGAAAACTTCTTACCATTGTAAAGTGAAGACTGCTTTCATGGAACAAGTAATTTTTCTGTAATTCTTTTTGTTTCTTATGCTAACCTGTTTTACTCAAATAAGGGTATTTGGTGCTTTTTACTACTGTTTTGAATTTAAGCCTAGGGTAGAAGCTTAGCCATTTAATAATAAAGGAGTTTCCTTTGCCAGTTTTGTGAGCTTGAAAATTTTAATCCTTTTGGTTTTTCTGTCATTTTAGATGTCACTCATTCCACAAATATTTAAATAAGTCTGGCATGATGCTAGACCTGGAGTTGGAGATACAGCAGGGCATTGTATACACAGAGTTCCTAATTTCAAGGAGCTCCCTGTTGAAGTTGCTAAGTATCTGTCTAGTGAGGGTAAATACACACAGGAACCCCAGAGTAAAGTTTAGGAAAAGCAAAATGCCAGACACCCCATTAGAAAACCAGAAAATCTGGTCCTGGATCAGGTGGGTGACATCCCTGTGAACTCTTGTAAAAAAAAAAAAAGTGCTTTGAGATCATCACTGATGAAAGCCTCCATAGTATTATGTGTGAGGGTAATCATCAGGGATTACCACATGACTGAGACAACAGTTAAAACACGGATGCCTCACGGTAATGTGGAGTGCTGAAGTGCTGTTGGAGTGGGGTTTACACACATGAAAGCTGGACCCAGCTGACTGAGAAAGGTGATCTAGTTGTCAGTGAAGTCTGATTCTGTTTAGGAAGTATGGGTTGAAAGAATGGAAGAAATGACATGTTTTGTTTTTTCTTACCTCTGCCTATTCTTAATCCCTCTCTACTCAAAGTACTCCAGTTCCTTACTCAGAATCTTTTTTTGGGTTTAGATATAACTGCAGTAGAGCTATATGGGTTTAGGTTAGTGAAGTGTCTTAAAACTCAGATCTTATCCAGGAATTGACTGACCCTACAGGTCAGCCACAAACCCATAGGCTGACTGGTGATGACTGACAAGATTTGAAAAAACAACAGCTATGGTATGATGGGAAGATAGAACATAGTGAAGGGGAAAGAAAGTGTGGCAGAGCCATTGGATTTCTTTATTGAGCTACCAGCTGCTCTAGAAGACCCACAGAGAGGCTTGCTGTATAATCAGTAACATCAGTTGACCAGAAATACTGTGTATATTTCCTTCCCAAACTGGTTAACGAGACACCATGGAGTCTTCATAGGGAAAGAACTAAGGAGAGAAAAATGAGACAACAGGAATGGGGAAGGAAAAGAGAGAAAGAAGAATGAAGTATACAGGCTGCCTAGGAGTGAAGAGTGTGTGTGTCCACATGTGCATGCACGTTTGTGTGTATCTGTCTTTTGTGTAATCTGCTCTTCCTGAAGTCATACCTCATATCTGGTGAGGCGTTGACTAACGGGTATTCTATTTTAGTCTGTAGCCTTCCCATCTGGTGTCTGGATTTCCTCTAAGCTGCCACTAGCCGGGAGATGAGTATGGGACTCTTAGTCTTTCATGTTCCCTCCTTTCAGGCTTCCCTGCAGGGCCCTTTATAATACTTATTTAAAAATTGCCATTTTATGAGTCAAAATGGTCAAATTTCTAAATTTCATATGATTCGATCTAATAATTAAACCCATGTGATTCTCAGGTCCTCATCACTCTCTCCTTCTCGTACAGATGCGCCTTAGATTATAATAATAGCTACCATTTATTAGCACTCACTGTGGGCCTTGTTCTTAACACCTGGTGGCTCTGCAAGAAAGTCACGATGCCCATTTTGCAGGTGGGAGACTGTGGCTTGAACAGGTGGCCTGAGATTACATGACTAGGGAGTGGCAGGGCTGGGATTCAACCCAGGACTCTGGTTCAAGCCTGGAACCCTCTTTTTGCTATGATATTCCATTGTCTTTGTTCCCCTCAGGTTTTACCGTTGGTCCTCTTACCTTATACTTCTGGCACACATGAATGTATCTTTGTCTGGACACGTGAATGGGACTTTGGTGGACCACCAGACCACTTCAGTTGAGGGTTTTTGAGGTTACAGAGTATAAGCAGGTTGCCTTCAGAAGTGCAGTGTGGTATTTCAAATGTATGGTTGTTTTATTACATTCATTCTGTCATATCCACAGCACGTCCCTCTAGTGTCAGTCAAATTATGCTTCGAATTCTAGAGGAGAAAGGTGCTCTGCTATTTGGGCCTTAAATCCATCGCTGGGGCCTAAACCTTAGGAAATCCTGTTTTCGTCCTGTCTCTGCTTTGGTCTGTCCTCTCTCTAGGCTGTGAAGCAGACCCTCATCTTTTCCTGAAAACATCCTAGAGATCTTGTTCCTCCCCATGCTGTGCCTCCCCTTCCCAACTCTTCTCAATCCTTTAAAAGTCTAGTAGTGCAAACAATTGATATGCTTGGCTCCTAACCTCAAGTCTACCCAGAGGTGCCTTGGAAGATAGTCCTGGCAATCTACTTCTGAAAAATTAGCCATTGAAACCCCTGTGGAGCACAGTTCTCTGACACACATGGGGTCGCCATAAGTCACAGTTGACTGGACAGCAACTTTATTTATTTTTTAGTTTGATCCCTGCTCTGTATATAAATATATACCTATATGGTAGAATTCTTTCCCAACATTGCTTTGGAAATTTGTATGTTTTTCCAAATTCTGAGAAAAATCAGTTGAGAAATCAGGTAAGTGGGGAAAAGTGTTATAATTCTCCTGTGATGATTAAAAGAATCAACATAGAGACGTTAGCAGATGGAAAGAATCTATGAATAGCAAGTTGAAAGCAAGAACAGGAAAAGCTGACCCACTGAAGGATAAGATTGACATTTCCCAGAACCTGGGCAGGACAGCAGCATGTAGGAGTCACAGTTGCTTGTAGCTGTTGCCATGTTATAAATGTGTATTCATTGCCCTGTCTGCTGCTACTGGTGAGTCATTCTTGGAAATAAAATAAATATGAGTTTATATGCATAGCATATTTTATACAAACCCTATGAGTAGCGTGCCAAGAAATGTTTTCGAAGCAAAATAAGTCTTTAAATTGGCGATTTCAACATGTTATTCTGTGTAGTGCTGTGTTAACTTTGCTAGTAGATCTGAATGCAGGTTATTGCAGGGGTCAGCAAACTTTTTCTATAAAGAATCAGATAGTAAATATTTTAGGTTTTGTGGGCCATACGGACTCCATCACAGCTACCAACTCTGCCGTGGAGTGTGAAAGCAGCCATGGGCTATATGTAAAATGAACAAGTGTGTCTGTGTTCCAGTAACACTTTTATTTACAAAAACAGGCAGCAGGTTGGATTTAGCCCTTCCATTGAAATACTATCCAATAATGTTCACTGGCATTTTCCAGCATTTGAATATTTGCTACAGGCTACAACTCTTTGTAAACACCACTAAGTCTAGCATTTCTTATTTATTTAACAATTGTCTTATTTTTTAGAGATCCATGATAAATAATGTTTGGAAGTGTTTTAAGAATAACTTATAATTTGGGGAATTCTGGTGAAATGGGAAATCCCATGTCTCATTCCTAAATCCTAAAGGGTAATTTATAGGTGGCAAATGGTTAAGTGCTCAGCTGTGGTAAGGTTAGAGGTTCCATCCCACCCAGTGGCAGCTCCGTGGGAAAAAGACACAAAGATTACAGCCAAGAAAACCCTGTGGGGCAGTTCTACTCTGTCACACAAGGTCGAATCCACTCAAAGAATCAACAACAATATAGGAGGATTTGCTATGTCTCATCAATACTCCCTCTATTTCCTGATTCAGCATTCATCTTTCCTCAACTTCATGTGATTTTCCTTCTTTTTCCTGTTCCAGACACTGAGTTATCAGTGTTTAGGACGTGACCTATTTTTTTTCCACGGGGAGATTGAGAATCTTGGGAATTTTGCCTATCTCCAGAATTACTAATAGGTCATACCTGTCTTTTCCACATATTCAAGCATCTGGAGTAGATTAAGCTTCAAGGATACTCAACATTTACATGCTTGATTGTACCAATATTATTTTAGAGCCAGAACAAAAGGCCATTTGTAGTATCATGCAGATGATTTGTGTTATTGTTTGGGATTGATGTGTTTTACGCTTTTCCTACCGCACTGCTTTAGCACTTCAATTATCCTAAGGGGTAGATGACAGGAAAATGAACTAAAAATAACTACTGTGAACATTCAGTTCAATTCTTAAAAACAGTCAAGAGGCAATTTAACTTACTGGTAATTAAGAACACAGATTTTGAAGTCAGAAAACCATGGGTTAATTCTTGTTTTGTCACTTAGTAAAAAAATGTGACCTTGGACACTCTTACTTAACCTCTCTGAACAGCTGTTTTCTTATCTATAAAATGAGAATAATATATCTTCCTCTCAGTTTTTTTTGTTAAAAGATAGCTGGCATTGTTAGCAACTCTTGAAGGTGAGAGGTATTTAGTTCCTTTTATAAAAAAGGAGTCCCTGGGTGGTGAAAACGGTTAAGCGCTCAGGTACTAACTGAAAGGTTGACGGGTCAGACCCCGCCAGAGACGCGCCGTGGTAGAAAGGCCAGCTATTTGCTTCCGAAAGGTCACAGCCATGAAAACCGGATGGAGCATAGTTTTACTCTGAAACACCTTGGGTCACTATGAGTCGGATGATTCACCTGCAACTGGTAACTGGTATGGAAAAGGAAACAAACTCAGAGGTTAAATGATTCTTGTAAGATCCCATTTAGTAGGTTGGAAAACTGTTTGGCTGCTTCGTAAGTCCATGTTCTTGCCACCGTATGCTGCTTTTTAAAAGTAATTTCAGTCAACAGTAAGAGACACCATGGTTTATTTGGGTTGGTGGACTGGTGGACAGATGGGGTAGGTAGGTGATGGTGTCTTGAAAGGGCAGGGCTTTACAGTATCTAGAAGCTGTAATTTCTATAAGCCAAGGATATAGTTAGAACCAAAAAGTTATGAGAACTTGCCCTGATTTTTTTTTTTTTTTTTTTTTAATTCCTGTTGCTTAGCTGCTGTGTTGACTGCCAAAAATTTGTTTGATTTTAAGTACTTTGCATGCTTGCTTGTTACTCTGGTCCCGTCATATTACAATGACTTTTTAAGAATATTCTTTTAAGAATGTATGTATGTTCTTTTAAACTGGATTAAAGAAAAGTGTACTTATATGTTAAACACCTGCAGTTGGAGCTAGACAATTTGGTGGGATTTCTCTTTTTCCCCTTCCTCATGCTCACCCTCTTACCTGCACCACAGGAATGTGCCCCTGACCTTTATGGGTCAAGTTTTTACAGGGCATGATTAGCTGCCAGCAATTAAAACTCCATAGCCAAACAAATGAGTTGGCTGAGTTTTTGCAAAAGCTCAGCTCAATGAAAGTTTTGAGACAAGTTGCTGAAATTTGCTCTATAGGTATTTATTTTGTAACACCGATTTTAATTGGTGCATGTCTTTGTTAAAAGTCATTTTTGGGATTTTGAACACTAATGTTTTCCACTACCTTTCAGGATCTTCCAAGTTTACCTTTTGGCGTGAAGGGCATTTGTGAGGTGATGGGCTCTTAGTAGAACATTTGAAGAGTCAGATATCCTGGAATTTGCACTGTACTTTTGTTGTTGTTAGCTGCTGTTGAGTCTGCCCCTACTCATGGTGACCGATGCACAATGAAATGAAACACTGCCTAGTCCTGTGCCAGTTTTACCAGTTTCACAGTTGTGATCCATAGGGTTTTCATTGGTTGATTTTTGGAAGTAGATCACTGGCCCTTTCTTCCTAGTCTATCTTAGTCTGGAAGCTCCACTGAAACCTGTTAGCTTCCATTTTATCAACCTGTTTTTTCTTGTAGTACACCACAGGTTTTTTTTTTTTTTTTTTAATAGATTTTATTATTGTACTTTAAGTGAAAGTTTATAGTTCAGGTTAGTCTCTTATACAGAAATTTACACATACATTGTTATGTGACCCTAATTGCTCTGCCTATGCTATGACAGCACACTCCTCTTTTGCACCCCAGATTTCCTGTGTCCATTCAGCCAGCTCCTGACCATCTCTGCCTTCTCATCTCATCTCTGGACAGGAGCTGCCCATTTAGTCTCATGTATCTACTTGAGCTAAGAAGCACACTCTTCACGAGTATCATTTTATGTCCCATAGTCCAGTGTAATCTTTGTCTGAAGAGTTGGCCTTGGGAATGGTTTTAGTTCTGGGATGACAGAGAGTCTTGGGGCCATGGTTTCTGGGATTCCTCCAGTCTCTGTCAGACCATTAAGTCTCCTCTTTTTACTAGAATTTGAGTTCTGCACCCCACTTTTCTCCTCCATCAGGGATTCTCTGTTGTGTTCCCTGTCAGGGCTGTCATTGGTGGTAGCTGGGTACCATCTAGTTCTTGTGGTCTCAGGCTGATGAAGTCTCTGGTTTATGTAGCCCTTTCTGTGTCTTGGGCTAATACTCTCGTTGTGACTTTGGTGTTCTTCGTTCTCCGTTACTCCAGGTGGGTAGGGACCAATTGAGGCATCTTAGCGTCGCTAGCTTTTAAGATCCCCGGCACCACTCACCAAAGTAGGATGCAGAATATTTTCTTAATAACCTTTGTTATGCCAGTTGACCTAGATGTCCCCTGAAACCATGGTCCCCAGACCCCCACCCCTGCTACTCTGTCCCTCAAAGTGTTTGGTTGTATTCAGGAAACTTCTTAGCTTTGGTTTAGTCCAGTTGTGCTGACTTCCCCTATAGTGTGTGCTGTCCTTCCCTTCACCTAAGATAATTCTTGTCTCCTTTCTAGTTAGTGAATAACCCTCTCCCTCCCTCCCCACCCTCATAACCATCAAAGAATGTTTTTTTCTGTATTTAAACCTTTTCTTGAGTTCTTTAGTAGTGGTCTTATACAATACTTGTCCTTTTGCGACTGACTAAATTCACTCAGCATAATGCCTCCCAGATTCCTCCATGTTGTAAGATGTTTCACAGATTCATTGTTGTTGTTTGTTGTTATGTAATATTCCATTGTGTGAATATACCATAATTTGTTTATCCATTCATCCATTGATGGGTACCTAGGTTGTTTCCATGTTTTTTTTGCTCATCGTGAACAGTGCTGCAGTAAACATGGGTGTACATATTATCTATTCATGTGATGGCTCTTATTTCTCTAGGGTATATTACAAGGAGCGGGATTGCTGGATCATATGGGTAGTACACCACAGTTTTGAGTTCAATTCGTGGACTATTATTTGAGAGCCTGATAAATTTTAAAACAAATATACATTAAATTATATTTAATTTGGAGACTTGATTTTTTTTGTCCAGTAACTCTTGAACACCAACTATATGCTAGGTTCCATGAAGGAAAAATATAGCAAAAGAATAATATGTGATGCTCTCCTAGCTTTGGTCACCTTGGGTGGTGCATACAGTTAAGCACTTGACTACTATCCGAAAGGTTGAAAGTTAAAACTTACCCACAGGTACCTTGGAAGACAGGCCTAGAGATCTGTGAAAGGTCACAACCCACAGCCTTGGAAACCCTATGGTGCAGTTCTAAACTGCGCCCATGAGATTGCCAGGAGTTGGAATGGATTCAGCGGCAACCAACAACAACCAGCTTAGATTTGGATTGGTTTTGAAACAAGCCTAGTACGAGGCAGAGTAGTGAGTGCCGGACGAATTTGAATGGGAAAGATCTGGAAAATATAAGAATCATCAGAGAAGGTTGATGAGAGGCAGGAGAACCTGAACCTGTCTTGAAAGGGTAGGAAGGAATTCCCGGCACTGAAGGTGACAGGGTTAGGAAATTGGAAGGGAAATAGAAGCAATTTTGTAATTAAAAAAAAAAAAAAAAAAAAAAAAGCCAATCTCTGGTTATTAAAAAGAGAATCAGAAAAATATGCACCATCGTTTTCCTCTTCCTAGTGCTTATTTAAGTTTTCCTCTAACACAGTGCTTATAGCGCAAGTACAGGGTTGACTGAATCTCTAGGCAGGACAGTTTAGCTCTAGGCTTCTCCTAAAATGCAGTTAATCTTCGGCAGGAGGGGAGAGCACCTCAGTGTGAACCCAACAAATTTCTCTGGCTCTGAAACCTTAGAAAACACCAGTATTTCAACACTTTGTTTTGAAAAGCAAAGGTTTGTGGGTGTTGCTTAGCTGATGAGTTTGCTTTTAAGGATGCCCACTTTAGGAATGGATTTTCAGCCCTTAACTTTGCTAAATGATTGCTGAAAATGTTGAATATCTGGTTGACCTATTTACGAGGGAGATATATGTGTCATTATTTTTTAAATAACATTTCACTGTGTTTTAGGTGAAAGTTTACACAGCAAATTAGATTCCCCTTTAACAGTTTTTATACAAATTGTTCCATGCCATTGGTTACAGGTTTTCCAGAGTGTCAGCATTCTCGTTAGATTTCCATTCTGTTCTGTTTCCATTGATCTAGCTTCCCCTCCCCTCCTTGCTTTTTTCATCTTTGCTTTTGGGTAAATGTTGCCGTTTGGTCTCTTACGGTTAATTGTTTAAGGGAGCACATTACTCATGAGTGATACTGTTTATTTTATAAGCGGATCTATTATTTGGCTGAAAGGTGACCTGCAGAAATAGCTTCAATTTCAAGTCCAAAGGTTATCTTAGGGCACTAGTCTCGGGGGTTCTCTAGCCTCTGTCAGTCCAGTAGGTCTGCCCATTTTTAGGAATTTGAGTTTTTGTTCTACATTTTTCTCCTGGTCTATCTGGAACCTCATATTGTGTCCCTGGTCAGAACGGTAGGTAGTGGTAGCTGGGCACCATCTAGTTCTTCTGGTCTCAGGTTAGAAGAGATAGCTATTAGTCCTGTGGACTAGTTTCTTCTTTGAGCCCTTGATTTCCTTCATTCTCTTTTGCTCCGTATGAGCGGAGACCAATAGTTGTGCCTTAGATGGCCACTCTTGCAAGCCTTTTTTTTTTTCTAATTGTGCTTTAGGTGAAAGCTTACAGCTCAAGTTAATTTCTCATACAAAAATTTATACACACATTATTATGTGACCCTAGTTGCTATCCCTATAATGTGACAGCACACTCCTCCTTTCCACCCCGGATTTCCAATGTCCATTCAACCAGCTCCTTCCTGTTCCTTTCTGCCGTCTTATCTCTCCTTTTGACAGGAGCTGCCCATTTAGTCTCTCATGTCTACTTGAAGTAAGAAGCACACTCTTCACGAGTATCATTTTATGTCCCATAGTCCCGCCTAATCTTTGTCTGAAGAGTTGGCTTAGGGAATGGTTTTAATTCTGGGTTGACAGAGTCCGGGGGCCATATCTTCTGGGGTTCCTCCAGTGTCAGACCATTAAGTCTGGTCTTTTTTACTAGAATTTGAGTTCTGCACCCCACTTTTCTCCTGCTCCATCAGGGACTCTGTTGTGTTCCCTGTCAGGGCGGTCATTGGTGGTAGCTGGTTCTTCTGGTCTCAGGCTGATGCAGTCTCTGGTTTATGTGGCCCTTTTTGTCTCTTGGGCTAATATTTTCTTTGTGTCTTTGGTGTTCTTCATTCTCCTTTGCTTCAGGTCGGTTGGGACCAACTGATGCATCTTAGATGGGCACTCGCTAGCTTCTCAGACCCCAGACGCTACTCAGCAAAGTGGCAACTCACAAGCTTTTTCAGACCCCTTATACTACTCACCAAACTAGGATGTAGAACATTGTCTTTGTGAACTGTGTTATGCCAGTTGACTAAGTTGTCCCTCAAGACTGTGGTCCCAAGCCTTTTAACCCAGTAAGCCAATCCCTCCAGTTATTTGGATATGTATGTGTCTTATTTTTAGTGTGACTTTTGAATGTCTTAATTTTCTTTACAAATAGATAGCCTAAATTTAAGCTGAAGTGAGGAAAGATTTAATATTATTGGTGAAATATTTTCCTTGAATTCAAGGTTGATGTGAAGACTTTTTTCCCATGTAATTATTTAGAAATGCTGTATTTTGGGTTTGTTTTCTACTTTGATTTATTTACATGAAATGACTTTTGGTGAAATGTTCCTTGAGGTGCTATTTTTCTAAAGAAATAAGTTCTTCAATGTTTTGTGTTATTTAACTATTTGAATGGGAAAGCTCGGTTCTAATAAAAATTTCCTTTTCCTTTGGTAAATGTTGATGTTTTTAAAGTCTTCCTAAAGGAAAGGGAGCTTGGGTGGCTTTTGTTTTTTGTTAGTTATCTAGAGCCCCCTTCCTTCCGCTTTGTGCTTCTTCCCTACCATTGTTGTATAAGCCTTTGAACTAGTTCTATGAGGGCATCTGCTACTGAGAATGTGAGTTGAAATGGACCAGAAACAGATTATTTCTGGGTGCATACACAAGAAACTGGTTACCTTGGTACACTGGATGTCACTAGAAGGGGCCAGGACTGTGGAGAGGGAGGAAGACTTTTAATTCTATACTTTCATACTGCTTACACTTTTTTTTTTTTTAATCAAGTGCATGTAATAAGTAACATACAACGTTTGCATGTTCAACATTTTTCACATGTACAGTTCTGTGAGCTCAATCATCACCAATATCCATTGCCAAATTTTCCATCACCATGAACAGAAAACTCAAGGCTTCCTAAACAATGATTGTGTTACCTATGTTTTTACAACACTAAATTCATGGAAACACTGTAAATTAAAAAAATTCATATACAGTCTTTTTTTTTTTTTTTGTAATGGGCTAGTATACATGGTATAAGGGCTTTATAAGAACAGGACTTTGACATTTACCAGCTGCAGATCTTAGTAATTTTTGTGTCATTTAGAAAAATACTTAAAAGACCGGTATCCATCCATGACCCCAACACACTTCCTATCCGTTGTTTTCCAGCTCTTCCCATACTTGCTTCACTTGTAAATTGGCGTGAGTTTTGTGGTCGTATCCCAATTGGAAGGCTTGTCAAGTGGGCAATTCCTTGAGCCAGCACATTCACAACTGCAGAGTTTTCTTCTGCTTAGCTGGTTTTCTTTCTTCTTTCCCTCTGCAGCCCCGAGCCGCTTGTGAACACTGCATTGCCATAGTGTGAGCTGCTGGAGAACTCGTTATTCCAGGAGACTGGGAGCACCTCTCCTCTTCCCGCGTCTCTCAGTGAATGAGCATCAGCTCTGAACAAGGGCACACTGCTTGAAGGACTGTGGGAAGATATGACCGGGAGCCAGCTTTAAGGTAGCTGAGTCAGCTTTTCCCCAGCAGCTCTTGGAGGAGCATTGCCAGAGCCAGCAGTAGAGCCATTTCAACACATCACCTCTTTTAATGCCCTTTGGCAGAGATCAAATCTGCATGGTAAATTTTTAGCCACAAATGAGCATTTTGTTAGTTTATATGGATCCAGTATAAGAAAGTTAGGACCTAGCCTAATAGTTCTTGCGTTGCCTTGAAGGCAGGCTTTTCTTGGTGTATCTGCACAGCTAGTCTTTCAATTTGGCCAAACTGTTCAAAATGACCAACATTTCCCTGTGTATAAAGTGCTTCTGTTATTCTTTCACTTTACTGGGCCATTAAATTTTAATAATATGTTTCCTATGGAATACTTTGAAACCTGTGGAAAAAAGTTTTTCTACTAGGATAAAACGCTGTTAAGGTTATGTTATGCTTTGGGGGTAATGCAAATACCTACTTTGGAATAGAGTCAGTAAAATGTTTCTGCAGGGAGAGGGCTGAAGTGCTAAATGGTAATGAGTGTGTCTTGCTGATTTAAAGTTAGGATTGCTCAGATATGGTTTGATCTTTGTATACAGAGACGGAAGATAGAAATTCAGCGTTAAAGCCTGCTGGGGTTGGTCTCTATGGCCTCCTCAGGTTTAACACTTTTCCAGAAGGTTTCTGGTAACTGTCAGGTGCTTTCTTTTTTAAGGAAATTCTCATTTATTATTTAAAAAATACTTAATCTTTGTATAAAATTTTATCTTTGATTATTTAATTTTAAGTCATACAAAACAGTATAGAGCACAAACATGTGTTAATATAAAAGTTCCTCCCTTCCTTCTCTCTTTTACCCTTGGCTAATAGTTTGAAACATGCTTTTTCACATACAGACTTTTTCATATATAAGCATTTTCATACACAAATAAAATATGCATATTAATCATGTTGAAAAATTGTTGGAATATAACAAAATATTTTATTTTACAACTGCCACCCCGAACTTGATATATTGTGAATATTTTTTTCTTTTAAACAGAACTTAATCTCAGTCTTAGTAATGACTGTTTAGTGTTCCTTTATATAGCTGTAACATAATAAAAACTAGTCCTTTAGTAATGGGTTAGTTTATAATATAAAAGGGGGAGGGCCCTTTTGCATTAGGGTAAAGAACTGAAAGCTGTGACTGTTGACATTGGACTTTTAGTCATTAAGGATGTGAATTTTTATTTTCCATTGCAGATGATGCATTGCTTTGGGCTGTTGCCAAGGTGTCAGTTATGTCAAATTTTCATTTTCTGGAGGCCTGGAAGGAACTTCTTTGGTGCTAGGCTCTGTTGATATATTAGCGTAGTTGTTAGTTCTGGCTACCATCCTCTGGGCATTTTGAGGTAGTTTTATGCTCGTTTAAGATGGCATGGAGTTGAATTAGTTTTAAGGGAAAGTAATGAGTAACAGGGATAGATTTAAGAGCCTGATTTTATTTTAGACATATATATACACAAAACACACACACACACACACACGTGTGTATATTTATATTTGAGGGAAGAGGAAGAGATGACAGTTAATTGCTAACTCTGTGATTTCTTAATTACGAAACAAGGTTAAAATTGTTCGGCTCAGTGGTTTCCTAATATGGTTCATAGTGAGAATCATCAGAGAAGCTTTCAGATATCTGGGGTTGGGGGTGAAAATTTTTATTTTTGTTATTTTATAAAGTATTTTAGAAAGGTAATATGATCAAGGTGTACAAAGTTAAAGAGATACAAAAGAGTGTGTAGTGAAAAATAGGCCTCTTGTCCCTGTCCCCCAGGCACCCTTCCTAGAGGCAAGCACTGTTATCAGTTTCTTGCATATTCTTTCATAGATTTCAATAGTTATGTAATATGTAAGCACATAACATAATAGATTATTACTATTCTTTTGACACAAATAGTAATTTAATATATACTATTTTGCTCCTTATTTTTCCCCCACTAAAATATTTTTGGAATTCCTTCCATACTAGTGCTTCATTTTTTTTTTAGTGAATGCTTAATATTCCACTTTAGGGAAGTGTGTGCTGTAATTTATTTAACCATTACTATAGTGATGGGCATATAGATTATTTCCAGTTTTTAGCTTTTTATTATCACAGCCAAGGCTGTAGGGAAATACTCTTGTACATACATCATTTCAAAAGTGTGAATGTATTGTGAGATCCATTTCTAGAAGTGGAATTGCTGGGTCAAAGGATACATGTGTTTTAATTTTGGTAGATATTTATTGCCAACTTGCTCTGCTCATAGAGCTTGAAAAGTTTTAGATTTCACCAGCAATGGATGAGAACACTACTTCTTCATACCCTTGCCAATCACAATATGATGTCAAGCCTTGTTTTCTTGCCAAACTGATAGGTGAGAAGTGTCAATTTAATGTAGCCTTAATTTGCATTTTTCTTATTGTGATGGATGTAGAACATATTTTTATGAGTTTAAAAACCATTTGTATTTCCTGTTCTGTTCACTCTGTTCAAATCCTTTGTCTATTTTCCTATTGGTTGATTGATCTTGGTATTATCAGGTTGTAGGAGCTCTTTATGCCCTAACAAAATTAGCTGTTTCTTTTCCTTCTTGTGATATGCAATATTTACTTTTTCCCCAGTTGATCATTTATATAAAAATAATTATTTTGCTGTGTAAATTATTAAAAATTTTGTACAGTTAAACTTACCAATTTATTCATTCAACAAATATTTATTGAATGCCTCTCATGTATCAGGCACCAGGCTATACAATAGTGAAGAAAACAGACCCTGCCCCATACAGCTTACATTCTAGTGGAAGGAATGGTCAATGAAAGCTGAATACATAGATTTAGAGCAATCAATATATAATCAATTTTTATGGCTTCAGAGTTTTTTTGTATCATAGTTAAAAGACATTCTCCATTTCTAGATTGTAAAATTTTACATTTTTTTTGTTAGTATCATGTGGTTCTTTTTTTAAGCTTTAAATCTTTGATCCATCTGGAATGTAAGGTATGAATCCAAGTTAATTTTTCCCTAGGTGCTCTATTAATTAGGGTAAGGCTGAGTTGCTGTAACCAAGAGGCTGAAATATGCTAGGTTCAAAGAACATAAAAGTTTGTTTTTCTCTCGCTTAACAGTCCCAGCATGAGCAGAACAGATCAGCAGAACAGCCTATTAAAAAAAAAAACAACCAAACCAGTTGCCATTGAGTTGATTCCTACTTATGGTGCCTTCACATGTTTCAGAGTAGAGCTGTGCTCTGTAGGGTTTTGAATGGCTGTGATCTTTCAGAAAGCTGGGCCTGTCTTCCGAAGTGCCCCGGGGTGGATCCTAACCACCAACATTTTGGTCAGTAGCTGACTGCTTAACCAGTTGTGCCACCCGAGGAATCTTTTACTTCCCTAGTGTTTTGTTTTTTTGTCTTTTTTTTTTTAAACCTAAAGTCTGCACATTTATTCTTAAACAAAAAAAAAGTTAGCTTTTGTCTTTTCTCGTTTACCTTTTTATTGTGAAATAAAACACAGGTTCAGAAATCCACACAAAACAAATGGTGTTTTAAAGCCACAGTCTGGGCACCAGGGATGCTCACTGCTTCTGGGTTGGTCATTGTTTTTCGGCCTTTTTAGTAGACAGAACAGGAATATAAAGTGGTTCATGGGTTCGTACTGATACTTCCAATTCAAATTCAGTTTATAAGACTTTTATTTAACGTTTTCTACATTATATCTGTATCTCCTTTGTTTCACACAGAGAATTCTGGTTCTCCAGAATAGTGAGGGATGATAGAATTAGAATATGCCATAGTTACTCATTTGCTTTATCTCACGTTATATACACAGTAGTCTCAATTCTGCCATGATATTAACACTGTACCAGTAATTATGATAGTTGTAAATGGATAACAACAATTTCTTTTTTGTATGTTATTTCCATTCTTCCCTCAGGGTTGTGTGTGTGTGTGTGTGTTGGGGGGGTGTTTACAGCTGTTTGAAAGAGGGAAATTTAAACACTGATTAGGTTTTAGATGATATTTAGGGAAGAAGTAATCCTTATTTTGTTAGGCAGAATGATAGTTTTGTAGTTGTGCTTAGAAAAAGTCTTTATCTGTTAGAATTAGTGGGTGAAATGATATGACATCTGAGATTCTCTTTAAAATACTTCAGGAAAAAATTGGACAGAATAGAGGAAATAAGATTGATTATTTTTGAAACTTGGTGATACAATGTTGCTTATTTTTTAAACCAGGAGGTAAAAAAGGGAGTTTATTATACTTTAAAAAAATGCTTAAAAAATAATTTTAAAACCAGTGAAAAGGGAAGAGCATATGGTAGGGGAAAGTGATTAGGAAGGAATAGGCACAGGGAGGAGGAAATGACTAACAATGGGTGATTCCATTATCACCCTCGTGGCTCAGCCTCTGTGGCTTATAGTAGTCCCAGAAGCTAAAAAAATAGATGAAATTGTGAGTGAGAAGAGAAGGCTGAGGTGTGGGGCCCTGGGGGAAACCAAGATTTAAGGTCCAAGTGGTGGAAGAGGAGCCCCTCATCCAAGAAAATTGAGAAGGACCAAACCATAAAGTGAATCCCAGTTACGGATGAGTTTTGGGAAGAAACATGAAGGCATCAGCATTGCCATGCTACAGAATGGACAAGTGAGGTCACCCTCAGCATCCTCAACTTCGCCTGGATTCCTGGCAGGAATGGGGGATTTCTAGGCCTCATCTCAGATCATCTCAATCAAAATCTCTAGTGGTGAGGCCAGGGAATCTGTGTTTTGAGAAAGCTCTGTGATTCTGAAGGATAAGAACTGGAAACTTTGCAAAAGGTATTTTCAGTGAATTGACTTGGGCTGAACACCGTGGATCAAGGACTGAATGGAGAGGGACCCTGTGTAGATTGCTCTTTTCAGAAAGTTTTCTGTGAAAGAATGAAGAGGGTTAGATATATGGGGATTTGGGGTTGAGGAAGGTCATGATGGTTGAAGTAGTTGTTGCTTATAATAATAAAACCAAAAAAACCCAAACTCATTGCTGTTGAGTCGATTCCGACGCATAGCGACCCTATAGGACAGAGTAGAACTGCCCCATAGAGTTTCCAAGGGGCGCCTGGTGGATTCGAACTGCTGACCTTTTGGTTAGCAGACTTAGCTCTTAACTACTACACCACCAGAGTTTCCTTATAATAATAGAACAGAGGTTTTTCTGTAAACGAGAGTGTCAGTGGTTGCCAGTGCAGGATAACCCAGGAGTCAGACTAAGCATGTGCTTTGGGTCCCGAGAAAACAAGCCCCCCACCACCAGAAAGAAATTCTTATTTGAGAAGAATTTGGTTTTTGGTAGTTTAAGGAAAACTTGGAAATAGTCATCATGGAGTAGATGTTCCTTTCATTTGTGATTATTTTCAATTACATAATAAAGAAGAGGACACCAAAGTCTTTTCAGTGCTTCAGCTTCTCAGGTTCTTACTAGGCCCAAGAGGAGGGCATAAACTTGTCCATCCCTGAGAAAGAAGGAAGGAATGGGAGTCTGGAGGGCTGGACATACACATTTTTCTTGTTCAGCCCTGCCCTGCTCCGCCCCTCTCTTTACTTTCTCATTCTTGGTTTCGTTTTCCTCGCACTAAACTGGCACTGTCTTGTGTATACCACCAGTTGCTGTCTAGTCAATTCCTACTCATCACGACCTAATGTGTGTATAGAACACAGCCACAGGGGTCACTATTAGGGAGTGATGGCTTTCAGTTATTTACTTCGGGACAATTGGAGAGATTCCCACATTTTCATAATCATGGTCTTCTAGGGCTATGGAAAGGGGACGGATAATAGGCTTCTGTTCCTCTTATTTTCCTCTGCCTCAGGGTCTTTGTTTTGTTCTGAATTACAGATAGGATTCATTATTTTCTAGCCTTTAGGCTTTCTCCCTTTGTGTACTTAGGGGCATCATCTTTTTTTGTTGTTGTTGTTCTTTGAGTGTTCATTGAGTATAGCATGTTTATTTTTTGCTTTTAACTTCACGTTGCTTTCCTGCTCAGGTCAGTGAGTGTTTTTTTGATTGGGTGGGTGGTTTTTTTGGTTACATCAGCTCTCTGGTCTCTTTCTACCCAGTATCCTAAACCTCTCTCTGCCTCATCTCCCCTTCTCCTCCTTGTTTTCTGTTGTGGTTACTTCCATGCTAACCCGTTCAGCTTGTGCACTGACCTTGTGTACATGGTTCATTTTCTTTCTTATGATCGTATTTATACTTTTGATGGATATATTTAAATGAACAGCTGTGCATTTGTTGAGTCATACCACAATTATCTGATTCTGCTTTAGCTGCTCTACTGGCAAAAGCATATTTCAAGCTAAGTTGTGAGAGAATTCCATTAATCACATTCTACCTGGAGGAGGGAAGAGGAGAAAGACCACTAAGAAAAGTCTTCTCAAAGATTCATGTTAGTCACTCCACTATGTAGAGTAGGTTAATTTGGTTGATATTTAATATACCACCTGGAGAAACTGTAAAATTGTAAATAACCGTAAAAAACTTGTTGTCATCGAGTTGATTACGACTCATAGTGACCCTATAGGACAGAGTAGAACTGCCCTATAGGGTTTCCAAGGAGCAGCTGGTAGATTCAAACTGCCAACCTTTTGGTTAGCAGGAGAGCTCTTAACCATCATGCCACCAGGGGTCTGTGAATAACTATGGGTTTAATGATATCAGCCTAATAGGCAAAGTTTCCTGGAATCAATGATATGCAGATAAAGTTAGTTGCTGATGCTGATCTGTTTAAATAGATAACAAATTGCCATTTGGACTCATGGGGACCCCATGTGTATCAAAGTAGAACTGTGCTCCGTAGGGTTTTCAATGACTTGATTTTTTGGAAGTAAATTGCCAGGCTTTTCTTTTGAGATGCCTCTAGGTGGGTTAGAATTGCCAGCCTTTCGGTCAGCAACTGAGCATGTTAATCATTTGCACCATTCAGGGACATGGTGGTAGAATACTAGGCATCCATTTAAAAAAAAAAAGGAGTGAACATTAATAATATGGAAGAACTTCCAAAACTTATTTTGATTTTTATAAAAAGGTGCAAAACTGTATATTAAGTTATCATTGTGTTAATTAATGGCATTATCCAGGGACATTTAATTAGATACCAAAACCAAACCAAACCCTTTGCCATCTAATTGATTCCAACTCGTAGTTCCTTTCTGTTAAGACCAGGCTCCCTATTCGGCCTTCCTTGAATTCAGTGGCCAAGTGTTTTGTTTAAAACTCCTGAAGGGATAACATCTGATGCAGAAGATGTTACAATTTGCTTTTTCTCCAAATGTACTAATTGCTAATTGTAACCTCTGGTTGAGTCTGTGGCTTCCATCAGCCAGATCTGTTTTTCTCCTGACACTTCCTTGGGTTCTTTCTGGGAGTTATTTATAGGCATGAAAGCATGGCTTTCCACATAGCCTCAATAACTGTTAGAAGACTTTGAGGGGAGGGGGGAGATAATATGTCAATTTCTGACTTGTAGGGGATGTATTTTCAAGCTACAGAAGCTGTCTCAGAGGTCACTGGGGATGTCTCTGGGCATATCAGCTGGTGTCTGCAACTAGAGATCCAAGCAATCCTTTCCAAATGGGATATTGTCCATCAGGGAGTTGTCTGGTATACCCGGAGTCTGCCAGCCGTCTTTTTGTTTGGCTGCTTCTCTTGGATGACACCCTTGAAAACTGGAATCCAAGTTTCAAATGATATCTTTTAATTTACCTCAAACACCTGGTCGCTTCTGTATTAACTTGAGGACATAGAGCACCCTCTTCCTTCAGTCAGTTCCTTGCCAAGCTGTATAAAATTCCTAAAACCTCACATTCCCACCCAGTCCAAAGTATAGCATAGACTTAGAAATGAAAATTAATGTATTTTAGTTTATATTGAGTTCCTGATATATGTACCAGACACAGGAATGTAGCCATGAGCCGACAAAGTTCTTATTTTCATGTTGCTTACATTTTGGTGGATAAAGGAGGGGTGAGAGAGGGAGAAAGAGATAATAAAATGAATGAAAATTCACACAGTGTTTTATGTGTGCTGTGAAAAAGATATAGCAGGCTAATATAATTCAGTGCTGGGCAAGGATGGGAAGGGCTGAGACAGAAGTGGGCTTGGAAGTGGGTGGGTAGAGTGTGGATGTGAAGGAAGGCTCTGGTAAGGTCAGTGTATAAAGGATGATTTTTCTCATCATCGTGGAAATATGTTCTAGTTTCCCATTAAAAGGAAAAAGAAAGAGAAGTATGCCACCCTGACCCTGACCCTGACATTTCTTTCCATCTTATCTCCTCTCCCCTCCAAGTTGTTATAGGCTAATCATATTAGCCTTAGAATCAGGACAATATTGTCAGATGGTAGGTACTTGAAACATCCTTTGTTTAAGAATAGGAGGGATAGAAAGAGCTGCATTATTCCGGTAGAGGGGAAAGTTCAGGTCAGGCATAGTTAGAAATGAGAGAATGGAGCTATCATATAACTGAAGACTTCCAGAGGAAGTCGGGTTTTAAAATGGACTCCAAAGTTATGTATCTAAAAAGTGTTTTGTAGGGGGAATAACAGGGTCCTTCCTATCAGCAGGTACGAAAATTGTTGTAGTCACCATTTGCAAACAGGAGGGAGGGGAGTGAGCCCTGAGCTGCACGGGAGAAGGATGTAAGGAAACATCTGGGAGATGATGGGCTCCTGTCAGTTGGAACAAAGCAGGAAAACGACAGCCGTTTGATACAGAGGGAGTGAAGTGGAAAGTGAGGGACAGTTTCCATGTAGCCAAGCCTGATGAAAGAAAACCTAGTTTTGAGGTAGCAGTGAGGCATGCAGTGGGTGATCACATTGGAAGTCTCAGAAGCTTAGCTTACTTTTATGATCGATTAATTTTGTAGGTGGGGGTGTAGCAATGTCAAGTTCCTTTTGTACACAGTTTAAAGTAAATTTAATGGGGATTCTTTGGTTCTTACATAGTAGCATAAGCAAAACTTTTCTCTTAATTTCACTCAATTAAGCCTCATCTTTTTTCCCTCTTTTTACAGATTGTATTGTTTTCCCCCCTTCTTCACAAACCAGATCTTGGGTCCATCTGTCAGGGCTGGAATGTTTATAGTACAGTTCTTTCAGTCAAAACTCTTTCTTTCCGGAAATAATCTGTAATTATTTCCTCTAACTACAGGATGCACTGATCCAGGGGCTGGATTTCAGCTCTATAGGACTTGTCCAAGAAGCAGTTTGTATTAATCTACCACAGAAGATCAAATTATATGCTAATATCCTGAAAGTCACACCCCACCAGAAAACCTCTAGCAGCTCTGAAGTCTGTATGAAACCAAGTCCTGGCAACTTGCGCATGGCCAGTTCAGACACAGAGTGTGATGTTAAAAACATTTAACAGGTCATTTATGAAATGGAGAAAAGACCCTAATTTATATGGTGAAGTCCTGGTGGTACTGCCTGTCATTTGGGGAACTCTTTTCATTTCTGTTGTACTGAAGAAATCACTAGGGCTGGGGCAGGGGGTGGGGGGAGCCTGTGAAGTTCCTTATATTTCAGTAAAATGGTTGGTTTGCCAGTTTTATTCTAAAGCTCACAAAACAATGTTGTATAGTGGGAGTAGATTTTAGATTTTAGAAATATCCTTTATCTGGTAGTATTGTAGGTAGGTTGCTTAATATGGGTTCCAAAAATTGAATATAGAAGTGTATTTTGATTATTAAAAGTGTATTATAAACATATTATTCTTGATGATTCTGTGACCAATATAGAAATGTTTTGTGATTTTTTTGGGGGGAGGGGGGAGGGATGTAATGTATTTATTACAGTGTATCTGTGGTTTTATCCAGCTGTAAAATTGTGATGAGCAAAAGAAGTGCCAAACTTGGTCTCAAGCCCACACACGTTAGAAATTGAGCTAAACGCTAGCTCCTTTACTTGGTATCAGTCTGATCTATAAATGGAGTTTGAAAAGAATCATGGGATTTGGAAAGCAGTTCTGTTCTGCCCTGGTTATGTGTCCGTTTTTAGTAGAGTATCATGGGAATGTTCTGTCTCCCAAGAGGGTAGGCTCGAGACGTTGTAAGAGATGGTGCTGATTTAAAGAGGATACCTTAGTTGATGGGGGGAGGTCCCTAACCCTTTTCCGAGTAGCTATTTTCCTTGTCTCTGAAGTATCAAGATCAGTTACCAGGGAAGGAGGAGCTTACTCCAAACAAAACAGAAGGGAGGTGTGTTTCTATTGGAGGCAAAAATTCCTATTCTGCACCCTTCAGGTATTATTCTGTGATTCCCAGTAGTCTATGATTTCTGAGTTAGGGACTTTGGTATTAGGACATTGCATAAGGATTTGGTTGAACTTAAATAAGATGAACCGGTACCTTCTTAACACAAGTTTATATTCCATTTTAAAAATACTTAGTTGTGTACATAAAATATTCCTACATTAAACACCCAATGCCTTCTTCGTTCACTGTTAGACTTTGTTGACTTCCTTGATGTTAAAGAGATTAATGAGATTTCTAAAACTGTAGGAACAGTAGCATTTGTGTCAGATGGATGACTGCTCAGTTTCAAATATCTGGTATCATCTAGTTATCTGGTATAGTAGGACTGGTCATTTGAGAATTAAGGCAGTGGTTCTCAAAATGTGGTCCAAAGACTCCTAAAACAACTGGGTGGTAGTATGTTTATTATTTTTGAACAAATAAATATTAAAAAAATTCTCAGTTTTAAATGCTAATATAGTAAATATTGATAGATATAGCACATATGGAGCCCTGGTGGCACAGTGGTTAAGAGATCGGCTGCTAACAAAAAGGCCAGCAGTTTGAATCCACCAGCCACTCCTTGGAAACCCTGTGAGGCAGTTCTACTCTGTTCTGTAGGGTGGCTATGAGTTGGAATCCACTGGACGGCAACAGGTTTGATTTGGTGGGTTTGGATAGCCCATATAAATAAGCTTTAGAAGGTTCTAATAATTTTTAAGAGTATCAAGAGCTCTTGAGAGCAAAAAGTATGAAAACCACTGGAAAGGCATCCCTGAACTATTGAATATTGCCATTCCCGTTTTCCTTTACCAACCCTTCTTTCTTGCCAACTCACATTTGAAAACTCCTTAGCCAAAAAGTACGGGAAAACACAGGGATTGAAAGTTTACTATTAAAAACAATATTTTCTTTTTAATATATCTTAAAATTAGATATTGATCATTGGGACTTCAGAATATTGATTTTTTTTAAAAAATAAAACATGATCAAGAAATTTATTCCTGAACCTTCACTTCCTGCGTTGCCTGTCCTTTTCGGTGTACCATTTTTAAATAGCAGAATTAACTGGTCAGCAGAGACACTCCAGACGTTGAACAAAATGGCAGCCAGTAAATGATGGTGATGTTTTTTCCCCAATGATTTTTGGCAGATTTTGAGCTATCTAAAAACAGTAGATTAGCTTGGGGAGTGAATTTATAATTCTTTTTCTGTATTTTATTTATGAGCATAAATTAGTGTTTTAATTTTGCGTGGCTAATAACGTAAAATAACAATCTATTAAAAGGTATTTTGGGGCAAGGGCTTTTGTTGGCTTTGTGACATGGAAATGTGCCCGTGGTGATTGTTTCTTAACCTTTTTTTTTTTAAATAGTGAAAGGATTCTTGATTTGAAGCTCGTTAACTTACCAACTCCTACTGTTACCTGAAATAAACAATCAGATTAAAGGTATAGAGATGATAAAGGTCTTAATTTGGCCGTCCTTTAGCAGGTGTATGTATGTGTGTGTCTGTATGGTTCTGATTCTTTAGAATTTAAATTGAGATGATTAAGCAGGGAAATTTTAATTCAACAAGTATTAAATGTGCACCTTCGTGCATCTGCTTGGCTTTGGTAGTGATGAAAAACATAGACTGCTGCTGTCATGGAGTTTATTTACAGTCTAGGGAGGGAGACATGTTCAAAAGCACACACAGCTGTAACTGTATAATTATAAATGATGCTAAGGGCTCTAAATGAAAATTAACAGAGTGGTATATGAGAATATAAAGAGGGCATTTGGGGGCTTAGGCATGCTTCTAGAAGGAAGTGACATTTAAGCTGAGACTTGAAGGATGAGTAGGAATTAGCCAGATTTGGGTGGCCCCTGAAAGAAAGGCTCAATCACAGGGAACAGCATGTACAAAGAGAGGTTGAGGGGTAGGCAGGAAACTGGCTGGTGGAAGTGCCTGGAAGAATGGGCTGTGGACCAGTTGTGAGAACTAAGAGAAAAAGGGGGCTTTGCAGCAATGAGGATAGGTGAGTTAGAGGACTTCCCATGACTTATCCCGGTTCTGACCATAGCCTTCCAGGCATCTTGGGTTTGCTCTTTGAGTCCTAGCCACTCTGATGTTTTTTTTCAGTTCTGAAATATACCTTAAGACCTTGGACATACCATGCTTGCTTTGGCCACTGCAGGTCCTCTGCAAAGCTGTGCCTTTTTCTTTAAATGCTACCCAATACTGCCCCACCTTACCCGACTCCCATATTCTTACCCTTTTTCTACTGCCTCCTATTCATCTTTCAGGCTTGTTCAGATGTAACCTTCCCAGGAAAGCTCCCCAACCCTCTAGAAAACCTCACGTTGTTTTGTTAGGCTGTCTTATTGAACCATGTTTCTTTCTACCTAACACTTCATTCAGTTTTTAATTATATAGTCTTTTGTTTGATTATTTGATTTCTACCCTAAAGACAATCGTGGAAGCTCCATGATAGCAAGGACCATGTTTGTATATTTTTTATCATTTTACTTTTCTAATGTCTAGTACCCAGTAGGCTCTCAATAGTTGTTGGATTTAAAAAAAAAAATAACAAAAAACCCTGTTGCCTTCGAATTAATTCTGATTCATAACATCCCTATAGGACAGGGTAGAACTGCCCCATAGGATT
The DNA here is from genome assembly GCA_030035585.1 of Dugong dugon. Lineage (NCBI taxonomy): Eukaryota > Metazoa > Chordata > Mammalia > Sirenia > Dugongidae > Dugong > Dugong dugon. The sequence continues at coordinate 118,674,509 of CM057461.1, read as the reverse complement.
TCCAAGGAGCGGCTGGTGGATACAAACTGCCCACCTTTTGGTTAGCAGCCGAGCTCTTAACCACTGTGCCACCAGAGCTCCTGCTTTTCTGTGTATAGTAAGCAGTTAATCCAAGCCGCTAGGAATAAGAGATGTCAGCTCCACCATTTTCTGACTGTTTTCTTCTACTTGCTTTAATCACATTATATTCAATGTATAGGTTTTTTTAAAAATGATTTTTAGAGCACTTGCCATGCTTTAATCACATTATATTCAATGTATAGGTTTTTTTAAAAATGATTTTTAGAGCACTTGCCATTTAGGGAGGGCTAGTTTTGTTATAAGGAACCCTGGTGGTGCAATGGTTAAGTGCTCTGCTGCTAACTGAAAGGTTGGTGGTTCGAACCCACCAGCTTCTCTGTGGGAGAAAAGATCTGGAGATCTTCTCCCATAAATATTTCAGCCTAGGAAACCCTTTTGGGGAGTTCTACTTCTTCCTTATAGGGTCACTATGAGTCAGAATTGACTCGACGGCACACAGTGATAACTACGGCAACAACTTTCTTTATAACTAGATAACTAGCTAATGTAATTTATGAGTCCACTTAAGTGGGCCCTCAAAACTGCAGTGTATGACTGTACTCTGTAAGCTAATCATGTTCTCCCTTTCACGTCGTGGAACTCCCACTCTTTCTGAAAGATACCTCTTATACTAGACTTCATAGGAACTGTCTTAAGACAGAGACCAATTAATTTATTACTTTATTAGATTAAATTATTTTTTTTTATAAAATAGAAATTTTATGATTTTCATCCTACATCTCAGTGAATTGCCTTGCATGACCCTGGGTGTATGCACCCCTGTTAGAGATGAGTGGACTCGTGCTGGAGGCTGACCTAAACAGATGAGTTAGGATACAGAGTGGTGTAGAAATCACTGCTGGTGGAGTGGGAGAGACTTCACCAAGTGTCTGGCATTTGAGCTAGATCCTACAAGACAGGAGGAGAGAATTGGTTTGAGAGGAGGTAGAGGAGAGGACCCAGGGCAATTCAGGCAGAAAGAACCAACATTATGTTCCTGGTCAAAGGTACCGACATGGAGTTGGAGGAGTCATCATCTGGTTGTGAAAGGCCCCAGGGACCAAGATGAGACATTTGTATATCACAGATGCGGGCTCTCTGTGTATAGATCTGTGTGAACATAGACATAACAACAGTAAAAGGGGTTCAAGTTTTATATGCTTTTAAAAATATAAAAAGAAGGCACATTAAAAATACTCTTTACCTCCTCCTCCCACCTTGCTATTAAATAAAGAGACTGAAATACAATTACGGGAAAAAAAAAAAAAAAGAAAGAAGTTGCATGAGGGGTGGGAAGATGGGATGGGGTTGTGGGGGATAGACGCTCAGACCACCAACTAAAAATTTCGATTTTAACAAGATGAGTCATCCAGATTGTGGCTCCAGAAAGTCTTTGAATTCCATGAGAATTTTAAATTCTGTTCTGCATTTTTTTTACTTTTAATCAGGATACTTCTATAGAATCTTTGATCAAAATGTTCAGTAATGGTAGCTGGGCACCATCCAGTTCTTGTCTCATGGCAAAGGATGCAGTTGTTCATGCCGGTAATTAACCACACATTCCATTTCCTTCTATTCTTGATCCTCTTCTGTCCTCTGTTACTACAGGTGACTAAAGACCTTGTTGTGCCTTGGATGGCCTCTTGCAAGCTTTTAAGACCCCAGGCACTGTGCAACAAACTAGGAGGTAGAACAGAAGCACTCACTAAACATGCCTTTTAGGTCAGTTAACTGGGATGTCCCATGAAACCATAACCCTAAACCTGTAAACCAAAGAACCGAATCCCATGAGGTTTTTGGTTGTACATAAGCAGCCTCAGCAGCTACTATTTTGTTGTTGTTGTAAATATATCTATCACAACTTTTGCCAGTTCAACTTTTTTCCGGTGTACAACTTATTGACAGCAATTACAATAATCGGCTGTGCAATATGCTTAATCAATGCAATAGTTTTGCCACCGTTAACCATGTCTTTCCCCCTCCCTCCTGCCCCTGGTAACTACTAATAAACTTTGTTCTCTATATATTTGCCTTTCTTGTCTTTTTATGTAAGTTAGGTTATACAATATTTGTCCTTTTGTAATTATTGCACTCAGAATAATGTCTTCAAGCTTCATCCATATTGTAGCATGTATCAAGACTTCATTTCTCCTACTGGCTGAGTAGTATTCCATTGTATGTATGTACCACATTTTGTTTATCCATTCATCTACTGATGGACATTTAGGTTGTTTTCACCTTTTGGCTATTGTGAACAGTGCTACACTGAACATTGTTGTACAAGTCTCTGAGTCTTATACCTACCAGTGCAATTGCTTGGTCATATGGTAGTTCTATTTTTAGCTTTTTGCGGAACTGCTACACTCTTTTTCACAGAGGCTGTACTGTTTTGTATTCCTACCAGCAATGGGTAAGCGTTCATTTGTTATTTGTGTATCTTAGCCATCTTAGTGGGAGTGAAATGGTATCTCATTGTGGTTTTGATTTGCATCTCACTGATGGCTAAGGATTTTGAGCATCTTTTTCATGTGTTTGGTGTCCATTTGAATGTCCTCTTTGGTGAAATGTCTATTCAGGTCCTTTGTGCATTTTATGATTGTGTTGTATTTTTGTTGTTAAGTTGTCAAAGTTTTATATATATTTTGGTTATTAGATTCTTGTCGGATATATGGTTTCCAAAGATATTCTCCCAGTCGGTAGCTTGTCTTTTCACCTTTTTGGTAAAGTCTTTTGATAAACCCAAGTTATAAATTTTTATGAGGTACCACTTGTGCTTTTGATATTGTATTACATAAACTGTTGTTAAAGCTAGGCCTGACAGCGTTGCCTCTGCTTTTTCTTCTAAGAATTTTATGGTTTTAGTTTGTACATTTAGGTCCTTAATCTATTTTGAATTTGTTTATTGTGTGTGGTGTGACTCTTGGGTCCTATTTTGTTTTCCTGCATGCAGAAATCCAGTTTTCCCAGCACAATTTATTGAAGAGACTCTTTCTTTCCCCACTGAATGGACTTAGCACCCTTGTTACAAATCAGTTGATCCTGAGATAATCTTTAAATCTTAAACCTTAAACCAAAAATATCCCTTGAAGTCTTCTCTAAACCAAGCAATAATTTATCTTCACTAGTAAAGAATGCCTATGTGGGATCAAATCGACAACAGCAACTCGAAAGATTAGATAAGAAACTTAGGGCACAGTGAGTTTATGTTAATAGGCGAGAAACAATTCAGAAAAGGAGGGTGTGAATGGTTATATAATTGGAACAGTGTAATCAATGGCACTGAATTACACATGTAGAAATTACTGAATTGGTGTATTTTCTGCTGTGTACATTCTCAACAACAACAATAAAAAAATAAATTATTAAAAAAAAAAAAGATGAGTCAGAAGGTGTCCACTCCAAGCAACTTAGATAACAGTGATCTTTTTGTTGGAAGCAGTAAGATTCTGTACACTAACCTATTTATTAAAGAACTTTACTCATTTTGTCTTTATTTTACGTCTGGAAAATTGCAATTAGTCAAAGCTTTAATTATTTTAAAGTACTTTTCCTAACATATTTCCATCTTATTCCTGATACCTTGCAGGAATTATTCAAATGGCAAAGTTCTTTGTGGTAATCCTTTAACTCAGGAAGTAGAAATTCTGCCAGTGTAGCTTTAGGCTAATACTAACTTAGAATTATGTCAAGTATCTCTTATTTTCTCTCAGTTATAATTTCATATAATACAGATTTCCATAATTTCTTATTTTAAAATCTTCCATCTTGGTTCTGTCTATTCTTTGTTAAATTTGAGGTTAATGTAAGAATGCATTGCTTTGTGATAGATGAGGTATAAGTTGTAGCTTTTTGTTTTTTATTGTAGTTAAAAAAACATATACATACATACACACATGTAAAAGCAAAATATTTGCCTTTTCAACATTTTCTACATGTACAATTCAGTGGCATTAATTACATTCATCAGGTTATGCACCCATCGCCACTATCCATTTCCTGATTTTTCCATCACGCTTAACATAAACTGTGTTCCCTTTAAGAGTTGTAGCCCACCCCCCCTTTTGAGTATATGATGATGTAGGTAGCTCTGCCCCCAATTCTGTTAAAGGAGAAATAAGACCCAAGCATAGTAACGTAGTTTGAATTATTCAGTTGCTTAATCTTTAACATCGTGTTAGAACAGACCATTCACACTTGTCAGCATTTTTAATTTAGTGCCAATTTTGTGTTCAGTAGGGTAGGATAAAGTTCAAACTAAAATCCTGTGGGAATTTCTAGCTTTATATATGAGATTGTTTTCATTTCCTGTTCTTGATAAGGGGTATGCTTAGAGAAGGTAGCCTTAGAGTGGCCACCAGTGGTAGGTAAATCTGATTAACCATTTAGTTGACTTTGCTTAGATCCATGTGAAGAGTAGTATGTTCAGATGTAGTCAGGTGGAAGACAATAATATACACGAGGGGGATTTGTAGGAAGGGCCTTGAAATAGCAATTTGAAGATAGTATGCTTAATTTGTCATCCTGCAGTTAAAATGTTTTGTTTTACTTAGATTGTTTCTTTTCCCTCCACAGTTGTACAATGGTAGATGGAGTGATGATTCTTCCTGTGCTCATGATGATTGCTTTCCCTTCCCCTAGTATGGAAGGTAAGTGATTCATAGCTATTTGGGTTAGGATAAGTACACTGGGTATTGTTTGGCTTATTGTAAGCCAGGTCATTCAAACTCAACACCCCCTCTTTATGATTAGTATTTGGTAATGCCTCTTGAAAGAGCCCTGGTGGCGCAGTGGTTAAGTGCTTGACTGCTAACCAAAAGATCAGCAGTTTGAACCCACCAATCTCTCCACGAGAGGAAGATGTGGCAGTCTGCTTCCATAAAGATTACATACAGCCTTGGGAACCCTATGAGGGCAGTTCTGCTCATCCTGTAGGGTCGCTATGAGTCGGAATCAGTTTGGCGAAAGGGGTTTGGTTTTTTTGGTTTATTGCCCCTTAACATGAATCAGAATTGGCTTGCTGGCAACTGAAAACAACAATGTCCCTTGACTAATTTGAAGTGAAATTCTTGTATACTCTGCCTTTCCTATATATACAATTTGAAAAAATTTCAATGTAATAGCCTATCTGAAATAAATACAAAGGGAGAAATAAAGAGAATATTCTGTAAATAATAATAAAAAAAAATCTATATACATTCTAAGGTAGTCGGGCATGAGTACACTGAAGACTAATGAAATAATAAATGTTTTTGCACCTATATATTCAATCCCCATGAACAAAACATCTTGGAAAGCAGATTGGTATTGCTGTGTTATACTGGTGACTTGGCTATCACAAGTCATCTGTCTTCAGCGATAGTATTTTCTGAATTGGTGAATAAATTTTGATAGAATCCCAACTAAATAGAGAGTTGTTATCCCTCAATTTCATAATAGTTATATTTTTGCAGAATTTAGTGTACATTAAGACAGTGAAAGGAACACTTTGTGCTTATATGTATAACAGAGTTAGGCACTAGGTTCAATTAATTATACACAAGGTTTTTCCTGTAAATGAATGCTCAATGGGACTTTCAAAATTATGGGGGCCATAGGATAATTCTTAGTTGTGTGGTACCACCCAAGCTTTTCAGGGTCTTTGGCATCTCAGTCCCTTTCTCTCTCTCTCTCTCTCTCACCCACACACACCCACACACACGCACCCACACCCACACACACCCACACACCCATCACCCATACCCATTCCAAAAATGCTGTTTAGGGCTGGCAGTGCCCTTGTTGAGAGCCACAAGAGATAAGAAAAGAGAAATAAGATAAAAATTACCCACAATTCCCTGCACTTGCATGTAATTGCTGTTAGTATGTTGGTAAGTTCGAATTGACATATATATACACATACACATACATGTACATATAGATATAAACTGTCTTATGGTTCATTGAGCAGTGCCCACTTTATTTTTCAAGCCGTTCTCCTTGAAGAGTGCTTATAGTGTGGCTCTCAGGTGGGACAGTAAGACTAATGCCTCTGTTCCAGGCTGTTTGGTATATAGTAATCGGCTTTATATAATTGATGAATTTCTAGGGAGACATAATTTGACAAGTTGGTATAGCACTGTGAAAGTATCAGTGCTAAATATACTAGAAATCCATTTTGATATGTAGTTGGTTTATAATGTTTGATTTGTCCACCTTTTCATATTCATTGACAGACAGTATAGATCTGCACTGTTGGATGTGGTAGCTACTAGCCACATGTGACTATTGAATACTTTTGAAATGTGGCTAATACAGGTTGAGATACTTGTAAGTGTAAAATACATACTGGATTTTAAAGATTTAGTAATCTCCCCCCTTCCCACACAAGAAAGTAAATTTTACCTGCTTCTTTTTCCTACTCCCAGAAAATTTAGAATTACGTAATGTGGCTCATATAATGTTCCTGTTGGACAGCACTGTTACAGACCAATTTACATAGCTAGAGTCTAGATTCTACTCCAATGTATGTTGTTAAAAACATTCTGATAATACAGCAGTCATGTCAGTTAACGCATGGAATATGGATCTTGAGTGACAATCTTAAATGAATTGGGGATATTTTAACTAGAAGAAAGAATGGATCCTAGTTTTAAGAAATTAAGAAGAAGAAAATAGGCTTATGTTAACACTGGAAAGGTTTGACAAGTTTAATAGTGGCTCTGAACTAGGGTTGATTTTACCCACCAGCGGACATTTATTTGACAATGTCTGGAGACATTTGTAACAGGCTAGTTTCTAGGATTTTACCCCTATTTTTAATTGTTAAACAATAGAGTCATTATAAAAAAATCTAAGGAATGTTGAAGGATATTTCTCTTTCCTCTAAATGCCATGCTCTGCCCAAGGTACATTATTAGCCCTGTATGGTATTAAGCAGTTCCTGTGGATTCCACTTGATATTGTGGGTGGACCCATAGTATAGACAAGATAGAACAAAAAAGAGAATGGAAGAGAAATAGAGGTGGGCATGTACTACAAAGAAAGAAGGAGAGGGGAGGAAAGTATGGGAAAAGAGGGGAGAAAAGGGCATTTATGGAACAATGTTAACAACCTTGTCATTGGTTTTTTTTTTTTTCCTTGCTATAAGCTTTTAAGCTGCCCAAAGAATCTGGCAAATGATCTCTTAATGCTGCAATGAAGATATGTAATTATCCAAAACAGATTAGACCCTCTCTTTGGCCACTAAAGTTGTGCTATCAAATATACCACCAGCACTAGGCTGTTCACAAGTATGGAAAAGAATATGCCATTCATTAGTTACAGTAGCTAATTTTCTAGCATCTGAGTTGTTTTGTCAGTGATGGTTAAGATGGCCTTGACAGTGAAAAAAAAGTCTCGAGTACTGTTAATATCCAGCAGGTAAATCCAACAAACCCCAACAAACAAATGAAAAAAGAACCAAAGTCTAATTTAAAAAGCAAAAAAAAAAAAAAAAAAAAAAAAAAAAAAAAAGCCTATTAAAAAATAGCTGTTTAGTACGAAACCTTGGATTTTTAAAGCTTTCTAAAACAGAATGTTCAAGGAGTGCCACAATCTAGAGTGCTCTAATCATGACAGTGGCTGCCTTAGCTCTGTCTCCCCTCCATGGCTCAAATCCCTGTTAACTGTCAATAGCATATTCTATGAAAAGACTCTTTGTTCTTGTATATTTACTAGGAATTTAAAAAACAAAACAAAACCCAGAGAACCCCTATTTGTAATATGCTGTTAACATATTCAACGTTAGTCGTAAAGCAAATGTTAAGTACAAATACTTAACCAAAAGAGGTAAATAATAGGGCAGATAACTAAAATCTTTATATAATAGCCCTATAGATGGTCTAGTGCTGAGCTTTTGACTGGTAAGTTTAAAGGAAACGGAACCATGTTGGATGTTTACAGAGCAGCTGAGGCACCTTATTAATTGTGCTTCAGTGAAGCTAGATGGCATTTCTTGGGGCATAAATAAGAGAGTTGAAGATTATGTGGTAGAATTGGTGGTTTTCCTGTATGATTATCCAAAATTAATCTCTCTTTCTAAAAGAATCCAGCTAACCAATTTTTAAGAAAATGTAGTTCGTATGTGAGAACCTCCGGGAGATACTCTTTGAAAGTCTTTTGTGGTGGCATAATTAGGGATTATTAAATACATTGCAGAGTGCGAGGACTATCGGTTGCTTCTGTTAATGATTTTTGATGTAGAGAGTTTGTTCTAATATATTTTAGTGTACTCTTTCTAGACAATTAAAAAAAAAATCTTTTACCTTTTGTCTCTCAAATTAACCCCAAGTCTCTCCTAAATATTGATTAGAGAGAGTGATAGCACTTCAAATAATGGATCCAAAACAGTGATTTTGGTAGAGGCTGGCAAGTATGAATGTTCACTAGAACATTTCTTAAATTGTGTTCTGTGGAATCCTAAATGCTCTGGGGAGAAAAAGGATTCTTTGGAAAAATAGGTTTGGAAAATACAGCCCACTATAACTGCCTCTTTGGTAATTATGTCATCATTGTTGTGTGCCATCAAGTTGATTCCAACTCATAGCAACCCTGTATGACAGAGTAGAACTGCCCCATAGGGTTTCCTAGGCTGTAATCTTTATGGGAGCAGGTTGCCAGGTCTTTTCTCCTGCAGAGTGGCTGGTGGGTTTGAGCTGCCAACCTTTCGATAAGCAGCGAGTGCTTAACCATTGCACCACCAGGGTTCCTTTGGTAATTATAGGTAATACTTATTGGGTTGTTTAATGTGTGCAAAGCCCTGGACTAACCCCTTTATATATATTATCTTCCATAAGCCTCCTGATTACCCTAATGAGATAGTTTTTTAGGGGATGTGGTTTTAGATTGGTTAAAACTCTCGCTTAAGGTTGAGGAATGGTTTTGAAGAGCTTCAGTCATTACCAGTCCTCTTCCAAAATTTTGATTTTGTGTGTATGTGTGTGTGTGTCTTACGTTAACTATGGAATCCTGGTGGCACAGTGGTTAAGAGCTTGGCTGCTAACCAAAAGGTCAGCAGTTTGAATCCACCAGCCGCTCCTTGGAAAACCCTATGGGGCAGTTCTACTCTGTCCTGTAGGGTTACTGTGAGTTGGAATCCACTCAAAAGCAGCGGGTTTGGTTGGTTTGGTTTATATTAGCTGCAGCCACATTGACATTATGTCTTTTGCAAGCTGGAGTCCAGCTCAATCCAGTCTGATCGAGAGGGTGAGATGAGAGTTTGTAATAAATAGCAAATAATGATGCCCCTTAACCTGGGTTTGTGTTTTTACTTCTTGGCTCTCATACCAGTGTTCGTTTTCCATGTTTATTATATACACAACTCTAGCTGCAGGAAGAGTTTTATTTGCTCTCCCACAGAAGAGCACTTGAATCTTAATTAACTGTATATTCTTTGCTTTCTTTCACAATAGTAAGATTAATCATGCTGTAATACTACTATTAATGCTGCTGGGGAGAAGTCCGTTTTTGATCCAAAACTTCCCTGTTTGGTTTTCCTTTTGTCCCTGTGATCATTTGCAGGTGAAGACCATGACACAAATACTTAAAATGGAATATTGTTTCTTCAGAAATATTTCAAAGCTACAGATGAACCACATTTTATTAAATTTGCAAACCACAACTAGATTTTATTATAGCAATGAAGGCTGGAGTTTTTTTTTTTTTTGGTGGCTATTTTATTTTATTTTATTTTATTTTATTTTTATATATATTTTATTGTACTTCAGGTGAAAGCTTACAGAGCAAATAGTTTCTCATGAAATAGTAGTACACATGTTGTTTTTTGACATTGGTTAACAACCCCACAACGTATTAAGCCTCTAAATTCTCAACCTTTTTTTTTGATGAAAATTACAGATGGCCAAAGATACACCGTTTCAAAAATTTCTACATTCACAGTTCAGTGACATTGACTACGCTCTTCCAACTGTGCTGTTATTCTCACTTAAGATGAAGGCTTACAGAACAAAATAGTTTTTCATTTAACAGTTACTACACATGTTGCCCTATGACAATGGTTAACAAGGCTGGAGTTTTTTTGCAAGATATTTTGTCCTGTCTTAGAGAAGATTGCTAGGTTCTAAATTATTTTCCGGGTTGACTTGATTTTACTATTTCCAAAGACATCACCACTCAGACTTTCCAGACCAATTATCCAATGAGAGAAGGAAGGGGATAACTTCAATAGACTTTTTGTTAGGGTCCACAAAGGTGCCCCTCTTTGCCTCTGAGAGGAAGAATAGAATGAGCCTTTCTTTGAATATCTCATTATTGAGGATTCTGGACCTTCTCGAAGGGATGAATGAATGTAAGAGAAATGTCTCAGTATTAAATTTGTTCCTCTCATTTCTTGTTAACTATAATTTATCCCTATTGTTCAGAGTAAAATCTTTTTCTGTGATATATTATCAGATGAGAGACTTTCTGAGAAAGAGATGAGATGTACTGAGCTATTTGACACTACCGAGACCTAAAATAAAACGTCTGATGAAGCTGCACACTTTTTATTTATTTTATTGTCAAATTTTCTTACGTAGCAAAATGATGGCTTAGTAGTTGATGCAAGGTCAGCTGTAACAAAGTTTCCTTTAGCCTTTCTTTCCTGGGGAATGTTTGTTTCTGCTTTGGTAGTTAACCTAGAGCCATATTCAATGATTTTTTTAAAGTGGAGAATGCAGAATGTTCGTATTCAATCCATTTATATGGGGGAGGGTGGGAGTAGGTTGTGGGGAGGATTCTAAAAAGTCAATCCAGTAAAGTATTGAACAGATGGGAGAACTACTCCAAGACCCAAGCTTATTAAATTATTTTCTTGTGGTCAACAGTAAGTATTCAGTGCATTAGCTTCTAAATTTCCTTTTATAAAGACAGGTCTTGAATGAGAGAATGGATACCATCCCTTCTTAAGGAAAATCTAATGAAGCAGATTTGTGAGAACGTCATATATACAACTCTTACTCTTAAAAAAATAAAAACATCCAAGAAAGAAAACATACTTAAGAATAAATTTGAAACTTTCAAAACACTACTAACCATCCCCCAGAACTTCCCTTTGCAGCCCAGCATGACCTGGCAAGCTTGCATAGATAGTGATTATTCTTAATAGTCATGATTACTCAGAACTAATGCTGATTCCAAGATGGTGTGGGGTGGTTTCAAACTTTTGACTGTGATCCACTGTAATAAACATTTTAGGGTAGGACCCAGTGCTTATAAATGACCCGCACACATCTTACTGTCTTTGATGCATTCCTATATTTTATTTTACTCTATTGCGTTTTATTTAAAAAGAAAGATAGAAAACTTGTCTTGAACCACTAAATTGATTTCACTACCCATGGTTTGAAAAACACAACTCTAGTCTGCTCCCAAGACTTCACTGACCAGAAGCTCCTACTTGAAAGCTCTGACAAGTAGCCTTGGGTCATCTGGTATATTCTCTAGTAAAGCCAGCGTCGAACCTTTATTTTTTTCTTTACAATTTCATGTAGCCTGACCACCCTCTTTCTCGAAGCCTGTGATTTGACAGGAAGAGGGAAGTTTACACACTTGCGCTTTCTCAGGCTTGGTCATAATAACACTGGAACAGCTGCTGCCTGATTCTAATCAGCTGAATCTGAGCTCTGCAGAGCAGGGTGTTTCCTAGATCCATGTTTAATGCTACATCTAATTCTTTGTTATGGGTTAGTGCAGAACACGGACTTTCTGAGGAGATATATATTTCGGGGATGTGGTGAGGGGAAGAGGAATAGGCGAAAGAAGAAGAAATTCCTCTTGGGGAGGAGGTGGTGAAATTCAATCTTTTTTTTTTTTTTAAAAAAACTTTGTATTTTTGTGATTTGTGGGAAGGGGCGGCCTCTTCCTTTAATTAATTTATTTACTGCTGCGTTTGTTTTGTCTTTTGAGTTCTGATGCACTGGGACAGGTTTAGTGAGGGGGCAGGAGAGAATCAATGATATATTCAAGAAAGCTGTAAAGAACAGATAGGAAAAAAAAAGAAAAAAAAAAAAAAGATACCCACAGTCCAGTTTAAAATTTGGCTTCTGTGACCTGTATCCTACTGTGGAATGTTTGTTCCTGGACCCTGGTTTATATTCCTTGACTTGGAGATTCTCTTACACAGACTCTGCTTATATCCATGTTTCTGTTGTGTGTAAGGGTAGCTGGAGGCTCCCTGGGAGGTTTTCCATGCTTCCTGTTGAACTGTTTAGTTTGTAAAGTTGAACTGGGTACCAATCTATTGATACACCCTGTAGAGAATTGTATAGTCTTCATCTCTTCATCTTTAACTTCATGTCTTTCATGTCTTAGTTTATATGTTTCCCACTTTCAGTTCTGAAAGGATTGTGGTAATTTTTGATAGGTAGTGTTTTTAAGAGCAGCTTCTGAAGGGAAGGTTCATGACCACGTATAGGAATAACCCTTTCTCAGGAGAGAGACAAAGTCAAGCACCATCATTAGCCATCTTTTTTTTTTTTTAACTGCATCTGTATGTGTGTCTGTTACTTAATCTCTGTGTGCCTGTTAACTACAGTGGGGTAAAAGAGACAATAACAGTTCTCAGCCTGTTAGGGTTGGTGTGAGGAGTCATGGGGAATACATGCAAAGTCTCAGGATGGAGTGAGCCCTAAAGTATAAGAAATTAGAATTGGTGTTCATTGTTTTATCTATAAAACTAAGGATACTTAATTTGTGTATTAATGTTTCTATTGCTGCTGTAACAAATTACCACAAACTTAGTGGCTTAAGACAACACAACTATGTTATCTTACAGCTCTGTAGGTCTGAAGTCTGACGCAGGTCTCACTGGGTTAGAATCAGGGCTGTGTTTTCTTTCCGGTGTCTACATCATTTGATTTCTTGACTGCTGCTTCCATGGGTGTTGATTGTGGAGCCAAGCAAAATGAACTCCTTGACAACTACAATATTTTCTCTGTTTATCATGATGTTGCTTTTCGGTCCAGTTGAGAGGATTTTTGTTTTCCTTACGTTGAGGTGTAATCCATACTGAAGGCTGTGGTCTTTGATCTTCATTGGTAAATGCTTCAAGTCCTCTTCACTTTCAGCAAGCAAGGTTGTGCCATCTGTATATCCCAGGTTGTTCATGAGTCTTTCTCCAATCCGATGCCACATTCGTCTTCACATTGTCTGGCTTCTCAAATTATGTGCTCAGCCTACAGATTGAATAGATATGGTGAAAGGATACAACCCTGACGCAAACTTTTCCTGATTTTAAACCACATAGCATCCCCTTGTTCTCTTTGAACGACTGCCTCTTAGTCTACGTACAGGTTCCGCATAAGCACAATTAAGTGTTCTGATATTCCCATTCTTCACAATGTTACCCGTAATTTGTTATGATCCACACAGTCGAATGCTTTTGTATAGTCAATAAAACACAGGTAAAGATCTTTCTTTCTGGTGTTCTCTGCTTTCAGTCAAGATCCATCTGAAATCACCAGTGACGTTCCTTGTTCCACATCCTCTTCTGACTCCACCTTGAATTCTGGCAGTTTACTTTTGATGTAATGCTGCAGCCAATTATTTTTGAATTACCGCTGGTGAAATTTTCTTGCATGTGATATTAATGATATTGTTCAATAATTTCCACATTTTGTTGGATCACCTTTCTTTGGAATGGGCACAAATATGAATCTTTTCTAGTAAGTTGGCCAGGTAGTTGTCTTTCAGATTTCTTGGCATAGATGACTGCTTCCAGCATTGCATCTATTTGTTGAAACATCTTAGTTGGTATTCCGTCAATTCCTGGAGCTTTGTTTTTTTCCAGTGCCTTCAGTGCAGCTTGGACTTCTTCCTTCAGTACCATTGGTTCTTGATCACGTACTACCTCCTGAAATGGTTGATGTCAACCAATTCTTTTTGGTTTAGTGACTCTGTGTACTACTTCCATCTCTCTCTAGCTCTCTTTTTTTTTTAGTTTTATTGTGTTTTTGGTGAAGGTTTACACAGCAAATTAGGCTCTCATTTATAACAGTTTCTTTACATATTGTTCAGTGACATTGGATACATTTTTAATAAAATATCAGCTTTCTCATTATTTCCATTTTGGTTGTTCTGTTTCTCTTGATCTAGGTTCCTTGTCTCCCCTTGCCTTCTTGTCTTTGGTCCAGAGAAAATTTTCGCCGTTTGGTTTCATTTAGATGATTTTTTAGAGGAGTACAGTACTTATGGATGATATTATTTATTTTATGAGCGAATCTGTCATTTGGCTTAAAGGTAACCTCTGGGAGTGGTTTGAGTTCTAATTTTAAAGGGTCTGCCAAGGCGATAATCTTGGGGGTTCATCTAGTCTGCACAAGTCCGGTAAGCCTGGCCTTTTTTTTCCCCGGAATTTGAGTTTTGTTCTGTGTTTTTCTCCCATTCTATGCGGGACCATCTCTTGAGTCCTTGGTCGGAACAGTTGGTAGTGGTTGCTGGGCACCATCTAGTTCTTCTGGTCTCAAGGCAGGTGAGGCCATTGTTTGTGTAGACTATTAGTTCTGTAGACAAGCTTCTTCTTTGCATCTTTGGTTTCCTTCTTTCTCTTTTGCTTCAAATGAGTTTCCACCTTCTTTTGATGCTTCCTGCATCGTTCAATTTTTTTGCCCAGTATTGCAACTCAAGGCTTGAAATTTTTCTTCAGTTCTTTCATCTTGAGACGTGCTGAGCATGTTCTTACCTTTTGGTTTTATAACTCCAAGACTTTGCACAGTTGTTAAAATACTTTGTCTTCTCAAGCTGTTGTTTGAAATTTTCTGTTCAGCTCTTTTACTTCATCATTTTTTCTTTCGCTTTAGCTACTCTACATTCAAGAGTAAGTTTCAGAGTCTCTTCTGACATCCATTTTGGTCTTTTCTTTCTTTCCTGTCTTTTTAATGACCTCTTTTTTCATGTATGATGTCCTTGATGTCATCCGACAACTCATTTGGTCTTAGGTCATTAGTTTTCAGTGTGTCAAATCTTGAGGTGGTCTCTAAATTCAGATGGGATATACTCAAGGTCGTACTGTGGCTCTTGTGGACTTGTTTTAATTTTTTCAGCTTCAGCTTGAACTTTCATAGGAGCAGTTGGTGGTCTGTTTTGCAGTTGGCTCCTAGCCTTCTTCTGACTGATGATATCGAGCTTCTTCATCGTCTCTTTCCACAGATGTAGTTGATTTGATTCTGTGAGGTCCATGTGTGTAGTCACTCTTTATGTTGTTGAAAAAAGGTATTGGCAATGAAGAAGTTGTTGGTCTTGAAAAATTCTATCATGCAATCTCCGACTTCGTTTCTATCACCAAGGCCATATTTTCCAACTACTGATCCTCCTTACTTGTTTCTAACTTTGCATTCCAGTCATAGTAATTATCAATGTATTTTGATTGCATGTTTGATCAATTTCAGACTGCAGAAGTTGGTAAAAGTGTTTAATTTCTTCATCTTTGGCATTAGTGGTTGGTACATAAAGTTGAATAATAGTTGTATTAACTAGTCTTCCTTGCAGGCGTATGGATATTGTACTATCACTGACAACATTGTACTTCAGGAGAAATCTTGAAATGTTCTTTTTGATGAAGAATGTAATGCCATTCCTCTTCAATTTGTCAGTCCTTGTATAGTAGACCATATGATTGTCTTAGTCAAAATGGCCAACACCAGTCCACTTCAGCTTACTAATGCCTCGTATGTCGATCTTTATGTGTTCCATTTTATTTTTGAATTACAGCTTTCCTAGATTCATACTTTATACATTCCACGTTCCGATTATTAGTGGATGTTTGCAGCTGTTTCTTCTCGTTTTGAGTTGTGCCACATCAGCAAATGAAGGTTCCAAAAGCTTGACTTCATCCACATCATTAAGGTTGACTCTACGTTGAGGAGGCAGCTCTTCCCCACTCCTATTTTGAGTGCCTTCCAACCTGAGGGGTTCATCTTCTGGCACTATACCAGACAATATTCTGCTGCTATTCGTAAGGTTTTCTCTGGCAAGTTTTTGAAGAAGTAGATCACCAGGTCCTTCTTCCTAGTTTTTCTTAGTGTGAAGCTCAGCTGAAACCTGTCCACCATGGGTGACCCTGCTGGTATTTGAAATACTGGTGGCATAGCTTCCAGCATTATAGCCACATGCAAGCCACCACAGTATGACAAAATGACAGATGAGTGGTGGAGGCCTACATGCTGCATTTTAAAAGACATCTCAACTATAGCAATTTAATGATGGTATGGACTAAGAGATCCCTTGGTGTGGCACAAGCGGTTTGCACTTGTGTACTAACCTAAAGGTTGACAGTTTGAAGCCAGCCAGTGGTGCTGTGAAATAAAGGCCTGGCAGTCTGTGCCTGTAAAGATTACAGCCAAGAAAACCCTATGGAGCAGGTTTACCTATAATACATGAGGTCACCATGAGTCAGAATGGACTCAGCCGCGCTGGGTTTCGATTTTTGGTCTGTGAACTAGAAGGAAAAAGAAAACAAAACAAAAAAACAAAACACAGAAATAACCTCATTCCAAAGAGTAGACCTTCTGTTACAGATAGGTCACAAAGAACAACAGCGACAGTGGCAACAACAGTCTATAATAATTGTGCTGCGCCTTTTATTTATGAAAACAGAAGCCGGAGCTGCTGACTTTTCTAGCAACTTTTGCAAGACATTTAAATCCTTCTAGCTGGCCCTTTGTTCCTGTGTTGCCATGGAGTGTCAATAACCCCAGCTCAGAATAACCCGGGCAGTGAGATGAGAGGTATAGCTTGCTCACTGGCACGTTGGCTGGCCAGGTTACGCTGTTTTCATTGCTCCCGTCTTGGGAGAAGCGCTAGGCAGCTGGTTGCCCTGGCAGCTGTGAAAGGTGTATGTCTTTTGGCTGCCCAGAGTTGGAATTGCAACCAGAACTTTCCTGCCTGCTGAGCATGTGCAGCTCCCGATTGAGCTGATAGCAACTGAAAATAGCCCACTGAGCACCTGTTCCTTGTACACCAGCCCTTGGCTGACTGCCATTTAGGACAGAAACTCAGTGAATAGGTGAGGTGCTGCACGGATTTTAATGGTCCTTAGGAAGATCCTGGGAACTTTGGCCCTCGTTTAAAGGGAAGAAAAAAACAACAGGCCCCTCTGAGCAATTCCATTTGGCACTTCTGTGGTTATTGGGTGGCCACAATGGCTCTGTCTGTACAGTATGTGCCTGAATACTCCATATAGTTTTTCCTGCTCAGCCAGACAGTGGTCCAACAGACTAAGAAATATATGTTTTCTCTTGGAGGGAGAGGCTTTCCTGAAAAACTCCTGGATGGTAAAGCTCCTGCTATATGCTGTCTCAACTTGAGAGAGGAGAGAGGTATTGCCTTAAACATTTTTTGTTTTATTTTCTATCTTCTCTTTAAGCCTGGTGATTGTCAGTAGATCCTTCCTATAAGGCATCTCTTGCTAGACTATTATTTCTTGGCAGTCCACACATAGGATCACAGAATAGAATCACAGCGTGTTAGGAGCTGTCTCTTCCCCTTTGGGACTCCTTCCATTTCCTTCTGGGCTTTCATCTCTTTAGCAGGCTTGCCATTGCTGGACATGCTTGGCACGCCAGTGTGGATGGGAGCCGACTTTGGAAGGAAATACTTCTGAAATGACTGGTGGTATTAAAGCTACTATTTAAAAGTGACCCTCTGTAGATACTTGGGTTATCTTTAGGCCGTCAGTGCTCTGCAGCTACGGGAGCCAAAGGGAATCTGTGGAAACTTTTGCTTGTTGCTCTCGCCTTAGTTTCTGTTTAGATATTCTTGCTCCCAGCCAGTGCCCTCGTGACATATCTCAGATTTAACTGGCTTTCTTCTGCCAAGTCCCAAGATTATCGTGGAAGCTGGGAATGGTTTTCCATGCTGCAGAGATTGAGGGAAATAAAGTGTGTGTTTGTAAAGCTAGTTGTGGTTCACAGCACTCTGGACTTGCTTTCTGTTTCTGCCTTGAATGTAAGTACCAAAGGTCTTTTTGTGGGCTCAGGGGTAGCAAGGAATAAGCTCCAGATGATTCAGATTCAGCCATCTCATGGTGACTGTAGAATCTTTAGTCAGTGACTAATAAATAAGCTAATCTTAAATGTAGTAAGTTTGGGACTTAATGAATTCTTGTTGACCTTATTATTTCAACTGATGGGGAAAGAAAGTATGTAAAGCAAAGAACAAATTATAAAGGTTGGAATACCGGTACATAAGGTACGCATTCATGAAATTGAAGACATGTGGTTACTTCCTTCGTTAACATTTTATGGATTACTGGACCTGTTAGGATCTCAGGAAATGAACTGGGAAATTTGGGGCTTGGGAAGTAGCAATATCAGAGAGGCTCAGACTCTGCCCCCATTGTTCATCTTTGGATATCTTAATGTTATCTAGGCTGGAAAGAAAGGAGTCTAAAAGTTACCTTGTTTTCTATGTGCTTTTCTCTCGGTGGGGTAAGGTAGGAAAATAGGAAGGAAACAATTTACTAATTCTGGACATTTTCACCTTTTGCTTTGGGTGCCACAGTGCCAAGAGGCTGCATTTTATGATTGTTGTTAAACAAATTGGAGCCCTGCCCATCTTTTGAAAAGTTTATCTACATAGTTGTGGAAAGCTGCCTGAAAGGCTGTAGGGGTGTGATGAATGATGAAGGCTTGCTTATGGTAACCAGAGCCAAGATTGGCAATCTTGGAGGTGCAGTCCCTGAAGCCCACTGAGAAAGGTAAGGTGCAGTGCAGGAGGAGCCCCTGGGTGGCGCAAATGATTAAGCACTCAACTACTAGCTGAAAGGTTGGTGGTTCGAACCTACTCAAAGGCTCCTTGGGAGACAGGCCCTGGTGATCTGCTTCCGAAAGGTCACAGCCTTGAAAACCCTATGGAGCAGTTTTACTCTGCACACATGGGGTCGCCATGAGTCAGGATTGACTTGGTGGCAACTAACAACAACAACAACATTAAGAGTGCAAGAGGATTAATAGAGGTTGAACTCTGGGCACTGAAGCCTTCCTGCGGTGCCTTCTCTACTGTCCTTTCCCATAGAGAGCCCATTGTTTCAGGTTGCCTGTAAAACTAAGAAGTCCAATGTAGAGCCTGGGTAGGAAGTCCTCACAGGACTAGCCATGCATCTTCTAGTTAACCAGGAAAAAAATCCAAAACAAAACCACCAAAAATGAGTCAGTAGAACCACCTCTTCCCATGCTGTGAACAAAGCGTCTGGCCTGAGACGTTGGAAGGATGTACCACATCACTCTCACTCTTCTAAATCTAAACAAGGAGTGACGTCTCTACAGTGTTTTTCATTCTCTGGGTCTAACTTTTTGCTCCTCCTTCAGACTATTGTAATCTCTGTTACTCTGCCCATAGCTAGAGTCTTGCTGAGACATGGGCATTTGTAATATCTGAGAGAAAGAATATTTGCTGTCTCTAAAAGTGATCCTGGAGTCCCTGGGTGATGCAAAAGGTTAAGGTGTTTGGTTACTAACTGAAAGGTTGGAAGTTCAAGTCTTCCCAGAGGCACCTCGGAAGAAAGACCTGGTGATCTACTTCTGAAAAATCAGCCATTGAAAACCCCATGGAGCACATTTCTACTCCGACACACATGGGGTCAACATGAGTCAGACTGGTCGAGACAACTGGTTTGAAAGTAATCCCATTAGGCGATTCTCATTCAGTATTGTGATTGTTTCTCTGAGTCAGATACTCAAGAAGTTTGAGGAGGAAATGAAGAAAGGGGTTGTTGTTTTTCCTTATATTAAGGAGTTGCTTCACAGACATGGTGCATAAGGGAGATCCAAGACTTTGCACATTCAGTGAATCATAAAAAGCATGGAAAAGACGGGCCTGTATTGTCATAGGGCCATACCTCACAATGCCTTTTAATTTGTTAGTCACTTAGACACAGGCGTGAGTTTTGGCCTTGAAATGGAAGGTGTGGCTTCCCCAATAGGCTTAATTTATGGGGATTATTTCGGAGTCAGCCCAGACACAAAGTAAACAGACGGCACTTTTCTTTTTTTTTAGCTTCAGCAATTCAAATGCAGGGTGACTTAGGAATCCTTACCACCTTCAGCAAAGCAAGAAGGGGATAATGATGTAATTCACTCTTCCCCACTTCTGGCTCAAAGTACCATTATTTTCACTGGCAGAAAAATGGCAGCAAAGACCAGGGGTAGCTTTTTCACTGCTAAGCAGCTAGGTCCTGCACTGACCTCTCTCATATTGGCTGGAGTTGATAAGACCTCTTGTATTTTGATGATCTTGATCGCTGTAGCATCACAGTAGCAAAAAGTTCTCAAATCAGCCATCTAAGGAAGGACTGCCGATGAAAGCCCTGCTATTCTGTTTATGTATTTAGTCCCTTATTTTAGGAACTCTTGTGTATTAGGCCTTTCCTCTAACAAACAAACAAGAAACTTAGCACACTGCAAAGCTATTAATTTTCCACACTTGTGAGCCCCAGGAGGTGAACAGATGTGATGCCATGGGAGCTCCTCTAGGAAGAAGTGGTTTGCACAGACATGCTGGCTAGGTGACTCAGCCCTGCCTTAGGATCTGTGCTGACATTTAAAGACTTTATGGGCTCACTCTGCTTTGAAAACCAGCATTATGTCTCCTCCCACCTCTTAATCCTTTTTAAGAAAAGAAAGTTCATTCAGCAGTAAATATCTGTCAGCCCTGCACTCTGTACTCCCTGCCAAGTTCTGAGGCAAACGCTGCGTATATTAATGGTGAGCAAAATTGGCAGAGTTGTTGCCTTTCTGGTGCATACAGTTTAGAGGAAGAGATGGGTATTAAGCAGTCATACAAACATGTACGTGAGTGTATATAAAGGTGGTTCCTACTTTAAATTTGAGGAAGGAACAAAGGCTTCTCAGAGGCAATAGCATGTAAGGTGAGATCTGAAGGGTCTATAGGCACTAACAAGGTGAATGGGGTGTTGGTAAGAAGGGAGATACTCATTCGTGTGGAGGGCATTCCACACCTAAAGGACCAGAGAGCCCGAAGTTAGAAGAGGGCTTCCAAGAACTGAGGTGATCTGAGAGGCGGCCGAAGAAGAAGGCAGGGGTCATATCAAATGGGAATTTTAGACCAGGTTAGCAGCTGTGGTCTTTCTTTTGAGAGCAGCAGAAACCACAGAAGGATTTTATGTAAGAGAATAATAACATAAACCAAGTGGGAAGGATTAAGGAGGGTAGGAACCAGATACAGTCAGGAGAGGATGATAGCTTGGCTTAAGATAGGTGAGGAAGTGATGGTGAAAAATAAATGGATTCAAGAGATTTAATTGGCAGTACATAGTACAGTGTGTGTGTGTGTGAGAGAGAGAGAGAGGGAGGGAGATCAGGCTTGTACATCTAAATGAATGGTGATACCATTTGCTGAGTTAGGGAACAGTAGAGTAATCATCAGTTCAAAATCTTGGAAATGCTAAAACTTTTTTAATTCTAATTTATGTTTGATCTCATTTGAATGTCTCTTATTTTTCCCTCTCTTTTGAAAAGTATTTATAATCTTAACTCCTAGAATACATTTTTGTGTTGTGTCATGGTTTGAACTATGTCCCCCAGAAAATGTGTGTATCATTTTGGCTGGGCCATGATTCCCAGAATTGTGTGGTTGGCCTCGATTTTGTGATTGTAAGTTTAGGTTAAAGAGGATTAGGGTGGGATTGTAACACCACCTTTACCCAGGTCACATCCCTGATGCAATGTTAAGGGAGTTTCCCTGAGGGTGTGGCCTGCACCACCTTTTATCTCTCAAGAGATAAATGGAAAGGGAAGCAAGCAGAGAGTTGGGGACCTCATACCACCAAGGAAGAAGCACCAGAAGCAGAGCGCGTCCTTTGGACCCGAGGTTCCTGCGCAGAAATGCTCCTAGTCCGGGGAAGACTGATGATGACGAGGACCTTTCTCCAGAGCCGACAGAGACAGAAAGCCTTCCCCTGGCGCTGACGTACTGAATTTGGACTTCTAGCCTACCAGGCTGTGAGAAAATAAATTTCTCTTTGTGAAAGCCATCCACACTAGATGACTAAGACATCTTGGTTTTACAACTTCACCAAGTATTAGTTTCTCTGATGAGAAGAAATGTGATTTGGGTTCCCTAAATGAGTGTTTTATAATGAAGAGAGCATTTAGGCACTTGATGTATGTTTTCTTTGAGCCTGTAGCCAGCCTTCTTGCTAGAGCATTAAATGCCCCTCACTAGGCATTCCAGATGGACCTTTGTGTTTCTGTCTTAGCAGTAGGCTTGCTGACAATGATACCTAGCATTGCAAAATCCTTCCTTAAGCCTCTGTTTAATGTGAGAGGCCTTGAATGCTTTCATATTCTGGAGAGGGGCCAAACTGCACTCCCAGATTAGGAGATGGTAGAAGGACTTTTTAAATCTATAAGCTTGATATAAGCTGCGATTTCAAACAAATGAATGGTTTATACTGTTGGAAGGATTCTAGGGATATTTGGGGTTCCTTTCTTAACCTATACGAGTTCTGAGCTATCAGACTTTTATGGTAACAGTCTAATTATCACCTTATTGTTTGGGCTGCTTTGAGGCAAGCCTGTAAGAAATTCAACCTGTTTCTTTTGCTGACCCCTAGGATCATGGAGAACCCATGTGTGTCAGAGTAGAATTGTTCAGTGAGGTTTTCAAGGCTGAAACCTTTTGGAAGCAGATCGCCAGGCCTCTCTTCCGAGGCTCCTCTGGATGGATCCACCAGCCTTTCATTTAGTAGTCTAGTGCTTAACCATTTGCACCACCCAGGGACTCCATTCATTATCCTAGAGCATCATTAAAAAATTGTCTTGGAGACCAAGAATCTATATATATAGATAAAAGAAGTTTTTTTTTTTTTTTTTTTTTTTTTTTACTAGAGAAAGAGAACAATGCTTAATTATTCTTGAGATGGTCTCTAAATTCAGGTGGGATATACTCAAGATCATACTTCGGCTGTTGTGGACTTGTTTTAATTTTCTTCAGCTTCAACTTGAACTTGATGGTCTGTTCTGCAGTCAGCCCCGGGCCTTGTTCTGACTGATATCAAGCTCTCCATTGTCACTTTCCACAGATGTAGTTGATTTGATTCCTGTGTATTCCATCCAGCGAGGTGCAAGTAGTCGATTTGATTCCTGTGTATTCCATCAGCGAGGTACATGTGTATAGTCACCCTTTATGTTGTCGAAAACAGGTTTTTGCAATGAAGAAGTCATTGATCTTGCAAAATTCTATCATGTGATCTCCAGCACTGTTTCTATCACCAAGGCCATATTTTCCAACTACTGATCCTTCTTCTTTGTTTCCAACTTTCCCATTCCAATCACCAGTAATTATCAGTGCCTTTTAATTGCATGTTTGATCAATTTCAGACTGCAGAAGTTTGTAATAACCTTCAATATCTTCATCTTTGGATTTAGTGGTTGGTGCATTAACTTGAATAATATTGTATTAACTGGTCTTTCTTGTAGGCATATGAATATTATCCTATCATTGACAGTGTTGTATTTCAGGACAGATCTTGAAATGTTCTTTTTTACAAAGAATGTAATGCCATTCCTCTTTAATTTGTCATTCCTGGCATAGTAGACCATATGATTGTCTGATTCAAAATGGTCAATAACAGTCCATTTCAGTTCACTAAAGCCTAGGATATTGATCTTCAAGCATTCCGTTTCATTTTTGACAACTTCCAATTTTCCTAGATTCATACTTCATACATTCCATGTTCCAGTTACTAGTGGATGATTGCAGCTGTTTCTCATTTTGAGTCGTGCCACATCAGCAAATGAAGGTCCCGAAAGCTTTACTCCATCCATGTCATTAAGGTCAACTCTACACTGAGGAGCAACTGTTCCCCAGGTGTATTTTGAGTGCCTTCCAACCTGAGGGGGTTCATCTTCAGGCACTATATCAGACAGCGTTTCACTGCTATTCATAAGGTTTTCACAGGCCAACCTTGAGTATAACCCACCTGAAGTTAGAGACCACCTCAAGAATAGATTTGACACATTGAACACTAATGACTGAAGACCAGACAAATGGGATGACATGAGGGGCATCATATATGAAGCAAAAGGTCATTAAAAGACAGGAAAGAAAGAAAAGACCAAAATGGATGTCAAAAGAGACTCTGGAACTTGCCCTTGAACATAGAGTAGCTAAAACGAATGGAAGAAATGAGGAAGTAAAAGAGCTGAACAGAAGATTCCAAAGATCGGCTCAAGACAGCAAAGTGTTACGATGAAATGTGCAAAGACCTGGAGTTAGAAAATCAAAAGGGAAGAACACACTCGGCATTTCTCAAGCTGAAAGAACTGAAGAAAACATTCAAGCCTCGAGTTGCAGTATTGAAGGATTGTATGCACAAAATATTGAATAATGCAGGGAGCATCAAAAGAAGATGGAAGGAATACACAGAGTCACCGTACCAAAAGGTGTTGATCGCAGTTCCACCATTTCAGGAGGTAGCATATGATAAAGAGCCAATGGTATTGAAGGAAGAAGTCCAAGCTGCACTGAAGGCATTGGCAGAAAACAAGGCTTCAAGAATTGACAGAATACCAATAGAGATATTTCAAGAAACAAATGTAATGCTGGAAGCGCTTACTCCTCTATGCCAAGAAATTTGGAAGATAGCTACCTGGCCAACCAGTTGGAAGAGATCCCTATTTGTGCCCATTCCAAAGCATGTGTCGAACACTATCATTAATAGTGCACGCAAGTAAAATTTTGCTGAAGATAATTCAAAAATGGCTGCAAAAGTACATCAACAGGGAACTGCAGAAATTCAGTCAGATTCAGAAGAGGACGTGGAATGAGGGATATTGTTACCAAACCCAGGAAGGTGGACCTTTGTCTGGCATGCTCAGACTTGCCAATTATCTGGACACCAATCTCTGAGAAAGAGAAAGTAACTTTATTGAAATGCTCAGGGCAAGGAACCGGGAGTAAGTTCCTCAGATCTGAATCACCAGGCTACAGGGAAGCAGGGCTTATATGTGATTTGGGCAGCAAGATGGCAGCTGCGCAGGCATACTGGGGAGGTAAATTCTAGAGGAAACAGGAGGTGGTTCTTGTCGGACCTCTCTCTTCGGAGTAGGTTCCAGGTGATACTTTTCCTTCTGATTCATTCCACCTGTTGCTGCATCTTCTGTTGAAGTCAGTTGGTGGTCACAGCTGGCCCTTCCGCTCATGCGGGGCTAGTTTAAGGACTAATGGAAATTTACTGGCATTTCTAGGGTCAGGTTACAATACCCTTGCTGGTGTCAGATGGATCTTGTCTGAAAGCAGAGAATACCAGAAAGATGTTTACTTGTGTTTTATTGATTATGCAAAGGCATTCGACTGTGTGGATCATAACAAATTATGGATAACATTTTGAAGAATGGGAATTCCAGAACACTTACTTGTGCTCATGTGGAACCTGTACATAGACCAAGAGGCATTTTTGCATTCACTGGAACAGTGTGGTTTAAAATCAGGAAAGGTGTGCGTCAGGGTTATATCATTTCACCATACTTATTTGGTCTGTATGCTGAGCAGTAATCCAAGAACCTGGACTGTATGAAGAAGAACAGAACATTAGGGTTGAAGGAAGACTCATTAACAACCTGTGATATGCAGATGACACAACCTTGCTTGCTGAAAGTGAAGAGGACTTGCAGCACTTACTGATGAAGATCAAAGACTACAACCTTTAGAATGGATTACATCTCAGCATAAAAAAAAAATCCTCACAACTGGACCAATAAGCAACGTCATGATAAACCAAAATGTGAAACCAAACCTATTGTTGTCAAGTTGATAGCGATCTGTAGGACAGTAGAATTGCCCCATAGCGTTGCCAAGGCTGTAAATCTTTACAGAAGCAGACTGCCACATCTTTTCCCCCCAACATCATGATAAACAGAAAAAAGATTGAAGCTGTTAAGGATTTTATTTTACTTGGAGCCACAGTCAGTGCCCATGGAAGCAGCGGTCAAGAAATCAGATGGGCAAATCTGCTGCAAAAGACCTCTTTAAGTATTAAAAAGCAAAGATATGTCACCTTGAGGACTAAGGTGCGCCTGACCCAAGCCATGGTATTTTCAGTTGCCTCATATGCAGGCAAAAGCAGGGCAATGAATAAGGAAGATTGAAGAATTCATGCTTTTCAGTTATGGTGTTGGTGAAGAATATTGAATATACCATGGACTACCAGAAGAACGAACAAGTCTGTTTTGATAGAAGTGCAGCCAGAGTGCTCCTTGGAAGTGAGGATAGCAAGACTTCGTCTCACATACTTTGGACATGTTATCCAAAGGGACCAGTCCCTGGAGAAGGACATCATACTTGGCAATGTAGAAGGTCAGTGAAAAAGAGGAAGACCTTCAATGAGATGGATTGACACAGTGGCTGCAGCAGTGGACTCCAACATAGCAATGATTGTGAGGATGGCACGGGACTGGGCAGTGTTTTGTTCTGTTGTATATAGGGTCTCTGTGAGTTGGAACCAACTTGACAGCACCTTACAATAACAAAGACTGTCGCTACAGGCTGATTTACAGGTAGTATTTTCTTGTTTGTCTTTTGTGTCAAAGATTCTGGTGCCAAATGTGGGGTTTTTGTATACTGTTTAGAATGATATTGTTACCATCAAGGCCACCCCATAAATGCATTAAAACATACAGAGTGCATGATTGAGCAGGTGGGAGTGAAAACCTTGGTGGGATGGGGAGGATGAGTCCGTAGTGTTGTGTCTAGATTGCTAAAGTCACACTGAAACCATAAATGTAAACACTTTTACTGTGAAAAACAAGCTTATCCCAGCCTGTGGAGAGTCTGTGATGCTCTTTGTTCTTCCTCTTTCTCTGCCAGTCTAGGATTATGTTATAACAATGGGTGTGTTCAGATGGTGAGCTGGACGGGAGAACAAGAAAAGTCTTTTTAAAGTTTTGGCTGTGGTGAACCCCTGGGATCCTAAGCCTGTGCCTTGGGTCGACTGACCTAACCCCAGCTCATTCCCAGATCATCCCTGGTGGCATTGATCTCCTCAAGGCAGCCTCCATTTGTGGTCAGAACTCCCTGCTGCTCCCAGCCAGACCCAGACTGGGAGTGTTTTTCACCCCATGCTTATCTTGGTGTGCTACAAAGGACAGACAGTGCCAGCCATAACACTGAGTAATGCCGGGCGGTGCCTTTCAGAGCAAACTGTGGGTGAGCGCTGCAGTGGCAGAGAGGGAATACCTCTAACTTGACATTTAAATTACTGAATAATTTAAACAAATGTCAGTTAGGTGGAGTGGACTAGCAGCCTTTCCTGGTTATTTGCACAGGCAAGTGTAAAATACTTCATAGCAGATACTTCCTGTCTGGACTGCTGAAAATCAGTCACCGAAGGTGATTTTCTGTTCCTTGGTGCTACATGGTGTATACTGTATTTGTATTACAGTCTAAGAGATTAGGGATCCACAGACCCTTTACCTGTGGTCTTTAAAGGGGCTTTGTGTTCATTCTACCCCCACTCCACCCCCCTCCCCATGCTCCACCCAAACCCCAAATTAAAAAAAAAAATCACAGGTCCACACATGTTGTAGCTATTCCTAAATTTTGACAAGACTAAAAAAGTGAGTCATGGGTGTTTTGAAGCCTGCTGTGTTCCTCAGAATTGTGGGTATTAAGATCTGAGAGTGCTTCTACCTTGCTTTTAACCTTCTTTGTTAAATTAGTAATCCTAGCTCTGAAATCCTTTTGGCATCTCTTCGAACTAACCCAGTCTGCCAGATGAAATTGCCATTGTGGCATTTAGCTAATGTGTATGCATATGTGTGTGCATGATCATTCTTAAATTCTTACCAATTTAGGGTCTTCATTTATGTTTGACTGTATGTAAAGAATAGATACAGGAAAGACTTTCCTAAATATGTAGTAGGGAACGTACAAGTTAAGAAGATGAAATGTTGGGTGAGAGGCAAAATAGGAAAGAGAAGTTGGTGAAGGTTGTGTACTTTCCCATTAGCTGACTGCTAAACTGAGTTATGAGCTCATGGTTCCTTAAGATTGAGTTAATTATTATGTATTATTAACAACTGCCTTTCTTTGCCTCTTTTTCTTTTTCCTGATTGTGGAGGGATGGATATGAAAACCCTGGGTTTTGACATGTTACTGATAAAAGAATCAACAATTTAAGGTTTGTCAGCCCCGGTGTCTATACAACTATAAAAACAAAACAAAACTCATTGCCATCGAGTCAATTCCAACTCATATTGACCCTATAGGACAGAGTAGAACTGCTCCATAGGGTTTTCAAGGAGTGACTAGTGGATTCGAACTGCTGGCCTTTTGGTAAGCAGGTGAGCTTTTAACCACTGTGCCACCAGGGTTCCACTAAAGGAGGGATGTAAAAGATAAAGGAGGGTCTTTAATAAATTAATGAATTCCCTTGATTTACTTTATGTCCCCCAGGATTAAGATCTATACACCTTCATGCTTATGTGTGTCGCATAGTTGGGTATATTGAGTTCAGTTTTACTAAAGATGGTATTTACGTGAGGCTGGCCAGTTCCGGGAAAGTTCTTTAGTTTCCAGTCCAAACATCCATAAGGCCGTCTGTCCATCCTGTCAAAAACTAGAGACTTTTGGAAAGGCCGTGCCCCTTCTTGCATCTGTGGATTTAGAGTTCAGAGTTCAGTTTGGGATTGAACTTTAAAAGTAGAGTTCATTCTGAGAGCATATTAGAGAAATAATTATCATTACTGTTACTTTTTTAAAAAATTGGCTTTTATTAGTACCACAAAGTGTCATTAATTCTGTGGTTACCTTGGACCAGACATTTCTATAGACCAATGGTGCATGGACCCCCTGTGGACTATAGTTACATTTTTGTTGTTTCTAAACCAGAAAAACCAAACTCTTGCTACTGAGTTGATTTCGACTCGTAGCGACCCTATAGGACAATGTAGAACTGCCCCATTGGGTTTCCAAGGAGTGGCTGCTGGATTCCAACTGCCAGCCTTGTAGGTATCAGCCGAGCTCTTAACCATTGTGCCACCAGGGCTCCGTTGTTGTTCCTAGTGGACCTTAAGGGTAAGGAGTTGAGTAAATCACACTCCTTGTTCCATTATGAGTCTATGAATAGCTATTCTCTTATTTTCATTTTACCCCTTCATCCCAACCTCCTCATTCCCAAGCCAGCCTCAGTGGGCACATACTCTTTAATGAATATATATCTTTGGATACCTGTGACCTCTTAAAAATATTTAGAGTTTTAAAAATACAGGTTGCCTTCCAAATTTATAGAAATTGGATTGCCTTATGTATCCACCCATGTTGCTTTAATTAATTCCTTTTACCGAGGCCGATTATCTCACAGGTTTTTCTGTTGTCTTTTTAATTCCCTGATGTCAATCATAAACAGATCAGTAGGATACCGTTAGCTCTCCCTCTCACACCTTCCCATCCGTTTTGTTCCAAAGAATCGTCACCTGTTGGGCAGCATAGTTGGCAGCCCTCAGCCCAGCTTTGTGCCATTCAACAGTGGCAAACATGTCTAGACTCCCTAGAAATATTATCTTGCAACTCTCTTTTGGCAAGTGTAAACTTTCTGCTGAATTGTGTCAACATATATATATATTTCTTATCCTTGTAGAAATAGATTGGTGTTGGAATTTCTCTAAGCAGGGAAAATAGAGTCTACCTCTTTGCTCATTAACATTTTCACTCATTAAAAATGTCTGAGGGCTCCTGATTCTTAGGGGTGAGACTGGTGACATACATAGCACAGTCAGAGGCTATTTTGGATTTTCTGCTTTCAGGCATGTCTTTGCTCTTGGATGAGCCCCTTGTGGTTTTCAAAAGAACTAGCGAGTCAATTATAAATAGAAATCTTGTGTATGTGTGTCTGCATGCACTCATCCTGTGGGACGAGGCACCCACATTACAGTGGGCAGTGAACTATTTTTCACTTCTTTGAAGAAGGAAGAAGAAAGATTAAGAACACTTTTTTCTTTTTGAGGTAACCCACATCTCTACACACACCCACACAAATAAGTATAAATGAATTTGACATTTTCAAAGACCTTACCTTCAGGTCTTCTCATAAAAGCACCCAACCTGTTATTTTAAGAAAGAAGCAGTTCTCTCACAGACCCACCACAGAGGGTCCAAGGATTAGAAGGCAGCCTCTCTGTGATACAGACCTTTGGAGATGGCTCTGCCAGTGGAATTTCCTTATATGAACAGTGTTTTGGTGAAAATGGCCGTCAGCTCACTAATCAGTGGCCTCTTGACTTGGCTGTTTACATTCTGTCTCCACTTCCTTCCTCACTAGTGGAAACTTGGGACCAGCAGGTCTCAACTAATCACTCTAACAAGGGAGGGGAAAAAAGAGAGTAATTTGAAATATGAAACTGCAAATAAGTGTTTTCAAAAAGAGCCAATTAGAAGGTCTATTAGGAGCATCCCACTGATGACATACTTCTGCCTCTATTTCTACCGCACCAGGTGTGTGCTACTTCTTTGTTCCCACCTGCTACCTTACTGTTCAGTCATTCCCTTAGTCGTCTTGTGCCCTCATCCTTTATTGCATGAAAGCAATAATTGGTGCCAAAATTTTTTCTGCCAGGTGAAAATTTTAAGCAACTCTTAATTCCCATTATAGTCAACGTAAAGATCTTAGTGTTACTACTACTGGAAAAGTAGTCTAGACATCTAGCTGGCAGTAGTGATAATATGAATTTGTAAGTTTTCGCTGTGCATCCTTGTAAACTCTCATTTACACTAATATACTGAAAAGTTTCTGAAGCTGCCAAATAAGGGCAGGAATGCCAGTATTCCTTATTTATTAGTTGATGGAGATTTCTACAGAGCTAGCAGGAACTGGTATTAACAGCTGCCATATAGTTCATATATTTCAGAGCCTTTGTTTTGCATAAAATAAAGGTGATGGGCATTAAGTGCTGGTAAAAAATTTTATTTTGATGCAAGAATTGAGATATGAGAGCTCATCATGCCGAAGGTTACGTGAAAACCACTTTGGGAGAAGTTCAGTTTCAGAGTCCTCTGGCCAGATGATAACCAGTCTTTGGCCTAGTATGATCTCGAAGAATGCACAGCTTATATAAATGGATTCATTTGTTGAGAGGTGATTTTTTTTTTCTCTTTTTTTAGTGGCTGGTCACATGAGAGGTAAAAGATCACAGAACGTGGATACCGTGTCAAATGGTGATGCTTCACTTGACTTTCTCTTTGGTTAGTGTGGGAGGTGGTTGCAGAGAAACTGTATTATTTCCTTGATGGTAGAGATATCCATAAGAGTGATTTTTTTTTTTTCTTCCCTTTTGCCTCTCTCCTTTGCAGATGAGAAGCCCAAGGCAAACCCCAAACTTTATATGTGTGTGTGTGAAGGCCTCTCCTGCGGGAATGAGGACCACTGTGAAGGTCAGCAGTGCTTCTCCTCGCTGAGCATAAACGATGGGTACCACGTCTACCAGAAAGGCTGCTTCCAGGTCTACGAGCAGGGGAAGATGACCTGTAAAACCCCGCCCTCACCTGGCCAGGCCGTGGAGTGCTGCCAAGGGGACTGGTGCAACAGGAACATCACGGCCCAGCTGCCCACGAAAGGTTCCCATGGACTTTTCTATTTCTAGATCAAGGGGTTTTGTTAGTGTTGTCATGATTCTTTGTGGGTTAAATATTTAAGTAGCCACAAGGCTTTCCTCCTACTCTTTGAACAAAAGTCAACGGATGACAAAGAACGTAGCTCTAGGTGAGGAAGAGAAAGACATGACCCTTTGACATCTGAAAAGGAGGACGGACATTTTTGAGAAAGTGAGCAAGGTGATGTCCAACTTGGCGTACCTGGCTTGGCTCGCCAGTGATCTCTCAGTAGCCACACACAGGTGAACAGTTCCCGACACCCCTTTCTGTTAAAAAGCTGTGATGTCAGCCATAATTTCTCTACTTAGTAAATACTGATCTCTGTGTCAAGTGGGTAGGAAGGAAAATGGAACATGAGACTCAGGTGCCCTAGTGGAATGCCTTTCCTTCTGTATGAGGAAGGAGAAAACGAAAGGCTAACTAACCTCTTCTCCCATACTAGTTCCCAGCGACCTCTCACTGAAACCTGAAGCCAGATGATATTTCACAAGAATCTTAGGTAGTTTATGTGGAACCTTTTCCATACTGTATTCAAATACAGTCATATATACTATAGAAACCAGTCCTTCTCTAAAACTGTCTCTTCATAAAATTATCCCTAACTAGCTATCTCAAAGTCCCTACAAATAATAATGTACCATAGTCTTCATAAACTTTACACCAAATTGACTCACTTAACGTATACCCCAAACCAAACCAAACCAAACTCATTGCCACCGAGTAGATTCTGACTCATGGTGACCCCCATGTGTTACAGAGTAGAACTGCTCCACAGGGTTTTCTTGGCTATAATCTTTATAGAAGCAGATCACTAGGTCTTTCTTCTGCAGTACCACTGGGTAGGTTTGAACCACCAACCATTAGGTTAGTAGACAAGTGCAAACTGTTTGCACCACTTAAGAGACCTTTCCTAATGTTATAGGACATTTTTAATAGGTATGATTACTTAGTTTTGGACTCACAAAAGAAAAAAAACAAAAAACAAAAAAAACAACCAAAAACAAAAACACAAACCAGAAAGTAAAATAGGAGAGGCTACTAGGAGCAGCCACTGCCAGAAATGTCAGCCAACAAAGGAGGAGGCAGAATAACAGAATAGTGAAGATAAGACCGTATTACAGCAGTTTTAAAGAAGTTATAGTATTAATCTTAAGGCCATATACATTAAATTCTGGTAAGCAAATCAAATAATTTTTTTGAATAATATGATGTTGAATGTTAAAGTTTTTAAAAGAAAGATCTAACACTTAGGTGGTTAAAACTAAAAGGATATTTGATGGAATAAACTACACTCTTAGACACTTTGTGGGTTAAATTGTTATTAGTAGAGTGGATAGACATGGAGAAATGTCTACATTCCTACAAAAATGTGTAGGGACTTTGAGGTAGCTATTTAGGGCTCATTAGGATATACTACTATATTGAATACAGTGTGGAGAATATTCCATATAAACTACTCAACAGTATGAAGTTTCTAATCTGTACATCACTTTGCTAGACCCTGAGTTTTAAGAAAAGTCTCTGGATGGCACAAGCAGTTTGTGATGGGCTGCTAACTTAAGGTTGGCAATTTGAACCCACGTAGAGGCTCCATGGAAGAAAGGCATGGCAAACTACTTCTGTAAAGATTACAGCCAAGAAAACCCTATAGAGTAGTTCCGCTGTGTAACACATGGGGCCACAATGAATCATGAGCGACTTGATGGCAACAGGTTTTTTGGTTTTAATAGAAGGTTTACTTCATTTAAGGAATTTCTAATCTAATTAGTGAGCCAAGCAATATTTATAATCTAATATTGTATGTAATTAGTTTTACACTTTATCATACAAGTGACAAGTACCATGGAGTATTATATGTGACAAGTCATTGATTATTTGGGTTTGGGAAGTTAAAAGAAAAATATAAAGTAAGTTGGGCTTGAGATTGGATTGCTAAAGGGACTGGGAAAGTGGAAAAGAGCTTAAGGCATATGTGAGGAAGTACAGGGTGTGGTGATGTAATATTGTGAAGGTGTCTGAAATTCAGAGATGATTATTGTTTTGTGACCTTGTGTCCAGCTAAGAAATTTGGATTTAACTCGCTAGGCAAGAAGAAAGCCTTTGTAAAATGTTTGCTTAAGCGATATATGTTTGAGTGAACACATGAATGTTGGAATGGATGATGTAAGAATGTCTAAACAAGGGTGTGAATGAATGATTAGGTGAGTGAGTGAATCATTGAATGAATGTTGGAATAAGTGAGCAAATGGAAAGATGAACAAATGGTTCCTAGGCAGAAATCGTGATCTAAAAAGATCAGTGTGAGTTCAGCAATAGAGATACAAGATATATTGAAGAGAGACTGCAGGTTGGGTAATTCTGTTTCAACTCAGCACTTTTTCATAGGGATATTACAACATAATATCGAACTGTAGGGGCTTGATGATAAAACACCCTTAAAGATAAAATTCAAGTTAACAAGAGTAATACCAGAGATTTGTATAGTACTTTATATTTTAAAAGCGCGTTCACTTACGTGCATTAACGCAGTTGGTTCTCAGTGAATTTTTTTCAAACTGTAGTTTTGTCTAATTGAATAATAATTAAAATGACTGGGCCGTTGGCCAGATATTAGGAAGCATTTCAGTTTACAACATTTTGTCGTTGGTGTGTAAGACCATGTGGTCAAAATCAGAAGCTAGTACTTACCAGAATGTTGGTTATGCTAAATAATAAGTAAACTGTGAGTCTTATAGCCAATTACCTGTTTCTCTTCATCTCCAGGGAAATCCTTCCCTGGAACACAGAATTTCCACTTGGAAGTTGGCCTCATTATTCTGTCCGTAGTGTTTGCAGTCTGCCTTCTAGCTTGCCTCCTGGGAGTCGCTCTCCGAAAATTTAAAAGGCGCAACCAAGAACGCCTCAATCCCAGAGATGTGGAATATGGCACCATCGAAGGTCTCATCACCACCAACGTTGGAGACAGCACTTTAGCAGTGAGTTTCTGGCCCCACAGAGAATCCTTAGCATAAGGAAGATGGCATAAGACCCTTATTTTGAGTGTGAAACCCTAACCAGTAACTGGTGACAGGGCAGTGTATACACATAGCACTGGTCACTTACGTCTTAAGCACATGCTGGCACTTGTTTAATCTCCTCCACATGAAAACATCCACTTCAGGCAGTCATTTACATTAAATAAGTAATAGGATTTATTTTAGGAGATTCTTTGTACTTAATTTTCTTTTGAAAGTAAGGGAAAAGGGAGAGAGAATGATTGCCTGTAATTGTGGGGGTGCTTGGAGTTTGTGGTACTCAGTTACTCTTTAACAGTGCTTACTCCCCCTCCGCAAAAACAAACAAACAAACAAACAAAAAAAAACAAAAAAAAAAAACCCTTTTGCTTAATATTAAAAACCAAGTCTGCCATTCTAGATTATTTCAACACCCTAGAATTTAAGATTCTTAAAACTTGACATCCTAAAAAAAGCAGCTACCACATTTTTCATGCTCCTGTGCTGCCCCCTTGTGGGGGGCAGTCAACTGGTTAGACCAGTGCTGTCCAATAGAAATACGTGAGCCACATGTAATTTAAAATTTTCTAGTAGCCACATTAAAAAAAGTAAAACGAAACACATAAAGTTAATTTTAAAAATAAATTTTATTTAACCCAGTATCTCCAATGATCATTTCAGCCTATGCTCAGTAACAGTTATTAATGAGATATTTTATATTCTCATTTTTTAACTAAATCTTTGAAATCTGATATGTATTTTACACTTTATACGAGAGTCTGAGTAGTGCAAATGGTGAGGTGCTGGACTGCTAACCAAAGGTTGGCAGTTCATATCCAGTCAGAGGCACCTCGGAAGTAAGGCCTGGTGATGTGCGTCCAAAAAGTCACAGCCTTGAAAACCCTATGGAGCAGTTCTACTCTGCACACATGGGGTTGCCATGAGTTGCAATCGACTTGACAACAACTAAAAACAACAACAACATTTTCCACTTACAGTATATTTCAATTCAGACTAGCCACATTTCACTAACTCAGTTGGCTTATGGCTACCATACTGGCAGCACAAGGCTAGAAACCATTGAATTTTACATTTTAAAATTCATCTTTTACATATTTCTAAATGATAAAAATCACATTAAAAAGTGACTGTCTTTCCTGTTGTTACTTTTTAAAAAATTGTCAAGTGTTAATTTTAAAGAAACCAAATTTTAAGTGGGAAGATTATCACTTGCTAGAAATCGAGGTTTACCATAAACATAAAAAAAGTAACTTTCTAAATAGTTACTATGCTGAATCTGATGCCTACTCTGAAAAAAGGTAAGGATTAGTGAGCGTTAGAAGGGTGTTAAAGATATGCCCATACCAAATCAAGAAGACTGTCTCCTTACTGTATAAACCAATGAATAAGAAAAGACAATCAAGACCACAACTTTCTGATGTGATTCAATGTTATTTAAGCCACGCCTGTGTATCACCTAAAGTCATTTTATATTAAGTCTCGTTCTCCTAGAAGACAAACTTAAGACTGGCTGGTAGTTCTGCAGTTACGTCTGATCAGGTGTAAAGACGAACCCTGCAAGTTCCTTCGGGCTGGAGAAGATTTCTGTCTCAGTGGTCATCTTTGTGGCTCAGGTGCTGCACCTGGATAACTGCAGAACCCACTCTTGGCAGTTGTTAAAACATTGGTGGCGGCTGATACAGGCTGGGATTTACCCCATCCTGTTGCCTTCCCATCAGTCAGCCACCAGTCAAGCGTGCTTTTTGGTAAGAAAAAGGAGGAAGGAACCTTTGCTAGTTTTCTTTTACTTACCTATTTAAATTGTAGTACCGCAAAACTGGAAAAAGATGATTGTAAGGACATTCCATGTCAAAAAGTAGAGACGTACAGCTTTTTGTTGAAACTATACTTAGAATTCTACTTCAAGTTTAAGGAAAATCAAATGAGTTTATTGAGCTAGTAGCAAGAAGATATGAGGATGAATTCTGACAAAGCTTTAGCAAAGCAAGATTCTAAAATAGATTAGTCAGAACTCTGTTACTCAGAGCTACTAACATAACTAATTTCTAAGAGCAATAATAGAAGCATCTAGTGTAAATGACTGTTTAAATAGCTTTTAGAGTTTGGAAAGAGGAATGGAAGTGTATGCCAGAATAGTCTTCTAAACTCAGCAACGTAAGGTGATAGTATATCACGATACAACAACACAATACAGAACACTATTTAAAATAAGTTAGCGTTATTGGTCTACATACTTGCTTATTTAAGCAGTATACTCATTTGCACGATGCAACAGCATAGCATACCCTCGATAAACAGCTCCTCTACATTGAAAAAAAGCCTTACAATCTGGGATTTCAAGTATATCTTTGTCAGTTTTCTGTTGACCCTTCCCCTCTTTTAAGTCTGTGAACTGGGTTTAGAACAAGGATTATACATTATGAACAAATAGTTTTCAGAATTATTCTCCTCCAAAAAAAAAGAATAAAGAGAAAAAGGAACAACAAAAAGAAAATGGTTGGGGGAGATGTGAAACTCTACTTCTTCGATGATACCCACTTTCTTGTTGATTACCCATTTTGTGGTTTTTAG
The DNA here is from genome assembly GCA_030035585.1 of Dugong dugon. Taxonomy (NCBI): domain Eukaryota; kingdom Metazoa; phylum Chordata; class Mammalia; order Sirenia; family Dugongidae; genus Dugong; species Dugong dugon. Next base: position 118,637,247 of record CM057461.1, on the reverse strand, counting down.
GGATTCTAAACTTCTTCTTTGCCTGTTCAGCTTTTAGTAATTTTGCCGATCATTAGTACTTCATAGTGGTATTCAGAGGAAGTGAAAGAAGATGAAATTCAAACAAATCACTGTATTGCTTAACAGAGTAGCTAAAATGTTGGGAAGAGATGCATTTTGGGGGAATACTACCTCACATTATTGCAACCATACCACCATCAGCGTGCGCACATACTGTTTATTATAGATAATCCATTCTTGATACAAAAAGACATCTGCTTCTTGGCTTGCAATGAGAGGAAGAAGGAAAAATGTATGAGCCAACTAGCTGGGGATTTTTTTTTTGACAACATGTTCCATTTGTAGAAATCGGTTTGCTGTACTGGTTTTGTTTTATTGTGGTAAAATATGTATAACAAAGCATTTGCCATTTCAACCACTTTTACATGTATAATTCAGTGACATTAATTATATTTATCATGCTCTGCAGTGATTATTATGTTTTTAATGAACATTTTATTTTTTTCTCTCTGATTTGTGAATGAGCCACATCAACAAATGGCATGTAGGCATACATTTCGTGACCCTTCTGTTTCTCACCCACTTAACAAGTAACCTCCTTCCAGGTAGTCCATCCTTGCTTGAGTGTACCAGTTTGATGACCACATGGTCATTGGGATCTTTTCAGTACAGACAACACTTAATTGAAATTCCTTACTTGGTGTTTCAGTGAAAGTGGATGATTTGAGACATACTCAGTGAGCATAGCAGAGTGTGGTAAATTATACTCAACTCTTTTGAGTTGAAGAGGCTTTCTCCTCTTCTTTTTACTCCACTTGCTATTCTTTCTCCTGTTTCCCCTTGTGCTCAGTTCTGTTTCTTGAGGCTTCTTTCTAATTTGCATACTCTATTTCGTCTGCTCAGCTTCTTTATACATTTTATTCTGCAACTCAGGGTACAAGGCAGGACTACTGTTCCTCAGGAAAACCCTATTATATGTTAGAGAAGAAATACAACCAATCCCTCCTCCCATGGTGCTTTCTAACAGGCCATGTGTCCAGGGTCTCAGCCCTCTGTGTGAGTTACAATGACATGCACGCTAATATTCTATACTGGGAGCTATTTCTCAATAGTTTCTTTTTCTCCTTGTCTTAAACCACAGGATTTATTGGATCATTCGTGTACATCAGGAAGTGGCTCTGGTCTTCCTTTTCTGGTTCAAAGAACTGTGGCTCGTCAGATTACACTGTTGGAGTGTGTCGGTTGGTAATTCTTCTTCCCTTTCTTTGGGGGTTATATGCAATGTTAGTCATGGTTCCAGGAATAGGATAGAACTTGGAAGATCTGCTTCTTCTTGTCTTTTGTTTCCTTATTAAACTACAGGAGATGAGGTAGCAATATGGTGTAACTACTCTGTTCTCCATGATTCACGTTTGAGCACCTGAACTTGTTGAAGCTCTTGTCAAGGGAATGTGTCACTAGTTAGAACAGAGAATGCCTAGGCAAAAGCTTTTGGTTGCAATTAGACCCTCAGGGATGATGGGAATGCTTGAAAAATGAATCGATACGGTTGTGCCTGACTATAAGTATTGAATGATTGGTGGTAAGTAGGTTTTTGGACAATAAACTGGTTTATTGCAATTCTCTAATCCCTCCCACTCATCCACTTCTTTTAAAAATAATTAAACAAATTTTTACGAAAGGTACCTTTACAGCTCCTTTATTTAGATAAGAGCTGTATACATTTCTCTATGGCTTCTTATATTTTTCCCATATGTGAACATACTTATTTGTAGGTGTGATCATGGTGAGGACACAACTTTTTTTCCAGTTTTAAGCTCACATATTTCCATGTATTTGTAGACATCACAAGCATTTTAAAAGATTGTGTAATAGCCCAATGGGGGTATTAGATTAACTTTAATACAATTTTTACATACATTGCTTTTTTTTTTTGAATTATTTTCTTGGAATATAGTCCTAGGAGTTGGGGTTCTTGGATCAGAATTTGTAAATTTTATTATGGCTTGTTTTATATATTGCCAATTGCCCTCTAGGAAGATCGAGCCAAATGCTTTTTTTAAAGTTTGATTTTTATTAGTTTTACTTTTATGTGGTGAGTATTTGGGATTCCGTTTACAGTTTTCATTAATTTTACCTTCAGATGGCACACAGGGATGGCCACAGTAGCAATTCTGGGTTTGCAACATCTCCACACTCCTAGTTCTCCTGGTTTCTTTGGATTGGGGGTGGCAGTGCCTGCCATCACATCTTTCTATTCTGGGAGGTGGCTGGCCATCATAAGCTCCCTTCACCACTTGGCTGCTGTCCTCTGGCCTTCCTGCTTTTGTGGAAACTGGGGGACCCCCAAGCACAGTAGTAGAAAGGGGAGTGGGAAGAGGTAGAAGGAGCAGCATCTAATCCGCAGGCAGCCTTTTGTTGCCTTTTCCGTAGGTCTGAAGCCACTGTGACAGTCGCCCTACTTCCCACTTATCCTCCACAACAGGCTGTGACTTAGAGAAAGAACAAGCTGTGATTACCACCAGGGTTATCGTGCCAACAAGCATCCTGTTGATAGTTTACTTGTCCTCTTACCCTCTGCCCTTCTGCCTTGTGGCCACTCCCCATTCACAGAGCAACATAGTATATCAACATCTGTCCTCAGAGACAGGCTCTAGAGTCCAAAGGGCAAAATAATATTGCATCATTAAAATAATATATGCTGTTTCTGGTTGTATAGATACCAAAAACAAAACCAAACAAAAAACCAACCAACCAAACTCGTTGCTATCGAGTTGATTCTGACTCATAGCAGACCTATAGGGTAGAACTGCCCCATAGGGTTTCCAAGAAGTGGCTGGTAGATTCAAACTGCTGACCTTTTGATTAGCAACCAAGCTGTTAACCACTGTGCCACCACGGCCCCGTTGTATAGATAGTCCTAAGCATTTTTTTGAAAATGGTGTAAATTCAATTATAGCGTTTTGTTGGTTTAGCACTAAAGACTAACAAAAGCAGTGCTTTTTCAGCAGCTTGTATTTAGTGTTCATGTGGTACAGCCTTGAATATAAATACATTGGATGAACTGCATGGGTAGTATGATACCATTTTTGGTTCAGAAACTGGGAAGTTGTACCAGATCAGTCATTTCCAGATGGTGATCAGTGAAACCCCAAATTTCAGGTGCTTGAAGGGTACACTTTGTGGGACCCCATGGCCAGGGCTTTTGGGCAGCTCTGCTTCTGTTTTAGGGGCATCTGCGTTTGATAAAAAGCACTTGACAACTTAAAAAAATTGAAAACCATGGAAGCAGATTTCTATTTTTTAACTTATCTGCTGTCCACCTCCTGCTTTCTTTAAAAAAAAAAAAAAAAGAGAGAGTTTGAGACGACTTTATAGTAATGTTCACAATTCTCCAGAATAATTTTCTCCGCTTCCTAGTGAGAAAAGCAAAGAGAAAATAAACATAGATAATGGGGCCAAAGCCAGGGAGAGATGACTGTACCATTTTCTAGCAGCTGATTTTGTAGTATCTTAGCACTAGCCCTGAGCTTGAGCTACAAATACTAGGCAATTGGTATGACTTTATTAAAATTAGTTTTGTGCTAATTACTTTTTGACCTGACAGGCCTACAGTGAGCACTTCTTGGCCACATTTAACATCATTTTGGATTGACCACTGATATTTCATGGTGACATTATTTACTGTAAGGGAATCTAGAATTAGCACTTTGGATTATGTTTCAGGTGTGTCACTTGGACAGACATGCCTTCTCTTTCTGTGTTTGGGTTCTTAGTGGCTTAGCTTGTCAGCCAAGAGCTGTTTTCTGTATGTGCAGGTGGTGCTGCAGCTGCTTATTACAAGCTGTGCTTCCCAGCAGCCTTGTAGAGAGCCCCACTGCCCTGTGAGTTGTATCTTCTGCTGCATTGTTATCTAGGTGCCTCAGATGTCTTTACCCTTGATTATACCCTGTGTTGATCCCCATAGTCTCGTGGTAATTGCCTCCTCCGCCCAACCTCCCTGATCACCCCTACCTATAATTAAAGAGAAGAATGGAAGAGGGAGCCTGGAGTTGACAAAGCTGTCAAGTGTGTTGCTGCTGCAGGAGGGGGGTGTGCCCCAAACTGCTTGGATCACGACTAGAGTCCCCACGTTTTCCAAAATGTATTCTCCAAGTGGCCTTTCCAGCGTCGTAGACCACTTGTGGTATCACAGGGCTGTCTAACGAGCAAATACCCATGACCAATGTCAGAAATCAGTACTGTTCTGGGATTATGTGTTTAAGACTTTGCAAATCCTCTTTTGAAATAGATCCTCTGCCAACAAATCCTTTAGGGATGGCAGGGGCTGCTTGTCGATCTCCTCCTATGCAGCAGTGTCGTTTTTGGTGTTTTTTATCCTTCAGAACACACATCTCAAACTCCCTAGTATCCTTAGTGAAAAATAAAAATGCATGTGTAAAGTCACAAATTTGGACTCTTACAAAATGCCTGTGTTGTTCCTCTGTGAAGGGAAGGAATCAAGTAAGCTATTTTAAGTTTGCCATATATACTTTTTTTTAACTTTAGCACAACATGAAATCTGACTCAGTGTACTATTTTTTAAGTTTTTCTAACTTCTATGTGCTTTTTAAAACCATAGTATTTTATACCTTTTAATATAGGATTTTAAATGTAAACAATAATTAGTAGCTAATTGGACAATACAGATACAGAAGGCTTTTAATTTGTTGTCATGATGAGGTGGTGGGAAGGGTAAGTTCCACCTTGTTTTTATGTCTTTACAGGCAGGTATTTGTATCCCAAAACTGTGCTTCTTGGAGTAAACAATGAGGGAGGGATTAGGAGTTGGAAGTACAAAGTTTATTGGCTTAGTTTGAACAAATAATTAGGGCTGGCCGTCTCGTGGTGCAGTGGTTAAAGAGCTCGGCAGCTAACCAAAAGGTTGGCAGTTCGAATCTACCAGCTGCTCCTGGAAACCCTATGGGGCAGTTCTACTCTGTCCTGTATGTAGGATCACTATGAGTCAGAATCAACTCAAGGGCAACAGGTTTAGTTTTTGTTTTTTGGCCTCTTCTGTGCCTAATGTCCAATATCACCTCTCTTTTGCTTTCCACAGGGAAAGGCAGGTATGGAGAGGTATGGAGAGGCAGCTGGCAAGGGGAGAATGTTGCCGTGAAAATCTTCTCATCCCGGGATGAGAAGTCGTGGTTCAGGGAAACAGAATTGTACAATACTGTGATGCTGAGGCATGAAAATATTTTAGGTAAGTATAAGGATAATCCCCTTATTAATTGTATCTAGATAAAATAATTGCCTGCCTTTTCAGGTGCTTGTGAATTTGAGAGTCTCTTCTGAAAATCGATTTAGGGATCTCCAGCATTTACATGTACTGTTCTTCTTTTAACACTAGTTTCATTGCTTGAATCTGCAAATAAGTTAATCATTCTCTGGGTGATGAAAAGGAAATTGTTATTGCTAATTCTTCTTCCTACATCTGCAGGACGTTATTTAAACAACAGAAATTTGCCCCATGTTGTTCACTTCACGGCCTCGTTGGCTGGTTGTTCTGCTCACTGTTTTTGAATACTTATTGAATCAAACTAAGAAAGATCTTTGGACTATTTCCTAGAGATTCGCAGCCCCCAGGGACATCATAATTAAATGCACATTCCTTCAAACTAGGCATCGTTTTAAAGCTCAGATTTACAGAGGGATGCAGCATAAATTTTAATTTGGAAACTAAAGCTTAGAAACATTTGTGAAGTATGTGGAATGCCTGTTGAAATACTGCCATGGTGGTATTAAGAACAACAGCAAAAACAGTTGCCATAGAGTTGATTTTGACTCATGGCAACCCCATGTGTGTCAGAATAGATCTGTGCTCCATAGGGTATTTAATGGCTAATTTTTCAGAAGCAGATCACCAGGCGTTTCTTCTGAGGTGCCTCTGGGTAGACTGAAATTGCCAACCTTTTGGTATAAAGGGTGAGAATAAATGTGGTGACATTAATAAAAGGTTAATGAATGCTGCCTGGAGTGCTTCTCTGAAAGCAGATGTAAAGTTTATGAAGAATTTAACTCTGTATAGAATGTTTCTTTCTTTTTGGCGTTTTATGGCTATTTGATTAGGTTTGGCTTATAAGAAGGCCATTGCCAGAATTTATTTACATTCTAGGACTGCCAGTTTAGTGTTTAAATCTGAGTTAAGTTGATTGCAAGTAATGGTTTTGACCTTGCCCAGAGTTTTGATTCAACAGTATGGTAGTATGTTTCATCTCAGAATTATCTTAATTTTGTGGTTGATTTCTCCCTTTCCCTTGCCCCATAAGCCCTAGTCATCACCTAATCCTCCCCATTTGTGTTGTTGCTGTCGGCTTCCCCTTTCCAATCAATTTCTCCACGCTGAATTGTCTTCTGCAGGGAGCAGTAATTCCTCTGCTCACAGTGTCTTTGATGACTCCCACATTGCTAACAACATTTGTAAATTTTTGGCTTGGCATTCAAGGTTCCCTATTAATTGCCTTCAGAGAGTCTCATAAGCTTCATCTACAAATACTCCCACATGTAGCTACTTCTAATATTTGCCATTTCTTGGGAATGCCACGAACATTTAGGTGTCTGTGTTTACCTGTGTTTTATTGATCATGCAAAGGCACTCAACTGTGTGGATTATAACAAATTATGGATAACATTGCAAGGAATGGGGATTCCAGGATACGTAATTGTGCCATGCAGAACCTGTACGTAGACCAAGAGGCAGTTGTTCAAACAGAACAAGAAAGTATCGCATGGTTTAAAATCAGGAAGGGTGTGCGTCAGGGTTATATCCCTTCACCATACTTATTTAATTTGTATGCTGAGCAAATAATCTGAGAAGCCGGATTATATGAAGAAAAATGCAGCATCAGGATTAGAGGAAAATTTATTCACAACCTGCAATATGTAGAATACACAACCTTACTTGGTGAAAGTGAAGAGGACTTGAAGCACTTACTGATGAAGATCAAAGACTACAGCCTTCAGCATGGATTATACCTCAACATAAAGAAAACAAAAATCCTCACAAGTAAACCAATAAGCAACATCATGATAAACGTAGAAACTGTTGAAGTTGTCGAGGATTTCATTTTACTTAGATCCACAATCAGTGCCCATGGAAGCAGCAGTCAGGAAATCAAACGTTGTATTGCATTGGGCAAATCTGCTACAAGACACCTCTTTAAAGTGTTAAAAAGTGAAGATGTCACTTTGAGGACTATGGTGCACTTGACCCAAGCCATGGTATTTTTAGTTGCCTCATATGCATGCAAAAGCTGGACAGTAAATAAGAAAGACCAAAGAATTATTGATGCCTTTAAATTGTGGTATTGGCAAAGAATATTGACTATACCATGGACTGCTAGAAGAATGAAGCACTGTTTAAGTGCTTTATGTGCATTTTCTCGTTTAATCATCATCACAACCATAGGAGAGTAGATACTCTTCTTTTGCCAGTTTTAACTGATGAGATAATCAAGGCACAGAGAGGTTAAATTACCCAACAGGTTAAATAATGGAGCTGAGAACCACTCGGCAGTCTAACCACGATTGTGTAGCTGTAATCTGCCAGATGGTCATATAGTAGTGATGGTGATAATTAAATTCTAGAGTCAGGGCAAGAAATGAAAATTTATCTACAGCCAAAATTACCCTTGAATGTCCCTCACAAAGCCATAACTTTTGAGGTAGGCACGTTGATTTCTAGAAAGTACAGGCTGGCCCAGTTTTTCCTCTGATGCTGAAGCAGATTGAGGTTGAGCAACAGATTAAGAGTTAGTTTTTGTCTTAGTTATCTACTGCTGCTCTAACAGAAATACCACAAGTGGATGGCTTTAACAAACATAAATTTATTCTCCCACAGTTTAGGAGGCTAGAAATCTGAATTCAGGGCACCAGCTCTAGGGAAAGGCTTTCTATCTCTGTTCGTTCTGGGGGAACGTCCTTGTCTCCTTTCAACATCTGTGGGTCCAGTGTTCCTTGGAGATCTACATGTTTTGGCATCAATCTTCTCTTGGGTCTAGGAGGTTCTCAGTACAGGGACCCCATGTCCAAAGGACGCACTCCACTCCTGGCTGTTCTTTTTTGGTGGTAGTGAGGTCCCTCTCCTTTCTGCTTGCTTCTCTCTCCTTTTATCTCTTGTAAGATGGAAGGTGTGACTCAAGCAAGGGTGTGACTTGACTCAAGTAAGGCAGTGTCTTGAGTAAGTGGGTGACTTAAGATACATGCAGCACTAATCCCACCTCATTAACACATAGAGGTTTAGGAGTTGCAACACATAAAATGGAGGATAATTACACAATGCTGGGAATCATGGCTTAGCCAAGTTGACATATATTTTTGGAGACTCAGTTCAATCCATGACAGTTGTGTTGGAAGCCATGATTATAAGAACTACTTATCTTTAAACAGAAGGATTACTCTTAACAGGGCAGATGCACATACTCTGAGAGACATGTGGGGTCTAAGACTCACCAAGGAAAGGTATATTCACTCATCCCCTCTCACACTCGATCTCGCAGCCTCCTTAGTAGTGACTTTTAAAGAGTCTCTTAACCTTCATGTATAATATTTCATGTGTAGCTATTTCCAATATTTGCTATTTCTTGGGAATGCCACAAAATTCCCCTAGACATCACCGTGCATGTGAATTAAACGACCTCTGATGCTACTCCATTGTACACTGAAGATGAGAATTATTTCCTTTGTATTCGCATTCACTCTAGTGCTGAGCATAGTACCCTGCACAAACCAGGTGCTCAGTATTCTGTCACATGGGAAACTTGAAAGTTACCTTTTCAACATGATTCATGAAAGCCAAGTTTGGCTGTCTTTTCATGGTCACGTAGGTCAGAACACTGTCCATTTCGTGTTACCAAATGATTTATGGGAATTCTAAATTCATGAGATCTTTCTGTCCTCATTATGATCACAGCCATGTAGATTGATCTTATTCTGTACTCTTTTTAGTTGAGAAAGGTGGTAGAGATGCACAATGTTTTTTAAGATTTTTCTCTTTTACCAGTTTTCTGAATGTAGAGACTTTATGGTTTTCTGTGATCATTTTCTTTCCTTGCTATCAAAAGAGCAAATTGTATTTGATATCAGATCATGATTTTCCCATGCTCATGATTACTGCTATCTATAACCTTCTAAAACGTTGTTGTTAGGTGCCATTGAGTTGATTCCGACTCTTAGCGACCCTGTGTACAACAGAAAGAGACACTGCCCAGTCCTGCACCATCCTCACAATAGTTGTTATGCTTAAGCCTATTGTTGCAGCCACTGTGTCAGTGCATCTCATTGAGGGTCTTCCTATTTTTTGCTGACTGTCACTTTAGCAAGCATAATGTCATTCTCCAGAGACTGATCCCTCCTGACAACACGTACAAAGTATATGAGACATAGTCTTGCCATCCTTACGTCTAAGGAGAATTCTGTACTTCTTCCAAGACAGATTTGTTCATTCTTTTGGCAGTCCATGGTATAGTCAATATTCTTCTCCAACACCACAATTTAAAGGCATCAGTACTTCTGTGGTCTTCCTTATTCTAAAATATATAATTAAATTGTGTGTGTGTATATGCGTATTAAACTCTGGACCCTCATTGTCGATCCTTCTAGTTAAACCTGTAAAACAGTATTTTTCAAATGGACTAGTTTGAATTTCAGGGAGCTCTAGTGGCACAGTGGCTAAGTGTGTGGCTGCTACCAAAAGGTCAGTAGTTTGAACCCACCAGTGGCTCCGTGGGAGAAAATACCTGGCAGTATGCTCCCATGAAGGTTTCAGCTTAGGAAATCCTATGAGGCAGTTCTACTCTATCATACAGGGTTGCTATGAGTTGGAATGGACTCAGTGGCACACAATAGCAGCAGTTTGTATTTCAGCTTTTCTTTCTGCTATATCTGGTATAAGGCGCTGTGGTGGCACAGTGATTAAGAGTTCGGCCGCTAAGTGAAACGTCGGTGGTTCGAACCCACCAGCTGCTGCTTGGGATAAAAATGTGGCACTAGGCTTATGTAAAGATTACAGTCTTGGAAACTATGAGGCATTTCTACTTTGTCCTGTAGGGTCGCTATGAGTTGGAGTTGACAGCAGCAGATTTTGTTGTCTGGTATAGAAGCCAACAAATAAGTGAGTGACGGGTGGCTGTGTTATGTGGTGGCAAAAACAGTGGACTGGTAGTTTTGAAAAGTGGTTTCAATTCTCAGCACCATTAGGCTCTCAGTATGATGTTGGGCCAAAGTTGCGCCTTCCTGAGAATTTTTTTCCTCATCACTAAAACCAAGGTGGTTGAATTAATAAGATAATTCCATTCCAGAGCTTTATATTATACTTTCAAAAGGCATTGTCTCAGTGTTAAATCAGTTAGAATTTCTTGAGACCAATCGTAAGTAAAGAAAATTGTCAACAAAGATATGAAAGTACGAGGTAGTTGTGGCCTTAATTGAGCCCTGGGTTCTTAAAATATAATAATGATTTTGGAACACTTACTATGTGTTAGGCATCTTATTAAACACTTTATAACCACTGGGTGTCTGTCAGTTTGTCGTACTGTGGTGGCTTGTGTGTTGCTGTGATGCTGGAGGCTATGCCACCGGTATGTCAAACACCAGCAGAGTCACCCATGGTGGACAGGTTTCAGCAGAGCTTCCACACTAAGACAAACTAGGAAGAAGGACCTCTCAGTCTACTTCCAAAAAAATTGGCCAATGAAGACCTTATGAATAGGAGCAGAACATTGTCTGATAAAGTGCTGGAAGGTGAGACACTCAGGCTGGAAGGTACTCAAAATACGACTGGGGAAGAGCTGCCTCCTCAAAGTAGAGTTGACCTTAGTGATGTGGATGGAGTAAAAGCTTTTGGGACCTTTATTTGCTGATGTGGCACGACTCAAAATGAGAAGAAACAGCTGCAAATATCAATTATTAATTGCAACATGGAATTTACAAAGTATGAATCTCGGAAAATTAGAAGTTGTCAAAAATGAAATGGAACATATAAAGATCCATATGCTAGGCATTAGTAAGCTGCAGTGAACTGGTAATTGGCCATTTTGATTCAGACAATTACATGGTCAACTAAGCTAGAAATGGCAAATTGAAGCGGAACAGCATAGCGTTCATTGTCAAAAAGAACATTTCAAGATCTATCCTGAAGTACAGTGCTGTCAGTGATAGGATAACATCCATACACCTACAAGGAAGGCCAAATGTTTTGACCATTATTTAAATTTGCGCACCAACCACTAATGCTAAGATGAGGAAATTGAAGATTTTTACCAATTTCTGCAGTCTGAAATTGATCAAGCGTGCAATCAAGATGCGTTGGTAATTACTGATGATTGGAATGTGAAAGTTGGAAACAAAGAAGTAGGATTGGTGGTTGGAAAATATATCCTTGGTGATAGGAATGACACCAGAGATTACAGGGTAGAATTTTTTGTAAGACCAACGACTTCTTCATTGCAAATAACCTTTTTTTAACAACATGAACGGCAACTATACACGTGGACCTCACTGGATGGAATACACAGGAACCAAATCAACTACATCTGTGGAAAGAAACAATGGAAAAGCTCAGTATCATCAGTCAGAACAAGGGCAGGGGCTGACTGCGGAACAGGCAATCAATTGCTCATATGTAAGTTCAAGCTGAAGCTAAAGAAAATTAGAGCAAGCCCACTAGAGCCAAAATACGACCTTGAATATATCCCATCTGAATTTAGAGGCCATTTCGAGAATGGATTTGACACATTGAACACTAATGACCCAAGATCAGACGAGTTGTGGGATGACATCAAGGATATTATACCTGAAGAAAGCAAAAGGTCATTAAAAAGATAGGAAAGAAAGAAAAGACCAAAATGGATGTCAGAAATACTCTGAAACTTACTTTTGAAGGTAGAATAGCTAAAGTGAATGGAAGAAATGATGAAGTACAAGAGCTGAACAGAAGATTTCAAAGAGTGGCTTGAGAAGACAAAGTAAAGTATTACAATAAAATGTGCAAAGGCCTAGAGTTAGAAAACAAAAAGGGAAGAACACACTTGGCATTTCTCAAGCTGAAAGAACTGAAGAAAAAATTCAAGCCTCAAGTTGTAGTTTTGAAGGATTCTATGGGCAAAATAATGAACAATGCAGGAAGCATCAAAAGAAGATGGAAGGAATACACAGAGTCAGTGTACCAAAAAGAATTGCCTGATGTTCAGCCATTTCAGGTGGTAACATATGATCAAGAACCGATGGTACTGAAAGAAGAATTCCAAGCTGTACTGAAGGCATTTGTGGAAAAACAAGGCTCCAGACATTGATGGAATACCAGTTGAGATGTTTCAGCAAATGAATGCAGCGCTGGAGGTGCTCACTCGTCTATGCCAAGAAATTTGGAAGAGTGTTGTCTGGCCAACTGAGACTGGAAGAGATTTATATATATGCCCATTCCAAAGAAAGATGATGCAGCAGAATGAGAAACTTATCAAACTGTATCATTAATATCACTAGCAAGTAAAAATTTTGCTGAAGATCATTCAAAAGCAGTTTGCAGCAGTATGTCGACAGGGAGCTGCCACAAATTCAAGCTGGATTCAGAAGAGGACGCGGAATGAGGGATATCGTTGCTGATGTCAGATGGATCCTAGCAGGATCACTTTAAAGTATTGAAAAGCAAAGATGTCACTTTGAGGACTAAGGTGTGCCTGACCCAAGCCAGGATATTTTCAGTTGCCTCATATGCATGTAAAAGCTGGACAATGAAAAAAGAAGACCAAAGAAGAATTAATGCATTTGAATTATAGTGTTGGCGGAGGATATTGGATACACTGTGGACTGTTAGAAGAAGGAACAAATCTGTCTTGAAAGAAGTACAGCCATAGTGCTCCTTGGAAGCAAGGATGGCAATACTTGGTCTCACATACTTTGGACATGTTATCAGGAGTTGACTAGTCCCTGTAGAAAGACATGTTTGCTAAGGTAGCGGGTGATGAAAAAGAGGAAGACCTTATCGGAGATGGATTGACCCAGTGGCTGCAGCACTGGGCTCAAACAGCAATGATTGTGAGGATGACACAGGACAGGATAGTGTTTCCTTCTGTTGTACATAGGGTCGCTGTGAGTCAGCCCCTAACAGCAATGTAATAATTCTATTTTCATAGTAACCCTTTTTGATGTATATTGGTGTTATCGTCATTTTACAAATCATGAAACTGAGCATGGGAGATTTTAAGTGATTTGTCCAAGATCCCCCAGCTTGGGGATGGTCAGGTGAGGTTGTCTGGCTCCAGGATTCAACACATTTTTTTTCTTTTAAAACCCTTAACACAATTTTAATTATAAAATTATAAAAATCCTAAGTAAAACACCAGAAAGCTAAATGCAATCATTTTGTCAAAAAATTAAACCCTACTTAATTAAGGAAGATAAACCCAGGTATATAGTTAATTATTAATCTGCTGTAACAAGTCAATAGTGCATCAGTTAATAAATGAGATCATGTTTTTAAATATTTTATTTTTGTTGTTATTGAAAATATACAGGATCCAGCACTCTTAACTACTTCGTGGTAGCCTCACCTATCACCTGCTAAAGCTGCCCAGGGAGAGTCACCAGTGAGGGACCCACAAGGGACCCCACCCACCTCACTTAAGACTTTGCGGTTTATTTTGGATCTTGAGGAGTCTGGGAGGATGGTTTTGGCAGTGAAATAAGAGGCCTCTTCCCTAATTATTTTCTCCGTTTTTAATGAACACACCCAATTCTTTTGCCACAGTACCAACTTACAGGCACCTGTTCAACTTTTAACCTCCACCAACAGTGCAGCACTTTGACTCAAACACAAATATCCCATCAAAGTACTCACAAATTTTGAAGCCGATGAAGTTATATAATTCACATTTAAACAGTTTAAAAAAAAAAAAAATCCTGGTTATTTAAGTCAGTTTTCCTGAAGGTCTAAAGCATAATTAGCAAAACATATACATCCTTCTTTAAGACCTAGGGGAATTAGGAAAGGTGAGAGAGTAACAATTTCTTTGTTTGTTATTTATTTATTAAACCAGAGGCTGCTCACCCTTGCGGGGAGAAATCGATAGAGGCCACACAGAACATAATAGTAATTAAGTTTGTTTTCGGTGGTGCTTTATAGTTAGGGATATTTATTTTTGACCAAGACATTAAAGGTTAATGCCATTTGGTTTTAAAATTATAAAGAACATTTTCTTTAATAAGAATAACTAATATCAGAATGCACATTTTTGACGGATACAATGTTAAGACTCCAAGAAAAACAGCTATAGGGAGACAAGGAGGGACTGTTGAGCAGGAAGGAGGGGGAGACAAATTGTGGCTGGCCGTTGATCTGTCTCAGAGGGATAAAGAGGCAGGTGGCAAGGCACTGAAGTGTTGTTTAGTTCATTTTGCTGATGTCCAGTAGGTAAAAATGTTAAATTGTCCTCTAAGTAGAAGTCAACTTGTCTTGGGGGCAGTATGGTATAGTGGGGATGGATTCTAGAGCCAGAGTGCCTGAGGCCATTACTGACTTAATCTGTCAATAGTATACTATACCTATTTCCTACTGGTTTTGGAAAATTAAATTAGTTAATACATGTAAAATGCCTGGCACATAGTACTCAATAAATATTGGCTGCTGCCGTTGTTATAGTTGTTGTTGATGATCAAGTAGGGGACCTTTCTCTGCTCCTGAGCCTTCCTATGCAAGGTGTGGTAACCAGAATGACTAGCACTTAACTTGGATTTGTTAGCAACTTAATGGCTGTGTGTAATTTTTGGCAAGTCATATAACATCTTTCAGTTACAACATTCTAATCTGCAAAATGAATATATTGATACTCATCTTACTGGTCTGTTGAGAAAAATCTCATGAGAAAATATATGTGAAAGTGACTTACAAATTTTATCTAAAGTACTATGCAACTATAAGGCATTTTTATGTGTCTTCTTTTTATCTGATACCTTCACAGGTGATTTAATTCTTCCTCAACCCATCTCTCTTTCTCTCTTTTTAATTTTCTGTTCTATTTATAAGTCCCAACCTTCGCCGTCCGTAATCATGTCTCACATACATAAGAATAACTCTAGAGAGACACCTGTGTAGCAGAAAAAGCAAGCATACACATGACAATTTATTTGCTACAATAGACACTGCCACTGACTTCTAGGGTTCTTCTAGGGTTCCCAAAAATCTCCTTCAGAGTTTCTGGAAAAATGTCTACCTATCTCTTTATCTACTCTTGTCAGTATCTTACTTCTCTTCAAGACCAATTCATTTGTTACTTTCTGATGGAAACTATGGTAGTTTGAATTATTATAATTTTCTACTCTTGGGCTCATGTTGCCCTTTTTAGATAGCACTATTACAGTACTTTTCACATTACATTGTAATTTTTAAACATAGACTATTTTTTTAGCAGTTTCAGGTTTACAGAAAAATTATGCAGAAACTGCAGGGTTCCCTCATACCTCCTCCCTCTGTACATTATTTCTCCGATTAACATCTTACAACATTGTAATTTCACTGTTTTCATATTTGTGTTTTCTAGCCAGCAAACACCACTGTCTTTTTTTTTTCTTTTGGTGAGGCATAATATTCTTTTCTTTTGTTTATTTTTTATTGTACTTTAGATGAAGTTTTACAGAGCAAATTAGTTTCTCATTAAAAAATTAATACACATATTGTTTTGTGATCTTGGTTGCCAACCCAACAGCATGTTAACACTCTTGCCTTCTTGACCTTGGGTTCCCCGTTACCAGCTCTCTCGTCCCCTCCTGCTTTCTCATCCTTGACCCTGGGCTGGTGTGCCCATTTAGTCTTGTTTTGTTTTATGGGCCCATCTAATCTTTGGCTGAAGGGTGAACCTCAGCAGTGACTTCAGTACTGAGTTAAAGGGGTGTCTGGGGGCCATGCTCTCAGGGTTTTTCCAGTCTCTGCCAGACCAGTAAGTCTGGTCTATTTTGTGAGTTAGAATTTTGTTCTACGTTTTTCTCCAGCTTTGTCCATGATGCTCTATTGTGATCCTTGTCAGAGCAGTTGCTGGTGGTAGCCAAGTACCATCTAGTTGTGCTGGACTCAGTCTGGTGGAAGCTGTGGTAGTTGTGGTCCATTAGTCCTTTGGACTAATCTTTTCCTTATGTCCCTTGCTCTATATGTGGTGGGACCAGTGGAGTATCTTAGATGGCTGCTCACAAGCTTTTAAGACCCCAGATGCTACTTACCAAAGTAGGATGTAGAACATTTTCTTTATAAACTATGTTATGCCAGTTGAGCTAGATGTCCTCTGAGACCATGGTCCTCAGCCCTTAGCCAAGTAATTCTGTCCCTTGGGAAGTTTGGATGTGTCTATGAAGGTTCCATGACCTTGCCTTGGTCAAGTTGTGCTGGCTTCCCGAGTATTGTGTACTGTCTTACCCTTCACCAAAGTTACCACTTACTATTGTCTAGTTAGTGTTTTTCCCTCCCCATACCTCCCTTCCCTAGTAACCGTCAAAGACTGTTTATTTCTGTGTGTAAACCTTTTCATGAGTTTTTATAACAGTGTCTCATACAGCATTTGTCCTTTTGTGATTGACTTATTTCACTCAGCATAATGCCCTCCAGATTCATCCATGTTGTGAGATGTTTCACAAATTCATCATTGTTCTTTCTCGTTGCATAGTACTCCATTGTGTGTATGTACCAGAGTGTATTTATCCATTCATCTGTTGATGGGCACTTAGGTTGTTTCCATCTTTTTGCTTCTGTGAATATTGCTGCAGTGAACATGGGCATGCATATGTCTATTCGCGTGACAGCTCTTACTTGTCTAGGATGTATTCCTAGGAGTGGGATTGCTGGATCCTATGGTATTTCTGTTTCTAGCTTTTTTTAAGGAAGCGCCACATCATTTTCCCAAATGGTTGTACTATTTTGCTTTCCCACCAGCAGTGCATAAGAGTTCAGTCTCCCTGAAGCCTATCCAGCATTTGTTATTTTCTGTTTTTTTGATTCATGCCAGTAATGTCGGGGTCAGATGGTATCTCATTGTAGTTTTGATTTGTGTTTCTCTAATGTCTAGTGATCTCGAGCATTTCCTCATGTGTCTGTTAGCCACCTGGATGTCTTCTTTGTTGAAGTGTCTGTTCATATCCTTTGCCATTTTTTATTTGGATTATTTGTCTTTTTGTTGTAGAGGTGTTGGATTTTCCTACAGAATTTAGAGATTAGACCTTTGTTGGATTTGTCATAGCCAAAATTTTCTTCCCAATGTGTTGTAGGTTCTCTTTTTACTCTTTTGGTGAAGTCTTTTGATGAGCATAAGTGTTTAATTTTTAGAAGATCCCAGTTATCTAGCTTACCTTCTGGTGTTTGTGTATTGTTTGTTATGGTTTGTATCTTATTTATGCCTTGTATTGGGGCCTCTAGCATTGACTCTATTTTTTCTTCTATGATCTCTATAGTTTTTGGTTTTATATTTAGGTCTTTGATGCATTTTTAATTAGTTTTTGTGTATGATGTGAGGTATGGGTCCTGCTTCATTTTTTTTACAGATGGACATCTAGTTTTGGCAGTCCCATTTGTTAAAAAGACTCTCTTTTTCCTGTTAAATGGACTTTGGGCCTTTGTCGAAGATCAGGTTACTGTAGGTCACTGGCTTTACATCTGGTTTCTCAATTCTGTTCCATTGGTTAATGTATCTGTCATTGTACCAGTACCAGGTTGTTTTGACTACCTTAGCGATATAGTAGGTTCTGAGGTCTGGTAGTGCGAGTCCTCTTACTTTATTCTTTTTTTTTGTCAGTAGTTGTTTACTTGTCTGGGGCCGCTTTCCTTTCCATGGAAAGTTAATGATTAGTTTTTCCATCTCATTAAAAACCGTTGTTAGTATTTGGATTAGGATTGAATTGTATTTGTAGATTGCTTTGGGTAGAATTGACATTTTTACGATGTTGGGTCTACCTACCCATGAGCATGGTATGTTTTTCCATTCATGTAGGTCTTGTTTGTTTTTTGGCAGTAGTTTTGTAGTTTCTTTTTATATGTCTTTTATGTCCCTGGTTAGATTTATTCCTAAGTATTTTATTTTTTTAGGGGCTATTATAAATGGGATTGCTTTCCTGATTTCCTTTTTGTAGTTTTCTTTATTGGGGTATAGGAATCCAACTGACTTTTGTATTTTATCTTGTATCCTGCTGCTCTGCTGAATCTTTTTATTATTTCCAGTAGTTTTCTTGTGGAGTTCTTTGGGTTCTCTATGTGTAGTATCATATCATTCACAAATAGGGATAGTTTTAGTACATCCTTACTAATTTGTATGGCCTTTATTTTTCTTGCCTTATTGCTGTAGGTAAGACTTCAGCACAATGTTAAATAAAGGGCATTCTTGTCTTTTTTATGTTCTCAGAGGGAATGTTTTCAGGGTCTTTCAGCTAAGAATGATGTTGGCTGTTGGTTTTGTATAGACACCTTTTATTATGTTGAGGCATTTCCTTTCTATACCTATTTTACTGAGAGTTTTTATCAAGAATGGGTGTTGGACTTATCAATTCTTTTTTTGTTCGTTTGTTTGAGTAAGAGCATCATAGGAGCTTGTTTATATTTGAATATTTCTTTTTATTACTTGATGAATTAGCCATTTAATCTAGACTCACCACTTTATTGCTTTATTTTATATCTGGGCAGACATAGACCAGAGTTTACATGAGTTTTCCAATATTATATAGCAAATTATAGTCAGAGTCAGGACTAGAATATAGGTCTCCAGGTTCTGAGGTTTATGTTCTTTTCCGTGGTTGATAAGTGATCTTTGCTTAGGGTATCTACATGAAGAAGAGCTTCACAGTGTGACTATGTGTGAGCACAAAGGTATTATTTCTACCTAAATCTTAACGCAATTTAAAATAGTTTTTAAAATGATTAATTTCAATGGAAATGAATATGATACTTTTATATTCATTAGCAGTGCCCCTTTAAGGAATAAATGTTATTCTTTCTCTCTGTTAATACTTTTGTGTTATAAATGATGAGTGCTGTGTAGATTACTGTTTCTAGATAGTAAAAGTTACAATGTGGAATTCTTACATGAATATTGATTTTGTTCTTGCTCTCTCTCCAGGTTTTATTGCTTCAGACATGACATCAAGACACTCCAGTACCCAGTTGTGGTTAATTACACATTATCACGAAATGGGATCGTTGTATGACTATCTTCAGCTTACTACCCTGGATACAGTTAGCTGTCTTCGAATAGTGCTGTCAATAGCTAGTGGTCTTGCACATTTGCACATAGAGATATTTGGGACCCAAGGGAAACCAGCCATTGCCCATCGAGATTTAAAGAGCAAAAACATCCTGGTTAAGAAGAATGGACAGTGTTGCATAGCAGATTTGGGTAAATTTTTTTCCCCTAAATTTTATTTATTTTGTTGTTGTTGTGAATATACACAGCAAAACATACCAGTTGAACATTGATTTCATTCATTGAGTTGTGCAGCCATTCTCATCCTCCTTTTCTGAGTTGTTCCTCCTCCATTAACATGAACTCACTGCCACCTAAGTCACCTATCTAATCTTTCAATTTGTTGCCAGTTTGATCCCATATAGATAATTCTTAAAAGAATATAATACTGAAGGCAGACCTTTTTTTACTAGTTAAGCTAAACTCTTGTTAAGTTTTAAGATGACTTCAGGGATTATTTTTGGTTTAAGGTTTAAAGATTATTTCAGGGCAGTAGTTTCAAGGGTTCATCCACTCTCCGTGGCTCCAGAAGGTCTAGAGTGCATGATAATTTGAAATTCTGTTCTGCGTTTTCCCCCTTTTTGTCAGTATTCTTCCAAGGAATCTTTGGATTTGGGCAAATTTTTAAACATATGTTTTAATTACTGTTTTTACTTTTGTAGTACTCCAGGGTTTAGCCAGGTTGCATTCTTTTTTTTTTTTTTTTTTTAAATTTTCCCAACATTATTAGGAAAATTTTCAAATATGTGGGAAAGTTGAAAGAATTTTACAGTGAAGAACTGTATACCTACAATCAAGATTCTACCATTAACATTTTACTTTTGTTAAACTATCACATAACTATCCGTCTCTCCATTTCCAATCTGCCTTATTTTTTAGTACGTTTCAAAGTAAATTGCAGGTAAAAGAACACTTCCCCCTAAAGACTTCAGCGTACATACCAGCATATCATTAACTAGAATTCATTATTTGTTTATTTTTTTCCTCTTTTCAGATCAGATTTATGTGTCATGAAATATAAAAATACTAAGTTCACATTCTCTGAGTTTTGGTAAATGCTTTATAACCTAAATCCCTGTTGTGATAGACCTTCCAATTTCCCTAGAAGGTCACCTCTTGCTTGTTTAGTTAAAAAAAAAAAATCCCCTGTCCCATCCTACCCTTAGGGGCAACCAGTGTGGTTGCATTCATATTTCATGAGAACAGGTACTCAATTACATGGCGTAGGTACACAGTTAAAGAACCTATGGAACAAGTTTGTCTTAAACATGGTTTCTATAACCAAGGCACGATAGCAATTGAAAAAGAGGAAAAAATGCATAAACCAATTCGCCCTTTATCTTGTTGGGAGCACTCATTCTTACAGTGTTAAGGTAATGCTCAGTGTAGCTTTAATCACATTATAAATAAGATTATTTTCATTTATAGTGATATTTTATATAAAACCATATTCATCCTAGACACTGAGAATTGCCGAATAATTGCACTAATAAGAAATGAACTGTAATGTACTTACTCTACTTGATTAAAAGTGGTTTATATTATATTGATTGTAGTTACTGTTAGACTGATAGAGGCTTAGACTATTAGCTTTAATTATGTAAATAATGAAGTTTTTTTGTGTGTGCTTTGGTGAAAGTTTATAGCTTAAGTTAGTTTCTCATACAAAAATTTATACACACATTGTTATTTGACTGTAGTTTGCCATCCCTGTTACGTGACCGCACATTCTTCCTTTCCACCCCGGATTTCCCGTGTCCATTCAACCAGCTCCTATCCCCTTCTGCCTTCTCATCTCGCCTCCAGACAGGAGCTGCCTATTTAGTCTCATGTATCTACTTGAACTAAGAAGCACACTCTTCACAAGTATCATTTTATGTCTTATAGTCCAGTCTATTTGTCTGAAGAGTTGGCTTCAGGAGTGCTTTTAGTTCTGGGTTAACAGAGAGTCCAGGTGCCATGTCTTCTGTGGTTCCTCCAGTTTCAGTTAGACCATTAAGTCTGGTCTTTTTGCTAGAATTTGACTTCTGCACCCTACTTTTCTCCTGCTCCATCAGGGACTCTCTATTGTGTTCCCTGTCTAGGTGGTCATTGGTGGTAGCTGGGCACCATCTAGTTCTTCTTCTAGTCTCAGGCTGATGGAGTTTCTGGTTTATGTAGCTCCTTTTGTCTCTTGGGCTAATATTTCCCTTGTGTCTTTGGTGTTCTTCATTTTTCTTTGCTCCAGGTGTGTTGGGTCCAATTGATGCATCTTAGATGGCTGCTTGTTAGCTTTTAAGACCCCAGATGCCACTCACCAACGTGGGATGCAGAACATTTTCTTAATAAACTTTGCTATGCCAGTTGAGCTAGATGTCCCCAGAAACCATAGTCCCCAGACCCCTGCCCCTGTTACACTGTTCCTCAAAGTGTTTGGTTATGTTCAGGAAACTTCGTAGCTTTTGGTTTAGTCTAAATAATAAAGTTTTAACAAATATTGTTTATTTTTAAATGCAAATGCTTTGACACTTCAAGAAGACTTATTTTCTTTGAATCCCTTTTAAGCCTTTGCTTTCACATTGAGAAATTATTTTACAGTGTTTCCCAAATATGAGAGGAAACATATTTAGGATAAGTGTTGAAAAGGCATGAAACTGAAGCTCTTTGTAGGCAGTCTGTAGCTGCAGTGTAGAAGACAGTGACCGGGTTTTAGAGCAAGAGTAATTTGGGTTTGAGCTCTGGCTTTTTTGATTATTCACCCTGTGCTTTGGTGGAAGTCTAATCTCCTAAGTGCTAATACTGAGTGTGAGGAGCAGAGCAAAGGGGGGGGACTTGAGTGCTTGACACACTGTACACTGTACTTCTGTATTGTTTAACACTTTAATACAAAACGATTATGCCTGCCTCTCAGGGTTCTTGAAAGATTTAGAAATTCTTTTAAATTCCTGGCAAATAATAAGCATTCAAATGGTAGCTGCTGTTATGATCCAGTGGTCCAGGGAAGATGGACAGATTGAGTTAGCTCTTGGCTTTGGTTTATGGGACATGGCTGGAAGGGAGCGGGGAGTGTTTTGCAGTTAAATCTAGCTAGTTAATTCTTCAACGACATTTCTTCTGGCCTGCAGCCTTCTAATTGGGTACATGGGTAGGTATAAAAACGTGTTAAGGGGTCGTTATTTAGGAAATAGATAGGTAGTACAGGAGATGGCTGTGATAAGAGCATAAGTTGTTATGTATTTTTTTACTTTATACCCAGAAATTAAGGATCATTCATTAGAAATGGTCTTCTATTTAGTAGTACTACAAAAAGACCACTATTCCATTGATTTTTCTAAATTTTTGTTATAAAAATGTCTGATATATAGAAGAGTTGAAAGAATCGTGTTAATGATCACTCATAAGCTCAGCATCTAGGTTTAACAATTGTTAAAGTTTTGGCATATTTGTTTTATCTATATGTGATTGTCTCTGTGTGGGCGTATCTTTGCTAAAGCATTTGAAAATAAGTTGCAGACATTGTAGCACTTTATTTCTAGATATTTCAAAATGCATTCCCTAAGAAAAGGCCATTTACCCTTATCTTGGATAATCTCAGTTTCATTATCACACCTAAAAAATAATTCTCTAGCCTTGTTTAATATCTATTTTCAGATGTTTCTAGTTTTTTTCCAAACAAGAATTCAGTCAAGGTTCACACATTGTATTTGGTTGGTATGTCTCATCAGTTAGTGTAGTTGTTACCTATTACTGGGTAATAGATTTCTCTTAAAACTTAGCAGCTTAAAACAACAAACATTTGATATTTCACTCAGTCCCTGAGAGTCGGGAATTTTGGAATGGTTTAGCTGTATGGTTCTGGCTAAGGGCTGCAGTCAAGCTGTTGGTCAGAGTTGCAGTCATCTGAAGTGGACTTCCAAGATGGCTCCCTCACATGGCTGTTGGAGGGAGGCCTCAGTTCATCATGTGGGCCTCTCCACAAGGCTACTTGAATGTCTTCATAGCATGATGTATAAGCCAAGAGAGAGCAAACATTTAACATGAGATTTGTGCTTTGAGTTGAGATTCAGTTTAATGCTGTCCGTACTCATGATTCTGGGAGAGTTTGGTAGAGAAGGGCTTGTGGATTTGACCACCGTTACTGCTCAAATGAACAGTTCTTCCTTTAAGCATGGAACAGTGCCTACAACAGTCAGCCCTCTATGTAGTGATAAATTACCTCAAATTCTCTGTCTCACGCTGTTTGAAATTTGTGTTTGAAAACGAGTAGCAGCTGTGGTGAAGTTTAAGCGCTTAATTTGCTTCTTGTTAAGCCAGTTTGAGGCTCATATTTAGCACGTGAGTCTGTTTTCCTGTGGACTTCAATCACTGGCCTCATGTTGGTTTAGTGCATTGGTCTATTGCTTACCTAAAACATTTTGTCTCTTAGAGCTTCATATATTAACCTAACAACTGCAGAATGTTTCTTGTGACATTAGTCCTTTTTCCTGTTCTCACTCCAGAAGTCATCACAAAGGGTATTTCAGAGATAATTCTGGATGTAACGCAACAATTACCATGAGTGCCACAAGAGGGCACTTTTGGTTGGGATTGGTTTAAAATCCTTCAGCAACCTCCTTGAGAAAGGTAGTGAGTTGATAGACACTGTTTTGTCTTCTTCTTTTTAGGCTTGGCAGTCATGCATTCCCAGAGCACCAATCAACTTGACGTGGGAAACAACCCCCGTGTGGGCACCAAACGCTACATGGCCCCTGAAGTTCTAGATGAAACCATCCAGGTGGATTGTTTTGATTCTTACAAGAGGGTCGATATTTGGGCCTTTGGACTTGTTTTGTGGGAAGTAGCCAGGCGGATGGTGAGCAATGGTAGGTATCTAATGTGATATAATATCGCCTTTGTCTAAGCCCTCTCGATTCTGCTGCCTTTAAAAGGACAAAGGGGAATATTTAAGTCCAGACTGTTCTTTGAATCACACTTGTCAAGCTATAACCAAAAAAACCAAACCCACTGCTGTCGAGTCTATTCTGACTCAGAGCAACCTTATAGGACAGGGTAGAACTGCCCCATAGCATTTCTAAGGCTGTAAATCTTTTTTTTTAATTGTTGTAGTTTAAGTGAAAGTTTACAATTCAAGTTAGTCTCTCATACAAAAATTCATGCATACATTGTTATGTGACCCTGACTGCTCTCCCTATACTGTGACAGCACACTACTCCTTTCCTCCCCTGATCTCCTGTGTCCATTCAACCAGCTCCTAACCCTCTCTGCCTTCTCATCTCACCTCCAGACAGGAGCTGCCCATTTAGTCTCATGTATCTACTTGAGTCAAGAAGTACACTCTTCACAAGTATCACTTTATGTCCCACAGTCCAGTCCAATCTTTGTCTGAAGAGTTGGCCTCGGGAATTGTTTTAGTTCTGGGTTGACAGTCCGGGGACCGTGCTTTCTGGGGTTCTTCCAGTCTCAGTCAGACCATTTAGTCTGGTCTTTTTACTAGAACTTGAGCTCTGTACTCCACCCTTCTCTTGCTTAGGGCTGTAAATCTCTATGGAAGCAGACTGCCACATCTTTCTCCCATGGAGCGCGCCGACCTTTTAATTAGCAGCCAAGCGCTTAACCACTGTACCACCAGGGTTCCTCTGTCAAGCTATAGGCATTCATATTTGATTTATGGCTAGTAGGTAGGATGTAATGGTGTCATATTTTAAATACACAAGAAGAAATGACTGTTGAAAAGAATTATTTCTGGAAGAGACTTGTTATTCATTAGTTTTTCTTTTGATTGACCCATATTTAATTCCTTCCTTCCTCAGTCTTCCTATTCTTCCTTTCTTCCAAACCTTCTTCCTTCTCTGCTCCTTTCACAAGGGTGGTTTAACTTGAGAGGAATGCTCAAATAAATCTAAGGATGATTCTGCTATTTTAGATACTTTTAAAGTATGGATTATAAGAAAAGGTTCAGGTTTTATTCCCTTGTGAAAAGCAGGCCGGATCTTCTAAACAAGTCAGGTTTAAATTCAGGAAGCCATGATTATGTAGCTTGTGCTGATTCTTTCATAAGTAAAGTAGTTGAATGAATTGGTATTGCCTTAAGAGTTAGGGCAACATTTGTCATTTTTAACCTGTGCCCCCTACAGCTGCAAATACACTGTTGAATTTTAAGTACACTGTATTCTAAGAGCACTAAGTATATTTTTTCAAATTGCACACATCCCATTTACCTACAAGTGGTCTTTATATTAGAATTCCCTGAATTAACTAGATCAACCTCTTCATATCTTTACAACTGAAAATCTTACTTTACAGAGGATGTGTCTGAAATTATTCCAGGAAAACAGAAAAAATGTCATATATTTAGATTAAGATTCATTTTTAAAAGATACTTTCCATTTTACCCTCCCCTGACCCGTCCAAATCCTGCATGTGAAGTATTAAAGAAATAGTGCATGGAGTTATTAATTTACTAACATGCGTACCCCGTCCGCTTCCCACTACTACTTTCTAAGGATAGAGATTCTTGGGGTAATCATAATTTTCATGAATAACACAGCCAGAGATTAGGAGCTTCTGTGAGAGAAGTGGAATTGGAGTAATTTAATGTAGTTTTAGTATCCAGAAGGGCGTAGTAATTAAAACTGGCATGACTTCAAGGTACTTTTTTCTTAACAGCAGAGTTAAGAATAACCATCTAAGGGTCTCAAAGCTCTTATTTCAGATTAAACATGAACACACATGAATAGTAACTTGGAAATTCCTTTAAAGTACTTTTTTTTTTTTTAAAATGG
Organism: Dugong dugon; assembly: GCA_030035585.1. NCBI lineage: Eukaryota > Metazoa > Chordata > Mammalia > Sirenia > Dugongidae > Dugong > Dugong dugon. The sequence goes on along the minus strand of CM057461.1, from coordinate 118,611,239 downwards.
GAGTCATGAACATTTTCTTGGTAATTGTTTCTCAATCTTTGGGAGCTACTGACTTGCGATTAGTGCCGTTCAAGTGCCTTGAGAATTGTTTGCAACAGAGAGATTGTTTTGGCTGATTTATAAAGTTTTGAACTTTGTCTGAAATTGCACATCGACTTGATTTCCCCATCCTCAATCAGCTTTGAGCACCTTCAAACTGAAAATCTAATTTTAATAGTTTATCCTAACAGACAGTTTGTAGAAAGTGTAATACTAAATTGTGTGATGGGGAACTTGCCCCAAATGAAGAACAAGTTGACTCTTCAAGGCCAGGACAGTAGCATTTCCAGCTGTGGGGGTGCCGGAGTGGAGCCAAGCAAGCCTGCATGATGGAAGTTGAACTTGGCAGAAACTTGGGATTTGGGCTTTGTAAGAACTCATGTTGCAAACCCGCCCCCTGTATCATAGGCATAAACCCAAATGGCTTTTAAAAGATCAACTGTGATTAATAGTACTGAGTTTTGAAGTATAGGCATCAGTTGAAAATTTAGCTCAAATGGTAGTTAGCTTTTAACATTATTATTATTATTATTAATCATGACAGGTAAAGGAAGGGAGAATGTTACTGTTGTTTTTGGAAATTTCCCCCTTGCATCAGCATGTAGACTTTTTGCTAGTTCCTAAAATTTTGTGGGTTGAGCTTCTGTTAGGTGGTATGGGATTTGATTTGTAGGGGGAGGTATGGGATTTGATTTGTAGGGGGAGGTAAGGGTATCTCACGTCTCATTTTAAACCAGCTATTGTTGGCAATGACTTATTCAGTATTTTCCCCTTCTGTGTCTCTATTCCCCTTCTCTCATGAATATTCACATGCCACGTACACAACACATGCACGAATACAAACACAAAGCTGCAGATCATTTTATCTAAACTGAAACTTGGACATGTCCAATGCTACTTGTAAATGTTTTATTAATAATATATTAATTATGACCCCCCCCCAACAAAAACCAGAAAAATTATTTGAAAGAAAAAGAGAAATGTCACCTGATCTTTCTAACATTCATGTTCGTTTCCACTTCATGTCTATTACTCTGTGTATGTATTTTTGACTTAGCTGCAATCTAGGATAGATGAAATTTTGTATTTTTCGTTTGTGTTGTTTTCAATGTTATCAAATAGTCTCATTTTATAGTAAATGGTCGCATAATGTTTTATTAACCATTTCTGTATTGTTAGACATCTTGTCTCCATTTGGGGCCTATAGCAGACATCTTTGTGCTTATAACTTTTTCATTTGGGGAATTAATTTTTAATCTGAAAAGAAACAGACTTAGCAGGTCAAAGAGTATGGATGCCTTTATGGCTCGGCACATATTGTCAAATTGCTTTCCATAAGAGTTGTACTAGTTTACAATATCCACCTCACCCCAGAGTGTGATGTACCTATTTTACTTCCTTATCATCTTTAGGAACCATCATTAAAAAAATATATATTTTCAAAATTATTGCATATAAAATGTACCTCATTAAAATATATGAATATCTTATATTAGGTCATTATAATTATGCATCCTTTGAGTTTCTGTGTCCATTATAAAAATTGATGACCAGATAGTTCTCTTGGAATAATATGATCCTTAAGTGAACTATAAGCATAAAAATAGGTTGTATTTCGTGTTTTCATTGGAGTTTTACATTTATTTGCTACTAATAATAAACCTCATGCTGTTTCTATATAGGAAATGAGCACTAAGTCCATTTTTACAACTGAAAATTTCTCAATAGTGTGTTTTGGATTTTATTTTTTGTGTTTAATTTGACACTGAATTTGGAATTGGTAGGAAAGAAAATGGTTTCTCTCCTTCCCTGTGTGAATTAATTTTCCAGATGAACTTAAGGCAGGAGTTTGCTTGGATCAGTAGTTCTTAAACTTGAGTATGCATCAGAGTCACTTAGGTCCTCCTCCCAGAGTTCCTGATATAGTAGGGTGGTGCTGAGAATTTCCCTTTCTAACAGGTTCTCAGGTGATGTTGATGGCTGCTGGGTCAGAGAACCAGACTCTTGAGATTTGGTGTTAAATCAGTGTCATCCAGGCAAGGAAACAAAATCTGCCTCCAGGACACTGGCAGAGCCTGTCCAAGCAGGATACCTTTGCCGTTGAGTTCTGATGCTTCTGGTGAAACTTTCTCTTTTTTCCAAGCTAAAGAGGGGCCCATTTCTCCTTTAAGAGTCTTGGATCTGGGCCCTGGCGTTTCTTTCTCTACTACTTTCACTACTTCTCTGGCAATATTCTTTCTTCTCCTCCCTCTGTAGTTTGCAAACACATTTGGTTCTGGTACCCAACTTCAGTACTATGTGAGGAAAGAACTTTGACATGAGAATTTTGGAGATAAATGGGTACATCCTAACTGTGAACTTGTGTTACTAACTTTGGTTTGATCAAAACCCTGCAATAGCCCCTTTCAAGCATTCTGAGAACACGTTCCCTCTTAATAGGTCTTTTCTACTGAGTTTTCGGCCTTTGATATTAGTTCTTGTTTGTGTCCCTTTGTGCAGAAACTCCATAGTTTGATTGCTCTGATAGTGTAGTCTGCTCATGGATTTAAAAATGGAATAAAATAATCTTCACTGTTCATCCTCCAGGGCAGTTGTGACTATAGCATCATCCTTGCAGCATGAATCTCTGTTACTTTCCTGGAGCTTACAATCTACTTGGATATATTTAAAAACAAGCAAATAAAAAGTTTCCCTTGTGATTTAAATGTCATGTAAATTTGTCATTTATGTGACAGGTACACTTCACTGTCACCAATAACCTAGTTATTCTTAAAAGCACCTGGAGATTACAAAATGAGGTGCTAAGATTCCCCTCAGAATATGTACAAGATCTTTTTGAAAAGGCATTGTACCCAGATTGTACAGATAAACACGTTTAGAAGATAGGATAGACATGTTCCTTTTTTGTATTTGACTGTTACACACTCTTATTGTGATGTGCTTCTGTCTTCCCTTCTGTGGTTCTCCTGGCCATTGCTTTGCACATCGAAGTCTATGTGAGTGGTGCCCCCTGGAGCTGTGCAGTGCTTCTCCCAGGGCCACTGGGGGGCAGTGAAATGGAGTGGTTCACAGTCCAGGCCCTGGAGACATGCTGTCAGAATCTATTACTGTCATAGTCTCTAGTGCTGTTGTAACACAAATACCACAAGTGGGTAGGTTTGAAGAACAGGAATTTATTTTCTTAATGGTTTTGGAGGTTAAAAGTTCAAATCAGGGTCCAGCCATGCCATTCTTGTCATTAGTCCCGAGCATTTCTTGGTTTGTAGACAATCCTCACATGGCATCTGTCTTTCTCTATGTTCCCCTGTGCCTATTCTGGTCTTTTTATAACTCAGAAATGATTAGGTTTAGGATCCACCTACACTAGTATGACCTCATCAACAAAAAGAAAAACTCTTGTTTCCAAACAAGATCACATTCACAGGCATGCTGGCCAGGAATTCAACATAGGTCTTTTGGGAACACAGTGCAGTCCATAGCAATCACTTACATCAGTTGCATCATGAGAAAAGCAGCGATAATAATAGTAGCTACTTCGAAAGGGTTATGATGATTAAATGTAAAGCTCCTAGTGTATATCTGGCATATAGTAAGTGCCCAGTAACATAGCCATTGGTATTGTTACCTTTCCCTTGGAAAGGAGTGATGGCCACCAATGGGCTTGCAGCTTTCAAGTCCTTTACCCCTCCTCTTGTTATCTACCTTCACCCTGACACTACATTTATATCTTCTCTTTATTGCCCACAGGAGGTTATATGGGCACTTCCTTGTTTCCCTCTGTTACTGGCTTTGGTTGTTTTGTGATGAAAGTCAGTATTAAATATGTCAGAAATTACTTGTATCTCACAAAAATTCTTACTTGCCAAGCTACACCTTTCATGCAGTGGTAACTAGGAAATACTAGTTAGAGTAAGCTTGTGTTTGGCACAAATACTTTGGAAAACCCTGTTCTAATTAATCCTTGAGCTTGCCAGGGAACTACATGTGCTTCTGTCCCTAATCACAATGGATTTATGTGTATGGAAACCATGACAACTCTTATTTTCTTCAGCAACTTAATATGCAAGATGTTTCACAGTTTTAGCTGACTACTTTGGTGTATATTAAGATTTGAACAAAGAGAAGAAGCACAGTAGGAAAATTTCTTTTCCATATTCATTGAAGTCATTTTTTAATTTTTAACATTTAGGCATATACCCACTTCTAAGTGGCTTGGGGCAGGAATATGGAGGTAGGGTGGGGAGGAAGGACAATTTCTGCTGATTTCCTAGAATTTCATATCCCTAATTTAGAGATCTAGACCACAAATATTGAATATACCTTTTGAATCTTGTCTCGCCAGGAAGAAGGCCTTCTGTAAGCTCAGTGTTTCCCATGATTCATTTGTACACATATTGCCTTTATGATTTTTGCCATATCTAAATGCCACCTCTACCATCATTTACTTAATTTTTTAATCTTTAAACTGTATAACTTATTTTAAACTTTATTTTAGAAGAAAAGGATTGTCTTAACTATAAATGGAAAACCACTATCAAGTGGCATAAAATGGAAGGTAATGATACATATGGAAGGTAATGATACAAATAAATATGTAGTTAATAAGATGAAAAAGTTTTGCCCATGAGCCACCCCTGAAAGAAACAATATTTTAACTTATAGTCCTCTCAGGGTCAAATATGAATGGTTCTTCCTTTTTCTCTCTAAAATGGTTTTAGTTCTAGTATTCTAAAGTCTAATGTCTGAAGAAGTTATCTGCTAACAGAGCTCTCTGTGTGGATGCAGATGCCAGGGACCTATGTCCTTCTTACCTGTTACCAGGGTCTCTGACATGAGTACTCCAGTTGGAGGTTTGTGAACAGAGACTGTAATGTGAAGCAAGCACTTTGGGACATGGGATTAATGAAGGGAGACATTTAATTATTCCATAATTGACTTGTTGGGAAGAATTCTAGAATAGAAACAGGGAATTAGGTTCTGATCCTTAGTTTTGCCGGTAATTAGCTGTGAACTTTTCCTGTGTGGGCACTGATTTCTTCTTCTGAAGAAAGGAGAGATATGAACTACATGAATAACATCCCATAGATGTCTCTTGGCCTCACCTTCTGCTTATTCCATGTCAAATCAAGACCACAATCCCTTGTCTGTAATTGGGAAGTCTCCAAAACTTTGAAAACCAAGCTTTTTCATAACTTATTTGGCAGAAAACCTGATTTGAGTGAATTCATCTGATGGTCAAACCTGACCTGAATTGACTGTTTACAGCCAATGGTCTTTCCACTTTGTGCAGCTATTCATATTCGCTGCAGAAATGTGTTTGATTGTGAAGTGCTTCTCAGACCCTGATGGAGATGTCACGTGAAACATGTTATACATCAAATCAACATTTCATTCATTCACTAGTCTAATAAAACACAAGGTGCTGTGTTAAGCTCTGAGGAAACAGTTGAGCCAAAAAAAGATCCAATTTAAAGCTGCCCGTATCCGAATCAACTTGACGGCAACTGGTTTAGTTTTTGATTTTATATTTTAGTTGAGGAGACAAATCATTATAAATTAATAGAAGAAGCTACTGTGGTTGAGTCTGGAGGCAGTGCAGATGGTTAATGCGCTCAGCTGTTAACTGAAAGTTGGAGGTTTGAGTCTACCCAGAGGTGCCTTAAAGAAAGGTTTGGTGGTCTACTTCCAAAAAATCAGCCGTTGAAAAGCCTGTGGAGCACAGTTATACTCTGACACACATGGTGTTGCCATGAGTCAGTGGTTCTTTTTAGAAGACAAAAAGCATGAACTGAGTCACAAATGGGATGGAAAGGAGCAGGTGCTACTTAGACAAACTTGGGAAGATGTGAGGTACAGGTGAGAATGAGAAATAAAATCAGACAATGATGATGAGTAGTGTCCCGTCAAAAGGAAGTGCTGTGGGAAGTCATAAATGTGCCCTGTTGACAGGACTGCAAGTAGTTTTGTGTGGCTGACTCCTCTGGTATGTGAAGGACAACAGCAGTATGGAATGCGGTATACAGGGCAATTCCATGGACAGTGGGGCAACATTGGGATACAAGTTGAGGAATGGCATAATGAGCTTTTCCACTGGGCTGCTAACTGAAAGGTCAGTGGTTCAAATCCACCAGTTGCTCTGTGGGAGAAAGATGTGGCAGTCTGCTTCTGTAAAGATTTACAGCCTTGAAAACCCTATGGGACAGTTTTACTCATCCTGTAGGGTTGCTAGGAGTAGGAATCGATGGCAATGGGGTGTTTTTGATTTTTTTTTTCCCCCCTCTCTTCTCTCTCTCTTTTAAAGGTCTCTTTGAAGCCAGTAGAGTTTGGTAGAGGGCTGAAGGGGAAGACATGAATCAGAGAGACCAAGGAGCTGTCAAGGAGGGGATAAGATAGAGGCTCTAATCCAAGGCACTGGTGGAGAGGATCTGGAGGGAGGCTTTGTTTCCAGAGGCTTACGTTTTAAAAAGATCACTCTGGCATTCCATGCTTTTTGAAGCACTGTCTAGAGCATTCTCATTGATGCACACTTCAGCTTTGTAATGTGGACTTTAAAGGTGTTGGAAAACCGAGGCAGGATAATTAAATGGTTTACTCAGCCACCTAGCAAATTAATGGTAGAGCTTTTGGTTGGTAAAGATGTTTGCCCCAGAGAGGAGAAAACATTCAGTTAGACATATGCCCAGGAGAAAAAAAAAAAAAACAAACTATAATTCAAACCAGATACACGTGCCAAAAGTTGTGGGGGAGTTGGTTGTTGTGAATAATTTCTCCAGTTTCTTTGTGACCCCTTTGAGTCATACAGCCTCCTTACACGGAAAAGCAAGGCTGGCTCAGTTTGTTCCTTCCTTGACCACGATTAAGAGCACCTCTTCCCCTGCATTCCTGTATCATTTGTTGTTTGTACCACTCATTTGGCACTTGGAGTACTTTGTATTTTTAGTTACTTTTCCTGAATACATGCTGTCCTGTTTGCTGGCCCACAACTTGGCAGTTGCTCATTGGGTGCTGCCTTAAAACAACTTAGAGTTCACTTTTTTGCCTGGCTTCTCTGGTTGTTTGTCACTTTCTGGCAGAAATGAAGAGCAGTTGTAAGTAAGTAACTTCCTACCTTGACATATGTCATTTCATAGTCAGGCTTCAACTTCTCCCCTGCCTCCTGCTTGTTTTCTCCCTTCTTCCCACCACTTGTGCACTGTTACAGCCACAGAGAACTTCTCTCCATTCTCTTCAGCATATGTGGATCATTTCTAACTCCTTGTCTTTGCCCCATACTGCTCCATCTCCCTGAATGCTCCCTCTCCTTGGTCTTTTGCCCCCTTAGTGGAGTCCCTGGGTGGTGCAAGTGGTTAACATGCTTGGCTGCTAAATGAAAGGCTAGAGGTTCCAGTCCACACCTTGGAAGAAAGCACTGGAGATCTGTTTCTAGAAAATCAGCCATTGAAAACTCTATGGAACACAGTTCTACTCTGAAACACGTGGAGTTGCCATGAGTCGGAGTCAACTCCATGGCAACTGGTTTGGTTTTGGTTTTTGTCTTCTCTACCTTGCAAACTCCTTATCTCTCCAAATCAACCCAAGCCCTGTGTCCCCTGGAAAGCTTTCTTATACTTCCACAGCACCCAGTTTATATATGACACTTAATAAACCACACAGGTGTTTCCTTCTCTGAGACCTGGCATGTATCACTTGACCTTTCAGTTAGCAGCTGAGCAGTTAAACAACTGGACCACCAGAGCTCCTTAAGTGAAAATATAGCTAAGAATTGCTAATCTATCTTTGTCTTTTAAGGTAGAAGCAAGTTGTTGTTAGGTGCTGTCGAGTCCGTTCTGACTCATAGAGACCCTGTGGACAACAGAACTAAACACTGCCTGGTCCTGCGCCATCCCCACAATCATTGTTATGTTTTGAGCCCATTGTTGCACTAACTGTGTCAAGTAGAGGGGCAAAAAGAAAATTTTTGAGGTTCTTTTTGATAAGATTTCTATCATCTAAGAAAAAAAGAGAGACTATTGTCCTTTTTTTCCACTGGATTTTGAGTTCTTTGAAAAGCAAGAGCGTGCCTTACACTTTTATCACCTTTAACATTTAATATGATATTGTATACATAGTAGTAGGTGTATATAGATTGAAATAATTGTTTTCCTTGACCAGAAGGAGTTCCAAGTGACTTGTAGAGTTTAATCCCAGGTTTATTTTATTCTGGAGAAGCATGACCAGTGTCAGATGGAAACAGTCAACAACTGGCCAGTGGTTGAAGAAAGAGAGGCGTGCCTAAGTCCCAGACATAATCAATTAAATGGTCCCTCTTTTTAAACCTGACTCCTTTTGTTGAAACATGGGGACATTTAATTAGATTAAAATATGAAAAATAGAAACACAAGAAGAAACTTCAGTTTTGCATAGTGAAGTTCATTGTTGGGTTTCACCAAATCCCATGTTTTAAAAATCCAGCCATGTTTTTGTTTGTTTCTCTTTTGCATTTATAGAAAATTCCACTTTGTATTATTCACAGTCACCTAACCCTTCCCAAACTAGCCAGGCAGATTACCTCAGTAGCTGACAATTAAGGTAGATTTTTCAGGACTTAAAACCAGGCTGTTAAATGCATTCTTGGAAAAATTGAAGGGATGGTAAAGACAACATCTCTTCCTCTTTCCTATAAATTCATGTGACTTCACAAAGGTATCGGTTATCTTGCAGGTCCATGTACGGTTGTATGTTTGTGATGTCTCTCAGCACTGAGAAAGGATTAAAATATTTTTGTTTAAATGCTTCCTAGGATCCCGGCAAGAAAGGTAGGTAGGGCCTCTGAGATGAGTTAACCCTGAGTCTCTTCAGAAAGCAGCGGTTTTTGCCCAATATGAGCTCTTTATGGTTTCCAGGGAGGATTGTTTTAATCCTTCGACTGGTACATATTACAAATGAGTTATGCAATGTGGATTAAGTGATCTAAGGACTTAAGAAACTTGAGTATCAACTATATATTATTTTTTATGATTTAAACTACTTTCCATTTTAAAAATAAATTCTTAACATGAGCCTGATTTTTTTTTTTTTTTTTTTTAATCTGTAGTAGTTCTTTAACAGATGCCACTTTTACATAAACAGTTTGTATTTGTCTGGGATTTATAAGAATGGCTTCTCACTATTAAGTAATTTAATTTCTGTGGTAAGTGAAAAAAGGGATCGAAGCTTTTCAGGTGGCTTGTAGGAACTAGAAAAAGCTTAATTATAATTTTCCTCATAGTCCCCTTCCCTCTCCTCCAACAACCTGTTATGTATTTGGGAATAGAAGACGGCTACATGGAGAAAGAAAAGAGCAATAAACCAAATAATACTCTGACCTCGTTGTTGAAGCCTGATGCGGGAAGAAGAATAATGGATTTTCTTGGTTTCGTTTCTGTAAGGGGAAGAATCAGTTTTCTAATTTCAAATGATTGTGTTTTGAATTTCTCTATTTGTGGATATTATTTGTGACAAGTAAGCAACTGATATAATTTTACTGGAAAAATAAAGATTTCTAAGGCATTGGAAGCCATACTAGTGCAGAAGCTGAAATTAGCCATTGGTACCTTTTGGATTTTCTTTGGGGAGAAGAGTTCATCTTTCCTTAGCATTCTTCTGCTTTCCCAAACGGCTGTTCTTTTCTACATTTTATTTCATACCTTCAGTCTGAGAGTAAATTAGAGAGCCATCAAACAGACAGCACTGTCTGCCACTTAGAGAATACTCAGTACATGGAGAAGAAATGATTGAATGAGGAAATGAATATTCCACATAATAGCATCTCTTCACTTAATTAATATGGTTAGGTTCCAAAGACCAGGTCATTGTGCAAAAATCAGTGCTATGTGAAAATGGAGGATGACTACGTCATTACATAACTGCCAAATTACAACGTTAAGTAACTGCCAAAGCACTGAGAATCATGGCCTAGCTAAGCTGACACGTAACCTTAACCATCACAGCCAGCGTTACTCTCATCTCACACCTCCACGTTCGTTACTGAAAGATGTATGTCGTTAATGTGCACAATAGTCGGATAGTAGATTTTTTACTGTTGTTGTAATGCAGAATACCAGATAACGAGATAGTCGGTAAGTGAGGAGGAGGTGTACACTGTTTACTTCCTTTCCAATGGGAGTGATTATTTTATAGCAATTTTTTTTCCTAATTGACAAAATCATTTTGTAACAAATGGTGATCATTTTGGTGGTATTTTGATGATGATCGTAGATTCTTTATTTGCCTTTAGTTTTGTAGTTTGTGGACAACTTTGTATTTATGGTTTGAAACCACTAGATCCATGCTCCTTTAAGACTCTTGTTCCTTTTTGATCAGCAAATGAGTTATTATCCTGGGTCTCCTGTGTCTTGTCAAGAATTACAGAGCTGTTCATATACACAGTTTCATCATTTTGTTAATAATTGTGATTACATGAGAAATGGTGACATATTTTCTTCTGACAATTGTTCTTCTACCAGTTCTCTGTAGGGCTTATATTTATTGTCTTGTTCTCCACTTATTTGAGTACCTACTTGCAGCTTCCAGAATCATCTTGAACTATGAGGAGTATGGGCAGTACTTTGCCCTGTCACATTATAACCTGTGATACCCAGCAGTAAACCTCTGTGGGAACCTTAGCTCTCTTGCTAACCTAACACAATTTTTGTCCTTCTGTGCAGGTATTGTTGAGGATTACAAGCCACCCTTCTATGATGTGGTTCCCAATGACCCAAGTTTTGAAGATATGAGGAAGGTAGTCTGTGTAGATCAACAGAGGCCAAACATACCCAACAGATGGTTCTCAGACCCGGTAAGAGTGCCAGATTCTTAGTTATAAACCTGTCCTCACTGGTGTGGCACTTGAGTGTTCTACTCTGTGTATCTATCGTTTTCTCACCACGTTTTATGCAGAAGGGTCTTAGACCTAGTTGAGTATGTTCAGAAAGTGGTCTCACTCTTGAAGGAGCTGTATCTGATAGATCATGCTAACCAATGACAATATTCACAAGAATTTCTATGATCGACCAGCTTTGGGAGTCATGAATGGGAGACTCATTACTACTGCCACTAGCCCTGGGACTGCAGTGTCGTATCTTAACCAAGAGACTTTGAGTAAATGACTTTAAGCTCCTTTCCACCTCTGCCTATCTGAAATTCCAAACACAAGCTGCTTAACACTGAGGGTCCTGTATTGCTGCTCTTAAGTAGTAGCAGATCTAAGGCATTGAGAAATGACCCTATTTGCAAATTTCAGTATTATCTCTGGGTATTATTGCTAGTAGCACCCATAAAACCATCAAGGGGTCCAGCACTGCCTATATGATTTACCTGATGAAGTCAGTTGGTGGCATTAGGAGTACAAAGGTCAAAGTTCATGAAACCCAAGAATGGTTTGTTTATCAGTGGTCAAGGCTTTGATTATTTGTTTAGAGAAAACAGCAATAACATCATTGTAACTTCACAAGACCTGCAGAATTCTGCAGAACAGTTGACATCAGCCCAGTTTCTCGAATCACTAGGAAGCCAGTTTGTCACAGTGGTCTTTGTTCTTTTTCTCCTCAGACACTAACCTCTCTGGCCAAGCTGATGAAAGAATGCTGGTATCAAAATCCGTCCGCAAGACTCACAGCTCTGCGTATCAAAAAGACTTTGACCAAAATTGATAATTCCTTAGACAAATTGAAAACTGACTGTTGACATTTTCATGGCGTCTGGAAGGAAGATTTGACGTTGTTTTTGTTGTCCAGCTGGGACCTAAATGCTGGCCTGACTGGTTGTCAGAACAGAATCCATCTGTCTCCCGCCCAAAATGGCTGCTTTGGCAAGGCAGACATCATACCCAGCCATGTGTTGAGGAGACATCAAAACCACCCTAACCTCACTCAATGACTGTGAACTGGGCATTTCAGAAACTGTTCACACTGCAGAGACTAATGTTGGACAGACACTGTTGCAAAGGTAGGGAACTGGAGGAACACAGAGAAATCCTAAAAGAGATCTGGGCATTAAGACAGCGCTTTGCATATCTTTCACAGGTCTCCTAGACACTCCCCATGGGAAACTCGAGGAGGTGGTGAATTTTTAATCAGCAATATTGCCTGTGCTTCACTTCTTTATTGCACTAGGAATTCTTTGCATTCCTTACTTGCACTGTTACTCTTAATTTTAAAGACCCAACTTGCCAAAACATTGGCTGTGTACTCCACTGGTCTGTCTTTGGATCATAGGAATTCAATTTGGCAAAACAAAATGTAATGTCAGACTTTGCTGCATTTTACACACGTGCTGATGTTTACAATGATGCCGAACATTAGGAATTGTTTATACACAACTTTGCAAATTATTTATTACTTGTGCACTTAGCAGTTTCTACAAAACGGCTTCGTGCATATGTTAAAGCTTATTTTTATGTGGTCTTATGATTTTATTACCTAAATGTTTTTAACACTATACTCTGAAATGGACATTTTCTTTTATTATCAGTTAAATTCACATTTTAAGTGCTTCACATTTGTATGTGCGTAGACTGTAACTTTTTTTTCAGTTCATATGCAGAACGTATTTAGCCATTACCCACGTGACACCACCGAATATATTACTGATTTAGAAACCAAGACTTCAGTAGAATTTTAGTCCTGAACGCTGTGGGGAAAATGCATTTTCTTCGGAATTATCCATTATGTGCATTTAAACTCTGCCAGAAAAAAATAACTATTTTGTTTTAATCTACTTTTTGTATTTAGTAGTTATTTGTATAAATTAAATAAAATGTTTTCAAGTCAAACAGTGAAATTATTTTTCAATATATGAAAAAGAGCTATGTCATATATAGCATTTTATGGGAACAGTAAAAAAAAAAAAAAAAAAAAAGTATCTATTGCTGTCAAGTCGATACCGACTCATAGCGACCCTATAGGACAGAGTAGAGCTGCCCCGTAGGATTTCCAAGGAGCGCCTGGTAGATTCAAACTGCTGACCTTTTGGTTGGCTGCCATAGCTCTTAACCACTACGCCACCAGGGTTTCCATGGGAACAGTAGAAGCACAAAATTAATTTGGAAATAGAATTTGCCTTTTAAGTCTAGTAATGAACTTGACGGGACTGTTATGATATCTTTCAGCTCAAATTTGGTATAAGAAACTTTGAGTTTAGTTTTTTGTTTTTTTTTAATGTTTTGGTTTCCTCAGTTTCACCAACGTTGAAGTGACCTGCCTTCCTCACAGGGTGTTTTAAGTATAAATGTGAGGAAATATGTCAGAGCATTTTGATTAGTATAATAAGGTTCTGTGTGAGTGTAAAGTGGTCTGATGCACCCCATCTTGCTGCCTGGGGAGAGATGCTGTTGGCTTTTTTTACTTCTTGTGCTCAGTATGGCTGGAAGGGTAGGGTTTAGAGTAGTCCAGTAAGAGGAGTGAGAAAATTCTAGAATATTCCTCAAAGGTAAGTTAGTAACTTACTTAGGATACAGTTTCTATTTTCTTGGAGGGTATATATTGGAGTCACATCACACCCAACCAGTTTTTTTCCACTTAAAAGTACTCAAATCATAAGTGTACCACTTGTTGAGTTTTTATTTAAATTGAAAACAAACAGCACCTGGATCAAGAAGCAGACATTCTTCATGCTCCCTTCTCACTCCCCCTACCCTAAGAGTAACTGCTATCCTCATTCTTAACAGATTATTTAAAAAAAACCCAAACCAGCTGCTGTCGACTCAATTCCTACTCATGGTGACCCCATGTGTTCACTTATTATTGAACATCTTATAAAAGGAATCATGCACTATGTGTGCCGGTGGGTATATATCTAGGAGTGGAATCGCTGAGTCATAGGATGTGTCAAATGTTCAACTTTAATTGAGATTACCAGCTGTTTTCCAAAAGGGGCTGTGCCAATTTACACTCCCACCAGCCTTGTAGAAGAGTTCAGGTAGTTCTACATCTTCAACATCACTTTTTTTGTTTGTTTTTCATTGTAGTCGTTCTGATGGATGTTGTACACGTATCTCAGCAAAACAGTAGGAAAAGGGAGAGAGTGAGTTAAGATGACATGGTTGGAATAGTTCTTGCCATTCTTCTCAGTGACTAGAACTCAAGTCAGGATGAGTGCAAGACATAAATACGTAGATCTCAGTGCCCATGTGCTGGCTGAGTGTGGGGTCTAGCATTTAGCGATGTGCATTATTTTTTAAACAACAAACAATCTAAGGACTTCATCCGGTGCTCAGCCAATGAAAGAGCAGTTGTTCTAACTCTGGAGGATAATCTGGCTGTGTAGACTTGCAGGTTATAGGCGAGTCTCTAAAATAGCATATTTCTAAGCAATGTTTACTATACCCAGCTTTCCCCATATTTGGTGACTTTGAATCCTAACCCCACTTAAGATTTAAGCTTTTGAAGGGAGTGGAAGAATGGGTGAGGTGAGAAGATACGGCAAAACACATTAGTCCCTCTAGAAAAACAGGTTTACGTAGAATCATGGTTATCTTGGTGTCCAGTAAGGAAACTGAGCCACAAAGAAGTCTGCTGATGTGTCAAGATTAGACCCTTTGATTCCAAGCCCAGTGTAATCTTTCCATGGCCACACATTTCAAGATAACATCTTTCTTCTTCAGTTACATTGGGTCGCATTCTCTGAGCTGCACCACCACTATGGAGAGTTCTAGAATGAGGACACATTTGGTTTGCTCAGTTCATTGTTAAGTTATCTCTCTTTAAAGCAGACCCCGTAGTTATAATGAAGATGTGCTATTTCAAAGGACCTGTAAGAAAAGACAGGCTGTTTACAATATCCCTTGCGTGCATTGTGCCAGTTATTAAGCTGTTGCCTCTCAGCTTAAAACCCACCCTTCTTTTTGTTGCTGGGGCTGCAACTCCACCAGCTCAGCTCTGCAGAAGGGGGACATTAGAGCCAGACTGGAAGGCAGGAGGGGGAAGAACAGACTTGCTCCTTCTGGCCTGCTTCCTGTTCTATCAGCACCCATCCAGCCTCCCTTATCAACCAGTTCTTTTCGGTTTGACTCCCTGCTGAGAATTAACATCCACCCCGAATATGTGGAATCAATCTACAGTTTAACAAGATCCCCAGTTTCAAAGCCCTGCTCTTAACCCTGCTAATGGCCTTCCAGGAGCAGCAGGTCAATCCAGTTTGCAGTTCCAGCGTTTACAGAAGCAGCTTCATGGTGTTCTCACCTGAGAGTTACAAGCACAGCTGACCTGTGCGCACTCCTTAAAGGTCAGGGGCCCAGCTGCATGGGGCCCCGCCTCTAAGTCCAGAGACAGCTGCACCAGCTCAGCAGTGCTTCTTTCCCAGAGGTCTGAGTGTCATCTCTGCGGGTCCTCTCCTTTAAATCTCTCAGTTCTAGTACTTCCATTCTCTTCCCTTTGTTCCTCTGGCCCTCATGGTGGTAGCTGCTTCCTGTAGTTGCTTCCTCTGTGATACTTGTAGTGTTCTCTCTTTTAGCCTTTTTAGTTACTTTGTTAGTTTTTTATACAAAGTTAACAATTCTTTATATTAAATTATCTCTGTTAACAAAACAGCAGCTGTGGTCTTTATCTCCTGACTGGGCTCTGACTGGTACAAGCAGTATCCCGTTTCTACTTTCCTGACAGTTTTGAGGTAGGTAGAACAGATGTTAACGTCCCCAATTTACAGATCAGAAAACTGAGGCAGTACTGAAGTGTGATTTCTCAGCTAATTAGTAGCAGAACTAAAACTGAATTCTTAATTTTTTAGGCCAGAGCTTTCTCAGATACTTTGTAACGTCTTACATCTATTCCCATCTTCTCCCCCCAGTTTATCTCCCTAGAAGAAGGATTAAGAAAGGTCATTTGGCCTAGCATTTGTTGTTTTACTTCTTAATGTGTTTGTTTCCACAGGAAGATCAAGTGACACATGTCTTGGACTAATCTCTTTTTTTCTACAATGTTAGCTTTTCCATGGAGGAGCTGTTTTTGCTACCCTTCCTGCCCCCATCCCCACCCCCATCCCTAAATAAATGATAATTTCTCCACGTAATTTGGAATTCGGTGAAGGCTCCTTTCAATCACTAGAGGTCTGTATCATCTCTGAGCACTCTTTGACCACCAAGCTTTCTTTCCAAAGCTTCCTGCCTCATATTCTCTCTGTCAGGGACTGAAGATGCAGTATTTCCAAACATAATTAATTCATATATTTCAGGTGTCCTGCACTATGAGACATTACTCTGCGTTCACCACTGCACTCTGATTTCCAGTTTCCTCCAGCTGAACCACCCTAAACTGCTACCTACCCCATATAATCCTTCCTTTATCAATCCCAAAGTCTGATAATGTTGCTAAAATCACTCCAAAACTCTTTGTCATAAAGGATGTCCTTGATTCACTCTTTCAACAAATAAATGTTAAGGGCCTACTAAGTGCCGAGTCTGTCTTTTGTTACAGAGAGAACCAAGGTAGAAGGAAAGGCAGACTGTGAATAGCAAACGAAGGAGATCAGAGTTCTGCAAAGTGATCTGGATGGAAGTAAACAAGATGGGGACGAGTGAGAGGAGGGTTACTTTAGATACGTTCATGGGGAAAGCATCTTGAAGGAAGAGACATTTACTTAGCCCTGAAGGACTAGAAGCCAGCCTTAGGAAGAAATAGGGAATACTGTAGTAGGCTTTGTGAAGGACCATCCAAATTCAAGGTGCTCAAGGCTAGAAAGAGCATGTTGGGTTCAAGGACTAGACAGGAAAGCTAAGTAACTGCAGCGTAGTGAGCAAGAGAGGTAGGCCTGAGCTGAGACTCAAGAGGCAATGGTTTGGATTTTCTTTGAAGTGCATTGGGGAACTATATAGGGTAGCTATGAGTCGGAATTGACTCCACAGCAGTGAGTGGGGAACTACTGAAGTATGTTAAGTAGTAGATCAACATATCCAAACAACTCTGGCCAGTAGGTCTAGACTAAAATGTAACTAGAGACCAGGAAAGGAAATGTGGGGATAGGTCATGGTTGACTGGACCAGGCTGGCAAGAGTAGTATAGACCTGGAGGAAAAGCCATGGGTGTGAGATATTTTAGAAGTAAATACAGGAGGATTTTCTTGTTGGTTTGGATGGAGTGAAAGAAAATATAGAACATGACTTGTGGCTTGAGTGGCTGGGTAGATGTTGGTGCCACTGGCTGAGGTGAGGAAGATGAGAAGGAATAGGTTTTTGAGTATTTGTGTGGAAGATAGGCAATACAGATTAGAAATGAAAAGTAGATGTTTTAAAACTTAATAGATGCTTGTGAAACATCAAGTGGAGATGTCTGTAGGGTTGGAGCTCAGTGGAAAGTCATAGCTGTATCCAAATTGTAACTCTCTTCTCAGTAGCTCTTGTTGCTCTGCCTTCTTCATGCCATTCTTCCCACCCTTTGTCTTACCAAGCCCAATCCAGATGCCACTCCTCCATGAGGCTTCCCCTGTCTTTCCTCTTACGCTGATGACCCTTTGTGTTTGGCTTTGTTACAGCCCTTTCTTCATCCTGCCCAGTGTTGTTATATATTTTCGTGGTACAAGTTTTACCCACTATATGGCACTGTGGTTGCTGTTTACAGGTATTCTCTTAGTTAACTCCTCATAGAAACAGTAGACACTCGGTACTGTTATTATTTTTGTTGGACAGGTTGAGAAACAGGCAGGCTCCTGGAGGCTGTGATAGTGTCCATCCCATAGCATGAAAGCAATGGAGCTGGGATTTGAACCCAGCAGACTAATTCCAGAGCTATGTAACTGTGCTGCTTCTTGTTAAAAGGAATTACCCACACATTTTTCCTGCTTTCTTTTTACATGAGAATGATGTCATTGACTTCCTTTTCAGTAGGATATGTATGCTGAATTGCTGTTCTGTGAGCAGAGAGGTTGGCGTTTTTCAGCATGTGATCGTCTTATCAGTTTTTACACTTTCAGAAATGAATACAGGATACAAATATACATGCTAGGTATAAACTTAATTGTTGAAAAAAATGCCTAGAAAAAGGACTGGAAGGAGTTAAGCCAAAATACTTAAACACAGTTATGTCTGAGTGGTGCTACTCTGGGTTATTTTATTCTATTTTCTAGCTTTCCATAAAGAGAATGTATTATGAAATGGAAGGAATGACAATTTTGCGCTGCTTTGGGAGGTCAAGCCATTCTGCTAGTTATTAAGAGACTCGGTGGATGACTAATAATTATAGTCAATTTTTTACTTTAATGTTTTTTCTAAGTTATACAGGTCATTGTTTAAAAAGTGGAAATAGGTTTATAATAAAAAGCAGTAACCCTCTGCTCTTTCTCACTTCCATTCCTGAATGGCAACCGCTTTCTACTTTTTAAACTCTTTTTCTGGTCTTTGTTTTTCTAAATAATAGAATTACCCTTCTATTTTTTGTTCATTTAGTTGTAGACATTATCTATCAACTTCCTACTATGGAAGAAAAAGCCCTGATGGCCCAGTGGTTAAGTTCATGGCCACTAACTGAAAGGTTGGTGGTTCTAGTCCACCAGCTGCTCTGCAGGAGAAAGATGCGACAATCTGCTTCCAGAAAGATTACAGCCTTGGAAACCCTATGCAGCAGTTGTACTCTGTCGTTACAAGTTGGAATTGACTCAACAGCACAAAGCAACAACACTATGGAAGATGAGAATTCAGCTGTCTTACCAGCTTCTCACCCTCATCCTACACACATTTGTATCCTCCTCTTTCCTCCCTATATTAATTTGTGGACTCAGCAAATATTTACTGAGTGCCTGCTATGTGTCAGATACAGCTCTGAGTGCTGAGGGAAAAGCAGTGAACCGAACAGATAAAAACCCCTTCCCTCATATAGCTTTACAAATTAAAATTTTGGGTTAGGTCAATGTTCACTGTTTTAGTGTCAAGTAAACATTCAGGGAGCCCTGGTGGCACAGCCATTCCACAGGAGAAAGATGTGGCAGTCTGCTTCCATAAAGATTTACAGCCTTAGAAACCCTATGGGGAAGTTCCACTTTGTCCTATAGGATCGCTACGAGTCTGAATCGACTCGACAGCAGTGGGTTAAATCTCATTCAGCAATGATTACATTTCCTTTCCTATACAACTTTTTGTTTTCTCTCAAGTCAATGATTTTCTTCATTTCGTTTGCTTACTTTTCGGCATACTATTGCTGATTCCTAACCAAACACTCTGCCAGAATCTCAGTGTCTTCAGTCCATTCACACAATGTAATTTACTAATGGTATCTTGTGAAGATATCCTGTTTGGAACCCCATGTCCTCTTGCCCAAAGCTGGACTGGTTGCTATCTAGACCTTTAATGGTGTCCTGGAATCTGCCTTTATAACTATTCTGTGAATTCCCCCTTGGTTCTGTGAAGGAACTCTAGTTCCAAGTATCCTCCCTAACATTTACTCCCTTGTTTCGTTGAAGTGCATCTTCCAGTAGCTTCCCACCCAAGAAAGAGTGGGCAGTCCGTAAATTGTTTGAGACCTTTTGAGTCTAAAGATGTTTTTATCCTACCTTCACACCAAATTAAGAGTTTTGCTGGATATAGAGTTGTAGGTGAGACTTTTCTCATCCAGCTTTCCATGTTGATGCTGATCATCGTGTATTCTGATTTTCAGTCCTTGTAAGTGACATATTTTTTTTCTCAAGAGAATTTTGAGGATTTTCCCTTTGCCCCACAGTTCTCTCTATCTGGAACTCCTATTATTTTGATGTTGTACTTCCTGGACTAATCATCTAATTTTTTCTTTTTTTGTTTACATTATTTAATTTTACCTAATCATCACAACAACCCTATAATCTTGGCCTTATTATCCCTATTTTATTTTATATTTAATTTTTTAATATATATATTATATTTAATATAAATATTTAATTTTTTAATATATATATTTTTAGGAGAGCGCTTTTTTTTTTTAAATTGTAATTTAGGTGAAGGTTTACAGAACAAATAGTTTCTCATTAAACAGTCAGTACACATTGTTTTATGACATTGGTTAACAACTCCACAACATGCCAACCCTCTCCCTTCTCGACCTTTTTGTTTTGGTGAAAATATACATAGCCAAAGATACACCATTTCAAAAATTTCTACGCACACAGCTCAGTGACATCGATTACATTCTTCCAGTTGTGCTGCTATTCTCACTTTAGATGAAGGTTTACAGAACAAAATAGTTTCTCATTAAACAGTACACATGTTGCCCTATGACAATGGTTAATAACCCCACTATCTCAATAATATTTTTAATTTCCAAAACTTGTGTGTGTTCCGAAAGGATCTTTATAAAGGCTCTTGGGATGCAAAATCTTCTCATAGCCCTCTGAGAATGTTACAGATTTTTTTAAAGTTTTCTTTCATCCCTTCTTTGTTTCTCTTTCTTTAGGATTCTTCCCTCACCCTTTACCCCCATTTTTATTTATTTATTTTGAGCCTCTGTGTTTACCGTTAGAAGAATTCCTTTATTATCTGATGATCCTTGGCTGTTCATTCATATTTAGGAGTAAGACATTGAAAAGTTGATTGGAAGAAACAATCTAGAGTTACAGTCAAGTTCATTAACAATGTTGTTGTTTTGTGCCATTGAGTCTATTCTGACTCAGTGACCCTATAGGACACAGTAGAACTGCCCCACAGGGTTTTCTAGACTGCAGTCTTTACAGGAGCAGATTGCCAAGTCTTTTCTCCCATGGAGAGACTGGTGGCTTTGAACCATCAACTTTTCAGTTAGCAGCCAAGTGCTTACCCATTGTATCACTGAGTCTTCTTAACAACAGTGTATCAATCTATATTTTAAAGTCTTGTTGATTATTTTTTCTCTTGGTTAATGTGTTTAATCTTAACTTGATATTCATTGATTTAACTGATAATGTGGTGCAGAATTCATACCAGGAGAAATAAAAGGGTCAACTTGCCATGTTCTTGTTCACATTTGCTTTGTATTATTAGTATTAAATTTAACCTACAGTTTCCTTTCAGGAATTATTTTAAGTCATTTGTTATTTTGTGAGAGTTAATTTGGCTAAAAGTATATAATTTGTAAATCCTCTCATCTGGATAAACCTTCAGAGCAATTCAATACACTGAAAGCAAACAAATGCTTTGGAAGAGGGACACACTTTCATCTACTCAATACTGGGAATCACCCACTCTTCCTTGACTATCTGATGTGTGGCACAATAAGGCTGCAAGTGCTACCCACCCTTGGATTGGTATTAGTAATGCTTAAAATCTTACTTTTTCTAGATTTTATATAAATATATATATACATATATACATATATGTATATATATATATAAAAGCCTTTGCAGTCAAGTTGATTCCAACCTATAGCGACCCTATAGGACAGAGTAGAACTGTCCCATAGGGTTTCCAAGGAATGGCTGGTGGATTTGAACTGCCAACCTTTTGGTTAGTAGCCTGAGCTCTTAACCACTGTGCCACCAGGGTTCGTATATATATATATATATATATATATATATATATAAAGGAGTCCCGGTAGTACAAAGGTTTAGTACTCGACTGCCAACTGAAAAGTCAACAGTTCAAACCCACCAGCGGCTCTACAGGAGAAGAGACCTGGCAATCTGCTTCTGTAAAGATTACAGCCTAGGAAACACTATGGGACAGTTCTTCTCATATTGGATTACTACGTGCCGGAATAGACTTGATGGCACACAACAACAACATGTTATATTAGTGGATATAAACTATGTGACACTTCGGGGGGCATCTAGGTCAACTGGCATAACACAGTCCATAAAGACAATGTTCTACATCTTACTTTGGTGAGTAGTGACAGGAGTTTTAAACGGTTGTAAGGGGCCATCTGAGATACAACTACTGGTCTCTTCCCATCTGGAGTAAAGAAGAGTGAAGAAAATCAAACACTAAAGGAAACAATTAGTCCAAGAGACTAATGGACAACATGAACCATAGCCTGCACTAGCCTGAGACCAGAAGAACTGCATGGTGCCCAGCTACCACTATCAACTGCTCTGAGCGGTATCACAGTAGAAAGTCTTAGAGTGGAAGAAAAATGTAGAACAAAGTTCAAATTCATAAAAAAGACCAGACCTACTGGTCTGATAGAGACTGATGGAACCCCTGAGACTATGGCCCTTAGACACCCTTCAAAACAAGGACAAAACCCACTTCTGGAGATTACCTTTCAACCAAGCAATAGACAGGCCTAAAAAGTGAACAATAACACCAGTAAGGAAACTGCTCTTCAGAACAGTCAACCATACGAGACCAAAAGGGCAGCATTTGTCCAAAAACGAAGTTCAGAAGGCAGGAAGGGACAGGCAAGATGGGCAAAGGGAAACAGGGAATACTGGGAGAAGAGGGTAGAGTGCTGTCACATTGAGGGGATTGCAACTAATGTCATCAAACAAAATATGTATAAATTGTTGAATGGGAAACTAATTTGCTTTGTAAACTTAACTACAATAAAATGTTCAACAAAACAAAACAAAAACATGTGACGCCTATATGTTCTCCATTATAAGCATGTTGTTGGTTAGAAAATGAAAAAAAAAAAAAAAAGATCAGACCCTATGCTGAAACTAGAAATAAGTTTTAGAGCATAATGCACACAAGTACTATTTAGCTCACTACACTTTTAATGTTTTATTTCTGAAGCTGCCTCCTGAATGGGACATGATATCAGTGCCACTTCTGACACGTGATACAGAAGGATTTAAATTCTAACTGGTCAGACATGATCAGGTATAACCTTGTTTAGGTTCAAATGAAAGAAAGATATACTAATGTTGGGAGGCTGGTCACGTTGTTGTAAGGTTATGTCGAGATGGTTCCAACTCATAGTGACCCTATGTACAATAGAATGAAACACTGCCTGGTCCTCTGCCATCCTCACAATCCTTATGCTTGAGCCCATTGTTGCACCCACTGTGTCAATCCATCTTGTTGAGGGCCTTCCTCTTTTATACTGATGCTCTACTTTATCAAGCATGATGTCCTTCTCCAGAGACTGGTCCCTCCTGATAATATGTCCAAAGTATGTGAGACAAAGTCTCGCCATCCTCGCTTCTAAGAAGCATTCTGGCAGTACTTCCAAGACAGATTTGTTCATTCTTCTGGCAGTCCATGGTATATTCGACATTCTTGGCAAACACCATAATTTAAAGGCGTCAGTTTTTCTTCAGTCTTCCTTATTCATTGTCCGGCTTTCGCATGCATATGAGTCTATTGAAAATACCATGGCTTGACTCAGGTGTTCCTTAGTTCTCAAAGTGACATCTTTGCTTTTCAACATTTTAAAGAGGTCTCTTGCAGCAGATTTGCCCAGTGTAATGCATCATTTGGTTTCTTGACTGCGGCTTCCATAGGCGTTTATTGTGGATCCAAGTAAAATGAAATCTTTGACAACTTCAATATTTTCTCCATTTATCATTATGTTGCTTATTGGTCCAGTTGTGTGGATTTTTGTTTTCTTTATGTTAAGGTGGAATCCATATTGAAGGCTGTGGTCTTTGACCTTCATCAGTAAGTGCTTCAAGTCTTCTTCACTTTCAGCAAGCAAGGTTGTGTCATCTGCATATCGCAGGTTGTTAGTGAGTCTTCCTCCAAGCCTGATGACCAGTTCTTCTTCATACAGTCCAGCTTCTTGGATTATTTGCTCAGCGTACAGATTGAATAGGTATGGTGAAAGGATACAACCATGACGCACACCTTTCCTGACTTTAAACCATGCAGCATCCCCTTGTTCTGTTCAAACAACTGCCTCTTGGTCTATATACAGGTTCCTCATGAGCATGGAGGCCTCGTGGTGTAGTGGTTCCATCTGCTCCTTGGAAACCCTATGGAACAGTTCTACTCTGTTTATAGAGTTGGTATGAGTCAGAATAGATTTGACAGCAATGGCTTTAATAGCTCATGAGCATGGTTAAGTGTTCTGAAATTCCCATTCTTTGCAATGTTGTCCATAATTTGTTATGATCCACAAAGTCAAATGCCTTTCCATAGTCAATAAAACACAAGTAAACATCTTTCTGGTATTGTCTGCTTTCAGCCTAGATCCATCTGACATCAGCAGTGCTATTCCTTGTTCCACGTCCTCTTCTGAATCTGGCTTGAATTTCTGGCAGTTCCTTGTCGATGTACTGCTGCAGCCACTTTTTAATGATCTTCAGCAAAGTTTTACTTGTGTGTTATATTAATGATGTTGTTTGGCAATTTCTGCATTCGTTTGGATCACCTTTCTTTGGAATGGGAACAAATATGGATCTCTTCCAGTTGGTTGGCCAGGTAGCTGTCTTCCAAAATTCTTTGCATAGATGAGTGAGCACCTCCAGCGATGCATCCATTTGTTGAAGCATCTTAATTGGTATTCTGTCAATTCCTGGAGCCTTGAATTTTTGGCAATGTCTTCAGTGCAGCTTGGACTTCTTCCTTCAGTGCCATTGATTACTTATCGTATGCTACCTCCTGAAATGGCTGAACATTGACCAACTCTTTTTGGTACAGTCACTCTACGTATTCCTTCCATATTTTTTTTGATACTTCCTCTGTCATTAAATATTTTCCCTATAGTATCTGTCGATATTGCACCTCGAGGCTTGAATTACTTCTTCATTTCTTTCAGCTTGAGAAATACTGAGTGTGTTCTTTTCTTTTGGTTTTCTAACTTGAGGTCTTCACACATTTCATTATAATACTTTACTTTGTCGCCCTTTGAAATCCTCTGTTTAGCTCTTTTACTTCATCATTTCTTCCATTTGCTTTAGTTACTCTACCTTCAAGAGCAAGTTTCAGAGTCTCTTCTGACATCCATATTTGTCTGTTCTTTCTTTCCTGTCTTTTTAATGACCTTTGCTTTCTTCATGTATGAGGTCCTTGATGTCATTCCACAACTTATCTGGTCTTCTGTCATTAGTGTTCAGTGAGTTAAGTCTATTCTTGAAATGGTCTCCAAATTCTGATGGGATATAATCAAGGTCATATTTTGGCTCTAGTGGACTTTCTCTAATTTTCTTCAGCTTCAACTTGAATTTGCGTGTGATCAGTTGATGGTCTGTTCAGCAGTTGGCTCCTGGCCTTGTTCTGATTGATAATATTGAGCTTCTGCATCATTTCTTTCCATAGATTTAGTCGATTTGATTTCTGTGTATTCCATCTGGCAAGGTCCACATGTATAGTCGCCATTTATGTTGTTGTGAAAAGGTATTTCCAATGAATAAGTTGTTGGTCTTGCAAAACTCTATCATGTAATCTCTGGCGTCATTTCTATCACCAAGGCCATGTTTTCCAACTACTGATCCTTCTTTGTTTCCAACTTTCACTTTCCAATCACCAGTAATTATCAATGCATCTTGATTTAATATTTGATTAATTTCAGACTGCAGAAGTTGGTGAAAATCTTCTATTTCTTCTTCTTTGGCCTTAGTGGTTGGTGCATAAATCTGAATAATGGTTGGATTAACTTGTCTTCTTTGTAGGCATATGGATGTTCTCCTATCACAGATTTGTACTTCAAGATAGATCTTGACATGTTCTTTTTTATGATGAATGCAATGCTGTTCCTCTTCAATTTGTCTTTCCTGGCATAGGAGACCATATGATTGTCCAATTCAAAATGTCCAATACCAGTCCATTTCAGTTTACTAATGCCTAGGATATCGATCTTTATGTGTTCTATTTAATTTTTGATGACTTCCAATTTTCCTAGATCCATATTTTAGACATTCCACACTCCAATTATTAATGAGTGTTTGCAGTTGTTTTTTCTCATTTTGAGTCATGCCACATCAGTAAATGGAGGCCCCAAAAGCTTGACTCCATCCACATCACTATGATCAACTCTATTTTGAGGAGGCAGCTTTGCTCCAGTCATATTTTGAGCACCTTCCAAGCTGCGGGGCTCAACTTCCGGCACTATATCTGACAATGTTCCGCTGCTATTCGTAAGGTTTTCATTGCCAATTTTTTCTGAAGTAGACTGCCAGGTCCTTCTTCCTAGTCTCTCTTAGTCTGGAAGCTCCACTCAAAACTGTCCACCATGAGTGACCCTGCTGGTATTTGAAATTCCGGTGGCATAGCTTGTAGCATCACAGCAACACACAAGCCACCACAGTACAATGAACCGACAGATGAGTGGTGGAGGTTGGTTTTAGTGACGGTTTATTGAATACTCGCTATATGGCAGAACACTGAGCACACATGAAACCATGTCCTAATGCTGCTGTAACAGAAATACCACAATTGGGTGGCTTTAAAGAACAGAAATTGATTTTTCTTACAATTCTGGGGGCTGAAAGTTCAAATCTGGGTCTCATCTATGTCAATTCCTTCCTCGTTGGTTGCCCTAGGTGTATCTTGGTTCCTTGATGATCCTCACATGACATCTGTCTTCCCCAGTTTGTGCATCCTTGTCTCTGTCTGTGCTACTCTTTATATAACTTAGAAGTGATTTAGTATCTGCCCTGTGCTAATATGATCTCAATGGATTGATTGCATAAATTGCATCATGGAAGGTGATTGCACTGAATTACATTACATTAGATTACATCCACAAGTATAGGGGTTAAGATTTTAACACAGTTTGGGGGAAGGGGGCACAATTCAATCCATATCCAATCCCATGAGGTTTTTATTATCCTTCTTTTACATATGAGGGAACAGACTCAGAGAGGTTAAGAACTTGCCAAAGATCACCCTGCAAGTAAATTGCTCAGCTAAGACTTGACACGAAAGTCTTTGCTCTTAAAGAATGTACTGCCTATCAAAGGATGCTTCCTTTAGATTTGTCATTTTGTGACGTGTAGAACTAAGGACAGGCTGAGCAAGTCTAAAGGGAGCTACGAAGAGTCTTGGCTTAGACTGAAAGAGGGAATTTTCTGCATCCAGAAGACTAGGATTATTTCTGTGCACTTCCTGGATCTGTGGATTTCTGTGCATTTCCTGGATCTGTGGATTTCTGTGCATTTCTCGTATCTGTGGGTATAATGTTTTCATCAATTTGGAATGTTTTCAGCCATTATTTTATCAAATATTTTTTTGTTTCCCATGCCCTTCTCCTTTCCTTAGGCCACTTGATGTTGTCCCACAGTTAGCTGATGCTATGTTTTTTTTTTTTTTTCCCAATAATTCTCTTCTCTCTGTTTTATTTTAGATTGTTTCTCTTGTTCTGTCTTCAAGTTCAGTAATCTTTTTTTCTCTGGCATCCAATCTGCTATTCTTCCTCCCATCTAATGTATTTTTCATCTCACATATTATAGTTCTTCACTTCTAGAAGTTAATTGGATTATTAAAAAAAAAACTTCTATGTCTCTACTTAAATTTTTGACCATATGGAATATGAAATACAGTCATAATAACTGTATTAATGACCTTGTCTGCTGATTCCATCATCTGTGACAATTGTAGTTTCAATTTTTCTTCTCATTATAGGCTATATTTTCTTGTTCTTTACAATCCTGGTAATTTTTTATTGGATGACAGACATTGTGAATTTTATCTTGTTAGTGTTGGATATTTTTGTATTCCTATAAACATTCCAAAACTTTGTTCTGTGATGCAGTTATGTGTCTTGGAAACAATTTGATCCTATTGATTCTTGTTTTTAAGACTTGTTGCATGGGACTGGAGCTGTGTTCAGCCTAGGGATAGACAGTCACTATCCACTAATAAGGCAAGACTTTTCTGTGTCCTTTACTTAGTGTCCCATGAGTCATGAGTTTTTCCACCTTAGGTAGCAGAAACTGGCCTTGCCCTGTGTGAGTACCAGGGACTGTTGCCTCTGATTATTTAAGGTTGCTCTTTTCCCAGATTTGCATGGTTTCCTCATACATGCATTAATATATTTAATATACTTGATATCCTTAGCTGGATCTTCTGAAGATGTATAGGATTCTCATTATGTTTAGCCCTGTCATCTCTTATACTCTTTTCTACAAACTTCAACTGCCTTGGTCTTTCTAGATTTCCAGCTGTTTTCTGAACTCATGTCATTCACTGAACTCTGTCTGGTTTCCCATCTTTTTGCACCACAGCCTGAAAACTCTCTGAAGTCTTAGACATGGGGCAATCATAAGACTAAAGTATTTTTTTCCATGTCTTAGGTATCATTGTCCTTTGTTGCCTGATGCCCCATGTCTTAGAAACTATTTGTTCCATATATTTTGTTCTTTTTCTTTTTTTGATTGCAGGCGGGAGGGTAAACCTGGTTCCTGTTACTCCATCTTAGTTGGAAACAGAAGACAGATAAATAAGTATAAAAATGTAGAGACTAGCTTGCCCTGGAATTCATCTCTGACTGGCCTGAAATTCTCTCTATATAATTATAGGCCTTTGCCTCCAGAAGATCCCATTAGAAATTCTTATATTCTTTTACATGGCATGCATTTTTTGCTGGTTCCAGGTGATTACTACTTTTTTTTTAGAATTTCAATTGATACTTTAGAGTTTGAATTGAGAGCAATGGTTCTCAAAGTATGTTCCCTGGAAGAAAATATCAGTATCACCTGGGAACTTTCTAGAAAGGTAAATTACTAGGCCACACTCCAGACCAACAGAATTGGAAACTCTGGGTGGGGGTGGGGGTATGTAGAGCCCTCCAGATAATTCTGATAGGTGCTAAAGTTTGAGATACACTGACTTAGGACTCAGGTTGGTAAACAGGGAAGAAGTCTTAGGACACCTTTCATAACCTTGAGTCCTCAGCACCAGGCAGCTTCCAACCTCACCTGCCCACAGGTTGGAGATATAGATAAAATCTGTCAGAGAACTGAAGCAGACAGAAATTACACAAGCTGAAGAGAATATGAGAAGTAGGAAACATTGTCTTTCTTCGTGGAAAGTTTCTTCGTTAGAAAAATTCTTTCCAAATTCTATCTTCCCTCATAGCAGAGGGAGTTTGGGAGAGTTGGGCAATGGGAGTACTAATCCTATTATAAGGTTTTCAAGGCAAACAAGCTAAAGGACTGTGCTCAGGGATTATTTGGTCCTTGCTGCCATGCCTGGTAAACAGGCATTGTCTCCAGAGGGGAAGTTTGCAGCACCAGCAAAGGAGAGAGGAGTTCATGCCACAGAACAGTGTTCACTGGATGAGAGTTGCAACAATGTTGGGCAAAAACATTCATCTTGAGAAAAATGGCCTTTCAACAGCAGTGGGCCAGATTCCCAGACAGCAGATTTTTCAAAAGGCCTCTCGCTCTGTCTCCTTTGACCACATGATGGCCTTGCCTCCCCTCTCTGCCAGTCAAGAATTGGACAAGAAGGGCAGAGAAGAGAGGGAAACAGAAGTTGCTGCCCTCATTGTTTCTGTAAGTCATTCTGTTTCTTCCTTTCCAAAAGGTAAACTTACCCATGTTTAAATTATCAGGCTTTTCCTGAACAGATCCTGGTTTGGAAAGTAGAGAGTGGTGGTCTGAGGAACATCTGGTGTTCACAACATATTGTGAAAAAGTGATTTGATAATTAAAAAAAAAAGTTGATTTTGCTAATGGGTGGACAGTATACACAGTTGATACAATTGCCAAAAGTTGTGAGTACTAAGGAATTGTTTGAATAAGTACCACATATTCTTTGCTCTTAACAGTTGTTCAGTTCCCCAGCTGGGTCCCCAGTGCCCTCACCTCTGAGTCTAGCCCCGCTCTTCCCAAGGCTTTGGTATCAATCCAGTTTCAAGTTTCCTCATTTGTTCATATACTTTTTCTTTCTTTTAATAACCATTTAAGGAGACCTGGTGGCACAGTGATTAAAGCACTTGACTGCTAACTGAAAGGTCAGCAGTTTGAAACCGTCAGCAGCTCCATGGGAGAAAGATGTAGCAATCTGCTTCCATACAGACTTACAGCCTTGGAAACCCTATGGGCTCCCTATGAGTTGGAATTGACTCAACGGCAGTGGGTGGGTGGGTAATAACCATTTATTGATGGTCTACTAAGAGCCAGGCTAAGAGCAGGTACCAGGAAACATCAAACAAAAAGTATAGTCCCTGCCCTGAAAGAAAAATACCATGTAAACATACAAAGGGTACTCTCAAGGTATTAGGAGTCCTGGGCCAGGAGGTCTTTATTGCTGCAAGGTCTATATAGCCTCTTTTATCCAGGTGTGATTACTGAGCTTGGGCATGTTCCCAGTAGCCAAGTAGGCCTTGCTCTCCTGTCCCCACCCTCCCTCACCTAACTACCACCATGATCAAGTCTATTTTAGAGCCTTGTCTTAAAAGTTATTATAATGGTTATAACAATCACTAACATTTATAAGCCATTTAATATGTGCCAACATATCTCTAAGAGCTTTACATTAACTAACATCTAGTATATCAACTCGTTTTATTCTCACAGCAACCTTATGAGGGGCTATTATTATCCCCATTTTGCAGAAGAGGAAATAGAGGCATGGAGATCTTAGGCAACCCTCATCCCTTCCTTGCACTGACAGTCTCCTCTGGTTTTGCAGTACTGTCTTGAACACAGATCTTATGGCTGGGTCTATACTTCTTGCTGCTAGAAACACTTTGACGGTGCCTGCCTAGAGAAATGCTGGTTGCAAACAAAAAGCTGTTCCTTACTGGATCCTGGTCTATGTCTCATTGTACTTAGACTGTTTGTTTCCTTGACTGTCTCCCTTGTAGAATACGAGCTACTTGATAGCAGTGTTCACTTGGCATGTGCTTTTGACTGAGAGTTTTCCTGTCAACTTCATACATGTAGGCTTATTATGGACTTTGCACGACTCTTGCGATCTGTAATATTACAAAACATAAAGTCATATTTTTTTGCTCTTGTTTTAACACTCAACAAGGTCTCGACCTCATTAACTTTTTGCCAATTGCTGCAAAAACTTAATATGGCCTTGGAGTAGCATCATTCTCAGACCATATTCCAAACTGTGAATATCGTGCCTGAGGTTAGGAGATTAGATGTGGACACACATGAAAAATGAGAGTTATGACCAAAGAAAAACCTGGAAGATCCTCCACTTTTGGAAAAGGGGTTGTGTATTCATGTAAACATATGGCTTGATAGTAAACCTGCAGCTGCTAAACAAGAAATGAACTACAGTGACTTTTTATCGCATCTCTATTTACATCTACATATCTATCTGTTTATATATTTAATTAACTTTTATAAATATATATTAAGAAAATTTAAAGAGACCAGTATAGCAATCTATGAATGAGAATTGTACATTTGTTTTCACATCTATTTCCAGTTCACGTAAATAAATGTAAATTAATTTTATTCTTTTGGAAGTTTATTGTCAATGATATTCTTAAGATTATAAACAGCAGGGTTATAAAGTTGCATAAAAAATTACTGTCTTAGATTCAAGTCCTAAGCCAAATCCAGTTATCAAATTTAGAGGATGCCATGGTGGATTGTTTATTTTGCCTTTTGTGGTAGGCAGAATAATTGCTTTCTAAAGATGGCCACATCCTAATTCCCAGAACCTGTGAATATGCTGGGTTATTTGGCAAATGAGAATACAGGTTGCAGATGGACTTGAGTCTGCTAATCAGCTGACCTTAAACTAGGGAGATTACCCTGGTGGTACAGTGGTTAAGAGCTCGGCTGCTAACAAAAAGGTGAGCAGTTCAAATCCACCAGTCGCTCCTTGAAAACCCTATGGGGTAGTTCTACTCTGTGCTATAGGGTTGCTATCAGTTGGAATTGATTTGACGGCAATGGGTTTTATATTCATTAAAAATGAGTACTTTTTTCCTTCACTGCTCAACTTTGAGACAGCTTCTTTTGTTTGATCGCAGCTGGGATAGTTGAGAAAAGCTAGAGGGCCATGCCATTGGCTTCTTTTTAGTTTCAAGTTCAAGATGTGAGTCTTAGAACAATGAGTTTCATTTGTAGGTGTTATTTATCAAGCATTTCTTTTTCCAAATATTTAGAAACACGGGAGTCCTGTATTTTAAATGGCCAAATTAATCCAAGTGTAAGTGGAACTAATAGTATAGTTCATTTTCTTGATTTTTATGTTTCTTTTACGAAGTGTTCTCTTTACTAATTATCTACTAATTATCTTCCTACTAGCGCAATTTTGCCATTATGCACTTAATTCATTAAGAATTTGATTCTTTTTTCCACTGCTGAAACTAAAGCAGCATTCAAAACACTCTAGGTTGGAAGGGTAAGGTTTTCAGCCAGGTGGGAATGGTAAAAACAAACTGTAATTAACTTTTATATTAATGGATGCTAATGGACACTTAAAATGATAAGATATTGGTAAACTCACTCTCCAGCATTTAGTAAAACCCTACCGTGTGTAGAACACTGATATTGTTGTTAGGTGCCATCAGGTTGATTTTCAACTCACAGTGACTCCATGTGACAGAGTAGAACTGCCCCATAGGGTTTTCTAGGCTGTAATCTATCCTGTAAAGATTACAGCCTAGGAAACCCTATGGGGCAGTTCTACTCTGTCACATGGGGTCGCTATGTGTCGGAATTAACTCTACAGCATACAACAACAACAGCAACAATCTTTACAGGAGCAGAGTGTCAGGTTTTTCTCCCATTCAAGGGCTTAACTGTTACACCACCAGGGGTACTTAGAACACTGATAGGCAGCCTTTAAAGAGACTGTATATTTTACCACCCCATTAAGCATATAAGGTCGTTTAGAGTTGAAATCGACTTGACGGTACCTAATGACAGCAATAAAGCATTTGCTAAATGAGATCAGAATCTGTAGTAAATGGAAGCCCTAAAAAAACACTTCCATGAGCTTTATCAGTCTGAGAGAACTTAACCACTTAGCTATGGTTCAGCTGGTGGTCGCTGGAGTGATCCTGTCCATCTTCCTGTGAGTGTGAGAGACTTTTATGAGGGAGGTAAATGAATATTTGTTTTTTGCTTGACCAAAGCCAGAGGCCTCTTGAAATATAGGTTGGGATACTTAAGAATGGCTTTTATTATGTGGGTTAAACTTTTTGAATCCATGATGATGCATCTATGAGATTATAATATTAACTGAGTGGAATATGCAAGTTATGAATGTAAAGTAATAAGTCTTTGGGATTTGTTATATCATTCCTTCTTTCCTCATTCTGACAACCTTGTAGCCAAGAAGGACCTGATGTCCGCCTACATCAAGGAAAATAACTATGCTTGAATTTATTGTTGTTAGGTACTGTTGAGTCGGTTCTGACTCACAGTGACCCTATAGGACAGAGTAGAACTGCCCCATAGGATGTCCAAGGAGCAACTGGTGGATTCAAAATGTCAACCTTTTTGGTTAGCAGCCATAGCTCAATGTATGCTTGAACGTAGAGAACCCTTAATAGGAGGAACAAAATGCCACTCAAACTTAGCTGATTTTGATTGGGAAGAAATTTGGGCTCTTGGATAACATGATACTTGAGCAAAAACTGACACGGCTAACTTAGAACTGATGCCCCCACATTAGAATTTTTTGTCAATGCCTCAAGGCTCTATACATCAGGCTCGTATCACTTGATAAGCCTCTGAAAGAAAAGACTCCAGACAGGGGTATGCAGATATATGTCTAGCAACCAGTTCTTTGAACAGTAAAGAAAAAGCATTTATATGTAGTGTTTGTAGTTGCTAATTTCCATGGCTGTTATGTTATACATAAAGTGTCCATGAAGTCTGAGCCAACTCCATGGCAACTGACAACAACAACAATGGTGTAAATATTCCCACAAAGACAGATTTTAAGCTGTTGTTGTTGTTGTTAGGTGGCGTCGAGTCAGTTCCTATTCTATGTACAACAGAACGAGACACTGCCAGGTCCTGTGCCATCATCAGAATCGTTGTTATGCTCGACCCCATTGTTGCAGCCACTGTGTCAATCCATCTCTTTGAAGGTCTTCCTCTTTTTCCCTACCCTCCACTTTACCAAGCATGATGTCCTTCTCCAGGGACTGATCCTTCCTGATAACATGTCCAAGGTAAGTCTTGCCATCCTTGTTTCCTTCAAGCTACCAAAGTGAAATCACTGATTTCAAGCTACTAAAGTGAAATCACTGAATGCAAGGTTGGGAAGACATGCATACAATTGGCTCTAGCATACCACTGGCTCCAGGTAAGAACCTTGGAAGGAAAGTTGATTAAAGGTCCTTCAACAGTGTAGAGAGACATTTAGCAGCTCCCTAAGGAGTTCTGCTGGCACAATGCTTAAGTACTCAGCAGCTAAGCGAAAGATTGGTTGTTCTGACCCACCCAGTAGCTCTGCAGGAGCAAGACGTGGCAATCTGCTCCCTTAAAGATAACAGCCTAGAAACCTTATGGGGAAGTTCTACTCCTCTGTCACATGGGGTCACTATG
The DNA here is from genome assembly GCA_030035585.1 of Dugong dugon. Taxonomy (NCBI): domain Eukaryota; kingdom Metazoa; phylum Chordata; class Mammalia; order Sirenia; family Dugongidae; genus Dugong; species Dugong dugon. The sequence continues at coordinate 118,576,952 of CM057461.1, read as the reverse complement.
AGTTGGAAATTGACTCGACAGTACCTAACAAAAACAGAAAGAAGACAGCTATGTACAAATGTAGGCAGTAACTCAATGTAAAAGACTCTAAAGCAGGTCCAGTGGCTGAAATCTGAAGACAGTACTATGGTTTAGGCATATAGAGACTTTAGAAATGCAGTTTTTCTTAAAATTATTTTCTAACACAATTTTTTTTTTTAAATTGTGCTTTAGGTGAAAGTTTACAGAGCGAATTAGTTTCTCATCCAACAATTTATACACAAATTGTTTTGTGACGTTGGTTGCAATCCCTGCAACCTGTCAACACTCTCCCCTTCTCTACCTGGGTTCCTCATTTCCATTCTTCCTGTTTTCCTTTCCCTTCCTGCCTTCTCAGCTTTGCTTTTGGGCAGGTGTTGCCCATTTGGTCTCATTTACATAACTGAGCTGTGTTTTTGTTGTGTGTTATTGTTTTACAGACCTATGTAATCTATGGCTAGAGGGTGAACTTTGGGAGTGACTTCAGCTCTGAGTTAAAAGGGTGTCTGGGGACCATAGTCTTGGGGTTCCTCCAGTCTCGGTCAGACCAATACGTCTGGTCATTTTTTGTGAATTTGAATTTTGTACTACACTTTTTTCCCGCTCTGTCTGGGACCTTCTACTGTTATCCCTGTCAGAGCAGTTGGTGGTGGTAGCCTGGCATCATCTAGTTGTTCTGGGCTCAGGCTGGTGGAGGCTGTGGACTTATGGTCCATTAGTCCTTTGGACTAACATTTCACCTGCGTCTTTGCTTGTCTTCATCTTCCTTTCCTACAGATGGAATGGAACTGGTAGATGTATCTTAGACGGCCGCTCACAAGTTTTTAAGGCCCCAGACACTATTCACAAAAGTTGGATGTAGAACATTTTCTTTATGAACAATGTTATGCCAATTGACCTAGATGTCCCCCAAGACCATGGTCTCCAGCCTTCAGCTTGGTAACTCAGTCCCTCAGGGTGTTTGGATGTGTCTATGAAGTTTCTATGAAGATCAAAGCCTTCAGTATGGATTACACCTTAACATGAAGAAAACAACAATCCTCACAACTGGACCAATAAGCAACATCATGATATATGGAGAAATATTGAAGTTGTCAAGGATTTCATTTTACTTGGATTCACAGCAATGCCCATGGGAGCAGCAGTCAGGAAATCAAAGTGTTTCATTGGGCAAATCTGCTGCACAAGACCTCTTTAAAGTGTTGCAAAGCAAAGATGTCACTTTGAGGACCAAGGTGTGCCTGATCTAAGCCATGATATTTTCAATTAGCTCATATGCATGTAAAAGCTGGACAGTTGAATAAGGAAGACCAAAGAAGAAATGATGCCTTTGAGTTGTGGTGTCGGGGAAGAATATTGGATATACTGTGGACTGCCAGACGAACAAACAAATCTCTCTTGGAAGAAGTACAGCCAGAATACTCTTTAGAAGTAAGGATGACGAAAGTTTGTCTCACGTGCTTTGAACAAGTTATCAGGAGGGACTAGTCCCTGGAGAAGGACGTCATGCTTGGTAAAGTAGAGGGTCAGCTAAAAAAAGGAAACCCTCAACGAGATGGATTGACACAGTGGCTGCAACAATGGGCTCAAGCACAACGATGGTGAGGATGGGGCAGCACTGGGCTGAGTTGGAACCGACACAGTGGCACATAACAACGACAACAACGTGAAGTTTCTATGAGTTTACATTGGTCACATTGTGCTGACTTCCCCTATAGTGTGTATTGTCTTTCCCTTCACCAAAGTTACCACTTATCTACTATTTAGTCAGTGATTTCCCCTCCCCAACCCTCGTCTCCCTCGTAACCATCAAACATTGTTTCTTTCTGTGTAAACCTTTTCATGAGTTTTTATGATAGCGGTCTCAAACAGTATTTGTCCTTTGTGATTTACTTATTTCACTCAGCTTAATGCCCTTTGGATCATCCATGTTGTGAGATGTTTTGCAGATTCATCATTGTTCTTTATTGTTGCATAGTATTCCTTTGTATGTATGTATCATAATTTGTTTATCCATTCATCTGTTGATGGACAGTTAGGTTGTTTCCATCTTTTTGCCATTGTGAATAATGCTGCAATGAACATGGGTGTGCATATGTCTATTTGTGTGACAGCTCTTACTTATCTAGGATATATTCCTAGGAGTGGTATTGCTGGGTCATATGGTATTTCTATTTCTAGCTTTTTACGAAAGCACCATATTGTTTTCCAAAATGGTTGTACCATTTTACATTCCTACTAGTAATGCATAAAAGTTCTAATCTCCTCACAACCTCTCCAACATTTGTTATTTTCTGTTTTTTTGATTCATGCCAGTAATGTTGGCATGAGATTGTATCTCATTGTAGTTTTGATTTGCATGTCTCTAATGGCTAGTGATCTTGAGCATTTCCTCATGTGTCTGTTAGCTGCTTGAATGTCTTCTTTGATGAAGTGTCTGTTTATATCTTTTGCTCATTTTTTAATTGGATTATTTGTTTTTTTTGTTGTAGAGGTGTTGGATTTTCCTATAGAATTTAGAGATTAGACCTTCATTGGATTTGTCATAGCCAATTTTTTTTCCCCAGTCTGTAGGTTCTCTTTTTACTCTTATGGTGAAGTCTTTTGAAGAGCATAGGTGTTTGATTTTTAGAAGATCCCAGTTATCTAGCTTATCTTCTGGTGTTTGTGTATTGTTTGTTATGGTTTGTATCCTATTTATGCGGTGTATTAGGGCCTCTAGCACTGACCCTATTTTTTCTTCTATAATCTCTTTAGTTTTTGGTTTTGTATTAGGGTCTTTGATACGTTTTGAATTAGTTTTTGTGTCTAGTGTGAGGTGTGGGTCCTGTTTCATTTTTTTACAGATGGACATCCAGTTTTGTCAGCATCATTTGTTAAAAAGACCGTCTTTTCCCCATTTAACGTGCTTTGTGCCTTTGTTGAAGATCAGGTGACCATAGGTGGATGGATTTACCTCTGGGTTCTCAATTCTGTTCCATTGGTCAATGTGTCTCTTGTTGTACCAGTACCAGGCTGTTTTGACTACTGTGGCTGTATAGTAGGTTCTGAAGTCAGGTAGTGGGAGTCCTCCTACTTTGTTCTTCTTCTTCAATAGGGCTTTACTTATCTGGGGTCTCTTTCCTTTCCATATAAAGTTGATTAGTTTTTCAGTCTTGTTAAAGAATGCTGTTGGTATTTGGATTGGGATTTTATTGTATATGTAGATTGTTTTGGGTAGAATTGACATTTTCACAATGTTGAGTCTACCTATACATAAGGATGGTATTTTTGTCCATTTATGTAGGTCTCATTTGGTTTCTTGCAGTAGTGTTTTGTAGTTTTCTTTGTATAGGTCTTTACTTCCATAGTTAGATTTATTCCTAAGTATTTTATTTTTTTAGGGGCTATTATAAATGGTATTACTTTCCTGATTCCCTTTTTGTAGTTCTCTTTATTGGTGTATAGCAATCCAACAGATTTTTGTGTGTTTATCTTGTATCCTGCTATTCTGCTGAATCTTTCTATTAGTTCCAGTAGTTTTCTTGTTGAGTCCTTTGGGTTCTCTTTGTAAAGTATCATATCATCTGCAGATAGGGATAGTTTTACTTCTTCCCTACCAGTTTGGATACCTTTATTTCTTTTTCTTGCCTTATTGCTTTAACTAGGACTTTCAGCACAATGTTAAATAGGAGTGGTAATAAAGGGCATCTTTGTCTTGTTCCTGTTCTCAGGGAGAATGCTTTCAGCCTTTCTCCATTGAGAATGATGTTGGCTGTTGATCTTGTATAGATGCCTTTCATTACGTTGAGGAATTCTGTTTGTATTCTCATTTTATTGAGCGTTTTTATCAGAAATGAGTGTTGGACTTTTTTAAATGCCTTTCTGCACCAATTGAGATGATCATGTGATTCTTTTCTTTGTTCTATTTAAGTGGTGGATTATGTTGATTGATTTTCTAATGTTGAACCTTCCTTGCATGCCTAGTATCAATCCCCCTTGGTCATGGTGTATTATTTTTTGATATGATGCTGATTTCTATTGGCTAGAAATTTGTTGAGAATTTTCGCATCTATATTCACGAGAGATGTTGATTTAGCACATAATTTTTTATGAGTTAGATTCTCAAACTACTGAAGCATTTTCTACCTTTACTCATACATGCAATGACTACTTTTTATTCACAAATATTTTTCATTCAAGAAATAATTTCTGGGCCCCTGCTCTGTACCAGGACCTGTGGTAAGGGCTGAAATATGTGTTTGACATTGTTTCTACTCTCATAGAGCTTAGAATCTAGTGGAGAAGCGAGACCTTTTTATTTTTATGAGTGGAGGTAAATGATATGAAGGAAAGGAACACAATCTTGTAAAGCAAAGAAGGATTAGCTTTTCTGAGGAAGTGATATTTGAGAGAGATTTTCAAGGAAGGAGTAGGGATTAACCAGATACTGGTGAGCTGGAAAATGAGGGTAGTGAAAGAGCTCTTGATATGGTGTGTTCAAATATGATAAATGGCCAACCTAGCTGGAAATGAGGGGTATAGGCAAGGCTAGACCAATGGGTAGAGGCCTGGCCTGCAGGGCCTTGTAGCCATGTTAAGGGTTTCATTTATTCTAAGAGCAATGGACCACCAATGAAGGGTTTTAAGCAGTGAGATTTAGCTAGAGAGTGTGGAGAATGGAGTTACCTCATTCACTCATTCCTTCTTCAAACCTTTATTGAGAAACTAGTGGCTTGGCACTGGAGTTAACCAAAATGTGAACATAGTCATGCCCTTGAAACACTCATAGTCTAAGTGGGGAGAAAGGCATATATATTAGTTCCCTATTGCTGCTGTAACAAATTAGCACAAATTTAGTAGCTTTAAACAGCACAAATCTATTATCATTCAGCTGTGGAGATCAAAAGTCTGAAATGAGTTTCATTGAATCAAGATGCTGGCGGGACTGCATTCCTTCTGAAGGATCTAGGTAAAAGAAAATCTCTTTTTTGTTTGTTTTTCTTTTCTGGTTTCTAGAGGTTGCCCATGTTCCTTGATCTGTGGCTTCACAGTATTCAACCTTTACTTGCATGGTCACCTCTCCTTCTCTGAATTTCCTGCCTTCCTCTTACCCTTTTAAGGATGCTTATGATTGCATTAAGGAGTCCTGGTAACATAATGGTTAAGAGCTTGGCTGCTAAGCGAAAGGTCAGCAGTTCAAACCTGCCAGTGGCTCTGCAGGAGAAAAGAGCCGGCGATCTGCTCCTGTGAAGATTAAACAGCCTAGAAAACCCTATGGGAAAGTTCTACTCTGTCATATAAGGTTGCTATGAGTTGGAATAGACTTGATGGCACACACAGCATGGTTGCATTGGGTTCATCTGGATAATTCAGGATACTCTTCCCGTCTCAAGATTATTAGCTTAATGACATCTGCAAAGTCCCTTTTACCATGTAAAGTAACATTCACAAGTTTCAGGGATTGGGACGTGGACATCTGTGGGAGGTCATTTTTTTGCCACTAGAACATGAAATCAAATTTTGGACATAAGGCTAAAAAAGAAGATTGGAACCAAGACAAGAACATTTCTAATTGGTCTTATTTTTAGTGGTTACCTAAAGGCACACTGTCATGATTCTGTAAAGGACAGTTTGCTTTTGTGTTTTAAATTTGACTAATTCTGGAATTTTTTATAGCTTGAGCAAAACAATCTGTATAGAATATTTTGAATTTTCACTAGACAGGTACAAGACTTATTATTTGGTTGTTTTTATGGCTTGGGTAATAGCAATTTCCAGCAGGGTTTTCATTCAACTCCTAAGTGCGAATTTAATGGAGCCTGGGGAAGCACTTTTCGAACTTTAACATGCATGCAAGCCACCTGGGGATCTGATTAAAATGCACATTCTGATTTATTAGATTAGGGATGCAACGTGAAATTCCACTTTTCTAATGTGCTCCCAGATGATGTGGTACCGCTTGTCTGAGGACCATACTGCAAGTAGCAAAGACCTGGAGTTCTCCCGGAAATCCTCCTAACGTGTACGAGTGAACACAGAGTGCATACTTCTGGGGAGAAAACAATCATTAGCCCACGGAAAATAAAGTAAGGTGTGTGTATGTAGGGGGTGAGGGATGTGCAAAGATGAAATAGTTTACCAGCTGGTAATACCATGTCTTTCAGAGGAAAGCTTAATTAAGTGTATTTTCTTCAAGATGGAGGATCAAGGAATGGAGAAAATGCTCTGCCTCAGTAGAATTTATCTAATCTGGATTAGAAAATTTGGCGGCTTTCATTCCTCTAGAAACCGTTAGAGGTAGACTGTTTATCCCATCTAAACTGTCCTATCATTGAAGCAATGGAGCCAGTGGTGTTCTGGAGCTGGCAGGAACAGGTACTTGTGAAATATTCAGCAGTTTGTGAGCTGGTTAATAAACCATTGGCAGCTTGATATCATCCATAATGGGAGTATTTACATCATGGAAATTGGTAAATGCAACAAATCAAGGTTTCTCCTTTCCTCCCTCATCCCTCCTTCCGTTCACTTCTCTCCCTTCTCCCCCCATCCAAGGGAGCTGGTTTACCAGCATGCCACTGCCATGAAACCGCTGTGTATTTTAATTTGGTCCTTTCAGCAACTGACAGACGGACCTAGTCTTGGTCTTTCCTTTGCTGCACTTGCCTTTGCACACTATCAATAGCTCTCCCTCTATAAATGCAACTCTGTGTGTGGAAGTGGCTACACATGGCATCCTGTAAGTCTGAATTTCTTTTGGTTTCCTAGAGCTGAGTAGCTGTTTTTGGCTGTAAGTGAGTTTCCCAGAAGTAATCTAATGTACTCTATAAAGAATCACACACTCAACTTGAATTGTTAGACTTTTCTTGGGAGTTGCTCCAAGAGCATCTTGGAACAAGCCATTTATCTACAAATCACTCTTTGCAGAAAGAAAGTTGGGCCAGTCATGATATTCATTCTGCCATTCATGGTCTAATCTGAAGCCAGACATCTGAGAAGGTGTGGAAGTGGAGTTGGAAAACAGCCTCAGGGTATAGCTGGAGCAGGTGAAAATATAGCTCCAGTGATATGGTTCTTGTGTGCGTGTAGGAGGGATTGTGAACAAGGATTAATAGGTAGGGTATCTGGTGGAAGAACAGAAGGAAGAAAACAAAGGTGATAGTTTGCCAGAAGACCCAAAATTAGTTGGTTGAACTTCAATGTTTTATGTACTGATTATTAAACAATTACACTAGTACTTGATAGTTTACAGAGCAATTTTTTATAAATTATCTAATCTGACTCTCAATACAACCTTATCAACTTTACAAGTTACGTGTTAACCTTACAAGTTAATTGAGGTTGTGTTAATATCCTCATACTTACTGATGAAGAAAATGAGGCTAGGAGAATTTAAGTCACCTCCACCAGCATCAAAGAGCTATTATGAGGCCAAGTTTAGACCAGGGGTAGTCAAACTGCAGTCTGCTGACCAAATCTGGCGCAACGCATGTTTATATACATATAGTTTTATTGGAACACAGCCCAATTTTTTATATATTGTCTATGACTACTTTTGTGCTACAATGGCAAAGTTGATTGATTGTGAAACAGACTGTATGTCTCATAATGCCAAAAATATTTGCTCTCTGGGCCTTCGCAGAAAAGGATTGCTACCCCTAGCTTTAGGTCCCAGATCCTCCTGTGCCAGCAGTGTCAGTGTGATGCCAGTACAATAGATGACTACAAACCTGGCACAATTTTAAGAGAGTGTTATGGCCCTTTCGTGCAAAAATAAGTCTAAAGAGAACTATCATAATGGCTGAAATTTTTTTTTTTATCATTAATCAGTTATGGGGGTTAAGGCATGGAAGATCTTATTTTAAATGTTATCTAGGGAAAAGGATAAGTTAAGTCTTTATCAGTCTGTAACATTCTACCAAATAAACCTACTTGAAATATTTATTAATCAAAGGGCAGTTATGCCCTAAGTGAATGAGACATGAGATTGAAAGTTTTGGTGGGAGAGTAGGTGTTATCTGAAGCAGCATGGTGTGAGGGAAATACTCCAATAATTCTGTATTTCAGTTCTATCTTTGCTAATTACAGTGATCTCAAGAAAGTTGTTTAACATACTTAAGCTATCTGTAAAATGAGCATAATAACACCTATCTTGGAAGATTGTTGTAAACATTAGAAATGATTCATGTAAAGGGCCTCACACACAATAGAGACACAACATGTGATGGTAATGGTTGTTGTTATAGTAAAAGTACTTGTAGTAGTTGCTGGTAATAGTAACAGTATTACTAGGATGAGGAGGAGGAAGAGGAGAAAAGAAAAGTAGCAGTGGCGCACAAGGAAAGGAGCAACTGGGTAACAGAGAACCCTGGGGCTTTCGGGGGGCTCCCAAAGAGAAAAAGCAGTACTGTAATTGGGAATCCAAGGTAACTGAACACAAACTCTACCCATTTGTTAATGAGGTCAAAGACACGATTATCATCTCCTTAAATGCAGGATATTGGCTTTGTTCCATTTGTCTCCACCCTTTTCACAGTGCCTTGTATACAGTGAATGCTTGGTAAATGCCTGCTGAGTCAATCAAACTAGATTTTCCGTTAGAAAATTATAATTTGATTATATGTCAGCATTTCTAGAAATGGAGGCATGATACCCAAAGAAACCCGTTGCCAGTGAATTGATTCCAACTCGGCTCAATTACCATAAGCTTTCTAACGTAGACTTCTATTTCCTTCAATTCAGAGAAGAATGTTACCTTATGTGGCAAAGACTTTGCAGATTTGATTCAGCTAAGAATCTTGAGATGGAGAGATTATCCTGGATCATTCCAGTAGACCCTAAATATTATCCCAAGTGCCCTTATAAGAGAGGGACAGAGGGCAATTTTACACAGACACGCCAAGGAAAAGGTGATGTGAAGACAGAGCAGAGAGAGAATAGAAGATGCTGGCCTTGAAGATTGGAGTGAGGTAGCCACAAGCCAAGGAATGCCAGCAGCCACCAGAAGCTGAAAGTGACAAGGAACAGATTTTCCCTCAGAGCCTGTAGAGGTAGTCCAGTCCTGCCAACACCTTGATTTTGGCCCAGAGATACTGACTTCAGCCGTCTGGCCTCCAGAACTGTGAGAGAATATATATGTCTTGTTTTAAGCCCCTCAGTTTATGGTAATTTGTTGCAGCAATCATAGGAAACCAGCACAGTAGCTAACATTTACAAATTGAAAGATTTTACATAAAAATCCAAATTCCCAAGTTTGCTTGGAAAATTGGAACATCTAGCATCACTGAACCAGCGTATCACATGGTTACAATGGATCAGAGCAAAGTAGCAGCCACCTCTGTTTAAGATACATTTACATTCCTTGCCACAGGGCTCTAGGCCCAAGGCTGGTGGGTTGCAAACTCAGATGCCAAGAGGATCCAGGCAGGTACATAAATGAGTGGAGTGAACCAAAAGAAGGTGCTGGTGACTGGTACTAAAGGCAAGTGTCCCACCCAAACAGGGTGGCCTAGGCTCAGCTTCTATCACTTAACGTCATTTCAGAATAAAGGCCCAGAATTCCAGTATCCTGTTTTCTGAGAGAAGTTTAAAATCCAAATCTTACATTGAAATATCCATCTTTTTAAGATATGGTGATCATTTGAGATTTTTAAAAAGTGCTATATAGGCCAAATAAAACATGTTGAAGTCAGTTCCATCCTATGGGCTGCAACCTCTGCATGGACCTGTGAGTAAACACCATCTACCGTGGAATGGGAGTCCCTGGGTGGTGCAAACAGTTAACACACTCAGTTGCTCATTAAAATGGTGAAGGTTCAAGGTCATCCAGAAGTGCCTTGGAAGAAAGACCTGGTGATCTATTTCCAAAAAATCAGCCATTGAAAATCCTATGGAGCACAGTTTTACTCTGACACAAATGGGGTCACCATGAGTTGGAGTTGACTCACAGCAACTGGTTTTTGGTTTGGTGGAATGAGTAGGAGATATTTCAATGCAGCCATTTTGACAATGTGGCCATTTTGATGCTCACACCTACCTATTTTGTAATCCCCCAAAACAAAACATTAAACTTTCAGATTTTAAACAAATTATAAAGTAATGTACTGCACAGCCCGGCCTAACCCATCCCTAGGCCATTGCACCATTCTAGCTGCACCCTAACCTGGTCTGCTCCATCCCTCCCTTTCTTCTAGTCCAACCCCGAGGCCCACTCACAGGCATTGGATGCAGTTGTGGTAGATCTCTCCCCAGGTTCTACATAAGAAAATAAACATGTTTTATTTAAAAAAAAAGATTCAGTTGATATTTCTCAAACGTGTTATTGTATAAAACAGAAAATTTTCAAAATTCTTCATAACCTGTTAAATTTTAGTATGTCAGTCAAGCATTGTTTGTCTTTTATTTTTTTTTCCATCTTGCTAAACGAACAAAACAAAACAAAATATGTGAGTTTTACCCTGTAGTTGAGAAATAGAATAGTGACATATATTTTATAACTTGTGCAATTTTATGTCCTTTGGTGGACTCTATCATGCTTCTGTCAACCATCTTTTTTCCCCCTCTGAGATTTGTGGAGGTGGAAGAAAAACAGTCAAAGCTGGTGGAGATAAGGTGTGGCCAGGGATAAAGTGAGGGAGTCTGGTTATGCAATGCTTTATAATAATTTTTTTAAGTGAAAAGTTTTGACTTTCAGACCACATCAAAACATTGCTTCATCTGGGAATAGACTTCTCAATTTGATATGCTTTTTCCTACTCTCATACAATTATGGGAATTCAAATAGTGATTTTTTTTGAAGTCCTGATTTTTTGAACGTTAGCAATTAATTTCAAAACGTAGTTTTATAAAACTGCTCCTTTAAAATAATTCCTTTGAAACCTCATCATTGATCTCTTTCTAAGGGTCACTTATTCTTTCTTCTTCCTAAATGGAATTACTGCTGTATCTTCTCTAATTTTTTTCTCAACCAATGTCAACTTCCATCTGTTAAACTCACACCCTTTTTACCACTTTTGTAAGCCATACGAGTCCTCTATCCCCGGATTGGACAACTTTGAACTTTCATTGTTTGAGTGATGGGGTTGGATATAGGAACCCCAAGAATTTTCTAGGTGGTCCACAAAAAAAAAAAAAAAAAAGCTTTTTATCCATTGTTTCTTAACTGTGGAAGTCACCATTAATTATGACCCTTTGGTAGCAAGTAAGAAAAACTGTACTGAAACAGCTAGATTAAAAAGTTGTACAGGGCTATGAAAGTCTGACTTACAGACAACTCATATTTACCCTTTAATGTTATGTAAATTTGCCTTCACTTTGAAACGATTGAACCTATCCCTACTTGCAACAAATTCTTCATTACAATCATCTTCACTTGCTGCACATAGAGCTTTTAAACCATTGAAAAGGCTTTGAGCCTTTTCTTGCACTAAAGTAAGGCAAAATAAGAACTATATGCACCTATTCTGACTAACCTATAAATTCAGCTTAAAGACACAGTTAGGAATGGATCTCACTCATAACCCAGGGATTGCCTGTATTTATTATTACTATAGAAGAATGTGTTTGGCACCCAATGGAGAAAGGCCACTGGGTCTCACTAAGGGATCAGAACTAGACACAGAAGAACGGTCTGTTTTTGGTTTTCTCTCTTCTCTCAGGATCTCTATCCATCTGTTTGCTTCTTCCTTCTCTTTGCAGACTGTTTTCCTCTGCTGTTCCAGACCATAGAACAGACAATGGCCACTCCCAGCTCCTGAGCTTACAGATTGTCATTCCACCCATTCACTGAGGCTAGATCACTGCCTTTGTCACAAGTCTAAATTCCAGAAGACCGCATCAGATTGGTCCCTGCCTGCTCCAGTTTGCCATAGCCAGATGGCTGGGTCATACAAAACAAACATGGCTGCAGTTTAAGTAAAGGAAATTTCCTAAAATAGTTTAGGGTAATTTTTCTTCTGAGTTGGGAGTATATCCCCAAATATGTCCAATAATCAAAAAATCTCTCTTAATCAATGTGGCTCATAAAACAGGCTGTACATTTTCCCCCTAAACTGTAGTCATGTGCAATTTTTTCTCCATTTCCAAGTACCAGTTATCCCATTATCTAATAAATAATCTCTTACATAAAATTTAAGGTACTATGCTATCCTGCTTCCTAAGAAATTTTCTGAAGTCACAGGTTTGATGTGTTCTATATTTTTCTAATATGCATTAATATAAATCTATAATTCCTAAATGTGATTGTTGTTGGGTGCTATCGAGTCAATTCCACTCATAGTGACCCCATGTGTCAGAGTAGAACTGCCCCATAGGTTTTCTCAGTTATAATGTTTATGGAAGCTGATCACCAGGTCTTTCTCTGCAGAGCCGCTGGATGGGTTTGAACCATCAACCTTTCAGTTAGCAGCTGAGTTATTAACCATTGGGCCACCAGGGCTCCTATAACTCCTAATGAAGCTGTTGAAGTAAGAACGAAGTTTGTGGATGACCCACTAATGGATCCCTTGCCTGGACTACATTTAGAGCCTCCTAACTAGATGTCTTAGGCACCCAATGCAGAACGACGTCTATCCTTGTCCATTTCTAACCCATTCTTTATACTGTAGCCAAAGTGATCTTTTGGACATATCAATATGATCATGCATACCTCCTACTCGTCCCAGCTGAAAATGATATAGTGGCCTCCCCTTGTACAATGAATGGCAACTCCATTCTAGTAGTGGTTCAAACCAAAAATCTGGAATCATCCTTGATTCCCTGGCTTTTTCTAATACCCTTCATCTGATTCATCTGCATATCATTCAGTCTCTACCTTTGAAATGCATCCAGAATCTGACAACTTTGCACCAATTCCACTTCTCTTCTCATCCAAGCCACCATCTTTTTTTATTTTATTTTTTAATTTAATAGACTTTATTTTTTAGAACAGTTTTAGGTTTACAGAAAAATTGTGCAGAAAGTACAGAAAATTCCTATATAATCTCTCTTCCCTCGGCACACTCTTTATTCTATTATTAGCATCTTGCATTCGTGTGATACATTTGTTAAATTGATGAACCAATACTGATAATATTATTATTCACTAAAGTCCATAGTTTATATTGTTGTCGTTGTTTTTAGGTGTTGTTTTTGTTAGGTGTACATAGCAACCCTATGTACAACAAAACAAAACACTGCCTGGTCCTGAACCATCCTCACGATCGTTGCTATGTTTGAGACCGTTGTTGCAGCCACTGTGTCAATCCACTTCATTGAGGGTCTTCCTCTTTTTTGCTGACCCTCTACTTGACCAAGTATGATGTTTGTATTATATTAGGGTCCAATATTTATGTTGTACAGGCCTCTGGATTTTGACAAATACACGATGTCATGTGTCCACCATTACAGTATCATACAGAGTAGTTTCACTGCCCTAAAAATGGCCGCTATCATTTTTACTGGATTATTATAATAGATTTCCAATTGTTTTCTCTCTTTCTATTCTTACCCTCCTACAGTCTATGACCACAGAACAGTCCGGGTGAAACTTCTAGTAAGTCAAATTATCTTACTCCTGTGTTCAAAACCCTCCAATGGCTTCCCATCCCATTCAGAGTCAAAGTCAAAGTCAAAGCCAAATTCTTTTCTATGGTCCCCAAGGCCCTATAATCTGCTCCCTCTCTGACCTGATTCTTAGCATGCAGGGCTCCAAGCATGCTGGCCTGTTTGTTGTTCCTTAAAAATTCTAAGCATATTCTCGGTCTGTGCTGTTCCCTTCTACCTGGAACGCTGGTCCCTCTTATAGCTAAATGGCTCTCTCTGTCACTTATATTTCTGCTCAAAATTCATCTTAAGAAAGAGGCTTTCCTGGGTAAGACAGTACACAATACTGGGGAAGCCAGCACAACTTGTACAAGGCAAGGTTATGAAAGCTCCACAGACACATTCAAACTCCCTGAGGGACTGAATTGCTGGGCTGAGGGCTGTGGGGACCATGGTCTTGGGGAACATCTAGCTCAACTGGCATAACACAGTTTATAAAGAAAATGTTCTACATTCTACTTTGGTGAGTAGCATCTGGGATCTTAAAAGACTGTGAGTGACCATCTGAGATACTCCACTGGTTTCTCCCTTTTGCGAGCAAGGGAGAATGAAGAAAATTAAAGACACAAGGGAAATATTAGTCTGAAGGACTAATGGGCCACATCTACCACAGCCTCTACCAGGCTGAGTCCAGCACAACTAGATGGTGCCTAGCTACCACCACTGACTGCTCTGACAGGGATAAACAATAGGGGGTCCCGGACAGAGCTGGTGAAAAATGTAGAACAAAATTCTAACTCACAAAAAAAGACCAGACTTACTGACCTGACAGACACTGGAGAAACCCTGAGAGTATGGCCCCTGGACACCCTCAGTAATGAAGTCACTCCCAAGGGTGACCCTTCAGTCAAAGATTAGACAGCCCCATTAAATAAAACAAGACTAAAGGGGCACACCAGCCCAGGGGCAAGGACTAGAAGGCAGGAGGGGACAGGAAATTTGGTAATAGGGAACCCGAGGTTGAGAAGGGGAGAGTGTTGGCATGTCGTGGGGTTGTTAACCAATGTCATAAAACAATATGTGTACTAACTGTTGAATAAGAAACTATTTGTTCTGTAAACCTTCATCTAAAGTACAATAAAAATTAAAAAACAAAACAAAACAAAAGAAAAGAAACAGGCTTTCCTGGTCACCCTTTCTAAAATAGCACTTCATGCCAACACTGTCTGTTCCCCCTTCCTGTCTTTATTTTTCTTCATGGCACTTGTCACCACCTAACATGTTATTTTTTCTTCCCTCTCTCCTTCCCACCTTCCTTTCTTTCTTCTTTCTTTTCTTCCTGTCTGTTTCCCTCCCACTAAAATGTGATCTTCATGAGGGCAAGGACTTTGTTTCGTTCACTGGTTAGAACCATGCTTGTTTCTAGGTAGGTAATTAAAACCTATTTGTTAAATGAATAAATGAATGGTATAAGAATGAATGAGTGAATGAATGAACATGGCCTACAAGGTCTTTCATAGTCTAACTCCAACCTTCCTCTCCATTTTTCTTCTTCTATGCCATACTGCCCTTTCTCTGTGCTCCAGCTTTTGTTTTTAATTCCTGAATCATGCTATGTTGCCTCCTGCCCCAGGGCCCTTGTGCATGCTATTATCTCTGCTTGGAACACTATTTCCCTTTCTCTGTCTTCACCTCATTGTTATGTGTCATCCAGTCGATTCTGACTCATGGCAACCCTATATGACAGAGTAGAACTGCCCCATAAGATTTCCTAGGCTTTACTCTTTATGGGAGCAGATTGCCAGGTCTTTTCTCCTGTGGCCCCAGGAAAGGCTCCTTGATGTCTATGGGCAGGCTAAATTCTACTATATGTTCTCATAGAACAGCATTGTGTACCTTGCTTTGAGTCACTTGTCACAGCTCTAATTTTACATTTATTTATGGGATTATTTGATTGCCCACCTATAAGGGTAGGATAGTGTCTGCTCCGTACTGGTGCTCAATAAATATTTGTTGGATGGATGGATGAATGAATGAATACAGACCTACGTTCTAATAATAGAACTGCCACTGATTTTCTGTGTAATTCTGGAAAAGTCGATTCTTGCTGGCTGTCAATTTCTTTAACAATAAAATGGGGAAAGTGGCCTATATAAGGTTCAATTCAGCTTTCCCTCCTATTCCTCTAATATTTTTTTGTTTTTTATTTTTTGAAGCAATACTTTCCTCCTGGGCTAGGTGACTGAAATCTAATAAACTCAAAATACATCCTATATACCCAGCGAGGTAAACTCTATTTTGGTTGTTGTTGTTTGAGCTCAGATCATTTTATAGTCAGAAATTGTTTTTCCAAGAGTTCTTCATCTCATCCCTCTTCTTGTTCTCTGATCCTTTCTATTGGGATGAGACACAGTTACCATGAATCCCGTTTAACAAGGAGGAAGGTAAGATAAGTCACGGCAGAGCTATGCTAGAGTTCAAGTCCAGCCCTGACTCTTCCCACAAACCCTGTTGCCATTAGCCAATGTGTTGACCCTTTTGTAGCTTTTCTGTTACCTCATCCATCTCAACAGTATTGAGGACACTGTTTGCTTTAAGAGGCTTATTATGAGGTGAAGGAAGAAACAGTGCCCCTTGTAATTTTGAGGCAGACTCTAGAAGAGCATTTTGGGGTAGTACACTTCTCCAATTAAAGCGTTTTAGGTCTCATACTGAAGTCTTCTTTAAGTTTCCCAATTGATTTCTGAGAATTGCAGAATTAGCTGGAAGAGAACCTTATAATTCAAGCCATAAAGTTTGTGGATGAAGGAACTGAAATCCCAAAGAAGTTGGGTGAATTGTCTAAGGTCACAGAGATAGTTAATGGCAGAACTAGAAATAAAATCCAGTCTTCTGATTCCTAGTCTAGTGTGTTCCTAGGAACACATTTAGGCTCCTAGGAAACTCTGGGGACCTAACATCAGTTATCTAAGTTGATGAGGTGGGCATGACTAAGTTAATGCAAATCAGCACTCCCACCACTGAATTCAGCACTGAATTCCAAGGCCTCACATCACAGCGTGGGGTGTCCAATTATCTCTATTTTTAAGTATTCAAGAGTCAGATTGTGTTACAGACCAATCTGGGCTTGGTGGAGGCAGGGTATCAGCACCCAAAAACACTTCATTTCAAATTCAAAGTAAACTCACTCTGATTTGCATTAAGGAGGCTCTTTGCTTTAGCGAGAACTTTCCCCACTCACAGCGTAAGCTACTGTAGGATACTCCTGTGTGCAAAGCTGTTGGCTTCAAGGCCAAGTGGGTCAGAGCTGACTGCCTGAGGAGAAAGCTGAGTTTAATCAGAAGGTTCTTGTTTCAAATGGAAGAACAGCCTGAGAACTTCAGTGGGTGGCTTTTCTTTGAGAAAGAGCTGAGTAACTTCAGCTGACACTCAATCAAGTATATCTAGAGTATGTCAGTAAAAACGGCTAGGTGTCTTTTTGATGCTGAGAGTGTTGTATTGTGTAAGGGTTAAGAGAAGTGAATCCTCCTAGAGCCAGACTGTGGAACCCTGTCATTCTGCCTCCAGATATTAGTTATGTGGCCTTAGGCTAGAAATTAAACTCTCTGCCTCAGTTTCTATGATGTCAAGCGGAGATTAAAAATAGTATCTACCTTGGAGGGTTGGTGTGAGTTTTAAATGAGTTAAAACATGTACAGATCTTTGAACAATGCCTGGCACGTAAAATATATTGGCAATTGTTTTTGTTATTATTGTTATTGATATGATTCCTGCTCCCTTTCTTGCTTGTTGTAGAATCACCTCAGTGAAAGGTAGGTGATTTCTGGGTGAGGACTTCCCCACAGACCTGCAGACAACAGATACCACAGTGCATGGACAAATGGAGGACGAAAGGTTGCCGAATGTAGCCACACTAGAACTTTTTCTACCGGGAAAGGCTGAATATTTTCCTCCGCATTGTTTTTTCTTTATCTTTAGTGTTTGGTAGACACAGAGATGGGCCATTTAGATCCCCCTTCAAGAAAGGACTTGTCACTCCAGCTATAAGCAGATGGCCTCCACTTTCAGCTTTCAGCCGAAGTGGGCCATCTTACCAAAGGGATGCTTTTCCTGGGGCAGCCCGTATTTAATGACTGATCAAAAGGCCTGGCCATTTTAGCCCAACATGGGTCACTCTGATGTCCATATTCTCTTCAGTGATCCCCCTGGCATTGCCAGAGGCTTAGCTATGTCAGAGCTTGGGCTACATGGCAGTTTGACTTCTCCCTCTGTCCAGTTCTGCTTCTTCCCCTGCCCTCCCACAAAGGTTGATCTCTAATAAATATTCTACATGCCAAACTCTGGTATATTCAATATTGTTCACCAACACCACAACTCAAATACATCAGTTCTTCTTCAGTCTATTGAATATACCATGCCCTGTCAGAAGAGCAAACAAATCCATCTTAGAAGAAATACAACCAGAATGCTCCTTAGAAGTGAGGGTGGTGAGACTTTGGCCCACTTACTTTGGACATGTCATCAGAAAAGACCAATTGCTGGAAAAGGACATCATGCTTGGCAAAATAGAAGGTCAGTGAAGGTGAGGGATACCCTCGATGAGATGAATTGATGCAATAGCTGCAACCATGGACTCAAACATACCAAAGATCATGGACCAAGCAATGTTTAGTTCTGTTATACATAAGGTCTCCATGAGTTGGAGCTAACTCCATGGAACTAACAACAACAACATGTCAAACTCAATCTCAGCATCTGCATCTGGAAAACCTACCCCATGAAAATTGACCTCCAAAGGATGTTAGCAACATGTAGTAGAAAGAGTATGGGAGCCACTGACAAAATATGAAAGTTTGGACAAGCATTTGATCTCTCAGGGTCTCAGTTTCCCTATCAATAAAATGGGATAATTATGTTTAATTTGCAAGGTTGTTGTGAGGATTAAAGGAAATAGTAAGGTGCCAAGGCCATCGTAGTGAGCCCTGGAAGAGTTAATTTGAGACTCCCTCCACTTTACCTTCTTGTTTTCTTCAATTTTCTTTTTCTCTTCATTTTCCTAACTTTGTCATAATTGTCTTTTCTCTTATTTCATATGCCCCCTTTCCTCTTCCTTTTGTGTCTCTCCATTTATTATCTCTTTTAATTTTAATTTAGTTTTAAAATAACTTTATTGAGGTGTAATTTACATACAATAAAATGCATATATTTTAAGTGCACAGATGATGAGTTTTGACCAGTGGATACACCTGTGCAACCACTACCACAATCAACATACTGAACATTTCCATCACCAAAAAAAGTTGGCTTGTGCCTCTTCCCAGTTAGTCTCCACCCCATAACCCCAGCTCAAGTAACCACTGATCTCTTTTCTATCATCGTATATTACGTTTGTCTTTTCTAGTGTTTCATATGAGTGGAATCCTACAGAATGCACTTTTTTCTGTCTGGCTTCTTTCTCTCAACATAGTGGTTCTGAGATTGTCTATGCTATTGTGTGCACTGGTAGTTTGTTCCTTTTCATTTCTGAGCAGTATTCTATTGTATGCATGCATTACAATTTGTTTCTCTGTTTACCAGGTGTTGGACATTTGGTGGCTTTCAGTTTAGCCTGTTACTAATATTATTCCCTGAGAACTTTCTATTCACGTATTAGTTGCAGAAGCCTTTCTAAAAAATAGATTTATTAGGATATATAGATACATGATTATATCATGTATGAATAAAGAAACTTTTATAATATGTGTGCTTTTAGTTCCTTTTATTGCCTTATTCCACTGGCTAGGAAATCTACTACAATATGGAATAGAAATGGTAATAGTAGATATCCTGTCTTGTTCCCGATCTTAGAAGGAAAACTTTCAGACTGTTACCATTAAGTAAGAGGTTAGCTACAGGTTTTTCGTAAATGCCTTTTAGGTTGAGGAAATTCCATTCTATTCTTAGTTTACTAGAGTTTTTATTGCAAATAGATGTTGAGATTTACCAAATATTTTTTCTGCATCTATTGGGATAATCATATTTTTTCCCCTTTTATTCTGTTAATATGATAAATTACATTTAGATATTGAGATTTACCAAATATTTTTTCTGCATCTATTGGGATGATCATATTTTTTCCCCCTTTTATTCTGTTAATATGATAAATTACATTTAAAATATTAAACCAACCTTGCATTTCTGCAATAATACCACTTGGTCACGGAATAGTTCATCTCCAAAATCTCCTCTAGTTGTTTATTTCTCCTAAAATGTTTACTTTTTCTTTTTTCTAATAATTTATTTTATTTTGTTTTGTGGTTGTTGAAGATATACACAGCAAATGTACACCAGTTCAACAATTTCTACATGTACAATTCAGTGACATTAATTCTATTCTTCAGGTTGTGCAACGCTTCTCACCCTCCTTTTCCAAATCGTGACTCCCCCATTAACATAAACTTAGGGCCCCCTAAGCTTCCTGCCTGGTCTTACTGAGTTATTGTTGTTAATTTGATCCCATATAGATAGTTCTTTAAAAGACCACAACGCTCAAGGCAGACATTCTTTACTAATCAGGCTAAACTATTGTGAGGTTTAAAGAAGACTTTAGGGGATATTTTTGGTTTAAAGATTAGGTATTATTCTGCTATCATCTTATTGAAGAAGTCTTTCCTAGAGCCCCTGACCTGCTCAAATCTGTCTTGTTATCTACTGGGATGATCATGTGATTTTTTTCCTTTTCACCCAGTGTGTGACGTTTTTCCTGGAATCTCCCTTATCATCATCCTGCAAATTACCTTTGCCTGTCTCTTGTGTTATAGTTCCTGTTCCTTGCATCCCATATGCTTTCTTTTTTCTTGGTTTATCACTCATTTTTAGTGGAGTAAATCATCTGGTAATTTTTTGAGAGAGGATACATGGGAAGTCTTTTTCCTTGTTTCTTTTTTTAAAATTTGATTGTTTTTTGTGAAGCTGCATGTCTTTATTTCACCTGCATATTTTACTAATAGTTTGGCTGGTTATATTTTATACTTTTTGTTTGATAAAGGAAATTTCCTTGTTTGCTAAGATTTTTTCTGATAAATGAGTGTTGAATTTTATCAAATGCTTTTTCTGCATCTGGATATAGTTATAAAGCTTGGAGATATTTTTCTTTTTCTTCAAAACTTGGCAGGCTTTTGCTTCATTTTCTTCCATCTTTCCAGTGTTGGTATTGTGTACTTTATCCTTGGTATATAGTATATTTTTACCTCTCTGGAAGCTTTTGGAATTTTTTTCTTTACCCCTAATGTTTTAAAATTTTATCATGATATATCTTAACCTTGGTTTCCCAGAAAGATAACTTGAGGCAGAGACTTGTTGTTGTTGGGTGCCATCTAGTCGATTTCAACTCATAGCAACCCCATGTGACAGAATAGAATTGCCCTATAGGGTTCTGGAAACCCTGGTGGTGTAATGGTTAAGTGCTAAGGCTGCTGACCAAAAGATCGACAGTTTGAATCCATCAGGCGCCCCTTGGAAACTCTATGGGGCAATTCTACTCTGTCCTATAGGGTTGCTATGAGTCGGAATTGACTGGATGGCAACAGGCTTGGTTTTGGTTTTTATAGGGTTTTCTTGGCTGTAATCTTTTACAGGAGCAGATTACTTGGTCTTTCTCTTGTGAAGTGGCTGCGTGGGCTTGAACCACTAACCTTTTCGTTAGCAACCAAGCGCTTAACTGTTTCACCACCAGGGCTCCTTCAAGGCAAAAGCTTATTCACTACCAATTTATTGGGATTGCAAATACAGAAATCCAGAAGTGAGGCAAAGGTGGAGTGAAGCAGATAAAGAAGTAGAACCAATAGGAAGACAAGTTACCAATGGTATGATATCATGGGACTGTCTTCCAAGAAGCAAATGAAGTACATCTCAGGATCATCCATTTGAGGTAAGAAAGGTGAAAGAAGTTTTTTGATCAGCTCTGATTTCCCACTGTTCAAAGCTCTACTCCATAGAAATTTATTTGCCCTGCCCTTTTGGTTTAATACATATATGGGCCTCAAATAGGGTTCTGGGCTGCAGTGCTGGCATGAGGTGAGATATATATGAAGCTTGTCAGAGCCCTGGCAGAGCTGGTTGCCATAGCAGTGGCTGAAATAAGCGACAAGGGAGATCAAGAGGATCTGATGTGATGCATAGGAGATATCTAATACCTTGTGGGTCTTTTCTGCATCCATCGTGCTGAGTTTTTTATGAATCCTTTCTGTCTCGAACATTATGTCATTCAGTTTTGGAAAATTTACTTGAATTATTCCTTTGTTGACTGCTTTTCTCATTTTCTCTATCCTTTCTTTCTGGAACTCCTAACAATCAGATTTTGGGTCACCTAAACTGTTCCTGAAGTTTATTTATGTTTGTGTTTTCTTTATTTTCCATACTATGTCTTGTGGTATTACTTTTGGGGAGATTTCCACAACTCTATCTTCCAATTCTTTGGAATTTTTCATATCTACTATCCATTTAAGTTTCATAAGGATTTTGAAGGTTGTTTTTTCTGAATATATATGTGTGTGTTCACACGCACACACCCACACACAAGTTTTTGTTCTTGTTCTGTGGTTACAATATTTGCCTTTATATTTCTTCTTCATGAAAATAAACTCTTTGTTTCCTCTGTTATCTTTTTCTTATTAGTTTTGATCTGTGTTTTCATGTTAGAGTCCTTCCCCGGCTGTTTGATGATTATATGTAAAAGTGTGGCCCTGAAAATCTGATTGAAAGCTTTCTGTGAGTGGGTGAGCCATTTAATTAAAGAGTTCCCTAACTCATTATCTTGAAGCCTTTTCTCTTTGGCTGGTCCGATTCCTTAGAGAAAATTCTTATAATCTTTGCCCTGGAAGGTATATGCCAGGCTGCCAATGCTTAGGAATCCAAGTGGTGCAAAAGGCAGTGGGTCTCAAGATTTAATATGCAAACTTTTACACATCCTCATTTTTGGGATTTCGGACACCCACTGTCAACTGTGTCTCGTGTCCTAAGAATAAATTCTAATCTCTTCTATGAGAGGGAGAGGATCTTGAAGTCTTACTGTTTCTTAAATAGTCTTGGAACAATCATCCTGATTTTAATCCCCCTATCTTTCCATTTCCACCTAGTTCCAGCAATTCCTGGGTCTTGGGGGAGGGGATGTAGTTTCAGTAGTGAAAAATGAGCTGCTTGTCAACTCTCCCTACTGCCACCTTAGAATTTATCTCTTTGGCTCTGCTAAGCCATCCATATGTTGTCCTGCTTCCAAAACTTTGTGCCTGGTATCTCTTTTCCTCTTCTTTCTGTGGCTATAGATTTTATGCCTTTTTGTATTCGTTAATTGTTATTTTAATGAGGTTTCATGAGGGGTACCATCTTTGTTTTGCTTCTTCTCCCCTGTAACATACCAGCTGGCTCTCTCTTTTTGTCATTTACCTTTCCCTCTGTTCTGTCTTTAAGTTTGCTTTTCCAACTCGCTTTCTTGTGGAAAATAAACATACACCTAAAGATCTATTTTTCTTCCCACTCTAACAAATATGGACTTTGGCCAAACTAAGTCTAGTGGCAATTCCTCCACTTGGAATTGTGTCTTGGAAAATTTTGGTCTCCTGGATGTGTGTGTAGCATAATAGAATTTGTGTGTCTTAGTGTGTCAACTCTGGCTTTCTGAGGGATCACAAAAGACTATATAGTTAGTACAGTTCATAAAAGAGAACTTGATTCCTAAGTTTTTACTCCATCCAAATCCAAATTTAATAACAATATGGTAGAACTGCAAATCCTTCGATTTATTTGATTTTTCTTTTTTCTACATTCAGCTTCTAGGTGAGAAACAGAAGTTCAAAGGTAACAATTCTATCAGGAATTTGGTTAAGATAAAAATAAATATTCTGGTATGTGTCCTGGGGCTGAAGAGATGTAAGACCATATTCTACATTTTCTATATCTAAATGACAAAAAGAAATGGTTTTCCAAATGCTGATATTAAGACACTAAAGTATCTTGTAGCCAATAAAAGTTATGTTCTATCTTTACTTAGCAATAAGGAACAGTGGCCATAGACATTTCAGAAAAGGTTTTTCAATGAGAGTGGAACATGAAGGGATTTTTAGGCTAGCCATAAGCCACTCACCAGAATGCTCCATTCTCAATTTTGCTTGAGTTCAACTGCACAGAAGTAAATAAATGAACAATTGGCCAGAATATTTAACTAGAAAGTGTGCTTAATCTGAAGAAGCTGAGTCTACGGAATTGTAGACTTGAGCCCATATTCAACAGTGGCAAACTATTTTCACCCTGAATCTGTTTAACTAATTGTTTTGCAGTTGCTGTCTCTAATGAAACCCCAGAATCCCAATGAATCACTGAAGCAAACTTCTAAGGAAAATCAATACTTCATGTGACAACTCAAAAAATCCTAAGAAACCACTCTTGCAACAGTTAGACCTTCCTCTGAGCTCTGGGAGATCCAAACAAGTGTAAACATAATCCCTATCTTTGGGGCGGGGGTGGGGGGGTGGTTTACAATTTAGTCAAAGAGAGAAGCATTGTATACAAATATAAGTACAAAGTAGGAGGGTACATGCCCTATAAATGGTAGGGATATTAACAGTTTTAGGAGTAATATAGAGAAAGCAGGTGGACTTCATTCAGGAGGTGGATCCGCCAGACTGGGGGAGAAATTAATTAAACTGATTCTTGCCTTTGCTTCTTACAGCTCACCTTGGATGGTAGGAACCCAACCCAAAAACCAAACCAAACCCATTGCTGTCAAATAGATTCAGACTCATAGTGGCCCTGTAGGACAAAGTAGAACTGCCCCATAGGGTTTCCAAGGCTGTACATTTTGACAGAAGCAGACTGCCACATCTTTCTAACCTGGTGGGTTAGAACTGCCAACCTTTCGGTTAGCAGCCAAGCACTCAACCACTTCGCCGCCAGAGCTCCTGGTAGGAACCCAGGGGAATAATTTAGGTGCAGCAAGTTAGAATATACTGGTAGCTCCAGTGAGACTATTCTAAGTTACAGTATGGGTTTCTCATATTTCAAGAAGGTCATATTTCATACATACATATATGTATGCTATATATGTATATATATGTAAATATATATATATATTTTTAAAGATTTCTTCCAGTGACATAAACTCCTCTTCCACTATTTTAGGGAAAAAAAAATCCTATTGACCTAAATGATCGAAAAGGTCAATGGTAGAATGGGTTAGGTATGGATGGATCTAGATGCTCAAATAATGTCATCAGGAATTTCTTTCTCTCCTTCACTTGACTCTTCTTTCTTTTATGCTTGAAATTTTAGATAGGATTTCTCCACATGGTGGGAGTAATGGCCATGAACTCGAGTTTTATGTGGCCCGTACAACTTTTCATCTAAGACTGTTGTTGTTGTTAGGTTATGTCAAGCCAATTTTTGTCTCATGGAGACCCAATGTGACAGCAGAACTGCCCCATAGTGTTTTCTAGGCTGTAATCTTTACAGAAGCAGATGGCCAGGTCTTTTTTGCTGTGGATCTGCTGGGTGGGTTCTAACCACCAACCTTTTGGTTATCAGCTGA
Source organism: Dugong dugon (assembly GCA_030035585.1). Taxonomy (NCBI): domain Eukaryota; kingdom Metazoa; phylum Chordata; class Mammalia; order Sirenia; family Dugongidae; genus Dugong; species Dugong dugon. The sequence continues at coordinate 118,551,874 of CM057461.1, read as the reverse complement.
GCGCTTAACCATTCCACCACCAGGGCTCCTTCTCAGAAGATCAGAGAACCTTTATTCTTAGTACACATATGTAAGGAGTCTGTGAGGGACTCTGATTACCTGTTTTGTGGACCAATAACTATTGATGATCGACCAGGTCTTTATCACATGTGATCAGGGAGGAGCAATTCTTCAGGGAAAATGTGCACTGGGAAGGGGGAGACGACAAATGTTGTTCATGACCCAATATTACTCATTTTTTAGCTTAATTTATACTGATAAATGATTAAATGTGGCTGTTCCTTGAGTTTCAGGTGTGCCTAGTAAGAGTCACTGACTTAAACATAGGCAAAAGAGTGGAGGGTTGGCGTTGGGGTTATTTCACATTTTAGATATGAATCATCCCATCTTCTAAATATTTCCCATAATCAAAGGAATAAATACTGTTTGGGGACCCAGGTCCTATCAGGACAATTAACAAATCTCATACTCACAATGATTTATAATTCACAATGAATTATAAAATATTGTAGTCTGTCAGTGATTTTTTAATCTGTTAGTGATGATATGCTAATGAAAAGGGTGAGGATAGTATATGCTCAACAGGGCCTCAGGATTCTTCCCAGTTTTCTTTCATTCATGTTTCCTAGTAGTCTCCTGAGTATTCACTCTTTTTTTTTTGGTCTGGAGAATCAGAAGCATAGGGAATTTCACCTACTGAAGTTCAAACAGCAAGAGCTTGGTAGTTTGAGTTTTAGAGCCAAATCTTCTGAATCCCATATCAGGAGGAAAAGATACTTGTGAAGAGAAAGTGGCTCGAAGGCTAGGCAAAAGATTGAAGCCTGGAGACCTGCGACAGTTCTCCAGGCAGGGAAAACTTCAAGGCACTGGGACAAAGAAGGACTTTGATAACTGTTGTAGCTTTTCAGAATCAGGGTTATTATGCAGTTCAGGTGTATATGAAAGAATGAGAGAGAAAGAGTGACAGTGTTTGGGTAAATATACAGTGGACAGTAAGCCAGCAATGTGGACAGACAAATCTTGGGCATCAGAATACTTCGTAGGTCTCATCTGGTTATTTGGTAGTGACTGTCTTGATCAGTGGAGTCCCTGGGTGTTGAAAACAGTTAACAGGCTCAGCTGCTAACTGAAAGATTGGAGGTTCGAGTCCGCCTAGAGGCACCTCAGAAAAAGACCTGGTGATCTACTTCTGAAAAATCAGCCATTGAAAATCCTATGGAGAACAGTTCTACTCTGACACACATGATTTGGAGTAGATATCACAGCCACTTTTTTAAATTTATTTTTTGGTCTCAAGCAATGTGTTGAGAAGGCTTTGGAAACTGCAGGGAAGAGGACTGTAATCAGTTCAAAAGGTCAGCCAGGGGCTGGAGCTTGATAGCAGATATACCACCCCAGTAATTCCTCCAAGGGCATTTGATGGAATGGTCTAAGAATATATCCAGAACTCAAATCTAAACACAAATTCTAAGATTCTGCATGGAACAGGAAATCAAAATTATAAGAGTATTTTAATCTGTCAAGTATTGTAGGAATTAAAATAACCACAGATTAATAGGTTTCACAAGACTGTTGGTTGGGGGGCTGGTAGAGAACTACATTGAAAAGATGATTTCAATGACTACAAAAATAACTTGTGATTTTTGGAAAGGATTTGTGCTTAATAACCAAATAAATGTAAGGACTATTAGAGCAAATTGCTAACTAACAGTCAGCCGTAGTCTAATATTGATGTAGTTGTCATTCAGTGTAAGAATACTAGTTTTTGTATGAAATAATGTAGTTTCCAAGCATCTCCAAAAGTACTTTTTTTCATTCAAACAAAACCAAACCACTGCCTTCCAGTCGATTCAGGCTCATAGTGGCTCCATAGGGTTTCCAAGGCTGTAAATCTCTACAAAAGCAGACTGCCACATCTATCTCTGGTGGAGAGCTGGTGGTTTCAAACGGCTGACCTTATGGTTAGCAGTCGATCACTTTGACCACTGTGCCACCAGGGCTTCTCTTCATTTAGTCACCAAATATTTTCTGAGTACCTACTGTATGCCAGGTGTGCTAGACTCTGAGATACAAGGCTGGTAATGACACTGTTCTTCCTTTTGAGAAGTTAGAAATGTATTAACCCTCCCCCTCCAAAGAATTCAGTGTAATGAATGTTACCATAAATTATGGCCATAGGCACCCAAACCATAATAAAATGTTCAAAAACAAAAAATGACAACCATAGAGCTAGGACACAGAGAGAAAGGAGATATTAATCCTAACTCAGGAGTCAGGAAAAACTTCATGAAGGAGATGACATTTGAGACAGTACTTTAAGAGGTGACTAACTGGTTTCCCCTGATCCACTTATGGGTGCTAAATATTTATTAAATATGTACTTGGTGCTAAGCATTCAGTTGGACCCTGGGAATATGGAGAAAAAAAGGCACAGTCATCCTTATTCTCAAGAAGATGAAAGATGGCTGATCAGTAGAAAAAACAAGTCAGCCAAAAATAACAACCGTGTGGAGAATGTTTTGGATTTAGAGGAGGGCCAGACTGGAAACAGAGGAATCAATCCAGAGGCAAATTGATTAAGACCTGAAGGCAGTAGAAACCAACCATGTTTCTCAATAAAAAGATAATATCATAGTTCTAATGTGAATTTGGATTCCAAAGCAAATATCAACTTTGTTGAGAGGCTGTATAGCATAGTGGTAAAGAGTACAGCTCTAGAGCCAGATTGCCTGGATTTAATAAAATCTTTTAGACAATTTACCATGTCTCAATATCTTCATCTGGAACATGGGGATGGTAATAGTACCTGTATCCCACGGTTGTTGTGAGGATTAAAAAAATTAATCCATGTTAAGTCCTTTATTGATTAGCATATAGCAATTACTCAATAAATGTTAGCTAATATTATTATTCTTTTTAAAGGCACATATTAAGATCACCTATTCAGGCTCTGTATTAACAGTTGTGACAAATTTCCAGACCCCTGTATCCTTAAGCATCCTTGTTAATCATGTGTGAGACTTTGGAGGGGGGGATGGAGGGAGTGTCACAAGCTTACTGTTTGCTCTCCTTGCCATGGGTGTGTAGAGCGAGAGGTGAGCACACTATGGCCCATGGACAAACCCAGTTGGCTACCTGTTTTTGTAAAGTTTTATTGGAACACAGCCACCCCTATGTTTTTATATACTGTCTATGGATACTTTCTTGTATGAATGTAGAGTTGAGAGGTTGCAGCCAAGACCCTTTGATCCACAAACCCTAAAGTATTTATTATCTGCCGCTTTACAGAAGTTTGCCAGTCCTGGTCTTGAGTCCCAATCTAGGAGACCTTGGGAAGGGTCTAGGAGCGACTTACTCAAAGTGTGATCTGTGGACCAGCGGCATCAGCATCAGGGAACTCACATGAATACACGATCTTGGGCGCCACTCCAGAACTACTGAATCAGAATCTGTACTTTAACATGATCCCCCAGGTGATTCGTGTGCACACACACCGAAGTTTGAAAAGCTCTGGTCTAGGTGTCTCTGGAGACTGAGGAAAACCCCTATCAGAATTCACTCTTGAAAACAGGTTGCCTGTATGATGGAGAGTAAGTGGATCGTGGCCTAACATTTATGAGTTTTAGAAGTATCACTATTCTAACAAACTATATGCCTTAACTCCCAATAATAAAACCTTAAAAATAGGATTTTAAGAACATGGAAAATGACAGGGTGTTTTGGGGGCAGAGGAACTCCAAGCACCCTTCAGGTTACACCAGTAGGCTGCCTGTACTTTACCTCTAAAAGAGACTGAGTCTGAGCATTTTTTGAGCCCGAGAATGGTTATGGGGGATTAGTGATGTCGGTCAGAAGCAGTTACTGTTTTATTATATGCCTCAGTGCTTCCTTTTATTGCAGTGATAAAAACATCCCCCTTCTCTCTTTGTCCACCCTACTGTTTCTGATTTCTTCTCCCCTAAAACTGCAGCTGGCACTAACAGCTTTGAGGGGGAGGGTCTTGGTGAATTAAAAAATAAAAAATAGTCATTTGCTATCCATAATTTGTTTTGGTGGTTTTAAAATAGTAATAATAATACTAAAGTCATACAAAATAGGGCAATTTTTCCATTGCTCTTGAGACATCACACTGGGGACAATTCCTGGAACCCAGCAGGAATCATATCGAGCAGTGAGATAGAGTGATAGTGCTGTTCCAACACAAGAAATAAGTTGATTGTCATCAAACAAAGCCTCCACATGAGTACCAATAAGGGCTGTTGAATATCCTGGAAGTTACCCAGGTGGTAAGCAATGAATGTCTTCAATGGCACACACTGTCACTCTTTAGAGCAGGAAATGTGTTTACCCTACCAAAATAATCCAAAATAAAACTCAGAGCCATGGACTCAGAGTGCTCTCTTGTTGTGGTAAATGAGCGGACCTGGTGTGCCAACCTGGGAAATTTAATAAATTTGATCATTAGGTCCATCACCGTAAGTTTTGTCACAGTGAAAAAGATTTTCTCTGAGAAGTTGATTTTGTTTGTCTGTTTTTGTTGTTGTTGCTTTGCTCAGGATTTTCATTTCACTAACCTTGGGCTCAGATTCCTTTATCAATGAGGAACGAACACTCTAAATTCATTAGCTTATTAATTTGAGTAAAAGTACACTTTGTATCTTTTGGAACCTGAGAATAATAGTCCAAGTCACTCTCAATTTACCACAGTAACAGGGGATAGGGATGGTTTAAAAAAACATGGTTTTGATGCCACCCTTTCTGCCTTTACTAAATATATTTCTAGCTATTAAATAATAAATTTGATAGATGTTGACATTATTTTCTATTTTTCACTTTACCAACCACTTTCCTGATGCAGGTTCAAATGAATCAGTTAAAAATTGTGTCTAAAGGAGAAAAAGAGAAACAGAAGGGATTTGGATGATTCTAAAATATTCAGCCTCTTGAAATACGAAGCTGGTGATGAGGATTCATTGTAGTAGTCTTTCGGCTGAGCAGAGTGGAGGTGCTAGCCCAGGAAGGTTTAGAAACCTGGATTTCAGTTGTGCCACCTAGTATACTTGAACAACTTGATGGCCATTATATGGATTTAAGATTCTGGACTGCTGCAAGTCGCTCTCATTAAAAACCTTTGCTGTTATACCTGTAGTCTGTCCTCCGTATCTAGGGAAAGTTTATCTCCACCTCCTGTAGTAAGCTGTTCTGATCCAAGTAAACTTTGCAGATGGGTAGAACTCAAGGCTCTTTCCTTGCCTATTAACTCAGGAAAAAGTATCTAAGATTCTAGCTCAGCAAACATCCTCAGAGTACTTGCTATGGGCCAGGTCCTGTGTTAGCATATGTCGTTTCATTTACTCCTTCCAATTACTCTGCAGGAGAGTGATTATTGTATTCAATTTACAGATGAAGAAACTGGACTTGGGGATGGTAAGTATTCTAATCGCTGCAGCATGCTGCATTGTTTTATGAGCAGGTTAATTCATTCATGGTCAGGAAATTTACTTATTCATTATCAGGAAATAATGATTAAGGAAACCAATATATAACATGCCAGGCACTATATTCAGTGCTCGGGATACAAAGGTAAAGGAGATAGATAAGTAGATAGATGATAGAGAGATAGGTAGGTAAGTAGGTAGGTAGCTGCCATTGAGTCCACTCTGACTCATGGAGACATTATGTAAACAGAACAAAATGTTGCCTGGTCCTAGTCATCCTCATGATCGCTGGTACGTTCAACTCCATCCTTGAGGTTACTGTGCCAATCCATCCCACCTAACGTCTCCCGCACCCTTGATGGTCCCTACTTCACCAAACATGATGTCTTCCTCCAGTGATTGATCCCTCTTGATGACATGTCCAAGGCACCTGCCTGGCAGTCTATCATACTGTGGTGGCTTGTGCTGTGATGTTGGAAGCTATGCCACCAGTATTTCAGATTCCAGCAGATGCCATGGTAAAAAGGAGGCACTGTTTTTGCCCTCATGGAGCTCTAGGTCAAGTGGGAAGATACGGATTTTAATTTTTGTCCCTAAACTGGGCTCCTTTATTGCTATTACTTGGCATTAAGGGTGTCCTTGTTATATGGCCCATGCCGAGTAGGACTTGTGAGGGTGGCTTAGGCAGAGCCTTTGTTCTTTGGAAGTTTACACTTCCTGACAGTCTTAATAGACATGGAGATGACCGAACAACTGTGTGAGCAATAATAAATGTGCTCATTAGCTACAATAGCTCACTAATTCAGCAATCTCAAATTTTGAAAAACAACATCCAGACAATACATAAAAATGAGCCTGTAAGCACCCAGAATAGAAGCCACTGAGTCTATTAGATAAAGCTCATGTACTTTAGTCATATAAAAACAACTCAGGCCTTGAACCAAAATAACCTATTGATAATTTTGCTGAGGGCTGGTTTTATCCACCTGAACTGGGAGATAGCCTAGGAAATATTAATGGACACACACAAGAATTTGAAACAAACACAGTTAATTTGATTTCCCAGTAAAAGTGTGATTGAGTTTAACAGCATGTTTTAAGACCACCATACCTTTAATTGAAAATAGTGTTGTCCCTTACCCTTGCTCACCTTCTCTCATCTCCCATTGGTTTGTGTACACTGATATGACTTTAATATGTTGCTAATAGCTCCAGTCCATGATCAACCACAGGTTCCTGCAAAGCAAAAGAGAGTGGCTTTTAATCTTATATCCCCACAGCCCCAGAGGGACATGGACTTGAGGTAGAAAACCTCAAGCTGAAGTTTCACAATCTCCTGGCAAAACAGCACTTCCTGTAGCCCTGCCCAAGTTATTTCATGTTGTCAGTCACTAGGCTATGCTTCTCCAGGGAATAGCTACACTAATGAGAAAGGAGGCTCTACAAATCAGGATAGGAACCAGTAGGCAGATTCAACTAGGAGTGACATTGCTAGCCATCTGGGCAGAGGGGTTATGAATCTTGGCGTTAAGAACTTCTATTCCCAGGTGGTGCAGGGGCTACTTCATTGACCTGTGGAGGGTCTTCTTTTGCAAGAGTTTGTAGCTAAATATTTCTGAGGGTGAATTTACAAAATAATGTCCAATGGTGATTCTGTTCATGATAAAAAAAGAAGAAGAAGTAAAAAAGGGATCCAGGAGGACTCGATTTTGACATTTTGAAGATTCTTAATATGTTAGTTACCAAGGAAAGGTGGATCTTTGACTCTGAAGATACCAACTATAGATTCTTGCTTTTCTTTGAATGATGTTGGAAAGAGATGTGTAGTTTTCTTGTTACTTTTAAGAATTCATATTTGGACATGGAGCAATTCATAACCTTGACCAAGGGTAGCAAGGTAAGACAAAATGAGGAGAGCTAAAAATGCAATGCACATCTCTTGACTTGCATTTACATCTTCTACATGCCAGTCTCATTTTTCATAACTCAATTGGATAAAAGGCCCACTCTTTAAAGACGAACATTTTGTAACCAAATGACTGAGAACATATGTCTCTGGGTAAGGATGGTGAAAAAAAAAGCATGGATAAAAATAAGGTAAGTAATAATATATTTCATCTCACTCTCAATAAGTTTGTGTTTTTAATAAAAAGTTTACATTGGTTGTTTTTCAGTACCTACATTTAAAACGAAATATTAAGTTCAATATAATTTTGGTAGTTCATATGATTAATGGAATTGGGGATTTATTTGTCCAATGAAAAATATTTATTTAAGGCATAACTTGCCTTAAAATTGATTTGAAAAAATACATAAGACATATTACAAAGAGCCTCAATTGAATTTCTCCTTTGGACTACTATATATAATGAAACTTCATATTTTTTTAGGATTCTATACAATTTGTAGATTATCCAAATATTTTTTAGCTTGCTTGCTTCTTTTGCAATGTTCAATTCATAAAATCATCATCACCAACATCATCATCTTTATCATCATCGTCATTTTTACTGAGTGTGTGTTAAGCTCTGGACACATATTAACTCACTGATAACTCCCAATAACCCACTGAGGTAGATAATATTATTTATAGATTATCCTAATTTTCCTAATGAGGAAACCGAGGCATAAAAAGTTAATAATTTGCCTAAAGTTATATAGCTAGCATATGTCATTGAGGATGGTCTCTTAAACACCCCTTTATATTGACTTACGTCTGGTGAGACCTTAGAGAAAATTTAATTACAACCATCCCTTTGAAAAATGAGGGAAGTGAGGCCCATGGAGAGGAAATGACTTTCCGTTGGATACTCAATCAATTCTTGACAGAGCCTTGATAAGAACTCATATATACATCTACTGGTCTCAGCACGTTTGGAGCAAAGGAGAATGAAGGAAGGAACAGGAAAATTGAACAAATGGACATGGGTAACCCGGGGTGGAAAGGCAAAGGGGGAGACTGCTGACACAATGAGAGGATTGTAATCAATGTCACAAAACAATTTGTGAATCAATTTTTTAATGAGAAACTAATTTTCACTGTAAAGTTTCACCTAAAGCACAATAAAAATAATTAAAAACAACAACAACAAAAATGACCATCATCCCCAGAAGGCCCCCTCTTGTTCTCTTTCAGCCTTGACCCCCTTCTCCCACTAAAACTAACTACAGTCCTGCCTTTGAACAATATACAACATCTTTACCTGGTTTTGAATTTAATATAAATGGAATCACACAGTTTATACACTTTTTTCTCTGGTTTCATTTGCTCTCCATCACCCATCTGTCTGTTTGTCGTACTGTGGTAGCTTGCATGTTGCTGTAATGCTGGAAGCTATGCCACCAGTATTTCAAATACCAGCAAGGCCACCCATGATGGACAGGTTTCAGCATCTTCCAGACTAAGACAGACTGGGAAGAAAGATCTGGAGAGGTAATTCTGAAAATTAGCCAATAAAAATCTTATGGATCGCACACACACACACACACACACACACACACACACACACACACACACTATATGTATATATATATAGTGGAGGCTGTGGTTCATGTGGTCCATTAGTCCTTTGGACTAATATTTTCCTTGTGTCTTCATTCTCCTTTGCTCCAAACGTGCTGAGACCAGTAGATGTATCTTAGATGGTTGCTCACAAGCTTTTAAGACCCCAGACGCTACTCACCAAAGTTGGATGTAGAACATTTTCTTTATGAGCTATGCTATGCCAATTGACCTAGATGTCCCCTGAGACCGTGGTTTCCAGCCCTCGGCCCCAGTAATTCAGTCCTTCAAGGTGTTTGGATGTGTCTAGGAAGCTTCTATGACTTTGCCTTGGTCCCGTTGTGCTGACTTCCGCTATATTGTGTGTTGTCTTTCCCTTCACCAAAGTTAACACTTGTCTACTATCTAGTTAGTGATCTCCCCTCCCACCCTTCCCCTCCCTTGTAACCATCAAAGATGGTTTTTTTCTGTGTGTAAACCTTTTTTTTTCTTTGGTTTTTAGAATAGTGGTCTCATACAGCATTTGTCCTTTTGTGACTGGATTATTTCACTCAGCATAATTCCCTCCAGATTCATCCATGTTATGAGCTGTTTTTCGGATACATAATTGTTCTTTATCATTGCGTAGTATTCCATTGTGTGTATGTACCATAATTTGTTTATCCATTCATCTGTTGATGGGCACTTAAGTTTTTTCCATCTTTTTGCTATTGTGAATCATGCTACAATGAACATGGGTGCACATATGTCTGTTTGTGTGATGGCTGTTTTTTCTCTAGGGTGTATTCCTAGGAGTAGGATTGCTGGATCCTATGGTATTTCTATTTATAGCTTTTTAAAAAGGTGCCATATCATTTTCCAAAGTGGTTGTACCATTTTACGTTCCCCTAGCAGTGCATAAGAGTTCCAATCTTCCCACAACCTCTCCAACATTTGTTATTTTCTGATTAGTGCCAGTAATGTTGTGGTGAAATGGTATCTCATTGCAGTTTTGATCTGCATTTCTCTAATGGCTAATGATCTTCAGCATTTCCTCACTTGAATATCTTCTTTGGTGAAGTGTCTGTTCATATCCTTTGCCCATTTTTTAATTGAGTTATTTGTCTTTTTTGTTGTTGAGATGTTGAAGTATTCTATAGATTTTGGGGATTAGACCCTTGTTGGACATATAGTCATAGCCAAAATTATTTTCCCAGTCTGTAGGTTCTCTTTTTACTCTTTTGGTGAAGCCTTTTGATGAGCGTAAGTGTTTAATTTTTAAGAGATCCCAGTTATCTAGTTTATCTTCCAGTGTTTGTGCATTGTTAGTTATGGTTGTATTCTATTTATGCCATATATTAGGGCCCCTAGTGTTGTCTCTATTTTTTCTTCCATTATCTCTATAGTTTTAGGTTTTATATTTAGGTCTTTGATCCATTTTGAGTTAGTTTTTGTGAGAACTCATACATATTTTATTGACTCCCAATCCATCGTTTGTTCTAATATTATACTTCGCTCTTATTTTCTAGGTAATACAATCTCCACCAGAATGTCCACTGCATAAAGGGAAAAAAGTAGAAACTGAAGCTTTTCCTTCTTCCATAAATAAAGTGTTTGGTAGGAATGGAGTCTAAGCCTATTGACTAAAATGATTCTTTTTTAAAAAAGTAATTTTTTATTTGTTGTTGAGAATATGCACAGCAAAAACACACCAATTCAAGTTTCTACACATACAATTCAGTGACATGGATTACATTCTTCAAGTTGTGCAACCATTCTCACCCTCCTTTTCTGAGTTGTTTCTCCTTCATTAACACAAGCTCGCTGCCCCCTAAGGTTCCTATCTAATTTTTCGAGTTGCTGTTGTCAATTTGATCCCATATATAGATCTTAAAAGACCATGATACTCAAAGCATAAAATGATTCTTGAATTATTTGTATAATCATTGCTATCTGTGAGGAACTGTTAAACTAGATATTTCAAAGATAGCATAGAATCTCATCTATCCTTACCATTTTAAGGAAGCCATTTTAGTTCCAATGTCCTTATTCTGAAGGGTTGTAGTCCAATATTCTTACACCCTTTATCTTTAATATAATTCGTAAATGAGTTATGTTGAGTTACACTGCAAAACACATAGTACTTGGGAGCACTGAGCTTCTGTTAAGAGTGATGAAAAATTAGGAAACAGAATGGTGACGGTTGCACAAAATAGTGAATGTAACTAATGTCACTAAATTATACATATAAAAAATGTTGAAATGGAAAATGTTTTGCTGTATATATATGAAACCGAAAACCCATTGCTGTTGAATTGATTCTGACTCACAGCAAGCCCGTAGGACAGAGTAGAACTACTCCCGTAGAGCTTCCAAGGCTATAAATATTAATGGAAGCAGACTGCCTCATCTTTCTCCTGTGGATCTGTTGGTGGATTTGAACTGATGACCTTTCAGTTAGCGGTCCAGCACTTTGACCACTGCAGTACCAGGGCTCATATATATATATATACACCACAATAAAAAACATACACAGTATATGTTCTTTAGTATATAACAATAATAAAGTTAAATATCCACATCCTTGGAACAAAGTTGAACCATACTTGAATAACTTTGATCAGGACTTGATTTAACCTTCTTCAGTCCTTGAAGGATTCCATCTTCATCCATGATTAGCTTTTAGGCATATAGCAAGATAAATAAGTTATTTCTTTTGAAAATTAAAAACTCATTGTTGGTCTATATCTGTTGAATACAATTAAAGATTCAGGTATACTAAAGAAAGGAGCTCTGATGGTGCAGTGGTTAAGCACTCAGTTGCTAACCAACAGCTGCTCTGTGGGAGAAAGATGTGGCAGTCAGCTTCCGTAAAGGTTATAGCCTTGGAAACCCTATGGGGCAGTTCTACTCTGTCCTATAGGGTCACTAAGTGTCGGATTCGACTCAACGGCAGTAGTTTTTTTGGGTTTTTAAAGAACACGTAGAAAACGTGCGTTCTGCCCATTAATAAGTAGAATTAAACAATATCTGGAAATGAAAATCTTCTAGCAGTTTAGGATGCTTAATGCTATTCAACAGTGCAAACTATAGAACATAGTCTTCCTAATAAACCCTACTAATTACAGAAAAGAATTTTGTTTAAGTGAATTCATTTTGAGCCTTCTCTGGGGTAAGGAATTTTGATTATGAAGTACCCAGAGGACTTCATTATAAGGCAGCTTCCCTATAAGCATATAAGCAGAGCATCAATCTACCTATTTTGCTTTTGAGCAAGATTGAAACTTATGGGTAAAATACTCCCTTGGGGTAAGGCAGATGCCTGGAGAAGTTGCATTAATAACTGTTTAGAGTAACTATTTAAGATTCATGAGCTAAGTGGGGCTATTTTCCTGTGGCTCACCAGACTGTCTGTAAATTGGCCTGACACAGGGCTTCAAAAGTATGAATATATTCTTTAAAAATTCTGAGTTAGAATTGAGGCTATTTTCTTAACTTAATTTGAAATCCCAGTTGTTGTTTTTAACCCACAAGTGCTTTATGTTGTTTTTCAAGCATTCCTTGTCACTGAGGTCTAAAAGGTTGACCATGGGTGAATTTCAGCATATGAACATTAACGTATGACAAACAAATATTTCTTAGTGATTTTTTGTGTATTTACTAATGTTTGAGTACACTGAGTAGAGAACACAGTGGAAAACGTGTATCACTGGGAAATTCGGAGAAAAGTCATATGTTAACAGAACTTAATATTATATAACTACCAAGTCAAGGTAGCATATCATCAAGAACTGATGGTACTGAAGGAAGAAATCCAAGCTGCACTGAAGACATTGGTGTAAAACAAGGCTCCAGGAATTGACATATTACCAACTGAGATGTTTCAACAAACGGATGCAGTGCTGGAGGTGCTCACTTGTCTATGCCAAGAAATTTGGAAGACAGCTATCTGCCCAAACGACCAGTAGAGATCCATATTTATGCCCATTCCAAAGAAAGATGATCCAACATAATGTGGAGATCATTGAACAATATCATTAATATCACACTCAAGTAAAATTTGACTGAAGATCATTCAAAAGTGGTTACAGCAGTACATTGACAGAGAACTGCCAGAAATACAAGCTGGGTTCAGAAGAGGACGTGGGATGAGGGATATCATTGCTGATGTCAGACAGATCCTAGCTGAAAGCAGAGAATACCAGAAAGATGTTTACTTGTGTTTCATTGACTATGCAAAGGCATTCGACTATGTGTATCACAACAAATTATGGCTAATATTGTGAATAATGGGAATTCCAGAACACTTAATTGTGCTCGTGAGGAACCTGTACTTAGACCAAGAGGCAGTCGTTCGGACAGAACAAGGGGATACTGCATGGTTTAAAGTCAGGAAAAGTGTGCTTCAGAGTTGTATCCTTTCACCATATTTATTTAATCTGTATGCTAAGCAAATAATCCCAGAAACTGGACTATATGAAGAAGAAGGGAGAATTGGGATTGGAGGAAGACTCATTAACAACCTGCATTATGCAGATGACACAACCTTGCTTGCTGAAAGTGAAGAGGACTTGAAGCACTTACTGATGAAGATCAAGGACTATAGCCTTCAGTGTGGACTACACCTCAACATAAAGAAAACAAAAACCACCACAACTGGACTAATAAGCGACATTGTGATAAGCAGAGAAAAGACTGAAGTCATCAAGGATTTCATTTTACTTGGATCCACAATCAATGCCCATGGAAGCAGCAGTCAAGAAATCAAATAATGTAATTGCATTGGGAAAATCTGCTATAAAAGACCTCTTTAAAGTGTTAAGAAGTAAAGATGTCACTCTAAGGACTAAGGTGTGCCTGACCCAAGCTATGGTGTTTTCAATTGTCTTATATGCATGTGAAAGCTTGACAGTGAATAAGGAAGACCGAAGAATTGACATCTTTGAATTGTGGTGTTGGCACAGAATACTGATTATACCATGGACTGCCGAAAGAATGAACAAATCTGTCTTGGAAGAAGTACAGCCAGAAAGCTCCTTAGAGGCAAGGATGGGGAGACTTTGTCTCATATACCTTGGACATGTTATCAGAAGGGACCATTCCCTGGAGAAGGACATCATGCTTGCTAAAGTGAAGGGTAGGCAAAAGAGAAGAAAACCCTCAACAAGATGGATTGACCCAGTGGCTGCAACAATGGGCTCAAACATAACAAAGAGTGTGAGGATGGAGCAGGACTGGGCAGTGTTTTGTTCTATTGTACATAGGATCACTTTGAGTTGGAACTGACTCAATGGCACCTAACAACAACAACAAACCAAGTCTCTGGCTTCTCCAGCCCTGAACACAAAATCTCAATGACTTAAGTTATGAAGTGTATAATGAAATTATGAAGAATCATAAAGGTAACTTGATCTTATAAAAATTCAAACAACATATAAATGAAAAAAAAAAAAAAACTGAGCGTGATCGCCCACTTCTCACCCCTTATTTCTCAGGTAGATATTCATAGTGTGTGAAATTCCAGGTCCCTCTTCCACAAATATACATACATGCATGCATACATATGCACCTACACAGCTTTGTTTTACAAACATTGGGATCATATTATACATGTTGTATGGTAACCTATTTTTTTTTTATCTTAAAAGTAAGCATCCATGTAAAAAAAAATTAATTTTAACAGTGATACATTATTACAGCTGTCACTTAAAAATAATTTTCTTGATAGACATTTAAGTCATCAATATTTTTTTCTATTAAAAAAACACAACCCGGTGAAAATATTCTTGCTAATTTCCCTATAACACTAATAATTAAAGTTTTAATAGGTATCATATGTACTTGATTCAAAATTCAAAAGGTATGTACCAGTAGACAGTGAAAAATAAATCTGCCTTCCCCTCCTATTTCCTAAGCACTCAGCTTCCTTTTCTGAAGAAAACTAATATGACCAATTTTCTTGCAAATTCTTCCAGAGATTTTCTATGTATGTGAGTGTATGTATACTATTTTTACTCACATATCTTACCATAATCTATACTTTCTTCTGTACCTTGCATTTTAACTTAAAAATAACTCAGTTTATTTAAGCTACTTATTTTATTATTGCTGTGATGTATTGCCTTATGGACCCCCGGCGGCACAGTGGTTAAGAGCTTGGCTGTAACCAAAAAGTTGGTAGTTCAAATCCACCAGCCGCTCCTTGGAAACCCTTTATATGGCTATGCTGTAACTTATTTAATCCTATTAAGTAGTCTGCTATTAAATTGCTTCCAATCTTTGCTATTACAATAAATGTGACTGTGAATATCTTTGTACATATGTCATCATATATGTAGAATCATACTTAGATATGGAATTTGCTGATCAAAGGGTATATGCAATTTTATTTTGAAAAATCTTGTAAAATTGCTCTGCACAGAGTTTATATCAATACATCAGTAATATTGAGAGGGCATTTTCTCTCAATTCTGTCAAACATAGATTATTTTCTTTGCCAAACTGGTAGATGGAAATGATATCTCATGATTTTATTGTCTATTTTGTAAATTACTAGTAAGACTGAAAAACAATTCAGTTTAAGAACCATTTGTATTACCCTTTCTATTAATATTAATCTTCCATTTTTTCTTAATTTGATTCTTAGTCTTTTCTTGCTGAGTTATGTGAACTCTTTTCATTTAAGACTGTTGGTTTTTTTTTTTTGAAGTATTGACTTTTTATTGGTGATATTAGTTGCAATTTTTTTCCCTCAAATTTTCATTTATCTTTTGGCTTTGTAGTCATTTTTGCAATGCAGAAAATTTTGACTGTTATGTAGTAGAATTTATAATCTTTTTAAAGTGGTTTCTGAGATCTGTTTGATATTCAAACATTTTATTTCCTATTCCAAATTATTTAAGAAAATCACTTGGTGTTTCTAGTACTTCTGTGGCTTTTTTTTTTTTTTTCACATTTAGATCTTAAATGTATTTTGGTATTTTTGTATGTGCACTTTTCCATATCAATGCTTGAATCTCTTTATACTGATTTAGTGCTCAACTTACATGACACAAACCCCTGCTTACCAGATTTGAGGACATCGGCCATTCTACTTGTACCCTTCAGTTGTTTTTTGGACATTCCCAGAGGGGTATTTTGCAAACCATCCAAACATGAGGCAGGATAATCCTGTGGTTATAATCTTGACTTCTGAAGTCAGACAGACTTTGATTTAAATTCTGGCTCTGCTATTTACTAGCTGTGGCACCTTCAGGAAATGTGACAGCCACAGTAGTAGTAATGCCAACGTCATAAGGTTGCTGTGAGAAGAAGGTAATACATGTAAAGTGCCTGGTACATAGTAAGTACTTGATGTTAGCTATTATTATTGTTGTTGTTATTAATAACCAATAATATTCTTGTCATTATTGTTCTTATTAATAATTAACAACAATATTACTATTGTTGTTAAAAATAATCATACTGTTGTTGTTTTTATTATTATTCTTAAAGCCAGTTTGTCATGTAGAGTCACAACAAGACATCTCCCTCTCCTGATCTGGGGAGGAGCTGTATCAATGCTGAGGGTGAACTTAGTGGGAATGTCATTCTAAGGCGCTGTGTCTACGCACTCCACACTCTCAATGCCCCTTGATTTTCAGACTGGATAATGTTAAGAGTTGGAGAGGGACCTGCTCCCTAATTATGCACCACCTGTTGCCACCTGGACGCTGAAGAATCCTGTTTGTGCCCAGTGCCCATTAAGTTTCCCAAGAAGGCTGCAGACCCACATCCATCTAGTGATGGGCTCGACCCCAGGCCAACAGGCCTGGTGAGTAACAGGTATAGAAAATAAAGGATAATCTATCTGTGGCCCTGAGGTAGGTAAAAATTTCCTAGGAATTCAAAAAACTCAGAAGCCATAAAGGAAGGCATCAATTGATTTTAATCCTTAAAAATCCAGAATTTCTCTGCAATAGATGTCAAAAACAAAGTTAAAAGAATTGTCAGTCTGGTTTAAAAAAAATTCAGCACATATACTTAAAAAGATAACAGCCTTTATATCTGAAGATTTCATACATATTAAGAAGGAAAAGACAATCTAACAAAAATTTAAAGAAGAATTACAAATGGCTAGTAAAAACATGAAAAGATGTTCAAATGCAAATTAACACAGAGCTGTGTTTTTGTCCTTCAGGTAGGCAAACATTTAATGATTTATAATTGCCAAACAGCATGGGAAATTAGGTAATCATACACTGCAGGTAGAATGTAATTTGTGAGTTCCTAAAAAATTACATCATACATATACTTTGAACTGGTGAATGCCATTTCTAGATATATTTTTTACATACTCAGGAATGTGCCCAAAGATATATGTTTAAGGAATTAATTTCAACATCGTAAAGAAGAAGTGGAAACAACCTAAATAGTCATCAGTAGAGGAACGGTTGCTATGGCATGCTGTACAAATGTTTAAAAGCATGTGGTAAATTCTGACACAGAGAGATCCCCCCAACACATCGTTATATGAAAACGCAAGCTGCAGAACAAAAAAGTATATTGTGTTCCCATTTGGGGAGAAATCTGCTAACCAAAAGTATATATCCTATATATAAAACTACGTAGAGAAATGCCTGGAAAAATGCACATTTACGTGTTAATTTAGAATGATTCTGATAAAGAGAGTGGGGTTGGGGTATGTATGTGTATGTTGGGGTGGGGTTGGGGTGGGAGGGGGTTAAGGGAGATTTTCGCTTTTTATTCTCTATACCTCGCTGTTGTTTAAAGTGTTTATAACTGGAATATTTTCACATATACTTATATAACTAAAACTTAAAAAAAAATAGCCATGGCTTTTCTTACACAGAACTGCTTGCCATGAAGTATAATGAAGTGATTCCTTCTAAAACTTAGCCTAAGATAATTTATATTTTCAGATTACAATTGGAGCCCCAATTATGAGATCACCAATAGGGTGTATGATAGGATTGTTCACAAACCACTAAACCTAGGACTGGTCTCACCACATCACATGTTTTAGGATAATGGCGAGGTCCTCATTAAAGCTGAAGCCTGGTTATAATGAGGAGATTATGCGGACAAATGGCACTCAGCCCCATCATACGAAATTCTGCACTGCAGCAAGCAGTGTCAAGTTCTGGGCTGGACTTTCTTTCTCTGCAATCCTACTGAAACTTTTGCTCTTTAACATATAAGAAAAACAGTGGCAGAATGTCACTTCCTTGGTATCATTAAAATTGTGAAACTAACTTACAGTTGTGTGGCAAAGTCATTGCACAAGGACATCGTTAATCTTCTTCCTTGAAATATCATGAGAAAGGGCTTGATGCCCTAATATCACTGATTTTTCTGCTTCCAAGACTGTTTACATCGGGACACCCTTTTTAAAATTTAAACACATGGTCTTTTTGGTTCGTTATTTGTCCTCCTGCTTTTGACAAAGACAAGTGCCCAACAAATATTTTACTTTCCTCTTATCTCCACATAGTCTCTGAATTATCAAAACAATAGTAAAAGCACAATGGCAAATAGCAGTGATATTTATTGGCAGTGGTCAGGAGACATCAGGGAAAGAAGAGGACTGTGACAAAACAGTAAGGGCATGCCCCATTGAAGGAGGTAGTTTGGGTCAGCTCCATCTGGTTGTTACTATGGTGGAATGAAAGTCCAGATTTTCAGATTTTTTTAAGAGAAGTAAAAACTCTTGATTTTTATGTGATTTTTTCCCAGTTATTAAATATTGGTAACTAAAATAAGGTAAAATACAAAAATCATTTAGCCAACCCTATACAACTTATCTGAAAGTCAAATTTAGCTTATGGGCTAACACTTTGTAACTTCTGATTTATGTCATTCCATTTGTCCCGAAAGGTTCCCAAGCCTGGCGTTACACAAAGACTACCTGTGAAACTTATTAAAAACATAGATTATCAGGCCCCACTCAAACCTCTCCCCCAGACAGACAAACCTATTGCCAATGAGTGGATTTTGACTCATGATATACTAAATCTGGAGCTATGTTTTTAACAAGCTCCCTAGTTAACTGTATACAGCCAGCCCAAAAATAGCATATGGCAAGCTGCCTGTCTACTATAGTTGGAATGGCAGATGGGCTCCATCTTGAATACAAAGTCCAATCCATTAGGGTGGCTGCCTGGAGCACTGAGTTGGGGAGTATTGTCAGACTGTGACTAGCTTCAGTGGAGAAAGATTGGTATTCTATTAGTGATGCCTGGCAAGGGTGGAGGTTAGGGAAAGGTGATACATGTGCAGTTTGTTTGCTGCCTGTGACTCTATAGGGTAGACTCTGTGCTTTTAAAAATAATATTTAGATCCCTCCATGATGTGGCCCTGCCTTTTTACCTAGTTTCATCATGTACTATATGCTGCCTGACATGTGAGACTCCAGCAACATAAAAATATTTGTTGTTTCCCACATGTATCATTCTGTTCCTTGCTCTGTGGCTTTTCTCCTGTAGTGTCCATTTCCTCCTTTTCTGACTGACTCTTGCTCACTGTTCAAGGCTCAGCTTGGACATTGCCTTCTGGAGGAAGATTTTTCTGACCTCTTCTTCCATCCCCTTTTATTTCAAGATAGAATAAGTCCCTTGTGCTTCCTCATAAAAGTGCCCCAAGAACATCTCCATCATAGCATTTGTTTCATATTACTAAAATGATCTGTTGACACTTCTCAACTGGAAGGCTTCCCTCCTTGACTATTTTTTAAGTATGGTTTGAAGTACTATGTATTATGTGTCATAATATTATGCCTGGTACATCCATGGTATTGAATTTTTATTAAATTGAACTTTGCCATAATATATGTATATATATTCATATTTAAGACATCATTCTTGCTATATTATAAGCTGTTTAAGGACAAGGTACATGGAAACATAGATGTTAAAAAGATGCTAAAGCAGAAAGGGGCGTTAGATATTATCTTATTAGAACTTCTAATTTTATACAAGAGGGAAGTGAGGTTAATAGAGGCGAGAGGCAGTATGTGGTCATGCTTGGTTCTGGAATTAGACTAGGCTTAAATCCTGGTTCTACCACTTCTTGTCTTTGCGAAATTGGATGTAAATTCGGATCTTCAGTATCCTGAGGTGAAAATGAGACCAATGATTTTAGGCCCCCAAAAGGAAAAATATGTTGCTTCAATGAGAAAATTCTTTTAAATTCTTGGTAAAATTCCTATTATATTGCAAGCACTAACTAAATGTTAGTTATTGTAATAAGCTAGGTAGTTTGTCCCCACAACACATAGTAGTTAGTGTCAGAGCCAGAAGGAGAACTCAAGTTTTTTGACTTTCATTCCTGTTGCTTCACCAGTTTAACTGACCCTTGTCTTCTATGACAGGTATTTCATAGTTCTCACATTGTCCTAGCCCATAAACACCTATTACCTGGTGTATTTTCTCATAAGAGATTTCTTTGGTAGAGCTTCTAAAAGTAAGTGCTAGATAAAGGAAACATGACCTTTAGCAAAAAACAAAACAACAACAACAAAATTTGGACCAAGTGAATAGGCATAAATTCTTTTCCTTATATGTAATACGTTATGTAAAAAATTTATGTAAACCACTGAATATATTTTGAATCAGGTTTGTATGCAGTCATGTAAAATAAATCATCCAAAGTGAACTGAAGGGGAAACATGCCTGGTTGTATCCTTTCAATGATATTTTGCTTATTAAATAGTGAGCATTTTTGAATCCTTGATAAAATCATGCCCAATTAGTTAAGCCTATATCCATCATGGATAGTGTGAATAAAGTGGTCTTTTAAGCATTGTCTGTATTATGTCATATTGTTGAAGTGCTTGTTTTTTAATGAATTGCTCAGGATTCTCATTAATCTGAAGGAACCAAAGAAAATTTTACCATTGCTGTGGGAAAACCAGTTATGGATCTCTTTAGCCACACATAAAATGCTTTGTTTGATGTCATGTCTGGCAACCATTTCCTTACCTTCCATGATAGCCTCTATCACAGCTTCTAGACATTACTTCATGTTCTTCCATACTCACTTGAAACTGATTAATTTGATTATATATGTAAGTGTGAGAAAAATTATAGTAGATATGATCAAATGTCTTTGTATAATTCCAGCTTTGAAGCTGACAAAAATTGTTCTACTTTTGCTGAAAATAATAATGCTTAACCATAGGTTTAAATCAATGTATGAACCTGAATCCTCTTTTAAAAACAGCATATGTTATTTGTACTGAGTGAGGGCTGGCATGGATCTATTTTTGTATTTGACAATGTCAAGCAAAGGGATTCTCTTATTGCACTCTGTGCAATCTCGAATATATATTTTTGGTATATGCTTGTCTTGAGAGAGACAGACAGACACAAAGCATTATGTTTGGAACCAGGACTCAGAACCATTACTTCTAGACTTGAATTTACTGAAAGTTTTCAAGAATTTATTAACTTCAATTTTTTATTTAGTAAATATTAGTCTAATGTAAATCTATGGCTAAGAAGCAAAACAATGTTCCCCTGGTCTGCCAATTCCATTCCTAAGAAGACTAACTTATTCTTATCTGTCTGCTAATTAAACCAGACCTGTTGCTATCGAGTCGATTCCAACTCATAGCAACCCTATAGACAGAATAGAACTGCTCTATAGTGGTGGATTCAAACTGCCAACCCTTTCTTTGGTTAGCAGCAGAGCTCTTAACCACTGTGTCACCAGGGCTCCGTCTGCTGGTTAGACTAACCCTAATTCATACTTTCTTATTGGTAACAATTATGGGGAGTAGTAGGATGTCTGTGAATAGCTATGTGGATATCTGAAAATAGTTTACCATTATTTGCATTAGTTAGGATGCTCTTGATGGAAAGTAAACAGCTTAAACCATATGATCATGTATTATTCATTAACTAGGAAGCTGGAGGTGGACAATCTCAGTGTTGATCTGGAGGTCAACATTGTCATAAAGAACCAAGATCTTCTTTTTTTCTGCCATACTCACTGGGACAGCATTGTCTTTCCTCATGATTTCAGAATAGCTGCTCATCTCCAAGCATTGCTTCCTCACATGAGAGTGTCCCTAGTAGGAAGGCAGGGAATGAGGGCCCAAGGAACCTTTCTTCTTGAGAGTTGTTCTCATATCAGGGAGGAAAGGTCTCCCCGAATCCCCAGTAGTCCTCTCATTATGTCTCACTGGTCAGAGTTGAGTCATATGCTCACCCTGGACCAATTATTGGCAAAGGGGAATGTCTTGGATTAATGACAATTCATCCCATAGGGCTGGATACATTGCAACCAATGAATCAGAAAGAAGTAGGTAATGAGTTTTGGGGAACCAACAGTGTGTGTTCTGTCGCATTCACAAATCAATTGAATGGATGGGTCCTGGTGCTAGGATGATGAATTTCTAGTGACCAGGGACTTATGCTCATAAGTAACTTGGTAGATGAAAGGTACGCAAAAGTGATAACTATTATTAACGTAGTTGTGGTGGTAATCAGTATCCTATTTAAAGATTACTCTATTTTCTGTGCACAAATTAAATGTATTTAGGATACCTTTTATTATTTCAGGCCAGTAAGTGGTGCTAGTTAATAAAAAAGCTCTAGTTAATAAACAGGAATAGCATTACACCAAGAGGTTCAGTACTTGGCTTTGAATCTGAATCACGTAGACTTAAAAAATCCCATGGGGCTTAGTTTTCTTGGTTTGGGGTTTAGAGCCATGATCTCATGGGACAATCCAGTCAGTTGGCATAATATAGTTCTTAAAGTTTATGTTCTACCTCCCAATATAGTGACTAATGTCTGAGGTCTTAAAAGCTTATGAGTGGCCATCTCAGATACAATGATTGGTCTTTATTCATTTGGAACAAAAGGGAAAGAAGAAAATGCAAGTATCAGAAAAGGAACCAGGCTATAGGACTAATTGTCTATATGAACCACAGCCTCCTCCAACTTGAGACCAGGAGAGCAAATGATTGCCCAGCTACCATTACTGAACGTTCTGATCAGGGACACAATAGATGAATCTTGATAAAAAGTGAGAAAAATGTGGAACAGAACTTCAAATTCTTAAAGAATCCAGATTTACCGAACCTATTGAGGCTGGAGGAGTCCCCAAGACTATTGCCCTGAGTTGCTCTTCAGACCATGGATTGAAAACTGTCCTCTGAAGTCACCTTTAAACTAAGTAACAGTTTAGCCCAAATTCACTCTTGAGAATTGCATTAAAAAAAATAATAATAAAGTGTATGACCAAAGGGTCAACAGCTATTTTAAAGCTTGGATGAGAAGGTTGGGGGGCAGGGAGATTAAGTAAATGGAAGTGAAATAACTAGAACAGAAATAACAAGAATGTTGACACAATGTGAAGAACGTAAACAATGTCAGTGATCATTATGTCTAGAAAGTATGGAATGGGAGTGTGTTTTGCTGTGTATATTTTCACCAAAAAAAAAAAAAAAAAAAAAAAAATCTCATGAGGGTAAGGAATAGACGAAGTGCTACTTTTTACATGAAAAGTGGAATGGCCTTACAGGTATTTAAATTTGAATGGTAAAAAAGCTTAGAGACAACTAGTGACGAGGTTAGAGTAACAATACAGAAATACAATACGGAAAATAAATGCACCTGAGCCCATTTTTGTTCTGAAATGGTGAGTGGGGATTCGTTGGATGTGAGTAAACGCCTTCATAAAAAATGGAATAAACCAACTTGTGTTTGCTAGTATCCAGTGGTTTTTAACCTTCTTGGTTCAAGGCCCTCTTTGAGAATCTGAAAAAGGTTATGGAACCCTTCCCAGAGAGATGCACATTTGCATACTTAAACGATGGCTTGCATATTAATAACCTCTTTTCTAATGTTCTTGGTCCTATTAGAAAAACTGAAGCAGCATAACTAATAGCTAGCAGTAGATGCATTAATTGAGCCCTTACCAGTTTATAAGGCTGTACCCAGATCTATTGAACTAGAATCTTCAGGGACTCAAAATACATAGTTTTATAAAGTTCCTTCATTGTTTCTGATGAAACCAATTGGATCCCTCCTGGTTAGTCAGAGAAACAAGGGCTTTAGATCAAGACAAATATGTTAAAAATCACAGCTTTACACTAACTGAGCAAGGGTACTTCACTTAAACTCTTGGGGCCTTAGTTTAAATTACCCATAAAATGGGAGGGTTAACTGTCCTCATGAGTGTGGTAAAGATAAAGTGAGATAATGTGTGAGAGCGTTAAACCACAGCTCCTAGCATATAATAAGCACTATGAATGCTGTGTATTCTTGACAGTAGTCACACATAAGGGGCCTAATTTGCTTGCAGTTAGGATATTGTCCAAAGATTCAATAATTATTTGAGCTAAGAATTTTATGGCTATAATATTTGCATTAAAAGTTAAAAATAGAAATTATGATGCTAAAACAAAGGTAAAATAAGTGATGGAATGGAGAGGTATTTTAGTTAACCTACACAATATATAAGCACACTACCAACGCGAAGCTTCAGAAAACAAAACTCTGACCCCTACGTCAGCACATCTAATCCTACTCTAGCCTTAATTTTGCAAGGTCTTTGGAAGGATTCCAATTTGTAAAGATTTTAAAAATTACATGTCAATACAGTAAACTCCTGGTTGTCTGGAGGGAGACTAGACTTCTGCACTTTCAAGTGTCCAAAATGGTTGTGAATTGGGAAAAGAAGAATAAAAGAAACCATGTCTTACGTCTAGCAACAAACAAAAAAGAATCTTTGAGCCCATTGCAATAAACACTGTGGAGAAAAGATTTGAAAGTTTACTCTGATTGGTTGCTTGGTCAACAACAACAACAACGAAAAGAATGTTTTTGTTGCAAGCGCTGCCTTTCAAAGGGACAAAAAATGGAGAGTCTAGGTTGGGTGAAAGGACAGTAGAGGCATGGGGTTAAATAACTCAGAAGATGGTAAAGGAAAAAGAGTATTCAAAATCAGGGGAAGCAGTGTTATCTGTTGGCCTTTTAGGGAGGGTTGAGTAAATCTGCCATAGCTCAGTAATTTATCTGTAAGATTTTCTATCATTTCTTGTTAAACCATCTTTGACCCATTCAAGGACATATGAGCAGAAAACCAAAAAAAAAAAAAAAAAAAAAAAAACAACAACAAAAAAATCAAATCCTTTGCTGTTGAGTCGGTTCAGACTCACATATGGGCAGACGGCAAGAAGTATTAAGGTAAACAGTAGAGTGTCCAGAAATGGCATCAGATCAATAAAAGAGCCTGGTGATATTTATCAACCCACGAGGCCACTATTGTTTCTTAGAAAAATAGCATGTTAAATAAATATGTGCCCTGACTCAACGCATGTCCTCTCAAAATGGGGAATGCGGAGCAGTGGCTATGAATTGGTACCTGAATAAAGAGCAGTGCCAACTTACGTTTGTTTCTTTCCACTGGTTTTCACACTGAAAATTTGGAAAAGATTATAATATACACTTCTTAGAGAAATAGTTTACATTTATATTTAAAACCTAACCAAATCTGTTGCCGTCGAGTTGATTCTGACTACTAGCGATTCTATAGCTCAGAGTAGAGCTGCCCCAAAGAGTTTCCAAGGATCAGCTGGTGGATTCGAACTGCTGAACTTTTGGTTAGCAGCCGAACTCTTAACCACTGCACCACCAGGGCTCCATTTGCATATAAGCACAGTGTTTTTTTGGACTGATCATCTCTAATGTTGTTGGTCAGGTAGAGAAAATGGAGGCAGCATAAGTAATAACTAATAGTAAGAGCTGTTAATGAACCAGTTACTAACTAATTAAGCTAGTAACTAATAGCTACTATGTATTAAGTCCTTATTAGGTTAAAGACATTGTGCTAAGCCTTTTATATGCATTATCTCTTTAATCCTCACCTTGACCCTATGAGGTAAACACTATTATTGGCCCCATTTCATAGATGAGAAAACTAAGACTTAAGAGGTTAAGTAGCTTGCTTAAAACTCTGCAGCAACAAGCGGCAGAGCCAGAAATCAAACTGAGCTCTGTGTGATGCCAGAGTGTATACTAGTCTTAAGTACTGCCTTCTACTACTTTTAATTTTTTGGGGGGGTACCTAAGATCCCATAAAGAGCCCTGGTTACGGAGTGGTTAAAGTGCTCGTCTGCTCACCAGAAAGTCAGTGTTTTTTTTTTTTTTAAATTGAACTTTAGATGAAGGTTTACAGAACAAACTAGCTTCTCATTAAACAGTTAGTACATATATTGTTTTATGACATTGGTTAATATCTTAGTCATCTAGTGCTGCTATAACAGAAACACCATAAGTGAATGGTTTTAATGGAGACAAGTTTATTTCCTCACAGTCAAAGTAGGCTAAAAGTCCAAATTCAGGGCATCAGCTCCAGGGGAAGGCTTTTTCCTCTCTGTCGGCCTTCTTCTCTTCAGTGTTTCCCCGGACTCGGAGCTTCTCTGCACAGGGACCTCGGTCCAAAGGACATGCTCTGCTCCCGGCACTGCTTTCTTAATGGTAAGAGGTCCCCCTGTCTCACTGCTTATTTCTGTCTTTTATATCTCAAGAGATTGCCTCTGGACACAATTCAGTCTTGCAGATCAGGTCCTGCCTTACTAACACAACTGCCACCCATCCTCCCTCATTAACATCATAGAGGCAGGTTTACAACATACAGGAAAATCACACAGTACCAGGAATCATGGCCTAGCCAAACTGATACACACATTTTTGGGGGGACACAAGTCAAACCATTACAGTTAACAACCCCATGACATGGGGTCAGTACACTCCCTTCTTGACCTTGGGCTCCCTATTACCAGCTTTCCTGTCCCCTCCTGCCTCCTAGTCCTTGCCCCCTTGCCCCTGGGCTGGTGTGTCCCTTTAGTCTCGTTTTGTCCTATGGGTCTGTCTAATCTTTGGCTAAAAGGTGAACCTCTGGAGTGACTTTGTTACTGGGCTAAAGGGGTGTCTGGGGGCCATACTCTCGGGGTTTCTCCAGTCTCTGTCAGGCCAGTAAGTCTGGTCTTTTTATTTGAGTTAGAATTTTATTCTACATTTTTCCCCAGCTCTGTCCAGGACCCTCTATTCTGATCCCTGGTGGAGCAGTCAGTGGTGGTAACCAGGCACCATCTAGTTGTACTGGACTCAGTCTGGTAGAGGCCGTAGTAGTTGTGGTCTATTAGTCCGTTGGACTAATCTTTCTTTTGTATCTTTAGTTTTCTTCATTTTCCCTTGCTCCTTAAGTGGTAAGACCAGTGGAGTATCTTAGATGGCTGCTCACAGGCTTTCAAGACCCTAGACACTACTCACCAAAGTAGAGTGTAGAACATTTTCTTTATAAACTATATTATGCCGATTGAGCTAGATGTTCCCTGAGACCATGGTCCCCACAGCCCTCAGCCCAGCAATTTAGTCCCTAAGGGAGTTTGGGTTTGTCCATGGAGCTTCATTGACCACCGTGAACAAGTTGTGCGGGCTTCCCCAGTGCTGTGTACTGTGTTACCCTTCACCAAAGTTACCGCTTATCTATTGTTTATTCAGTGTTTTTCCATCCCCACCCCTCTCCTCCCTTGTAACATTCAAAGATTGTTTCTTTTTGTGTGTAAACCTTTTCATGAGTTTTTATAGCAGTGGTCTCATACAATATTTGTCCTTTTGTGACTGACTTATTTCACTCAGCATAACGCCCTCCGGATTCATCCAAGTTCTGAGATGCTTCGCAGATTCATCATTGTTCTTAATCATTGCATGGTACTCCATTGTGTGTATGTATCATAGTTTGTTTATCCATTCATCTGTTGATGGGCATCTAGGTTGTCTCCAACTTTTTGCTATTGTGAACAATGGTGCAATGAACATGGGTGTGCATATGTCTATTCGTGTGACAACTCTTATTTCTCTAGGATATATTCCTTGGAGTGGGATTGCTGGATCATATGGCATTTCTATTTCTAGCTTTCTAAGGAAGCACCATATCATTTTCCAAAATGGTTGTACCATTTGGCTTTCCCACCACCAGTGCATAAGAGTTCCAATCTCCCTGAAGCCTCTCCAACATTTGTTATTTTCTCTTTTTTTGAATCGTGACAGTAATGCCAGGGTGAGATGGTATCTCATTGTGGTTTTGATTTGCATTTCCTTAATGGCTAGTGATGGCGAGCATTTCCTTATCTGTCTGTTAGCCGCTGGAACATCTTCTTTGGTGAAGTGTCTGTTCATTTCCCTTGCCCGTTTTTTAATTGGATTATTTGTTTTTTTGTGGTAGAGGTGTTGGATTTTCCTGTGGATTTTAGAGATTAGAAATTTGTCAGATTTTTAATAGGCAAACTTTTTTCCCCAGTCTGTCGGTTCTCTTTTTACTCTTTTGGTGAAGTCTTTTGATGAGCATAAATGTTTAATTTTTAGAAGATGCCAGTTATCTAGCTTATCTTCTGGAATTTGTATGTTGTTAGTTATGGTTTGTAACCTGTTAATGCTGTGTATTAGGGTCTCTAGCGTTGATCCTATTTTTTCTCCTATGAACTTTATAGTTTTTTGTTTTAGACTAAGGTTTTTGATCCATTTTTAATTAGTTCTTGTGTGTAGTGTGAGGTATGGGTCCTGTTTCATTTTTTTTGCAGATGGACATCCAATTTTGCAGGCACCATTTGTTAAAAAGATTGTGTTTTCCCCATTGGGCCTCTTCCCTTTACATATAAAGTTAATGACTATTTTTTCTGTCTCTTTAAAGAATGTTGCTGGTATTTGGAACAGGATTGAATTGTATTTGTAGACTGCTTTGGGTAGATCTGTCATTTTCACAATGCTGAGTCTACCTATCCATGAGCTTGGTATGTTTTTCCATTTATGTAGATCTTTTTTGGTTTCTTGCTGTAGTGTTTTGTAGTTTTCTTTGTATAGGTCTTTTACATCACTGGTTAGATTTATTCCTAAGTATCTTATTCTTTTAGGGGCTATTATAAATGGTATTGCTTTCCTGATTTCCTTTTTGTCATTCTCTTTGTTGGTGTATGGGAATCCAACCAATTTTTGTGTGTTTATCTTGTATCCTGCTACTCTGCTGAATCTTTCTATTAGTTCCAATAGTTTTTTCAGGGAGTCTTTTGGGTTTTCCATATATACTATCATAACATCTGCAAATAGGGACAGTTTTACTTCTTCATTACCAACCAGGATGCTCTTTATTTCTTTTTCTTGCCTTATTGCTCTAGCTAGGACTTCCAGCACAATGTTAAATAGGAGTGGTGATAAAGGACATCCTTGTATCCTTCCTGTTCTCAAGGGGAACGTTTTCAGCTTCTCTCCATTTAGAATGATGTTGGCCGTTGGTTTCATGGATGCCCTTTATTATGCTGAGGAATTTCCCCTGTATACCTATTTTATTGATAGTTTTTATCAGGAATGGGTGTTGGACTTTGTTGAGTGCCTTTTCTGCGTCAATTGAGATAATCATGTGATTCTTTTCCTTTATTTTATTTATGTGGTGGATTATGTTGATTAATTTTCTAATGTTGAACCATCCTTGCATACCTAGTGTGAATCTTGCTTGGTTGTGGTATATTATTTTTTGGATATGATGCTGAATTATATTGGCTAGAATTTTGTTGAGAATTTTTGTGTCTATATTCATGAGAGATATCCGTCTGTAATTTTCTTTTTTTTTTGTGGTGTCTTTGCCTGGTTTTGGTATCAGGGTTATGCTGGCTTCATAGAATGAATTTTCTATGTTCTGAAATAATTTGAATAGTGCTGGTGTAAGCTCTTCTCTGAATGTTTGGTAGAATTCTCCAGTGAAGCCATCTAGGCCAGGGCTTTTTTTGTTGTTGCTGGGAGGTTTTTTTTTTTTTTTTTTTTTTAATTACCTTTTCAATCTCTTCTCTTGTTATGAATCTGTTCAGGTTTTCAACTTCAGTTCGTTAGTCAGGATAGGTAGTGTGTTTCTAGAAATTTGTCCATTTCCTCTAGATTTTCAAATTTGTTGCAGTATAGTTTTTCATAATACTCTGTTATGATCCTTTTTATTTCATTTGGATCTGTTGTAGTGTCCCCCATCTCATTTCTTATTTGGGATATTTGTGTCCTCTCCTGTTTTTCTTTTGTAAATTTGGCTAGTGGTTTGTCAATTTTGTTGATCCTTTCAAAGAATCAGCTTTTGGTTTTGTTGATTCTTTCTGTTGTTTTTCTCTTCCCTATTTCATTTATTTCTGCTCTGATATTTATTATTTCCTTTCTTCTGGTGGCTTGTAAGCTTCTTTGCTGTTCTCTTTCTATTTGTTCTAGTTGTGTTGCTAATGTTTTGATTCAGTCCCTGTCTTCTTTTTTGATGTGTACATCTATTGCTATAAATTGACCTCTGGTCACTGCCTTTGCTGTTCCCAAAGGTTTTGGTATGATGTGTTTTCATTCTCATTTGATTCTAGGAATTTTTTGATTCTAGCTTTGATTTCTTCTATTTACTCAGTGTTTTTAAGCAGGGTGTTATTTAGTTTCCATGTGTTTTTTTTTTCCTTGCTCCTCCTGTTAATTTCTACTTTGATGGTGTTGTGATCAGAGAAGATACTTTGTATTATCTCAATGTTTTGGATTTGCTGAGGGTTGCTCTGTGGCCTAACATGTGGTCTATTCTGGAGAATGTTCCATGTGCATTGGAAAAGAATGTGTACTTTGCAGCTGTTGGGTGGAGTGTTCTATATATATCTATGAGTTCAAGTTGGCTGATTGTGGCCTTTAGATCTTCTGTATCTTTGTTAAGTTTCGTTCTAGATGTTTTGTCCTTTACTGGGAGTGGTGTGTTGAAGTCTCCTACTATTATAGTGGAACTGTTGGTTTCTCTTTTTAGTGCTGTTAAAGTTTGTTTTATGTATTCTGGAGTCCTATAATTGGGTGTGTAGATATTTATTATGCTCATGTCTTCATGATGGATCATCCCTTTAATCATGATGTAGTGTCCTTCTTTGTCTTTTATGGTGGATTTGGTTATAAAGTCTCTTTTATCTGAGATTAGTATTGCTACTCCTGGTCTTTTTTGGTGGCTGTTTGCTTGATATATTTTTTTCCAACCTTTGATTTTTAATAAATTTACGTCTTTGTCTCTAAGGTGTGTCTCTTATAGACAGACTATTGATGGATTCTGTTTTTTTAATCCATACTGTCACTCTCTGTCTCTTTATGGGTGCATTTAGGCCATTTACATTCAGTGTGATTATTGATAGGTGTGAGTTTATTGTTGTCATTGTTGCAGTGCTGACGATTTCTTTGTTCCTCTTACTCTCCTGTGCTGAATTCCTTTTTTTCCCTGTGTATTTTTTTTTCATTTCTTTTGTTTTTACTGGCACTTTATGTTTTTCTTCTTTACTTTGATGAGTAGGTTTGTTAACTTTCTTTGTGGTTATCTTGAAATTTACCCTTATCTTCCTAAGTTTGAACTAGTGTATTATTAGTTGGGATCCACTTGCCTTCCTCTCCATTAGAAAGTTCTAAGCCTACACCATTTATTCCCTCTTTTATTGTTCTGACATTGTTGTCATTTGCAGATTAACCTTTCTGGTTCCCTGTTGTACATCTTTTGTTTTTGAATAGTCCTTTGGAGTTCATTTCCTAGGTTGTTATCTGGCTGGTGTGATCTTGTGTCCTAGATTCAGGCTGTCATGTGATGTTCTTTGTTCTCAAACTGAAGGACTCCCTTTAATAATTCTTGTAAGTTTGGTTTGGTTTTTACATATTCCTTTAATTTCTGTTTATCTGAAAGTGTCCTAATTTCAACATCATACTTGAACAAGAGTTTTCCAGGATATATTATTCTTGGTTGGCAATTTTTTTCTTTCAAGGTTTCATATATGTCATCCCATTACCTTCTTGCCTGCATGGTTTCTGCGGGGTAATCAGAGCTTAGTCTTATTGTTTCCCCTCTGTATCTGACTTTTTGTTTTTCTCGAGCTGCTCTCATGATCTTTCTTTGTCTTTGGTTTTAGCAAGTGTGTTTATGATATGCCTTGGTGATTTTTTGGGGGGGGTCTATCCTCTGTGGGGTTTGTTGAGCTTTTTGGATGGCCGCCTTTTCATCTTTCATGATATTAGGGAAGGTTTCTGTCAGCAATTCTTCAGTGGTCCTCTCTGTGTTTTGTTTTCTCCCCGTTCTGGAACTCCAAACACTCGTCAATTTTTCTTTTGATTGTATCCACATAATTCTCAGAGTTTCTTCATTTGTCTTTGTTTTTTCTCTGATTTTTCCTCAAAGTTTTATCCATGTGTTTGTCTTTAATTTTGCTAATCCTGACTTCCATTGTTTTAGACCTGTTCCTCAGCCCTTCTACGACACTGTCCATTTCTGAAATCTTGTTGTTTATCTTTTGGATTTCTAATTGTTGTTTTTGTATGATTTGTAGTTGTGAATTTATTTTGACATTTTGTTACTGTATTATTTTCCTGAATTCTTCCATTTTTTGTCTGTATTTTCCATCAATCTGTCTGCCTTTTCCATGAATTTATCTATTTTTTCCTCATTTTTATGTGCTTTTTGCTTCAACTCTTGCATAGTTCTGAATATTAGAGATTTGAATTCAGTATCAGGTAGTTCTAGTGCCTTTTCTTCTCCTGGAAGGTCATCTGGTGTTTTATTTTGGATGCTTACTGGAACCATCCTGTCCTGTTTTTTTATATGTTTTGATATTGTCTGCTGTCTTTGGGAAATCTAGTAGTTATTTTCTTCGTTTATTGATTGTAGATGTGTTTGTTTTGTCTTCCTTTTTTGTTTTATTTGGTTATGTCTGAACAGGTGGGCTGTGTATTCTTTGTTTGCTTGTCAGTGGACACAATATTTCTCACCTCCTTGTCCAATGGTCAAGGCCAGTCGTTCAGCTATGGAGTAGCAGGACAGGTACAGCTAAAGGGGAGTGGCTGGGATGGGTTATTTGTGGCATGCACTTGGGCCGACAAGATAAGCCAGTGGTCAGTGCATGGAAGGTTCCAGTAGGTCGTGCCTGTGCTGCTCAGGAGTGCAATGTTCAGCACACAGTGCAGATAGACAGGAGTTGGTGGTGGGGGGAGATTGTGATGTATGGAGCTAGGTTGGATATGGAAAAGAAGAGAGAAAGGAGAGAGAAACTGGAGCAAAAAAATGCTGAGGGAGCTTGTTGCTGGAGTGGAAAGACAAGAAACTGAGAAATGGAGAAAAATAAAAAGAAAAAAATTAATAAAAAAATTAAAAATTAAAAAAATGTCCCCAGGGATCTCACTGGCATGGCTGCGCAGACTGGAGAGTGGTTCCCAAGCCACGCAGTATAACCCAGCTATAAGACGTGGAGATGATACACAGTGCCAGGTATTCAGGAAGGTAAGTAGAAAGAGATGAGAAACCGAAAAATGAAGAAAAATAAAAGGAAAAAAGAAAGAGAAAACAAATAAACAAAAAAAAAAAAAAAAAAGAAAGAAAGAAGAGCCCCCAGGGATCCCACCAGTGTGGCTGCATGGACTGGGAAAATGGACCAGGGAAGCAGTTCCCCTGCTGAGCAGCACTTTAAGTTAGGTCACAGAACCACATACTTGGAACTGACCATCTTCCCTCCTCTCTCTCACCACCCAGAATTAGTTACTGGATTTTTTTTTTCTGGCTTCATGTCTTAGTCTTGAATTGAGGAACATGGCTAGAAATGGCTGTGCAAAAATCTGCTACTTCATTTGCTTTAGGGACATTTTGAGCATATTGTCCAATGTATTTTCAGTGTCCTCTAAGCAAAACACCAAACAATAAATTACTTTCAGAAGAAAGAAAATATTTTGTATTTTCCTTGTGATCTTCGGTTTGGACAACATAGCAGACTAAGAGCACGTAAAAACCTTCAATGATAAACACTCTTCTTACTGATTATCTAACTTAATAGACTAGATTTTGCTTCTCCCTCTCCCACAAATACTTGTCTCAGGCAAAAATGCATTTTTTGTTTTCATTTATCATTGGATTTTCTAAGAAGCAGCTGTATTGTAGCCATTTTGTGTTGTGAATCAAATGAACACCATGTGGTTTAAAACTCAGATCTGAAGGGACAAAGTTCTCTTTTGGGGGCAAGTGATGCGAAGTGTTGTGTACACTTGAGTACATGATTTTGAAGTCTATTCTGGTAAAAAAAATCAATACACCAGTGTAAGTGTTTGCAAATATAGTGGTATCTACACATAGAACCAATATTTTTTCTCAAGAAAGAACTTTGGATGTTCTTAAGAAGTTACAATAAATAATTGGTTTTGAGTCTAAACCTTGGTGCCATACAGCATGACACTGTTTTTTTAAAAATTATTTATTTTGTTGTTATTGTTGAGAATATACACAGCAGAACATGCACCAATTCAACAGTTTCTAGATGTACAATTCAGTGACACTGATTAGACTCCTAGAGTTGAGCAATGATTTTCACCCTCCATTTCTGAGTTGTTCCTCCCCCATTAACATAAACTCACTGTCCCCTAATGCTCCTATCTAATTTTTCCAGTTGCTGTTGTCCATTTAATCCCATACAGATAGATCTTAAAAGAGCATAATGCTCAAGGCAGACATTTTTTACTAGTTAAACCAAACTGTTGTTTGGTTTTAAGAAGACTTCAGGGGATATTTCTGCTTTAAGGTTTAAAGATTATCTCAGGGCAATAGTTCTGAGGGTTTATCCAGCCTCCATGGCTTCAGACAGCCTGGATTCCACCCATATAACATGACTCTTGAAAACATTTTAAGGCATATTGAATCAACTATAAGTTTTGCCATAGGACTGTAAAAAATTAAGAAGTTCCTCAAGACAGCTTCACTGGATTTCTGGTGTAAAAACATGCAACCAGATCATCTTATCCACAGTCTCAGTATTAATTATCCCTTGTATACCAAAAGAACTCTTAAATTTTTCTCTCCAGACAACACCTATCCAGTTAATATCTAACTACAGCGCTACTTGGTGTCTCACAGTCATTTCAAACTCAGTGTCCAAAGTGGAATTCATAAACATCCAACCTGACAATTCTCAATGATTCTCCCTGAATGAATAACAACTTTGTCCACCAGGTATAAACATTAGAACCCTGAGAAATATCCTTGAATCCTTCCTCTCCTTTCCTGCCTACTCCCTTACGTACCACAATCCTCTGCTGTACGTCCTCCCTGCCAAAATTTTAGTTCTCACCAACATCTTCTCTTATCTGGAAAACTGCACTATCTTCCCAGCTAGTGACCTAGAGTTCACTCTTACATAACCACAGCCCATTCTCCACACTAGAAGCCAGAATGATATTTTAAAGTTTCAATCTGATTATGTCATTCTCCTGCTTGAAATTCTTCAATGACTTCTCTTTACTTTCAAAATTAGGATCCAGATTTTTAATGTGGCCTAAAAGGCACTTGTATCTTCTGATTACCTCTTTAGATTCAACTCTAGTACTTTCTATTTCTTGCCACATTGATCTTATTCAGGTTCCTCTAAAACTAAGTGCTTTCCTGTCTTGAGTCCTTCACGCACATGCACACACACACATGCACGCACACACACACACGCACCCAACACCTAATTAATTTTTATCCTGCTCTTAAGCTCTTCTCAACACTCACTTCCTAAGAGAAACTTTCCTTGATACCTCTGACAAGTTCACCTCATTATAGTTTTTATACTACCCTGTATTTGCCCTGATGGCTCAGTGATTAAGAGCTACAGCGGCTAACTAAAAGGTCAGCAGTTAGAATCCACCAGTTGCTCCTTGGAAACCCTATGGGGGCAGTTCTACTCTGTCCTATACAGTCACTATGAGTCAGAATTGACTCAACAGCAATGATTATGGGTAATATGTATCACAATTTAATCAATTGTGTAACTAGTTATTTAAGATATTTCCCTTTTTCTGGACCTGAAGTCCATGAGATCTCTCTCTTTTTCACAGTGTCTACCAGTGTCTGGCACAGTGCATTGCACACAGTAGGTACTGAATGAATTAGTAAGTGAATAAACTAAAAATTTATAGGCCACATGGAGGAATTACCTGCAAAATGTTACTCTAAGTAGTTATGTGATTTTACCTCAAGGAAATTAAAAGTAATTTCACTAGCTATTCTGATTTCCTTCTCTGAGAAATCAATTCAAAGCACTAGTTTTAGTAAAATCTGGGAAAGAAGAGAATGGACATTTACATTTATTGAGAGTATAATGTATAAGGCCTTTAAATTATTCAAAAATTCTAATGTAATTTTCATAATTGCCCAGTGAGAATTGATGGATAAGAAAATGGAAATCATAGTAACATATTTATCAAATGGTAAAAATAGCAGTAATTTTATATACTCACCAAAATGAGTCCACTCTCAAAACAACAGGACCAAATTTATCTTCTTGTGTACTATAAAACTAAAAAACCAACCAACCAAACAAACAAAAATACCAAACCCACTTCTGTCGAGTCGATTCTGACTCATAGCAACCTTATAGGACAGAGTAGAACTGCCCCATAGGGTCTCCAAGGTTGTAAATCTTTACGAAAGCCATCTGCCACATCTTTCTCCTGCGGAGCAGCTGGTGGGTTCGAACCACCAACTTTTTGGTTAGCAGCTGAGCACTTTAACCACTGTGCCACCAGGGCTCCCTGCCACATGGTAGGCACTCATTAAGTATTTCTGAACAATTATGTCAGTTTATTTAGGCTGTGCTAACAAACGGGGATACAGGATCTCAACCTGCTTGACCCATTTATCAAGAAACCATTCCCATCACATAGTGGTCACTCTCTTTATAGAATGAATGAGTAAAAGAAACCTATCAGCAGTAGTGCTTAGATATATTCTCTAAAGATATATTAATGGCCCAGAAAACTTACAATTTAAGTAAGACTTTAGGACTTTGTGGAACTAGTCTTAATCATGTCAAGACAGAAAACAGCAAGTTTTCTATCTACTGCTGTGTCCTGTCTTTTCAGAAACTTTTTTTTTTTTTTTGGATTTTTATTTTTATTTTTTTTTATCGTACTTCAGGTGAAGGCTTACAGAACAAATAGTTTCTCATGAAACAGAAGTACACATGTTGTTTTATGAGATTGGTTAACAACCTCAGAACATATCAACCCTCTAACTTCTTAACCTCTTTTTTTTTTTTGGTGAAAATACACATAGTCAAAGATACACCATTTCAAAAATTTCTACATGCACAGTTCAGTGACATTGACTACGGTCTTCGAATTGTGCTGTTATTCTCACTTAAGATGAAGGCTTACAGAACAAAATAGTTTCACATTTAACAGTTACTACAAATATTGATTGCCCTATGAGAATAGTTAACAATCTCACAGCACATCAACAATATCCTTACTCAACCTTGGGTTCCCTATCACCAGCTTCCTTGTCCCCTTCTGCTTTCTGGCCCTTGTCACTGGACTCCTGTACCTCGTTAGTCTCATTTGGTTTTAAGGGGCTGTCCACTCCAAGGCTGAACAGTGAACCTCAGAGGTAATTTCACCACTGAGCTAAAAGGGTGTCTGGGGGCCATACTCTCGGGGTTTCTCCAGTCTCCTTTAGACCAGTGAATCTGGTCTTTTTTTTGTGAGTTAGAATTATGCTCTACATCCTTCTCCAGCTCAGTCCAGAACCCTCTGTTGTGATCCTGGTCAGAGAAGTCAGTGGTGGTATCCAGGCACCATCTAGCTGTACTGGACTCAGTCCGGTGGAAGACTTGGTAGCTGTGGACAATTAGTCCTTCAGACTAATCTTTTCCTTGTAGCCTGTTCTCTTCATTCTCCTTTGCTCCCGAAGGGATGAGACCAGTGGAGTATCTTAGATGGCCGCTTACAGGCTTTTAAGACCCCAGACACTACTCACCAAGGTAGAATGTAGAACATTGTCTTTATAAGCCGTGTCATGCCAATTGAGCTAGATGTTCCCAGAGACCATGGTCCCCAGAGACCTCCGCCCAACAATTCAGTCCCTCAGGGAGTTTGGATGTGTCTATGGGGCTTCCATGACCTTTCCTTGTACAAGTTGTGCTAGTTTCTCCTGTATTGTGTACTGTTTCACCTTTCACACAAGATACCACTTATCTAATGCCCATTTAGTATTCCTCCCCCCATCCCTGGTAACCAACAAAGATTGTTACATTTTGTGTGTGAACGTTTTCATGGGTTTTTACAATAGAGGTCTCATACAATATTTGTCTTTTTGTGATTGACTTATTTCACTCAGCATAATGTCCTCCAGTTTCATCCATGTTATGAGATACTTCACAGATTCACCGCTGTTCTTTCTCGTTGCATAGTACTCCATTGTGTGTATGTACCATAGTTTGTTTATCCATTCATCTGTTGATGGGCATCTAGGTTGTTTCCATCGTTTTGCTATTGTGAACAATGCTGCCAGGAACATAGGTATGCATATGTCTATTCGAGTGACGACTCTTATTTCTCTAGGATATATTCCTAGGAGTGGGATTGCTGGATCGAATGGTGTGTCTATTTCTACCTTTCTGAGGAAGTGCCATATCATTTTCCAAAATGGTTGTATCATTTTGCATTCCCACCAGCTCAGAAACCTTTAAGCTTTATGAAAGAGTATGAAAAATCCTAGTTCTCCATTTTTTGTATCCTAAGGACATAAAACATTTCCAGATGTGTTTGTGCTATAGTATGACATGTTTCAGGGCCTTGAAAAAGCAGGTGACAGCTTGTCCACCTCTCCATCCCTACCTTACTTTCTGGAATAGGTCTCTGAATTGTAGTAGTAGTAACGTCAGAAACTGCCTAGATTCCTTAGGGATACAAACCAGGTTTGGCCCAAAGCTGATTCCTATGAGGTGGAGGTCAGACACAACTCTACTCCCCAACCTTTCTACCATTTCTGACACCAGCCACCTCCCACCCTCACTGCCCCCATGACATGCTCTCCTTCTCTGCTAGGTTTGATAATGTGTTGCATTGACCACTCAGATCTCACAGAACATACTTAAGTGATTTATTATGGAAGTAACAGGGTACAACTCAGGATCAGGATTAACAGGCTGCAACTCAGGATCATGATCAAGAAGCATGTAGGCAAAGTCTGGAAGGCTCCCCCGAAGAGCACATCCTCCCTTCTTCAGCGCAGGACAGGTCTCTTGGCTCCTCTTGGCCATGCAAGCAAGCAGGCCCTTCTCTCTGCCATGCACGTTCTTTTTGGCTGTGGAGGCCACCTCTCCGCCCCTCACAACAGGCCTCTTGGTCATGTACCCTCCCTCTCAGCTGTTCAGGCCTTTTTTACCTTCAGCCTCCCTGATGTCAGCCGCTCCACTGCTAACTTACTCAGCTCACATCCAGGGTAGCAGCTTTGTTCAGCTCTCTCTCAACTACATTCCTAGCAGCAGGTTTCTGCAGTCACCACTGACTCTGCCACAGGACCACTTCTGGGCCTGTCGCTTACTGTCTTCTTTGTTACAGTCTTTGGCCTGTGTTACATCTCTTTCAGGTTTCTTGCCTCCTCTCTACTTCTCTCCTCTTATCTGTCTTGCCTTTTCTCCTTTCTCTTCTATTTTGAAATCTCGTGGGGTTGGCTGTATATATAAGCTAACTCCTTGTCAATTTCAAGGCATGGCCCTCCCAGCAGGGCCATGAACTAAAATGACCAGTCCTCTCAGTGGACCATAGTTACTTCATTTGCATAGTCTATAGTCACTTCATTTGCATAACGTATAGTATATACCAATCTCTGCAAGGTGCATAAAATAGACCAACCACAGGGCAGGCTATAGCCCAGGGCCAGACAAAAAGTATCAAACCATCAAGTTGTTTACAGTTTACCCAGTGTTATGGATTGAATTGTGTCCCCCAAAAATGTGTATCAGCTTGGCTAGGCCATGATTCCCAGTATTGTGTGGCTGTCTACCATTTTGTGATTATCCTATGTGTTGTAAATTCTAACCTCTATGATGTTATTGAGTCATAATTAGAGGCAGTTATGTTAATAATGCAAGACTCAATCTACAGGATTAGGTTATATCTTGAGTCAGTCTCTTTTGAGATGTAAAAGAGAGAATCGAGCAGAGAGGAAAGGATCTCATTACCACCAAGAAAGAATTGCTGGGAGCAGAGTAAGTCCTTTGGACCCAGGGTCCCTGTGCTGAGAAACTCCTTGACCCAGGGGAAGATTGATGAGAAGGACCTTCCCCCAGAGCCAACAGAGAGAGAAAGCATTCACCTGGAGATGGCACCCTGACTTTGGACTTCTAGTCTCCCAAACTGTGAGAGAATAAATTTCTGTTTTTAAAGCCATCCGCTTGTGGTATTTCTGTTATAGCAGCACTAGATAACTAAGACACCCGGGAAATTTCGATTAACCTGCACAAAAATAACAAACCCTCTGGGGTAGAAAAGTGGGACTAAGGTAGTCCTCAGAGGTTAGGGGAAAATTCTCTCAAGCTGTTTTTCCAAGAACCAAGGCAAAAGGCCACACGAAATAATTCATTTCGCCACAGTCTCTTAAGTGACGGCTGCAGCAGGGTAATAGGACAGACTGCTCTTGTGAAGGGAAGCTCATCTTTGGTGGTTTTACTTTCAGCCTTCATATGCGGTCATCCAGAAAGAGCTAAATTAGGTGCTACAATGAATTGAGCTCATTGCTTGTGTGTGTGTGTGTGTGTGTGTGTGTGTGTGTGTGTGTGTGTGTATGTGTGCGCTCCAGCATTTCTTTTGGTGGTGTTTTTGCTTTGTATTCTGATAGTTCTTCTGTGAAGTGGTAAGGTCATACCTATGTGGGTGGGTGGGTGATGGGAGGAGGAAAGTAAGGGTCTCACTTGAAAGAGTTGGATATTCCTGGAGTCAATCATATGGTGAAGAGAAGGATTCTCAAAAAAGAATAAAATTTAGAAGGTAGGCTGCCTATTACTCTCTGGACATTGGTCACAAAGAAATGGGCCTGGAAGCAAGGAAAGAAAATACCTCTGTAGGAGACCACAAGATAAAACACAAGTAAGCTGTATTTTATGAACATATTGTTTGGTTTTATGTTCCTATCTGTTTTCCCCCTCCTTTTCATTATCTGAGTTTTAAGTGGAGTCTGTTGAAATATTCCAGCCCTGTCTCAGCCACAGTACTAAGTATTTAGAGAACACTTGTGTTTCACGTTTGAGCCAGAGTATTAAAGAGTGAATGCCAGCTTCTACTTGTGGCCCCTCTTGTCTCTACTCTTTAGGCCCACATGGCTGTGGCAGCATTGATTATTGACAATTTTTTCCATCCACTCCTTCCCCACGTGACACATCTCTTTCCATTCAAACCTTGGAAGATATTAGACTTGATTTATTAAGACGATTCTGTTCTCACAGGAATACCGTTAGAGTCTTCTTTATAATGAGATCTGAAGTTTTTCCATAGCCCTATTCCTAATGGCTGTTTTCTGAAAGTTCTTTAATTTCTTCAAAAAAAATGCTTAAAGATACAATATGCTAATACCTGACTGTAATAATAGCCTGTTAGAATCTTGCTTATTCTGAAACATGATTGGTCAACACATAAACATAGGTTTCCAATGGAAGAAATGGGTCTATGACTAGGAGGCCATTTATAGGAGAGAGGGATAAAAAGTGGGGAAATAAGAGAGGATAGAAATATCAAAGACAAAATTGAATTACTCCACCATATTGCCTAGAGTGAGGAATATTTTCAACTGGATGTGGACCAACAGGCCCCGCTCCTTCTTTTGCCCTGTGTAGCTAAGGGGTGGGGGATGGTAAGCTGTGAGTCAACTTACCTTTGAGAATGGACCAAATATTGGGTGACTTTTCCCCCCAAACAAAGCAGTGTTTCTTATAAAGAAATTGATTCCCAGAGAATTCATGAAGGGAGGTATTAGTGTGTCTTATACCTCTACATAATACATAAGGAGAAAGGGGAGCATCAAAAAAATAATATACTCTGTCTTCTAAAATGTCATGGTTTGCTGTATTATTAATAATTCTAATGCAGATGTAATCTCAAAGGAGTTGTGTGGTTTGATAATGATTTGTTATAATCTTTGAAGATCAGTTAGAGAAACATTTTGGAGCCTTTATCAGAAAACAAGTACCCCACTTGGCAGTAGGATAGGAAAAGCCATTGGGCCACATGGTCAATGTAACAGGAGAGAACTGAGTTTGGATTTTATTGAGATCACCTGGCATCCTTGTCACCACTCTCAGCTTTGCACTTTGGGAGCCTCAGAAAGCAGTGTTTTCCAACATTGTTCTTTTATTTTTCAGTGTCTTTTCCTGCTAGGTTCCAAAAGAACATCTGATTGTTCAGTTTAGGGACAAGTTGACTTACTCTGAGGGGGTAGAAAGTGATTGTTCTTAATAAATATTTTTTAGGGAATTTGTCATTTACAAAATTTCTTTTATACTTTAGGGCATGTTGTTTTGAAAAACATGGAAAAACAAGTCCTACCAGACAAACAGGCAAATAGAAGGGAACAAACACAATCATGTGTCCCCTTTCATTTGGAAATGGGTCACTCATGGCAACCAGTATTTGTCTGTATAACTTCACTTATCGTTAGAACAGAAAAGGAACACAAAGCTCCAGTATTTTTCAAAGAATTTCACCAACAACGTAACTAAATACTGGTATAATTTAATTATATTTAAGTATTCTATTTTTTTTCTCTCAGATACAACCGCTTAAGTTCCTTGTATTTGTTCAATGATTTTTAAAAATTCAAATATACTTTCATGCAATCTTATTATGAAATGTTTCGTGTATGGGAAAATATTATTATCCCCATTTTGTGATAAGATCATAATTTTAACACATTACATTTGCATAAAAGTCTAAAAGCATTCCGTTCTCAAAACAAGCCTTGGTGGTACATTCCTCCCCACCCCCTTTTACTATTGTTGTACTTTAAGTGAAAGTTTACAATTCAAGTTAGTCTCATATACAAAAATTTATACATACATTGTTTTGTGACCTTAGTTGCTCTCCCTATACTGTGACAGCACACTCTTTCCACCCTGGATTTTCCATGTCCATTGAACCAGCTCCTGACCCTGTCTACCTTCTCATCTTGCCTCTGGACAGGAGCTGCCCGTTTAGTCTCATGTATCTACTTGAGCTAAGAAGGACACTCTTCATGAGTATCATTTTATGTCCGATAGTCCAGTCTAATCTTTGTCTGAAGAGTTGGTCTTGGGAATGGTTTTAGTTTTGGGCTAACAGAGAGTCCAGGGGCCATGTCTTCCAGGGTCCCTCGAGTCTCAGTCAAACCATTAAGTCTCATCTTTTTACTAGAATTTGAATTCTGCACCACACTTTTCACCTGCTCCATAAGGGACTCTCTGTTATGTTCCCTGTCAGGGCAGTCATTGTGGTAGCTGGGCACCATCTAGTTCTTCTGGTCTCAGGCTGATGAAGTCTCTGGTTTACGTGGCTCTTTCTGTCTCTTGGGCTAATATTTTCCTAGGGTCTACGGTGTTTTTCATTCTCCGTACTCC
Source organism: Dugong dugon (assembly GCA_030035585.1). Taxonomy (NCBI): domain Eukaryota; kingdom Metazoa; phylum Chordata; class Mammalia; order Sirenia; family Dugongidae; genus Dugong; species Dugong dugon. The sequence continues at coordinate 118,508,538 of CM057461.1, read as the reverse complement.
AGGTGGGTTAGGAGCAATTGATGTATCTTAGATGGCCGCTCACTAGATTTTAAGACTCCAGATGCCACTCACCAAAGTGAGATGCAGAACATTTTCTTTTAAAAACTTTCTTATGCCAGGTGACCTAGATGTCCCCTGAAACCATGATCCCCAGACCCCCACCCCTGTTACTCTGTCCCTTGAAGTGTCTGGTTGTATTCAGGAAGCTTCTTAGCTTTGGTTTAGAACAGTTGTACTGACTTCCCCTGTAGTGTGTGCCATGCTTCCCTTCACCGAAGACAATTCTTGTCTACTTTCTAGTTAGTGAATACCCCCTCCCTCCCTCTCCACCCTCGTAACCATCAAAGAATGTTTTCTTCTGTGTTTAAACCTTTTCTTCAGTTCTTATAATAGTGGTCTGATACAATATTTGTCCTTTTGCGACTGACTAAGTTCACTCAGCATAATACCTTCCAGATTCCTCCATGTTATGTTTCCTGGATTCATCCTTGTTCTTTATTGTTGCGTACTATTCCATTGTGTGACTATACCATAATTTGTTTATCCATTCGTCTGTTGATGGGCACCTAGGTTGTTTCCATCTTTTTGCTATTGTGAACAGTGTTGCAATGAACATGGGTGTGCATATATCTATTCATGTGACGGCTCTTACTTCTCTAGGATATATTCCAAGGAGTGGGATAGCTGGATCGTATGGTACTTCTATTTCTAGTTTTTTCAGGAAACGCCAAATCGATTTCCAAAGTGGTTATACCATTTTACATTCCCACCAACAGTGTATAAGTGTTCCAGTCTCTCTACAACCTCTCCAGCATTTCTTGTTTTGTGTTTTTTGGATTAATGCTAGCATTCTTGGGGTGAGATAGTTTTGATTTGCATTTCTCTAATGGCTAATGATGGTGAACATTTCCTCATGTGTCTGTTAGCCACCTGAACGTCTTCTTTGGTGAAGTGCCTGTTCATATCCTTTGCCTATTTTTTAATTGGGGTGTTTGTCTTTTTGTTGTTGAGGTTTTGCAGTGTCTTATAGATTTTAGAGATGAGACACTGATCGGATTTGTCGTAGCCAAAAATTTTTTCCCAGTCTGTAGGTTGTCTTTTTACTCTTTTGGTGAAGTCTTTTGATGAGCATAAGTGTTTCACTTTTAGGAGCTCCCAGTTATCTAGTTTCTCTTCTGGTGTTTGTGCAGTGTTACTTACGGTTTGTATTCTGTTTATGCCATGTATTAAGGCTCCTAGCATTGTCCCTATTTTTTCTTCCATGATCTTTATGTTTTTGATTTTATATTTAGGTCTTCGATCCATTTTGAGTTAATTTTTGTGCATGGTGTGACGTATGGGTCTTGTTTCAGTTTTTTGCAGATGGATATCCAGTTATGCCAGCCCCATTTGTTAAAGAGACTGCCTTTTCCCCAATTAATGGACTTTGGGTTTTTGTCAAATATCACCTGCTCATAGGTGGATGAATTTACATCTGGATTCTCCATTCTGTTCCATTGGCCTGTGTATCTGCTGTTCTACCAGTCCCAGACTGTCTTGACTACCATGGTGGTATGATAGGTTCTAAAATCAGGTAGTGTGAGACCTCCCACTTTGTTCTTCTTTTTCAGTAATGCTTTACCTATCCAGGGCCTCTTCCTTTTCCATATGAAGTTGGTGATTTGTTTCTCTATCTCATTAAAAAATGCACTGGAATTTGGATCAGGATTACCTTGTATCTGTAGATCGCTTTGGGTAGAATTGACATTTTCACACTGTCAAGTCTTCCTATCCATGAGCAAGGTATGTTTTCCCACTTAATGCAGGTCTCTTTTGGTTTCCTGCAGTAGTGTCTTGTAGTTTTCATTGTACAGGTCTTTTACATCTCTGGTTAGATATATTCCTAAGTATTTTATCTTCTTGGGGGCTATTGTAAATGGTATTGATCTGGTGATTTCCTCTTGGAAGTTCTCTTTGTTGGTGTAGAGGAATCCAACTGATTTTTGTACGTTTATCTTGTATCCTGATACTTTGCTGAAATCTTCTATTGGTTCCTTTAGTTTCTTGTGGATTCCTTGGGGTTTTCTGTGTATAAGATCATATCATCTGCAAATAGAGATACTCTTACTTCTTCCTTACAATTTGGCTGCCCTTTATTTCTTTTTCTAGCCTAAATGCTCTGGCTAGGATCTCCAGTACAATGTTGAATAAGAGTGGTTATAAAAGGCATCCTTGTCTGGTTCTTGTTCTCAAGGGGAATGCTTTCAGAATCTCTCCATCTAGGATGATGTTGGCTGTTGGCTTTGTATAAATGCCCTTAATTATGTTGAGGAATTTCCCTTCAATTGTTATTTTGTTTTTTTACTTTCTTTTTCTTTATTTAGATAAAATTTACATACACTAAAATTCACCCTTATTAGCATACATTTCTATAAGTTTTGACAAATTTATAGTTATGTAAATACCACCAGAATCAAAATACAGAATAAATGCATCACTCCAGAAAATTCTCTGGTATCCCTTTATAGTCCATCCCTTGCCCTACCCCCAGCCTCTGACAACCACTGATCTGTTTTTTATTCCCATAGTTGTGCTTTTTCCAGAATATCATATGAGTAGAATCGCATGGTATATATATATATATTTTCTTTTAATATTTGGTTACTAGTATTTATTTATTCATTTATTCTTTTTTTTAAAATTGTACTTCAGGTGAAGGCTTACAGAACAAATAATTTCTCATGAAACAATAGTGCACATATTGTTCTATGACATTGGTTAACAACCCCACAACATGTCAACCCTCTAACTTCTCAACCTTTTTTTTTGGTGAAAATACACATAGTCAAAGATACACCATTTCAAAAATTTCTACATGCACAGTTCAGTGACGTTGACTACGGTCTTCGAATTGTGCTGTTATTCTCACTTAAGATGAAGGCTTACAGAACAAAATAGTTTCACATTTAACAGTTACTACAAATATTGATTGCCCTATGAGAATAGTTAACAATCTCACAGCACATCAACAATATCCTTACTCAACCTTGGGTTCCCTATCACCAGCTTCCTTGTCCCCTTCTGCTTTCTGGCCCTTGTCACTGGACTCCTGTACCTCGTTAGTCTCATTTGGTTTTACGGGGCTGTCCACTCCAAGGCTGAACAGTGAACCTCAGAGGTAATTTCACCACTGAGCTAAAAGGGTGTCTGGGGGCCATACTCTCGGGGTCTCTCCAGTCTCCTTTAGGCCAGTAAATCTGGTCTTTTTTTTTGTGAGTTAGAATTATGTTCTACATCCTTCTCCAGCTCTGTCCAGAACCCTCTGTTGTGATCCTGGTCAGAGCAGTCAGTGGTGGTATCCAGGCACCATCTAGCTGTACTGGACTCAGTCCGGTGGAGGCCTTGGTAGCTGTGGTCTATTAATCCTTCAGACAAATCTTTTCCTTGTATCCTGTTCTCTTCATTCTCCCTTGCTCCCAAAGGGATGAAACCAGTGGAGTATCTTAGATGGCTGCTCACAGGCTTTTAAGACCCCAGACACTACTCACCAAGGTAGAATGTAGAACATTGTCTTTATAAACTGTGTTATGCCAATTGAGCTAGATGTTCCCCGAGACCATGGTCCCCAGAGCCCTCCACCCAGCAATTCAGTCCCTCAGGGAGTTTGGATGTGTCTATGGGGCTTCCATGACCTTTCCTTGTACAAGTTGTGCTAGTTTCTCCTGTATTGTGTACTGTTTCACCTTTCACACAAGATACCACTTATCTAATGCCCATTTAGTATTCCTCCCCCCATCCCTGGTAACCAACAAAGATTGTTACATTTTGTGTGCGAACGTTTTCATGGGTTTTTACAATAGAGGTCTCATACAATATTTGTCTTTTTGTGATTGACTTATTTCACTCAGCATAATGTCCTCCAGTTTCATCCATGTTATGAGATGCTTCACAGATTCACCGCTGTTCTTTCTCATTGCATAGTACTCCATTGTGTGTATGTACCATAGTTTGTTTATCCATTCATCTGTTGATGGGCATCTAGGTTGTTTCCATCGTTTTGCTATTGTGAACAATGCTGCCAGGAACATAGGTATGCATATGTCTATTCGAGTGACAACTTTTATTTCTCTAGGATATATTCCTAGGAGTGGGATTGCTGGATCAAATGGTGTGTCTATTTCTACCTCTCTGAGGAAGCGCCATATCATTTTCCAAGATGGTTGTATCATTTTGCATTCCCACCAGCAGTGCATAAGAGTTCAGATCTCCCCGCAGCCCCTCCAACATTTGTTATTTCCAGGGTTTTTGATTCTTGCCTGTAATGCTGGGGTGAGATGCTATCTCATTGTGGTTAAATTTGCATTTCTCTAATGGCTAGTGATCACGAACATTTCCTCATGTGTCTGTTGGCCATTTGAATGTCTTCTTTGGTGAAGTGTCTGTTCATTTCTGTTGCCCATTTTTTAATAGGATTATTGGTCTTTTTTTTGTACAGGTGTTGGATTTTCTTGTAGATTATGAAGATTAGACCTTTGTCTGACTTGTACTGTCCAAAAATTTTTTTCCCAGTCTGTAAGTTCTCTTTTTACTCTTTTGGTGAAGTCTTTCGAAGAGCATAGGTGTTTCATTTTTAGAAGATCCCAGTTATCTAGCTTATCATTTGGTGTTTGTGCATTGATGGTTATGGTTTGTATCCTGTTAATGCCGTGTATTAAGGCCTGTAGTGGTGGTCTTATTTTTTCCTCTATGAACTTTATAGTTTTAGGCTTTATATTCAGGTCTTTGATCCATTTTGAAGTAGTTTTTGTATATGGCATGAGCTATGGGTCCTGTTTTATTTTTTTGCAGATGATTATCCAGTTTTGCCAGCACCATTTATTAAAAAGACTGTCTTTTCCCCATTTGATGGACTTTGGGCCCTTGTCGAAGATAAGGTGACCGTAGGTGGAAGGATTTACATCTGGGTTCTCAATTCTGTTCCATTGGTCAATGTATCTGTTGTTGTACCAGTACCAGGCTGTTTTGACTACTGTAGCTGTATAGTAGGTTCTGAAGTCAGGTAGTATGAGTCCTCCAACTTTATTCTTTTTCTTCAGTAGTGCTTTAGTTATTCGGGGCTTCTTCCCTTTCCATATAAAGTTAATGATTAGTTTTTCCATCTCTTTGAAGAATGTTGTTGGTATTTGGATCGGGATTGCATTGTATTTGTAAATTGCTTTGGGTAGAATTGCCATTTTCACGACGTTGAGCCTGCCTATCCAAGAGCGTGCTATGTTTTTCCATTTATGTAGCTCCGTTTGGGTTTCATGCAGTAGTATTTTGTAGTTTTTTTTGTATAGGTCTTTTACATCCCTGGCCAGATTTATTCCTAAGTATTTTATCTTTTTAGGGGCTATTATAAATGGTATTGTTTTCCTGATTTCTTTTTCATTGTTCTCCTTATTCAATGATTTTTGAATGTTTATCTTGTATCCGGCTACTCTGCTGAATCTTTCTACTAGTTCCAGTAGATTTCTCGTGGAGTCTTTAGGGTTTTCTATGTGCAGTATCATATCATCTGCAAACAGGAACAGTTTAACTTCTTCATTACCAATTTGGATGCCCTTTATTTCTTTTTCTTGCCTTATTGCTCTAGCTACAACTTCCAGCACAATGTTAAATAGGAGTGGTGATAAAGGGCATCCTTGTCTTGTTCTCGTTTTCAAGGGGAATGTTTTTAGCCTCTCTCCATTAAGAATGATGTTGGCCATTGGTTTTGCATAGATGCCCTTCATTATGTTGAGAAATTTCCCTTCTATACCTATTTTATTGAGAGTTTTTATCAGGAATGGGTGTTGGACTTCGTCAAATGCCTTTTCTGTGTCAATTGAGATGATCACGAGATTCTTTTCTTTCCTTTTATTTATGTGGTGGATTACGTTGATTGATTTTCTAATGTTGACCCATCCTTGCATACCTGGTATGAATCCTACTTGGTTGTGGTGTATTATTTTTTTGATATGATGCTGAATTCTATTGGCTAGAATTTTGTTCAGAATTTTTGCATCTATATTCATGAGAGATATTGGTCTGTAATTTTCTTTTTTTGTGACGTCTTTGCCTGGTTTTGGTATTAGCGTTATTCTGGCTTCATAGAATGAATTTGGAAGAGTTGCTTCCTCTTCTATGTTCTGAAATAGCTTGAATAGTACTGGTACAAGCTCTTCTGTAAAAGTTTTGTAGAATTCTCCAATGCAGCCATCTGGGCCAGGGCTATTTTTGTGGGGAGTTTTTTTTTTTGTTTATTACCTTTTCAATCTCTTCTCTTGTTATGGGTCTGTTCAGATTTTCGACATCACTTTGTTGTAATTTGGGTAGGCTGTGTGTTTCTAGAAATTTATCCATTTCCTCTAGGTTTTCAAATTTGTTGGAGTATAGTTTTTGTGTTATAATCCTTTTTATTTCAGTTCGGTCTGTTGTAATGTCCCCCATTTCATTTCTTATTTGGGTTATTTGTGTCCTCTCCTGTTTTTGTTTTGTCTGTCTGGCCAGTGGTTTGTTGATTTTGTTGATTCTTTCGAAGAAACAACTTTTGGTTTTGTTGATTCTTTCTATTGTTTTTCTGTTCTCTATTTCATTTATTTCTGCTCTGATCTTTACTATTTCCTTTCTCCTGGTGGTTGTGGGCTTTTTTTTTTTTTTTTTTTTTTGCTGTTCTCTTTCTATTTGTTTGAGTTCTGTAGTTAATGTTTTGATTTTGTCCCTTTTTTCTTTTTTGATATGTGCATTTATTGCTATAAATTGTCCTCTGAGGACTGCCTTTGCTGTGTCCCAAAGGTTTTGGTATGATGTGTTTTCATTCTCATTTGATTCTAGGAATTTTTTGATTCCATCTCTGATTTCTTTTATTACCCAGTGATGTGTAAGCAGGGTATTATTCAGTTTCCATGTAGTTGATTTTTTTTCCCTTGCTCTTTCTAGTGTTAATTTCTACCTTGATGGCATTGTGGTCAGAGAAGTTACTTTGAATTATCTCAACGTTTTGGATCTTCTTGAGAATTGCTCTGTGGCCTGAGATGTGGTCTATTCTGGAGAACGTTCCATGTGCATTGGAAAAGAATGTGTACTTTGCAGCAGTTGGATGGAGTGTTCTATATATGTCTATGAGGTTAAGTTGGCTGATTGTGCCCTTTAGGTCTTCTGTATCTTTGCTCAGTTTTTTTCTTAGTTGTTCTGTCCTTTACTGAGAGCTGTGTGTTGACGTCTCCTACTATTATTGTGGAACTGTCAATTTCTCTTTTCAGTGTTGTTAGAGTTTGTTTTATGTATTTTGGAGCCCTGTCATTGGGTGCATAGATGTTTATTATAGTTATTTCTTCATGGTGGATCTTCCCCTTAATTATTATATAGTGTCCTTCTTTGTCTTTTATGGTAGATTTTGTTTTAAAGTCTATTTTATCTCAGATTAGAAATGCCACTGCTGCTGTTTTTTGGTAGTTGTTAGCTTGATATTTTTTTTTTCCAACCTTCGACTTTTAATAAATTCACATCTTTGTTTCTAAGGTGTGTCTCTTGTAGACATCATATTGATGGATCCTGTTTTCTTATCCATTCTGTCACTCTCCATCTCTTTATGGGTGCAGTGAGTCCATTTACATTCAGTGTAATTATTGATAGATGTGAGTTTGTTGCTGTCATTTTGTAGTGCTTTTTTCTGTGGTGCTGACATTTTCTTTGTACTTCTTACTCTCCTGTGCTGAGTTACTTTTGTTTGTGGATTTTTTTCATTTCTTTTGTTTTTGTAGGTTTTGTTTTTGCTGAGACTTTATGTTTTCCTCTTTATTTTTATGAGTATGTTGTTTGTTAACTTTCTTTGTGGTTACCATGAATTTACCCTTATCTTTCTAAGTTTGAAGCAGTCTACCATTACTTGGTATCACCTTGCCTTCCTCTCTTTTAGAAGGTTCTATACCTATGCCGTTTATTCCCTCTTTTATTGTTTTGATGTTGTCATTTACTGATTAACTGCTCTGATTCCCTGTTGTGTTTCTTCTGGTTTTGGACAGTCCTCGAGAGGTCATTTCCTAGATTGGTATCTGGCTGGTATGATCCTGTGTCCTAGATTCTGCCTGTGAGCTGAAGTTGTTTGTCCTCAGATGGAAGAACTCCGTTTAATAATTCTTGTAAGTTTGGTTTGACTTTTACATAGTCCCTTAATTTCTGTTTGTCTGGAAATGACTTAATTTCACCATCAAATTTGAACGAGAGTTTTGCAGGGTATATTATTCTTGGCTGGCATTTTTTTTCTTTCAAGGTTTTATATATGTCATCCCATTGTCTTCTTGCCTGCATGGTTTATGCCGAATAATCTGAGCTTACTCTTATTGTTTCTCCTCTGTATGTGACTTCTTGTTTTTCACGAGCTGCTCTCAGGATTCTTTGTTTGTCTTTGGTTTTGGCAAGTGTGATTATGATATGCCTTGGTGATTTTCTTTTGGGGTCTCTCTTCTATGAGGTTTGTTGAGCTTCTTGGATGGCCAGCTTTTCATCTTTCATGATATCGGGGATGTTTTCTGTCAGCAGTTCTTCAATGATCCTCTCTGTGTTTTCTGTTTTCTCCCCGTTATGGAATTCCAATCACTCATAGATTTTTGCTTTTGATTGTATCCCACATAACTCTCAGGGTCTCTTAATTTTTCTTTGCTCTTTTTTCTGAGTTTTCCTGAAACAGATTTGTATCCAACTGTTTGTCTTTAATTCCACTGATCCTGTCTTCCACCATTTCAAATCGGCTTCTCAGCCCTTCTATGACACTGTCCATTTCTGAAATCTTGTTGTTTATCTTTTGGATTTCTACTTGTTGTCTTTGTATAATGTCTAGTTGTGAAATTATTTTGGCATTTTGTTCCTCAATTCTTTCAATTTTTTGTCCGTATTTTCCTTGAATTTGTCTATTTTTTCCTCACGTTTGTCAGCTTTTTGCCTCAGCTCTTGGAGAATTCTGAGTATTAGAGATTTGAATTCCCTATCAGGTAGTTCTAGCGCATTTTCTTCCACTGGAAAGTCATCTGGTGTTTTATTTTGGATGCCTACTGGAACCATCCTGTCCTGTTTTTGTAAATGTTTTGATATTGTCTGCTGTCTTCGGGGCATTCTGTAGTTATTTGTCTCGTTTATTTTTTGTAGATTTGTTTGTTTTGTTCCTTTTTTAAAAAAAATTGACTATGTCTGAGCAGACGGACTGTGTTCTTTGTTGTTTGCTTGTCTGTGGGCACAATACTTTTTGCCTTCTTCTCCAATTGGCAGGGTCAATCACTCAGATATGGTACGGCAGGGCAGGTCTAGCTGAAGAGGAGTTACTGAGATGGGTTGTTTGTGACAGTTACTACAGCCATCAGAGCGGGTCGGTAATCAGTGCACGGCAGGTTCCAGTAGGCCATGCCTGTGCTGCTTGGTGGTGTGATGTTAAGCGCACGGTGCAGGTAGGCAGGATGTAGTGGGGAGATTGTTATGTGTGGAGCTAAGATGGATATGGGAGAAGGAGAGAGGAACAGGAGCCAAAAACATACAAACAAACAAGAAAGAATGCTAGGGAAGCTTGCCATTGGAGTGGAGAGATGAGAGACTATGAAATGGAGAAAAACAGAAAGGGGAAGAGGAAGAAAAGAAAAGAATGAATAAATAAGAATCAGAAAGGTTAAAGAACCGCAAAGTTCCCAGGGATCCCACTGGTGCAGCTTTGAGGTCTGGGGAAGTCGCTTTCAGGTGTTGCAGTACAGCCTGGCTAGAAGGTGTACAAGTGTACAACACCTGGTATTCAGGGAACAGAAAGAGAAGGAAGACACAGAGAGACAAGAAACTGAGTAGTGAAGAAAGACAAAAAGAGAAAAAGAGGGAAAAGAAAACAAAACATATTAAAAAAAAACAACAACAAGAAAATCCGCCAAAAAAACAGAAGAAAAAAGAAAAAAAAAAAAACCAATGAAAATAGAAAAAAAAAAAAAAAACCCAACAAAAAAAGAAATGCCCTCAGTGATCCTCTGCACGTCCATGCAAGTCGAAGCGGTAGTCTCCTTGCCACGCAGCACCGCCTGGCCAGAAATGGCTCCCAACTCAAGAAAAGGAAAAGAAAACAAACAAACAATTCAAAACAAACAAACAAACAGGCAGAAGTCCCAGGATCCCACCAGCGAGGCAGCCCAGACCGGGAAACAGCTCCACACTTGAACGGAGCTCCACAGCCACTCAGGAAGAAGCAAAGATGGTGCACAGAGGCAGGTATTTGAGCAATAGGATGGGGAGGTGGTGAGAGGTAAGGAAGAAATCAAAAGAAGCAGAAAATAAAGCAACATGAGCAGCCAACAAATGGCACTCAGAGAGCCAGCTAGTGCAGGCTGGTGGAATCCAAGCAGTCAGTGTTTCTCGGACAAGGGACTGTGTCCGTGGAAAGCAGAGGGGACCAAGTGTGTGTGAAGAAGTGTAGAGAGTGGGAAAGCGTATATCGCAAATTACCAGAGCTCTGCAGCCCCTCAGGAAGAAGCAAAGATGGTGCAAGGAGCCAGGTATTTGAGAGAAAGGAGGGGGAGGTGGCGAAAGGTAAGGAAGAAATCAAAAGAAGCAGAGAAAAGCAACACCAGCAGCCAACAAATGGCACTCCGAGAGCCGGCCCATTCAGGTGGGTGGAATCCAAGCAGCCGGTGTTTCCCGGACAAGAGATTGTGGCCATGGGAAGCAGAGGAGGCCAATTGGGGGTGAAGAAGGGTGGGGGGTAGGAAAGCATATATTGCCAATTACCCGTTGTTTTGTCTTCCACTGGAAGCTCCGTGAAGCTGCTCTCTTGTACCCTGTTTTCTGGTCTCTGATAGGAGCCCGAGATGGTGGATCTGCACTGCGTTAGCTGGTTGGGGACCTCTGCATGAATCTCTCCTCCCTCTTCGTTCTCTGTCAGTTTTCTCACTCCATTTGGTGCTTGGCTGAGTTCTTTATGTCTTCATTTGATGTTTTAGGGTTTCAGGATTGTTGTTTTCTCTGTTTGGCTTAGTTTTTCGGATCTTTGCTCTGGAGGGATGGCATGGTGCTTCTGCCTAGAGTGCCATTTTGCTGGAAGTTCTCAATTCCTATTTTGCTGAGAGTTTTATCATGAATGGGTGTTGGACTTTGTCAAATGCTTTTTCTGCATCAATTGATAGATCATGTGCTTCTTATCTTTTGTTTTATTTATGTGATGGATTACATTGACGGTTTTTCTAATGTTGAACCATCTCTGCATACCTGGTATAAATCCCACTTGATCATGGTGATTTATTTTTTTGATATGTTGTTGAATTCTATTGACTAGAATTTTGTTGAGGATTTTTGCATCAATGTTCACGAGCGATATTGGTCTGTAATTTTCTTTTTTTTGTGGTGTCTTTACCTGGTTTTTGTAACAGGGTTATAGTGGCTTCATAGGATGAGTTTGGGAGTATTCCATCATTTTCTATGCTCTGAGATACCTTTAGTAGTAGTGGTGTTAACTCTTCTGTGAATGTTTGTTAAAATTCTCCAGTGAAACCATCTGGGCCAGGGTTTTTTTTTGGTTGGGAGTTTTTTAATTACCTTTTCAATCTCGTCTTTTGTTACCTGTTTATGTAGTTTTTCTACCTCTGTTTGTGTTAGTTTAGGTAGGTAGTGAGTTTCTAGAAATTCATCCATTTTGTCTAGTTTTTTAAATTTGTTGGAGTACAATTTTTCATAGTATTCTGTTTTGATTCTTTTAATTCCAGTTGGATCTATTGTGATATCACTCATCTCATTTCTTATATAGGTTATTTGCTTTCTCTCCTGTTTTTCTTTTATCAGTTTGGCCAATGTTGAGCTTTTCAGAGAATCAGCTTTTGGTCTTGTTAACTCTTCCAATTGTTTTTCTATTCTCTATTTCATTTAATTCTGCTCTAATTTTTATTATATCCTTCCTTCTGGCACCCAAGGGCCTCCTTTGTTGCTCTCTTTCTACTTGTTCCAGTTGTAGGGTTAATGTTTTGATTTAGGCCCCTTGTTTTTGGATGTGTGCATTTATTGCTATAACCTGACCTCTGAGCACTGCTTTTGCTGTGTCCCAAAGGTTCTGGTAGGATGTGTTTTAATTCTCATTTGATTCTATGAATTTCTTTATTCCATCCTTAATTTTTTCTATAACCCAGTAGTTTTTAAGCAAGGTGGTGTTCAGTTTCCACGTGTTTGATTTTTTTCTGTTGCTTTTCCTGTTACTGATTTCTACTTTTATGGCTTTATGGTCAGAAAAGATGCTTTGTAATATTTCGATGCTTTCAATTCTGTTAAGGCTTGCTTTATGGCCTAATAAGTGGTCTATTCTGGAGAATGTTCCATGTGTGTTGGAACAGAAAGTATACTTGACTGCTGTTGGTTGGAATGTTCAGTGTATGTTTATGAGATCAGGTTGGTTAATTGTAGCATTTAGATCTTCCATGTCTTTATTGAGCTTCTTTCTGGATGTTCTGTGTTGTTGAAGTGGTGTGTTGAAGTCCCCTACTATTATTGTGGAGCTGTCTGTCTCTCTTTTCAACGCTGTTAGAGTTTGTTTTACGTATTTTTGAGTCTTGTTGGATGCATAAATATTTACTATAGTTATGTCCTCCTGGTGTTTTTATCCTTTAATCATTATATAGTGTCCTTCCTTATCCTTTATGGTGGATTTTACTTTAAAGTCTATTTTGTCAGAGATTAATATTATCACTACTGCTCTTTTTTGAATGTTATTTGCTTGATATATTTTTTTCCATCCCTTGAGTTTTAGTTTGTTTGTGTCTTTAAGTCTAAGGTGTGTCTCTTGTAGGCAGAATATAGATAGAGTGTGCTTTTTTATCCATTCTGTCACTCTCTGTCTCTTTATTGGTGCATTTAGACCATTTACATTCAGTGTAATTATTGATAGGTATGAGTTTAGTGCTGTCATTTTGAAGTCTTTTTTGTGTGTTGTTGACAGTTTCTTTGTTCCACTTATTTCTGTGCTGAGTCATTTTTCTTTATGTACTTTCTTTCCATTGTTGCTGATTTTGTATTTGCTGAGTCTTTATATTTTTCTTGTTTTTAGTTTTGATGTGTAAGATTGTTAGTTTCCCTTGTGGTTACCTTAATATTTACCCGTATTTTTCTAAGTTTAAACCAGTCTTTTATTTCTCTGTATGGCCTTGACTTCCTCTCTATATGCAAAAATCTATGTCTACATTTTTTAGTCTCTCTTTGTTTGTTTTGGTGTTGTCATCTTTTATGCATTGACATCGCTTTTTCTTATTTTCAGTGTTTTAGCTTTGATTTATTTTTGTGACTTCCCTATCTGGGTTGATATCTGGTTGCTCTGTCCTGTGATCTAGTCTTGGGTTGTTATCTGATGTTGTTGATTTTCTAACCGGAGGACTCCCTTTAGTATTTCTTGTAATTTTGGTTTGATTTTTGCAAATTCCCTAAACTTCCGTTTATTTGAAAATGCCCTAATTTTGCCATCATATTTGAGAGTCTGTTTTGCTGGATATGTAATTCTTGGCTGGCAATTTTTTTTTACTTCAAGGCTTTGTATATGTCATCCCATTGCCTTCTTGCCTGCATGGTTTCTGCTGAGTAGTCCGAGCTTAGTCTTATTGACTTTCCTTTGCAGAAGACTTTTTGTTTTTCCCTAGTAGCCCTTAAAATTCTCTCTTTATCTTTGGTTTTGGCAAGTTTTATTATAATATGTGTTGGTGACTTTCTTTTGGGATCTACCCTATGTGGGATACAATAAGCATCTTGGATAGATATATTCTCATCTTTCATGAGATCCCGGAAGTTTTCTGTCAACAAATCTTCAACAATTTTCTCTTATCCCACCCTGTGCTGGTACTCCAATCACTCGTAGGTTATTTCTCTTGATAGAGTCCCACATAATTCTTAGAGTCTCTTCATTTTTTTAAATTCTTTTGATTTTTCCTCAAATAAGTTAGTGTCAAGTGCTTTATCTTCAGTCTCACTAATTCAGACTTCTACTACCTCAATTCTGCTCCTATGACTTTCTATTGAGTTGTCTAATTCTGAAATTTTATTGTTAGTCTTCTGGATTTCTGATTGCTGTTTCTGTATGGATGCTTGCAGCCTATTAAATTTGTCATTATGCTCTTGAATAACCTTCTTAAGTTCCTCTATCGCTTTGTCTGTATGTTCTTTCGCTATCTCTACTTTTTGTTGGACCTACTTCCTAATATCTTGAAGAGTTCTTATATTAATTTTTGTATTCTGCCTCTGGTAATTCCAAGAAATTCTCTTCCTCTGGAAAATTTATTGATTCTTTGTTTTGGGAGCTTGCTGAAGCCATCATAGTCTGCCTCTTTATGTGATTTGATATTGACTGTTGTCTCTGAGCCATCAATAAGTTATTGTAATTTATTTATTTTATGTTTGCTGACTGTGTCCTAGCTTCTTCTTTTGTTTTATTTTGATATGCCCAAATAGGCTGCTCGTGTGAGCTAGTTTGATTATTGGCACCTTTGAAGCTCTGTTGTCCTGTCACTAGGTGGTTAGATCTGTTACTAAGTATGTGAGCCCAGTGGTCCATTAACTTTTCTTGTATGGATTCAGCTCAGGTGTCCAGGTAGTCGATCTCCAAGTGTGTGGTGGAGGCTCTTGCCTACAGTCCTAGACAGGCATAGGTGATTGGTGTAGGCACAGGTATCTTGCTGCCATAGGGGGTCATGCGCTGAGCTAGGCAGGGCGCTGATGACTGCCCCTGAGTGTCTGGAAGGAAAGTGTGTCCCTATTCCCTCGATTGCATAGGTGGGTGGGTTTTGCAGCCAGACTATGAGCACCCAGTGCTGTTGGCTGTAAGGATTAGGTCGCACCACTTATTCTTGGACCCCTGTCACGGATGGCTAGGTGTCATGGGTGGAGCCCTTAGTCTCAGACCCCTGATGTGGGCAGGTGTGGAAACTGCTTAATGGGCGCAGCAGTGTTCAATGTCACAAACCTTCCACTTCACAGCTGAAACAGTTGAAGTTAGATTTCAGGTGTACACCCTGTTGTACTGTGGTAATGAGGGCCTATGCTGTTGAAATGCATTTCCCCCTTTTATAGATGAAGAATATAAGACATGGTAAAGTTGTGGCTAGAATGGGGTTACAGAGTTAGAAAATGGTAGTGTTAAGGTCTGACTTCTGAATTTCCAACTATAACATTGGAGTGATTAAATAATTTGCCTAAGTCTTGGAAAACTGAGAGAATTGTGGACTTCTGGATCCCAGGCTGTCATTCTTTGTGGACATCCAGTACTTTTAAACATTCATGGTACTTTGGGGGAATTCTTCACTTATGGATCCCTACCTCTCACTATAGAAGCCTGATATTCCATTCCCAGCTTCTCTTGAAGCTACAGTGAGGGTGAAGAAAACTATATGTAGCATTCAGATGCAGCAGTTGGAGAGGTCCTAGCAGAACTGTTCAATGCCCAGCGTTAGGTGATTGTGGTACAAGAGGTACTATTTGTGTCCAGTGAGGGAGCAAAGGCAGCAGCATCTTCCAGGCCAGTTTTGTGGCACGATGCAGTATATTGTTCCTGGCTGTGAAGCCTTCAAGTATGGTTCTTGAGTCTTCCTGGAGAAGCTATGAACTACTTAATATTCTTTAATAAATTTAATTTCTGCTTAAACATATGAAGGTAGGGTTCTTTTGCTTACAACTAAAAAACTTGACTGATACAGAGCTAGAGTTTCTTTTACTAATATGACTTAGTCCCCAAATCACAGACTTCCTTAATGGATACTCTCTGGTGACTTTTAAGGCTTATTTACTCTTTGCTTTAGCATTCACTCTCATTTTCTCTACCTCTTTACCCAAACTACTGTCTCTGGTTTGGCAACGTGGATACAAAGGAAATACGTCGTTATTCATAAAAGTGCTGCTGTTGAGATAACTTGTTTGTTCAACAAATACAGTGTAAGTATGCAAGGAGGAGAGGGAAAGATGGGCATCTACGTAGAAAGGGATGTTTGGAATAATATGGATTAGGGTCTTAAAAACCTCAATGCTCATCAACAGATGAATGGATAAACAAATTATGGTACATACACACAACGGAACATTCCACAGCGACAAAGAACAATGATGAATCCGTGAAACGTCTCACAACATGGATGAATCTGGAGGGAATTATGCTGAGTAAAGTAAGCCAGTCACAAAAGGACAAATATTGTATGAGACCACTATCATAAGAACTCAAAAAAAAGGTTTACATGCAGAAAAAAAAAATTCTTTGATGGTTATGAGGGTGGGGAGGGGAGAAGGGGAAATCACTAACTAGATAGCAGACAAGTGTCAACTTAGATGAAGGGAAAGACAACACATAATATGAAGGAAGTCAGCACAGTTTGACCAAAGCAAAGGCATAGACATTTCCTAGACACATCCAAACACCCTGAGGGACCCTGTTGCTGGGGCTGAGGACTGGGGACCATAGTCGCAGGGGACATCTACGTCACTTGGCATAACATAGTTCATAAAGAAAATGTTCTACATTCCACTTTGGTGAGTAGCGTCTGCGGTCTTAAA
The DNA here is from genome assembly GCA_030035585.1 of Dugong dugon. Lineage (NCBI taxonomy): Eukaryota > Metazoa > Chordata > Mammalia > Sirenia > Dugongidae > Dugong > Dugong dugon. The sequence goes on along the minus strand of CM057461.1, from coordinate 118,492,011 downwards.
AGCTTGCAAGCATCCATCTAAGATAAATCTATTGGTCCCATCCTGTCCAGAGCAAAGGAGAATGATGAAAACCAAAGACACAAAGAAAATATTAGCCCAAAGGACTAATGGACCACATGAACCAGAGGCTCCACCAGCCTGAGCCTAGAAGAACTAGACGGTGCTTAGCTACCACTACCCACCACTCTGGCAGGGATCACAACAGAGAGTCCTGAACAGACTGGGAGAAAAATGTAGAACAAAATTCAAATCCACAAAAAAAGACCAGACTTACTGGTCTGACAGAGACTGGAGGAACCCTGGAGACTATGGCTTCTGGACACCCTGCTAACCCAGAACTGAAACTACTCCTGAAGCCCACTTTTCAGACAAAGATTAGACAGGCCTATAAAACAAACAATAACGCACGTAAATGACATATTTCTTAGTTCAATCAAATATACAAGACCAAATGGGCAACTAGTGTCCAAAAGCAAGACACAAAGGCAGGAAAGGACAGGAACTGGATGAATGGACATAGGGAACCCAGGGTGGAGAGGGGGAGAGTGCTGACACATTGTGGGGATTGCAACCAATGTCACAAAACAATATGTGCATAAATTTTTGAATGAGAAATTAACTTGAGCTACAAAACTTGCAACTAAAGCACAATAAAATTAAAAAAAAAAAAGGATATGAAAATTAGTGAAGGGATATAGTCTTTTCAGAAGGCAGAAACAACAGATATGTGAGTATTGAAAATAGGCTTAAGCTTCCAGCAGCTGCAGTTAGGCTAAACAACTGTTTGACATTGTCCCCTTATCTGTGTCCACAGAAAGGTTATTATTTCTCTTCTTGACTGTAAATGCATTGTGGGTACATATTGTAGAAACTTCAATAAAGGTCCTAAAACACATAACTATTTCCAAGGAATAGATATTAAAAAAAGAAAAGAATAGAAGTAAAACCAAGATGACTTTGTCAGGGTTTACCAGTGCAGAGATTTCTGGGATGAAGAGATGTGATGAGTGGAGATAAGTATGTCATGTACTTCCATAGGGAGAATGTGAGCTGAGGGAAGGGAAAATGCAATAAAATGAGAAAAGATTAGACCCTGGTAGTGCATAGCAGATTATCATAGTATGCCCCCTCACCATATGCTCATTCCACGATAAGTTCATGTTCCAAGATGAAATGAGACATTAAGACGTATGGCATTGGGGATGCTGGAAAGAATAATAATAAAAGGAGTCTGTGTGATTAAAAAAAAAAATCCCAAATAACCACATCCAACAAATAGTCATTTTCAATGTTATCACACACATTTATTTTTCCCATTAATTTAGAATGTTATCATGCAAATTTGAAATCCATATATTTCCTTCCCTTGCTTCTGTAAGGTTTACTCACAAGTCTGTTTTGCTGATAGGTTATGAACCTCTCTGTTATTTGTGGTTGTTATTTTCTTTTGATTATGAGAATCCAGGAGTCATGATGTAATGTTGCTATGGCAATGAATATGTACAAATAGATGGTTAAGGGTGGGGGTGGGTAGGTTAAGTGTTGAGAAACACATTTTGCATGTAAATTTGCCTCCAATGATTTCAGAAATCTTGCATGTAATTTTCTCTCTTGTCTATACACAAACTATCAAAGAGAACCGTGCTGTATTATATCAATCTTGAACGATGCATTTCTATTGCTTCTGTTAAATAACAGGAGCAAGTCAATATGCTCCAAAGAATATTTTCCTAATAATAGTTCATTTAAAAAGACGTTGGATTAATACTGGATTAATTTCCATATGTGTCTGTGTGTTTGCATATGCGTAAATAAAGTATATTCCTTTAAGTAAAAATTAGAACACATTATAGAATGTAGGTCTTTTCTTGGTTACTATGAAGGTGCCATTAAGAGCTCAAGCATTTTAGAAATGGTTATAATTGCTTAAGAATATAGTTTGCCAGCTGTTGGGATTCAATACACTGAGAGTGGCTATTCCTTATTTCAAAGCTTCCAGAATATTGACCTTGGAAGGAGAACATTCACAAGAGGACAGGGGTGAGGGCTGGGGGTTATTTTATTTGAAAACCTAGTTTAAAATAGTTTTACAAGTTAAGTACTTAGTTTTTGACGTATTAACCTTTCTTGTTGTGGCACAGAACTTTGCCCTATGAATTCAAAAGATATTGGATGGCCATATGTTAACTGGCAAGTTGCCTAACCACTCTTTCTGTTTCCTTATACCGTGCTTAAGATAAAGGTAAAGATCCTTGCCATCTGATGAGGATCAACACTGTCCAGTAGAGACATAACATGAGCCACATATGTAATTTTAAATTTTCTAGTAGTCCTGTTAAAAAATTAAAAAGAAATAGGTGAAATTAATTTTGATAATATATTTTATTCAACCCAATATATCTAAAATATTAACATTTCAACATGTAAGCAATATAAAAATTATTAATGATATGTTCCTATATTCTTGTTTTTAGACCAAGTCTTTGAAATCCAGAGTTTATTTTACACTTACAGCACATCTCAATTTGGACTAGTTATATTTCGAGTGCTCAATAGTCACATGTGGCTAACGGCTACCATATCAGACAGTGCACCACTAGACTAAAAGGAAAACTTTGAGTTTGTTCAGAAGATTGAAGATATGCAATATCAGATTTCTTGGGGTAATAACCTTGCTTTCTTAGAAGATAAGAGCTTTCCAACTTACAGAGGACGTTGCTTACTGTATTCAAGGGACAAAATAAATATGTGGCGAGTGAATACTTGACATTAGTGCAATGCCTAATGGTTTAACAGTGCTTTCACACACACTATCCTTTTTGACCCTGGTCATAATTCTGAGTAATAGGGAGTGATGAGAAGTTCCCTAAATCCTGCCCTTTAGGCTCTAAGTTTCGCAATCTAACCATAGATCACAATCTAGGGTACAGTTACCAAATAATGAGCAAGCCAAGTCAGCTAAATTATAATGTGTCCTAGCATTTTCTTGCCTTTTTTTTTTTTTTAAAGCATCTGTTTTGTGGGTGTCTGGAAGCGTTCAGACTTGTCCCATATTTCCAAATTTTTATTTGTTTAGATCCAGGATAAAATGAGAACAAAGTCTTTTTATGCTTAGGAATCTTTTGATTCATTTAAGGTGAGGAAGGGAAGTGATTCTCAGGACTGTCACCGTCATGCCTCAAAGTTCATCAACCATACCACCTTCAATACTGTGGTCCTTTGATAAATCAAAAACCAAACTTGTTGTTATTGAGTCGATTCTGACTTATGGTGACCCTATGTGTTAGGGTACCACTGCCTCCAAGAGTTTTCTGGCTGTAATCTTATTGGAAGGTCTCTGTGTGGTGCAAATGGTTTCCACTGGGTGGCACAAACGGTTAAGTGCTCAACTACTAGCCCAAAGTCTGTGGTTCAAATCCACCCAGAGGTGCCTCAGAAGACAGGCCTGGCAAACTGCTTCCAAAAGTTCACATCCTTGAAAACCCTATGGAGCAGTTCTACTCTGCACGCGTGGGGTCACCATGAGTAGGAATCCACTTCACAGCAACTAACAACAACAACACTAATTGGAAGGTTGATGGCTCGAGTCTACCCAGCAGCACTGCAAAAGAATGGCTTGGAGATCTGCTTCCATAAAGACTACAGCCAAGAAAACCCTATGGAGCTCACTTAGGTCTACTTTAACACATGGAGTTGTCATGACTCAGCATTGACTCCAAGGCAGATTATTCGTTTGTTTGTTTTTTAAATCTTAACAAAAACAGATAGCCAGGTCTTTCTTCTGCAGTGCCACTGGGTAGGTTTGAACCACCAATCTTTACGTTAGTAGTCAAACACAAACTGTTTATTGTCACCTAGGGACATTTTGGTCCTTTGATAGTAAAGTCAATTATACACATCCTTTCACCAGGCCTTTTGTAGAACACTCATGTTTTTAGTGCTGAGCTAGGTGAAGCAGCAAGTAATATCTCTTACTCTAAAGCAATTAATTTATATGACCTAATCATTTTTCAAGGAACTCCCTAACAGTTGTAATAAAACCAGTATTGGATTCTTGGCTTTTTGTGTTATTAAATTTAAAATTATTCCATTCACTTTCTATAAATGCACAGGCTACATAGGTCAATTGAATTTAGGCTAATTTCTATTGATTGGAAATGTTGCCTTTATATTTTCAATCACAATTCACACGGGAAGCACACCCATTTGACAACAAGTTTCTAGGGATTTAAACTATTTTCGACTTTAATTCTTCCCCTTCCCTTAATCCGCGTGTGTAATCTGGTGAGATGGTAGCTGCCAAGGTGCCTTCCATAGGACGGGTGCTCTATCTCCAAACCCGGATTACACATTACAAATGGCCATATCACCTGGCGCAGGCGGTCTAGCTTTGGTCGCCCATTCATAGAGAGGAGGGTCTTCAGAAGGCACCAGATTAGAGATGAGGTTTGTTAAACCAAACCCCTAGGTCCCGCAAGCAGTTGGAAAATTGGTCATTCCCAGGGCTAGACGAAGAGGGCGCCCTTCCACAGATGCGTGCAGTGCCAAGACTAGATGTTGGGACAAGCCGGGCAGAAATACCGGCGGGGACTGGGCGGGGAAAGGGAGCTGCCGGCTGTCTCATGGCGCAGCCCAATTATAAAACCTTCAGGGCACTGGACTAAATGAGTATCACAAGAGCCGGAGCGTTGGATATTCTGTAAAAAACTATAGTGCGGACCACCAGGAAGCCTTTGCAGCGTGATTGAAGTTTCCCTAAAGTCTCAGCGGGGCTTCCCCTACGGACCCTCAGCCCCTCCTAGAGGATTCAGGCTTTGGGCCTCGGCGCCGCTTCTCCCCACCCTTCCTCAGCACCAGCTCCGGGCGATCTCCCTATCCCGCCACCCGGGCCGCCTCTGCCTCCTGCCCCGCAGCAACAGGCCCCAGCGGCTGCGAGAAGGCGCAAGGGGCGGAGGCGCGGCAGGGGCGGGCTCTGTCGCCCTCCCCCTTCGCCAGCCGGCTGCAGGGGCCAGTGGCAGGAGCTACGCTCACCGCCAGCCGCGGGGGGCGTGGGATGGGGTAGGCAGAAGGAGGCGGGCGCCCGCACTGATTAGAGGCAACCGCACACTTCAAAAGGGTGTCGGGGCTGCGCTCCCCTCCGACGCCCCCGGAACTTCAAAGCTGTCCGCGGTGACCCGGCCACCTCGTTGCGCTCCGGAGCCTCGCAGCCCCGGCGCGCCCGCCTAGTGGCCATGACCCGGGCGCTCCGCTCCGCGCTTCACCAGACTCTCCTGCTGCTCGCTGCGGCAGCCGTGCTCTCTGCAGGTAGGGCGTCCCTTCCCCCGCACCTGCGAGGGTGGAAGTTGGGAGCCGTCTGCAAGTGGGCAGGGGCGTATGGGATGGCGGTGCTTAGAGCAAACTGACCTTCGGAGGGAGGAGGAGGAAGCTCTGGTCCGGTTGAGAGGGCGCGGGATAGAGCGCAGCTTGGGCACCTGACATCTGGCAGCCGTAGGGGTAGACAGGTGTGTTGGGTATGAAGCCACCAGGACGAGGGAAAAAAACGACAGGACACGGGGGTATAGATAGTAGGGATGAGGTGGGTGACAGAAATTTTGGGGACTGTTTGCAGGGAAGGGAGCAGGTGTGTGTTTGTGGGTCGCGCACGGCTGGGAGATGGGTGACCCCACAAGTTCACCCTGCAGGAACGGGGAGGGCTGCAGGTGCTGAGCCCTGGAGAGCTGCGCAAGGATGGTGGCATGGTGATGGGGGTTGTTGGATAGGCGATTCAGCTTGGATTTTAGGAGGCGAGGGATACCCCAAAAGCCACTGATGCCAAGTTACGGAGGCGGGAGTGGGAGCTTAAACCTCCGTAGTTTGCAGCGCACGTTGCTTTCGAGGTACGATCTTTACTAACAGTTGAAGGGAGGAAAAAAAAAAAATAAAAAAGAAAAGAAAAAAATTCTGGCAGGCGCCCCAGCGTTTATAGCAGGTCTGTGCCTTGATAGGCTAAATAGATCCCTCAGCCCAAGCTAGAAACCAACCGTTTCTTTATGTTTACCAGAAACTGGGGCAAATGCGTCTTTGCTAAAATCAACTCTCTATTTTTTAGTGCGTTATTAACCTGGGTTATGTAGAATAGGAGCAGATTTCTTGCTAACTCATTCTTTAAACATTTCAATCATACAGTTAAGACATTTGCACATAAAAACCAAGTGTACGTTGTCTGAATGTGATTTTGATGTATTTTTGTTTTCCCAGATGACAATCTGTTTGACATTAATAGCTATACTTGAGGGTGGGTAGTTTTCCTCTTAGTGACATGTGCAGGAGAATGCTTTAAATAGTGTGATTGCTGTCATTTACAGATGTCAGTGTTTTAGATGGCCTGAGGCAATCACTAAATAGAATATTTAAGTGAACAGTTGATTAATAAAATAGGAGGATTAAAGCATTCTAGTTAGCTTTTATTTTTTATTTAATTTTTTGTTGTTGTTGAGAATATACACAGCAAGACATATAGCAATTCGACAGTTTCTACATGTACAACTGAGTGACGCTGATTACATTCTTTGAGTTGTGCAACCATTCTTACCGTCTTCTGAGTTACTGCATTCCAGTGATCTTTGAAAAGGCACAGCCTTTTAAGAAACATCCAGAGAGGCACCCAGAGAGCGAGATGATGGGATAAAGCGAAATACTTGCATTCAAAGGTAGTCAATTCATCAATGGAAAGGGAGCTGACTCTGGGAGTCTTTATAAGAAATGGGTGGAAACTCTACTAACTTCGTACACTCAAAAAGTGCTCTCGACGACTTAATAGAACCTACCAAAAAATAAAAAAATAAAAAAAAAGAAAGGCTTTCCAGATATCACACTTTTGACTGGGCACCCTATGAAACTATCTCTGTAGGCTGTCTGCACAACCCTTTTTCTGGGGTGGAGCTAACAACTTGGCTGCAGACATTAAAAAAAAAAAACACTCTCAATTATCTTTTATCTAGTTAGAAAGGTATATTTTGTTATGTGACAGATCTTTAGAAAAATTTCAGAGACCCTGGGCATAGCTGTATAATAAAACATGGCCCATTACATTTTTTAAAGTAATTTTTAACTGTTGACATTGAAATGTGCAAAAAAAAAGAAAAAAAAAACCCACAAAAAACAATCATTCATTCAAATGTGATTGTTTCTTTAAAATCTAAAAGCTAAGAAAATGCCTGATATGGGATAAAGCATCAGTCTAGTAGAGAAGTGCTTGTCAAGCTGAGCTTTTCAATGAATTTTTCCATGTCAAATACAGTGATTTTCAAATCTCTTTAAGAAGTTTTTACCTCTTTGTATCCCGTAGAAACAATGTCTATTGCCATTTACCTTTTTTATTCCTATTTTTGATTGATTCTTTGGTTATTTGGTAGAGGGATTCAAGGTGATTTCTTTTTCTAACTGGTCTTCTCATGTAGTTTGCTACATTATTTTTGACCTGGTCACTTTATTAATCACATTATTAATCATGTTGACCATTTATGAAAATGTACTTGTCATGATTGGCATGCTGTAACCGATATTGCTCTTGGCGGGGTGGGCCAGCGAAACTACACAACAGAATGTACCAGCTTCCAACTTTGCTATGCTGAGTGCCAGGCATAAGACCTTAAATATCTGGCAACATTGATAAACTGCTATTTTTCCCCAACACCTGGGCAAGTCACCCAAGGCTTGCCTTGCATTAACAGAATGGAAACCATTGCTTCATAATGAGAATCTTAGAGGATAAGAGCTGGTGGAAACTTAGAAAAAATATTTATTGGTCTGGACTGGAATAAAAAGTAGGCTGCTCTGAGTTGCTTTGATTATCTGGGTTCTAGATTCATTGACGCTTGATAAGAAAGATCTGACACAATCTCACAACAGTCATACATAATAAATACAGAATGGCAGAAAATGTACTGGAGTTCTGTATTTTGAAAGTGTGATTTGGATATTATATAGATTGACACACTGTGCATTTCTCTTCTGATTTCATGAAACTTCTTTGTCCTCTGGTTAGGAAAGGATTATTGAAAATCGAGAAGCACGTATGGAGTCATTATGAATCTGAATCATCTCGATGTCAACTAACAACAACAACATAAAGCTATATGCTATTAATATAAAAGCAAATAGATAACTGTTTTATTTAGTAACTGATGTGGGGTGGGGTTCAGATAGTAAGATTTTTCTCCCCTAACAACAGTTAAAGAAGAAAAGTCTGTTGATCTACTTCTGAAAAATTAGCCATTGAAAAACCTATGGTGCACCATTCTACTCTGACGCACGTGGGGTTGCCATGAGTCCACCGGCAATGGGCAACTGGTAATAGTAGTTAGCGGTTCTCCTAAAAGCTTTAGGCTGTACTGTCTGGGAAGTGAAAGTGAAAGCCTTGCCCTTCTTTGCCACCTTTGCCCTTCTTTAAAGTGGCAAGAGGCTCCTTGGTTCCAAGAAGAGATGTCGCTGGCCCAGGAGGAGCTTTCTGTGCAGAAGCCCTCAGGGGCTTATTTCTTCATTGACTCTACTGCCCTGCAGTCATTATCTAGCTTCAGACTTACAGATGTTTGAGTTCTTCTGAATCCCTAAAATCATTTAAAAAAAAAAAAAAGATAAGAATTTGGAGCATTGAGAAAGAGAGGGGGTGAAGAATGACACCAAGATTTTGTCCTGAGCAATGGAAGAATGAATTCAACTGCAGTGATAGACTGCAGGAGAGCTGGTCTGGGGGGCGGGGTGAGGGCGCCACAGCAGATATCAGGAGCTCAGTTTTAGATATGTTGAGTTTAAGATGCCTGTTAGACACCAGAAGACCCTGGGTTGGGGTAGGCTTCTAACTGAAAGATTGGCAGTTCGAGTCCACACAGAGGAGCCTTGGAAGAAAGGCCTTGGTAATTTACTTCTAAAAAATCAGCCATTGAAAACCTTATAGAGCACAGTTCTACTCTGACACACACAGGGCTGCCATGAGTTGGAACTGACTACAGGGAAACTGGTTTTATTAGACACCAAAGTGGAGATGTCAAGTAAACAATTGGTTTTATGGGTCTGGAGTTGAGGGGATAAGTCTGGGTTGAAAATAAGATGACTGAGAGTCAAGAGCATATACAGATAATTTAAAAAGACACATTAACTAGGGTTGCAGATTCAGCCAGTATAGTACAGATCACCCAGTTAAACTGAATTGCTGAATAACAATAAATGTTTTTTTAGTGCAAGTCACGAATACTACATGGAGTATACTTATATTAAAAATTACTCACTGTTTAATCCAAATTTAACAGGATGCTCTGTATTTTATCTAGCAAACCAACATTAAAGGAACATTGTGGTGAGATTAAGGAGCTCTGGTGGCACACTGGTTAAGCGCTCGGCTGCTAACTGAAAGGTCTGTGGTTCAAACCCACAATCTGCTCTGAGGTAGAAAGATGTGGCAGTCTGCGTCTGGAAAGATTTACAGCCTTGGAAACCCTGTGGGACAGTTCTACTCTGTCTCATAGGGTTGCTATGAGTCAGAATCGACTCGACGGCAACGGGTTTGGTTTTTTTGGTTTGTGGTGAGATGAACTACTCATGATACATGTATTCCTGGCTCTTTCATTAAAATGAGAAGTGCAGACCTAGTTTTTAGTTCATGAATCTTCAAACTGCTCCTGTTCTAGCTCTGTTACTGAACCCACATGTATTTCTGAAAGGTAACTCAAAACTCTTTGCACAGGATTATCTCTACTACTTCTGTGTGAACAAGGAGAGATACATACCTTTTCTTAGTCTTAAATGTGTATACTGACATCAAAGTATGTGTGAAAAACATAAGAACAACTTTCTGCACTCCCCGGAAGTGATTGTTATGTGAGAGCAGTTGGTTTTCCCCAAAGTTGCTTGTGATTGTTATTTTTGGATGCATTTTTTTAGAGTATTTTCCTTTTGAATAAACTCTTGTATATTTCTCTTTTAGGGGAAAAGCTTCCAGGCAGTAGCCAAGATCCAGTTTGTTTTATTTTTCTTGACTGACTTGCATTTCCTACTATATGTAAGAGAAAGTCGAGAGGATATTGGATTGTTTCAGGGTTAGGAAGGAAGCAAGCCCTATAGGACCTGTTAATCTGACTCATTTTGGCATTTTAAAGCATGTTCCTAAGAGAGTGATCACAAGTCCTTTGGGAAAGTGGTCAGCATAACCACCCATTGCAGTCGAGTCCATTTCTGACTCGTAGTAACCCCATGTGACAGAGTAGAATTGCCCATAGCGTTTCCAAGGCTGTAATATCTATGGAGAAAGAGATTTCTATGGCCACCACTAGCTTGTCCTACTGTGATGGCTTGTGAGTTGCTGTGATGCTGGAAGCTGTGCCACTGATATTTCAAATATCAGCAGGGTCACCCATGGTGGACAGGTTTCAATGGAACTTCCAGACTAAGACAGACTAGGAAGAAGGACCTGGCAACCTACTTTTAAAAAAATTGGCCAGTGAAAACCTTATGAATAGCAGCAGAACATGTTTTGATCTAGTGCCAGAAGATGAGCCCCTCGGGTTGGAAGACACACAAAATACAACTGGGGAAGAGCAACCTCCTCAAAGTAGTGTAGACCTTAATGATGTAGATGGAGTAAAGCTTTCGGGTCCTTTATTTGTTGATGTGGATGGCTTAAAATGTGAAGAAACAGCTGCAAATATCCATTAATAATCAGAAAGTGGAAAGTATGAAGTATGGATCTAGAAAAATTGGAAGTTGTCAAAAATGAAATGGAATGCTTTAAAATAGATACCCTAGGCATTAGGGAGCTGAAATGGACTGGTATTGGCCTTTTTGAATCAGACAGTCATATGGTATGCTATGCCAGGAATGACAAATTGCAGAGGAATTGCATTCATCATCAAAAAGAACATTTCAAGATCTATCCTGAAGTACAACATTGTCAGTGATAGGATAATATCCATACGCCTACAAGGAAGACCAGTTAATATGACTATTACTCAAATTTATGCATCAACCATTAATGCCAAAGATGAAGAAATTGAAAACTTTTACCAACTTCTGCAGCCTAAAATTGATCAAACATGCAATCAAGATGCATTGATCATTACTAGTGATTGGAATGTGAAAGTTGGAAACAAAGAAGAAGGATTGGTAGCTGGAAAATATGGCCTTGGTGATAGAAATGATACTGAAGATCACGTAATAGAATATTGCAAGACCAGCGACTTCTTCATTGCATAATACCTTTTTCAACAGCATAAATGGTGACTATATACATGGACCTTGCCAGACTAAATACACAGGAATCAAATGGACTACATCTGTGGAAAGAAACAATGGAGAAGCTCAATATTATCAGTCAGAATAAGGCCAGGGCCTGACTGTGGAACAGACTATCAATTGCTCTTATGCAAGTTCAAGTTGAAGCTAAAGAAAATTAGAACAAGTCCACGACAGCCAAAGTACGACCTTGAGTATATCCCACCTGAATTTAGAGACCATCTCAAGAAGAGATTTGATGCGTTGAACACTAAGGACCAAAGAGCAGTCGAGTTGTGGGATGATATCAAGGACATCACACATGAAGAAAGCAAAAGGTCATTAAAAATTCAGGAAAGAAAGAAAAGACCAAAATGCATGTCAGAAGAGACTCTGACACTTGCTCTTGAACGTAGAGTAGCTAAAGCGAATGGGAAGAAACGATGAAGTAAAAGAGCTGGACAGAAGATTTCAAAGGGCAGCTCAAAAAGACAAAGTAAAGTGTTATAATGAAATGTGCAATCATCTGGAGTTAGAAAACCAAAAGGGAAGAACACTCTTGGTATTTCTCAAGCTGAAAGAACTGAAGAAAAAATTCAAGCTTCGAGTTGCAGTATTGAAGGATTCAATGGGCAAAATATTGAACGACATAGGAAGCATCAAAAGAAAATGGAAGGAATACACAGAGTCACTGTACCAAAAAGAACTGGTTGATGTTCAGCCATTTCAGGAGGTAGCATATGATCAAGAACTGGTGCATATGATGAAGAACTGGTGGTATCAAAGGAAGAAATCCAAGCTGCACTGAAGGTATTGCCAAAAAACAAGGCTTCAGAAATGGTTGAAATACCAACTAAGATATTTCACCAAATGGATGTGACGCTGGAAGCGCTCACTTGTCTATGTTAAAAAAATTGGTAGACAGCTCCCTAGTGAACCGACTGAAAGACATCCATATTTGTACACATCCAAAGAAATGTGACCCAACAGAATGCGGAAATTATCAAAAAGTGTTATTAATATCACACACAAGTAAAATTTTGCTGGAGTTCATTCAAAAGCAGTTGTAGCAGTACATCAAAAAAGAACTGCCATAAATTCAAGCTGGATTCAGAAGAGGACATGGAACCAGGGATATCATTGCTGATGTCAGATGGATCCTGGCTGAAAGTAGAGAATACCAAAAAGATGTTTGACGGTGTTTTATTGACTATGCAAAGGCATTCAACTGTGTGGTTCATAACAAATTATGGATAACAGTGTAAAGAATGAGAATTCCAGAACACTTAGTTGTGCTCAAGTGGAACTTGTGCGTAGACCAAGAGGCTGTCGTTTGAACAGAACAAGGGGATACTCTGTGGTTTAAAATAAGGAGAGGTGTGCATCAGGGTTGTATCCTTTCACCATACCTATTCAATCTGTATGCTGAGCAAATAATCCAAGAAGCTGGATTATATGAAGAAGAATGGGGCATCAGGATTGAAGGAGGACTCATTAACAACCTGCGATATGCAGGTGACACAACCCTGCTTGCTGAAAGTGAAGAGGACTTGAAGCACTTACTGATGAAGATCCAAGACTACAGCTTTCAGTATGGATTACATCTCAACATAAAGAAAACAAAAATCCTCACAACTGGACCAATAAGCAACATCATGATATATGAAGAAAGACTGAAGTTGTCAAGGATTTCATTTTACTTGGATCCACAGTCAGCGTCCATGGAAGCAGCAGTCAAGAAGCCAAATAATGTATTGCATTGGGTAAATCTGTTACAAAAGACCTCTCTAAAATGTTGAAAAGCAAAGATGTCACTTTGAGGACTAAGGTGCGCCTGACCCAAGCCATGGTATTTTCAATTGCCTCATATGCGTGGAAAAGCTGGACAAAGAATAAGGAAGACCAGAGAAGAATTGATGCATTTAAATAATGGTGTGACGAAGAATACCAAATATTCTGTGGACTGCCAAATCTGTCTTGGAGAAGTACAGCCAGAATGCTCCTTAGAAGCGAAGATGGCCAGACTTCGTCTCACATACTTTGAATATGTTATCAAGAGGAACCAGTCCCTGGAGAATGACATCATGCTTGGTAAAGTAGAGGGTCAGCCGAAAAGAGAAGGACCCTCAATGAGATAGATTTACACGGTGGCTTCGGCAATGGGCAGGACTGGGCAGTACTTCGTTTTGTTGCATGTGGGATCACTATAAGTCGGAAATGACTTGACTTCACCTAACCACAACAACAATCTCTAGGGAAGTGGACTACCACATCCTTTCCCTGGGGAGTGACTGGTTCATTGCAACTGCCAACCTTTGAGTTAGCAGTTGAGTGCTTAACAGCTGCGCCACAAGGGATCCATAAATATCAACCAGAGGCAGTTTAGTTCCTGTGCTAGCTCAGTCTTGACTTGCAGTTGCTGCTGCCAAATGATTAGTATTGACTAATTTTGAGATTTATAGAGGAAAGTGTCCTATAGACAACTATAAGCATGGATCACTAAAAAGCTCAAACAGACAAGTTCTTATCCACATAGTGAGTTTATTTTAAAATAACAAAACAGGAGAGAATTTTCAAACATAAATAGGTAAATAGAATTAAACAGGAAAAAAAGGAAAAATTGTAAGCACAAAGAGTGTACTATATATCATACCTTCTCATTCATATATGTGAATTTTCTTCTGGATTTTTCATTGCTTTGGCCTTTTCCATCTTACATTTTTTGCAGCTGATAGTCAAAATCTTAAGCTTTATCCCTAAAGCGTTTAAGAAATTGGGTAATATTGGAATATGTTCAAAAGTGATACAGAAGTGACACTTTTGCTAAAGAGTGACGCAGGAGTACCTAAATACTATCTTGGCTCAGCTGTGCATCACTTCTAGTCTAAAAGGGCTTACTCAGGGAGATTTCTAGAAAGAGCAGACAGGACAAAACAAAGTAACTTTTTCTTGTTATCTGCTACTTTGGCCCCAAATTACGTAATAGAACTCTAATATAATCCCCTTTTCTAAACTCTTGACAAATAATGGAAAACTTCAGAAAATTCTTAAGGACGCAGAATCCTGGATCCTGACACTGTGATACCATCTAAAGACAGTCCAGTGACTGGTGACAGGGGAAATGAAACCAGCGAAGCAAATCGAGGGACCTCCAGTTGTTATTGTTGTTAGTTGTTGTGGAGTCGATTCCAACTCGTGGCGACCCCATGTGTGTAGAGTAGAACTTTTCCGTAGGGCTTTTAAGGTTGTGACCCTTCAGAAGCAGATTGCTAGGCATGTCTTCTGAGGTGCCTCTGGGCGGATTCAAACCAACAACCTTTCTGCTAGTAGTCGCATAACAGTTTGAGCCAACCAGGGACTCCAATATCTCACATCAGTCCAGCCTTGTCTGTAGCTCTGGCAAGAGTTCCAGGCAGTAATCTCCGGGGTGGCTGCTAACTGCGGAAAAGGTGGAGAATCTGTGGGCAAGTAGCTGGGTCTCTTCCATGAGAAGGCAGGTTCTACTTTTCCCAATCTTGCTATGGAAAAGAAGACAGAACCATCAGCATGAGTCCTGTGTCTTTTGTATTCTTTGAAAGTTGGATCCCTAAAGCATGTGGGCCATTTGATTCCCTGAAATTTGAATAATACAAATCACTACTCCTCTCACCTAGGGATCCAGTGAAAAGTAAAAGGAGTGGGGAGGTGAGTAGGAGTGTGAAGCAGAAAGGGGAGACTTTATTTCCTCAGAAGCTAACACTTTGCTCCTTATCAGGGAATGCCCCTTGCCTCACTTTGTGCCTCTTGAATTCCCCTGCACTGATGGACAAGCCAGGCTAACATGGTTCTGCTCTGTCCTTGTTCTTCATTTTTTTCTCCTCTACAACAGCTTGCCCTTTCCATTATTCTCTTCTGTCTTTTAGAGAGTAGGCATGTGAAGATAGTGTTTCTTTGGAACTGTTTTAAATTAATCCCCTCAAGAATTCTTTGGGTGAATCACTCACTATGACTCAAGAGCTCAGCTTATTATTATTTTTAAACAGTTTAAATTTGCCAATGACTTAAACATTCCAAATAAGATCAATCTACTTTTTCATTAAACTTTTCACATCTCGAAAATCATTAGGATGCTCAGATTTTGAAAGTGAAACACACATTTTCTCCTAATCTGTTTTGTCTTACTTATCTCATGATAAGGTAAAATGACAGTGATAGATGTCATGTCTTTGCATATTGATTAAAAAAATGAAACCTGGTGCCATCAAGTCAATTTTGACTAATGGTGACCCTATGTGTTACAGACTAGGACTGCTCCATAGGGTTTTCTTGGCTGCAATCTTTACAGAAGCAGATCATCAGGTCTTTCTTCCATACACCTCTAGGTGGGTTCAAACTGACAACCTTTAGGTTAGTAGTTGAGTGTGAAGCATTTGTGCCAACCAGGGACCTTGTATATTGATTAAGTTCTCTATAAATATTTTGTTTGAGTCCATGGTTGACTGAAATAAATAGTCTGTGGTCAAAACAGGATTGTTGTTGTTGTTAAGTGCTGTCAAGTCGGTTCCGACTCATAGCGACCCTACGTACAACAGAATGAAACACTGTCCCGTCCTGCGCCATCTTCATGATCATTGTTATGCCTGAGTCCATTGTTGCAGCCACCGTGTCAGTCCATCTCATTGACGATCTTCCTCTTTTTTGCTGACCCTATACTTTACCAAGCATGATGTCCTTCTCCACGGACTGGTTCTTCCTGATAACATGTCCAAAGTGGGTTCAATGAAGTCTCACCATCCTCGCTTCTAAGGAGCATTTTGGCTGTACTTCTTCCAAGACAGATTTGTTCATTCTTTTGGAAGTCCGTGGTATATTCGATATTGTTCACCAACACCATCATTCAAAGGCATCAATTCTTCTTCAGTCTTCCTTATTCATTGTCCAGCTTTTGCATGCATATGAGGTGATTGAAAACACCATGGCTTGGGTCAGGCTAACCTTAACAAGGTGACATCTTTGCTTTTCAACACTGTGTTAAAACAGGATCAGGGATTAAAAAAAACAAAAACAAACAAACAAAACCCAATCCATCAAGATCTGGACAATGATAATTTTAATGCAAAATGTTTAGTTTCAAAGTACATGCTTATCCAAGAGATATTAATTTAGAGGGTAGTAGTCCAGATTAACAGAGCTTTAAAGAAACCAGATTGTGGGTCTTAAAAGCTTGCAAGTGGCCATCTAAGATGGCCAAGTCTCTACTTGTCTGGAGCAAAAGAGAAAGAAGGAAGCCAAAGACTCAAACAAGAAACTAGTCTACAGGACAAATAGTCTACACAAACCATGGTCTCATCTACCCTGAGACCAGAAGGACTAAATAGTGCCTGGCTTCCACTACCGACCATTCTAATCAGGGCGACAATAGATGGACCCTTATAGACTGGGAGAAAAATGTGGAACAGAACCTCAAATTCCTAAAAAAGCCAAAAACCAAACAAGAACAACAACAAAGAAACCCAGATCTACTGGACTGGTTGAGACTGGAGGGCTTCCCGAGACTATTGCCTTGAGATATTCTTCAAACCTTGAAATGAAACTAACCCCTGAGGTCATCTTACAGCTAACAAATTGGCTCAAAAATAATGAATATCACCCATAGGTTCTGTGCTTCTTTAAAAAATCAAGTATATGAGATCAAACGGTCAACAATTACTTTAAATCAAAGATGAGAATGTAAGGGGGCAGGGACACTAGATTAATGGAAACAGAACAACCAATGAGAATGTTCACACATTGTGAAGAATGTAACCAACCTTCATTAAAAGCATAATAAAATATTATTTAAAAGATTAGATAGTTAACTTAGGGGACAGTCAGTTTATGTTAATGGGGGAGGAACAACTCAGAAAAGGAGAAAAGAAGGTGATAATGGTTGAACAACTTGAGTAATGTAATCCGTGTCACTTAATTGTATAGGTAGAAATTGTTGAATCGGTATATGTTCTGTGGTGTATATTCTCAACAACAAAAATAAAGTCAATTATTAACAAAAAGAAACCAGATTGTTTTAAAACAGAGCCAAAATATACTAATTAACTCATCACATCTCTTACAAATTTTGTTTGATGACATTTTCCTGGCCTGTTGTCCTAGAAGTATGTTTTTCTTTTCCACTATCTCTATTATCATTCTCCGAGAGTAAAGATTTATTCTGTGAACAATTTGCTTATTCTAATAGTTATAGTGAGATCTTGTTCTCACTCAGATTCCACTTACAAATATGTAGTGTGTATTTCCAGGAGATAGACAATGCACTGCAAATTTGAAATACTGAATAAATAATTATATGATTAGCAGAAGATTCTTAACAGGATAATAAGTGAGCAGTTGAATGAGCCTCTCTCTCTTTTTTTTTAAAAATAATTTTATTTATTTTGTTGCTGGTGAGAATATACACAGCAAAACACACACCAATTCAATAGTTTCTACATGTACCATTTAGTGACATTCTTTGAGTTGTGCAACCATTCTCACCCTCCTCTTCTGAGTTGTTCCTCCCCCATAAACATCAATTTACTGCCCCCTAAGGTTCCTATCCAATCTTCCAAGTTGTTGTTGTCAATTTGATCCCATATAGATAGTTCTTGAAAGAGCACAATGCTCAAAGTAGAGCCTCTCTCTTTTACCTTTCTTTCCTACAGCTGTTCTCTGCCTATATTATATAAAAAAGGCACTGCTTTTTGCAGAGAAGAAAGTTGACTTTGTTACACCAGCAGTACCCCGTTTAAAGAATTGAGAGTTATTGTGCCAAATTAAGATGAAGATGCTCCCATAGAATTGTTTTCATTGAACTATGCTTTGGGTGTTGCCATTGACCAATATGAATGGATGCTGTAAGAAGTAGCCCTATGAAATTTGATCCTGTTTTTTGCTATATAACACAGTGAACTGTTTGTTTATAAAGAGCCAAGGGAAAATTTCTCTCTGGTTTTAGTATCAGTAATAATTGTAGGAGCCCTGGTGGCACAGTGGTTAAGAGCTATGGCAGCTAACCAAAAGGTCAGCAGTTCATATCCACCAGCCACTCTTTGGAAACTCAATGGGGCAGTTCTACTCTGTCCTATAGGGTAGTTATGAGTTGGAATTGACTTGACGGCAGTGGGTTTGGTTTTGGTTCTGAGCCTTAAAGACTCGGACTCTTGTAGCCATCATGGTTCCTCATACATTGACTAGTAGAATGCACAAAGTCAAAATTAGAATCTGTCTTTAGCAAATGTATATCCTGATACGCATCATGTGTAATAATCTTACTTTTTGCTCCATCCTGCTTTCCTATACTTTTTCTCTGTTTTATTTTTCTCAGTTAATTTTCTCTCTTTTTTTTTATTTGAGATATAGCATATGTACAATAAGTGTGAAAAGGGAACCAATTTGAGTGTTTTTCTCATTTTTTTTTAATTGTGGTAAGTATATATAACAAAACATTTGCCGTTTCAACATTTTTTACTTATACAATTTAGTGACATTAATTATGTTTATCATGTTGTGTAACCATCACCACTAACCATTTCCAAATTTTCGATCACCCTTAACAGAAGCTCAGTGCCACCCTAAGCAATGATTCCGTCTTTCCCCCTCCCTCCCGCCCCTGATAGCCACTATAAACTTTGGTGTCTATACATTTACCTATTCTAGATTCAGTTTTTAAAAAGCATATATGCAACCATGTCACTTCCACTTATATCGGCACACCATAAGGTACCTCATACCCCTTTTCATTTTATATCACCCCTTGTCCTCACATGGGATCCATTACTCTGACTTCTATCATTATTGATTAGCTTTGCCTATTCTTGAACATCATATAAATAAACCAGTCACCGTCAAGTCAGTTCCAACTCATAGAAAACAAATGAGTGTCAGAGAAGAACTGTGTTCCATAGGGCTTTCGAAGGCTGATTTTTTGGAAGTAAATTGCCAGGTCTTTTTTCTGAGGCACCTGTGGATGAACTTGATCTTTCAATCTTTCAGTTAGCAGCCAAGCCTATTAATTGTTTTTAGTATATTGTATACTCTTTTGGAGCTGTATCCTTCCATTCAATGATGTATACTGAGTATTTTAAAAAAAAAAGATTATTGTTTACTATTTCATTGTATGACTATAGTGTAGTTTATTTATTCTCCTTTTTATGGCCATTTGGATTATTTTTAGTTTTGAGCTATTATGAATAAAGCTTCAATGAATATTTATACATGTCTTTTTATGGACATAAGGACTCTTGGATTTGTACTTAGGAGTTGAATTGCTAGGTCACAGTATGTGTATGCTTAGCTACGGAGAAATTGAAGATTAATTTTTCCAAAGTGGTTTTACTAGTTGACATGTCCACTAGCAATGTATGGAGTTTTCTGTTGCATGATATACTTGCCAACATTTGCTATTGTCAATTTTTTTAGATTTTAGCTAGTCCCATGGGTGTGTAATGTTATCCCATTGTGTTTTAATTTGTATTTCCTTAATGAGGAATAAGGAGCCCTGGTGCCACAATGGTTAAGTGATCGGTTGCTTTCCGAAAGGTTGGTGGTTTGAACCCACCCAGCGGCTCCTTGGGACAAAGCCTGTCGATCTACTTTCATAAAGATTACAGCCTAGAAAGCCCTATGGTGAAGTTCTACTCTGTCACATGGGGCTACTATGAGTTGGAGTCAACTTGGTAGCACCTAACAACAACAACAACGAGGAATAGTGTTGGGTACTTTTTCTTATGCCTATTGGCCCATTAGAATATTCAGGTCTTTTCTTCCTCCTTTTTTATTGGGTTGTTGGTCTTTTGTTATAGTAATTAAAGGAGTTATTATATAATTTTTATACAAATCCTTTATTATATATATGACAACATGTATATGATAAAAGATTATATATATAAAATAATGAATATATTCAAAGTCTGTGGCCTGCTTTTTTACTTTGTTAATTGTGTTATTTTATAAACCAAAGTGTTAAAATTTGATAACTTCTAATTTATATTTAATTTTAGTGTGTTTTGTGTCTTTTCTACCCTAAGGTTATGAAGATCTTTCTTTTTTTTTCTTGAAATCTGATAGTTTTGCTTTTCATATTTAGGTCTATGATCTACCTAGAATTAATTTTTTAATACAGTGTAATATTGGTGTCAGGGTCCCCCTCTCCAAATACAGATATTCAATTGGTCCAGAACTGTTTATTGAAAAGAGCATCCTTACCCAACTGAATTGCACTGAAGCCCTTAAGGTAAATTAAGTGACTTCTACTTCCAGATGATCTATTCTGTTCCATTGATCCATTGTTTAATTTTTACGTCAATCTTATACTCTCTTAATTACTGTATCTTACAGGAAGTTTTGCAACTGGTAGTATAAGTTTTCCAACTTGCCTTCTTTAGAATTTTCTTGACTATTTAAATTCTTTGCATTTTCATATAAATTTTAGAATTACCTTATACATTTTCAAAGTAATCTTTTGGTATTTTGTTCTGATCTCATTGAATCTGTAAATCAATTTGGGTATAACTGACATCTTAACAAAGTTGGTTCTGATAATTCCTGAATATAATACATATCTCTATTTATTTAGGTGTTCTTTTTCTTTAGCAATATTTTGTAATTTTGATTTTCGAGGTCTTGCATATACTTCCTTAAATTTATTCCTAGGTGTCTCATTTTTCAAAATGCTATTATAAATAGTATTGTTTTCTTAATTTCATTTTCTATTTGTTTTTTCTTAGTACTATGATATTAAGTTAATTTTTGTAACTTGACCTTTTATCCTATGACCTTAATAAGTTCACTTGTTAGTTCCATTATTTGTAGATTCTGTTGGGTTTTCTACCATATATAATCATGTCATCTGTGAATAAGATAGTTTTACTTCTTCCATTCCCATCTTTATCCTTTTTATTTATTTTTTATTGTCTTATTGCACTGGCTAAGACCTCTAGTACATTATTCAATAGAAATGTTCTTTGGTGTAGATTTTTCATAGATAAAAATCTATGTAGTAGAGAGATTCTTCAGTCTTTTAGTAGATTGAAGAAGTTCCATCTATTTCTAGTTGGCTGAGAGTTTTTATCACAAATTGATGTTGAAATTTTGTCAGATGCTGTCTCTGAATCTGTTGTGATACATCCATTTGGATTATTTTTGTTAATATGATGAATTACACAGATTGACGTTTGAATGTTAAACCAACTTTGCATTCTTAGATTAAACCCTATTTGGTTATGCTGTATTATCCAATTTACATGTTGCGGATTTGATTTGATAATATTTAGTTAAGAACTTTTAATATTGGTCTGTAGTTTTCTTAGTAATACCATTGTCTGATTTTGGTATCAGGGTGTGCTAGGCTCATAACATACACTGAGAAATATTTATTCCTTTATTTTCTGAATGAGTTTGTGTAGGCTTGGTATTTTTTTTCTTAAGTGTGTGGTAAAATTTATTATGAAACCATCTGGGCCTAGAAGTATTCCTTGAGGGAAAGTTTTAATTGTAAGTTCAGTTTCTTTAATAAAGATAGGATTATTGAGTTTACATTTTTTCTTGAGTCAGTTTTGGTAATTTATTTATGTTAATCTGCCCTTTTCATCTAAACTGTCTAGTTTATTGTCATAAAGTTTTCCATAATACTCCCTTATTATACTTTTAATATCTGTAGGGTTTATATTGCTGTCCCATCTTATATTCCTGACATTGGGTATTTGAATTTTCTGCCTTTTTATTTTTTTTAATAAAATTTTTATCAATCTAGCTGGAGTTTTATCAATTTTATTGATTGCTTTTAAATAAATAGAAATTTTTTTATTCCAGCTTCTTAAGGTAGTACCTTTGATCCAGAGTTAGCATCGTTTTCTTAAAGGGCCAGATAGTATATATTTTAGGCTTCCTGGCCATATAGTCTCTGTCCCAACTATTTAATTCTGCCATTATAGTGTGAAAGAAACCATAGAGAATACATAAACAAGTAGGTGCAGTTGTTTTCAATAAAACTTTATTTGAAAAAATATCTGGGCATCCCATAGGCCAGAGTTTGCTGACCTTTTCTTAAATCATTAATTAAAAACTTTCTTTTTTTGTAATGTGAGCATTTACAGCTCTAAAGTTTCCTCTAGGCGCCGACTCATCTCCAACCATAAATTATGGTATCTTGTGTTTTCATTTTCATTGATTTCCAGATAGTTTCCAGTTTTCTTTGTGACCTTTTTCTGTGGTGGCCTATGGATTATTTGGGGCCCTGGTGGCACAGTGGTTAAGAGCTGGCTGCTAACCAAAAGGTCAGCAGTTTGAATCCACCAGCCCTTCCTTGGAAACCCTGTGGGGCAGTTCTACTCTGTCGTGTAGGGTTGCTATGAGTCAGAATTGACTAGATGGCAATGGGTTTGGTTTTTTTGGTTTTGTTTATGGATTATTTAGATGTCTATTGTTTGATTTTCAACTATTTGAGGGAATTTACATATTTTTTTTGTTATTGAATTATAATTTAAATTCATTAGGGGTGAAAGAACATAATATGTATGATTTCAATTTTTTTTTTTAATTCATCGATATTATTTTATAGCCCAACATGTGTACTTGAAAATAATGTGTATTCTGTTGTTCGGTAGGGTGTTTGATAAATGTCAGTTGGTCAAGTTGCTTGTCAGTGTTCAAATTTTCTTTATCTTTATTGATTTTCTGTGTTCTTGTTTTATCAGTCACTGAGAGAGGATTGTTAAAATTGTCAGCTTACTTGTGGATTTTTCTATTTTCCCTTTTAGTTTTTTTCAAATTTTGCTTCTTGTATTTGAAAATTTTGTTATTGGATATTGCACATTTAGGGTTTCATGTTTTCTTGATGAATTTATCTCTTTACTATTAGGAAACCTCCCACTTTATCCTTGGTAATATTTATTATTATGAGATGTTTCTCTTTATCTCTGGTAATATTTGTTGTCTTGAAGTCTACTCTGTCAATATTAATATAGCCATGCCAGCTTTCTTATGCTTAACATTTGCATATCTACTTTGTTTGCTATAAAAATAGCTACTCCAGCTTTCTTGTGCTCAGTGTTTGCATGGTATAGATTTTTTTCATCCTCTTATTCTTAACCAATATGTGTCTTTATATTTAAATTGGGTTTCTTATAAACAGCATATGATTGGATCCTGCTTTCTTATGCTGTCTTACATACTTGCCTTTATGTAATCTTGCATAGTTGTCTTTTAGTTTATTTACATTTAATGTAATTATCAATATGTTTGTGTTTAAAACTATCCTTTTGCTTTTTTTCCATTTCTTCTTTCATTTTGTCCTCTTTTCCTGCCTTCATTTAGCTTAATTGGCTAAATGTTAGTATTCTGCATTATTTGCACTACTAGTATATAAGCTACATTGCTTTTAAAATTTATTTTTTATTTTTAAAAAATTTTATTTATTTTGTTGTTGAGAATATACACAGCACAACATACAGCAATTCAATAGTTTCTGCATATGCAATTCATTGATATTAATTACATTCTTTAAGTCGTGCAACCATTTTTACCCTACTTTTCTGAGTTGCTCCTCTGCATTAACATAAACTCACTGCCCCCTAAATTTCCTGTCTGATCTTTTGAGTTGCTATTGTCAGTGTGACCCTATATAGATAGATCTTGAAAGAGCACAATGCTGAAGGCAGACATTTTTTGCTAGTTAAGCTAAACTATTTGGTTTTAAGATTTTAAGGGATCTTTTTGGTTTAAGGCTTAAAGATTATCTCAGGCAATAGTTTTGGGGTTCATCCTGGCTACATGGCTCCAGAAAGTCTGGAGCCCATGAGAATTTGAAATTTTGTTCTACATTTTTTCCCTTTTGATCAGGATTCTTCTATAGAATCTTTGATCAAAATGTTCAGTAATGGTAGCTGGGTACCATCTGGTTCTTCTGGTCTCATGGAAAGGAGGGAGTTGTTTTTAGCCACACATTCCATATCTTCCTCTTATTTCTGACTCACCTTCTTCCTCTCTTGCTCCAGGCAAATAGAGGCCTATTGTTGTGACGTGGATGGCTGCTCTCAAGTTTTTAAGACCCCAGGCACTACGCAACAAACTAGGAGGTAGAACAGAACTAGTAAACATGTTATTAGGACAATTAACTGGAATGTCCCATGAAACCATGACCCTAAAGCTCCAAACCAAGGAACCAAACAAATCCTGTGAGGTTTTTGGTTGTACATAAGCAGCCTCAGCAGGTACTCTTTTTGTTGTTGTTGTAAGCATATCTATCACACAACTATTGCCAATTCAACTTTTTACAGGTGTACAACTTATTGGGAGCCCTGGTGGTGCAGTGGTTAAGAGCTCGGCTGCTAACCCAAAGGTCGGCAGTTAGAATCCACCAGCCACTCCTTCAAAACCCTATAGGGCAGTTCTACTCTGTTCTATATAGTCACTATGAGTCAGAATCAACTCGACAGCAATGGTTATTTTACTATTACTTACAACTTATTTACCGCAATTGCAGTAACGGGCTGTGCAACCCTACCCTTAATCAATGCTATTTTTCCATCATCGTTAACCCTTCTTTCCCCCTTCTCTCTCACCCCTGATAGTCACTAATAAACTTTGGTCTCTATACATTTGCCTTTTCTTGTCTTTTTATATAAGTAAGGTCATACAATATTTGTCCTTTAGTGATTGACTTATTTCACTCAGCATAATGTCTTGAAGCTCCATCCATATTGCAGCATGTATCAAGACTTCATTTCTTCTACTGGCTGAATAGTATTCCACTGTATGTATGCACCACATTTTGTTTATCTATTCATCTGTTGGTAAGCATTTAGGTTGTTTCCACCTTTTAGCCACTATTATGAATAGTGCTGCAGTGAACATTGGGATGTAAGTCTTTTTTAGTCTCTGCTTTCAATTCTTTTGATTATATGCCTAGGAGTGGAATTGCTGGGTTATGTGGTAATTCTATTTTTAGTTTTTTGAGGAAGCTTTGTTTTACTTTTTGATTGTTCTAAAGCTTACAATATGCACTTTTAAAACTATCAGTTTATCTTAATATCTTACCATTTTTCTTATAATGTAAGAACCTTACTATCATATACTTCTATTTCTCCTTTCTTGGCCTTTGTGATATTATGGTATACTTCTAAATATTTTGTAAACCTCAAAATAGTTATTATTTTTGCTTTCAATATTTAATTATCTTAAATAATTTAAAAAAGGAATATATAGTGTTTTGTATTTTTCCACCTATTATCATTTCCAGTGCTCTTCATTCCTTTCTGTAGCTCTGAGTTTACATCTGGTATTTACAGCTCAGAACTCAATAATAAGAAAATCAACCTAATAAAAAACAGGCAAAAGATCTGAATAGACATAAAATAGATATATGGGTGGAAATAAGCAAAATACTAATTTCATTAATCATAAGGGAAATGCTAATTAAAACCATAATGAGATGCCATGTCACACCTATTTGAAAGGCTAAAACACAAACAAACAAAAAATAAAGCTAGCAACACCACATACTGGCAAGAATGCTAAGTAACTGGCACCCTCGTATATTACTGGTGGGAATGCAAAACGGCACAACCACTTTAGAAAATACTTCGGCAATTTCATATAAAGTTAAGCATACGCTTTCCAAGCAACGTAGCAGCCCCACTCCTAAATATTTACTGAAGAGAAATGAAACTTATTCTACACAAAAACCTGTATGTGAATTCCTTATTAGTAATAGCTGGAAAAGCCCAAACGTCCTTTAACTGGTGAATGGGTAAACAAACTCTGGTACATTTATTTAACAGACTTCTCATGCATGCAACAACGCAAATAAATTTTATATGCCTTAAGCCATGTTTAAGAAGCTGACTAAAAAAGCTACATTCATTTGATATTGTGGAGAAAGCAAAAGTATAAGAACAGAAAAACACATCAGTGCTTGCCAGGGACTTGGTTGGCAAGAGGGGTTCCCTAAAAAAAGAATATGAGGAAATTTGCAGGGGAGGTGATTGAACTTTTTTATATCTTTATTTTGTGATGGTTAAATAGCTGTAATCCATTGTCACAACTCATAAAACCGTACACTAAAAAGGATGAATTTTACTATATGTAAATTACATCTCAATAAACTTCATCCTTCCTCCCAACATTGGAGGGCATGTATGTGAACTTAAAACTCTTATATAAATGAGGAAGTCAGTAGATGATGTCTCAAGTTGGTTAATAAAGAACAGCAGTATATTATTTAGAGTTACTGTCCTAAGATAATCTAAAAAGCAACAGCAAAAATAGTTGTAAGTGGGTGCCTCTGAGAAATGGGGCTTGGGGAGTGGACCACTAGACATAATTTTAATTCTTCCTGTACTCTCTCTCTCTCTATATATATATATATTTACTATACACATTCATAACATTGATTAAACAAATAAAATATTAAAAAAACACAAATAATTGATTTACATTTGTTATATAACTTCTTTGTAAGTAAGGGATTTCTGCACAGATTAACTTTTTTTGGTATGTTTTTTTGGTATGTATTGTCTTCATTCTGTAAAGTGAAACAAAGTACATAGAAATGAAATCAAATTAGGATAAACTAGACAATGTTTAATTCATTAACATGGAGAAGCAATTTCTTCTCTTAGCACAGGAAATTGCACCTCAGGGATAGGATCCGTACAGAGATAAAGGTCATTGTAAATGCAGCATTGCTCACGTGCTTTTTTAGGTGAAAGCATTTGGGTCAACTTGAAATGTCATCTATCACCTGCCAGGTAGCACGTACGGGGATGCTTGGGCTCTTTTTCTTGGTTTACTATAGCATTAAGCTTGCTTATAGAAAATTTTGCTTGCATCTGCAGTCTCTTTAATGCATCATTTAACAAACTGCATTTTGCTGAGTTAGATTAGGGGTACCCCTTGTTCAATACAGTGCCATGCACATAGTGGACAGTCAGCATTTTCTTGATTGTCTTCTACAAAGCTGGGGAAAGCTACTATGCCTGTTCTGA
Organism: Dugong dugon; assembly: GCA_030035585.1. Taxonomy (NCBI): domain Eukaryota; kingdom Metazoa; phylum Chordata; class Mammalia; order Sirenia; family Dugongidae; genus Dugong; species Dugong dugon. Next base: position 118,464,769 of record CM057461.1, on the reverse strand, counting down.
CCCTTTTCCAAGACAAATTGAAAGGTGAGAGGAAAAGTTATGGGAAGACTCTTAGGCTAGGTTAGTCCATTGATATATCCTCCCGGAATCAGTTAAGTTTCGAGTGTAGATAGGGAGTCATTCTGTCATGATCATGTATCTGAATTTTTAAGGAGAGCCTGATTTCAAATATGCTGGCCTATTTTCAGACCACAAATCCCAGTGTTAGGAGTTGAAAATAGAGTTGCTGTGGCTATGGTGTAACACAACAATGGGGAATGTGGTGGTTCCCTCAGACTCACCATCGGTGTTATTATAAAGGCCTGAGTGGACGAGCTGACAGCATGTATCACTATGATATCGTCAATGACTTTCTATGAACCAAATTCTTTAAGCTACCCAGAAATGATTTTAACAACATAATGCTGTTGTCAGTTTCTGATTACCATGTGTTCAATGCAGAAAATTAGAGAAATACAGAAAAGTCTTTTAAAAAGTAAAAATCATCTTTATTTCCATACTTCAGAGATAACCACTGTTAATATTTTGATGGGTTTCTTTCTAGTCTTTATTTCTATGCATATATACATATATACAGGTATATGAGCCCATTGCCATAGAGTTGATTCGACTCATAGTATGTGTATATATGTACCTATATGTCCTTCTAGTCTTTATTTCTACACATACATATATATATATATACACATACAGGTATGTCTATATACATATATATATGTACATATAGAACTAAAGGCTAGAAGGAGATACATAAAACGTTAATATATATATGTTGCGATAGTACCATATGTTTTGTGATTCTGTATTTGTAAAATGGTGGGAGTAGTAGTATCAGTGTCAGAACCAGTCTAACTTCAGGGAGGATAATGCAAATCAAGATCAGCCCAAGGCTAATCCCTATGAAGTGGAGGTCAGACATACCGCCTGTCTCCAACATTTTATCAGTTCTGACACCAGCCGCCTCCCACTGCACTCTCGACTGCTCTTCTGGGTTTGATTACCTGTTGCCAATGGCCACACAGAACTCACAGACCATAATTACAGTTAAGTGGTTTATTAAGGAACAGGGTACAACTCAGAATCAGGATCAAGAAGCATGTAGGCAAAGTCTCCCTTCTTTAGTTCAGGCCAGCTCTCTCATCACCTCTGGGCCGGCTGCACAGGCCTCCTCTTGGCTCCCTGAGGACAGGCTCCTCTTGGCCCTGCTGTCTGTTGCATCTGGCTCTGCTGCTGGGCCCCTTCTGGGCCTCTCACTGTCTTCAGTGTTACAGTCCTTGACCTGTGTTATAACTCTTTTAGGAGGTATCTTGCCTCCTCTCTCTGCTGCTTCTTTCTTCTTTTTTCCTTCTGCTGCTTCCTGTTGCTTTTCTTCCTGCCTCTTTCTGTCTCAAAAACCTCTTTGGGTTTGGCTGCTTATATACATAACTCCTTATCAATTTCAAGGCATAGCCCTTCCCAGCAGGGGCCAAAAACTTATCAATCCCCCCTCAGTAGGCCATAGACACTTCATTTGCATAGTAGGCTGTAGTCACCTTATTTGCATAGCCTATGGACTAATCCCTACAAGGTGCGTGCCAACCACAGGGCAGGCTGCAGCCTAAGACCAGACAAAAAGTATCAAATTCAAGTTGTTTACAGCTTCCCCAGGAAGTGTCAAACCCTCTAGGGTAGAAAACTAGGGCGAAAGTAACTCCTTGGGGGCTTAGAGGAAAAATCTCTCAAGCTGGTTTTCCAAAGAACCAGGCAAAAGGCCACATGAACTCATTTCACTACAATATTCCAGTTAAATTTTATAGTGAACAATTTTCACTCTAATTAAATATTACTAAAAAGCAGGAATATTATGCCATCATATGTATTGTCAAAATTTATTTAAACAATTTGATTTGAGGACGTTTAGGTTATTTACTTTTGTAAATAATAACTCTACAATGGAAGTTTTAAGTAAATGGTTACTCCTTTTTGTATTTCATTTAGAGAAAGTGGAAATATAACAACAAAGATGATAGGCATTTTTAGAACGCTTGAGACAAATATTTCAGATTGTACTCCCAAGTTTGTACCAACTGATATTTCCCCAACTGTGTATGAAGATGCAGTTCCACTGCTTCCTCACCATTTCTGGGTGTTATGATTTACAAAATCATTTCCAGTTTGGCAAATGAAAATGAATGTCTTTGTATTATTTTTCTTTTTTTAAATTGAACTTTAGATGATGGTTTATAGAACAAACTAGCTTCTCATTAAGCATTTAGTATATATATTGGTTTATGACATTGGTTAACAACCCCATGATATGTCAACACTCTCCCTTCTCGACGTTGGGTTCCTTATTAAACCAGCTTTCCTGTCACCTCCTTCCTTCTAGTCCTTGCCCCTTTATGGGCCTGTCTAATCTTTGGCTGAAGGGTGAACCTCACGAGTGACTTCATTACTGAACTAAAAGGGTGTCCAGGGGCCACACTCTAGGGATTTCTCCAGTCTCTGTAAGGCCAGTAAATCTGGTCTTTTGTGAGTTAGAATTTTGTTCTACATTTTTCTCCAACTCTGTCCAGGACCCTCTATTGTGATCCTTGTCAGAGCAGTCAGAGGTGGTAGGTGGGCACCATCTAGTTGTACTGGACTCAGTCTGGTGGAGGCCATGGTAGTTGTGGTCCATTAGTCCTTTGGACTAATCTTTCCCCTGTGTCTTTAGTTTTTTTCATTCTCTCTTGCTTCCAAAAGGGTGAGACCAGTGGAGTATCTTAGATGGTCACTCACAGGCTTTTAAGACCCCAGATGGTACTCACCAATGTAGAATGTAGAACATTTTCTTTATAAACTATGTTATGCCAGTTGAGCTAGATGTTCCCCGAGACCATGGTCCCCATAGCCTTCAGCCCAGCTGTTCGGTCCATCCGGGAGTTTAGATGTGTCTATGGAGCTTCCATGACCTTGCTTTATGCAAGTTGTGCTGGCTTCCCCAGTATTGTGTACTGTCTTAACCTTCACCAAAGTTACCATTTATCTATTGTCTATTTAGTGTTTTTCCATCCCCACCCCTCTCCTCCCTCGTAATCATCAAAGATTGTTTCTTTTTGTGTGTAAATCTTTTCATGAATCTTTATAGTAATGGTCTCATACAATATTTGTCCTTTTGTGATTGACTTATTTCACTCAGCATAATGCCTCCAGATTCATCCACATTGTGAGATGCTTCGCAGATTCATCATTGTTCTTTATCACTGTGTAGTATTCCATTGTGTGTATGTATCATAGTTTGTTTATCCATTCATCTGTTGATGGGCGTCTAGGTTGTTTCCATCATTTTGCTATTGTGAACAATGGTGAAATGAACATGGGTGTGCATATTCGTGTGACGACTCTTATTTCTCTAGGATATATTCCTAGGAGTGGGATTGCTGGATCATATGGTATTTCTATTTCTAACTTTCTAAGGAAGCACCATATCATTTTCCAAAATGGTTGTACCATTTTGCATTCCCACCAGCAGTACATAAGAGTTCCAGTCTCCCCACAGCCTCTCCAACATTTATTATTTTCTTTTTTTTTGATTCGTGCCAGTAATGGCAGAGTGAGATGGTAGCTCACTGTGGTTTTGATTTACATTTCTCTAATGGCTAGTGGTCTCGAGCATTTCCTCATATATCTGTTAGCCACTTGAATGTCTTCTTTGGTGAAGTGTCTGTTCATTTCCTTTGCCCATTATTTAACTGGATTAAGTGTCTTTTTTGTTGTAGAGGCGCTGGATTTTCCTGTAGATTTTAGAGATTAGACCTTTGTCGAATTTGTAATAGCCAATTATTTTTCCCCAGTCTGTAGGTTATCTTTTGGTGAAATCTTTTGATGAGCATAAGTGTTTAATTTTTAGAAGATCCCAGTTATCTAGCTTATCTTCTGGAGTTTGTGTGTTGTTATGGTTTGTATCCTGTTAATGCCACGTATTGGGGCCTCTAGTATTGATTCTATTTTTTTCTTCTACGATCTTTATAGTTTTGGGCTTTTTATTTAAGTCTTTGATCCATTTTGAATTAGTTTTTGTGTATGATGTGAAGTATGGGTTCTGTTTCATTTTTTTGCAGATAGACATCCAGTTTTGCCAGCACCATTTGTTAAAAAGACTGTCTTTTCCCCGTTTGGTGGAGTTTGGGCCCTTGTTGAAGATCAGGTGACCGTAGGTGGATGGATTTACATCTGGGTTCCCAATTCTGTTCCATTGGTCAATGTATCTGTCATTGTACCAGTACCAGGCTGTTTTGACTACCATAGCTGTACAGTAGGTTATGAAGTCCGGTAGTTCCAGTCCTTCTACTTTCTTCTTCTTCAGTAGTGCTTTACTCATCTGGGGCTTCTTCCCTTTCCATATAAAGTTAATGATTATTTTTTCCATCTCTTTAAAGAATGTTGTTGGTATTTGGATCGGGATTGCATTGTATTTGTACATTGCTTTGGGTAGAATTGTCATTTTCACAATGTTGAGTCTACCTATCCATGAGCATGGTATGTTTTTCCATTTATGTAGATCTCTTTTCATTTCTTGCAGTAGTGTTTTGTAGTTTTCTTTGTATAGGTGTTTTACCTCCCTGGTTAGATTTATTCCTAAGTATTTTATTGTTTTAGGGGCTATTATAAATGGTATTGTTTTCCTGATTTCCTTTTCATCATTCTCTTTATTGGTATATAGGAATCGAATTGATTTTGCATGTTTAGCTTGTATCCTGGTACTCTGCTGAATCTTTCTATTAGTTCCAGTAGTTTTCTTGTGGAGTCTTTGGGTTTTCTATGTGTAGTATCGTATTACCTGCAAATAGGTACAGTTTTACTTCTTCTTTACAAATTTGGATACCCTTTGTTTCTTTTTCTTGCCTTATTGCTCTAGGTAGGATTTCCAGAACAATATTAAATAGGGGTGGTGATAAAGGACGTCCTTGTCTTGTTCCTGTTCTCAAGGGGGATGTTTTCAGCCTCTCTCCATTAAAAATTATGGTAATTGTTGATTTTGTATAGAGACCCTTTATTATGTTGAGGAATTTCCCTTATTATACCTATTTTATTCAGAGTTTTAATCAGGAATGGGTGTTGGACTTTGTTGAATGCCTTTTCTGTGTTGATTGAGATGATCATGTGATTCTTTTATTTATGTGGTAGATTATGTTGGCTGATTTTCTAATGTTGAACCATCCTAGCATACCTGGTATGAATCCTACTTGGTCGTGGTGTATTATTTTTTTGATATGATGCTGAATTCTATTGGCTAGAATTTTGTTCAGAATTTTTGCATCTGTAGTCATGAGAGATATTGGTCTGTAATTTTCTTTTTTGTGGTGACTTTACCTCATTTTGGTATCAAGGTTATGCTGGCTTCATTGAATGAATTCAGAAGTATTGCTTCCTTTTCTATGTTATGAAATAGTTTGAGTAGTACTGATGTAAGCTCTTCTCTGAATGTCTGGTAGAATTCTCCAGTGAAGCCATCTAGGCCAGAGCTTTTTTTTGTTGGGAGTTTTTTTTATTACCTTTTCAATTTCTTCCCTTGTTATGGGTCTGTTCGGATTTTCAACATCATTTTGTGTTAGTTTGAGTACTTTGTATTAATATTCTGTTTTGATTATTAATGAAATTAAACCTTTCCATGTTTATTGACAGTTTTTCCTTTCTCTGTTCATCTACTTTGTTCGTTTTTCTATAGGCACATTTTCTTCTCCAAATTTATTGGTCAAACTCAAGAAGTAATTAATTGGGAAGAGAAAAAAAATTAGTGAGGTAACTAAATATGAGAATTAATGTTCCAGGTAATTCTACTCTTTGATCATGCTCAGATGCCAAAGCTTTTTTCTTTCTTTCTTTTTTTTTTAGTAAAAATGTCTATCTTGTTTTAGAGCTACTGATTTTATCACTTTCTTGTGACAGTGTCCCTAACAAGTAAACAGTGAATCAAAACCAGAAAGAATTGTCAGAAACACTGGAAGTTATTTTTAGGGAGTGTCATTTGTGCCTTGAATGTTAACCTCTGAATAGCTCTGAATTTATGATAGCAAGAGCTATTCCTCAGTTGGGATTAACCTTTAAAAACAAAACAATAAAACAAAGCTTTACCTTCCAAATTACCTGCCCTCCTCTACCTCTTTCAACTCTCCACTTGCCTCTCTATTTTTAGTTAGTTTCTTTTGTTTCTAGATTAAGAACTATCTATTCTTTATATCTAATCATATAAATGAATAACTGTGGATTGTTATAAAAACTTCTCACAAGTCAGCCCCTGAAAACTCTCGAGGACTTTAACTTTTCAATAATGTTTGGTATTTTTGTTCTAAACTTTAGACAGTCCTGTCTCTTTCTCTGTCTTCCTATTCTTTTTTAGCCCTGTAATTTGACTGACTATAAATTACTGATTACTTACTTTTTTATTTACCAGTTATTTTTAATCACTTCCTTTAAACAAGGCAGATCTTTTCCAACTTTTAAAGCCTTACATTTCTAAGTTTTTTTTATATTAGTCCATCTTTTCCAAATAGATTGAATATGCCACATGTTCCTGTTTTCCTTTCATCTCCAACTCTCTGTGACCCTCTCCTATTTAGTTTCTTTCCTCTTTACTTCACAGAGATTGAAAATACAAAACTAGGCTTTTATGACTTAACGGACTTCCAAACTATGAACCCTTATTACTCACTTCATTCTTTATCAAGATAAATTATTCTCCCAATTGTTTTCTAGGGCAACAACTTTTTGGTTCTCTGGGTCTGCAATCACTCATATTACTGTTACTGACACTTTATGGTGGCCATTGATGCATTCATCTCATAGGGTCATAGAACTTTAGAACTGGAAGGGACATTCAAGATCATCTAATAGAATTTTTTCCTTAGACAAATTCAGATGAAGACACTTAAGCCTCAAAGGACACATTAACAGAACTAGGACTAAGCCTGTTGCCATCGAGTCGATTCCGACTCACAGTGACCCTATAGGAGAGAGTAGAACTTCCCCATAGGGTTCCCAAGGAGTGGTTGGTGGATTTGAACTGCTGACCTGTTGGTTAGCAGCCGAGCTCTTTAATCACTGTGCCACCAGGGTTCCAGAACTAGGATTAGAACCTAGAAATTGTCTCCTAATCTGGATCCAAAGTACACTGGCCTGGATCGGGACTCCTGCAGGGTTCGTTTATTTGCATGGGTTCATTCCTCCACTGCTTATCACCATAAGATGTCAGTGGAAATTGTATCCTTTAGGAAATTATCATAACTGGTTTTCATTTTCCACAGAAACAATATTAAAATTGTATGGTGTATTCCTGATAAAAAGTTTATTGTTAAGTAAATCAGATTTGATGAGCAACGTATTGAATACAGGTCTGTAATAATTGAAAAAAAGTATACCATTCTCCAAGTCCTATAAAATGAACCTAAATGTGTAGGCTGGTCAAATACAGCATTCAGATTGGTGCCCCAGTGCTGGTGGAGGCATTGAGAGGTGAATTTCCACTTGCTTAGTGTGAGCACCTTGAGCTGGGAAGACCTACAACCTCGTTTTCTAAGCAAGGAAGTCCCTTGTTAGCCAGACACCTGGCCTGCCATTATTAGCTTTCTTTGTAGCTTGGGATGGGTAGCTATTATTACTTAGCTTTTTTCAATGTTCCAGAATATTCTGTATTAAGTAAATATAGCACTGTGGAAGATAACCGCTTCCATTTTAGGCAACATTCCTATGTGCACCGTAGGCACTGGTTGTGATCAAAACAAAGTACAGGGACAGGTTGGAGACTCAAGCTCCACTTTCTTATACAGTTTAACTGTTGACTATGGTTGCCTATTTGTGTCAGGAAAAAATAATTAATGAAATGTAACACCATAAAATAAAATTATGTTTTTCAGTATTTGAAATTTTGAAAAGATACCCTTGATCTTAGTAAAGTCAGCCCTTAATGCTGAGATTATACCCTTCTTCAATTGGTTGGTGTTACAATTTACTTTCTTTTTGACGTGATGGTAATAGAGGGTCTTCCCCACAACCTCCCCCAGTGGCCTTCCTTGGTAAAGCAAAAATGTGTTGAAACCCTGTTGGGTTAATTCCCAAAATTATTTTTGAAATCCCTAAATTCGGGAACCACGGCTATCAGGTATTATTTTATATGAGAATAAATAGAACTATATGACCGACAAGACCTAAATATGAATGTGCAAATTGTGATACGTATTAAGTACTCAATTACCAGTTTTTCTTTTCTTCTTATAATTTGTAAAGGGTTCACTAACAATATTTGGATAGCTCGAATCTCGGTACAAACAAGCGATTTCTCTTGGTAGATTTTTGTCTATCAAGCTTTCAAAGCCATTCCACCAGGTTAGAGCGGTGATACTTCAGGGGGCTTAAAGAGTGGAGGAAACCCTGGTGGTGTAGTGGTTAAGAACTACCGCTGCTTAATCCAAAAGTCTGCAGTTTGAATCCACCAAACGTTCCTTGGAAACTCTGTGGGGTCACTACGAGTCGGAATCGACTCAACGGGTTTGGAGAGTGGAGGGCGACTTTTCCAAATGAAAAAGCACATTTAAGTCACCACTGCATTGAACTGTTTCTAGACAAGGTATGCATTTTATCTTGAAATTTCAAATAGCAGTAAACTAAGAGTTTCAAGTTTTTATGTTTATTTCAAAGAGACACGGGTTTTAAAAACGCTTGAGAAGCACTAACCGGAGTTGAGGTCACTTTAAAAGTAGCCTGCGTCCTCTCTCTCTCTCTCTGCTGCCACTAGATGGTATCCTGGAGCGCCGGGAATCAGCCCAAGGAGTAAATCTCCCTCCCTGGTTGAGTTACCCCAGGGCAGGTGGCCAGGCCCAGCCCAGGAGCTGTCGGTGTCCGGAACTCACGCCAGGACCCGGCTGAAAGCCTGGCGGTCAAGGTGGCCCCAGGGAGAGTCCGCCAACCGGTCAGCGAAGAGTAGGCGGCAGCTCCCACCCCTCCACTGGGTAAGGACGCGGAGCCTCGACCTCTGCAAATCCGCGGAAGGTGGCCTAACTCCAGCCCGCGGCAGAGTCTGGGGGACTGCGAGAGCTGGCTGGGGACGCCAAGAGCCTGGTTGCGGTGAAGAGCGGGCTGGCGACCCGGAATCGAGTTCCACCTGGGGAATGAATGGGAGAAGAAGGCATTGACAAAGTGGGGGCAGTTTCCTCCTCATATGCTTCAGGCCAACAACAAGAGATCCATCCCTGCTGCCTGCTGAGTGACGACTGTGGCGGTTCCCCAGGCTGGTGGATGAGGCTGGACGTGCTTTGGGGACTGCTGAGAGGGTGGGGGGCGCCTGCTACTCGGAATCGGGGAGAAGAGGGGACTAGGGATAGTGGAGAACAGGTGTGCTCCTCAAGACTCACCTCAAACAAGCCTTCCCCGGCCCCACCCCACATGGAGCTGGCTTAAGTGCGCAGACTCTACGACGTCCCAACATACCCGTACACTTCTCTTAACCCCACTTAGCTAAGTTCCTTTTCTCTTCTCCCTGTCTCCGTTCTTAAGTTCTTATCACAGTGTTGGCATATAGTAAATACTATTTAAACTACTATTTTTTTAAACGTTTTTAACATCTGCCAACTTACCATAAAATAATTCACGTACCACCTATCAAAGAGATGTGTGTTTTATCTCACACCACAATCAAATTTCATATGGATTTCAGAGTTACATGTGTAAAATCAACCAAATCATAAACTGGAAAACATATTGAATATTTAGAAACTATCTGCATGAGGGGACTCTCTAAACTTGAAAGAAAAGGAAGAAATCCCAAAGTAAAAGATTGATACATACAATTTCCATCTATCTTATTATTAGAATTTTAATGAGAACGTTACTATGCATGTCTGTATGTAAAACTCCATAGAGAGATATTTGGAGAGGCTGTTAACAGTAGTCATTTACGGGTTATGGGACTAGTGCTGATTTATTTTACTTCGTTCTTTATATTGTTTGTGTGTTACTTCATTTTGGCAAGGGATGAGTATTATTTTTTCAAAAACAATGAAAATGGTGCATTAGGAAAAATAACTAAACAAACATGAAAATGGAAAAATACGACTTTTATTTATCTTTATTATATAAAGGGCTCTTTCAAATTGAAAAGAAACATTAAGATTCATCCAAGAGGTAAATGGTCAAAAGACATGGACAGAAAATTTACTGTAGAGGAAATCCAGATTACATATTTGAGAAAATGTACAACCCCATTAAAATAAGATGAAATTTCATTTATATAATTAAGATTTTAGTGATAATATCTAACAGTGATAAGTGTTTTGTGAAATGGGCACTTTCATACAGGGCCAGTGGAAATGTCAATTGGTACAACTTTTCTGGAAAACTATTTATGTTTATCAAAATGTTCGATGTTGCAATTCCAGTTTTGGGACTCTGGCCTAGGAAGCAAAATTTGGATAAAGATTAATCTACAGAGATACTCAACACAGTGTTAATTGTAAATATTGAAAACAACTAAAATGACTGAAAGTAAGGGCATGCTGTATGCCATGCATTTATATTAATGATAGATCCACAATACCATTAAATGAACATGAGAAGACATTATAAACTCATGCTACACTGCTGACAGAACCAAAAAGCAGTGCTTAAAATTGTCTTTACAGATGGAATCCAACTATGAAAATCCATATAGAAAAAAGGACTGGAATAAAATGTGCCACAATGAGAATAGTTAAGAGGATTGTGAATCTCTGTGTGTGTGTGTATGGTAATTTTGCATTTTTCTGTTCTTTGCAGTTTTTTACAATTTATTAATTTAATACATATTTACTAGGTACTTATGTGCTAGCCCTATTCTAGATGTTGAGGATACACTGAAATTAGCTTGTTTAGTTTATGTCGGTCCCAATGGAATGAAAACTCCATAAAGGCAAGCCAGGAAAGGCTCTTGCTTTTATGGAGTTTTCATTCCAGTGGGACCGACATATACTAAACAAGCTAGTTTCAGATTGTGGTGAGTACCAAGAAGGAGAGGGGAGCAGATCCTTTATCAAGGGGAGTCAGTGACGATGTCTCTGAGGAGGTGACGTTTGTGTTGAGACCTGAAGCATGAGAAGGAAGGGAAAGAGCACTAGACACAAAAGGAACAGCAAATGCAAAGGCTGTGCAGTGGGAAAGAACTTACTGTATTAGAGCTACAGAAAGGAGACCTGTGTTTCTGGAGGGGTGAGTAATGAGATTGAAGAAGTAAGAAGCGCCCAGACCAGACCATACAGGGCCTATTAAGCCATGATAACGAATGCAGATTTTATTTTTATTCTAAACGTAATAGGAATTCATTGAGCATCACTATTCTGCTGTCTTGGAAGAAGTACAACCAGAAAGCTCCTTAGAAGGAAGGATGACAAGATTACGTCTTATGTACTTTGGACATATTTTCAGGAGGGTCAGTCCCTGGAGAAGGACATCATGCTTGGGAAAGTACAGGGTCAGAGAAAAAGAGGAAGACTCTCAACGAGATGGATTTACACAGTGGCTGCAACAATGGGTCAAGTATAACAACGATTGTTGAGCGTGGCGCAGGACCGGGCAGTGTTTTGTTCTGTGGTTCATAGGGTCGCTATGAGTTGGAACCAACTTGACGGCACCTAACAATAACAACATTCTGCTAAGCAGGAGACAGTACCTTAAAAAACCTGAAGACTGAGTGAATGGTTTGTTGAGGAATCATTTAAGCTGCCGACGTCAGAAAATAACTTCTCGAATTAAGTAAGAATGATATGTAAGGGCAGCAGAGGGAAGGTATCCTGTGGTTAGGAACTCTCCTTACTCCAATATGATGCTTGAAAATGGAGACTCCAAATAGGGTCTGTTTCTTCCTTACTTGACTGTATCAGTTGCCATCAAGTCGACTCCAATTCATGGTGACCCCGTGTGTGTCAGAGTAGAATTGTGCTCCATAAGGTTTTTGATGGCTGATTTTTCAGCAGCAGATTGCCAGGCCTTTCTTTTGAGGTACCTCTGGGTGAATTCAAACTTCCAATCTTTGGGTTAGCAGCAGAATGCTTAATCATTTGTGCCACCCAAGGACCCTTAAGTGACTATAGTCAAAGTCTAAACTTGGCCGGGGACTCCTGGTGGTCTGTGACCTCCCTAAGGAAACAAGGATTTAGACTAGGAGACACTGCCCTGAACCTGAAAGCAGTTACCATACAACCGCCACCCATGCCAACCTGCTACCCACAGATGCTTTGACTTCCTAAGGCAGGAAGGAGAAGAGCTGACTCCTGTCTCAGAATTCTGCTACATTTTCATCCTTTCATAGGGGTATTTTAAGGGAGCCCACACAAATAATCTTGTCATCAACCATTTTAGATCAGGTTGTATCCTTTTATGGTTGATTTACGTTTGTAACATACTGTAGAACTTTGGGGCTAATATTATTAATAGTGTTTTTGGAAAAGGCCTCCTTTGAAAAGTGACACTTTTACTGAATAACTATGCTGATAAGGAAAAAATGTTAAACTGACAATTTTCCTCCTTTAAAAAGTTTTTTATTTGCACTAAAAGCAATATGAAATTATGCCGTTGTACATATCGTTTCTATATTTATTCATAATTTGAGGCCATAAGTAAACAATCCTAGCCAGATTCAAACTCTGCTGTTCTTTTTTTTTTGTCAGCCATTCAAACATTATTGGGAAAGGTTTTTATTTCTACTTAGAAGAATGTAGATTAACCAGATTGCTAAGGTATGGTGATCGCCTGAGTAGTGTTTTGACTTGTGTGCCTGTGTCTGTGCTGAGTGTGATCATGTATCCACTACGACTGAGGGACTGAGTCACGCCCTGGATGTCCAGCATAATTCCGAGAAGTTGTGAAAATTTTCAGGCTTCTGTTACTTTCCCTCAATTTTCCCAAAACATTCTGCTGATATTTGACAGAACATTAGATTCTCATACAATAAATACAGGACAAGATAAGTAACTTTTAACATTGACTAGAAAAAGATTGTTGGGTCTTTTCACCCCCTGAAATACCAGGATGCGAACCTGTCCTGTGCATGCTCATTTTTGTAACTCCAGCTCCCTCTTTTTATTTATCACAGATAAGACATTCCTAAAGTTACTTATATTAAGAACTATGACATAAGCTCATAACCTCATAGGACTAGAAAGCTGAAGGGATCTTTAGAAATCGAATCCATTTCCTGACCTCATTACTGAGGTCATATGGAGAGATTAGGAGCCCTGGTTGCCCAGTGGTTGAGAGCTTGGCTGCTAACCCAAAGGTCAGCAGTTTGAATCCACCAGCCGCTCCTTGGAAATTCTATGGGGCAGTTCTACTATGTCCTATAGGGTCACTGTGAGTTGGAGTTGACTCAGCAGCAGTGGGTTGTGTTTTTTTTTTTTTTTTTTTAATGGAGAGATTGAGTAACTTGTCTAAAATCTTAGGTGGTTTGTGGTAGAGGTGGGCTCAAACCTCAGGCTTCATTCAGTGTTGCCTTTGTACTGAGGAAATTCAAAACAGTTAATACTATAATTCAAAATGTGCTGGGCTCTTCCTTTATAAAATTTGAGCCTTGCAACTGGAAGTTTAAGTACTTTGGGTCAATGTAATTAATCCAGAACAAAACCAAACCCGTTGACGTTGGGCCGATTCCAACTTACAGGGACCCTATGGGACAGAGTAGAACTGCCCCAAAGGGTTTCCAAGGAGTGGCTGGTGGATTCAAACTGCCAGCCTTTTGGTTAGCAGCCAAGCTCTTAACCACTGTGCTACCAGGGCTCCAGTGTTACTAATGGTATTTTCTGAAGAATGTTGGAGCTAATGTTATTAATAGTATTTCTGAAGAAGGCCTTCTTTGAAAAGTCACCCTTTTAGTTAATAACTATTCCAATAAGCAAAAAAATGTTAAGCTGATAATTATCCTCCTTTAAAAAAAATTTTTTTTTTTTAATTGGTTCCTGGATAGAATCCCTTCTTCTAGGAGGGTTCCATTTTTTCTCAGCTATAGAAGTGAGACCTTCTGGAACAGGGAATATATTTGCCACTTTGCATAAAGGAACAATTTTTGTGTGTGTGTGTCGGGTGTATTCACATATTTTTGTTCTAAATTCTCTTGGATATAGCCTCACAAATAGGATTTCTACAAGCTGAATCTCTTTTGAAAGCTCATTTGGCCTAAAATTTTGCATTTCTATTAATGTTACTTTCTTCTTCTGCTCTGTTTTTCCTTATCATTGGGAAGGGCAATGCTTTGAAATGATCACATTACAAGCAAATAAAAATTTAAAAATGAATGGAAAGGGAAGGGAGATATTTGCCTGATTTCCTTTGACACTGTCTGGCTTTCTTTCACGCACATTAGTGCTAGTTGTTCTGGCTTCATTCCTGTTACCATACTTTTCATATTCAGCTCACTGATGAGCTAGAATTATTCCTTTTGTTAACTCAGCAGCCTGCAAATGATGAAAATATTACATATTCACCAGGTCAAATTTGAGAAATTTTTCTGAATTAAAAAAAACAAAATTCAGTTTAATAGTCTGCTCTGAATTTAGGGAAATTGAATAGAGTAAGCTAACATCTGAAAAAGAGGAAAGGGTATGTGTTAGATATTTATACAGAGCCCTGGCAATAGATATTTGAACATCTAAACCCAAAATGTAGGAAACCTAGGTAATGGGAAACCAACTTATTGAAAATAGTATCTAATCCAAAGCAATAAATATTTTCCAAGCAAATACTTGGCTCTTTAGTAAGAATAGCACATAAATGCAAAATTGGTAAATCTGATGGTTTTTACATTTCTGGTACATGGTGCTCTTGCCAACACACGTAATTATGGGTGAGAACTTATTTTCTAGCTGATTAGGAAATGTGCACATCCTATGGTTTCATGTGGGTAACAGATGTCTTGGCTTTTACAGACTAATTGGCAAAGCGGGGAAAAGGGGGATAATTAAAGGGGTAGAAGGAGACACAAGACAAGAGTAATCCTCGTTATGGGGGAGAAATCTAACAGATCTCCTTATTATGGATAATTGCCTCCTTCAACTTTATTTGCTATCCTTTTCCATATGACTCAAATACAGTATAATGAGGAAGTATAAAATAAAGAAACATAAGGCTGGACTACTGTCTGCTGACAACCAGATTTATCATGTCATGGAATATCCTAGTATAATTGACTCAAATAGCATCAGTTTAAAAAAAATGAAAGCGTAAGTCTCATCACTAATGGAAACGTGTGTTTTAAGTGGTGGCACAAGGGTTCTTTGTTGAAGATGGTTGGTATAAATAGTTTAATCATATACCAAATGTGACCATATAGTGGACTCATGGGAAATGAAAAATGTGGGACTAAATATGTCATATCTTAGTTATACATCTTAGGTCCTCTTTAGTCTGCTGTTTGTTCTCCATTGGTGCTATAGTACTGCCAATTGATCCGGAATAAATGGGAACATTTAGCAGATGTTCGAAGCCATTATCATTAACAAATCCTCATTTTTTTTCAGTGTTTATCATAGTGTAAAGTTTAAAGTAAGGTGTGTTTTTCTATGCCTTAACTACGTTACTGAATCCATATTCTTCTGACTGATACTTTTTACTTTAAATAGAAGGAAATTCTCATAGCCAATTAAATATTCTGTGAGTAACTACATTACTTCTTGATAATTATTATTATATAATCATTTTTATGAGAAGCCAGTAGTGCTTCTAAGAGAGAGGAAGTATCAGGTTAAGTACTTGAAGTCTTACACTTAATACAAAATTCAGACAAGGTGAAATGTAAGATTTTGTATGTTAAATGCCGGGCACATAATGCTGACTTCAATTTGACCACCTGTCTCCTCAGAAAATAGGTGTAGCATTTGGTTAAAAATTATCAGCTGTGTCTTGAAAGGTTATTAGGAAAATAGAGACCATCTCAGTTGGCAATTGTTAATTAATTACGAACGTCATTTTGTTCTATTAGAATTATATTTTATTCACAATTGCTAGAAATTGGTGAGGTGGGAGAATAGTTTCGGTACTTGTCTTTTTTTAAATGGTAGCCTTGGTGGCATTGCTGAGTGGTGCAAACAGTTAAGCAGTCGACTGCTACTGAAAGG
The DNA here is from genome assembly GCA_030035585.1 of Dugong dugon. NCBI lineage: Eukaryota > Metazoa > Chordata > Mammalia > Sirenia > Dugongidae > Dugong > Dugong dugon. Next base: position 118,448,678 of record CM057461.1, on the reverse strand, counting down.
TTGGTGGTTACAACCCACCCAGAGGCACCTGAGAAGAGTCATGGTAATTTGCTTCTGAAAGGTCACAGCCTTGAAAGCCCTATGGAGCAGTTCTGTGCCGCACACATGGTCGCCATGAGTCGGAAGTGACAGGATGGCAACTAACGACAACAACATCGGTAGGGTAGAAGAGCATTGGCTGAGTAAACTAAAGACTGTTACATTAAGTAAGTCACTTGATCTTCTGAGCCTCATTTCCTTGTCTATAAACTAGACATAATGAAAACTAACTCCTACAGTTGCATCGGGAATTATATGTGATGACGAATGCCCATAAAACTAACATGTGTTTAATTGTTGAGTACTTTAGGTTGTTTCCACTCAGTGGATCCATATTCCTTAGTTGCCTTGATTTCCTGCCTCAGATTCTATGGAGAATAGAAAACTTAAGGGGACTTTGGTAAGGAGTCTGGTAACAAATGGTTTGAGATCGCATGTCAGGAGAGTCATTCTTCTTCCAGATATCAGCCCCTTAAAATATGAGGGTGAAGAATAGGCACAGAGGGGCAGATTTCTTAATTGTCAAAATATGGATATTTCATGTGCTGAAATTATATATTCATAGAGTCATAAAATGTTGGGAATACATGAAAGTTCAAAATTCCTGGACAAACTGCCCCAACCCCAATTGATTTATCATTTTCAGAGGAAAACACGGAGGCCCTGTGAGGTTAAATGTCTTCTCCAAAGTCAATCAGTGAGTTATTCACAGAGCTAGGACTGGGGCTTTGTCTTTTCCTGAATTATTTGCCAGGCATCATCGCCAGACACCACCACCCTGCTGGGTGAGTGTCTAGAATCTAGCCTGGATCATTAAAAGAATGGAAGCCTTCAATTCATTCTCTGCAGAGCAGAAAGAGATGCATTTCTTTGTTATGCCTTTTAAGTGATTCATGCACCCTAGTTCATTAACCCATTCCTTTGGCTTACAAACTTATTTCAATCGTTTGCTTAGGGGAACTAGCTTTACCGCTTCCAGTGGTAGAGGGAGACATTACCACTAATGTTACATAGTGCTTTCTATGTGCCATGCATTGTTCTAAGGGCTTTACATTTATTAACTAATTTATTCTTTACAACAACACTATGAGGAGGTATATGACTCTTACCTTTCATGTAAAGAAATGGAGGCACACAGGGGCCAAGTAATACCCAAGGTTATAAAGGTAGTATAATCAAGATTCAAAGGCCTTTGTCAGAGTGGAGTTGTAAGATGGTAAAGAGAGAGATTCCACTGTCAGAAGACATCTGAGTGAATGGATTCCCACTGTGCCCTCTCTCATGAAAGGAAATGGCCTTGAATACCATATTCAAAATCACCTAGATTTTATATAGCTAGCTCTACTGAATCCCAAACAATCTAGAATACAAGGTCCTACTATAACATAAATATTGATCAAAGAGTACATTTATTTATGTTGATTAGGACTAGAATAAATAGGGGGAGTGAGCTATTATGTTTGGTCCAATACTGATAACAAAATAGTATTTTATTTTCTCATTGTATTTCTTTTAGCTTGTACTAATAAAAATGTTTAGAAGAATGGTACTTTACCAGCCAAGGAAAATATATATAAAAAAAAGAACACTTTTTTTCCTAATTAATATATGATTTGTTCTCACTTACCCAGTTACATGGGAGTATTATTGTTTTTGCTCCTATATTTGTATTTGAGTTAAGCATAAAAATTGCCATTTATGTATAAAATATTTTATAGCTATAAAATCACCTCAGATTTGAGTGGTAGCAATTCAAAGACTTCAGTTTCAGTAAAAGTTATTGTATGGTAAACTTTGGACGTTTGGATAATTGATAGTTGTGGGACCAGTTACAATTTAATGAAAAGTTCATTAAAGTAGTAATACAAAAGGCTGATTTAGGATTGTACTATTTTAAAACACTATATTAAATAAAATTGAAATTAACTGCTCACAACCACTGTACTGTTTATGCTGACAAGTATTTTACATTAAAAACTGAGAAGTATTGCACTGCTTTGAACATCACATGAGTTAATGTGTGGTGTTTGTGTGCGTGGGGAGGGGGGCAGTGAGGAATGTTAAGGAGACGTGTGAACAGATTAATTTAGCAAAGTCTAATTTTTTAAAAATTATATTGTATAGATGTGTTAAACTCTATTATTATTGTGCTTTCCATTATGGAATAGGTGTGTTCATTAAATAAAAATGCCTGAAGGTCATGGTGTATGTTCAATTGACTGTCATTTTAAGGGAGAAGTATAATGGTTTATCAATGCCCTAAGGTTAACTATGACAAAAACAGTAATGTTAGGATATCACAGAATATAAATGTAAAGAATCACGATGATTGTTTTTGGAGCTGTGAATATCCCTGATTAGTTTTGTGTTTAGCACATCTGATTAAAAAATTAAAGGGAAAAAGAGTAAATGAACAGAACACACTGAACTGTTTGGTTACAGAGCCACCACAACCACACTTTATATTCTACAAATCATGCTGGATAGCTCCCCTTGGTTGCTGTGATACTGTTTCCCAGCATTTCATTGGAGCGATTGATTTTAAACTGAACCTATTTGCAGATAAGCAGGAGGGATTTAGAGCCTGGATGAGACAAATATTTTAAAATATAGTAGATACTGAATAATTTTACAAAAGTACAATAAATTGTGAGTGATAACTGAGCAGCCTGTTTAACGAAACGTGACTGAGAGAGCAATAACACAGCATTAGGGCATGCTTATCAAGTCCTGTTTATTTAAACCCTTCCTCAGTTTTCATTAAGCTTGAATTTCCATGTACTTACTTTGTATTATGAAACAATTTTTCAGGTTTTCTTTTTGCATTTTAAAGCTTTTTGCTTACATTTTCCAGGATTGAAGTGTGTATGCCTTTTGTGTGATTCTTCAAACTTTACCTGCCAAACGGAAGGAGCATGTTGGGCTTCAGTCATGCTAACCAACGGAAAAGAACAGGTGATCAAGTCTTGTGTCTCTCTCCCAGAATTAAATGCTCAAGTCTTCTGTCATAGTTCCAACAATGTTACCAAAACTGAATGCTGCTTCACAGATTTTTGTAACAACATAACACTGCACCTTCCAACAGGTAAGGGGTTCATCTTTGTTCATTTCACATTTAATTTTATTCTTGGGAAATTACAAGCATGGTAGAAAGCAAACTGTCTTATGTTTCTTTAAATAAGAAAATGTGTTTCACAGTTCTTTTTTTTTTGGTTTGTTTTTGGCTGGAAAAATTCTCTAAAACCGAAATAAGAGCCATCAGATGAATAGACATATGTACACCCATGTTCATTGCAGCATTATCCACTATAGCAAAAATATGGAAACAACCTAAGTGGCCATCAACAGAAAAATGGATAAACAAAGTATGGATATACACACAATGGAATACTAATGCAATGATAAAGAACAATCATGAATCCGCGAAACATCTCAGAATGTGAATGCATCTGGAGGGCATTATGCTGAGTGAAATAAGTCAATCAGAAAAGGACAAATATTGTATAAGACCCTATTATAAAAACCCGAGAAAAGGTTTACACACAGAAAAAAAAAATCTTTGATGGTTACGAGGGAAAGGAGGGGTGGGGAGGGGAATCACTAACTAGATAGTAGACAAGTGTGTTAAGTTTGGTGAAAGAGAAGACAACATATGTATAGGGGAAGTTGGCACAGCTTGACCAAGGCAAAGTCACAGAAGCTTCATAGACACATCCAAACTCCCTAAGGGACTGAACTACTGGGCTGAGGGCTGGAAACCATGGTCTTGTGGTACATCTAGCTCAACTGACATAACATAGTTTATAAAGAAAATGTTCTACATCCTTCTTTGGTGAGTAGCGTCTGGGATCTTAAAAGCTTGTGAGCGGCCATCCAAGACACATCTATTGGTCCTATCATGTTTGGAGCAAAGGAGAATGAAGAAAGCGAAAGACACAAGGAAAATATTAGTCCAAAGGACTAATGGGCCACAACTAGCACCAGCATGAGCCCAGAAGAACTAGATGGTGCCTGGCTACCACTACCGACCACTTTGATAAGGATCAAGACAGAGGGTCCTGAACAGAGTGGGAGAAAAATGTAGAACAAAATTCAAATTCATGAAAAAAACCACCAGACTTACTGGTCTGACAGAGACTGGAGGAACCCCGGAGACTATAGCCCCTGGACACCCTGCTAACTCAGAACTGAAGCTACTCCCAAAGTCCACCTTTCATCCAAAGATTAGACAGGCCTATAAAACAAACAATAACACATGTGAGGAATGTGCTTTTTAATTCAGTCAAGTATACAAGACCAAATGGGCAACATCTGTCCAAAAGCAAAGATGAGAAGGCAGGAAGAGATAGGAAAACTGGATGAATGAACATGGAGAACCCAGCCAGGGTAGAAAGGGAAATGGGGAGAGTGCTGACACATTGTGGGGATTGCAACCAATGTCACAAAATAATTTGTATATAAAAATTTTGAATTAAAAAAAAAATTACAGCCTAGAAAACCCTGTGGGACAGTTCTACTCTGTTACATGTGGTCACTATGAGTGGAAATCGACTCAACAACACTTAACATCAGTGAATTTAACACTAATTTCTAATGGTTAATCATTGTGACTTTTAATTTTATAAAATATTGGTCTTTATATTTTTAAGTTTTTAACATTATTACAATATTTTAAAACACCACTCTACATTAATACACAAATATTTTAATTTGTTTAGCAACGATGAGATGTTTAAAATAATCTAAATAGCAACTTTATGTAGTATATGAACTTTCAATAGATTCCAATAAACTTCAGGAAAATTCTCTAAAACCTTGTTGGGTGGAATATTTTTCTTAAAAATTGTGCAACAGTGTCAAAACAGTGACAGCAGCATAACAATTTTGATGAAATCTGTCCATGCGAATTGTATTTTTTGAAGTGATTAATGGACTTAAAATAAAATGTAAATTTTCATGGGTTCTTTCAGAGAAAGAAGTTGAAATGTATACTCCATTGAGATATAAAAAAGAAAGACAAAAATGAAACTAAAAATAATATATTGTCAACTTTTATGGAGACAGATCCCTTTTTTTTTTCATGGGTATCTCCTGCATATCACCATCCACTCATTAGCACAGAGAGAAAGAAAGGAATTAGACCCTTCATTATTCTTTGTTGTTAAGATATATTCCTATCTTTTCCCCAATTTTATGGTCTTTCATCCCAGTTCACAATGTTACTGAAAATATTAATCTCATCATTTATTGGCAGTCTGGAATCTGAAACTTTGGAAGATGTTAAGGCATGTAATTCTGAATTAAAAACTAGTTTATGACATGAAAATTTTCCTGTTAGTGAATGTTTTAAAATATTTATTAATATAGTAATTATTGGATGTTTATCGGTGTGTTAATATCTGTACATACACACACACACTTTTCCACATGAATTAACAATTTAAGGTACTGTTATCCAATCTTCAGGCATTCATATACCACTATAACAATATACCACCATAGTATTTTTTACCTATTTTTTAAAATAAATGAACTACCAGTTTTCTACTTACAAAAATTTATTTTATACAGAAACTTGATATAACCACCACAAGCAAAAAAAACAGCTTTACTGTTTAGCAGAGGAGGCAAATCTCTTCATTAGTCTGTGGTAGTGGCCTCTTTAACATGTCCTGTCAACAATGAGTTATTCACAACACCACATTCTGCCAGTCATCAGGGGCACAAGACACTATTTTGACTACAACAGATGTCTTGAATAACAAGATGCTTTATATGCAGTTGGGCAAATTAAAGTTACTTAGTACAGCTAGAAAGTGTTCCTTTCCAATCCAACTATAAATTCCCCCTTGATGCTGAGAAGCCTATGGTCCTACCCCTAAGACCAGTCAAGACTCAGTCTCTCTTTAAAAATCAACTTTACTGAGGTGTAATTTATACGTAATAAAATGTGTACCAGCATGTGTCTGTCAGTTTGTTTTACTGTGATGGTTTGCGTGTTACTGTGATACTGGAAGCTTTGTCACCAGTTATTTCAAATACCAACAGGGTCACCTTTGTGGACAGGTTTCACTGGAGCTTCCAGACTAAGACAGACTAAGAAGAAGGACCTGGCAGTTTACTTCTGAAAAAATTGGCCTGTGAAAACCTTATGAATAGCAGCAGAACATTGTCTGATGTAGTACTGGAAGATGAACCCCTCAGGTTGGAAGGCACTCAAAATATGACTGAGGCAGAGCTGCCTCCTCAAAATAGAGTTAACCTTAGTGATGTGGATGGAGTCAAACTTTCAGGATCTTCATCTGCTGATGCGGCATGACTCAAAATGAGAAGCAGCAGCTGCAAACATCCATTAATAGTCGGAACGTGGAATGTACGAAGTATGAGCCCAGGAAAATTGAAAGTCATTAAAAATGAAATGGAATGCATAAACATCCATATCCTAGGCATTAGTAAGCTGAAATGGACTGGTATTGGCCATTTTGAATTAGACAATCATATGTTCTACTATGCCGGGAATGACAATGAAGAATGGTGCCGCATTTATCGTCAAGAAGAACATTTCAAGATCTATCCTAGGATAATATCCATATGCCTACAAGGAAGACCAGTTAATACAACTGTTATTCAAATTTGCACACCAACCACTCAGGCCAAAGATGAGGAAATTGAAGATTTTTACCAACTTCCACAGTCTGAAATTGATCAGACATACAATCAGGATGCATTGATAAATATTGGTAATTGGAATGTGAAAGTTGGAAACAAAGAAGAAGGATTGGTAGCTGGGAAAATATGACCTTGGTGATAGAAATGATGCCAAATTGCATGATAGAATTTTGCAAGACCAACTACTTCTTCACTGCAAATACCTTTTTTCAACAACATAGACAGGGACTATACATGTGGACCTTGCCAGATGGAATACACAGGAATCAAATGGACTACATTTGTGGAAAGAGATGATGGAAAAGCTCAATATCATCAGTCAGAGCAAGGCCAGGGCCTGACTGTGGAATAGACCATCAATTGCTCATATGCAAGTTCAAGTTGAAGCTAAAGAAAATTAGAACAAGTCCACGACAGCCAAAGTACGACCTTGAGTATATCGCACCCGAATTTAGAGACCATCTCAAGAAGAGATTTGATGCGTTGAACACTAAGGACCAAAGAGCAGTCGAGTTGTGGGATGACATCAAGGACATCACACATGAAGAAAGCAAAAGGTCATTAAAAATTCAGGAAAGAAAGAAAAGACCAAAATGCGTGTCAGAAGAGACTCTGACACTTGCTCTTGAATGTAGAGTAGCTAAAGCGAATGGGAAGAAACGATGAAGTAAAAGAGCTAAACAGAAGATTTCAAAGGGCAGCTCAAAAAGATAAAGTGAAGTGTTATAATGAAATGTGCAAACATCTGGAGTTAGAAAACCAAAAGGGAAGAACACTCTTGGTATTTCTCAAGCTGAAAGAACTGAAGAAAAAATTCAAGCTTCGAGTTGCAGTATTGAAGGATTCAATGGGCAAAATATTGAACGACACAGGAAGCATCAAAAGAAAATGGAAGGAATACACAGAGTCACTGTATGAAAAAGAACGAGTTGATGTTCAACCATTTCAGGAGGCAACATATGATCAAGAATCAATGACAATGAAGGAAGACATTCAAGCTGCACTGAAGACATTGGAGAAAAACAAGGCTCCAGGAATTGACGGAATACCAATTGAGATGTTTCAACAAACAGATGTAAAGCTGGAAGCACTCACTTGTCTATGTCAATAAATTTGGAAGAGAGCTGCCTGGCCAGCCAACTGAAAGAGATCCATACTTGTGCCCATTCCAAAGAAAGGTGATCCAACAGAATGCAGAAATCATCAAACAGTATCATTAATATCACATATAAGTAAAATTTTGCTGAAAATCATTCAAAAGCAGTTACAGCAGTACATCGACAGGAAACTGCCAGAAATTCAAGCCTGATTTCAGAAGAGAACGTTAAACTAGGGATATCATTGCTGATGTCAGATGGATCATGGTTGAAAGTAGAGAATATCAGAAAGATGTTTGCCTGTGTTTTATTCACTATGCAAAGGCATTAGATTGTATGGATCATAACAAATTACGGATAACATTGGGAAGAATGGGAATTCCAGAACACTTAATTGTGCTCATGAGGAACCTGTACTTAAACAAGGGGATGCTGTGTGGTTTAAAGTTAAGAAAGTGTCAGGGTTGTATCCTTTCACCATACTTATTCTATCTGTATGCTGAGCAAATTATCCAAGAAGTTGGACTATAAGAAGAACAGGGTATCAGGATTAACAATCTGTGACATGCAGATGACACAACCTTGCTTGCTGAAAGTGAAGACTTGAAGCACTTACTGATGAAGATCAAAGACCACAGCCTTCAGTATGGATTACTCCTCAACATAAAGAAAACAAAATCGTCACAACTGGACTAATAAGCAACATCATGATAAACGGAGAAAAGACTGAAGTTGTCAAAGATTCCATTTTACTTGGATCCACAATCAATGCCCATGGAAGCAGCAGTCAAGAAATCAAATGATGCATTGCATTTGCAAATCTGTCGCAAAAGACCTCTTTGAAGTGTTAAAAAGCAAAGATGTCACTTTAAGGACTAAGGTACGTTTGACCCAAGCCATGGTGTTTTCAGTCACCTCATATGCATGTGAAAGCTGGGCAATGAATAAGGAAGACCACAGAAGAATTGATGCCTTTGAATTATGGTGTTGTCGAAGAATGTTGGACATACCATGGACTGCCGGAAGAAAAACAAATCTGTCTTGGAAGAAGTACACCCAGAATGCTCCTTAGAAGCAAGGTTGGTGAGACTTATCTCACATACTTTGGACATGTTATCAGGAAGGACCAGTCCTTGGAGAAGGCCATCATTCTTGGTAGAGGGTCATCAAAAAAGAAATACCTTTAATGAGATGGATTAACACAGCCGAAAGAGTGGGCTCAAGCATAATCACGATTGTGAGGATGGCGCAGGACTGGGCAGTGTTTCGTACTGTTGTACTGTACATAGGGTTGCTGTGAGTTGGAACTGACTCAACAGCACCTAACAACAAAACAACAGAATGTGCACAGTTTAAATATATGGTTTGATGAGTTTTGACAGATACATACACCCGTGTAACAACTGCCATGTTTCCATCATCTCACAATATTTTCTGTCAATCCTCACTTCCACCACAGCCAGACAACTGATCTATTTTCTATCACTCTAGACAGGGCTTATTTTTCCTAGATTTTCATATAAAAGAAGTCATATGGAATGTATTACTGTGTGTTTGATTTCTTTCACTCAGCATAATGATTTGGAGCTCTATTCATGTTTTGGGGTATATCAGTAGTTTCTTCCTTCTGCTGGGTAATATCCCATTATATGAACATAAAAGAACCCGTGATTCCGATTCATAGCCACCTACAGGACAGAGTAGAATTGCCCCATAGGGGTTCCAAGGCTGTAAATCTTTAAGGAAGCTGACTGCCACATATTTCTCCCTATGAGTGACCAGTGGGTTCCAACCACCCACCTTTCAGTAATCAACCAAGCGCTTAACCACTGTGCCACCAGGGCTTCTATATGGATATATTACAGTGTTTTCATCCATTCAGGCATTAATGAGCATTCAGATTGTTTCTATTTGGGGGTATTAGTAATAAAATAAAGGAGCCCTGTTAGTGAAATGTTTAAGTGATTCACTGCCAACCAGAAGGTCAGTGGTTCAAACCCACCCAGTGGCTTCACAGGAGAAAAGACCTGGAAGTCTGCTCCCATGAACATTACAGCCTATGAAACCCTATGGGGCAGTTCTACTGCCATAGAGGGTTGCTATGAGTCACCCAACAACAAGAAGTAACAAAACTACTATGAACATTCATGTACAAGTCTTTGACTGGATATATGTTTTAATTTCTCTTGAGTACATACCTAGGAATAGAATTGCAGGGTTATATAAGTGTATATTCAACTTTATAAACTCTCTCAAACAGTTCAAAGTGGATTATAGCATTTTACATCCCCACCAGAAATGTATGATAGTTTCACTTCCTCCATATACTTGCCAACACTTGGTGTAATCAGTCTTTTTGATTTCAGCCGTTCAAGTGGTTCTTAGTGGTATTTCATTGTGGTTTTAATTTGCATTTCCCTGATGGTTTACGATGTTAAGTTTTCATTTGGACATTGACCATGATTATATCTTCTTTTATAAAGTGTCTATTCAAATCCCTTGTACATTAAAAAAAAAATGGTTCATTTATGCTCTTATGGTTGAATTGTAAGAGTTTTTTATAGATTCAAATACAATCCCTTTTTCAGTTATATATATTGTGATTATGTTTTTACATTCTGTGAATTGCCGTTTTGTTTTCTTGAAAGTGTCTTTCTCCTAGCAGGAAATTTAAATTTTGGTGAAATCTTATTTATCTTTTTTTTTTTTTTTTTTGATGGTTTGTGTGCTTCATATTCTATCAGAGAAATCTCTATCTATCCAATGGTCAGAAAAATTTTCTTTTAAGTTTTCTTATAGAAGATTTATCATTTTAGTTTTTACATTTATATCCAAGTTCAGTTTCAAATTAATTTTTGTTATTATGTGAGGTTAAGGTGGAGTTTCATTTTATTTTGTATAGATATGCAGTGTTCCATCATCATTTGTTGAAAAGTCTATCTTTTCTCCATCCAATTACCTTGACTCTTTGGTTGAAAAATGAAGTGACCATGTATGTGTGGGTGTATTTCTGGCCTTATAATTGTTTGGTTATTCTATATGTCTATCACATGATCTTAATTATTGTAGCTTTATAGTAAGTACTGAAATAAGATACTGTGACCCCTTCAACTTTGTTCTCCTTTTTCAAAATTGATTTTGCTATTCTAAGTCCTTCACGTTTCCATTTAAATTTTAGAATCATCTTGACAATTTCTACAAAACTTTTTTTTTGATTTTGATAAGTGAGTTGAATATATAGATTAATTTGGAGAGAATAGTCATTTTAATAATATTTAATCTTTTGATTCATGACCATGTTATGTATTTCCATGTATTCGGTTCTTCTTTAACTACTCTTAGCAGTGTTTTGTAGTTTTCAGTGAACAGGCCTTGTACGTATTTTGTTGTATTTATCTTTAAGTATTGGCGTTCTTTGGATGCTACCTTGAATGGTATTTTCTAAACATCTCAATTTCTAAATGTTTATTCTAGTATATGAAAATAAAATTGATTTTTGTATGCAGACTCTATGTCCTAAAAGCTGAAATAATATATTAATTCTAGTAGCTTTGTTTCTTTTTTTTTGTAGATTCTTTGGCATTTGCTATGTACACAATAACCTTATTTGTGAATACAGATGCTTTTATTTATTCTATTCTGATATATATACCTTTATCTTTTCTTTCTTTTTTTTTCCCCTTTCCTTATTGCACTAGATAGGACCTCCAGTATGATGCTGAAGTTAAACAGGAGTGATGAGAATGAAGATTCTTGCTTTTTTCCTTGTCCTAGGAGGAATGTGCTCAGTCTTTTGTCATCTTAAATATGATATTAGCTATAGGTTTTTTGTAGATGCCAGTTATCAACTGATGGAATTCTCTTTTATTCCTAGTTAGGTGAGAATTTTATCACGAATGGATATTAATTTTTTTAAGTGTTTTCATAAATCTATTGAGATTATCAGGTGATTTTTCTTTTTTAGACCGTTGATATGATGGATTACATAAATTAATTTTCAAATGTCGAACCAACCTTGCATTCCCAGTTTAAAACACACTTGGTTTTGATGTATTATTTTTTTTTCTATATATTGCTAGATTCCATTTGTTGATATTTTATTGAGGGTTTTTTGCTTCTATGTCCATGAGGGATACTGGTCTGTAGCTTTCCTTTTTTACACTGTTTTGCCTAGTTTTGGAGTCATAATAATCCAATAATAGTTGTTGAATTTATTAGCGTAAAATTATTGATAATATTCCCTTATTATCTTTTCCATATCTCTTGGGTATGTAGCGATAATCATTCTTTCATTTCTGATAATGACAATTTGTGTCTTTTTTCCCCCCAGTCAATCTGGCTAGAGATTTATCAACTTCACTGATTTTTTATTATTCCCTTCTATTTGTTTACTGTGGGTTTAATTAGTTTTTCTTCTATCTCTATCTTTTTATTTAAAGTGGTTTTCTTGGAGACAGGATATAGCTGGGTTTCACATTCAGTTTGACAGTCTCTGCCTTATAATTGGAATGTTAAACCACTTACATTTAATGTAATTATTGATCTGGTTGGGTTTAAATCTACCACTGGTTATTTGTTTTTTCTTTGTTCCACATGTTATTCCTTCCTTTTTTCTTCTTTTCCTGCTATATTTTGGATTGATTGCACATTTTTTTACTATTCCTTTTTTATCCGCTATTGGTTTATTCACTTAAAAGAGACAATATATTTTAAAACAGATACAGCAAAATATTTTTTTAATGATTCACCTTGCCACTCACTGGTCTCCCCAAATTAGACTCTTAAAAATGTCCAGCCTAATTAAACTCCTCAAATTTGTATCTCCCTCTTGGTGCCTCTATTGGTAAATGTCACAATTCTTCCTTTCATTGTTTCTCTTTTCTGCATAGCTCCTTTATTTGTTTCTTCATTCATTTTTCTTTCCTAATAGCTGCCAGTCTGCCTACCCTGCTATTGTTATACTGCTTAGCAGGCTGTCTGTGGCTTTCATCTTAACAATTTCAAGTACTTCTGTTTAAATTTTATAAGCTTTGAGATGCCATGTGTTTCTGTTAAGAAGGGGTAACCTTATACATATTTTTAAAATTCATTTTCAAAATAAATGCATGTTTAATCTAAATAACTCAAACAATTAGCAGCATGTGGAATAAAAGAGTAAATCTTCCAGTTTCTCCTTTACACCATCTCTATTTCTTCCAGCCACATTCCCTGGAGGTAACTTCTAGTTAACAGTGTATGTATACTTCAAGACCTTTCCCTTGCATCTATGTGGGTAGCTAGATCTGTTGGTTCTAAATGTGTGTGGAGGGGTGTTTTTATTTTTACCCAAATGGGATTATACTATACAAAGTTTCTGGCAACTTGTTTTTTCCACTTAATATTTGAGGGACCTTTTTCTATGTCAACATGTATGGACTGACCCCTTTCATTGGAGTAGCTGTACAGAATAGTAAACATATACATGAGGAGGAAGTTTTTTATCATGGTATTTGTAGATTTAATAACATAGAAGTCCTTGGGGCTCCTCTCTGTAATGGAGGAACTGAATATGCTATACTCAGATATTCCTATTTCTGATTCCAGTGGCTTCCCAATTACCTCCTTTGAAAAGAATTTTCTTCCTACAGAATTAGGCCCAGCTGAGTATATGTTTTACCATTTCCTAAAGTATCAGTTCTCACTGTTACACAGTGTGTGGCTAATACTCTATCTCACAAAGGTGGACTTCATGTAATGTTTCACAGTTTGGTTTAGAATTGTATGCTTTTAGTAGCTTAGTGGCATCTTGCTGTTTGTTGTTTTAGTGTTTAATCATTACGATGCTAAAATTTGTCCATAATGAAAGAAACTCCCTGTGTGCGTATGTGTGTGTGTGTGTGTGTCTATCTCATACCCAACACCTCACTTTAATGATTGTTAACATTTGGCTGTATTACTTTCACTCTATTTGTTTTGTATAACCATTTGAAAATAAGTTTCAGGCAATAAATTTTGTGTCTGTCCTTATCTTTTATGAGACACCACTCAGAAAGGATTAGGATTAGAGCCTACCCTACTCCAGTATGACTTTGTTAATTTAACTGATAACATCTGCAAAGAAAAACCTAATTCCTCCAAAAAGCCAAACTAGTCGCTATCAAGTTGACTTGGACTCAAAGTGACCCCACATGTGTCAGAGTAGAACTGAGCTCCATAGGATGTTCAATGGCTGGTTATTTGGAAGTAGATCTCCAGGCCTTTCTTCCAAGATGCCTCTGGGTGGACTCGGACCTCCAACCTTTCAATTAGCAACTGAGTACATTGACTGTTTGCCCCACCCAAGGAACCCAATTTCCCCAAACATGGTGACATCCACTGGTGCAGAGGTTAGGACTTCAATGTATCTTTTTTGGGGGTACACTTCAATCTATAACAGCCATATTTGCTTTAGCATTCTTTCTCTTTGTTTAATCTTTCTCTGTATGTGTGCGTGCATGTGTGTGTATGTTGTTGTTGTTAGCTGCTGTTGAGTTGCCCCTGACTCATGGTGACCTCACGCACAGTGGGACAAAATGCTCCCCATTCCTGCACCATCCTCGTGATGGTTTGCTAATTGGACAATTGTGATCTATAGGGCTTCCATTGACTGATTTTTGGAAGTACATCTCTAGGCCGTTTTTCCTAGTCTGTCTTAGTCTGGAAGCTCCACTGAAACTTGTTCAGCATCACAGCAACACAAGCCTCTGTGGACAGATGGGTGATGGCTACTCATGAAGTACATTGATTGGGAATTGAAACCTGGTCTCCTGCATAGAAGGTGAAAATTCTACCATTGAACCACCAGTGCCTCATGTATAGATATATATATATGCACAGTAATTTTTCTGCATTAGTTGAGAGTAAGTTGTTAAACGAATAATTTCTTTTACAAGGATCAGCACAAAGCTAGTTACTGTGAGGCAGAGGTTAAAGATGTCCAAGCTGCTGTACCACTCCATCATCTCTAACATCAGCTACAGCCTCTACCCTCAGTACTCTCCCTCCTGTCTTTGGGTTCCCTAATTCACTGCAACGTCTCACAAAACTCACGAACCGTATAAAGGAAATGGCTCATGTGATTGTGGAGGCTGGCAAGTCCCAAATTTGTGGGTCAGGTGTAGGCTTCTTCAAACCCAAGTGGCTGCAGGAGCTGATGAACCCAAACTGGCAGTTCAGATCACAGGCTACTTGGCTCACAAACCTGCAGAAGCTGGTGAATCAGGTCACATGACAGGCCACCAGCCAAAGAGGCTGTGGAGGCCGGCGAATCCCAGAATCAGCAGGTCAGACAGCAGGCCTCTGGGGAGGTCAACTGATCATGAACCCGACACAGAATCCAGATGCAGAGAGAGACAGAGCCTCGCCAGGACACACACATGTATCTCAGATGAAGCTCAAACCCCAGGGAAAAGCATAACTTCAGTAAGGGTGGAGCTTGAGTCACGCCCTCCTGCAAGGCTACAGCCCAGTACACACCATATACCAATCTTGTCTCATCAACATGCAGAGGTCAGCATCCACAACACGTGAAACAGAGGACAACCATACAATCCTGGGAATTATGGCCTAGCCAAGGTGACACATAACCCCAGCCATCACAGGTTCCATATACCTCGTTTGCATAGTCTCACTCAATCATTGTGTGAGAGTCACAAAGAGCAGGGCTAGAAGGGCCCTAGTAGGTAATTCATTGCACTGCAGTTATAGGCTTCATGTTCTTTTACCCCTAAATATTTCCTAATATTTTCCTGAGAAAGTATATACTTCTTAAAAACAAGGGCATTCTCTTACATAACAGTGCAATTATCAAAATTATCATTGTTACAATGCTAGTATCTAATCCATGTTCCATATTCATATTTTTGCTAATTTTCTTAATAATGCCCTTTATAACAATTTTTTTTTTCTGGTCCAGGATCCAGTTCAACTAAAGTTGCCATGTAACTTTAGTGTCTTAATCTGAAATAATACCACAGCCTTTCTTTAACTTTCCTGACATTTTCCCTTGTAAAGTTGCTCCTTTTATCTTTGTGATTCATAAGTAAGTTATAGGAAGATACTCAGAGAGTATATAAATATTCTGTTCCTCATTGAACTTTCACCTACTAGTTTTAGCATCTATTGAAATTTATTTTTATCTGAAAGATGATTATTATCATTGCTGCAAAATGATAATTTTCCAGCTCCATCATTCTTTTTACCTTTTTTTTTTTTTTATTGTGCTTCAGGTGAAGGCTTACAGAACAAATAGTTTCTCATGAAACAGTAGTACACATATTGTTTTATGACATTGGTTAACAACCCCACAACATGTCAACCCTCTAACTTCTCAACCTTTTTTTTGGTGAAAATACACATAGCCAAAGGTACACCATTTCAAAAATTTCTACATGCACAGTTCAGTGACATTGACTACGCTCTTCGAATTGTGCTGTTATTCTCACTTAAGATGAAGGCTTGCAGAACAAAATAGTTTCTTATTTAACAGTTACTACAAATGTTGCCCTATGACAATGGTTAACAATCTCCCAACACATCAACAATATCCTTACTCAGACTTGGGTTCCCTATCACCAGCTTCCTTGTCCCCTTCTGCCTTCTGGCCCTTGTCACTGGACTACTGTACCTTGTTAGTCTCATTTGGTTTTACTGGGCTGTTGTTATTATTGCTGCAAAATGATAATTTTCCAGCTCCATCATTCTTTCTACATTTTTTTAAAACAGTTTTTTAAATTGAACTTTAGATTAAGGTTTACAGAACAAACTAGCTTATCATTAAACAGTTAGTATGTATATTGTTTTATGACATTGGTTAACAATACCATGACATGTCACTATTCTCCCTTCTCGACCTTGGGTTCCCTATTACTAGCTTTCCTGTCCCCTCCTGCTTTCTAGTCCTTGCCCCTGGGCTGGTGTCCCCATTTAGTCCTACGGGTCTATCTAATCTTTGGCTAAAAGGTGAACCTCTGGAGTGACTTCATTACTGAGCTAAAAAGGTTTCTGAGGGCCATACTCTCAGGGTTTCTCCAGTCTCTGTCAGGCCAGTAAGTCTGGTCTTTTTTTTTGAGTTAGAATTTTGTTCTACATTTCCCTGTAGCTCTGTCCGGGACTCTCTATTGTGATCCCTGTCAGAGCAGTCAGTGGTGATAGCCAGGCACCATCTAGTTGTACTGGACTCAGTCTGGTGGAGGCCATAGTAGTTGTGGTCTATTAGTCCTTTGGACTAATCTTTCCCTTATGTCTTTAGTTTTCTTCATTTCCCTTGCTTTCGAAGGGGTGAGACTCGTGGAGTATCTCAGATGGCCACTCACAGGCTCTTAAGACCCTAGACACTACTCACCAAAGTAGAATGTGGAACATTTTCTTTATAAACTATGTTATGCCAATTGAGTTAGATGTTCCCTGAGACCAATGTCCCCACAGCCCTCAACCCAGTAATTTGGTCCCTAAGGGAGATTGGATTTGTCCCTCGAGCTTCCATGACCTTGCTTTGTACAAGTTGTGCTGGCTTTCCCAGTATTGTGTACTGTCTTACCCTTCACCAAAGAAGATACCACTTATCTATTGCCTATTTAGTGTTTTTCCATCCCCACCCTCCCCTCCCTTGTAATCATCAAAGATTGTTTCTTTTTCTGTGTAAACCTTTGCATGAATTTTTATAATAGTGGTCTCATACAATGTTTGTCCTTTTGTGATTGACTTATTTCACTCAGCATAATGCCCTCCAGATTCATCCATGTTGTGAGATGCTTCACAGATTCATCATTGTTCTTTACCGTTGCATAGTATTCCATTGTGTGTATGTACAATAGTTTGTTTATCCATTCGTCTGTTGATGGGCATCTAGGTTGTTTCCATCTTTTGGCTATCGTGAACAATGCTGCAGTGAACATGGGTATACATATGTCTATTTGTGTGATGGCTCTTATTTCTCTAGGATATATTCCTAGGAATGGAATTGCTGGATTATATGGTATTTCTGTTTCTAGCTTTTTAAGGAAGTGCCATATCATTTTCCAAAATGTTTGTACCATTTTGCATTCCCACCAGTAGTGCATAAGAGTTCCAATCTCCCTGCAGCCTCTCCAACATTTTCTGTTTTTTTGATTCGTGCCAGTAATGCTGGGGTGAGTTGGTATCTCATTGTGGTTTTGATTTGCATTTCTCTAATTGCTAGTGATCGAGGACATTTCCTCATGTGTCTGTTAGCCATTTCATTCTTTCTGCATTTATTTATTGGCACTCTACTTTGAGTAAGAGCTAGTTCCCCATTTAATTAATTAATTAAATGGCAATATGGATTCATGGATACCTATCTTATTCAATGGGCTATAGTTCATTACTGTCATTTTTTTGATGCTCAGATTGCCCCATACTTGGGGTGTCATTGCTTCTAGGCCCTTTCAGGAGACATTTTGTTGTTGTTGTTAGTTGCCGTCAAGTCAGTTCCAACTACGGCAACCTTGCGTGTGCAGAGTAGAACTGCTCCATAGGGTTTCAAAGCTGTGATCTTTCAGAAGCAGATCACTAGGACTGTTATCCAAGGCGCCTCAGGG
The DNA here is from genome assembly GCA_030035585.1 of Dugong dugon. NCBI lineage: Eukaryota > Metazoa > Chordata > Mammalia > Sirenia > Dugongidae > Dugong > Dugong dugon. Next base: position 118,430,296 of record CM057461.1, on the reverse strand, counting down.
TGGGTTCAAACTGCCAACCTTTTGGCTGGTAGTCAAGTGCTTAACTGTTTGTGCCGCCCAGGGACTCCCTTTAGCAGACATATCCATCTATATATATATATATTTCCTCCTGCTCCAGTCCAACTCCATGGGGGTCTTCCTGACCTTGTCCTCATCCCATGTTTGTTTCTCCATTCTCTAACAGAGAGAACCCTGGCTCTCAGCTTCATCAATTTGTATGTTCATTTGCTCAGTTCCACAATGCCCAGAGAGCAGTCTCAGAATTGCTACAGCTATACCACAGCAAACAAAACAAAATAAAATAAAGCAAACCAAGAAACAAAATACTGAGCATGATGTTTTTGAGTCCATCCATGTTGCTGCATATATAAATTTATTCCTTTTCATTGCTGAATTGTATTCTGTTGTATGGATATATACCTCATTTTTGTGTATCCATTCACCAGTTGATGGACATTTGGATTGTTTCAGGTTTTTGGTTATTGTGAACAACGCTGCTATGAAGTCTCTGTATGGACATGTTTTTATTTTTCTTGGGTAGATATGTAAGAGTAGAATTGCTGGGTCATATGGTAAGTTTATGTCTAACTTTTTAATAAACAGCCCATCTGTCTTCCAAAGTCCTGTACCATTTTCTCACTAACAATGAAGGAGGGTTTCAGTTTCTCCACATTTTTGCCAAAACCTGGTATTTCTCTCTCGCTCTATTTTTTTTTTTATTGTGCTTTAGATGAAGGTTTACAGAGCTAATTAGTTTCTCATTAAACAATTAATATACATGTTGTTTTGTGACATTGGTTGCCAGTCCCACGACTTGTCAACATTCTCCCCTTCTAGACCTTGGGTTCCCCATTACCAGCTTTCCTGTCCGGTCTTGCCTTCTTGTCCTTGCCCCTGGGCTACTGTGCCCATTTAGTCTCATTTTGTTTTATGGGCCTGTCCAATGTTTGGCTGAAGGGTGAACCTCAGGAGTGACTTCAGTACTGAGTTAAAAGGGTATCTGGGGGACATACTCTCAGGGTTTCTTCAGTCTCTGTCAGACCAGTGACTCTGGTCTTATTTTGTGAGTTAGAATTTTGTTCTACATTTTTCTCCAGCTCTGTCCAGCACCCTTTATTGTGATCTCTGTCAGAGCAGTCAGTGGTGGTAGCTGGGCATCAACTAGTTGTGCTGGACTCAGTGTGGTGGAGGCTGTGGTAATTGTGGTCCATTAGTCCTTTGGACTAATTTTTCCTTTGTGACTTTGGTCTTCTTCATTCTCCCTTGCTCTAGATGGGATGGGACCAGTGGAATAGCTTAGACGGCCACTTACAAGCTTTTAAGACCCCAGACGCTACTCGCCAAAGTAGGATGTAGAACATTTTCTTTATAAACTGTGTTATGTCAATTGAGCTAGATGTCCCCTCGAGACCATGGGTATTGTCTCTTTTTTATTATAGGCATCTGAGTGAGTATGTAGTGGTTGGGGCTGACTTAGCCATTAGGCACATAGGCACTGCCTAGGTCCCATGATACTTTTAGGGGTGCAGGAGAATATAATTTCTTTTAAAATCAAAAGAAAGAAATGAATGTAATATAGTCTGGACTATATTCATCTTTAGACCAATGTAGTCATAAATATAATTTTAATGTATTTATGTTTATGGAGGCAGAGGCCCATGATAATGAGATAATTTAAAGAAAGCTATAATGAATATGAATTTTATATGCCCGGGTGGTGTAGTGGTTAAGAGCTCAGCTGCTAACCAAGAGGTCGGCAGTTCGAATCCACCAGCCACCCCTTGGAAACCCTATGGGGCAGTTTTACTCTGTCCTGTAGGGTTGCTATGAGTCAGAATTGATTCAGCGGCAACAAGTTTGGTTTTGGTTTTTTTGGAAAGCAGTTTTATCTATGTAAAATACAGTGATTTGCTTACTGTAAATGTATGTGGGAGGTTTTTACAAACTTCAATTTCTCAGGTACTATTATTTTCGTTATAAGCCTCAGTTGAGTTTTCAACTCTTGTTCTTTTCAGTCAGTTTTAAAATATAAACATCAGATAATATATGTAGGAGTTGTGGGGGGTTATTGCCAGTGCATGTGCTCTGGTAGTGTATCTTTAAGCTAGTCTTGGTAGATACTGAGATTCAAGTCTTTTATGTAATTCTGATATACTTTATTTAATGTCTACTCTGTATATTACATGTTAGATATATGTGTTTTTCTAGGAACCCAGAGTTCCATGGGATGTAAAATATGAGCTTTCCCCCCAGCAACAAACCTGTCTATTAAAATTACTTATTAAACAACAAAAAAAAAAAACCCAAACCCATTGCCTTCGAGTGGATTCCGACTCCTAGTGACCCTATAGGACAGAATAGAACTGCCCCATAGGGTTTCCAAGGAGTGCCTGGTGGATTTGAACCGTTGACCTTTTGGTTAGCAGCTGATCTCTTAACCAGTACGTCACCAGGGTTTCCAAAAATGACTTATAATAGGGAAGATACGTGTTGTTTAGCCAGTAATTAGTATGTCTACAAAGAATGTTGTGTGACATTTTATACCTATTTACTTAAACTAAGAATTTGTTTCTTTAATGATATTATGTGATAAATTAAACTGAATAGGTATGTACATGCAGTCATCCTGTTTCGGGTTATTCTCTCTGTGAGGCAGCATTGCATGGTTACTAGCTGTATTTGGAACAGCAGCTATTTGGAGAGGAGTTGGGAGCCTCCAGGCTGGGTCCTCACACCAGCCAGTGGCAACAACTCTGCTATTTCTGTGTCATCAGAGAGTGGGATTGCTATCCCTTGCTCTGCCTATCCCTTGCTCTTGACTTGCTGATTTCAAATGTGATCACATATGAAAGCACTATGAAAACTATATACAGAGTGGCATTTCTGCAGTACTTAACACCCTGCATCATATTCATGGGCAAAACGGTAGAAGAAAAGGTGGGGAGGTGACCAGAGAAGGTGGGATGACATCTGGGACTTTTCATTACAGTTCCAGCTATAAGCCAAGTGGACCCTTGCCTCTCCAGCACTTCCATCTTTATTTCTGTGCTACTTATCCATCGCCCCAGACTGCAGGGCCATTTCTGGATTTCTGAGCATGATGAGAGTAATCCAGTTGCATCACATTCCAGGTGGCTCCGTTCTGCCCTTAAATCTCATTCGTAATGATTAGGCTCTTGCTTTGTTTCCTTGGGACAAAGTTTCTACCTTGAATATAGCTCATGACTTTCCTACCCTCTTCTTCTTCCTGCTGGCGCCCCAGTTACTCTGCAATTGGAGAAATGCCTATACTTACACTCTCTCTTCCAAAAATCCTTTTAAGTGTTTGCCTCTAATTCCTAAGACCTCAGACTAGTGGCTTTCACACAGCTTTCCATTGTGACACACAGAAATACATTTTCTATAATTTCCTAGTGTTCACACCTCCCACTCCACACGCACATACAACTGAAACAAGAATTTCACAAAACATACTTACCCATCAAATGTGTGAGGTACTCTGATTTATGCTATTTCATTAAATAAAAATGCTGGTCAAATGCCACTAATAGGTTATCTTCACAGTTTAATAACACCGCTTTAGTTTGTATTTAAAACGTGGTAATTTTAAATGGAGTAAGGACATTTATTATTTTAATTCACTAGTATAAAAAACTATTCAAAAGTCTAGCTACTATTTTAATTTCAAATGCTTTCCTTTTAAATGGGCTTTAAAAAACCTTAAAAAACTCATTCATGTTTAATGTTAAGATGGATTAGATTTAAGTCAAATTAATTTAGATCATTTGTAAGTAAGATTCGATTTAGATCACATTAAATTTAATTGCTTGCCCTTCCAGAAAATACCTTCTTCTTGTTTGGCATTACACATGGGTTTAACTTTTAGGAACTAATCATTTTATGTTTGATAGAAGTAATTTTATATTTTGGTGGAAATATAATATTAAAAAACTTGTCGCCTTCCCTGAGCTTATTGAAGTAGATATCCTTGATGTCACTGGAGAAGTAATCCTTTAAGTTTAACTTGTTTATCAAGAACTATTAAGTTTTTTCTTTTTTTCCATGTATAACTTGGAAGGCAGCAACTATTTCCAAAAATAGTCATTTATTTGACTAGTCCTTTGAGGTCGTATCTTTCCTAACAGCAAATAGGTTATTTCACAAAACAAGTGTAGTGCTATTTAAAATTTAAATACAGACTTCAAATAAGTTAAACAGGAGAAACTTACATATACTTTATGCAGCTTAACCTGTCTAATTTCCTCTTCTTATTTATTTTCAGACCAGATATCTTTCAATTCCAAAAATATTTATCCACCTTACTTTCCTTCCTATTGCTCCAGCGCCCTTTGAACCAGTACTCCCAGGCTTTGTCAAGTTTTCTGCACACAAACAACACATGCTAGATTGTTCTGCCTTCCACTTACTCTGAGGTTAGGAGAGAAGCCATTTTGGTGGGAAAAACTCACCTTCAGACTAAATGATGTATCCTTAACTCTTCAAGAATATTTTCATTTCGAAAAGAAAAGCCTTATTTATACAATTTAGTGTGCACTGAGGGGGAAATTTAGGAAGGGAAAACAAACAATAGGTAAAAAATAGTTTCCTTTACACTGGAAGATGTTTTGGGTGCATGTCTCTACACTGGGTTCTGCCTGTGAGTCCTCTAATCAGTTCCCATCAGTTCTTCTCACAATACCTTTACTCCCTTTTAAGTCCCCAATTTGATGTAGGTTAAGCTTTCTCTCTTTTTCTGTCTATTCTCCACATCTCTTAAACTCTTTTTTTTCTTTCATATTTTCTGTATCTTTGATTCTCTTAGAATTTCATTATGTACAGATTTTATGGGTTTGAGTCCATTATTTTTTGTTTCTGCAAAATCATATTTCTGGCACTTCTTTCCTTAAGTGTTTTGTGATTTTTGATCCTAAGCTTATGTTTTTAGGAATCTTACGGGGAAAAATCTTCGAAGCCTTATTTAAAATGTGTTTCTCCAGGGGAGATTTACATAAAGTTCTGCCAGGTACCAACCCAAACTCACTCAATTTTTTAGTTGTTTTTTAGAGCCAATACAGAGAGTGAACTCTGGCTCTAGGACTGCATAGAAGGGTGTACACTTGTAGTGAGAAACTCTTGGGCAGATTTGTCTTCCTTCTTTTTTATGCTCTACACAAAGCCAAGGTTGAGAGAAACAGGCATTATACCCTCCCCTTCCCTAACCCTGGTGTTGTGGTTAAGTGCTACGGCTGCTAACCAAAAGGTCGGCAGTTCGAATCCACCAGACACTCCTTGGAAACTATGGGGCAGTTGTATTCTGTCCTGTAGGGTCGCTATGAGTCACAATCGACTTGACGGCAATGGGTTTGTTTTTTTCTTTTTTCGGTCCCCTGCCTTAGGTCACTCTGTGGAACATTTTTTGTTTTGTTTTCTTTTCAAGATAATGCCATTCACGGTTTCGAGGGTCTCTGATCTGACCTTTCGCTCTTTCAGGAAACATGTTTTACCTCTTCATCTTTTGATAAAGTCTGGTAAACTAAGCACTTGGCCACCAGATATTGGCAGATGTCTCCTGGGTAAGTGGCGGCCCCAGTGCTCAGGCACCTCTCTGGATTTGCACTTTATTTTTGGCTGCTGAGCAATTCATTTATTTTCTCACCAGCTTAATCATATAATCAAAAAAAGATGTTTTATTTATATTTATTTAGCATTTTTGTGTGTGCCACACTAAGAAGGGTTTCTGTGGACTTCTAACACGTAACTTGGCAGAAATGGAATTTCCAGGATAGTTTATTTTTGAAATGATGCTGTCATAATTAACTATCCATCTGGAAGAAAGTTTTGTACCACAGTGTCATACCATATACTAAAATAAATTACAGCTCAATTAAATATTTAATTGTGAAATATAAAACAATTTAAATGTCAGAAGAAAATTTAGAAAAAAAGGATTTTTATGTCTTTGTACTATCGAAGCTGTTCTTAAATAAAGCAGGAAGTACAGGCACTATAAAAAGAAATGACAGATATAATTTACTACATGAAAACTAAAATAAAAATCTAGAATAAAAATGAATGATAAAAGACAACATAAATGAAACCTAAAGATAAATTAAATAATGAGTAGAAATATTTCTAACATATGTGACTGGAAGAAGGTAATTGTGTGTGTGTGTATGTGTGTGTGTGTCAAGAGAAAGGGGAAGAAAAGAGGAGAGAGGGAAAAAGGGGGGCTCAGTGGAAAAATGGGCAAAGGACAGAAAATTTACAGAAGAGATCTAAAGTGGTCAACTATTGAAAAGATGTTCAACCTCGCTAATAGCAGAAGAGATACAAATTAAAATAAGAACGTACCTTTTTTTCCCACCCATCATATTAGCAAAATAGTGATACACCAGTCAGAATGTTTTCAGCTAAAAGTATTAGAAACTTAAATAATAATGTCTTAAACAATAAGGGAGTTCACTGACTCACATGACAAGTAGGCTGGTTTCATGGTTTGTTAATAAAGAAACTCAATCATATTCTCAGCCTACTTTCAGATTTCTTGTCATGTGAGTCAGTGACCAATTTTATTAAGACATTTGTAAGATGAGACTAGTAGTAGTAGTATTGTGAGACCCTATCTAACTTCAGGGGGGATAATACAAATCAAGTTCAGCCTAAGACTGAGCCCTGTGAGGTGAAGGCCAGACATACCTCCTTCTCCTTCCTTTTTACCAATTCTAATACCAGCCATCCCTCTCATGGCACTCTCTTCCTCTCTTCTGAGTGCGATAATCCATTGCAATGGCCACACAGAACTCACAGATCATACTTACAGATAAGTAGTTTATTAAGGAAGCAACAGGGTACAACTCAGTATCAGAATCAGGAAGCATGCAGGCAGTCTTCCTTTTTCAGTGCAGGACAGCTCTCTCAGCTCCTCTCCTCCATGTGGGCCTCGTCTCAGCCCCCTCAGGAGAGGGTCTTCTTGGTTCATTCAGGGCAGGCTCCCCTTGGCCCTGCCATCTTTCACCATCCACTCTGCCACAGGGCCCCTTCTGAGCCTCTCGCTGTCTTCAGTGTTACAGACCTTGACCCCTGTTACGACGCCTTTAGGAGGTTCCTTGCCACCTCTCTCTCTCTGTTTCTCCCTTCTTTATTTCTTCTGCTTCTTTCCTGCTTCTTTCTCTCTGAAAAACCTCTGTGGGGTTGGCTGCATATATACACAACGCCTTGTCAATTTCAAGGCATGGCCCCTCCCACAGGGGCTACAAACTGACCAATCTGATCTCGGTAGGCAACAGACATTTCATTTGCATAGTCTATTGATCAGTCTCTGCAAGGTGCATACCAGTCACAGGGCAGGCTATATAGCCGAGGACCAGACAAAAAGTATCAAACCACAAACTGTTTACAGTTTACCCAAGAAATGTCAATCAGTCCTGATAAAAGTAACAAACCCTCTGAGGTAGAAAACTAGGGCAAAGGTAACTCCTCAGGGATTAGAGGAAAAATCTCTCAAACTGTTTTCCCAAGAACCAAAACAAAGGGCCACATAAAGGAACATTGTTGTCCAAGTTTCTGATACTGCCATCTGATTTTTTTCCTCATGTGTGTCTGCTTTTACTAATGTGGAAAACCTTGGGTTTTGTTCTTAGGGATCTCAAGGTTCAAGGGAGGCAAGAGTCAAAGAATATGGTTTGTTCAAGTTTGAGAGTTTAATAGAACCTCCTCCCCCAATCTTCAAATTTCTTTTACATGAGAGAGGGAAACTTATATTGGTTTCCTCTGTTATTTGTAGTTAGATCCAATCCTAATTAACATAGAAGCAGAAAAACAAGTCATTCAGAGTTCTGCCTGCCTGTGGGTTGTATCTGGACCACAGTTTGATCTGCCCAGTTTCAGGAAAAGAAAAGTGAATTTGTTTAAAATGTTAAAAAATTAAGAGTCTTAGTATAAAAATCGAGATTCCTGGCTTCCCTTGAAAAATCAGCAGATTTGGGACCCCTGAGGTCTCCCACAATATATCAGCAGGCTGAAGCTGAATAGTGACTAACTCTTCTTTATGGGGCATGGATTGTCTCCATTCATTTCATTCATTCAATTTATATTTGAGTTTATATTCACTGGTTTAGAGTTCTTCCTATGAACGGTTAGTGTACTTTCCATTTTTTTTTTGTTATATTTTATTGTACTTCAGGTGAAGGCTTACAGAACAAATAGTTTCTCATGAAACAGTAGTACACATGTTGTTTTATGACATTGGTTAACAACCCCACAACATATTAACCCTCTAAATGCTCAACCTTTTTTTTTTTTTTTGATGAAAATACACATAGCCAAAGATACACCGTTTCAAAAATTTCTACATACACAGTTCAGTGACATTGACTACGCTCTTCCAATTGTGCTGTTATTCTTACTTAAGATGAAGGCTTACAGAACAAAACAGTTTCTCATTTAACAGTTACTACAAATGTTGCCCTATGACAATGGTTAACAATCTCACAACACATCAACAATATCCTTACTCAACCTTGTGTTCCCCATCACCAGCTTCCCTGTCCCCTTCTGCCTACTAGTCCTTGTCACTGGACTCCAGTACCTTGTCAGTCCCATTTGGCTTTACCGGGCTGTCCACTCCCAGGCTGAACAGCGAACCTCGGATGTAACTTCACCATTGAGCTAAAAGGGTGTCTGGGGGCCATACTCTCGAGGTTTCACCAATCTCCTTTAGGCCAGTAAATCTGGTCTTCTTTTTTTTTTGTGAGTTAGGATTGTGCTGTACATCCTTCTCCATCTCTGTCCAGAACCCTCTGTTGTGATCCTGGTCAGAGCAGTCAGTGGTGGTAGCCAGGCACCATCTAGCTGTACTGGACTCAGTCCAGTGGAGGCCTTGGTAGCTGTGGACAATTAGTCCTTCGGACTAATCTTTTCCTTGTATCGTGTTCTCTTCATTCCCCCTTGCTCCCGAAGGGATGAGACCAGTGGAGTATCTTAGATGGCCGCTCACAGGCTTTTAAGACCCCAGACACTACTCACCAAGGTAGAATGTAGAGCATTGTCTTTATAAGCTGTGTCATGCCAATTGAACTAGATGTTCCCTGAGACCATGGTCCCCAGAGCCCTCTGCCCAGCAATTCAGTCCCTCTAGGAGTTTGGATGTGTGTATGGGCTTCCATGACCTTTCCTTGTACAGGTTGTGCTAGTTTCCCCTGTATTGTGTACTGTCTCACCCTTCACCCAAGATACCGCTTATCTATTGCCTATTTAATATTTCCCCCCCACCCCCCCATCCCTGGTAACCAACAAAGATTGTTACATTTTGAGTGTGAACTTTTTCATGGGTTTATACAATAGAGGTCTCATACAATATTTGTACTTCTGTGATTGACTTATTTCACTCAGCATAATGTCCTCCAGTTTCATCCATGTTATGAGATGCTTCACAGATTCATTGTTGTTCTTTCTCGTTGCATAGTACTCCATTGTGTGTATGTACCATAGTTTGTACATTCATCTGTTGATGGGCATCTAGGTTGTTTCCATCGTTTTGCTATTGTGAACAATGCTGCCATGAACATAGGTGTGCATATGTCTATTCGAGTGACGACTCTTATTTCTCTAGGATATATTCCTAGGAGTGGGATTGCTGGATTGAATGGTATGTCTATTTCTAGCTTTCTGAGGAAACGCCGTATCATTTTCCAAAATGGTTGTATCATTTTGCATTCCCACTAGCAGTGCATAAGAGTTCCGATCTCCCCGCAGCCCCTCCAACATTTGTTATTTCCAGGGTTTTTGATTCGTGCCAGTAATGCCGGGTTGAGATGGTATCTCATTGTGGTTTTAATTTGCATTTCTCTAATGGCTAATGATCACGAGCATTTCCTCATGTGTCTGTTGGCCATTTGAATCTCTTCTTTGGTGAAGTGTCTGTTCATTTCCTTTGCCCATTTTTTAATAGGATTATTTGTCTTTTTGTTGTAGAGGAGTTGGATTTTCTTGTAGATTATGGAGATTAGACTTTTGTCTGACTTGTACTGTCCAAAAAGTTTTTCCCAGTCTGTAGGTTCTCTTTTTACTGTTTTGGTGAAGTCTTTGGAAGAGCATAGGTGTTTGATTTTTAGAAGATCCCAGTTATCTCGCTTATCTGTTGGGTTTTGTGCATTGATGGTTATGGTTTTCCTGTTAATGCCGTGTATTAAGGCCTGAAGCATTGGTCCTATTTTTTCTCCTATGAACTTTATAGTTTTAGGCTTTATATTCAGGTCTTTGATCCATTTTGAAGTAGTTTTTGTATACGGTGTGAGGTATGGGTCTTGTTTCTTTTTTTTGCAAATGGATATCCAGTTTTGCCAGCACCATTTGTTAAAAAGACTGTCTTTTCCCCATTTGATGGACTTTGGGCCCTTGTCGAAGATCAGGTGACCGTAGGTGGATGGATTTATATCTGGGTTCTCAATTCTGTTCCATTGGTCAATGTATCTGTCATTGTACCAGTACCAGGCTGTTTTGACTACTGTAGCTGTATAGTAGGCTCTGAAGTCAGGTAGTGTGAGTCCTCCCACTTTATTCTTCTTCTTCAGTAGTGCTTTACTTATTCAGGGCTTCTTCCCTTTCCATATAAAGTTAATGATTAGTTTTTCCACCTCTTTGAAGAATGTTGTTGGTATTTGGATCAGGATTGTGTTGTATTTGTAAATTGCTTTGGGTAGAATTGACATTTTCACAATGTTGAGTCTACCTATCCATGAGCATCGTATGTTTTTCCATTTATGTAGATCCCTTTGGGTTTCATGCAGTAGTGTTTTGTAGTTTTCTTTGTATAGGTCTTTTACATCCCTGGTCAGATTTATTCCTAAGTATTTTATCTTTTTAGGGGCTATTGAAAATGGTATTGATTTCCTGATTTCCTTTTCATCGTTGTCCTTACTGGTGTATAGGAATCCAACTGATTTTTAAATGTTTATCTTGTGTCCTGCTACTCTGCTGAATCTTTCTATTAGTTCCAGTAGATTTCTCTTGGAGTCTTTAGGGTTTTCTGTGTATAGTATCATATCATCTGCAAACAGGGACAGTTTAACTTCTTCATTACCAATTTGGATGCCCTTTATTTCTTTTTCTTGCCTAATTGCTCTAGCTAGAACTTCCAGCACAATGTTAAATAGGAGTGGTGATAAAGGGCATCCTTGTCTTGTTCCTGTTTTCAAGGGGAATGTTTTCAGCCTCTCTGCATTAAGAATGATGTTGGCCGTTGGCTTTGCATAGATGCCCTTTATTATGTTGAGAAATTTCCCTTCTATACCTATTTGATTGAGAGTTTTTATCAGGAATGGGTGTTGGACTTTGTCAAATGCCTTTTCTGCATCAGTTGAGATGATCATGTGATTCTTTTCTTTCCTTTTATTTATGTGGTGGATTACATTGATTGATTTTCTAATGTTGACCCATCCTTGCATACCTGGTATGAATCCTACTTGGTCGTGGTGTATTATTTTTTTGATATGATGCTGAATTCTATTGGCTAGAATTTTGTTCAGAATTTTTGCATCTATATTCATGAGAGATATTGGTCTGTAATTTTCTTTTTTTGTGACGTCTTTGCCTGGTTTTGGTATCAGCGTTATGCTGGCTTCATAGAATGAATTTGGAAGTGTTGCTTACTCTTCTATGCTCTGAAATAGTTTGAGTAGAACTGGTACAAGCTCTTCTGTAAATGTTTTGTAGAATTCTCCAGTGAAGCCATCTGGGCCAGGGCTTTTTTTGGTTGGGAGTTTTTTTTTATTACCTTTTCAGTCTCTTCTCTTGTTATGGGTCTGTTCAGATTTTCAACATCACTTTGTTGTAGTTTGGGTAGGCTGTGTGTTTCTAGAAATTTGTCCATTTCCTCTAGGTTTTCCAATTTGTTGGAGTATTAGTTTTTCATAATATTCTGTTATAATCCTTTTTATTTCAGTTGGGTTGTAATGTCCCCCATTTCATTTCTTATTTGGGTTATTTGTGTCCTCTCCTGTTTTTCTTTTGTCAGTCTGGCTGGTGGTTTGTCGATTTGTTGATTCTTTCAAAGAACCAACTTTTGGTTTTGTTGATTCTTTCTATTGTTTTTCTGTTCTGTATTTCATTTATTTCTGCTCTGATCTTTACTATTTCCTTTCTTCCGGTGGTTGTGGGCTTGTACTTTCCATTTTTAACAGAGTTGAGATTATTCTGCTTAATACAATTTTATCTCTTACATTTATCCCTTAATATTAAAAGATGTCTTTTCCTATGTGAAGGAATCATATTTTGCTTAATTCCTTCATGGCTGGATTGCATTTCAGTTTGTAACATAAGTGATTTATGGTGACACTAGGTAACATCAGAGAAATACTCAGAAATAGTTGTGATATCTCATAGCATAAAGGGTACTCCCAAATTCTCCATGAAAATTCATCCAGAATAAAACCAGGAAATCTGAGTTAGGGAAGCTGGGGATGTATAGGGTTAATTTTGATAAGAATTTCTACTTAGTTCATGCTTGCATTAATTAAACCCCTTTATATGGAAGACTATCAATACAAACCTTCAAGTTTCAGATATCTTTGTTTCCCTTTTACTACCTGAACATTCAGTCCTTGAAAGAATAAGTATAATAATAATTTCTGATTTTGCCTCCCAGATTTCAGTACATTATTTATATTTTAATAATGCTTTTATATTTTCACTAATGCAAGTAATTAGTTTCAATGAAGAAAATATATATACAGCATCAAAATGTGGGTGCCTTATTAACCTCAGTACAATTGCCACCTTCCTGTTCTCTTCTCACTTGTGTAAAGAGAAAAGAAAAATTATTATATCAGTTGTCATAGGTGTACAATATATATTGATTAGGTGCATGTCCAAATTAGACTTTAAACTATGGTGGTTTTCATCTGAAGCAAGATAAACTGCCATAACATCCAAATCAAACTTATCAGAAATTAATAATTCTAAAGCATGTCATAATTATAAAAATTGCAGGCACAGGAAGTAAGTGTTATTCTTTTGTGAGTTTAAAAACCTTATTGTCTTTATTCCTTAAAAAAAAATCCACTGTTGTTGCCCAGCTTTCCTATGGTTTTCTATTTTAAACGTACACTCATTGCTATAGCCAGGGCAAGGTGACGTGTGCCTGCTGAGAAATGCTTACAGGACACCTTGTGGAATTGCACTGCCATCACATGAACAAATCCATTTATAGCTCAAGTCTCTGAGGATTCAATGTACACCTGACAGGTGTGCCAGCCAGGTCCTTTTTTTTTTTTTTCCCCATAAAATGAAAGGTGCTATGGTTTTTATACCTTGGAAAGTGCTATGAAATATAAGCACACGAAGTCCAACTTGCATTTGAAAAGTTTAATATAAGAAGCATTTCTTGTCTCATGAAACAAGTACACTTTGATTTAGTACGTTATGACATTTTGTTCTTAGGAATCTAGTAGGAAACTGAAAATAAAATTCATAACTAATTCTAAACTGAGGATTTTACCTTAAATGTAAGCTCCTGATTCTCTTGGTTATGTAAATACTATTATCTATTTACTCAGTTAATATTTATTGGGTGATTATCATGTACAGGACATTGAGCTAGGTCAAAACATAATTACCACACAACAATCTCTTCCAAGTGAACAGGCTGTTTTGTGTGAATATACTAGAAAAAACAACAGAACAGAGAAATGGAACTTTTTCTTGTCATCAATATTCTTGAGTGATTTCTCTGAACAAGGCTTTTAGCCATGAGCTGGGGGAGCAGATATGAGTTTCCAAGGAACTTTACATTGTTTTTCATTTAAAGGGTTGATTAAAACAAAACTAAAATATTCCTTGAATAATTACTAATTTTTTTACAAACACTTATCATTTGAGGATGTATTTTGATGACAGAAATTAAGAAATTATAATCTCTGATATTTTTGCTGAGTACATGCCCCGCAATTAAGGAAAACTAATTGTAGAGCCTGTTTAAATTGTCCTGTCTACATTTTATTGATTTCATCTCTGAGTGAAAGTTCTTCATACCTCTTGTCTTAGACATCTAATGCTGCTATAATAGAAATACCACAAGTGGATGGCTTTAACAAACAGAAGTTCATCCTTTCACAGGCTAGTAGGCTAGAAGTTTGAATTCAGGGCACCAGCTCCAGAGGGAGGCTTTCTCTCTCTGTCAACTCTAGAGGAAGGTCCTTGTCATCAATCTTTTCTTGGTCTAGGAGCTTCTCTGCACAGGGGCCCCGGGTCCAAAGGGACGCACTTTGCTCCTGGCATGACTTTCTTGGTGGTATGAGATCCCCCTGTCTCTCTGCTCACTTCTCTTTTTTATATCTCAAAAGAGATTGGCTTAAGACACAGCCTAATCTTGTAGATTTAGTCCTGCCTCATTAACATAACTGCCAATAATCCTACCTCATCAACATCACATAGGAAAATCACATCGGATGGCAAAATGGTGGACAATCACACAATACTGGGAATCATGTACTAGCCAAGTTGATACACATTTTGGAGGAACACACTTCAATCCATGACATCCCTTATGCCAATGTTTGTATTTTTCAATCCAGTATTTTTATTTCCTTAAAATATGAAAACATTATATTCCCAAATTTAGATGCTAATGGGCAAAAGAAGATTTAGTTTCTTAATGTTCCTCACATTCTCCCCCAAAACCAGCAGCACAGGGAGAACCTGCTCAGGAAGTATTTTTGTGTGTGGTGCTCCCTGCCTGCTATAAAACTATGAAACCAGGCCAGGGGAAGACAATGCATGCAGATAGTCATTTATAGATTGAGCACTGAGCAATGGAATGGCCTGTCAATAGCTCATCTGATTTGACTAAAAACGCAGAAATAATTATCATATTATTTTTCTCACCCTTCATGGCTCAACTGACTCTTTAGATTAGAAAATATTCTGCATTTGTTAGTTTAGGTTCATGCTGATCAGAAATAAACTGTCTGACCCGATTATTCTCACTGTGGGCAGAAGGGAGACCATTTGCTGCTACCTATAGTGGAGCATGTTGGAGATATTTAATTGAATTGTCTTGTAACTAGATTATTCCTGATTTAACTTATAATGGTCACTGAGAAGAAGTAATAATCCAGGACAAACTCCTGGGGGCTGCCTGTGATCAGTGAGTACAGAATTAATGGTAGTGTTAGGTAAATAAACAACCACTCGTCTATCAGTTTGCTGTATTACGATGGTTTGTGCCTTGCTGTGATGCTGGAAGCTACGCCAGCAGTATTTCAAATACCAGCAGGGTCCCTCATGGTGGGCAGGTTTCAGTGGAGCTTCCAGACTAAGACAGACTAAGAGGAAAGGCCTGGTGATCTGCTTCCAAAAATTAACCTATAAAAACCTTATGGATCACAGAATATTGTCTAAGACTTCACCTCGCTTACTTTGGACGCGTCATCCGGAGGGATGTTTGGTAAAGTGGAGGGCCAACAAAGGCACAGGAAACTCTCAGTGAGATGGATTGACACAATGGCTGCAACAATAGACTCAAACATACAAAGGATCATGAAGATGGTGCAGGACAAGGCAACTTTTTGTTCTATTATACATGGGTCGCCATGAGTCAAAGCAGACTTGATGGCAGCTAACAACAACAAAAACAACAAAACAATAAAACCGGTGTTTGTGACTTAGGTCCTTACACCCTGTGCTGCCGAATTGCAGTTACATATTCTTTTATATTGGACTGATTCACCATGATGGGAATACCTCACGAAGACATTTTTTCTTATCTCTTCCCTCTCCCCCCAACTCTTACATAAAGTTTTCTCCACAGGAACGTTGACTGCCCTACTGCTCTGGCATTTCCCACCTAAAGAGCTGTTCTCAGTGCAGCACTACACAAATCAATCCATTTGGGTCCAGTCTTTGAACCAATTTAGTAAAGCAACCTGAAACAAATTAGAAAAGTATTTTCATTACCATCAAGAAATATTTGAAATGATGGTTCCCCCATTTAAGGATGCTTGAAGTGGCAGGTTAAAGATTTCGTCGTAAAGACTTGTGGAATTTCTCCTTGCTTAGCATGTCACTCTGTTTTTGACAAAAGAAGTTAGTCCTGTTCAGCTACCTAATGAGGTAGCTTTCAGTGTCTTAGAGGAAATATATTCTCTCTTCTGCTTCAGCGGCAGGTATTATTTCCACGCTTTTTCTTCCTCAGAAAAGTTGAAGACTGTGAACTAGACAAAAGACATTTAACCGAAATCACAGGGCTGTGTCATAGAAAGTTTATAGGGTGGGTGAGTGGGTGGAAAGACCGTCACTTCATCATTCAATTGACCGTGGTGGCATTTCTTTCTCCCAGGTTCCAAGCCAGAAAGAGACCCGTCAGGAAACATCTCAAGTAACATTATCTTCTTATTCGATTTATTACCTAAGAACATTTCAAAGTCACATGCTATGTATGTGTGCGGGGAAGAGGGGAGACAGTTGAAGACTTGGTGTTTACACATTCATGAAATAAACCTTACAGAGTGGTATCTTTTCACTTAGGAAAAACCTTTAGTAAAACGAGTAGGAGTGGTTTCAATGCTAAGTTAGTAGTTTATTTTGGGGTGTTTGGGTCCTTTTAAATTTCTGTAACTACTTGCTACAGTGACTTTTGGGAAGGAAGCCTTAAACTTGAAAAATTTCACAAAAATACACTTTGGATGAAGACCTCTATTTTCTTTGCCTAAATTTGTTTTTAAACAGCTGTCCAGCCAGTATCTTTAGTTCCTCTCTCCTCAAACAGTTTCTATACATCTCTCCATTGTAATGTCTTTGTTTTTATTGAGTTGAATGCTATTCAAATATAGTGGGAAAATCTATCTGTAAATTGAATACAGATATTATACGATAAGATTTTTGTGCCATTGGTCAATATGAGTTATTTGAAGCAAATGACCAATTGTAAGCATCAACTTAGTTCTAAGCCATCTCCTCCAAATAGGACGTAGAATTTAATTAATGCAAATTATTTAATTTGAAGGTCATATAAATCTTATAAACATTAATATGTCTTCATACTTTATTTAATAAAGAAAGAGAAGAGGTCAGGAGGGGAGAAAACCTAGGGATCATGCTTACATTTTCTCATCTTGCTGAGTTTTCTTCCCTAAAGCAAGAAATAGGAAGTGGCTAGGAGGTGGTGGTACTGAACTTTTTTGGGCGGAAGCTGAGGCATTTCAACTAGTTTCATGGTCTTAACTTGGGTTTTGCCAACCACCGTTGGCTTTCACCATTACCAGTTCCACCTAGGTCTCTAGAGAAGTTGCAAAGTACACAAAGATAAAATTGTTTATGCTTGTTTCTTTCTTCCTTTCTCTTTCTCATTCTTCCTCTTTCCTTTCCATTTTCTTTTTGTCTTCTCTCACCTTCTTACAGTTTTCGCCTTTCACCTGACAATCTCTAGCTGTCCAGACTCTTCTATCCCATTTGGATCAGCATTTTCTTCTCTCTGCCTTGGATGAAATGTCCTTTCTCTGAGTTGTTTCCATTTGGTGTACTGTAGAAATTATATACAGGGTACATCTTTGTGAGCTAGGTTCTCGCTCATCTGAGCTAGTGCTTTTCTCTTTTTCCCATTCTCCTCTATTCAATTTGCTGGGAGGGAAATAACTTGAATTAGCAACACCCCCCATACCACACTTTTGGGATTAACATAGCCCTCTCTGGAGCTGGTTATTCCTTGGAGAGTGCATCTCAATTGGCACAGAACATCTCAAAAATTGATAATTATCAAATAGTTTTTCTTTGATCAGGAATATAAAACCTGCTTCAAAAATTAATATGCTCATCAAAGGTAAGTATTATGAGAACGCATTCTTAGCTGCACTACTGCCTCCTTCACCATGATTAATTGGGTATAGACTGTCTCTTCATTTCTCCTGTAGAGATTACAATCAGCATTTGGTTTAAAACATAGTTTTACAAATGTTTGCTTTTAAATTGTTCAGTATTTAATGAGCTCTTCCTGACTGGTGTCGCCAGCCTGTATTTTTGCTGAGTCATCTTTTTTCCTTCTCACTGGTGTCAGTAAATTTGTTCACGAAAGTAGAAAAACTGCCCACCTGTAGTAAATACCCCTGAAAGCAGTAGCCAGCACTAGAGCAGCCCACTTTTATACAGATTATTCTATTTTCAGGGCTTCTGATCCTTCATCTCTTTATTAGTTGCTGTAGTGATGACCCAGACTCTGGTTAATAGACCTTGATTAAAATGAAGGCAGTCAATAAGCTCTCTCACTCTAATGTTTATACTGATAGCGCCTAATAACATATAATATATCCAAATAAAAGGTAGCCATATAAGTATATCCAATAATGGAATTTTACTTAAAAAAAAAAAGTTTAAAAAGATGTTTCTGTAACTTGAAATGTTACCAGATAAATTCTGTGGCTTTCTTAGAATGCCTAGAATACCTGTGTGAGGGCATAACAATATAGTTACAACTTGAAATACAGGTTTGAAAGATCATTGTGAAATGGAAAATAAAACTTTCTTATGACAGCAAACTTTAAAAGTCACAAGCACCAGGATTAATAATTGCTAACGCAAAGGGAAGTCAGAGAACTCTTTTAACAGCTCTTCTTAAGAACACTCAAGGCCAAGCGCTCCTCATATGCACCTGCACCACTAATGATTTCAGAGGAATCCTGAAACACTCAGGGGAAGCGAAGTTACTGATCTGCCAGAATTCACAAAGCAAAGTCGAAGAGCATGGATTATGTTTGTTTCCAAAGTTCACGTAACAGTTTTAAATCTTCTGCTTATTGAAAGTAAGCAAATTAGAGAGACTACTGTTGTTAGGGTTATAGTGAAATGTCTTATGAACACTTTTTTTTTTTTAGGACTCTGACTCTTTGCTTTAGAATTAAATATCTGTTTTTAAATTTGTTCGTATGTCTTTGTTCACACTTTGTAAGTAAAATTCAAGTGTACTTCATATAATAAACTCTCTAAGATTGTCAATGTAAAGAAGGAAGCCTGAGGAATGGCTGAATTCACCAAGTCCACTATCATTACCATTTGTTTAAGACTTCAAGGTACAAGGATTATGCTATTGCTTTCCTTGCACTGTCTGTAATTCTCGCTGGCCTGTTCAGAGTCAGCTGGGGGCCAGTTTGTCCAAGGTCAACATAGCAACGGAGTGGCAGCCCAGGATTGGAACTGGGCTTGCCTCTCTCCAAGGCCTACATTCTTCTACTTCTCCTTGCTTTTTGAGAACCTACGTCTTCAGAATTCTGTTCCTATAGTCTATCAAATACACCACAAGGTTTATTAGAAGTAAAAATCTATATTACCAACAGTAGGACTTGGAGAAAAAACTAAATTAATACTGAGATTCTCTTTAGGTGAATGGAAAGGAACAATGTGCTAACAGTTTCAAGTGGCATTTACCATCTAACATGGTGTCAAAATAGCTTTTCTGAAAAACACAGGAAGTATCTCTTATCATAGGAGTTCCTGGGCAGTGCAAACGGTTAACGCACTCAGCTGTTAACCAAAAGTTTAGATGAGTCCACTTAGAGGTGCTTGGAAGAAAGGCCTGGTGATCTACTTCTAAAAAATCAAGTCAGTGAAAACCTTATGGAGAGCAGTTCTACTCTGACATACATGGGGTCACCATGAGTCAGAGTTAACCCAGTGGTAGCTGGTTGGCTATCTTTCATCATAGATTCATTATGAACCACTTTTTTTCCCCTAAATTATAAAAAAAAGATTTGTAAAATGCAAAATGAAGCTTAAGTTAAAACAGGCTATGTATATTTTAAAATTAGACTCACAAATTCAATGTTAAACTTAATTTGGTTTCAGTTATCACATTTATTTTTCTAAAACTAAAAATCTGGTTTCTTACTTATTAAGGACAAAATTAGTAGAATTTTCCAGGATTCTGTCATTCTGGAACTATTTATTGATCACCTACTGTGTGTCAGGCACTGCTGTAAACACTGGGGGGATAGCTGTGAACAGCTGTGAACAAAACATAGTTCTTTCTCTCGTGAAGCTTACATTCTCTGGAAGGAATCATAATAAATAAATGAATAAATGATGTGCTAGGTAGTGCTAAGAGCCGGGGTTAGAATAAAGAAGGAGAAGGGTATAGAGAGTAAATGAGGGTTGGTAGGATATGCTATTTTAGATAGAGTTGTCATCTAGGACCATCATGTTTCCCTGAATTACTGCTTTTGGTTTTTAATTGGTCCTTTGCTTTTACTATTGCCCCCTAGTGTCTATTCTCCAAACAGCAGCCATTCAGAATGAAAGATCCTGTCTCTCCCCTGCTCAAAACCCTCCAACAGCTTCTACTTAGAAAAAATTCACAGTCCTTCTCTTAGCCTACAAGACCTCACATGATCTTTTCTTTTTTTACCTCTATGATTCCATTTCCTTCTGTATTTCCCTTCACTTACTGCATTCTAGGTCCATGCTAGCTGTTGCTCCTGAATATGCCAAGCAGGCTCCCACCTCGGGGCCCTTGCACTTGCTTTTCCTCTTCTGGAACACTCTTCCCTATGATACCTCCAGCGGTTGCTCCTTTGCTTCACTCAGGTCTGCTGAGACACCTCCCAGAGTAGCCTTTCCTCATCACTCTCTCTAAAGTAGCATCCTGCCGTCACTCCCTCTTTTCTGTCCTGCTGTTTTGCTCATAGTACTTATCATCTGTTGACTTCGTATTACAAAACTCCCTGTTTAGTAAATGTATGAGAACACAAGCTCTACGAAAGCAGGGATTGGGATTTTTCACTCAGCCCCATAGCTCCAGCACCTGGAATAGTGGGAACACGTTGCAAGAGCTCAATAATTATTTATGGCATGAACGAATGAGTGAATGAATGTGCTCCCAGAATGGACTGCTAAATAGAAAATAGAATAGAAAGTAATAGGAAAGTGTTAAATGCTTTGGAAGTTTTAAAAAAAGATCCCATGTGCTAGTGCGTTTCCACGATCCTAATTCTGTTTCCCATTGTCACCTGGCATAACCATTCCTGGCTGCAACCTAACCTCAACTCCCTTTGCCCATGTTTGGTTAGACAACGCAATCTTTACCAATTAACATAACAGCATATTGTTTAAGTTGTACATTATAGGTGTAAAATCTTGGTGACTGCTTTGCCAATTTTGAACATATTTAAAATGGGTTAATTTGTGATCATGTTCTTTCTTTTTTTAACTGCAGCATCACCAAATGCCTCCAGACTCGGACCCATGGCGCTGACCGTTGTTATTACTGTGCCCATTTGCCTCTTCTCCATAGCTGCAATGCTGACTGTATGGACATGCCAAGGTCGACCATGCACACACAGGAAGAAAAAGCGACAGAATGTGGAGGAACCACTCTCTGAGTGCAATCTAGTCAATGCTGGAAAAACTCTTAAAGATCTGATTTATGACGTGACCGCCTCGGGATCTGGCTCTGGTATGTGGCCGTTGTCTATTGCTTTAGTAAGAAAAGTCCTTATTTAAAAATACATCAAGAGGCTTTTTTTTTTGACTCAAATTTCATGAATTCCACTTTTAAAAATGCTTGATATGGTACATGGTAAATTCTGGTACAGAAATTTTGTGTAGGATTTGATGAAGAGAAGAAACCGTCATGGCCTAAAGAACTCTCATGTTCTCATGTTCACATTCTTTCAGAACTTACTGATGAAACAAAAGGGGTTTCTCTCCTCCATCCCATTATGGTTGGTAATAATCATGTTGCTGTCTTGGTAATGCTTTATGGGCACAAAAGACTTACTGCCTTTGAGAAACTGAATTCTGGGGAAAGATATTAGTTAAGCAAGTTAGTGTTCTTAGAACACCTTTGCTTGTGGTTATGAAGGTCTTCAGAGTCTGCAGGCACCCCTGGGTTATGTGATTGAGGTTATCAGGGAGCTGACCTGAAATTGAAATGAAGAACATGCAGTTAAAGTATAGAAATTGAAGATAAGAGGAAGCAGAACAGACTTCCTTTGCTGACTTTTCCTGCTTTAGGGTTATATGATAACTACCTTCCTCTTTAACGGTACTCTGGAACACCTGGTAAAATAATTCAAAGTAGCAGGCTGTATTATAGCCTAAAGCACAAGACATTTCACTTTAAGTTTCAGATGACAGAGCAGGTATTCCCCCATACTAAAAAACTCCCTAAAGTTCAGGGGATTCCCTGCTCTCATATGTATTTCCAGAAGTCCTACCAGCACACAATATTGCAGAAATGTTGACTAGGGTAAGCCCAGATGAGCCACTTCAGAAGCCCCTGTATTCCTTCTTGCTTTGGGAGAATCATTAAGGATTATTACCCCAAACAGATTTTTGAGGAACTCACCTGTCAATGGTCTTTAGAAGCTTCCAGACGGGCACAATTAATGGAGGCAGATGACAGAGGAGGCACAGCTTGGTGCTTCAGTTGTACTGGGACCATGTCTGTATGACTGTCCATATTCAGCATGAAGGATCTTTGGACTCACAAGGATTCTTTACAAAAGAGAAGAGTAATTATGCCATCTACAGAGTCTCTGAGTCTTTGCTGCTTCTGGGGGCAAGGTCATCTGCCCTCTCGCTGACCAAAGTCTAATTGTTGACACCGTCACTGCACAAATGAGGTAGTATGTTTTCAAAGGAGGACTATTGGAAAGAAAATCTTCAATGACAAAATTTATAAAACTAGAATCAAAATTAAATTATTGGATAGAAAGTTGGCATTCTTTCTCTAAAAGTAAAACTTGTTTGGGTTCACTACTCTTTCTTTCTTTGAATGTTAAATTTTGAGCACCCCGTACTCCAATTTCTTGAGCACTGGCAACATTCCAGGCATGGCACATGGGCACAGACAGCTATAATCTGTGCCGAGTTTCCTGAATTTATTTTGAAGATTCAAGTGATTGAACCTGTTTCATCCTCACCAAAACACTGTAGTTCACCTGGTGATGTGAAGTAGAAATGTTGATTTTGGAGTTACTCCTTAAATATTTTGAAGATGACCAGGGATTTGCTTTTCAGATAAAAGCGATCGAGATTTTTAAACTGGAGATTGGATATTTAGTTTAAGAAAGTAATCATAAGCCATGGCATAAAATTAAAAAAAAAATGATAAAGTTTTTTGGTATTTTTGTGCACCTTTAAACCTAAATCTGAATTTATTGATTGTGCTAAATTCTCATCTTTTTAGATTATTCTGAGATCTCTTATAAAATGAAAACAGCAAGCGTGTCCAAGCATGGATGATTTCCTGAATGACTAATTCAAAATAATTCTAGGAATTTTTTTCTAAAGTCAGATGCATATGTTTGTCAGTAGCCACTGGCTAAAAGTAGCTGATGGCCTCACTGCCTTTGATAATCAGAGAGAGAATGGATCTATCCACGGCAAGTCTTACCTCACCAACACTCACATGTGGGAAGGAAATCAGGCAGTTCTACTTCCCTCTGCTTTCCCTTACTTGTCGGAAACCGTCAAAGGGAGGCAGCTCTGTCAGATGTTGACAACCAAAAATTGTGAAGCTTGTTCCTAAGCTGGTCAGGAACACGCCTCAAAGAGATATAATTCCTACAAGAGAGGAAAATGGACTGGTTTTCTATTGGACTCTCTTTGAGAGTGGATTATGTCTCAGGTGACTTCTAAGAGACTGGGTAGCTTGCTATTTTCCTTTTGCGGTATAACAGTTCTGACAGATGGTGACAGAAAGATGTCTTTCCATAAGAGAGGCATCAACTTTGTACTCTCTGATAAAAAGAGTAAAATACACCTACAGGGAGAGGCAAAGTCCATCTATCTTCAAATGAAATTTCTAAGTATGTAACACAAGAATTAACTAGATTATTTTTGGTGCTTGCTTTGAATAATACTGAAGCAACTTTCATTGAGTTTTACCATCTCACCTTAATTGATGTGTTTAGTACTTTATTGGATGTTGTCTTTTCTTTGTCCCTGGTCTGCACCACTGACTATGTGCTTGATCAGTTTGTAGTTTGAAAACACTGGCTTATCTAGTTCTTTATTTGATTGGCAGGGGTGGTGGTGGAGATGGTGGTGACGTTTGTGTCAGTGTTTTGTGTGTGTGTGTGTGTGTGAGAGAGAGAGAGATTTGGCCTAATTAGTTGGTAACCAACCTATTGAAGATCATTAGTATAATTTTTAGTGTGTAGTCAGTCGGTAAAATTGATTGTAGTCTACAGAAATAACCTATTCTACAGCTTGCTGCTGGAAGTCTTCCCAACAGAGGAGGGCTTCAGTCATATCCACTGAGTAGTGAGAGGGCGAGAGCGAGGATTGAAGACCAGGGTTTTAGTTCGAGGTCTACCTCCCACTAAGAGCACAGTCCTGGGCAAGTCATTGATTACTGCCAGGCCTCAGTTGTCTCATCTATAAAATGATAAAGTTAAACCCAACGATCTCGAAAGACTTTTCTGACTCTAGAACTTTGTGGCTAATTGTTGAGACCCATAACAGTGAATTTTACAATCTGAGTTTATTTAACCATAGTGGGTGATTCTCATGAAGATGACAACATCTGAATATACAGTATCCTATTTTAGGATCAGCGATCAAAGCTCCCAGGAGCTATAGGATTGTTACTATGAGGGTTCTGGCCATCTGAGTACAATGACAATAACAAAAATGTGACTTTCCAGAATAAATTTACATGGTAATCTCCTTAAATATTTTACATCTGATTATAAGAGTAATAGATACCCATTGAGGAAATAAACAAAATGTTGAAAAGTAGAAAGAAGATAACAATTCATCCTGACTCCACCAAATAGAAATAACCATTTTAGCGTGTAGCGTATTTCTTTTTCAGTCTTTTTTTGTGTGTATTTTAAATAGCTAGACACATTTATTTATATGGATAAAATTTACTATGCCGTTTTCACTTAACATTATAGCAAACATGCTTTTCCTTGTCATTAAAAAGTACCTCTTCGTAAGCAGCATCGTTATTACTATCTCCAAGTGACTCCTGTGACTATAACATAATATTAAGGACTAACCATGACTTTGAGTGTGTGGTATGCCAGCCTGTGCTAGTTCCTTAACATGCACAAGCTTATTCTCTTGATGGTCTTATTAATTCTCATTCTAGCCCTATGAGATAAGTAATGTTATTATCTCCATTTTTTCAGGTGAGGAAGCTGAAACTGAGAGAGGTTCAATAACCTGCCCATGGTTTCCTAGCTACCCCTGGCACAGCTGAAATTTGAACCAAACTCTCTTATTTGTGCTCTTAATCTCTGCACTGTATTTCACAGTTTGTCTATTATCTGACACTTTTCCTCCTTTTCCCTATAACTATAATAATCATAATGTATTAGATATTTTGGACATATTTTTCTGCATTTTGCATTATATCTTTAGGATAGAATTCTAGAAGTGAAGCTATTGGTTCAAAGAATATAAACAAATTATATATACTCAGAATAGATTTTCTTTGAAATTCTTTTGTTCCAGGGCAAGTGTTCGTTTGATATTTTCTATGACTATATCTTACTTTTAGTGTACATCATTGCCTCACTTGACCATTGGATTTGATTCTTCACTTTCCAACTTTGTTTTGGTTTTGAAAACAAACTCACAAGGTATTCTTTTGCCTTTTCAGTTGTACTGTGAATCATACACTTTATTTGAGAGTCTAACAAAAATGTGTTTTTTACCCTTGTGTATTTAATAACCTGATTGCGTTTGGTGGGCAAATCAGGGAGGTTTGCAACAATTCTGGAAAATCAGACATCTGCAGCAACAGGTGGTGTTCATGAAGTTGATACTTTTGAATATGAGAAGAGAATTTCATATTAAGAATGTATTCTTTTTCAAGCATACATGGAAATTAAAGTTTGGTATAACGGTGCTTATTTCTTCAAAATCAGTAAAATTATTAAAGTGCTTACGTTTTTTAACGCAAAAGTAGTGGTCACATGACAGTTTTTTTCTGGCATTTCCTTATTTTTATCATTCATTCCACCTCTTCTTTGCTTAGGTCTACCTCTGTTGGTTCAAAGAACAATTGCAAGGACGATTGTACTTCAGGAAATAGTAGGAAAAGGTAGATTTGGTGAGGTGTGGCATGGAAGATGGTGTGGGGAAGATGTGGCTGTGAAAATATTCTCCTCCAGAGATGAAAGATCTTGGTTTCGAGAGGCAGAAATTTATCAGACGGTTATGCTGCGCCATGAAAACATCCTTGGTTTCATTGCTGCTGACAACA
The DNA here is from genome assembly GCA_030035585.1 of Dugong dugon. Lineage (NCBI taxonomy): Eukaryota > Metazoa > Chordata > Mammalia > Sirenia > Dugongidae > Dugong > Dugong dugon. The sequence goes on along the minus strand of CM057461.1, from coordinate 118,404,093 downwards.
AAGGTATATTTTCAATCTAACTGGGTCCAACCCATACGAAACCCCTTGCAGTCAAGTCTATTCTGCCTCATAGCGATCCTATAGGACAGAGTAGAACTGCCCCGTAGGGTTTCCAAGGCTGTCATTTTTATGGAAGCAGACTGCCACATCTTTCTCCTGCAGAGCAGCTGGTGGATTTGAACTGCCAGCCTTTCCATTAGCAGCCAAGCACTTAACTACTCTGCCACCAGGGCTCCTATAATTGGGTCCAGCAAAGAAAAAGGTTATGTCTATTATAAGATGAGAATAAATAAATTAATCTCTTTGTTTTAATGACATCTACATAAAAGTCTAATTTCCCTGTTGTGGAGAGAAAATCCTTTTCTCTACAGATAAATGTACATAAGCATACAATAAAACAGGGCAAGGCTGTCATATGAAATTATGATGACGCTATAGCCAGTTGGGTATTTAAAATACTTGATGGTGCAGGAACCAGCCAATCAGAACAGAAGCTGAGCTGGAGCAGAGTCCTGGAGAACGCTGCCAAGCTAGGTTTTAACCCTTTAGTTAGTTATTAGATCATGGATGGATCTGGAGGTATCTGGAAGGATAGGGGAGGTGTTAGTTTGGGTGGCTGGGGCAAAGGAGTGTCATTTGGTAGTTTTAACTAGCAGTTGCTTATCACCCAGGAGAGAAGTATTTCGGTATTTTAGTAACTGATATAGACATACCAATAAATGCCAGCTAAATATTCACCTTTGTTAAAGCTGTGTTTTTCTTCTCTGTAACAGGTTTCATTTCCACGACTCAAGTTTTCTATGAACGTTCTCTCTTTAGATTGTGTTAGAATAGCAGCAAGCAAGACCATTTTAATGAAATTTTCTATTAATGTTACTTTGTGCATAATTTGTATCTTGAGGTTGAACATTAACAACCCCAAACAGTATTATTAATTTGAGTTTCATTGAGCAAAACAACGCCAACCTTCTGGTATTTAATTCAATGTTCGTAACGTACTGTATATATCCTTGAGTAATCAGGGACTAAATATAAAATTTGTGGATTTTCTGTCCTCTGTTTCTTCTTTTTTTCATAGCTTTTACTCATTTAACAGTGCATTATTGCCTTTTCCAAAGGGAAACAGGGAATAAAAGCAAGAAAAACTTGATCCAGCCAATTATTATTTATTTTTTTACTTGAAACAGTAGTACGCATGAAGAACTTCGGTGAGGTAATGATTGTAATCACTATCTTAAGAAAGATTGAAACAAATTATCTATGGCTATCACAGATCCACTCTTACTTGTGAAAATTCAAAATCCACAGTTATTTTTGTCTAGTATAAAGTTGATCATAAAGTTATTCATTGATAAGTAAATGGCAAAGAGAAGCACAGCATTTTTGTACATTTTATCCATAATTATGTTTGCTGATGATGTTTCATTCCTAATTTGGTAGAGTTTAGGGAAAAACTGAATAAAGCTAATCTGAGCTAAAAAAATAGGTTCTGTCAAACTCTTAACTACATATACTTTGAGAATAATCCAGACTATCAAAAACGACACGTTTCTCATTCAACTCTTATGAACTTTTTCTTTTCCTTCCTAATCTTGGGCTGAATTACCTAATACCACAAACCAGATTTGTATGTTCATACTAATTCACAATGCTACCAAACCAGTAATGACTATGGTTATATGGACCATCGTGATGGGGCTGAATTAATCACAATATTTATTGGATTATAAAATATTGCACAAGAAAGCTCAGCTAATCCTTTAATTTTTTCTTCTTAATCTAATTGGTCTACCTTTGTCTGATCCTTACTTGTCAATGGCTTTGTGTATGATTCCAAATGGTCTCTAACATCACTTTCATTGTCATGAATGCCTGTATCTTTGGCAAGATGTACAGTTTCACGCTTTAGTCAACTGCCTGATAAAGACGTTGATGTGAGGGCAAAAATAGTCACTGGTGGCAAGCGGGAAGAGAGGTGTGAATAGGGTTAGATTTTTATGCGGTCAGTTCATTAGTGAACTTTATCCTGTTTTGTTGACTTTCACAATTCTAGGAAATTTTATTACTACCTGGACTTGGAAATCAAATATTTGAATAATGAGCAGCCCTTATACATAAAGCACCTGGCAGAAAATGTTCTTAGCAAATGTTCATTATAGAGTCCTTCCCTGATCATCAGAACTAGTCAGAATGGCCCAGGGCTATTATATAGACACTTTATTCCAAAGGCTAAATCTAACTCTGGGGACTCTAATACCTAGAGAAGTTTTAGGCTGATTTCTTTTCTAATGAAAATATAAGTTGGATTAATTTTTGGTTAAATGGGGAAAATGATTGGAAAATATCTAGTAATTGTGCCTGGCTCTTAATACAAACTCTTGGGGAAAATGATCAACTTCATGTTTTGAAAGATGAATAGCATGAACATTCTTAGAATGTTAGAGCTTTTTTGATAGTAATACTTTGTGTAAATTTGTTATGTTTCATATTTTTATTGGTACAATCTTTCTTAAAAGCTCAGAATAATTAGTAACACAACTCTGAACCTAGATGCATATCTCAGTGGTTTCTCCGATCATGTGGTTGCTATTACCAGCAGATACTGAGATAGAGGAAATAAAAAAGGAATTGTTTAGTGGCTAGAATCACTGCCTCATAGCTCCCTATAGCTATGATGGGTACATATAATTGGTTCTAATATATCAACAAGGAGCCCTGGTGGCACAATTGTTAAGCACTCAGCTACTAACTGAAAGGTTGGTGGTTTGAACCTACCAGCTGCTCTGCAGGAGAAGAGACCTGGTGATCTGCTCCCATAAACATTTCAGCCTTGGAAACCTTATGGGGCAGTCCGACTCTGTCCCATAGGGTCACTAGGAGTCAGAATCGACTTGACGACACATAACAACAATAACATATCAACATCTTCCAGAATCCATTGAGAATTTTGACTTTACTAACTTGCACTGCTAACATCATAAATTCACTTTGCTTTGTTACAATATAAATTAACTTTAAGCACCGGTATTTGTTTCTTAGACATATATTTACAGCAATAAAAGTATTTTTTTCCTAATTTGGCAATGGATGCGGGTGATGGTTGCACAACATACTTAATATAATCAATGTCACTGAAATGTACATGTAAAAATGTTGAATCGGCAAATGTTGTGTTATATATATTTTTACCACAGTAGATTTTTTTTTCTTGTTAGATAATGGAACTTGGACTCAACTTTGGCTTGTATCGGAATATCATGAACAAGGCTCCTTATATGATTATTTGAATAGAAACATAGTGACAGTGGCTGGAATGATCAGACTGGCACTTTCAATAGCGAGTGGTCTGGCCCACCTTCACATGGAGATTGTTGGTACACAAGGTGTGTATTTCCTTTCTAATTTTTTTTTTCTCCTTGAATGTGTAAATAGAAACACTATGTTGTATTTTAGTGTTTAGTTGCATTTTAGTTTTTTACAAACAGTTATCAATATAAAGAAACACTAAAGTTACTTTATAAAGCGGAAGGTTTTGTCATGATTTGGCCAGCTCTCATCCATTTATATACTTATCATTTTGTATATTATCTGTGATAATATTTTTATTCCTAGTGGCTCCATCTTTGCCATTTAGCATGTATGTCTGGCAGATCTTGCTGTGGTGGTAAATACTCTATATTCAGAGAATACAACAATTTAAATGTTCATCTTTGATTAAAAAAAAAATAGTGGAGACTTCCAGCAAAATGGGGCTCTAGGCGGAACCACCATGCCACCCCTCCACAGCAAAGATCCAAAAAACTAAGCCGAACAGAGAAAACAACAATCCTGAAACCCTAAAACATCAAATGAAGAGATAAAGAACTCAGCCAAGCACCAAATGGAGTGAGAAAACTGACAGAGAATGGAGAGCGAGGAGAGATTTATGGAGGGGTCCCCTATCAGCTAATGCAGCACGGATCCGCCATCTTGGACTCCTATCGGAGACCAGCAAATGGGGTATGAGAAAGCAGCTTCATGGAGCTTCCAGCGGGAGATAAAACAACCGGTTATTTGCCATATACGCCTTCCCACCCCCCACCCTTCTTCACCACCACTGGGCCTCCTCTGCTTCCCGTGGCCACAATCTTTTGTTCAGGAAGCACCGGCTGCTTGGATTCCACCCACCTGAATGGGCCAGCTCTCTGAGTGCCATTTGTTGGCTGCTGGTGTTGCTTTTTTCCAAGTCTTTTGATTTCTTCCTTACATCTCACCACATCCGCCTCCCTTTGCTCAAATACCTGGCTCCGTGCGCCATCTTTGCTTCTTCCTGAGGGGCTGCGGAGCTCCGTTAGAGTGTGGAGCTGCTTCCCGGTCTGGGCTGCCACGCTGATGGGATCCCGGGGCTTTTGTTCATTTGTTTGCTTTGAATTGTTTGTTTGTTTTCCTTTCCTTTTCTTGAGTTGGGAGCCCGTTCTGGCCAGGCAGTGCTGCATGGCTTGGAACTTACCCCCTCAGCTTGTACAGATGTGCAGAGGGATCCCTGAGAGCATTTCTTTTTTTTTTTTTTTCCCCCCCTGTTTTCTGGGGGGCTTTTCTTGTTCTTTTTTTTTTTTTTTTAATTTGTTTTGGTTTCTTTTCCCTCTTTTTTCCATTTTATCTTTCTTCATTACTCAGTTTCTTGTCTCTCTATATCTTCCTTCTCTTTCTGTTCTCTGAATACCTGGCGTTGTATACCTCTGTGCCTTCTAGCCAGGCTGTACTGCAACACCTGAGAACAACTTCCCCAGACCTCATAGCCGCACGAGTGGGATCCCTGGGAAATTTGCTGTTCTTTTCCCTTTCTGATTTTTATTTATTCATTCTTTTCTTTTCTTCCTCTTCCCTTTTTGTTTTTCTCCATTTCATAGTCTCTCATCTCTCCACTCCAATGGCAAGCTCCCTTAGCATTCTTTTTTGTTTGTGTATGTTTTTGGCTCCTGTTCCTCTCTCCTCTCTCCCATATCCATCTTAGCTCCACACATAACAACCTCCCTGCTACATCCTGCCTACCTGCACCGTGCGCTTGACAACATCACACCACCAAGCAGCACAGGCATGGCCTACTGGAACCTGCCCTGCACTGATTACTGACCTGCCCTGGTGGCTGTAGTGAGTGCCACAAACAACCCGTCCCAGTAACTCCTCTTCAGCTGGACCTGCCCTGCCGTACCATATCTGAGTGACTGACCCTGCCAGTTGGAGAAGGAGGCGAAAAGTATTGTGCCCACAGACGAACAAACAACAAAGAATACACAGCCTGCCTGCTCAGACATAGCCAAATTAACAAAAAAAAGGGATGAAACAAACAAATCTACAATCAGTAAATGAGAAAAATAACTACCGAATGCCCCGAAGACAGCAGACAATATCAAAACATTTACAAAAACAGGACAGGATAGTTCCAGTAGGCGTCCAAAATAAAACACCAGATGACTTCCCAGTGGAAGAAAAGGCACTAGAACTACCTGATAGGGAATTTAAATCTCTAATACTCAGAATTCTCCAAGAGCTGAAGCAAAAAGCAGGCAAAAATGAGGAAAAAATAGACAAATTCATGGAAAATACAGACAAAAAACTGGAAGAATTCATAAAAATAATGCAGGAACAAAAATGCCAAAATAAATTCACAACTAGAAATTATACAAAAACAACAATTAGAAATCCAAAAGATAAACAACAAGATTTCAGAAATGGATGGTGTCGTAGAAGGGCTGAGAAGCAGATTTGAAATGGTGGAAGACAGGATCAGTGGAATTGAAGACAAACACTTGTATACAACTCTGTTTGAGGAAAACTCAGAAAAAAGAACAAAGAAAAATGAAGAGACCCTGAGAGTTATGTGGGATACAATCAAAAGCAAAAATTTTCTAGTGATTGGAGTTCCAGAACAGGGGGAGGGGAAAAAAAAAAGTGGAAAGGGTAATATTACCTTGAAAAAAAATATGTATCATGTATTTAGAAACCATATAATACCCAATACCTTTTCTGTTTATTGAGTTAATAGAGAGGTAGCTTTAGAAAGTCATTAGTCTAGGCAGGACAGTTGTTCTCACTTTTGGACTCTTTCTTGAAAATTACTGAGACTCCTCCCAAGTTCTTGTGTATGTGGGTTATATCTATCAATATTTGCCATATTAGAAATGAGAACTGAGAAATTAAAAATATTTATTTAAAATAACTGTAATAAACCAATTAAACATTAATATAACATAGTATCTTTAACATTGTATTTTCTAATTCAAAAACTAATTTAGTGAAAATAATGATTTTGTTTTACATTTTTGTAAATCTCTTTAATGTCTGGATTTTTAATCTACTTCTTCATTCAATTTGTTGTAATATGTTTTTTGGTTGAAGTGTATGAAGAAAATTTGACCTTATACAGATACATAGTTGGGAAATGGTTTCAAAGAACCCCTCTTTGGGCCATATTTGAGAACCACTGGTCTAGGGTAGCAGGGGTTTGAAATGGTAATTCTTTTTCAATTCATCCAATAAATATTTATTAATGCCTAGCACATGCCACAGAGTGTCATCTAAGCCTTGGAGGCATAGTGATGAACAACACAAAGTCACTGTCCTCATTTAGCTTACAGTCTAGTTAGGAAAGACAGATAATAAACACGGACATAAATAAACAAAATAATTTAGATAGTGAAAGAAACCATGAAGAAAGCAAAATGGGGTATTCTGATGGAGAATACTTGAGGTGTCAGGGAAGACCTCTCTGGGGAGGTGACATTTGAATCTTGTCTTCAAAATGATTTCATTTGGAGAAACTCAATATTCCATAAATAAAAACATGAATATTATTTCCTTATGCTTCATAGGTAAACCTGCTATTGCTCATCGAGATATAAAATCAAAGAATATCTTAGTGAAAAATTGTGAAACTTGTGCCATAGCGGACTTAGGGTTAGCTGTGAAGCATGATTCAGTTCTGAACACTATTGACATACCTCAGAATCCTAAAGTGGGAACCAAGAGGTAAGGTGAATTACTTTAGTAGCATGTAAGACTTAAAAAACCAGTTACCATCAAGTTAACTCTGACTCGTGGTGACCCCATGTGTGTCAGAGTAGAGTTGTGCTTCATAGGGTTTTCAATGACTGAAGTAGATCACTAGGACTTTCTTCTGAGAAACCTCAGGGTGGACTCGAACTTTCAACCTTTTGGTTAGCAGCCAAGAGTGTTAACTGTTGCATCTCCTGGGGACTCCATACAAGACTTATAATCGCCCAATAAGCATGAATGCCTGGGATATCGTATAGAAAGGGTGGGTCAGAATGGGAAATCATTAGGTCCAAGGAAGCAAGAAGTCTTCTCCAGGTCGCTGAGAAGTTAGTGAGGACAGTTGTTATTAAAGCAAGGAGAGATGGCATTTTGGTTGTATGGCTGGTGGAAGAAATGGTGATATAATATTTCAGAGTGCCACATTCTGTGAATGCATTTTCCTATAGATCGGAAAGGAATATATCAACAGCTTATATTCCCACTAAAGCCTTTTTACTTGAAACTCAGGCCTTTAAAAAACAGTCCTAGTTCTATATGTTGTAGTTCTTAACAATAGATACAGAATCAGTAGATCGATTAGGCACTCTATATAATAAATATATATATATGTGCTATTATATTCCATTAGTACTTAAAAATATTATATCATAATTTATGTTTTCACTTATTGTCATACTTATCCTTAAGTCTCCCAAACTGATGTATATTACAAGATAATATGAGTTTGCAGAGTTCCCACTTTCAAGGAACAGAATCTCTGGAAATTAAGAACAAGCCTGGTTTAAACAGAGCATACCACACATGTATGAGGGATAGGCTCATCAGTAATAGGATTTTTGTTGTTATTGTTGTTATGGCCAGCCTGTGGGGCAGTTACCTTCATTTCCTTTTATGTGAGTTGCAGCCTCTATGCTATCTTGGCATAATTCCAGGGTTCTTGACCTTGAAATAAAAAACAACCAAAACATTTTCCTGGAGTTCTTAAAGGTCCTTGAGAGAAGAGAATTTCTGAGCTGCTATAGCTTGCCTCCAAGCTGTATTTGAGATTTCAGGATAGTCCTGAGTCTTCCACTTGATTTCCAGGGAGAATTTAATGAGACCCCAGGAACACTTCAGGGAAGTTAGATGGAGCAGCTCTAAGGGACCTCATTCCTTTCCCTCGAAAAAGAAAACCTCTTACCATCTGACTGTCCCCACATGGAGAACCCTTAGGGAAGCCTGGAATGCCAGATTCCCTCAGAGTTTCTAAAACATTAAAGGGCCTCTAGAGGTTGTTGCTCATAGCAACTCATAGAGACCCTATAATCAACTCGACAGCAATGGGTTCTTAGAGGGTGTTGAGTCCTTGCTTCAATAATCTGGGTTGTAGGTTGGCTAGGCTCAGTCAGGTCCCACAAATTCTAGATGTCTTCGATTTAACACTGTTCAAACAAGGCTGTAAAATTCTTGAAGTTAATGTATAATAAAATCGTCACTGAGAGAAGACATTTGAGGAATACTGCTGAGCACTGTTTTGGCATCCCGGGCATACCACAATGAAGAAAACACACTCTTTGTCCTCAAGTAGGAGTCCCTGGGTGGTGCTACAGTTAATGTGCTCAGCTGCTAACCAAACAGTTCCACCCAGAGGTACCTCAGAAGAAAGGTCTGATGATCTGCTTCTGAAAAATCAGCCATTTGAAAATCCTATGGAACACAGTTGTACTCTGACACACAAGAGTCAGAATTTACTTGTCAGAAACTGGTGGTGGCCCCCAAGGAGCTTTCTGTAGCAATGAGCTAATGGAGGAAATTGAGTTCCATTTCCCTACTGAGTGCTTTACTCACGGAGTTTCCCTCTGGCTTGTACTTTCCAAAGACTGTATTTGGCTACTGGTATACTGGCTATAATACTGAGTGGGATGACCTCTAGCTCTGCTGAAAAAAATTTTTAACTGAGGGTTGAGTTAATAACTGTATTATTTAACTTCATTGTAATGCCTCAGATCTACCTGTAAAATTGATGTAAGCTATCTTAATTTATATCTTACATCAGGTTTTATTAAGATTGTGTTTTACTGAACTGCTATAAAGTCATGCACAGAACCTGAAATGTACATGTTTTTGAAGGTATATGGCTCCTGAAATGCTTGATGATACCATAAATGTGAATATCTTTGAGTCCTTCAAACGTGCTGACGTTTATTCCACTGGTCTGGTTTACTGGGAAATAGCCCGAAGGTGTTCAGTTGGAGGTAAGCTTTGACTTCTTAAGACTTCGAAAGTATTCTTTCTGTTTGCCTTTCCATGATACTGTGAATACAAACTGTGATTTTCTAATTTGTTTTTTTCTAAGCAGCACATTAAATTACTTCTACATATTTAAGAAAATAACTTTTGGTGATTTTTTTCTGGAAACGAAGTGGCGCATACAGCAAATACTAAAGATTTTATAGTGTGATTACTGCTTGGGGCAGGCGGATGCGGTGCAGTTCTCCTAATAATTCTGATTCCCATAGTGATACTTTGTGAAGCGCTTAAAAATTATTTTATCTGAATTTGTGTGAAGTTAGCTGTATGCCTACTTTATACCAGAAACTGAAACCCAAAGAAGTTAAATTTGTTGCCAAGGCTGCAAGAATTGAAGCCCTCTGTTTCTTAGATTTTCCTCTTCTGCTGTTTTTTCCAGTGATGTTGGGTGGGGGTGGGTGAGTGGAGGGAGGAGGTGAGCCAAGACAAGCTTCTTGCCCCTCTAGGGCTCCCAGCAGTTTAGAGATAATGAGACAAGAATTTGGGAGGGTGAATTCTACAAACGCAGACTGATGAAATTTTTGCGTCAAGGGAGAAACAGTTAAATGCTTGCAGAAAATGGGTTAGAGTTTACACTTTCGAGTGAGACCGGCTTGAGGGGTAAGCCTCTTCCTGAATATTTGAGTTTAGGCAAGTTAGTTAGCTGGTGGCGCAGCGGTTAAACACAGGACTGCTCACCAAAGGTTGGTAATTGGAACCCACTAGCCGCTCTGCGGGAGAAAGATGTGGCAGTCTGTCCTGTAAAGATTTACAGCCTTGGAAACCCTACGGGGCTGTTCGACTTTGTCCAGTAGGGTCGATAGGAGTCGGAATCCACTCGACAACAGCAGGTACTTTTCTTATCTGTAAAAGAAAAATAATAATAAAACTGACTCTTTGGACTGTGAAGAATTAATGGATTAAATCATATGAAGCTTTTAGTACAGAGTCTGCTTACAGTAAGCATTCAGTAAAAGAGCTGTCATTATCAAACCTCTGTCATTTTTATTTGCATTGTATCAATCTCATTAAAAAAAAACTGAAGATTTCTTAAAATGCTTAAACCCATTGCCATTGAGTCCATTCCTACTCATAGCAACCCTATAGGATAGAGTAGAACTGCCCCATAGGGTTTCCAAGGAGCAACTGGTGGATTTGAACTGCTGACCTTTTTTGGTTAGCAGCTGAGCTCTTAACAACCACTGTGCCACCAGTGCTTACAAGGCTAAAATTATCTTTGTAATATTTATTCATAGAAGAGATAGTAAAGCATTCAGGTGCTGAAACTATCCATAGGAGCAATAGAATTATAGGGGTGCAGGACATGGACATTGGAATCCTGTAGCCTGAGTTTTGAATTCCAGGTCTGTCACTTACGAGCTGTGTGACCTTTGGCAAGTTCACAACACTCTTTGTGCTTCAGTTTCCTCGTCTATAAAACAGGGATAATATGGTACCTTCTTTAATCATTAGCTTTGAGAATTAAAATATGTAAAGGCTTAGCACAGTGTTTGGTAAATAGTAAGATTGTAAACATGTTTGTTATTTAAAAGAAGTAATTGATATTTGTTTAGATTAGCTTTTAGGTTTTTATTCTTTCATTTTATTCAACTGTAAAAACATGATTATGTTAACATATGCTTTGTAGTTAGTTTTCTAATATGGCACATCGGAAATATTTTGAAATTAAAAGGGCTGTAGTTAAACTAATTTTATATGGAATTTTTTTGGAATCCAAGTAATATTCTGATCATTAAGGTCAAGTCCGTGTCTTTGTATTTGAGATTCTTTAAACATTAACCTTCATGTTGAACTTTCCATTTTAAACTACCTTTGACTACTTCTCGGGAACATTCTCAGGTGCAATAGTTCCCAAATGCAAAGATAAGAAAGTCAGCTTTTATAAAGTTGTGCAACAATGTCAAAGAGAGAAAACTAGTTTAATTTAAAAGGGCAATGAGACTGTACTATAAATTCCATAATTAGGAAAAATTAAGCATTATTTTCGAGTTGCATAATGAATTTTTTAGGTAAATTAAAATCCTAACTATTCAACCGAATGCTTTCAGCTTATATCCTTGGTTTTATAGTGATAAATTATTTTAATAAACTTGACTTTCCAGTTTCCCAGGGTGCCACTGTCGCCTAGATTTAATTAATGTTATTTTGAAATGGCCATCTTTGTTTATTATTCTCACAGGGCAATTTATTATGCACCTTTCTTATAGGAATTGTAGAGGACTACCAGTTGCCTTATTATGACATGGTACCTTCAGACCCCTCATTAGAGGAAATGAAGAAGGTTGTTTGTGACCAGAAGTTTCGACCAAGTATCCCAAATCAGTGGCAAAGCTGTGAAGTAAGGCTGTGTATTTGTTATGTATATTTTTTATTACGTTTTTGAGTTATGTATCTGGGAAGATTTTCAAATACCAGAAATTTCATCTTGGTTAATCTAGGCATCCAGTTCATTCCATATATGTAGGCGTCTTAGTCATCTAGTGCTGCTATAACAGAAATAGCACAAGCGGATGGCTTTAACAAAGAGAAATTCATTTCTTCACAGTGAAGTAGGCTAAAAGTCCAAACTCAGGGCGTCAGCTCCAGGAGAAGGCTTTCTCTCTCTGTCGGCCTTCTCATCAGTCTTCCCCTGGACCTGGAGCTTCTCTGCGCAGGGACCCCAGGTCCAAAGGACACGCTCTGCTCCTGGCACTGCTTTCTTGGTGGTCTGAAGTCTCCCTGTCTCTCTGCTCACTTCACTCTTATATCTCAAGAGATTGCTTCAAGATACAGTCCAGTCTTGCAGATTGAGTTCTGCCTCACTAACACAACTGCCTCCCAGCCTCCTTCACTAACATCATAGAGGCAGGATTTATAACATACAGGAAGATCACACAGTCCCAGGAGTCATGGCCCAGCCAAACTGATATACACATTTTTTGGGGAACATAATTCAATCCATGACAGTAGGTACGTATCTTTTTATAAGTCTTTGGAAGGATTTTTATTTTTTTAGCAATGTGACTTGATGGCAACTAACAGCAACAACAAATACGTAATGCTAGATTATGTGGAAGTATCAAACAAGCTCTGAAATCTCAGTGGCTTAACACAAGACTGTCTTTCTTGCTATATGTAGTCCTCTGTAAGATAGGCAACTCTTCATGGCATCTGTCCTCCCTGTGGTGGCTCAGTAATTTGGCCTGCTTTGATCTTGTGGTCAGGAGAAGAGAGGAGCTGGAGGGTCACACACTGGCTTTTAAATGCTTTGGCACCAAGTGGCACATATCACTTCCACTTATGGCCCACAGGCCAGAACCAGTCACATGCTTCCATCTAACTACAAGGTGGCTGGGGACTGTGGGAACACATGCATATTTAGCAGGCACTCAATGTCTGAGCCATACAAAGTATTATAATTTTAGCCATCCTTTTATGCAATACATGGAGTCCTGGAGGTGTAACAGTTATGTGCTGGGCTGCTACCAGGAAGGTTGGCAGTTCAGTTCCACCCAGTGGCTCCTTGGGAGAAAGACTTGGCAATCTGCTTCCGTAAAGATTTCAGCCAGGAAAACCCCATGAGGAAGTTCTACTTTGTCACTTGGGGTTGCTGTGACTTGGAATCAACTCCATGGCACCCAACAAAACAACAGCATATTCAATATATTATTCCTGATCTGTAAACAACTGAAGTTTAAACTTATTCTCCTGCATTGGAAAAGCTCCCTGAGGGCAGGAACCATGGTTATTTATTTCCTCATCACCAGCAGCCCAATATAGTAACCATCATATAGTAAAAAACAGTTGCCGTCAATTCTGACTTATTGACCCCATGTGTGTTAGAATAGAACTGTGCTCCATAGGGTTTTCAATGGCTGATTTTTCGGAAGTAGATTGACAGGACTTTCTTCTGAGGTGCCTCTGGATGGACTTGAACTGCAACTTTTTGGTTAGCAGCTGAGAGAATTAACCATTTACACCACCCACACATTAAATAGTTATTGAAATATTTTCTCTGTCTTATATGAAGATGGACTCATAGCTATGAGTTGGAATCGACTCGATGACAATGGGTTTGGGTTTTTTTGGGTTTTATGAAGATAGATATTTTCCAGCTCCCACAAGGAGAAAGAAGGAATGGTGGCAGAAATACTATAAACCATACAGCTAGTTCCAGAAGTTTTCTAATGCTTTAATCTCCCTCATCTCAGTTATTGCCTTTTATCTTCTGCCATATTTAATTATAATGTTTGCGGTCTCTTTAAGTGGCCTCTTTTAGTTTGGATTTTCCATAGAAACTATTTTATATGGTCGCCTTTTTGGCTCATCTTCTCCCTTCATGTTTCACTTAACTCTTTTTCAAGATAAGATTTGTGTCTTGGATTTCCTATATGATTGTGTAGAGATCTTATCTACATATTTATTTCAGAAGCAGAATTTGAGATATTTGCAATCTAATTGAAATCAAATTAATTTTTTCTAATATTAATAATTTCATGCATATAAGAGAATATATAACATATATGTAAATTTTAAAGTATAACAATAACATGAAAATCAGTAAATCCACTATCAAGTTTAAAAATACAATACTTCTAATGCTTTAAAGAACTTCTTACCCCTCTGAGAGGTTACTATTATACTTAATTGTTTATTATTGCCTTGCGTTTCTTTAGAATTCTGCCACACACATATGCACATGCACCCACACACCCACACACACACACATTTCTCCTGAAAATATATTGTTTGTTTTTTGTATTTGTGAAGCTCATTGAATCTTACTGTAGCTATTCTTCTCCATTTTTTTTCACTATTATACATGTTTATCCATAGTCTTTTCATTTTCATTGCTGTGTAGTATTTCATTGTGTGGATATAGCACAATTTGTTTATCATGCTAATTGTTATGTGTGCAGTTTTTTTTTTTTAAACAATTGTGCTATAAATATCTGTGGAAAAGTTTCCTTAGGGTGTAAACTATAGATTTTTTTTCTGGGTATCCATATAGACAATCATATCTTCAATTAATGAAAACTCTGGGATCAGTCCTCATGCTTCCCTTTCTTATTGTAGGGTATCCCAAAAACCAGACCAACTACCATCGAGTTGATTCCGACACATAGCGACCCCATAGGGTTTCCAAGGCTGTAAATCTCTACAGAAGCAGACTGCCACATCTTTCTTCCACGGAGCTTCTGGTAGTTTCGAACCACCGACCTTTTGGTTAGCAGTCAATCGCTTTAACCACTGTGACACCAGGGCTCCTTATTGTAGTGTATAGGACCTCCAATATTATGTTGCCTGAAAGTGATTGTCATGGATTGAATTATGTCCCCCCAAAAATGTGTATATCAGTTTGGCTGGGCCATGATTCCTGGTACTGTGTGATTTTCCTATATGTTGTAAATCCTGCCTCTATGATGTTAATGAGGGGGGATGGGTGGCAGTTGTGTTAGTAAGGCAGGACTGGATCTACAAGACTGGATTGTGTCCTGAGGCAATGTCTTGAGATATAAAAGACAGAAATGAGCAGTGAGACAGGCGGAACTCATACCATTAAGAAGGCAGCGCCGGGAGCAGAGTGTGTCCTTTGGACCGGGGTCCCTGTGCAGAGACGCTCCTAGTCCGGGGGACCACTGAAGAGAAGAAGGCCGACGGAAAGGAAAAGCCTTCCCCTGGATCTGACACCCTGAATTTGGACTTTTAGCCTACTTTGACTATGAGGAAATAAACTTCTCTTCATTAAAACCATCCACTTGTGGTATTTCTGTTGTAGCAGCACTAGATGACTAAAACAGTGATGATAATTGGCATCCTTCTCTTGTTCCTTAAAACTTTTTCTGTTTCACTTTTGAATATGAAATCTGCTATAGTTTTTATGATGGTTAAGGTTGTGTATCAACTTCGTTGGGCCATGATTCTCAGTGATTTTGCAGTTATATAATGATATACTTTTAACAGTTGCATAATGATGTTATTATCTTCCATTTTGTGATATAATGTAATCACCTCCATGATATAATCTAATATGATCAGCCAATCAGTTGTAAGGGGAGTTTTCTCGGGGGTGTGGCCTGCGTCCAATATATATGGACATTCTGGCAAAGCTCACTGGCTTTTGCTCACTCTGGATTCTGAATCTGGTTTGTCATCATCTGACTTCTGGTTCTTGGGATTTGAGTCAGCAGCCTGCTGTATTGCCTGCCGATCTTGGGATTTGTCGGCCTCTGCAGCCTGTGAACAGGCAGCTTGCCGTCTTACCTGCCGATTTTGGGTTCATCAGCCCCTGCAGCTACGTGAATAAGAAGCCTCCAGCCTGACGCCTGACCCACAGACTTGGGGCTTGCCATCCTCTACAACTGTGTGAATCGTTTCCTTGAGATAAATCACTCTCTCTCTGTTTATATATATATGTATATGTGTGTGTATGTGTGTGTGTGTGTGTGTGTGTGTATGTATATATATATATGCTTTGCTGGTTTTGCTTCTCTAGAGAACCCAGCCTAAGACATTTGGTACTGAGAGTGGTTCTAGAGAAACAAAATTGTAAGGATGAGTTTTCTAAATTGGTTCTCAAGCCGGTTAGTCTTAAAGACATTGATGACTCTGCTTCCAGTAGTAAAGAAGGCAGTGCTAATCCATGGCATGAGGTTGCAATAGAAATAGAAATATGCAATAGATCAAGTACTGTTAAGAGGCGAGGCTCTGGACGATCACATATTTGATACTTTTCCACAATTTTATCAGAATGAAAAGTATAAGAAAGCTGGTTGGTTGGTCCTGCTTTTGCTAGACAAAGTGGCGAAAGAAAGAGATGAGCTCAGGGCATCAGAGTCACAGCTCAAGTACCAGATAAATGATCTCAAAGTTGCCACTTGTGCCCTGAAAGAAAACCTTATTTCTTGTAGTAACAGAGCCGATATTGCCAAAAACCAAAGTCTTATCATTACAGGGGCTGAATTACAATGCCAGTTGAATTCCCAGTTTTGAATGGTGTCTGAAGTTAAAGTGAGGGCATTGATTGGGAAGCAGTGGGATCCTGAAACTTGGCATGGGGATGTTTGGGCAGATAATCAGAAAGCTGGGTCAGTGAGCCCTTAAATTCCATTGAATCACTCCTGCCAACACAACCAGCCTTCTTGCTCCCATCTGAACAGATTATTCCATCTTTGTCTGCTAAACCAACCTCCCCAGTAAAACCATTAGCCCCTCTGCTCCCATCTGATGAGGTTAATCCAGCTGTGTCTGAAGAACCTTTGTCTGAGATATCATCTGGGGCAGCATCTGAGTCATCACCTGGCAAGGCCTCTGAGTCATTGCCTTGGGCATTTCCTGAGCCATGTGCCTTACAAGACATTGCTGAATGTTCTCAGAACACATCCCCACCACCCATTTTTACTTCTAGACGTATAACTAGATTTTAACTCCCAGCGAACCCCAAAAGGTGAAGTATGAATTGTGACCCAGGAGGAGGTACACTACACTCCAAAAGAAGTGTTTGACTTTTCTAATATGTACAAACAGAAACCTGGGAAATATGTGTGGGAATGGCTATTAAGGGTGTGGGATAATGGTGCAAGGAACATAAAGTTGGCTCAGTCTGAGTTTATTGATATGGGTGCACTAAGCACAGATTCTTAATTCAGTGTTTCAGCTTGAGAAGTTAAGAAAGGATCTAATAGTTTATTTGGTTGGTTCAGTGAAGCATGGATTACATGGTAGCCTACACTAAATCAAGTTGAAGTACCAGACTTGCCTTGGTATACTGTTGAAGAAGGTATCTATAGACTTAGGGAAATTGGCATATTAAAGTGGATTTATCAGGTTAGACCCACAGACCCACACATGGAGTTCCCAGAGGGCACACCTTTTACCACAACAGCGAGGAATAAATTTGTGAAGTGAGAAACTTCACTTCAATACTGCTGTGATCGCTATTCTATGTAAGTCAGATTTGACAGTGGGAATTGCCCTAACTGAATTAAGACATCTAACTACAGTGGGGTTGATTGGACCCTGTGGTGGTAGGGGCCAAGTGGCAGCACTAAATCAACAAAGACAAAGTGGGAGTGGTTATCAGAATGGACAGTGGAGTCAAAGCAGTAATCAGAATAGTGTGACTTGTATGGACTTATGGCATTAACTATTTAGTCATGGTGTCCCTAGGAGTGAAATAGATGAGAGATCTACTAAATATTTACTTGATCTGTACAAGTGGGAGAATTCTAGGTCCAGCGAATGGCAGCCTGACTTGAATTGCCAGAATACAGAGTTCCGGCCCCTCAATCAGTTCCCAGACTTGAGCAAGTTTATAGACCCACAAACCCTTGAATGAAGGGGAGGCCAGGTCCCCTTGAGGAAGGACCCCACTACACTGCCAAAAATTTATACCATTAATCCTTCTCTAGCCTTCCCCAAAGGGATATATGGCCTTTTATGAGAGTGACTTGTTCATTGGGGAAAAGGAAATAATCAGAATTTTCAGGGATTACAGGATACTGGCTCTGAACTGGCACTAATTCCAGGAAACCCAAAACGTCACTGTGGCCCACCAGTCAGAGTGGAGGTGTATGGAGATCAGTTTTTTTATGGTGCCTTAGCTCAGGTTTGTTTCACAGTGGGTCCAGTGGGTCCCTGAACCTAACTTGTAGTGATTTACCCAGTTCCAGAATGTATAATTGGTTTAGATATAGTCAGCAACTGTCAGAATCCCCACACTGGATCTCTGACAAGTGGAGTAAGGGCTATTATGATAGGAAAAGCCAAGTGGAAGCCACTTGAACTGCCCCTACCTAGGAAAATAGTAAATCAAAAGCAATACCGCATTCCTGGAGGGATTGCAGAGCTTACTGCCACCATCAAGGACTTGAAGGATACAGGGGAGGTGATTCCCACCACATCCCCATTCAACTTACCTATTTGGCCTGTGCAAAAACCAGATAGATCTTGGAGAATGACAGTAGATTGTCAAAAATTTATCTAGGTGGTGACTGCAAATGTGACTGCTGTTCCAGATGTGGTTTTATTACTTGAGCAAATTAATACATATCTTGGTACCTGGTATGTAGCTACTGATCTGGCTAATGCATTTTTCTCCATACCTGTTTTGAAGGACCACCAGAAGCAGTTTGCCTTCAGCTGGGAAGGCCAGCAATACACCTTCACTGTCTTACCTCAAAGTATATCAACTCTCCAGCCCTATGTCATAATTTAGTTTGCAGGGACCTTGATCACCTTTCCCTTCCATAGGATGTCTCACTGGTCCATTACATTGATGACATTATATTGATTGGACCTCATAGGGAAGAGGTGTCAATGACTCTGGACTTACTGGTAAAACATTGGTGTGCTACAGGGTGGGAAAATAATCTGACAAAAATTCAAGAAGCACCTTCTGTGGGGACCATGGTCTTGGGGAACATCTAGCTCAACTGGCATAACACAGTTTATAAAGGCAATGTTTTACATTCTACCTTGGTGAGTAGCATCTGGGGTCTTTAAAGCCTGTGAGCAGCCATCTAAGATACTCCACTGGTCTCACCCCTTCGAGAGCAAGGGAGAATGAAGAGAACAGATTACAAGAAAAAGATTCATCCAAAGGACTAATGGACCACAGCTACCACGGCCTCCACCAGACTGAGTCCAGTACTGGTAGATGGTGCCTGGCTACCACCACAGACTGCTCTGAACGGAATCACAACAGAGGGTCCTGGATAGAGCTGGAAAAGGATGTAGAACAAAAATTCTAACTCACAAGAAAAGACCATATTTACTGGCCTAAAGGAGACTGGAGAAACCCCAAGAGTATTGCCCCTGGACACCCTTTTAGCTTGGGGGTGAATTCACTCCCAAAGTTCAGCGTTCAGCTGGGGATTGGGCAGCCTCATAAAACAAAATGGGACTAATGAGGCACAGCAGTACAGGGACAAGGAATAGTAGGCAGGAGGGGACAAGAAAGCTGGTGATAGGGAGCCCAAGGTTGAGAAGGGATAGTGTTGACATGTCGTGGGGTTATTAACCATTGTCACAGGGCAATATGTGTACTGTTTAATGAGAAACTATTTGTTCTGCAAACCTTCATCTAAGGTACAAAAAATAAGTTATCTATGTGAGGTCAAATTGACAACAGCAATTAAAAAGTTTTGATGGGAAGCCTAGGGGGCAGTGAGTTGAAGATAATGGTGATGGAGTAATTTGGAAAAGATGGTGAGAATAGCAGCACAACTAGAAGAATGTAATAGATGTCACTGAATTGTACATGTAGAAACTTTTGAAATGGTGTAAGTTTGGCTATGTATATTTCCACCAAAAAAAAAAAAAAAAAAGTTCCTCCAAGGTTGACAAGGGAGAGTGTTGACATGTCATGTGGTTCTTAACCAAAGTCGTAAAACAATATGTGTACTGACTGTTCAATGAGAAACTATTTGTTCTGTAAACCTTCATCTAAAGTACTATATATATGTATATATATAAAAATTCAAACACCTTCAATGTCAGTGAAATTTTTAGGGGTCCAGTGGTGTGGGGCATATTGTGATATTCCTTCTAAAATAAAGGATAAGTTATTGCATCTGGCCCCTCCCACAGCTAAAAAGGAGGCTTAATGCCTGGTAGGCCTCTTTGGATTTTAGAGGCAATATATCCCTCATTTGGGTGTGCTACTCCAGCCTATTTATCAAGTGACTTGAAAAGCTGCTAGCTTTGAGTGGGCCCCAGAACGAGAAAGACTCTACAACAGGTTCAGGCTGCCATGCAAACCACTCTGCCACTTGGGCCATATGATCAGGCTGATCTAATGGTGCTAGAAGTGGCGGTGGCAGATAGAGATGCTATTTGGAGTCTTTGGCAGCCCGTATTGGTGAATCACAGAGCAAACCTTTAGGATTTTGGAGCAAAGCCCTGCCATCCTCTGCAGATAACTACTCTCCTCTTGAAAAACAGCTTTTGGCTTGTTACTGGGCCTTAGTAGAGATTGAACGCTTAACCATGGGCCACCAAGTCACCATATGGCCTGAACTGCCCATCATGAACTGGGTGTTGTCTGACCCACAGAGCCATGAAGTAGGATGTGCACAGCAGCACTCCTTCATTAAATGGAAGTAGTATATACGAGATCAGGTCCAAGCAGGACCTGAAGGCACAAGTTGCATGAAGAAGTAGTCCAAATGCCCATGGTCTCCACTCCTGTCACATTACCTGTCCTCTCTCACTCTGCACCTATGGCCTCATGGGGCATTCCTTATGATCAGTTGACTGAGGAAGAGAAAACTCATGCCTGGGTTACAGATGAGTTCTGCACAATCTGCAGGCACCACTAAAAAGTGGACAGCGGCAGCACTACAGCCCATTTCTGGGACCTCCCTAAAGGATACTAGTAAAGGTAAATTCTCCCACTGGAACTATATTTAGGTCTTTCACCCATTTTGAATTAGTTTTTGTGTATGGTATGAGGTGTGGGTCCTGTTTCATTTTTTTGCCAGCACCATTTGTTAAAAAGACTATTTTCCTCATTTGATGGACTTTGGAACTTTGTTGAATATCAGGTGACCATAGGTGGATGGATTTACATCTGGATCCTCAGTTCTGTTCCATTGGTCAATGTATCTGTCATTGTACTTGTACCAGTACCAGGCTGTTTTGACTACCATAGCTGTATAGTACGTTCTGAGGTCAGGTAGTGCGAGTCCTCCAATTTTATTCTTCTTCAATAATGCTTTATTTATCCGAGGCCTCTCCCCTTTCCATAGAAAGTTAATGATTGTTTTTTTCCATCTCTTTAAAGAATGTTGTTGGTATTTGGATAGGGATTGCGTTGTATTTGTAAACTGCTTTGGGTAGAATTGCCATTTTCACAATGTTGAGTCTACCTATCCATGAGCATGGTATATTTTTCCATTTATGTAGATCCCTTTGGGTTTCTTGCACTAGTGTTTTGTAGTTTTCTTTGTATAGGTCTTTTACATCCCTGGTTAGATTTATTCCTAAGTATTTTATCTTGTTAGGGGCTATTATAAATGGTATTGTTTTCCTGATTTCCTTTTCATCATTCTCTTTATTGCTGTATAGGAATCCAACTGATTTTTGAATGTTTATCTTGTATCCTGCTACACTGCTGAATCTTTCTATTAGTTCCAGTAGATTTCTCGTGGAGTCTTTAGGGTTTTCTATGTATAGTATCATATCATCTGCAAACAGGCACAGTTTAACTTCTTCATTACCAATTTGGATGCCCTTTATTTCTTTTTCTTTCCTTATTGCTTTAACTAGGACTTCCAGTACAATGTTAAATAGGAGTGGTAATAAAGGACATCCTTGTCTTGTTTCTCTTCTCAAGGGGAACGTTTTCAGCTTCTCCTCATTAAGAATGATGTTGGCTGTTGGTTTTGTATCGATGTCCTTTATTATGTTGAGGAATTTCTCTTCTATACCTATTTTATTGAGAGTTTCTATCAGGAATGGGTGTTACACTTTGTAGAATGCCAATTCAGATGATCATGTGATTCTTTTACTTATGCAGTAGATTACGCTGATTGATTTTCTAATGTTGAACCATTCTTACATACCTAGTATGAATCCTACTTGGTCGTGGTGTATTATTTTTTTTTGATATGATGCTGAATTTTGTTGGATAGAATTTTGTTGAGAATTTTTGCATCTATATTCATGAGAGATAGTGGTCTGTAATTTTATTTTTTTGTGGTGTCTTTGCCTGGTTTTGATATCAGGGTTATGCTGGCTTCATAGAATGAATTTGGAAGTATCCCTTCATTTTCTATGTTCTGAAATAATTTGAGTAGTACTGGTGTAAGCTCTTCTTTACATATTTGGTAGAATTCTCCAGTGAAGCCATCTGGGCCAGGGCTTTTTTTTGTTGGGAGTTTTTTAAAATTACCTTTTCAGTCTCTTCTCTTGTTATGAGTCTGTTCAGATATTCAACATCAATTTGTGATACTTTGGGTAGGTAGTGTGTTTCTAGAAATTTGTCCATTTCATCTAGATTTTCAAATTGTTGGAGTATAGTTTTTCATAATACTCTGTTATTATCCTTTTTATTTCAGTTGGATCTGTTGTAATGTCCCCCATTTCATTTCTTATTTGGGTTATTTGTGTCCTCTCCTGTTTTTCTTTTGTCAATTTGGCTAGTGGTTTTTGATTTTGTTGACTTTTTCAAAGAACCAACTTTTGGTTTTGTTGATTCTTTCTATTGTTTTTTTATTCTCTATTTCATTTATTTCTGCTCTAATCTTTATTATTTCCTTTCTTCTGGTGGATGTAGGCTTCTTATACTGTTCTCTATTTGTTCAAGTTGTATAGCTAATGTTTTGATTTTGTCCCTTTCTTGTTTTTTGCTGTGTGCATCTATTGCTATAAATTGTCCTCTGATCACTGCCTTTCCTGCATCCCAAAGGTTTTGGTATGATATGTTTTCATTCTCATTTGATTCTAGGAATTTTTCGGTTCCATCTTTGATTTTTTTCTATTACCCAGTGGTTTTTAAGCAGAGTGTTATTTAGTTTCCATGTAATTGATTTTTTTTCCTTGCTCTTCCTGTTGTTAATTTCTACTTTGATGCTGTTCTGATTAGAGAAGGTACTTTGTTTTATCTCAGTGTTTTGGATTTTGTTGAGGGTTGCTCTGGGCCTAAGATGTGGTCTGTTCTGGAGAACGTTACATGTGCATTGGAAAAGAATGTGTACTTTGCAGCTGTTGGGTGGAGTGTTCTATGTATGTCTATGAGTTCAAGTTGGCTGATTGTGGCCTTTAGATCTTCTGTATCTTTGTTGGATTTCTTTCTAGATGCTCTGTCCCTTACCAACAGTGGTGTGTTGAAGTCTCCTACTATTATAGTGGAAGTGTCCATTTCTCTTTTCAGTGCTGTTAAAGTAGTTTTATGTATTTTGGAGCGCTGTCATTGGGTTTGTAGATATTTATTATGGCTATGTCTTCATGATGGATTGTCCCTTTAATCATGATATAGTGCCATTATTTGTCTTTTATGATGGATTTTGTTTTAAAGTCTATTTTATCTGAGATTAGTACTGCCACTCCTGCTCTTTTTTGGTGGCTGTTTGCCTGATACGTTTTTTCTATCCTTTGATTTTAATAAATTTATGTCTTTTTTTCTAAATTGTGTCTCTTGTAGACAGCATATTGATGGATCCTGTTTTTTTAATCCATTCTGTCACTCTCTGTCTCTTTATGGCTGCATTTAGGCCATTTACATTCAGTGTTATTATTGATAAGTGTGGGTTTATTGCTGTCGTTTTGTATTGCTTTTTTTGTGGTACTGATGATTTGTTCCTATTACTATCCTGTGCTGAATTCCTTTTGTTTTTGGATTTTTTTTTTCATTTCTTATGTTTTTACTGAGATTTTATGTTTTTCTTTTTTATTTTGATGAGTAGGTTTGTTAACTTTCTTTGTGGTTACCTTGAAATTTACCCTTATCTTCCTAAGTTTGAACCAGTCTATTATTACTTGATATCGCCTTGCCTTCCTCTCCATTAAAATGTTCCATACCTACACCATTTATCCCCTCTTTTATTGTTCTGACATTGTTGTCATTTGCAGCTTAACCTCTCTGGTTCCCTGTTGTAACTCTTTTGGTTATGAATAGTCCTTGAGAGTTCATTTCCTTGGTTGATATCTGGCCAGTGCAATCTTGCATTCTAGATTCAGGCTGTTGTCTGATGCTGTTTATTCAGAAACTGAAGGGCTCCCTTTAATAATTCTTGTAAGTTTGGTTTGGTTTTTACGTATTCCCTTAATTTCTGTTTATCTGGAAATATTCTAATTTCACCATCATATTTGAATGAGAGTTTTGCAGGATGTATTATTCTTGGCTGGCAATTTTTTTTTTCTTTCAGGTTTTGCGTATGTCATCCCATTGCCTTCATACCTGCATGGTTTCTGCTGAGTAATCAGAGCTTAGTCTTATTGGTTCCCTTCCGTATGTGACTTTTTGTTTTTCTCGAGCTGCTCTCAGGATTCTTTCTTTGTCTTTGGTTTTAGCAAGTGTGCTTATGATATGCCTTGGTGATTTTCTTTTGGGGTCTATCCTATATGGGGTTCACTGAACTTCTTGGACGGTCAGTTTTTCATCTTTCATGATATTAGGGAAGTTTTCTGTCAGCAGTTCTTCAATGGTCCTCTCTGTGTTTTCCGTTTTTCTCCTCCTGTTCTGAAACTCTTATCACTCAAAAATTTTTGCTTTTGATTGTATCCCACATACTTCGCAGGGTTTCTTCATTTCTCGTTGCTCTTTTTTCTGATTTTTCCTCAAACAAAGTTGTATCTAAGTGTTTGTCTTCAATTTTCTTAATCCTGGCTTCCATTGTTTCAAACCTGTTCCTCAGCCCTTCTATGACACTGTTCATTTCTGAAATCTTGTTGTTTATCTTTTGGATTTCTAATTCTTGTTTTTGTATCTTTTCTGGTTGTTAATTTATTTTGGCATTTTGTTTCTGTATTATTTTCCTGAATTCTTCCATTTTTTTGGTCTGTATTTTCCATGAATTTGTCTATTTTTTTCGTCATTTTTGTCTGCTTTTTGCTTCAACTCTTGGATAACTCTGAATATTAGAGATTTTAATTCCCCGTCAGGTAGTTCTAGTGCCTTTTCTTCTACTGGAAAGTCATCCGGTGTTGTATTTTGGACACTACTGGAACCATCCTGTCCTGTTTGTTTTTATGTTTTGATATTGTTTGCTATCTGTGGGACATTCAATAGTTCTTTTCTTTGTTTATTGATTGTAGATCTGTTTGTTTTGTACTGCTTTTTTAAAATTTGGTTGTGTCTGAGCAGGCAGTGTTTATTCTTTGTTGTTTGCTTGTCTGTGTACCCGATAGTTTTCACCTCCTTGTCCAATGGTCAGGGCCAGTCACACAGCTATGGTGCAGCAGGGCAGGTCCAGCTGAAGAGTAGGGGCTGGGATGGGTTGTTTGTGGCATGTACTTGGGCCAAAAAGATGAGCCAGTAGTCAGGGCAGGGCAGGTTCCAGTAGGTTGTGCCTGGGCTTTTCAGGAGTGCAATGTTCAACACATAGTGAAGATAGGCAGGAGGGAGGGGGAAGGGGAGGTTGTGATGTGTGGAGCTAGGTTAGGTATGGAAAAGAAGAGAGAGAGGAGAGACAAATGGAGCAAGGGAAAAAAGTGCTGCAGGAGCTTGCTGTTGGAGTGGAGAGATGAGAAACCGAGAAATGGAGAAAAACAAAAAGGAAAAATAAATAAATAAATAATTAAAAAAAAAAGTCCCCAGGAATCCCACTGGCACAGCTGCGCAGACCAGGGAAGCAGCTTCCAGACTGTGCAGTACAGCCCTGCTAGAAGGGGTGGAGATGATACACAGTGCCAGGTATTTAGGAGACTGGAAAAGAAGGTAAGTAGAAAGAGATGAGAAGCCAAGAAATGAAGAAAAATAAAAAGGAAAAAAGAAAGAGAAAACAAACAAAGGGAAAAAAAAGCCCCCAGGGATCCCACCAGCGTGGTCATGCGAACCAGGGAAGTGGACCGTGGAAGCAGTTCCCCAGCTGAGCAGCACTTCACAGTCTGTCAAGAAGAAGCAAAGATGGCACATGGAGTCAGGTGTTCAAGAGAAAGGAGGGGGAGGAGGTGAGAGGCAGGGAAGAAAACAAAAGAGGCCAAAAAAAGCAATAACAGCAGCAAAGAAATGGCAGTGAAGAAGCCAGCTGGTGTGGGCAGGGTGAATCTGCATGGCATAGAACTGGCAATTTCCATCCCGCCGTCATGGCCAGCTGGGAAGCAGCAACTTTGCCCTCCGGGAAACCGGGAATTGGCCTGCCAAGAAGCAGTGAATCAGCCCTCTGGGAAGCCAAGGATTGGCATGCTGGGAATCAGCCTTCTGGGAAGTGGCGAAGGTTCAGTAGGGGGAGGCAGGCTGGGGGGTGAGAAAGCATGTCTCACTGGTTAATGGGTTCTCTGTCTCCTGCTAGGATCACTGACAGGAGTCCAAGATGGTGAATCTGTGCTGTGTTAGCTGATAGGGGACCTCTGCTTGTAACACTCCTCACTGTCTGTTCTCTGTCAGTTTCTTATTCCACTCGGTGCTTGGTTGAGTTGTTGATCTCTTCATTTGATGCTTCGAGTTCCAAGACTGACATTTGTCTCTGTTTAACTTAGTTTTTCAGGTCTTTGCTGTGGAGGGACAGCATGGTGCTTCTGTCTATAGCACCATGTTGGCTCTGCCTCTACACTTAAAAGATGTTAAAAGATAGCCATTTATTTTAGTTTATTTACTTTGTTGTTGTTGAGAATATACATGGTAAAACATACATCAATTCAACAGTTTCTACATGTAATTCAGTGACATTGATTACTTCCTTCGAGTTGTGCAACCATTCTCACGTCCCCATTTTCTGAGTTGTTCCTTTCCTGTAAACATAAACTCATTGCCCCCTAAGATCTTATTTAGTCTTTCGAGTTGCTCTTGTCAGTTTGATCCCATATAGATAGATCTTGAAAGAGCACAATACTCAAGGCAGACATTCTTTACTAGTTAAGCTAAGCTATTAGTTTGAGTTTACTATTTCTTTAGCAAAGGTTAGTGTTAATTCCTCATGTTGTTTTGCTTCATTTGTATTCTGTTTTGCATGAGTAGCTAAAATCTTTGATATTTTTCTCTCCCTTAAAGGCACTTCGAGTCATGGGCAGAATAATGCGTGAATGTTGGTATGCCAGTGGAGCAGCTCGCCTAACTGCCCTCCGTATTAAGAAGACTATTTCTCAACTTTGTGTCAAGGAAGACTGCAAAGCCTAATAATAATAGTGTTAGAAAGTAATCTCTCAGAGCTTTCATTCCCATTTTCCCTCTTTATGTGAACGTTTTGCCTTTTTTTTTTTTGGTTCTACCTCAAAGATAATGCAGTACAGTATTTAAGTGCCAAAAGGCAGCATGTAAAGATAACTTTGAAGTTAAACATGGGTTGATGTCATCCAGTCTCCATGTTGTCTTTAATTTTATTTTGAAAATCAACACATCAACTCATCTTTTTCTTTTATAAGAGAGAAAGATTCTAGAAAAATGGTAAAATAAGCTATATAAAAATAACAAGAGTGGTTAAGGTTTTTATTTTACTTGAACCAAGAGCACATGAATGAACAGAAAAATATGTAAAAATACATTTTGGGATGAAAACATTCATTAAAATGTGAACTAGAGCATGTTATATGTAAACAGAACTTTAGATCATGAAATCTATGGTTTGTTTTCTATTTTATGAGTTAAAAAGGATATTTTAAAAAATTAAATATTACTCCGAACTTTAATATATAAAACATGTGAAAGTGGAGCTGCTCAGTTGGAAGATGTGACTGAGGATGGAGTCCCACTTATTTGAGACTCTACCCCTCTTCTTTACCTTGACAATCCACTACCATAGCAGCTCCTAAGGCAAATAGTTTGAAAGCCACTAAACTTGTTACTTTCTCTCATTTATGAATGAGACACTAGACATCTTGAGACACTGAGAAATGTCTCAAAGCCACACAGCCAGTGGAAGGAAGGGTTGGTACTAGATAGAAATCTTGTGATAGTCAATAGTCTAGAGTTAACTAACTTCTTACTTCCCTTTGAATTCCTGTAGTATTTTTCTCCTATGCAGAAACAGCAGCTTTCATTATATTTGTACTTTAGTCATTCCGAAGGCAATTGAATTATTTTGAAGAATCACAATGGACCTGCATAAAATCTCAGGACAATATCTATTGACATTTTTCTCATAGAAATATCATAGTTACCCCATTTGTTAGATGAGTATGAATGTTCTCTGAACACTTCCAGAGATTAATCAAGCATAAATACCCATTGTCAGAAGGTGTATTTGCTACGTGTGTGTGTGTGTGTGTGTGTGTGTGTGTGTGTGTGTGTGTGTGTGTGTGTGTCTGTTCATTTGCATACATGTTTATAAAGAAAGGTCAGCAGAGGAATCTAGGACATATTTTGAGAAAAATGAAGACAAGTCTTAAATTCAGAGTAGCAACTAAACCCTACAGAGGTTATCAGCAGCCGTAAATAGATACTCCCCTTCGTTCTCAAAATCTTATGATAGTTTTGCCTTCATTCTGCTTCCTGTGGAGATAGAAGTGAAGAATTCTGAATAATACATGGAATAGTAAATATATCCTTCAAATCCATAATACTATTTTGATGAAAAGATTTAATATGGTGTCTTTTATTGTTCAAAAACATTTTTTATCGAACTCTATTCTTAGAACACTCTTTTGCTGGAATGACCAAAAGTGTCCTTTGATAGCTACTTTGAGAGTAATACATTAGCATAGCATATACCTTGAGGAGTCTAGTGGTAAAGAAAAGTTACTTGAATTATTTTTAACTGGATTTGCCAGATTATTTGACCATGGAAACCTTTGTTTAAGGGCAGGGAAGAAATTTTTACTATCCCACAGTTTAATGTCCTACGAAGTACAGCTTGGGAAATGGTTTTCTGAAAGCTATGCTTATGTATTTTCATGTAGAATGCAATTTAGAGATTGTACTTTATTTTACATTATTGAATCCCTATTCATATAACTGGATTGAGATAAAGAAGGCAAAAAAACCCAACAGTTATGAAGTTTACATGTGTTTTCACTCTCATTCATGCATTCATTAATTCATTAAGTAAGTATGGAGGACCCCGTATTTTGCTTGCCACAATGCTGGGTGCAACAGGAAAATAAAAAGATGCTAGGTCCTATCTTCAGGGATTTAAAAATCTAATTTGGGAACAGGAATAGGAATGTGGGTGGAATGGGAGAAGAAAGTAAATTGACAAATAGATATGCAAAGTAGGATGTTTTGAATTCTACATGACAGTGGTTTTCAGGAGTAAGTCTGAAAATCACTTTCAGTTTGCAGCACATTTAGAAAGCCTCTTTATTTGGCTATTACAGACAATCTAAATTATATCATCAGTTTTAAAAAGTGCTTACATGAAGGGGTAATCCTGCTTGTCCTCGTTACCTTGATTTCTTATAGATTGTTTCTGCGTATGTGAGAATGAAGTTATTTATTTATTATGATTGTACTCTAGTCCAAAATAGACCAGAGCAATAGTCCCTGTTTTATTCACTTATGTTGGCTGAATATACTTATTTAATTCAATAAGAGGGGATGTTTTAACATCTCCTTGTTCCTTGTCATTATGGTTTATAATTTATTTGAGGGTGTCTAAATATAATTCCGTATTTTTATTGGTTCAGCTTTCACTCTATAACAATATGTACATTTGTACATTTGGAGTTTTTTTATTGTTTGTGTATTTGTTGATTATAACTCCAAACTGCATAGTCTTATATTTCAATTATAAAATACATTTTTAAAGAAAGGAAGTAGATTAACTAAAATGATAAGGAAAAAGTTAAAAGTTGTAATTTTTCCTTAACTCAGCATGATTGTAAATAGAAAATGCTCATTTATAAAAATAGGATAAAATTTAAAGCATAAGGCAGATTTCCTGTATGTACCTATGATGTTAAATTTTATATTATTTGTTTTTAATAGGGTCCCATTGTGTACTATTTATTTCTTTTAAATTTTGTTATAAGCCAAAAAAAAAAAGTTCTTAGGCTCAAAGTATCAGTGTTCTTTGTTTCTTTCAGATATTTTTGGTTTGGGGCACAATACGAAGCTTGGAAAAATGTTATTTACAGAAGTTTGGTACTATATAAAATGGTGATGGGATTTATATGCAGCCTCATTTTCTTAAAATACGGGAAACATTATTTGTTGTCAATATTTCAGCATGATCTTCTCGCCTTATAAGCTGTGTATTTAAGTTTGTAATTGGTACAGATTCTATTGGGTGCTTTTTCTATGTCTGAAATATCTGGCATGTCACACTAAAATTCTTAATTTGTGTTCTGACTTGAAAGTTAAGTAAATCATGACTAGGTCGTGTACTATTATAGGCGTAACACTTGCTTTTCATCTTTATAATTTCAATTAACTTTGCATTTTAAATTTCCATGATTGTATGAAAATAATAACCTGGTTGCAATGTCTGAAGAGTTAAAAACTTAATTTTTATTTAAAATGAAAATCTACAATAGGTTCATTAAATTAAAAGTTCTGTAATAATTTATTGTTTTTAATACATCTACGGTTGTAGAATTGTTAAACAGGACAAAACAGAACTACTACTACTATGCTGGAATTTTGCCATCATGTGACTTATTGGGGCAGAGAAAACTCAGGACTGTTTTTGAGGTTATGCAAAGTACCAGGGGAACCTTCTTAGCAAATCATCTGAAAGCGGATGCTGAATGCCATTATAGAAAATCTTAGTGAACAACTTAAAATTGTTTGTCAGGGAATAGTCTTTGATTATTTAAAATAAATATGGAAATTAATTGTATTTAAATAAATTTATTTTAAACATGGAAATTGTTATTTCCCATTAGGAAATTAAGAAAGTAACAGTAGCAAATGAATAGGAGTTGGTAGTTGATTCTTCAATTCCTTGAAGTAAATTCACAAATACAACATTATAAGTTACTTGGAAATGTTTAGGTATTAATATCTTAAAATAGCATTAATGGAATTTTCTTAGATATCCTAAGCATCATATTTTTGTGAAACATACCACTTTTGTGTTGGACAATTCTTTGTTCCAGCTCCATATGCTAATACCTACAGGGGTTTTATTCCCTATTTTAGTGAAGGTAGTAATCCATTTGATCCTGAGAGCTTCTTCTGAAGAAAAAAGTCAGTTGGAATATAAAATTTTCATATATAGACAGAATTTCTATAATATAGGTAGTTTTCTAAGTGTTTTAATGCAAACTTTCAGATATTTGACTTCTTTTTCTCTAGCTTTCCCTTTTTCTTTTATGTTTCAGTATTTTTCTCTCCTTTTTTTAAAAGCATTTTTTCACTGTCTTTCAAAATTATCTTTAATTAAAAAAAACTAATCATCACTTCATCATTCTAGTATTTAGCCTTCTCATGAAGGGGAATCCCTTAGTGGTCCTAGTTATTTCATATGTCTCATGGCCAAAAATGAAAATCAGAATTTGGGAATTGGAATGAATGTAAGAGATTTTATAATTTGATCCCTATACTTTATACATAAAGAAACCAAGGATGAGAGATTCCATGACTGCTAGTTACTAGCAGAAGGAGCCCTGGTGCCACCATGATAAACGCTCAGCTGCTAAACCGAAAGGTCGGTGGTTCAAATCCACTCAGCAGCTCTGAGAGAGAAAGACCTGGCAATCTATTCCTGTAAAGATTACAGCCTAGAAAACCCTATGGGGCCGTTCTGTCACATGGGGTTGCTATGAGTTGAAAGTGACTCAGTGGCACCCAACAACAACATTATTAGCAGAACTGACATGGGAACCCAGTGGTGACATCCATGGCAGTGTCCTACCATATCCAAACTCTTACTAAAAAAATCACTTAGCTTGCACCTAAACCTACCTTGAATGTACATTAACATAATGTGTCTTTCAGTGTTGATGATCAATTCCCTCTTTGTATTTCTCCTGAAATAATTCTCTTACTCATAGTGGGCTCAGTAAGAAAAACTATAATAGGCTAAGGAAGAGATTTAACATATTTGTCAGCTAGCTAGGCAACCATTGGGATGTTGATAAAGTAGACGAATAGAATTGTGAGAGTATAGAATTTTCTTAGTACAATTAATGATAGACTTGCTTTCTGACATTCTTTCTTTCCATCCCCCTTTCTGTATTGCTTGTTCTTTGTCTGTATGCATTGGCATGGAGATGCAAGATGATTTTGGTAGTTGAATTTGGGACCATGCCTAGAGCAGATTATTTTACTTCTGTCCCGTTATTGTCATAGTTTCTAATTAGTTGTCTTTGACAGCCACTATTTTTCATTGTATTATAAATTATCTGTTGCAGGATTCCATCAACCCCAAATCCCGTTATAATTTCTGTCCCCCTTCTTTCATTTGGGTTCTAGCCCCTGTCCAGATTCCTACTCACTGAACTTCTTAACAAGATTTTTGTTTCTCATACCAACTTCATGGTTTCTCTAATACTTTTTCATTTGACAGTATAAAAAGGATATTTGTTAATGGCAGAGATGACTTTCTTTAACACTTTAAAAAGACCGGCAGTCTACTTACATTCTAGTTTTTAGCTAACATATAAGGAATGTCTACTTTTGCTTTAATATTAAATTCCACTCAACAGACAGACTTGAACAGAGAATGTGAAATGTATGTCCCATAATGTGATAGCTAAATTTATTTCGGCTATGATTCATACCACTGCTTTGTTTTGCTTTTTCCATCTTTTTAAACTAAACCATTATGCCATATGGTTTGGAATATAACATTATATTGAAATTAGGAAATAATATTTTGTTTTTAAATCTCTCTACTAAGAACTGCCAAGATCCTTCTTCATGTCAGTTGTTGATAATACAACATTTGAAAGAATATGAGCTCTATCTCATCCTAGTTTTCAATATTTTCAGACATGATTTATATTTTCTGATCATTGTTACCATCGCTATGTTATCTTACAAGACATTTTTCTCTCTAGACCTGACAGTTTTAATTGCAAGATATTTGCACTGGGCTCCATGAGCCTGAGTGTTAACTTGGATATTAAGACTCTGAATGCATTAAGAAATTAGCCTTATACCCAGTGTCACCAGTTAATCCAGTTGGGCAGATTGCGCTCTGCACAAATACTCCCAGCTGAAGGGCAGATGGGGGCTGAGATCCATCCCAGACATATTTTCATATTTTTCAGAAAAGCACCTTATGTGCTTATACATCTTTGGACAATGGCCTTGCGTGTACATCTTCAGAAAATGAGACTTAAAAACTCAAAATGGTTCTTAGCATCTGCAAAATGAACAGAGAACGCAAGCGAAAAAGTACTTTTGATTTTCACTTACCATTCACAAGAGAGCAAGAGAGGTTGCAGGTTCAGTCTGTTGAGATCTAATTTTTTAACCCACACAAATTGCAGCAAGGCATATGGACCCTGATTTTGATATCTCCATTGTATTTTCATTTCATGCACAAACCTCTTCATTGACTTTGCCTGTAGAGAGGGAATTATGTGTCCTAACTTCTGTCTAACTAATGCAGGCATAGATTGAGATTTTTTACCTATCTATCCATTTCCTCCAATAAGCTAAATACTAGTATTTAAATATTTCTTAAAATCCAGTTCTCTTTGTATAAAGTGAGGGCATATGAGCCAAAATATTAGATTTTGGTTCACTTCTAGAATGACTTGTGTCAAACTCTCGTACTTTTCTGATCCTAGGCTGGGGAAGAGTATTCAAACTTAATTTATGTTTCAGATTTTACAATATCCTAAAAACAGAAAATTAGATTCAGATCTCAAAAAAGGAATTTTGGATTGACTTTCAAAGTACTAATACTAATTATACTTTTCTTTTGGTAGCGTGACTTTTCTTATACCTAAGAACATATTACAAATGTCAAAACTATTGCATTTTGACATTGCAAAACATGCCTTGAACTCTTGAACTACTGTGAAAAGATTCACTGTTGTAAAGAATTTTTTGTAAGTTAGCTGATATTCTTAATTATGTAAAAAAGATACTGCCTTTCAACAGACAGGCTCAAATGAATGTATATAAGGAATATGAAAAAAATAGATTAGGCTTTAAAATAAGAATTAGGCAATAAATTGTATTCAAAAAATATGCAGATGGCACTTTTAGTAGTTGCAATTTAATTGCTTAAGGTGAAGAGGAACACAAACTCCAAAGAGAAATGAATGATATTCAGATGCTTCATTAATTTCTAGTCTGTGAAATTGTTCTGCAGTTTTTTATAGTAATGGATATACTTATTTTATTTAGAAGTTAATATCATTTTAGAATTTAGTATGATCTCAGTGATAGCCTTCATACCAAAATGTTTATCTTTACCAACAGCAAGTCATAAAAGTATTTTAAAGCTTTTTAATATGATTGCTTAACTTTCAGCTGCCCCCAGATGTAAATAGTTATCTGCCTAAATGTTATATTTTTATGTATGCATTTTCTGAAAATGTATTGTTTTGTAAAGTGACGAAGATAATAAATTAAGCACTCCTTGCACTTGTTTCTGTGAAGCATATAGACCTCTATTTTAAATAAAAAGAAAATGTCATATTTTGGTTTCTATGCTTATATTATTTTGAAATTGTGTTTATTATAAGCATGCAGTGTATGGAGAGGGTATTGGATATGTAAATGCTGGATCCAGTGAACACTGGCATTTTGCTTCCTTTCTACTAGGGAGTTAAAGAACTCTAGAATTTCAGAGCTGGAAGAGGCACTTGCTTCTTCAGTAGCCATTTTCCTGCGTGACACTAGGACAAGAGTCTCTGTTTTAGTTTGCCTGTCACATAACCATTTTTTGCACATCAGCATTTATTGACAGACTACTCTGTTGGCCTGCTCTCAAGCCTCGAATAGCTTCCATTATATTTAAAGTTCAAAATATTTGGACTTTATTCTTGCATGTGAACGCTGAATGATGAACAAGGAAGACCTCTTGCTGTACAACACATTCCAGGATATGGAATCTGACGTCCTTTCTGCCTTCTTTTCCCATATTCCCCATCTCCATCCTCAACTGTTCTCCATACTGACTTCTTGCTGTTCCTTGAGCATGCCAAGCACATCCTACGGACTTAGTATGACTGTTCTCTCTGCCTGGAATGTCCTTCCTCTAGATATATGTATAATGAATCTCTGTTAAAATGACATTGAACCAAATGACCCGTCCCAGTCACACTACCTAGAGTAACACGCTTTGTCATTCACTACCCAATTGTTGTTAGGTGCCGTGAAGTTGCTTCTGACTCATAGCAACCCTATGTACAACAGAACGAAACACTGCCTGGTCCTGCGCAGACCTCACAATTGTTGTTATGCCTGAGCCCATTGTTGCAGCCACTGTGTCGAACCATCCTGTTGAGGGTCTTCCTCTTTTTTGCTGAGCTTCTACCAAGCATGATGTCCTTCTCCAAGGACTGATCCCTCCTGATAACATGTCCAAAGTATGTGAGATGAAATCTCTCCATTCTTCTAAGGAACATTCTGGCTGTACTTCTTTCAAGCTAGATTTGTTTGTTCTGGCAGTCCGTGGTATATTCAATATTCTTTGCCAATACCATAATTCAAAGGCTTCAATTCTTCTTTGGTCTTCCTTATTCACTGTCCATCTTTCTCATATGAGGTGACTCAAAACACCATGGCTTGGTTCAGGTGCACCTTAGTCCTTAAAGCGACATTTTTGCTTTTCAACACTTAAAAGAGGTCTTTAGCAGTAGATTTGCCCAATGCAATGCGACATTTGATTTCTTGACTGCTGCTTCCATGAATGTTGATTGTGGATCTAAGTAAAATGAAGTCCTTGACAACTTCAATCTTTTCTCCATTCGTCACGATGCTGCTTATTGGTCCAGTTGTGAGGATTTTTGTTTTCTTTATGTTGAGGTATGCAATTAGCCAACTTTATTTTTATTTATATCTGTTAGCATTTACTGACATTATACTATACCATGTATCTTATAGTATAGTTTAAATATTACATATGTGTTTGTTTCTTGTCTGTCATCACCACTAAAATGTAGGCTTCATGAGGTAAGGGACTTTTCTCTGTTCACTGTTATATTCTCTGTGGTCACATGCATAGTGTTCAATAAATATGTGTTGAATGAATGGATGAAAGCACCAAATATGAAAGGGATACAAAAGGTCATACACACCATCCCTTCCTTTGAGAGCTCATACTCTATTGGGAGAGAGAATCATAATTATAAACACACCTTAATCCAAGGAGCTGTGTTTTGTCCCCCTCTAGAGGAACGACACATCTGTGTAGTCATGAGGAAAGGACAAATTATATTTTTTCTAGGGATGTGAAGTTTTCCTGAGGGAGTTGTGGCTTGAGATGATTTTTTTTTTTTTTTAATCGTACTTAAGGTGAAGGCTTACAGAACAAATAGTTTCTCATGAAACAGAAGTACACATGTTGTTTTATGACATTGGTTAACAACCCCAGAACATATCACCCTCTAACTTCTCAACCTTTTTTTTTTTTGGTGAAAATACACACATAGCCAAAGATAGACCATTTCAAAAATTTCTACATGCACAGTTCAGTAACATTGACTACACTCTTCGAATTGTGCTGTTATTCTCACTTAAGATGAAGGCTTATGGAACAAAATAGTTTCTCATTTAACAGTTACTACGAATGTTGCCCTATGACAATGGTTAACAATGTCACAACACATCAGCAATATCCTTACTCAACCTTGGGTTCCCTATCACCAGCTTCCTTGTCCCCTTCTGCTTTCTGGCCCTTGTCACTAGACTCCTGTACCTCGTTAGTCTCATTTGGTTTTACGGAGCTGTCCACTCCCAGGCTGAACAGTGAACCTTGGAGGTAACTTCACCACTGAGCTAAAACTATGTCTGGGGGCCATTCTCTCGGGGTTTCTCCAGTTTCCTTTAGGCCAATAAATCTGGTCTTTTTTTTGTGGGTTAGAATTATGCTCTACATCCTTCTCCAGCTCTGTCCAGAACCCTCTGTTGTGATCCTGGTCAGAGCAGTCGGTGGTAGCCGGGCACCATCTAGCTGTACTGGACTCAGTCCAGTGGAGGCCTTGGTAGCTGTGGACAATTAGTCCTTCAGACTAATCTTTTCCTTGTATCCTGTTCTCTTCATTCTCCCTTGCTCCAGAAGGGATGAGACCAGTGGAGTATCTTAGATGGCCACTCACAGGCTTTTAAGACCCCAGACACTACTCACCAAGGTAGAATGTAGAGCATTGTCTTTATAAGCTGTGTCATGCCAGTTGAGCTAGATGTTCCCCAAGACCATGGTCCCTACAGCCCTCTGCCCAGCAATTCAGTCCCTCAGGGAGTTTGGATGTGTCTATGGGGCTTCCATGACCTTTCCTGGTACAAGTTGTGCTAGTTTCCCCTTTATTGTGTACTGTCTCACCCTTCACCCAAGATACCACTTATCTATTGCCTATTTAGTATTTCCCCCCCACCCCTCCCATCCCTGGTAACCAACAAAGATTGTTACATTTTGTGTGTGAACTTTTTCATGGGTTTTTACAATAGAGGCCTCATACAATATTTGCCCTTTTGCGATTGACTTATTTCACTCAGCATAATGTCCTCCAGTTTCATCCATGTTATGAGCTGGTTCACAGATTCATTGTTGTTCTTTCTTATTGCATAGTACTCCATTGTGTGTATGTACCATAGTTTGTTTATCCATTCATCTGTTG
Source organism: Dugong dugon (assembly GCA_030035585.1). NCBI lineage: Eukaryota > Metazoa > Chordata > Mammalia > Sirenia > Dugongidae > Dugong > Dugong dugon. The sequence goes on along the minus strand of CM057461.1, from coordinate 118,366,509 downwards.
ATGGGCATCTAGGTTGTTTCCATCATTTTGCTATTGTGAACAATGCTGCCATGAACATAGGTGTGCATATATCTATTCGAGTGACGACTCTTATTTCTCTAGGACATATTCCTAGGAGTGGGATTGCTGGATCGAATGGTATGTCTATTTCTAGCTTTCTGAGGAAATGCCATATCATTTTCCAAAATGGTTGTATCATTTTGCATTCCCGCGAGCAGTGCATAAGAGTTCCGATCTCCCCGCAGCCCCTCCAACATTTGTTATTTCCAGGGTTTTTGATTGGTGCCAGTAATGCCGGGGTGAGATGGTATCTCATTGTGGTTTTAATTTGCATTTCTCTAATGGCTAGTGATCGCGAGCATTTCCTCATGTGTCTGTTGGCCATTTGAATGTCTTTTTTGGTGAAGTGTCTGTTCATTTCCTTTGCCCATTTTTTAATAGGATTATTTGTCTTTTTGTTGTAGAAGTGTTGGATTTTCTTGTAGATTATGGAGATTAGACCTTTGTCTGACTTGTACTGTCCAAAAATTTTTTCCCAGTCTGTCAGTTCTCTTTTTACTCTTTTGGTGAAGTCTTTGGAAGAGCATAGGTGTTTGATTTTTAGAAGATCCCAGTTATCTAGCTTATCTATTGGGTTTTGTGCATTGATGGTTATGGTTTGTATCCTGTTAATGCCGTGTATTAAGGCCTGAAGTGTTGGTCCTATTGTTTCTTCTATGAACTTTATAGTTTCAGGCTTTATATTCAGGTCTTTGATTCATTTTGAAGTAGTTTTTGTATACGGTATGAAGTATGGGTCCTGTTTCATATTTTTGCAGATGGATATCCAGTTTTGCCAGCACCCTTTGTTAAAAAGACTGTCTTTTCCCCATTTAATGGACTTTGGGCCCTTGTCAAAGATCAGGTGACCATAGGTGGATGGATTTACGTCTGGGTTCTCAGTTCTCTTCCATTGGTCAATGTATATGTCGTTGTACTAGTACCAGGCTGTTTTGACTACTGTAGCTGTATAGTAGGTTCTAAAGTCAGGTAGTGTGAGTCCTCCCACTTTATTCTTCTTCTTCAGTATTGCTTTACTTATTCGGGGCTTCTTCCCTTTCCATATAAAGTTAATGATTAGTTTTTCCATCTCTTTGAAGAATGTTGTTGGTATTTGGATAGGGATTGCGTTGTATTTGTAAATTGCTTTGGGTAGAATTGTAATTTTCACAATGTTGAGTCTGCCTATCCATGAGCATGGTATGTTTTTCCATTTATGTAGATCCCTTTGGGTTTCTTGCACTAGTGTTTTGTAGTTTTTTTTGTATAGGTCTTTTACATCCCTGGTCAGATTTATTCCTAAGTATTTTATCTTTTTAGGGGCTATTGAAAATGGTATTGTTTTCCTGATTTCCTTTTCATTGTTCTCCTTATTGGTGTATAGGAATCCAACTGATTTTTGAATGTTTATCTTGTATCCTGCTACTCTGCTGAATCTTTCTGTTAGTTCCAGTAGATTTCTTATGGAGTCTTTAGAGTTTTCTGTGTATAGTATCATATCATCTGCAAACAGGCACAGTTTAACTTCTTCATTACCAATTTGGATGCCCTTTATTTCTTTTTCTTGCCTTATTGTTCTAGCTAGAACTTCCAGCACAATGTTAAATAGGAGTGGTGATAAAGGGCATCCTTGTCTTGTTCTTGTTTTCAAGGGGAATGTTTTCAGCCTCTCTCCATTAAGAATGATGTTGGCCATTGGTTTTGCATAGATGCCCTTTATTATGTTGAGAAATTTCCCTTCTATACCTATTTGATTGAGAGTTTTTATCAGGAATGGGTGTTGGACTTCGTCAAATGCCTTTTCTGTGTCAATTGAGATGATCATGTGATTCTTTTCTTTCCTTTTATTTATGTGGTGGATTTCGTTGATTGATTTTCTAATGTTGACCCATCCTTGCATACCTGGTATGAATCCTACTTGGTTGTGGTGTATTATTTTTTTGATATGATGCTGAATTCTATTGGCTAGAATTTTGTTCAGAATTTTTGCATCTATATTCATGAGAGATATTGGTCTGTAATTTTCTTTTTTTTTTGACATCTTTTCCTGGTTTTGGTATCAGTGTTATGCTGGCTTCATAGAATGAATTTGGAAGTGTTGCTTCCTCTCTTCTATGGTCTGAAATAGCTTGAATAGCACTGGTACAAGCTATTCTGTAAATGTTTTGTAGAATTCTCCAGTGAAGCCATCTGGGCCAGGGCTTTTTTTGGTTGGGAGTTTTTTTTATTACCTTTTCAATCTCTTCTCTTGTTATGGGTCTGTTCAGATTTTCAACATCACTTTGTTGTAGTTTGGGTAGGCTGTGTGTTTCTAGAAATTTATCCATTTCCTCTAGGTTTTCAAATTTGTTGGTATATAGTTTTTCATAATATTCTGTTATAATCCTTCTTATTTCAGTTGGGTCTGTTGTAATGTCCCCATTTCATTTCTTATTTGGGTTATTTGTGTCCTTTCCTGGTTTTCTTTTGTCAGTCTGGCCAGTGGTTTGTCGATTTTGTTGATTCTTTCAAAGAACCAACTTCTGGTTTTGTTGATTCTATTGTTTTTCTGTTCTCTATTTCATTTATTTCTGCTCTGCTCTTTACTATTTCCTTTCTTCTGGTAGTTGTGGGCTTTTTTTTGCTGTTCTCTTTCTATTTGTTTGAGTTCTGTAGTTAATGTTTTGATTTTGTCCCTTTCTTCTTTTTTGATATGTGCATCTATTGCTATAAATTGCCCTCTGAGGACTGCATTTGCTGTGTCCCAAAGGTTTTGGGATGATGTGTTTTCATTCTCATTTGATTCTAGGAATTTTTTGATTCCATCTCTGATTACTTCTATTACCCACTGACGTGTGAGCAGGGTATTATTCAGTTTCCATGTAGTTGATTTTTTTTCGCTCTTTCTGTTGTTAATTTCTACCTTGATGGCATTGTGGTCAGAGAAGATACTTTGAATAATCTCAACGTTTTGGATCTTGTTGAGGATTGCTCTGTGGCCTAAGATGTGGTCTATTCTGGAGAATGTTCCATGTGCATTGGAAAAGAATGTGTACTTTGCAGCGGTTGGATGGAGTGTTCTATATATGTCTGAGGTCAAGTTGGCTGACTGTGCCCTTTAGGTCTCCTGTGTCTTTGCTGAGTTTCTTCTTAGTTGTTCTGTCCTTTACTGAGAGTGGTGTGTTGAAGTCTTCTACTATTATTGTGGAACTGTCAGTTTCTCTTTTCAGTGTTGTTAGAGTTTGTTTTATGTATTTTGGAGCCCTGTCATTGGGTGCATAGATGTTTATTATGGTTATGTCTTCATGATGTATTGTCCCCTTAATCATTATATAGTGTCCTTCTTTGTCTTTTATGGTAGATTTTGTTCTAAAGTCTATTTTATCTCAGATTAGAAATGCCACTGCTGCTCTTTTTTGGTAGTTGTTAGCTTGATATATTTTTTTCCAACCTTTGACTTTTAATAAATTCACATCTATTTCTAAGGTGTGTCTCTTGTAGACAGCGTATTGATGGATCCTGTTTTCTTATCCATTCTGTCACTCTCCATCTCTTTATGGGTGCATTGAGTCCATTGACATTCAGTGTAATTATTGATAGACGTGAGTTTGTTGCTGTCATTTTGTAGTACTTTTTTTTGTGGTGCTGATGTTTTCCTTGTTCTTCTTACTGTCTTGTGCTGAGTTACTTTTGTTTGTGGATTTTTTTTTCATTTCTTTTGTTTTTGTAGGTTTTGTTTTTGCTGAGATTTTATGTTTTTCCTCTTTCTTTGTCGTTACCATAAATTTTACCCTTATCTTTCTAAGTTTGAAGCAGTCTACCATTACTCAGTATCGCCTTGCCATCCTTTCCATTAGAAGGTTCTATACCTATGCAGTTTGTTCCCTCTTTTATTGTTTTGATGTTGTTGCCATTTACTGATTAACTGCTCTGATTCCCTGTTGTATTTCTTTTGGTTTTGGATAGTCCTTGAGAGTTTATTCCCTAGATTGGTATCTGGCTCGTACGATCCTGCATCCTAGGTTCTGCCTGTGAGCTGAAGCTGTTTGTCTTCAGATTGAAGAACTCAGTTTAATAATTCTTGTAAGTTTGGTTTGACTTTTACATATTCCCGTAATTTCTGTTTATCCGGAAATGACCTAATTTCACCATCAAATTTGAACGAGAATTTTGCAGGATATATTATTCTTGGCTGGCAATTTTTTTCTTTCAAGATTTTATATGTGTCATCCCATTGCCTTCTTGCCTGCATGGTTTCTGCCGAATAATCTGAGCTTAGTCTTGTTGTTTCTCCTCTGTATGTGACTTCTTGTTTTTCACAAGCTGCTCTCAGGATTCTTTGTTTGTCTTTGGTTTTGGTGAGTGTGAATATGATATCCCTTGGTGATGTTCCTTTGGGGTCTCTTCTATATGAGGTTCATTGAGCTTCTTGGATGGATGGCTTTTCATCTTTCATGATATTGGGGAATTTTTCTGTCAGCAGTTCCTCAGTGATCCTCTGTGTGTTTTCTGTTTTCTCCCCCTGTTCTGGAATTCCAATCACTAGCAGATTTTTGCTTTTGATTGTGTCCTACATAACTCTCAGGGTCTCTTCATTTTTCTTTGTTCTTTCTTCTGAGTTTTCCTCAAACTGATTTGTATTCAAGCGTTTGTCTTTAATTCCATTGATCCTGTCTTCCACAATTTCAAATCTCCTTCTTCGCCCTTCTATGACATCGTCCATTTCTGAAATCTTGTTGTTTATCTTTTGGATTTCTAATTGCTATCTTTGTATAATTTCTAGTTTTGAATTTATTTTGGCATTTTGTTCCTGCATTATTTTCCTGAAATCTTCCAAATTTTTGTCTGTATTTTCCATGAATTTGTTTTTTCCTCATGTTTGTCAGCTTTTTGCCTCAGTTCTTGGAGAATTCTGAGTATTAGAGATTTGAATTCCCTATCAGGTAGTTCTAGTGCATTTTCTTCCAGAGGAGAGTCATCTCGTGTTTTATTTTGGATGCCTAGTGGAACCATCCTGTCCTGTTTTTGTAAATGTTTTGTTATTGTCTGCTGTCTTCGGGACATTCAGTAGTTATTTTTCTCATTTATTGATTGTAGATTTGTTTGTTTCATCCCTTTTTTAAAAAAAATTTGACTACATCTGAGCAGGCAGACTGTGTGTTCTTTGTTGTTTGCTTGTCTGTGGACACAATACTTTTTGCCTCCTTCTTCAACTGGCAGGGTCATTCACTCAGATATGGTACGGCAGGGCAGGTCTAGTTGAAGAGGAGTTACTGGGACGGGTTGTTTGTGGCACTTACTACAGCCGCCAGAGCGGGTCGGTAGTCAGTGCACTGCAGGGCAGGTTCCAGTAGGCCGTGCCTGTGCTGCTTGGTGGTGTGATGTCAAGCACACCATGCAGGTAGGCAGGATGCAGCAGGGAGATTGTTATGTGTGGAGCTAATATGGACATGGGAGAGAGGAGAGAGGAACAGGAGCCAAAAACATACAAACAAACAAATAAGAATGCTAGGGGAGCTTGCCATTGGAGTGGAGAGATGAGAGACTATGAAATGGAGAAAAACAGAAAGGGAAGGAGGAAGAAAAGAAAAGAATGAATAAATAAAAATAAGAAAGGTTAAAGAACCGCAAAGTTCCCAGGGATCCCACTGGTGCAGCTATGAGGTCTGGCGAAGTTGCTCTCAGGTGTTACAGTACAGCCTGGCTAGAAGGCATAGAGGTATACAATGCCAGGTATTCAGGGAACAGAAAGAGAAGGAAGATATAGAGAAACTGAGTAATGAAGAAAGACAAAAAGGGAAAAGGGGGAAAAAGAAAACAAAATAAATTAAAAAAAAAAAAAAACAATAAAGGCCCACAAAGAAACAGAAAAAAAGAAAAAAAAAAAAAAAAAAACCAACATAAAAAGAAATGCTCTCAGGGATCCCTCTGCACGTCTGTTGAAGCTGAAGGGGAATCTCCCTGCCACACAGCTCAGCCTGGCCAGAAAGGGCTCCCAACTCAAGAAAAGGAAAGGAAAACAAACAAACAATTCAAAACAAACAAACGAACAAAAGCCCCGGGATCCCACCAGCTCGGCAGCCCAAACCGAGAAGCAGCTCCATACTCGAACGGAGCTCCGCAGCCCTTCAGGAAGAAGCAAAGATGGCGCACGGAGCCAGGTACTTGAGCGACGGGAGGGGGAGGTGGCGAGAGGCAAGTAAGAAATCAAAAGAAGCAGAGAGAAAAAAAAAAAAAAGGAACACTAGCAACCAACAAATGGCACTCAGAGAGCCAGCTAGTGCAGGCTGGTGTTTCTGGAGAAGAGATTGAGGGGGCCGAGTGTGGGTGAAGAAGGGTAGAGAGTGGGAAAGCATATATCACAAATTACCAGAGCTCTGCAGCCCCTCAGGAAGAAGGAAAGATGGCGCACAGAGCCAGGTACTCAAGCGAAAGGAGGCCGAGGTGGCTAGAGGCAAGGAAGAAATAAAAAGAAGCGGAAAAAAAGCAACACCAGCAGCCAACAAATGGCACTCAGAGAGCCACCCGTTCAGGTGTGTGGAATCCAGGCAGCCGCTGTTTCCTGGTCAAGAGACTGGCCGCGGGAAGCAGAGGAGGCTGAGTTGGGGTGAAGAAGGGTAGGGGGTGGGAAAGCATATATCGCCAATTACCAGTTGTTTGTCTCCCGCTGGAAGCTCCGTGAGGCTGCTTTCTCGTACCCCTTGTTTGCTGGTCTCCAATAGGAGTCTAAGATGGTGGATCTGCACTGCTTTAGCTGGTAGGGGACCTCTGCATGAATCTCTCCTCGCTCTCCGTTCTCTGTCAGTTTTCTCACTCCATTTGGTGCTTGGCTGAGTTCTTTATCTCTTCATTTGATGTTTTAGCGTTTCAGGATTGTTGTATTCTCTGTTCAGCTTAGTTTTTCGGATCTTTGCTGTGGAGGGACGGCGTGGTGCTTCTGCCTAGAGCGCCATTTTGCTGGAACTCTTGAGATGATTCTTGAGGAATAATCTGATACAAATGGGTGTGTTTTGTTGACAGAAAAAATCTGGAGTCATTTAGACTCAGTTTAGGAAATTTTAGATTTTTTTTTTTTCTATAGTCATAGATCATAGAGACTTTGCAGGAGAAATGATCAAATGTCAACATGAGCTTGTTACGTTGTGGGGTTGGGAAAAGAAAAATGGAAGCCACAATGCCGTATAGGTTCAGGCGAGGAAGGCATCCAACTGCTCATCGGAAATACTCTTACTGTATCAGACAGATAAGCTCTAACTCTTTTGGTTCTCTTCTCTGTCACATATGGATTAAAGCTGGCAAGACTTTGAGCATAGTCATTTTTCAGATATGTTACTGTTCAATACTGAGTTATTAATATGAGAATTAAGTCTATATAGTGGCAAAACTTTTTTGATGGAGGAGAGGTTGATACATATTGATGCATGTAATATCTCAATGCTACAATTTATTGTTTCTCTTAAAAATAGCTTTATCTTCAGATTTGGTATCTTAGATTTGAGGAAGACACTCATTTTGAGAATAGTGAAATGAAAAAGGAAAACTAAGCTCTGTAAGTGACCAGAAAACGGGCAAACAATTTTCAATGTTTAAGGTAAATTCCTAGAGATTGGATCATCATTAAGTTCTGAGTGTTTTATGGGATGTTCTGGAACTGAGATTTTCAAGAAATGCTCCATGACTTACAGAAGAAATTTGCATCTGTTATGGTTAAGGAGAGTTATTAAATCTTTGATTTAAATAGTTTCTTTAAAATCTATTTAATTAGAAACATTTGCTTATAGAGAGGTTTGTTATGCTAATGCTAAATCTAACAAAACTGTAATTAGAACCATTTCTATAATTAAAATAGAATAATATTCTATTCCCTACAAACACTAGTCAACGAATGCTTATCAAGCACTGCTGTTAACTACATAGCTTCCTAACAGTCATTGTAGGTGATACAAAGACATAATAAGCTGCACTCAAGAAGATAATCTATTTAGAAAAACAAGGCTTACACATGAAAAGCTAACTAACCTTAGAAGACACTAATGCAAGGGATGTCATAAGGTAGAAAATTATTAAGGCCAATGTGGGTACAAATATTAAATGATAAAGAAGTAGCGATGAGATACGAGTTAAATTGGAAGAGTCAAGAAAATTGACTAGTTGAGTCCTGTAGAATAGGAAAAATTATATAAGTAGAATAGACCCGAAAGAAGTCCCTAAACAAAGTCCTAAACAAAGGCAGGTGTGCTGATGGCAGTGAGTAACCTACAGGACTAGAATGGAGGGTTTGTGTGAGGATCAGATTACAATGTTGAAACTTGATCCTGCTTTAGAAGGAGACTAAAGGTTTTTGGGAGCCCTGGTGGTGTAGTGGTTAAGATTGTGACTCTTTGGTTATGAAAAATGTCAGCAGTTCAAATCCACCAACCACTCCTTGGAAACCCTATGGAGCAGTTCTACTTTGTCCTATAGAGTTATTATGAGTCAGAATTGACTCAATGGCAACAGGTTTGGGTTTTTTTAAAAAGGTTTTTGAGCACCACTGATAAAGTGGAGACCTGGTGGTGCAGTAGTTAAAGAGCTTGGCTGCTAACCAAAAGATCAGCAGTTCAAATCCACCAGCTGCTCCTTGGAAACCCTATGGAAGCAGTTCTACTCTGTCCTATACGGTTGCTGTAAGTCTGAATTAACAGCAATGGGTTTGGTTTTTTTGGTTTTGAATAAAGTGAAGTTGGTATTTAGTAAAGGCAGTGAAAGAGTTACTTTCTTAGGGGATCTATCAGAGTAACCTAAAGATTCCACTATTACCACCCCCCACCCCAATTGGTGAATGAGATTGTGGATAGCTGAGGAATTTCAAGAAGAGTTATACCATTGATGTAATGTAGGTGTCTATGTGGTTTTGTGGCGTTTTCTTTTTTCCTATCCAAATGTGTCTTAAAAACAAAGCAAAATACAGTTACACGAAAGATAAAAAAGAAATGAAGGATTTTGTCTTCAATACGTTTCTATCATAAATATGACCCACGGAATTTAACACACACAGAAACAATCATTTCAAAAAGTCTACCTTGTAATTCCATCTCTGCATGAAGAAATTTCCAGATGCCACTGAACTGTGTGCAGTAAATTTCAAATATAATCAAACTGAGTTTAGAAACACTAATGGCGATTTCATAGAACACTTGCTTCAGCAACTTAGGAAATTACTCTTGATTTTCTTTTTTTTTAAATTGTTGTAGTTTAAATGAAGTTTACATTTCAAATTAGTCTCCCATACAAAAATTTATACATACATTGTTATGTGACCATAATTGCTCTCTGCATCCTGTGACAGCACACTCCTCCTTTCCACCCCTGATTCCCCATGTCCATTCAACCAGCTCCTAACCCTCTCTGCCTTCCCATCTCACCTCCGGACAGAAGCTGTCCATTTAGTCTCTCGTATCTGCTTGGTTAAGAGGCACATTCCTCACGAGTATCACTTTATGTCCCACAGTCCAGCCCAATCCCTGTCTGAAGAGTTGGCCTTGGGAATTGTTTTCATTCTGGGCTGATAGAGAATCCATGCTTTCCAGGGTTCTTCTAGTTTCAGTCACACCATTAAGTCTGGTATTCTTTCTAGAATTTGAGTTCGGTACCCCACGTTTCTTCTGCTCCATCAGGGACTCTCTGTTGTGTTCCCTGTCGGCGCGGTCATTGGTGGTAGCCGAGCACCATCTAGTTCTTCTGGTCTCAGGCTGATGAAGTCTCTGGTTTATGTGGCCCATTCTGTCTCTTGGGCTAATACTTTCCTTGTGTCTTTGGTGTTCTTCATTCTCCTTTACTCCAGGTGATTGGGACCAATTGATGCATCTTAGATGGCCGCTTGAAAGCTTTTAAGACCCCAGAGGTCACTCACCAAAGTAGGATGCAGAACATTTTCTTAATAAGCTTTGTTATGCCAATTGACCTTGATGTCCCCTGAAAGCGTGGTCCCCAGACCCCTACCCCTGCTACTCTGTCCCTCAAAGTGTTTGACTGTATTCAGGAAGCTTCTTAGCTTTGGTTTAGTCCAGTTGTGCTGACTTCCCCAGTAGTGTGTGCTGTCTTTCCCTTCACCTAAGATAATTCTTATCTACTATCTAGTTAGTAAATAACCCTCATTGATTTTCTTTTGAGTGTTACTCAGTTGTGCTTGAAATTGTTCATTTGAACTCTTCTAAACAAGAAGCAGGTGGTTAAATGTGGGCAGTGTTTAAAATTTATACAAAACATTCTAAACAGAATGCGCTTTTGCCCTTTGAATGTCAACCGACTTTCCCCTTTTTCTCATAGCCTGTCCTTCCCTGTCCATTTGGTTTTACCTGACTGCATCCCTGAAAGAACAATTGTTTCAATGCTGCTAGGGAGCATAATACTATTTTTATAACCTTCTAGGTAAAGCTTTTAAAGTAGCAACTGCTGGTCACTGAAGCAGTTTAACAAAAAGGAACTGCTGAGTTTGCCTTTTATTTTTAAATGGAGAAACACAAGGTGACACAGTCGTAGAAGATGTAAGTGAACCGGAACTGGGAGAAATGGAGCTTAAGTTTTCTGCACAGAGCAAAAGCAAGACTTTGCAAAAACACGTTTTAATTCTATACTGCAATCTGGATATTTGCTTTTATATAATACATGAACTAGTTTACAAAATTCACTTTTCTCTCTGTCAGCTTTTTCTTTACTAGAAATACAGGGGTGATCCTGAACTTCCTGTTTATGAACATCCTACTGAGAATTCACTGGCTGTGAAGTATTGATTAAATACCAAAAATATGCAGTCAGGTAGGAAGATGACATTCAGAAATATATAGATTTTGCCATCTCTTTATTTCTTCTTTCCTTTCCAAAGCAAACTTTTGTAGGTGTAGTGTACATTCTCTGTCTCCATTTCCTCTCTATCTATTCACTTTTTGACCCTTCACAATAGACTTTTTGCCTTCATTGCTCCTCTAAAACTGCCTTCTCTGTGATCACTAATGACTTTACAGTAGCACAGTCCAAAGAACATTAAGCTTTTTCTTCCTTGATCCCTCTATGACCTTTGATACAGAATATCCTCCCCTAGAATTGTTTTCTTTGCTTCTACATTACTACTTTCTTCTGGTTCTCCTCTTCATGCCTCTTCTTTTTCTCAGTTTTCTTCACATATTCCCTTCTCCTATGCCCCTAAACTGCTAATATTTACCCAGGATTCTGCCTTTGACTTCTTTACCCTAAACACTCCTCCTTGGTGATATATCGTCTACTCCTTTGTCTTTAACTAGGCTGGTGACTACCAAACCTATATATTTGTCCAGACTTCTAAGATCCAGATCCTAACCTCCTGCAGCTTCCTGATATATTCACTCGGATATGTCCATTACTTCATACTCAAATGTCAAAATGAATTCTTTTGTGTCTGACTTTTTCTGCTTAGCATAATGTTTTTTGAGGTTCATCTGTGTTATTATGTGTATCAGTAGCTTGCTCTTTTATACCGCTCAGTACTATTCTATTATATTAACATACCATGATTTGTTTATTGAGCTACCTGTGGATGGACATTTGGATTGTTTCCAGTTTTTGGCTATTATGGATGAATCTGCTATGAATGTTCATGTGTAAGTCTTTTTGTGGATATGTTTTCATTTCTCTTGGGTAAATAGCTAGGACTGCAATTGCTGTGTCAAATGGTAAGTGGAAATTATTTTCTAACGTGATTGTACCATTTTACAGTCATACTCTCAGTGTATGAGTTAAGTAAGCTTAACCCTAGCACTAGTTTAATCCTACTACCAAAGTGTGACTCTCCTGAGATTTCACTGGAATGCCTCAGGTTTCAATAAGATCTCTATACTCTGCCTGATCAGTGCTGAAACATCCCCCAGCCTTGTGTGAGCTTGGGGAATTAATCGTTCAGTTTACAACTTCTCAGTTCTTTGCCTGGTCTCATGAAAATTTACCCAAAGTATGTGCTCAATGACTCAAGGGGACCTCTATTTAGACTTTGAAGCCTTTTCTCTGTTTAACTCCCTCCTGTGCTGCAAATACCAGTTGTTTTAGCCTTCTCAAACGTCCATATCTGTCTACCGTCTACTCAGCTAAGCGAGATTGTTGTGCTTAGCTTGATTCCTCCTCTGTCCTCAGAATCTAGAAAGTGCCTCCAGAAAGAAAGCCTGGGTAATGGTGGGACTTATTTCATGTGTTTCCCTTCTTTTAGCGATTATAGTCCACTTTTGAATGTTTGAAACAGTTGTGTGATTGTTCATTGATATATATATGAATGTAAAAAATATATATATATATATCACATATCTTTCATATTCCTCATAGACCTCTGGATTCTCTCAGCTTTTGTTAATCTGGAAATTCATTTTGAAGGATTTTTCACTGGACATTTTACACACACACACACACACACACACACATATTTTTAGCCATTTATGGTAAGAGGAAAATTATAGTACCAAATGGTCTGTCGTGGCTGAAAGCAGAAGTCCCTGTTTTTATTCTTAAAGTTTTTTAAAAGCACTGTGTTTGTTTTTCCAATTATTTATCAAAAAGCTTGTCTATTCTATGGATCAGTTCTTATAAGAATGAATCAAGTCAAGTGAAGCAGAATGTTAAATATCTGAAATAAAATTTTGGACATGTCTAATTCATTAAAATGTGTTTCTAGCAGAGAGAGAGCAGAAGTGAGAGTGAGAGCAAAGAAAGAGACAGAGATACAGATAATGAGAGAGAGGGAGAGAGCACAAGAGGTACACAATAATTTGTTCATATCGAGGGGTTGGAATTGGCAGATGGTGGGAGGAGGTGGTTGATAATAACTTTGGAAAGACAGACTATTTGTAAACAGTGCAAAGATTTCCAGAGTCATCCCTGTAATGTTCAACCTCATTGCAGTCATAGCTTGAATATAATATTTTATATGGTGCCCATATTACTTAGATCTTTATTGTTAGTTCTCTATGAAAGCTGTGATCTTTGCAGAACTCTAGAACAGAACCATGATTATTATTATATGAATGTAAGTAATTATATATAATTCTATCATATTTCTCATGGTTACATTTTCTTTCCTCTCTGGAATTTTGGGGGTTGGAGCAGGAGATACTCAATATGCCCCCTAATTTGACACTTATGCTCCCTTTTTTCTTCTTTTCTTTTCTGATTTTGGGTATTCTTCCACTTCCCACTATTTATTGTTCAATAAGTAGTAAGTAATGTGGTTTATAATGGTGAGGATTGGTTTAGAAGGGGAAGAATTTTGTTTCATTGCTTCTGCCTTCACGTGGCTTGGTCACCTCTGAATCCTAACCTGAAAAAATCCAGCTTAAAGTCTTTTGAGCTTAGTTTTCTAAAATCAGAGCTTTATTTCTGAAATTTGAGAGAAAGAACAACTGTAGCGACATGTTGACACAGTCCCCACTGACTTTCAGTGTAACTTATTTGATGCCCACTGTAATGAAATGGGAATGCTCAATTACTGAAAATTGATTTTGGTTTCGGTTGAGAGAGCTTATCTAAGGGCAGGATAGAGCAAAGAGACGGTATGTGTTTACTTACAAATACACGATGCGTATCTTTTTTTGTTATTTATTTATTTAATTTTTCATTGTACTTTAGGTGAAGGTGCACAGAACAAATAGTTTCTCATTAAACAGTCAGTACACATGTTGTTATATGGCATTGGTTAACAACCCCACGACATGTCAATGCTCTCCCTTCTTGACCTTAGAGGACATTTTTTTTTGGTGAAAATATACATTGCTAAAGATACACCATTTCAAAAATTTCTACATGTACAATTCAGTGACATCGATTACTTTCTTCCAGTTGTGCTGCTATTCTCACTTTAGATGAAGGTTTACAGAACAAAATAGTTTCTCATCAGACAATTAGTACATATATTGCCCTATGACAATGGTTAACAACCCCACTAGATGTCAACACTGTACAAGATGCATTTCTATCGAATTATAAAAAGGATATGAAATTTAACTTCTTTGTATTGATGCTCCTTTTTCCTTCTGCTAATTTCTTTAAAGGAAACATCTACAAAATAGATCTTTAGCATTACAGGGAAAAGGTTCCTTTCCCAAAAGTATACTATAGAAACATTGAACTCAATGATACAAACCATAGCAATAGTTCTGAATCATTTTTTCCTGGTAACTGATATTTTAAGAATCTGATGACAGCCATGGCTCTTCTCCACATTAAAAAAAATTATTCACACATATAGACTCACAAAATTTTACATTCAATCTAAAGTATCTCTAAACATCATCCAAGTACCTTATATTGAGGGAGTATTTTGGATGAAGACGTTTTGGTTGAGTTGAGGAACTGACATGTGTTGAGCATCTGTTTGTTGATATGTACGTTATTTCATTTAACCTTTCTGATCAAGATTGTATTTTCCAAAAATGGCTTCAACAACTTTACATGCTCTTCCAGAACCTTGCTACTGCCCAACCAGTGCAATCCATTTCATCTTCCTTTGAACTTATGGGGCCTGTATGACTGCCTCAATGAATAAAATGCAGTAGAAGTGACATATATGACTTCTGAGGCTAAGTCATGAAAGGCAATACAACTTCTTCTGGGCTTTCTATTTCTCTCAGAATGTTCCCTCTTGGAAGCTAAAACCCCAGTAAAGATCCCTGGCAATAGCTGGTATCAACCATCAAAAATGTGAGTGAACAGGTCTTCTCAATTCCAGCTCCTAGCCTACAAGTCATTCGTAGGTTTCAAATCTACCAGCTGAGGTCCCGACCACCGTAGAACAGGGACAAAATGTGATTTCGGCACCTAGCCTTTGAGCTGCCCCTGCTAAAACTGAGTCAAGCAGAAATGAACAATCCCCAAGGAGCTTGCTCAAATTTCAAATTTCTGAGCAAAATAAATGTCATTCTTTTAAGCCATTAAGTTTTAGGGTGGTTTTATAGGCAGCAGTAGATAGATGGAGCATATTTTCATTCCAGGAAGTGAAGTGCAATCAGAACAGCATCTAATATATGTGACAGTAGCTTTAGGGCCAAGAGGCAGGTGGAAGTAGGAAGCATCTTTAGGAGAATATTACTGGAAACCTAAAGGGTTCAAGGAGACTATTAGAGAAAGCATGATGGCCCTTGAGAAAGCCTGTTGGTGAGGACTTACAGCCAAGAGAGGAAAATGCTATTGGAACCAGAGGAAAGGGGACTCTTGTAATGTAGTTGTAGAAAGTTTAGCAACAATATCTCCTGCAGTGAGGTGGAAAACAGAAAATATACCTCTTTTCTAGCTAAGGAGATTTACAGAAAGAAGGTTGAAAATGCCTTGCCTCCTGTCTAATTCTAGCTGTCTGTAGTAAAATGCAAAAAAGAGAGAAGAGCTAAAGAAAGAACTGTTATATATAAAGTCTCCAGGACTTGCTGGTTTGGAAAATAAAACTGTTTCTCATTCCCAGCCTCTCCAGATGGCAAATGATGCTAAAATTAAGATGTGGCTTCTGAATAGAGATCAAATCCAGGGCGCTGTTAGGAAAACATGGCCTAAAGATAAAATCTTTTGTTGAGGCCTCAGAAAATTTTGAGATAGCACCTTATGGACCATTTTTAAACAGACGAAAGGCCCTCTAAGGATGCCAACAGGTGCATTGCAGATTATTTTTCCATAAAACAATAAATATCTAAGAACCTCAATGGAGATGTTCTTAAAGAAAGCCCAAGTTAAATAAAGGCTTACTGCAGTGATATTTGGGCATGTGGCTTTTGTCTAATGGGGTGGGTTATAAATTGATTCATAGGAAACCCACAAAGTGTTTAAAGGAATTTTATTACCTTGTACTAAAAAGATAGAAGCAGTACAAAATGAACAGAGGAATTTGGACGCCTAAATTTCTATGGGTAGAAAGAAAGCAGACTAAGAAAACTACTCAGCTGCAAAGATGACCCATACTTTATGGAAAAAGAAAGATAAATTAATGGGCTGAAAGAGCCTAAAAGGTGAGCAAAGAGTTATGGAGAATTTTTAAGCAGTATGACTGAGCTCTAATTAGGGGAGTGGTAACATGTGCCTGGCTGTACTTTTTATGGATCAGTAACTGCTGTGTGCCTTCCGTTTTGCCTTTTTGAAATGTGAGTACATTTAATGGTTTTCCTCCAATCATTGCATCATTGTATGTCAGGAGTATGTGGAGTAGATGACTCTACAATAGGTGAATCAGAGATCTTCAGATCAAATAAATGGTACTTGGGTGCTAAATCCAAGAATATTGTCCGATTTAGATAACAAGATCCTGGACTTCAGGACTGAGCTCAATGAGCTAGGCAAAGGCATTTTGGAGAAGGGAGGTGAGTGTATTTTGCGTGTAGGAGAGACGTGAATTGCTGTGACCGAAAAGGAGATTGTGGAAGATTTTAGTTTCCAGTAACGGCTGCTTACGATTGGTCCTAAATGCTCTCCCAGGACCTTGCCACTCCCTTACCAATGGAATATATGTCCCATCCCCGAGAACCTGGCTAGGTCTTTGTGATTGCCTCAAAGAATAGAATGCTGCAAAAGTGATGCCGTGTGACCTTTGAGGCTAGTTCACAAATAGAGCTTCCCCCAACCACTCTTTCTCTTGCAATACTTGTCTTTGGAACCCAGGCACCATGTTGTGAGAAAGCTCAAGCTACAGGGAGAAGCAATGTGTAGTTGTTCTGGCTGTAAACACCAGCTAAGGTCTCAGTCAACAGCCAGACTCAATTTACAGACTTGTGAGTGACAATAATCCCAGCCCTCATCCTGCGAGCTGCCCCAGCTGACAATGAGTGGAGCAGAGATGAGCTATCCCTACTAGACCCTGATCAGACTGCAGATTCATGAGCAAAACAAGTATTAGCTTTTTTTAAGCCACTAAGTTACGTGGTATTTTGTTATGCAGCAATCCATTGCGGTCACGTTGATTCCGACTCATAGGTAACCTGAATACCTTCTAAGACTACGATATGATCATCTATTTTACGCATGAGGAAATATGCTGATGGACGAATAACAAGTGGCAGAGCTGAGCTGTGAACCCAGGTAGGTCTGAATCCAAAGTCTGAGTTCTTTCTACTCTTTGATTCGCTCCTGTAATAGGGCATAGATCAGCCAGAGAGCCGTTGAATTGAACTAGAAAGTTCATTATGTTCTAGCCTGACAAGGTGGAGCCCAGTAGAAGAAAGACGGTATTGTAGTCTGCCAAATGTAGCCTGCCAATTGTTTGCTTTCCTTGCAAATGAGACACAAGTTTTGCAGACAAAAAATTTATGGTCAAATTCTGCCCTTATATTTACAAGCCTTGGTATGACCTCAAGCAAGCTATATAATTTTTTTGTGTACAAGTTTGCTCAACTGGGAAATGAGGATATATTTTCTACCTTTCAAAACTGTTGTAAAGATTGTAATTTTTCTATAGAAATAGGGGAAACTATTATTATTGATGGTAGTGTAGTGGTTAAAAGCTCGGCTGCTAACCAGAAGGTCGGCAGTTCGAATCCACCAGCTGCTCCTTGGAAACCCTTATGGAGCAGCTCTACTCTGTCTTACAGGATCTCTATGAGTCAGAATCTACTCAACAGCTATGGGCTTGGTTTTGGTTTGAAATATCTTAATTTCGTTGTTTGAAAGCCCTTCTGGAATACGAGAACAACACACATCCATTGCTCTCTGACCTCTAGAAGAAAAATTTCAGCTCTAAACTTGGCCATTACCTCTCTCACTTTTGAATTACTAGTGTTACCTGCCCTATCTTCCCCTAGCTTCAGACACTCTCTGCCCTCTGGGCCTCTGGCTGTCAGGAGTCTACTGTGCCCTCTACTCCCCCAAAAGACTCCTCACTTCTCCTTCCCATATCACAAATTTTCCTGCCTTGAATTTTCGCTAAAACTGGTTATTTGCTTAATGATGTCCAGATGCGAATGAAGGTCGACCCTGTGAGATCTTTGCACTTTAGGAGGACAGCTCATTAACTACTTTGAATCTCTAATTGATGGAATTAGTGGGAGAGAAAACTTTGTTCCCAGAGTTCTTTGCCTACTCTCTCTCTCCTCCCACAATAAGCAAAAAATATTCCTGAAAGTTACTTTGTAACCTTTCCACACCCCCTTTGGAAAACACTCTACCCCCACAAGAACTAAAAGACATGAATTTTTTGCCTGTGGAGGGAACAAGGTTGGCAGTAAAACAGGAATGAATTTCATTTTAAAATTGTGACAATTTTTTTTTCTACCTCTCATCCTCCCCAAATGATGGATGGGGTGGAGGTGGGGGACCTATCATTTATTGACTACCGTGCCATGTTGTTGTTGTTAGGTGCTATTGAGCCAACTGGGACACCACAAGAAAAGAGAATTGACACATGGTCAATAAATACATGAAAAAGTATTCAATATTATTAGTCATCAGAGAAATTCAAGATAAAAGTACAATGAAATACTACACACACACAATAAAATGGCTAAAATTATACAGAGAATATAAGAAGTCCATCTGTTGGCAAAATGTGGATCAATTGAAACTATCATGCATTGCTTATGGCGTATAAAATTGTTCAACTGCTTTGAAAAAACTTGCAGTTTCTAACAAAGACAAACATACCTTTTCCCTATGACCCATCAGTTCCACCTCTAATTATTTATACATAAAAAATGAAAATGTATGCCCACAAAAAGAACATGCAAGAATGCTTGTAACAACTTTATGTATAAAAGCCAATAACTAGAAACCACCCAAATGTCTGTCAATTGGAAAACAGATAAATTGTGGTATATTTATACAATGGAGTACTACTCCACATTAAAGAAATTACTAATACAACAGTATCATGAATCCCACAGACATGATTTTGAGAGCAAAATGCAAGACACAAAAGAATAAAAGTTATATAATTCAACTTATAGAAGTTTGAAACAAGAAAAAGTAACCTATGGTGATAGAAATTAGAACAGTGTTTGCCTTAGGGAGCATGTATTGACTGGAAAGGGGTATGAGACAACCTTCTGGGGGTGTTGGAAATGCTCTATATCTTGATTAGAATGTGGGATTTCCAGGTGTATACATTTGTCACGCTCATTGGCTCATGTGCATTTCACTGTGATGGTCATACTTTAATAATAAATGTAAAACAAAAGTTATGAGTGGGGCTGAACTACAGGGATAATGCAAGAATCCAGATGTACTAGTGGTGGAGGTCCTAACATCACTAGACAGGAAGCCTGAGTGGGAGATGAGGTTTCCAAAGTTCAGAAGTAGAGTGAGTCTGATACAGCAAATCAGTGATCTGATTTCAGCTGAGGGATATAGACAGCTCTTGGGGACCTTGCAGGAATGGAACCAGTGAAATAAGTAGTTGGAACTCAATTCTTTCCTATTCTTCCTATTTCCTGTCAGGGCTTTCCAAAGGCTGTACCAATTGAAAGCCAGAAGGCACGGAGCCCTTTTGTTATTAGCCTTCCGGGACATAGATCAAGGATGGAGAAAAGATCTTAAGGAGCAAATAGAAACTATCCCTTTTGGACACACCTTATTTTTAAAAATCTCCAGGCGCATTACATATACTGTCATATCTGTAAATAATTCCCCCTCAAGTTGTGCAATATGGGGAGAAATGAGAGTGACAATGGGGATGGATGTGTTGGAAGTTTGAGAAGAGAACATATGAAGTAGCCCTCTAGGAGAGTGGGACAATGAATTTACTAGGGAAATACATTATGATTGCCAGCAGTGTAAAAGGCCCATTTGAGTTTGTGATCACGAATTTAACATGAAAGCAGTCAGCATAATTTTGTGATTTCTCCAGCCATATTCAGCTACATAGATATGTAAGTGTGGCTATAAGTGTGGACTTGATGGAGACTGGACTTAACCACAATTATGACTTGATCCAGAGATTCTACGGAGTGAGAGGGAGCTATGGGTATATACGGAAAAGAATGATTGCAATGATTGATTCTGTAATTTAAGCTGTCTGGTAATGACAGTGAGAATATGGGGATGAAGGACAGTGAAAATGTGGAAGAATCAATGGAATACAGGGCCTAGTAGAGTCAAAGGAATATTGGAGTAGGGATATTAGAGGGGGATGTTTGCAAATGAGGCTATAGAGGGATTTCAGTTGATGGTAGTGGAAGGTCAAAGGTATGTCCCTGGCGATCAATGGCTACGATGTAATAGAATACAAATCGATTGAAGAGAGGGAATTAAGGAACTGAGCAACCAGGATAAGGAGAGGATTACCTGCATATGTATTGAAATCATCAAGAATTATGGCAGGATGGAGAGAGTGATGGAGAGCTAGAAGCTAAATTCTCCAAAAGAATGAGGAGGAGGAATTGGGAGGTGGTGGCAATAGATGACTGCAATAAGGAGAAGAAGTGGGTGGTATAGTCTGTTAACTTGAGTCATCCTTGATTCCTTTCTCTGTCTCAGCCCCCAGAGTCAACCAATCAAGTCATGTCAATCTACTGCCTTTCTCAATATTAGCACCATTACACTCACCAGTGGAATTTTTTTAATCCATTTTTTCTGTTTCAGAGCAATAGTTTCTAATTATCTTCCAGTAGCCACTTTTGCCAGTCTGTTTTCTCTGCTGTTGTCACAGTGAATTTTCTCAACAAATCTGATCGTGTCATACAACCTCAATTAAAATCAAGCAATTAAAAATTGCTATAATCAAGCATTTAAAAATTTTTGGTGGGTTTCCACTGTTTTTAAGATTAGGACCAAAATCCATAAGGCCTAAAATGACCTGGATGATCTGGTCTCAGGTCTTCCTTTCCAGTCTTATCTAGCAACATATACTCCCGTTATCTCTCTATGCACCAGTCACACTAGTCTTCTGTTCCATCCTGCTTCATGGTCTTTGCATATGCTGTTTGCTTTGCCTGGATTGGCCCTCATATAATGCACTGTGTTTTGCTAGGGTAACTTGTAATCATCAGTTAAAGCTCAGTTGAAACATTATCTGCCTAATGGAACCATTCCCAACTTTTCCCAGATGGTCTAGGTTAGACCCCTTATATATGGAAAGTATGAGTGCTTCTTAAGTGAGACATTCAAAAGATTGCCTCATATGGGAGATATTTAAAATTTATGTTTGCTTCTCCTTTGTCTGTAGTTATGTTCGACTGGTCATTGGAGCAAAAGAGGACTGGCTTAGTTTCCTAGTCCTGCTGTAACACAAATACCACAAGTGAATGGTGTCTTAGTTATCTAGTGCTACTATAACAGAAATACCACAAGTGGATGGCTTTAACAAAGAGAAGTTTATTCTCTCACTGTCCAGTAGGCTAGAAGTCCGAATTCAGGGCGCCGGCTACAGGGGAAGGCTTTCTCTCTCTGTTGGCTCTGGAGGAAGGTCCTTGTCATCAGTCTTCCCTTGGTCTGGGAGCATCTAAGCACAGGAATCTCAGGTCCAAAAGATGTGCTCAGCTCCCAACACTGCTTTCTTGGTGGTATGAGGGCTCATGTCTCTCTGCTCGCTTCTCTTTTTTATATCTCAAAAGAGATCGGCTTAAGACACTATCTAACCTTGTAGATCGCATCAATATAACTGTCAGTAATCCATCTCATTACATCATAGTGATAGGATTTACAACACATAGGGAAATCATATCAGATGACAAAATGGCACACAATCATACAGTACTGGGAATCATGACCCAACCGACTTGACAGATATTTCTGGGGAACACAATTCAATCCATGACATTCTACACTTTGGCCTCCAAAAATTCATGTCCTTGCCACATTAAAAACATATTCACCCCATCATATCACAGCAAAAGTCTTAAATCAACTCCAAGTCTCAAATCAAAAAACTCCTCTTCATCTGTGAAATCTAGAATACAAGTTATCTGCTTCCAAGGGTACAATGTTGCAACAGGCAGGCAAAAACTAGACATTTCCATTACAAATGGGAGAAATTGGAGGAAAAGAAGGCGTAACAGGCACCAAGCAAGTCAGCAGAACACATTACATTAGCCCTCAAGGCTTGAAAATAATCCTCTGTTCTCTGAGACCATTTGCACAACGGCCCTGCCTCCAGACTCTAGGTCTTAGCCGGCACTCTCCAGATTCTGAGTGGAGGCCCCTCGCCTCTGGGCTTCAGCTCTGCCTTCCACACTCCCTGGGATGGCAACTCTGCTCCCTCGGCTTTAGGTGCACCATTCTCCTGGTCCATCTGAGTGGCAACTCCACCCTTAGATTCACCAGAGTCCATAGCTCCACCCTTTGAAACCTCAGAGGTCCTGGCCATAGCTTTTGAGATTGAGGGAGCTCAGCTTCCTGCGTTCCCTGTGTCTTCAGCTTCTGTTTCCTGGTTCCTTGGCCTCTCAGCCCCTTGGGCCTCACGCCTGCATCTTCCCTGCTGGGGCAAGTATTCCAAATCTCTGTAGCTCCACTGATAAGTGCCTGGAGGCACCCCACTCTCAGTACCAAATTCTGTCTTAGTTATCTAGTGCTGCTATAACAGAAATACCACAAGTGCATGGCTTTAACAAAGAGAAGTTTATTCTCTCACAGTCCAGTAGGCTAGAAGTCTGAATTCAGGGTGCCAGCTCCAGGGAAAGGCTTTCTCTCTCTGTCAGCTCTGGAGGAAGGTCCTTGTCGTCAGTCTTCCCTTGGTCTGGGAGCATCTCAGTGCAGGAAACTCAGGTCCGAAGGACACGCTCAGCTCTTGCCAGGGCTTTCTTGGTGGTATGAGGTCTCTGCTCGCTTCTGTCTTTTATATCTCAAAAAAGATTAGCTTAAGACACTATCTTCTTGTAGATTAGAAGCAAGGATGGCGAAACTATGTCTCATATACTTTAGACACGTTATCAGGAAGGATCAGTCACTGGAGAAGGACATTATGGTTGGTAAAGTAGCGGGTTAGTGAAAAAGAGGAAGACCGTTAATGAGATGGATTGACACGGTGGCTGCAACAGTGGGCTCAAGCGTAACAACGATTGTGAAGATGGCGTAGGACCAGGCAGTGTTTCGTTCTGTTGTATATAGTGTCGCTACGAGTCGGAACCACCTTGACGGCACCTAACAACAACAACAAATTATACCTCAATAAAGCTATAAAAAAGATATAAAAATGATACCAATGCTTGGTCCCCACTCCTTGGAAATTAAGTCAGACTCTCTGTGGGTAAAGCTTGGACATTGATATGTATTAAAACTCCCCAGGAGAATTTAGCAATATATAAGAGAATTACACGTGCATTTACCTTGTGACCCAACAATCCTATTTCTAAGAAGTCATTCTGAAGTCACACCTTCAGCAGTACAAATACATATGCACAATGTAATTCATTTGAGCATTGTTTTTAAATGCAAAATATAGGAGACCACCTAAATACTCATACACAGGAAAGTGGTTGAATAAACTATGGTACATTCACACAATAGAGTATTATGCAGCTTTATTAAAAAAACGAGGAAGATCTCTTTGAATCAATGTATAGTGGTATCCAGGATATACTTCTAAGTGGGAAAAAAAAGCAAAGTGTAAAAATATATCTATAATATACAATCCATCACTTAAGAAAGGAGATATAAGAAAAATGTATATCTGCTTATTTGTACAAAAAGAAATAAAGGAAGGATAAACTAGAAATTAATTGGATTAGTTAACTACAGGGGTGGGTGGGTAGGAATGCAGTGAAAGAATGGGGGAATGGGAATAGGCAGAAAAGATGAGTGACACTTCTCAAGCAATACTGTCTTGTGTAGTTATTACGTTTAGAACCGAGTAGTATTCCACATACTAAAAAAAAAGTCAACCAGGGTGTGTGGCAATCCCAAATGGAGTACAAATAGTAACCACTAAGACTGATTGCCTACATATAAATACCATACCCATAATGAATGGGATAGAAAAGAATTCAGACCAAAGGAACTTTGGTGAACAGAATGTTGAGTATAGTCTACAAGGCCAAAGACAAAAAAAACTGCACACAAATATTATACTGTTTTTAGTAAACTTTTTTTCCACAGGCATATGAGTTAGTAATTCTGAAACTACCTTCTGTGTTTTCTAAGACTGAACAAATCAGTAAATATTAATATATTGTGGCTAATGAGAGCCTGTTTCTCACTGTCAGAGAAAGGAGTAAACAGATGATGAAAGGCAGGAGGCTAGAATGAACACTGTGGATTAGAATAGAAGATATCGTTTTGAACTATTGATTTTTAATACATAAAGAGACAGGTAGATATAGAAATATATACAGATGTGCTATTTGTGTGTGTATATTCTAAGCTCTGTTCACTTGGAGGGCCTAGAAGCAATATACCCCAGCAGCAACAAGCATACCTAGCACCAAGAACTTGACTTAAATACCATTTTTAAATAAAATGGCTAATTTCAGGGCTGGGGCACAGAAAGTACAAGATGAGCCTGGCCATCTTGTGATGCCATAAAGTAAGTATTCGGAAAATGATGGGAGCATATTATAAAACTAAAAAACAATCTGAAGGAGCTCCCAGTGGCCAAAGCTGGGAAAATTTGAGCAACAAAATAACTGATAGTATTAGATTATAGCCTATAGAATAAACTAAATATTCATGAGTCCATACTCATATAAACAGTCAAATAAATAAATGGTGATAGGACAGCTCTTCCTTACAGTAGAATTCCTATTAATAAATTAAGAAGGAATGATGGAAATATAAAATCACCATTTGGCAAACTCCACAGTAATAATTGTTTTAGGGAAGACTCATCAATGGATGCTAAACTTTGTGGGCAAAAATATAATTAGAAAAAAGATATTTGCATAATCTCAAAATATCTCACCAGAAGATACTAGTTAATTCCAAAGGGAAAACAGTAAATTTACAGTGGAGAAACTTGGCAGACACCCATTAACCAAGGATTGAAAGTTAACATCACCAATAATATGACACATTGACATTATGTATTTCCCGATACGATATACTCTGAGAAGAGCACAACATCATTTCTGTGGTGTTCTTGGCCCAAGTGTATAGCTTACATGTAATCATGAGTAACCATTCGACAAACCCAGATTGAAATGCATTCTACGAAACAACTTATCAGTACTCTTCAAAAGTGCCAAGGCCATAAGAGACAAAAAAGAAAAAGATTAAGGAACTGGCCCAGATTGGAGAAGACCAAGGAGACACGACAACTCAGTGCAATATGGGATCCTGGACTAGCTCCTATATTAGAGGAGAAAAGCCTCAGGAGAGCCAGGGTAAGCTTTATGCTATTATGCTGTTAAGACAAGTGATTTCTCTAGCAATTAATTAAAGATATGTGGTGAAACGAACTACCCAGGAAGCGGTCCTGGCCACAGAGTTTAAGAATGCTCCTGTAGCAACCTGTGTTTCTCCAGTGTTGCACTATCAAGTTATAATTGCATGTCTGTCTCCTCCAGAGTGAGCTCCAGGAACACAGATAGGTGCCCCATCTAACTTTTAGATACATAGGTATGTAATTTTTATTTCTTTCATTGCCGTTGTTGAGAATATACACAGCAAAATATACACCAGTTCAACAGTTTCGACATGTACCGTTTAGTGGCACTGATTATATTCTTTGAGTTGTGCAACCATTCTCATCCTCCTTTTCTGAGGTGTTACTCCCCTATTAACAAAAACTCATTGCCCCTTTAAGGTTCTTATCTAATCTTTCGAGTTGCTATTGTCAATTTGACGCCGTACAGATGTAAGAGCATAGTGCTCAAGGCAGACATTTTTTACCAGTTAAACTACTGTTTGGTTTTAAGAAGACTTCAGGGGATATTTTTGATTTTAGGTGCCCCACCTTTCTTGTTCACCATTGTGTCCCAGTGCTCAGTGCATTGCCTTACACACAGTCAGTGTTCAATAAAAGTTGTTGAAAACAACTGTAATCTTCTTTTTCTGGCCATGCCCATGCAAACACGTTTTTCTTCTTACCTTTGCTCCCGGCAGTTCTATAGTTTGAAATCCTCTGTCCACAGGTGACTGAGGGCTTTATCTCTTTATTGAATGCTTCCCCTTCAGGTTCAATAAGGAACCCTGGTGGCACAGTGGTTGAAACCCTCAGCTGCTAACTGAGAGGTCAGCGGTTCAAACCCACCAGCCACTCCATGAGAGAAAGATGTGGCAGTCTGCTTCTGTGAAGATTTACAGCCTTACAGCAGTTCCACTCTGTCCTATAGGGTTGCTACGAGTCAGAATCGACTCAACGGCAGTGGGTTTGGGTAGGCTGATTTCAGGCTAAGTGCAAGCCCCATCTTTTAGAGGAAAAAGTCTTGGGCTTTAGGGGCTAGAGATAAGGATTCAAGTCCCAGCTCCTTCACCTCCCAGTATGCAAACTACAGCATGTCTGACTTCATCTCCAGCCTCGGTTTCATCAAGAGCAAGGAAAGGCCTTTGATTTTCACACTGTTTTTAAAATTTATTTTGTCATGTTGTGATTATTGACAGGTAGGTTGTTTGATTTCTTACTTTTGTAGGCCCCTTTTCCTTAAAGGAAATCTTTATATAGTACCCAGAGGTATATAAAACAAATACAGGTAAAAATACAATTGTTGTCATCTGGTTGGGGGGAAGTCAAGGGAGAGGAGCAGGTTAGGGGATGAGCAGAACCATCCTTCCCCACGCTGCCACCTGCCCTGGGAGATTTTGTGGTCTCAGCAACAAACTTCTAAGCTACAGTTTGAAAACACTAGACGATTGTTACAATTATTCAGCCACCTTAGGAAGTATTAGTCTCTCTACCAACTGTGCATTTATCCTTGATGCTGTTAGGTGCCATCGAGCTGATTTCTACTTATAGTGACCCCACGTGACAGTAGAACTGCCTCATAGGGTTTTCTTGGCTGTAATCTTTCCAGGAGCAAATTGCCAGGTCCTTCTCCCGCAGCGCTACCGGGTGGATTGAAACTGCCATTTGTCCTCAATCCTTTTCATTTTGTATTTTTGCATACTACTGCCTGGTAGCCCTAGACTAGAAGAAAAGGACACCCGAACCAGGGACCGGGCTGTATATTTTTAAACTGAAAGCCTTGTACAAATCTTCACCTGGTAGTTTACTTGGTAAACATTTCTTAATGATGATCACTGGGGCTGGGATCTCCAGAAACTTCCTAGAAGAGGTGGCCCTTGTGTCAGGACTGGGGAGAGAGAGGATTTGAATTAGTGGGCACAAGGTCATTATTCCCTGTCAGTGGGCGTTGTGCCATGATGACAAACCAACCAGTTGTCGTCAAGTTGATTTTGACTCCTGGGGACCCCATGTGTGTCAGAGTAGACCTGTGCACCATAGGGTTTTCAATGGCTGATTTTTCAGAAGTAGATCACCAGGGCTTTCTTCCGAGGCACCTCTGGGTTGACTTGAACTGCCAATCTTTCAGTCAGCAGCCAAGTGTTTTAACTGCTTGCACCACCCAGGGACCCCCATTAGGAGTTTTCAAGAAAAGGGAGAGGTTGGAGGTGTAGGATGGGCTGAGGTGGGATCTTCAGACAAGGCATGTGAGTGTAGTGATCTAGCTGAGACCTGAGATGGCATAAAGTCAGAAACAGAAATTATTATGATATGTCTTAAATTAATTCCCCACCGTAGCTTCCTCAGCAAGATATTCCAGGAAGATAAGTAGACCTGGCTAATTTCTAGGTATCTTAAACATCAAATCTCAAACAAAATGTGGGCTATCTCTAAAGCAAAACTTTTCCTGATATTTCCAGGGCCACATTCCACAGCCTCTATTCTCAGCTCAAGCCTACACCTCTATTCAGACCCAAGTAAGAAAATGAAGCTTGCTCCACAGCCGGGAACACTCTCCACCAGATAGTTACCCTAGTTTGGCTGGGAGGGCCAGCTAGCTGACAGTTGGTGGGAGCATCCTGCCCTCTACTGGATATGGCGGGAAAAATGAATGTGCGCTGCCTGCTGAAGAATTAAGGCTGAAAGTTTTTGATTTTATCTGAAAATAAATATTTGCTTGCATGCTGATGAGATCTAATTAACCAGGGAATGCATCCCTTAAGCGACATCTGGATTATTAGCAGATTTCCCAGTATCCAAGAAAGACATCATTGTGTATCATACACTTATCCCTTCGTCAATAAACAGGCTGCAAAACATATACAGTGCTAGCATTCTGACAGAAATGTAAATAATAAAAGGTGCATATTCAATGATTTTAAAAGTATTCACATAGTATCATGTGATAGAAAGAACCCTGAGAGTATCATCAGACTTCTTGGATTCATATCCTAATTCTATAAGATTAGAATCTCTCTGAGCCTCAATCTCTTCATCTGTAAAAGATGCCCTGTTGTTGTCATGTGCTGTCGCATCAAATCAACTCAGAGCGACTCTATAAGACAGAGTAACACTGCTCTATAGTTTCCAAGGCTGAAATCTCGACAGAAGCAGATCGCCACATCTTTCTCCCGTGGAGCAGCTGGTGAGTTTGAACCTCCGATCTTTTGATGAGCCAAGCGTTTAGCCACTGCACCACCAGGACTCCTAAAAAGATGCCCTGTTGTTGTTGTTAGGTGCCATCGAGTCAGTTCTGACTCATAGTGACCCTATGTACCACAGAACGAAACACTGCCTGGTCCTGCGCCATCCTCACAATTGTTGTTATGCTTGAGCCCATTGTAAAAGATGCCCTACCCACTTTAAAAGATTGTTTTTGAGGATCGGATAAGCTAGTAACGTATGTGAAAGCATTTTACCGTGTCCCCTAGAAGTTTGAGGTTTTAAAACATACATGCTTAGTACAAGTTCACATAGGAGAACAAAGCACTCTATGTTAACGACACCATTAAATGATTGACTCCTTGAAATTTATCTTGGGTAAAATTAGAAGACTGATGGGAATGTCAGGAATAGGGAATGACAGGAGCCTTCCCAAACAAATTGAAAGGCAGGGGCCCTTACAATAAATTTTGTAATGGGCTCTGGAGACAGGACAACTTTTTTACGAAGCAGTATTTATCTTTGCCTGTCATTATGTTTTGTACAACTTATGTCTATTATTTCTCATTTTCATAAAGAGAAAAATGGCAGAATTCTTGGATAGTCTTTTGTAGCAATCCAGTTCTTCCCTTCTTTGTCTCTTTTCTTCTTTTGTTTCTTTGTGTTCCCATACCCCTCTCTTCTTTTTTCCTCCTGTTAATTTGAAACCAGCAAGCACTGCCATTGCATCGACGGGTAGCTCTTTCTGAGTGCCCACTAGGTATGCTATTTTCTGTTCAGTGCTGTTATTATAATTGGAATAGAACATGGTTCTAGCTCTTAAGCGGTGCCTTCTAAGGGGTGAAAAGCTCAAGGAAAGTAATGTTGATTAACCTTAACACAAACCAAACTCACTTCCATCAAGTTGATTCCGACTCATAGCAACCTTACGGGATAGAGTAGAACTGCCCCATAGGTTTTCCAAGGCTGTAAATCTTTACAGAAGCAGACTGCCATATCTTTCTCCTGTGGAGCGATTGCTGGGTTCAAACTGCCAACTTCTTGGTTAGCAGCCGGGCACTTTAACCACTGAGCCATCAGGGCTCCTTGATATTAACATACTAGCTCTTTCATTGAAAATAATCGATCTGTTTTTAACTTAATGATTTATTTAATTGATTTTATCCTTTTCATTAGCCGCTCTGTTTAATAAAAGGTTTTTTAAAAAATCCCATTTGCACATCCAGCTGAAGAGTAAACCCCAGAGTATGTGTAATTGATCACTTTGTCAGCCTAAGTGCTATACTGATGCGTTGTAGAAAATTCAAATTCAACAGAGATTTAATACTAATTGCTGAAAACGCAAAGGGATAAGATATGATTTCTGTACATAAAGTATTCAGGCTTTAGTTAGATATGTATATAAAAAATAAACATAATCTAATAAACTGGTGCTACGGAAACTGGGGAAGAAGTCATCAGACGTCATCTGATCCTGAGAACAAACAGTTTTCCAGTTGGACAAAGTGAGTGAGTGAGTGTGTGCGGGGGTGGGAGGGAGCAGGCATCAAGACAGAGGGAACCAGATAAGCTAGATATATGATTATGAATATATGTGCTATGGCTAGAGAATAAAGAGGATGAAGCTGAGGCTGGAATGGTAGTTTGGGGTCAAACAAGAAATCTGTTTAACTGCTAACATGTGGAACTTGAATTTCATTGGGTATATATGCTAACCAATACACTTGAATGAAAGACCAGTATTACACCTTGTCTTGGTTCTGTAGTGCTGCTATAACAGAAATACCACAGGTGGATGGCTTTAACAAAAAGAAATGTATTTTCTCACAGTCTAGTAGGCTACAAGCCCAAATTCAGGGTGTCAGCTCCAGGGGAAGGCTTTCTCTCTCTGTCAGCTCTGGAAGAAATCATTGTCATCAATCCTCCCCTGGTCGAGGAGCTTCTCAGTGCAGGGACCCCGGGTCCAAAAGATATGCTATTCTCCTGGCTCTTGTTTCTTGGTGGCATGAGGTCCCCATGTCTCTGTGCTCACTTCTCTTTTATATCTCAAAAGAGATTGGCCCAAGACACAATCCAATCTTGTAGATTAAGTCCTGCCTCATTAACATAACTGCCACTAATCTCATCTCATCAACATCATAGAGATAGGATTTATAACACATCGCAAAATCACATCAGTTGACAAATTGGTGGACAATCACACAATACTGGCAATCGTGGCCTAGCCAAATTGATACACATAGTTTTTGGGGGACACAATTCAGTCCATGACACATCTATATTATGTTCTATTTATTCAGGTGCATGCTTATTAGGGAAGGGAATTGGGTTTTAGGTGGTGGTATAATTCCTTATGACTTTTTAAATATGTGAAAATTTCTAAGACAGTACTACAACAGCCCCTCTGTTTAGTTCAAAAAACACTCTCTGGGGCAGCTTAGGGATTCCCTGGACACACTAGAATCCTTGCCTTGCATCTTTAAGAGACAACAGCTAGGATTTCTTTGATTCATTAGAAAGTCATATGTTTTTTTAAAGGAAGTCACCAGCCTCTTTTGTCCAGTTAGTCTTAGATAACCATAGACTGAAATATCTGGATTCCATTGCCTAAGGAGAAGGATTTAGAAAAGGTGTAAATCTCTCTGTTCCACCTGCTATTTGTCACATCAAATCAAAAAGAGGCCAGAAACAGACCTGTGAGTAAAGGCTTTCTGAGTTCCAAACATGGTTGCTAATCTGATTAATCACTTCAAGAAATGCAGATTATTTATGTAAACTGCTTGGCATGGTATTACTGATCTTAACTCTCCTTGTTCCCCTACTGCAATTTCACAAGCATTAGAAGAGACAAGGATTGCTTACAGTAATACTTTATGTATGGTGTCTTAAAAGAGAGCACTTTGAATTGATATTCCATTCCCCAGTCCCTATAATCATAATAAGATTTACAGGCAACAGAAACAAATTTCTTTTGTGTGTTTGCTCAGCACCTAGCACATTATGGGCATTCTGAAGAATGGAGCACATTCCATTAAGTAATTTGGGAAAAAATGAAATATAAAAAGTGCAATAAGGAGTGTGGCCGGTTGCTTAGTGCAATGACTGGGCAGCAAAAGGGGATGGACTAGCTAAAGTGGGAGCTCCATGCTTGCTCCTCTGTCTCCAGTGCCTCCCACATGTCAGGTGCTTAGTAAGTATCTGAGGAATAACTAAACAGTGAATAAACGCCCTTCCCTACTGACGTTGCTTGCAGTAGTTATCTTAAGGGTATCATAATAATTGCTCTGTGACTACTTGGTTTCATGAGTTAATGTTTACAAAGCACTTTGAACTTCTTGGGGAAACAAGAATGATATTTTGTTGGCACGGTATCATGTTTATAGTGGCCCCCGAATTATTCCTCCTTCTCTTCCTCCTGCTGCCGGCCTTGTGCCCTCCCCCAGCTGGGATCTCCCACAGGGCAGCCTCATTGCCTTTACAGCTTTCCTCCAGCCGGCTGCAGTACTGCAGGAGAGGTAGAGACAGAGCAAAAATGCCAGAAAATTTCTTCAAGTCCTTTGAGGAGACTCAGGATTTGGAAATGGAGTTTTGATTGATCCTTATGCCTCTCAGAGCAATTTGTGCAAAGAAGGATGCAGATTCTTAACTACGGAAGAAGCTATTGGGACAGACAGGCCAAGGTGTGAGGACACATCAAGGCTTGATTCTGAAGGGGAGATAGACAGTGTCATAGAAGTGATTGGATGTATGTGCCAGAGTAGCTGGCTTCCGAATTCTATATGGTTTTGTATGCATCCTGCAAAACCTTGACTACGGGCAAAAAAATATTATAGCTCTGTTAGAAGGAACCCATAAGACAAGCCAGATTTCTTTTACAGGTGTAAAGTTTTCAGCTATTATGAGTTCTTTCTCCATAAAGTTTTTTATATTTGACAGTGGCATATAAAGACTTCCATCTCACATATACAGTAAAACCTGTGTAAGCCCAAACCTGTGTGAGGCAGAAACCTGTCAGGGAAGGAAAACTCACATATTTTCCACTAAAATGGGAGATAGAAAAGTGAGAAGACCGTACCCTGTCAGAGGCAGAGAACTTGTAAGACCTGGAAAAACAAGGCAGTCCCATTGAGTTCTGGCTCTCACAGGTTTCACTGTAGCTGGTCAAGGCTGCAGCACTTACCAGTGCATTGGTTACTATTAAACGTTTGCTTTTATTTTTAGGAGCTCAATCATTAAACAGTTCGAATGTGATGTGGAAAACAGAAGCAGTGTTTTCTATTAAGAATGGCTGTCCTTTCTAAGCAAATTGAAGAAAAAAGAGTTTCTTCTTTTTGAGGTTAGAACACGTTAGCTTTAATTAATCACGTATAGTAAACACCTCAAAGTAATACAGGCAGTGCTGGTTACAGGTTCAGAATAACTAGAGTGACTAGTTGGCAGGTCTTGCCTTCAAGGCAGGAACAATGTTGAAGTGGTTTGTTTTCCAAACCAAACCATGAGATTTTCTGTGTGCGTGGAAATTTTCCGTGATACATATTCATATATTAGTGCTGTACATGTGGCCAATTCGCTCTCTCTGTAAATTGTTTCTAGGACTAGAGTGTCATGTGGATGAAAACTAATGTGGCTTTCTGTTAAAAAGCTAGACGACATAAACAATGTATTTTCTGCTTCAAGAAAAAGCTTAGTTAAGTCCAGCTGTCATTGAACAGCATGGAATTAACCAAAAGAAGGCTTTAAGATTTGTTTTTAAAGAAAAATTACAGAAGGGAACTTTCTTATAATTAAATTATACTCTTTGTTACCCTGAAAATAAAAGCCAATGCAGTAAAATTTGCAGTTAGATAACAGTAAGCACTGTTTGAAACGCAAAATATTAGAGTCCCTAAAAGAACCACCTGTGAAACATTCATTTGGCAGTGACTCCCGGTAAGAATTAGTTTCTTTCTCCACTTGATGCGTTATAGAATAAAGAACCCTGACTTTCCATTTATATGGGGCTTGACAATCACGTAGGCATAACTGAATTTTTGTTGTCGTTTCTCTCTTTATTTGTAAGAAATTTGATACTAGGCAGTTGTCCGTATCCTGTGATAAATAGATGGGTGTTTGCTTCAGGAACGACGAGATGGCCAGTATAAATTAGGGCAAGAGCGCGTTTTCTTTTCAGTATGTTAAATGTCCCGTTGCATTGCAGGCGGCTGTAAATTTATTTAGAGCAGAGCGGACGAAACCTCATATGCTCTGGTTTGAAGACCAGGAGGAATCACGGACTGAGGTTTGCCAACTAAAGTTCTATGGTAAATTAAACATTTTGAGTTTGAAATGTGTGGACTGAGTCTCATTACGTGTTATTTTCTTTGATGAGGGGGAGTAAACAAGTTTTAATAAAGTCATATATTAAGATAAATAAAATAGTGAGGGGCTTATTGCTAGGAATTCGTTATCCAAGTGTTTAATGAGTAAGCTGTTTGGCTCGTAATGGTTTCATTTTCTGAATATTTCGGACTTCTGCTTGTTGTTACTAGGTCTCTCTTTGCTGTTGTTGTTACTAGGTCTCTTCTATTTTTTCTCTAATCATGTGTTCAGTGGATTTGGTGACAGGATTGTTATCCACCAAGAAGAATGTTGAGTTTGTTACATCTTGACAATATCCAATAAATACAGCCAAAAATGTCCTATAAATACAGGAGTGTGACATCATTACAAGGAGAAGGAATACAGACAAGAGATTAGACCGAAAAATTTAAGGTTTTTATTAAGAAAAAGAAAAGAGGGAGCTGGTGAGAGGCCAAGTTTAAATTGGCTGAGCACTAGAACTGAAGTATGATATTCTAACGATGAGCACATGGTAAGGCAGGTCATGAAAATGCACTGCGTGTGTGTCTGTCTGTATGTGACACCTGATTGATTACTTTATTATCTGTATTCATACTCGCATTTCTGAGAACAAGAACCCCCTCCTTTCAGGTCTGTATCATCTGCAAAGAATAGATAATTGGTAAACATTTATTGATGGAATGGATTGTTGTTGTTTTTTTCTTTTTGTAGCTGCTAAGGAAAGGTCAGCATACTAGTAGCTTTTATGTGCTTTGTGGTAGGTGACTCTGAATAAGGTAATCAGAGTTCAGCCAAAAGGCAGCTGAAACTTAATCAAGTGGGTAGGTGAGCTTTGAGTGTATCACAGTAGTCCCTCAAATTTCTAGCGTGTCAGAGTCACACTTTTGGCATGGACCACCAGGGGTCAGGCATTGTTTCCAGGAAGCTCTTCTGTTTTTTTGGACTGAATTCTCTAATTGTAACCAAGGTTACACACATTTGACATACAAAAATACAAAATAAAATATTTTCTGCAAACTTAGTCTTCCAATTCTTAAGTCAAACTTTTTTATAATCTCAGGGAGGCCTGTGCTAATCACCTATCCAGTGCTGCCCGGGCTCCAGTCTTCCTGTCATTGTATTTGCTGTTAGATGCCATCTCGTCAGGAAACCCTTCTTAAAGTACGCTTTTGGTGTCTAAGAAGAAAGGCTTAGGGCAGTGTGTCTCAATTATTTTTTTAATAGCATTTTTTTATTGTGGTAAAAATATATATAACAAAACATTTGCCATTTCAACATTTTTTACAAGTACAATTTGGCGACATTAATGACATTCATATTGTGCAATGATCACCACTATATGTTTTCATACTTTTCTATCACATGGTTCTCAAACTTTTAAATACGTGTGTATGTGATAAAAACCCATTGTCATCTAGTCGAATCCAACTCATAGCGATCCTATAGGACAGAGTAGAACTGCTCCAGAGGGTATCCAAGGAGCTGCTGGTGGATTCGAACTGCTGACTTTTTGGTTAGCAGCCGAGAGCTTAACCACTGAACCACCAGGGCACCCATATGTATAATATATGATATTAAATAGAAATATAAATTTTTATTTACATAAAATATATAGTTTATACAAATAAAAAAAAATATATATCATTGGGTCTTCCCTCCAGTGATTCTGATTCAGTAAGTCTAGAGAGGAGGATCCCTGGGAATGTCTACATTTTAAAAGATGCCAGTGTCAAAGGAACTCCCTTTTTTGTTTCTATTTTTTATTTTATTGTTGTACTTTAAGTGAAAGTTTACAATTCAAGTTAGTCTGTCATACAAAAATGTATACATCCATTGTTATGTGACCCTAGTTGCTCTCCCTATACTGTGACAGCACACTCGTCCTATCCATCTCGGATTTCCCATGTCCATTCAGCCAGCTCCTGACCCTCTCCCTTCTCATCGCACCTCTGGACAGAAGCTGCCCATTTAGTCTCATGTATCTACTTGAGCTAGGAGGCACAGTCCTCACAAGTATCATTTTATGTTCCATAGTCCAGTCTAATCTTTGTCTGAAGAGTTGGCCTCAGGAATAGTTTTAGTGCCGGGTTCACAGAGAGTCTGGGGGCCATGCTTTCTGGGGTTCCTCCAGTCTCAGCCAGACCATCATGTCTGGTCTTTTTACTAGAATTTGAGTTCTGCACTCCACCTTTCTCCTGGTCCATCAGGGACTCTCTGTTGTGTTCCCTGTCAGGGTGGTCATTTGTGGTAGCCAGGCACCATCTAGTTCTTGCGGTCTCAGGCTGATGAAGTCTCTGGTTTATGTGGCCCATTCTGTCTCTTGGGCTAATACTTTCCTTGTGTCTTTGGTGTTCTTCATTCTCCTTTACTCCAGGTGGTTGGGACCAATTGATGCATCTTAGATGGCCGCTTGAAAGCTTTTAAGACCCCAGAGGTCACTCACCAAAGTAGAATGCAGAACATTTTCTTAATGCCAGTTGACCTGGATGTCCCCTGAAAGCATGGTCCCCAGACCCCTGCCCCTGCTACTCTGTCCCTCGAAGTGTTTGGTTGTATTCAGGAAACTTCTTAGCTTTAGTTTAGTCCAGTTGTGAGGATCTCCCTTTTAAGTAACATTTTGGGATTTCTCTTGCTTGTTTTCCACAAGTACAAAAATGTTTCTCTTATGAGAGGATTGTCGGTGCAGAAGGCACCAGAAGCCTGGCCCAGGAAGAGACTCAGGGTAGCTGAGATGAAGAGGCAGTGTCTGAGTAACACAGACCTGGGTTTGAATCCCCTGTGGCTTTGGGCAAGGGGCTTTTGAGCGCTGCCTCCTCCTCCTCAGCAGGGCTAAGAATCCAGGCTTCCTAGCCTCTCATGAGTGCTCAAGGTCTTGGGTGTCTCCCAGGTGACCATCTTGGTGCTGCAGGGCCAGCTGGATGAGGCCAGACAGATGTTCTCCAAGGAAGCTGATGCCAGCCTCGCATCGGCAGGCATGTGTAGAGTCCTGGGGGACCTGATGAGGACAATGCCTTCTCTTTTAAGGAGAATATTGTCACTTCATGGGATTTAAAGATATAATGTAATCAGTCAATGTTAACTCTTGGGGTGGGGAAAGAAGGACAATGTCAGTGATAAGCCCTCTGTGGCCAGGGAACTGTTTCAGCGCAGGCAGAGCCAAGGGGTCGCCAACCAGGAGGCTAGTTCTCAGATCTTGGATGTTCTGGGCCAATGTCTCAAGGTAGATCCTAGACAGGAACATGAATAAACATGACAGTGAGAGAGAATTTTTCCCAGCTGTGGAACTGAACAACCCAGATTGCACAGGTAATCGGAATCATAATTGACTCCCAAATAGTATCTAAGCCAGAAGTTTAATTGATTTCCTCTCAGGAAAACATCATCAGAACTTCAAAAAGGATCATAGTGAAAAGGATCAAATTCTGTGATTTGTTTATATCTGCCACCCAGTTGGCATAGAAGGAGTAATGAATGAACAGAAAAAATGGTCAAAAGAGAGGAAGGCAACAGGATCATAAATCAAATAGACTCTAATTAAATCATATACTTGTATGGCAATTCAGCACAATGCCACACTGTACTGAACTGACTGGCTGGCTGGCTGGTTGGCATGTGGCTAATGCCAAATACTGTCCTCTAAATAAAGCACTAAGAGTAAACAGTACAGATGCCTTAAAAAAGAAAGATGAACTTTGGTGGCACTTAAATTTTTGAGATGACTG
The DNA here is from genome assembly GCA_030035585.1 of Dugong dugon. Taxonomy (NCBI): domain Eukaryota; kingdom Metazoa; phylum Chordata; class Mammalia; order Sirenia; family Dugongidae; genus Dugong; species Dugong dugon. Next base: position 118,328,994 of record CM057461.1, on the reverse strand, counting down.
AAACAGCTAATAAGTTAATAGAACGGGGACATGAAGAACAGGTGAGGGTGAGGGTGTGATTAAACTGCCCCTGGGCAAAGCATTTTGCTACTTTAAGCCTTAACATCATGTCTATGTATGTTTCCAGTCCTGATTTATTGTGATAAGGTATATATGGTGGGGTAAATCCTGGTACTTTATTTAATACTTACCTGGAGAGTAGTTCCTAGAGTATCTAGTTATCACCAAATGCTAGCTATTTGGAGGAATTTTGGTTACCCTGTATTACAATTTTTTTGTGTTTTTCTTTCCATAGTCCAAAATTTCAGTTAAAATATGTTTTTTACCAGTGCTGCTACTTACTTCTCTCAATGTTACTGGTGACTTCGTAGTAAATATCCATAATTGTTATTGTTGTTAGGTGCCGTACAGTTGATTCCAACTCATAGAGACCTCATGTACAACAGAATGAAACACTGCTCCGTCCTGTACCATCCTCACAAGAGTAGGTATGTTTGAGCCCATTTTTGCCCCCAGTGTGTCAACCCATCTTGTTGAAGATCTTCCTCTACTTTACCAAGCACGATGTCCTTTTCTAGGGACTAGTCCCTCCTGATAACATGTCCAAAGTACATGAGATGAAGTCTCGCCATCCTTGCTTCTAAGGAGCATTCTGGTTGTACTTCTTCCAAGACAGATTTGTGCATTCTTCTGGCAGTCTACGGTATATTCAATATTCTTCATCAACACCATAATTCAAATGCATCTATTCTTCTTCCATCTTCTTTCTTCATTTTCTAGTTTTCCTGTGCTTATGAGGTGATTGAAAATACCATGACTTGGATCAGACACACTTTAGTCCTCAAAGTGACATGTTTGCTTTTCAACATTTTAAAGAGACCTTTTGCAGCAGATTTGCCCAATGCAATATGTACTTCGATGTCTTGACTGCTGCTTCTGTGGCGTTAACTGTGGGTCCAAGTAAAATGAAATCCTTGACAACTTCAATATTTTCTCTGTTTATCATGATGATGCTTATTGGTCCAGTTGTGAGGATTTTTGTTTTCTTTATGTGGAGGTGTAAGCCATACTGAAGGCTGTAGTCTTTGATCTTCATCAGTAAGTGTTTCAAGTCCTCTTCACTTTCAGCCAGCAAGGTTGTGTCATCTGCATATCATAAGTCGTTAATGAGCTTTCCTCCAATTCTGATGCCGCATTCTTCTTCATATATATAGTCCAGTTTCTCCAGTTATTTGCTCAGCGTACAGACTAATAAGTATGGTGAAAGGATATAACCTTGTTCTATTCAAATGACTGCCTCTTGGTCTATGTACGGGTTTACCATGAGCACTATTAAGTGTTCTGGAATTCCTATTCTTCACAATGTTATCCATAATTTGTTACGATCCACACAGTCGAATGCCTTTGTGTAGTTAATAAAACACCATCAAACATCTTTCTGGTATTCTCTGCTTTCAGCCAAGATCCATCTGATGTCAGCAATGATATTCCTTGCTTCATGTCCTCTTCTGAATCCAGCTTGAATTTCTGGCAGTTCCCTGTCTTTGTACGGCTGCAGCCGATTTTGAATTATCTTCAGCAAAATTTTGCTTCCATGTGATAGTAATGATATTGTTTGATAATTTCCACATTCCTTTGGATCACCATTCCTTGGAATGGGAACAAATATGGCTCTCTTCCAGTCAGTTGGCCAGGTAGCTGTCTTCCAAATTTCTTGCATAGACGAATGGGTGCTTCCAGCGTTGCTTCTGTTTGTTGAAGCATTTCAATGGATATTCCGTCAATTCCTGGAGCCTTGTTTTTCGCCAATGCCTTCAGTGCAGCTTGAACTTCTTCTTTCAGTACCTTCAGTTCTTGATCATATTCTTTCCCCTGAAATGGCTGAACTATCCATAATAGTGAAGGTCAATGATAAATAAATGATGAAGACAAAAATGCTGATAACAGTAGCTACCATTTTTTGAGCTCCTGTCATCTCCTAGGTTTTGTGTTTGTCACATTTCATCATTAATGCTTGGGATAACCCTGTTAAAAGGCATTATTGTGCCCATTTTCCACGGAGATTCGGAGGTCACAGAGGTAGCAACTGGAAGAGTCAGGGTTTGAGTTCAGGTCTTTCTAATTCAAAAACTCATATTTCTATTTCTATGCCATATTGTTAGTTGCCATCAAGTTGGTTCCAACTCATGGAAAACTGATGTATAATAGAACTAAATGTTTTCCAACTAAATGTTGCTGATCTTCATTATCAGACATTATTTTGTTGTGATCCATAAGGATCACCAGGCCTTTCTTTGTAGTCTTCCTTAGTCTGGAAGCTCATCTGAAACCTGTTTACCGTGGGCGATCCTGCTGGTATTTGAAATACCAGTGGCAGAGCTTCCAGCATCACATGCAACATGCAGCATGCAAGCCACCACACTACAACAAACTGACAGATGGGTAGTGAGTCTATTCCTATAATGCACTGTAAATCTGCTATACTGTGTGCCAGCCACATTAATCACGTATAGTTTGCTCTTGGATTCGGAGTCTCCTAATGATTATTTGAAAATATAACCTGGAGTGTGTATTTAGTGTCCTGCTCTTTCACTTTTCGCTTGTGACCACTTTACTTGACCCCTTCTATTCTTAATCACAATATCATATTCTTGTGTTTGTATGCCTACAGCATAGACATGAAAGTAACCATTTTTTCCCCTAAGTACTTGAATTTTGTCAAATTTCCATTTTTTTGGGTAAATACCATAATCTTTTGTTCAGTTTTTGCTATTAAAAATAAAAACACAACTCAGTGTTATATGAGCTTCAATCTCAATTTGATTTAAAACTATCCCTTTCCACATAAAAGGTCAGAGATAAAATTTCTGAATTGTAAAAAAGGCTGTGTGGTCTACCTCTAGGGCACCATCCCCTCCTTTTAAGCCTTTATGTTTTCGGTGAATAGGGGCGGAGAGGAAGGCAGAGGAAAGGACGAGTTTCTCACATTAACTAGTGCAGTTTAGTCCTTCCTCTGTGTGAGGGTTTTGCCATTTCTCTGGTTAATGCAGGCTGAGGCCCTCTGAGTAGTAGGTATCACAGATGAGTTTTCTGAGGGCCCTTGGGGTCTGCTTCACTGTCTCTGACATGGGATACAGCTCCTGTAAGATCTTATCCTTATAAACACCCCCAACGTCCCACTGCCGGGATCCCCTGGCTCAGTGGTCAGGGCTCTTAGACAGGATCTGGGAAGCCAACACAACCCCGACTACTTCTCCCAGTTCACTTGGCCTACGGACACAGGCTTGTGGGTGGCCCCAGGGCTGTGCCCTCTCTTCTCTAAATCTCTTTTTGCCCTCAGTTCAAATAGGCACAAAGGGTGGCTTGGCTAGGCCACTGCATGTGCACATGTCCAGTCTAGAAATGAAGTGCTGGTATTCCCTGCCGGCAGACACCTTCTTCTGGTCATCAAGAGCGGCTCTCCTGGCAGTCCCTGCACTTGCCTCAGTGGTGAGAAGCATGTCCTTAGGGGAGTGGATGGGAAGACTGCAGCATCACTCCCTTTCTCACCCCCACCACCACCACGTTAGAACCTTGATGATCCCCAACTTCTCTTCCCCCCCACTTTTCTTCCTGGGTATGGTTCGAAGTGACATTTCTGAGCACTAAGGGACATTCATGACCTGTCCCCTAGTCAGCCATGAAGGAGGTGGCTGGCTCCAATTACTCACCATCCTCTTTATCCTGATGCGGGGGCCCTAACTGCCAATCTGGAGTAACAGGAAAACAGGAAAACATCTAATACTCTGTTGCATTTGTGAGCTTTGGAAGCAGAAATTAATTGATACTAAATACGTATTTTTTAAAGAGTCACAGGTAACTGAAGCAGGGAAATCCAGATTATGTGGGATAGGTAATGTTTTATTACATGACTCCATCCCTTGGACAGAGAGTGTCTAGCAAATCAAACCCACAGTTGGGTCCTTCTTCCTCTCCTCTCTGCATTTTATGCTTATAGCCACTAATCCTGAGATGATTAGGGAAGAGCACAGCGGTATGAGAAGAGGCCACCTCTTCCTGGAAACCTTCTCCTGGAGATAACGCAGCTACTTCGAATACTGAAGAGAGCTCTGCATCCCAGTTATTGTTCTGAATGACATAATTCTATGACTCATTATTACCTAGGAAAATAGCAGGCCAGAAAAGCGGGGATTCTGTTTTCTTAGAACATTCTTTTCTGTGTTTTCACCTTAAGCTGATCTTTAAACCAGAAGCAGAGAACAGCAGAATCGAAGCTGGCCAGTTAAACATGTTATAGCTTTCAGAAATTTAATCACTTCAGCAAAATTCTCTGTTGCCTGAAATGCATTTCTTTCACATTTAGCTACAGATACCCATTCTGTGCCTCGGTCTTTCAGGCTTCCCTCTATCAAAATAAGAGGTTTTGCACAACTGTTGAAGAGAAGCAAGAACGTTAATATTTGGACATTTCCTAGCTGGGTGTGAACAACATTGTTCTTGGGTGATGGGACTATAGGCGATTTAAAAATTCTATTTCTGTATTATCTGAAAAATTTTTAACAGTGAACATGCATCTCTCTTACAATTAGAAAAAATAAAAATAATGAAAGCTATTTCTATCTGAAAAGAAAGGTTGCCTGGAAGAAGAAACAGGCAACTTAGCTATTAAAACTTTGAGAAATGAGGGTTAGAAGAAGGACTTGCCTCACTAACATAGAATAATTACAACAGCCTACCCTTCTTTAGAACTTTTTATGAGCCAAGCACTATTCTAAGCTTTTTATTATATTAACAAATTGAATCTTCGTAACAACTTAATGAGGGAAGTAATATTACTATGTCCATTTTACAGATAAAGAAAATGAGTCACAGAGAGGCCACAACGAACTCCCTGTTAGATAGCTAGTAAGTCATGGAGTTCGGATCTTAGTACAAGCACCTTGCCTCCAGAGCCGGGTTCTCAACTGCGCTGCTGGGTTGCAAAAGCCACGACAGTAAGAACAACATAGTACTGGCTAAAGATCAGAGCAGTTACTATAATAAAACTAAATGGGCTAGAAACAGACACTAAAATATAGAAAAGCATAATATGGTAAATGAAGTACCATAAATCAGCAAGACAGGATAAGTAAGTTTATAATTCTATTTGGAGAAATTGGTTATTTGGGTGAAAAAATTCAGTTTAGAGTCAACCTACATAAAAAAAAAAAATTATTCATTTTTATTCCAAGTAGATTAAAGAGTTTAATAGAAATAATTACACCAAAATAACCTGGAAGAAATATAGATGGATACTTATCTGATATCCAGATGGGAAAAGGATTTTTCAAGGTTAAAAGCAATTAAGGAAATCACAGAGGAAAAGACTGATAAGTAAAATGAAAAATTTATGTATGTCATAAACAAAATGAAAAGACAAACAACAAAACTGAAAAATTTTTACAATCAACACATGTAAAAAATTGTAATTTTCATACATACATCTGAGAAAAATCACAAAAGAAAAAACAGAAATAGGCAGCAATTACCCAATATCTTTTGTAATCCAAGAAAGGCGAATTTTCAAATTAGAAAAAAGTAGTATTTTTCACCTAGCACATTATAGTAAAGATTTTTTAAATTGTAACAATGAAGGTTATCAGGAGTTCTACAAGATTGACATTTTCATCCAAAACATTTTTGCCGAGAATCTAGTAATATCCATCAAGAGTCTTAAAAACAGCTATATATTTCAAACCAGTATTTTTTACACCTAATGATTTATCCTAAGAAAATAGTTATGTGGACAAAGATTTATGTTTTCAGTTTCATCACATCATTATTTCTAATACTAAAATATTAGAAACAACTTAATGTTTGTAAAGATTGGATTAGTTGGTAATAATTGGAAAATTACAGTATAGCTATAGGATGGACTCTCAGAGCCCAAGTAAAATTGTGTTATGAATAGTTCTTAGTGACAAAAGAAAGTAATTATTACATAGTGTTTTAAGTGTAACAAGAGAGGATACATAATTATTTATGCATAATTGTCCCATCTAGTTAAAAATTAGTAATTAAAAAACTAAAAGTTCTATAATGGTTGTTGGTGGTGGCGCCGACGGCGGTATGTGGGTAATCTTATTTTATTAACCTTCTTATTTTACAAATCACCTTCAATAAACAGACATATAATAACACTGAAGTAACTTATTTTAAATTAAAGAAAGAAGGAAACCCAGGGGAAATTACAGAGACAAAGAAAAAGGGTAGAGCATTAGAACTAGTGGGAAGCACAGGGATATGACCTCAAATCCGAGGTGATGGCAGAGTTGGGATGGAACTTAAGGCAATAAAAATACTGAAACAATTAACACTCTTAGCTTACTCCTGCTTAGCTTTGGAGTACATAGAACAACTACAAGGAAACACCTGTGCTTCTCTTGCCGCCATTGATAAGAACAGCCAACCAATGTCCTGGGATACGTTGATAAAAGCCACTGTTTTTCTAAAACAAACCAGTTCTCTGACCAAATTCACATTTTTACAGGTTTCATATAACTTTTAAAGTTTACCTATAAATTGCTCTGGTTAAGATGTTTTCAAAGGAATGAGCCTTGCAGTCTCTAACGTTTTCTTCTGTTTATTTATTTATTTTTACTTTATTTATTTATTTTTTATTGTACTTCAGGTGAAGGCTTACAGAACAAATAGTTTCTCATGAAACAGAAGTACACATGTTGTTTTATGACATTGGTTAACAACCCCAGAACATATCAACCTTCTAAGTTCTCAACCTCTTTTTTTTTTTGGTGAAAATACACATAGCCAAAGATGCACCATGTCAAAAATTTCTACATGCACAGTTCAGTGACATTGACTATGCTCTTCGAATTGTGCTGTTATTCTCACTTAAGATGAAGGCTTACAGAACAAAATAGTTTCTCATTTAACAGTTACTACACATGTTGCCCTATGACAATGGTTAACAATCTCACAACACATCAACAATATCCTTACTCAACCTTGGGTTCCCTATCACCAGCTTCCTTGTCCCCTTCTGCCTTCTGGCCCTTGTCACTAGACTCCTGTACCTCGTTAGTCTCATTTGGTTTCACGGGGCTGTCCACTCCCAGGCTGAACAGTGAACCTCGGAGGTAACTTCACCACTGAGCTAAAACGGTGTCTGGGGGCCACACTCTCGGGGCTTCTCCAGTCTCCTTTAGGCCAGTAAATCTGTTTTTTTTTTTTTGTGGGTTAGAATTATGCTCTACATCCTTCTCCAGCTCTGTCCAGAACCCTCTGGTGTGATCCTGGTCAGAGCGGTCAGTGGTGGTAGCTGGGCACCATCTAGCTGTACTGGACTCAGTCTGGTGGAGGCCTTGGTAGCTGTGGACCATTAGTCCTTTGGACTAATCTTTTCCTTGTAGCCTGTTCTCTTCATTCTCCCTTGCTCCCGAAGGGATGAGACCAGTGGAGTATCTTAGATGGCCGCTCACAGGCTTTTAAGACCCCAGACACTACTCACCAAGGTAGAATGTAGAGCATTGTCTTCATAAGCTGTGTCATGCCAATTGAACTAGATGTTCCCTGAGACCATGGTCCCCAGAGACCTCCGCCCAGCAATTCAGTCCCTCAGGGAGTTTGGATGTGTCTATGGGGCTTCCATGACCTTTCCTTGTACAAGTTGTGCTAGTTTCTCCTGTATTGTGTACTGTCTCACCCTTCACCCAAGATACCACTTATCTATAGTCTATTTAATATTCTGCCCCCCCCCCCATCCCTGGTAACCAACAAAGATTGTTACATTTTGTGTGTGAACTTTTTCATGGGTTTATACAATAGAGGTCTCATACAATATTTGTCCTTTTGTGATTGACTTATTTCACTCAGCATAATGTCCTCCAGTTTCATCCATGTTATGAGATGCTTCACACATACATCATTGTTCTTTGTCATTGCATAGTACTCCATTGTGTGTATGTACCATAGTTTGTTTATCCATTCATCTGTTGATGGGCATCTAGGTTGTTTCCATCGTTTTGCTATTGTGAACAATGCTGCCATGAACATAGGTGTGCATATGTCTATTCGAGTGATGACTCTGTTTAAATCTATAAACTTTCAGATTCATGCTATTTGGAGAAAAAGAAAAAAGCAGTGGAAGTAGATGTAATTTGTCTATTTAGCTGTTGCTTTTCCTTTCTATAATCTAAATATATGGAAATTTCCAACTTTTTCCCACCTTCACTTCAGCTGGACTTTCTAAAAGGTCTTAGAGGAGTTTAAAAGCATAATAATTTTCTGCAAACACTTTTATGCACAGAAAGTTGGATGTATTTACCTCTTACATGCAGGCACTGCTTCATGGCTAGGAGAATTTATGTTTTCTCATCTTTATCTCTTACCTGGATGGACTTATTGGTGCTAAGCAAACACTTCCAGAGGCAGGCCTTACATACCTGCTGTCAGTATATTGGATCCTTGGCCAACACACTCAAGTTTATGCTTCCAGTTTCTACCTGTCTCCTCAAATTACTCTAGGATCTCAATCTGGACCTCCCTTGCACGAGTCTACATGCCATCACTGGACCCTATATTCCAACAGTGAGTGATCACTTACGTATGCCTGCTGGAAAAGAATGCTGAGTTTTCCTACATTCCTTTTTGAGAGATAAAAACATATTTTGGTTAAAACATGAACATAATTATTTATACATATTAAACTTGAATAGAAACAAAATATATATAAAACTGTTGTAAAAATGATCATACTTTTCCTTGAGGTTGTCATTATAGAGAGGAGCATTTTCTTTCTCCTCAGTCTCATTAAGACTCTGTTGGTTTCTCCATCAGCCCAGGATATGAGATGCTGGATGTTGGATCTCTAAAGTCTGTTGTTACCAAGTTCCAGGGCAGTAATCATCATGGCATATATATTATTGCCAGGTTTGCTCTACTGGGCCAAGGAGATGATGCACATGAATTCACACTCCTCCACTCTCACCATCTTTCATCTCCCATCTTCACTGTCTCTCTGAAGGGAGCTTTGGCTGCCACCAGATACTGAGCCCCAAGTGCCAATTTTTCAAACACAAGTGATGCTGTGCCTGTTTATGGGAACATCTTGTCACTTTAGCCAGTTGATCTCCCCATGGGTATGTACCTGCTGGTAGGAGAATTATGATTTTGGCTGCTGTTTTGCAAGTATACAAATCACAACCAGAGTTTTAAAATTGTAATTTAAAACTGTAATGTCCGTAAAACCAAAGACCATTGCCGTTGAGTTGACTCTGATTCATTGTGACCCCAGGTATGTTAGTGTAGAACTGTGCTCCATAGTGTTTTCAATGGCTGATTTTTTGAAAGTAGATAACCAGATGACTCTAGATGGCCTCAAATTTCCAACCTTCCAGTTAGCAGCCAAATGCATGAACATTACACTACCCAGGGACTCCATAAACCAGAAACAAACCTGTTGCCATCGAGTCGATTTTGACTTACAGCAACCCTATAGGAGAGAGTAGAACTGCCCCACAGGTTTCCAAGGAGCAGCTGGTGGATTCAAACTGCTGACCTTTTGGTTAGCAGCCGAGCTCTGAGGGACTCCATAGGTAGGCTCAAATGCCTTATGATCACTAAATTTGTTTAGAGGCATAGAGCTGCATCAGTCTGGGGTTTTATTCCACGTTACACAGCCCCTCTGTTCCCTCTTAGGAGCCCTGCTGCCATTAACCTCTCATGTAAACCCTGCTACCATTGCTTCTAACTCTATCATTCATGAATTCATTTAGTGAATATAGAGAGAGCGCCACCACTGCAGGCCCTATGCTAAAATGGGCCTGGTGGTTTTGACAGCTATCAAGGTTTCAAGGCTAGCAAAGGAACTTCTTGAGGGCAAATGGGCTACACTGGAGGAAAATTGTAGTCTGTCAGACTCCAGATGAGCAAGCAGTGGGGAGGCCTGAACCCTCCACCCTAGGGCAGAAGTATCCCTAGGTACTGGTTTTCTGTTTTGTTTTATTTTTGTCTTTTGTTTTTGTTTGTAGTAACTTCTGGGTGTTGGTTGTTATGGGCTTAGGGCTATGAATTTTTGGCACAGGAAGTCTGAAGTACTGTAGATGAAACCACTCCTCTTGGGGACAGGGAAAATGGTTCTTCAATTCTTAGATCAACGCTGTTAGCACCAGTGATCACTATGTAACTCTGCAAATATACTGCCCTTTTGGCATGCTCTAGAAGTTTTATTATTAAGAAAAAAGTAAAACTTTTTAAAAACAAAATATTTTTTGCCTGTTGTTTTCCTCTTTGCCATAATATTAGAATTGCTAATTCTCTTTTTCCATTTGTCTGGATTCTGAATACACAGTTTTAATGCACTAATAAGCTCCTATTTTGTGGTCAGATACTATTATCGAAAGCAAGTTAGAGACTTCTCAAGCTCTCCACTGCATTACAGGCTTTATACAAAACATTGAATTCATAAGTATACATGGCCCATACAAGTTAGAACTCATAAAAAAGAAGTTTCAATATTTACTCTCCACAGTAGGTAAGGGTGTGTGTGTTTGCACACGCACATAAACACTCAGCCCCTCCCCTCCGCACCCTGCCCCACAATCTTTGGAGAATTGGTAAGAAAGTGTAGAAATTCCTTACCTAGAGGGGATGAAGTTAGGGCACGTGTCACACGGTTCTGATCAGATCATTGGAGAGGCATTTTCAGCCTGGAGGCTAAGAATGCAAGGTGTGTTATTTGTGTTCCTGGGTGGCTTAAAAGGTTAAGCGCTTGACTACTAGCTGAATGGTTGGTTGTTCTAACCCACCCAGAGGCCTCTCAGAAGACAGGCCTGGCATTCTGCATTCGAAAGGTCACAGCTTTGAAATCCCCATGGAACAGTTCTACTCTGCACACACAGGGTTGCAACGAGTCAGAATTGACTTGATGGCCACTAACACTAATAATATTAGGTAGTGGAGCTGTATTTCTATGTTGTGTTGAAGTAATGCCAACCTCAGTAACCTTGTCGAAGGAAGTAGCCTCTGTGCTAACGGCTTGCGATGAAAGAGCACTTAGAAGATATAAAAAAGAATCAGTGGCTTCTTGTTGTCTGAAGATGCAGGTTTCCTTTTCTAGAGGGTTGCCATAGGCAGGAGGGGGAGGAGGGAAACGGTCTGGAAGAGAGCCTGGGACCTCCTATGTTGTAATACATAAATCCTGTGTATAATTGTTTGTGGTGACTTGAAACAGCTTTCAAAAGTCCCAGCTAAGTGCTGTCACAAAATCCATTGTAGGTGACTTTTTTCCCCTTTGAGAACTTCCTACAGAGCTAATTAGGGACACCTCATGCCTTTTTATAATTCAATCCAATGTACCACTGAGAATTTCGAGTATGTAATTTGCACAGAACACCCTTCACATTCATTGCTCAGTCACATACACTTCCTTCATATTTACTACACAGTGATGGAATCATCGTCGAGAATCTGTTTGCCATTTAGTCCATCTCTTGGCTTAGTTAATCTTACCTGAGTTCATATCCAGAGAGATTTAAAGCAGGCAAATTGGTGAAATTCAACAAGCCGACTCTTGACGAGCCTTAGCATGATTTCTCTACTCTTTGGAGAGCTTTTACCTTTTTTAAAAAATTTATTGTGGATATAGAGAATTCTTTGGTGTTTTGAGTAGACAGTATCAGCTCGAAGTTAAAGAAAGGAAAAAGGAGAAATACACTTTTTTCCTTAAATGCCAGAAATTTGCATGAAGTCAAACAGTTGGTTCATAAGGGAAACAGTCAAGCGCAGCCTCCCTTAAGGAGCTGAAGTAAGGTTTCACCTGCTTCTGAGATACTTGGGTAAGTTAAAACAAACAGGAAACAGTAACAGAAGTCCCTGAGTCAGAGAGGAACTGTTCATTACTCATTGGACTTTACAAGCAGAACGATGGTGCCATTACCCTGAAATCTACAAAATTCAGGTTAAGATAACTCATTGTCAACTGTGAAAATACTATGGTTATGCTGTCATGTCATGCAGCCTAATAGCTAACTCCATCTTATCCATTTTCCTTAGATTACTCCAATCCTTCATACCTCTAGAACTAGCTAATATGTTCACAAATTTTTTTGACTATGGGACACATTGGGGAAGAAGATAACTTACCCTACTGAGTCTTCTGGTGGCTCCCCCTACACTATATAACTTGAATAGGAAAACAAATGAAAAGATCCACGCTCTTTTGACATAATTGAGACACTATCCAGTTTCTCAAAATACAGGGAGAAGCTAAATACAAATGCAAAGCTATTATAAACATGAATCTCTTGGGCCTCCTATGGATGGTAGTCATTTGTAACACGCAAGTAACTTACCACACCCAGTGAGAACTGTGAAGAAGGGGAAGCAGAACGGGGAAGTGGGATAAAAAGTTGAACTTAATGGTCTTCTAACACTTTGGAAAATGTAAGTGAATGTGGCATTTGCAGAAGTTATGATACTGTTATCAAAGCCGTTATATACCCTCCCCTTGCAATTACTCATGCGAATGCTGGTTCCTTTTTTATCCCCTTTGATCTAAGGAGGAGAGAGAGAATGTCTTATTACCTTAATCAACAGTCTGATTCTGCCATTTGGGACCCTGTGTCTACATGTAATGCTAGTGCTCAACAGCTTCGGGTTTCTTAGATCTTTCTACGAATAATTTTCACTGTAACCCTATGTGGTTGGTATCATTTTTATACAGATGTGAAAACCTGTGCATACAGAGATAAAATGCAGCTATTCCCAATAGCTCGGTTACAGTATAATCCTCGTGGAGGATCTGCAGCACTTGCTTAGCTCTCTCCCCTTTAACTTATTTTATTGTTATTATTAAAATTTAAGCCGATTTTGGGGTTACAAAAGTAAGTACATGCATAAGGTAAGGATTAAAACATACAGAGAGGTAAATAAACAAAAAGAAGTCCCCTTTTTCATACTCTAGGAATACTTCACAGACGTTTGTTGTTGTTTTTAGTTGCTGTCGAGTCGATTCTGTTTCGTGGTGACCCCGTATGTGAAGACTAGACTGCTCCATAGGGTTTTCAAGGCTGTGACCTTTTGGTAGCAGATCGACAGGCTTGTCTTCTGAGGCACTCTGGGTAAGTTCGAACTGTCAACCTTTTGGCTAGTAGTTAACTATTATAAATAAATAAAAAAAATTGTTTAGAAATTTTCTATTCATAAACCAGAACATACACACACACCCATTTTGGGTTTAGTTCTCCTAGGGTACCTGTGTTATGTATTGACTTATAGTCATTTGTGAGTATGCTTGTTTTCCTAAATTGACTGTAAGCACTCTGAGGGCATGGTATGGATATTGTTCTGGTTATGTATTGTTGAGTAACAAGCAACCCTAAGATTTAGTGGCTTAACCTAATGACAATATTTATTTTGCTCACAAATATGCAATTTGGGCAGAGCTCAGTGGGAATGGTTCATGTCTGCTCCACTCAGCATCATCTGGGGTGGATCAAAGTCTGCGGACTGGTTGCCTGAAGGCTTAAACTCTCACATGTCTTGTGGTTGATGCTGACTCTCATCTGGAATCACAGCTGAGACTGTGACTTGAACACTGAAACATGGCTTTTCCATGTGGCTGCTTGGCTTCCTCATAGCATGGGAGCTGGGTTCCAAGGGCAAGTATTCCAAGAAACTGAGCAGAAACTGTATTACTTTTTATAACTTAGCCTTGGGAGTCACATAGTGTCATTTGTGCCACAGTCACAGGCTTAGCTATATTCAAGGGGGAGGAAATGTAGACCCCACCTCTTAAAAATCACATTGTGAAAATGCATGTGGGGTGGGATATACCGGTAAGGCCATCTTTGGAAAATGCAATGCACCACAGGTATCTTTTCATTTCAGGCTCATGCCCAGACACTTATCTCACAACTTTGTATACTGCAGGTGCTCAATTCATGTCCATGAAAGTGAATTGTTGGGTCAGATCACATCACTCTTCATGTGAGCAGGTAGAATGAAACTGCTCAGACTCTAGGAACCCTGGTCAACGCTTCAAGCCCTACCTGTTTCCATTGAAGGCTAAAGCCTTGTATGCTTGGTAGTTGTTAAATTAGCATGAAGGTGAAATTCTGGGTATATAATTGAAGGCCAAGTATGAAGGCTGTGTCTTGTTTGTTCTTAGATTTGATAGGGATAAACATTATACACGCTTAAGAGAGAAGGGCCTGAACAACTGATAATTACTATGCTGGCTCTCTGGGATTGAGACTAAGTCTGTAACCCCAGCTGGGGCTTGGTATTTAAGAACACACCTCCTGATCAAACAAAGAGATCTATGCTATGCATAAAAGAAATGTGAGTACAGGGTGAAAAGCCATTGTTACGGGTTGAATTATGTTCCCTAGAAATATGTGTTGTAAATCCTAACCTCTATGCCTGTGGTTATAATTCCATTTGGGAATGGGTTGTCATTGTTATGTTAATGAGGCAGGGTTAGTGTAGGGTGTATCTTGAGTCAATCTCTTTCGAGATATAAAAAAGATTAAACAAGCTGGCAGAGGAGAGATGGGAGAGGAGAGATGGGAGAAGAGAGATGCCAAACCACATGAAGATTGCCCAGGAGCAGAAGCTCAAGAAGAAGCCAGGACCTTCCTCCAGAGCCTACAGAGAGAGAAAACGTCCGCAAGAGCCAGCACCATGAATTCAGGAATCTAGCCTTCTAAATGGTAAGAAAATAAATTTCTGTTTGTTAAAGTCATCCAATTGCGGTATTTCTGTTACAGCAGCACTAGATAACTAAGACAGCCACATTCATAGACTTTGTTCCAGAATCCATTGCTATTATGTCTTATTCTGTCTTTTTGTTTGTCTTTTTTGCACTGTCTTCACTGTATTCTTTTGTTTTCCAGTAATTTTTTTTTTACTGTGCTTTAGAAGGTTTATAGAGCAAATCAGTTTCTCATTAAACAATACACATATTGTTTTGTGACACTGGTTGCCAACTCCATGATGTGTCAACACTGTCCCCTTCTCGACCTTGGGTTCCCCATTTCCATTCGTCCAGCCTTCCTGTCCCCTCCTGCCTTCTCGTTCTTGTGCCTGGGCTGGTGTGTCCATTTAGACTCATTTGTTTTATGGGCCTGTCTAATCTTTTGCTGAAGGGTGAACCTTAGAAGTGACTTCAGTACTGAGTTAAAAGGGTATATGGGGGCCACACTCTCGGGGTTTCTCCAGTTTCTGTCAGACCAGTAAGTCTAGTATTCTTTTGCTTTACTCTACTCTTGACTTCCTCTGCTGTCTCAACATTGACTTGTTTGTTCCTTCCTGGTATCACATCACTTGAACCGATAACTCTGAATCAGACCAACCTGGCCCCTGGGAATAATCCTACCTTGCCCTCCACACTCTTGTACACGTCCACACACAAATAATTGTCTTTCCTCATAGAGGTCTTGATTTCGGCATTTGAGCTCCAAGGGTTCTCTTTTTCTTCAGTTTGTCCTTGTGGCGCTAGAATAAACAATCACTCAGGTTCTGTGTTAATGTGTTTACAAAGGCTTAGAATCAGAGATACAAGCAATAAAAAAAAGTTTGTGCTCATATTAAGATATGTAAGAAAAACTTTATTGGTGGGATACGGTCATTATCTTCGGCTAAATATTTCTGGCTACCTGTAGGCAGAACTGGTTTTCATACTGCCTACACTGACTTCGCTACCCAAGTAGATATGGATAGTATTTGATTGATTCTATTTTCTCTTTAATATTATGTTGGAAATTTAGATGCTTTTAAACCATTATTTTTAAAAAGTTCCTTAAAGGTCAAACTTTGGTTGCATACATATCACTATCCATGCACTTCTTCTGATAACATGCAGCAGTAGAGTATGACTTCATGGTAGTCACTGAGGGTTGCCTGATATAGGAAGAGTAAGCAACTGAAACATGAATTTCATGACAGTCTTGATGCTCAGATCACATCCCTGGCAGGCCACTGGCCTGAAAGAATAGTCAAGACTCAGTATCTAGGCAAGTTCAAGGAGAGTATTGGTATGAGTTTTGGAATTATTACTTTTGGAAAGCTGCAGGATATTGATATTTATTAACCTTCCATTGCAAATGGTTTCTAGTGTGGAAATAAAGAGGAGATAAGGTTTCTCAGTGTGGGAAGTTATTTGTGATTTAATTTTTGGAAATCAAAGGTTAAACACTGTTTGCAGGAGCTTGACTACAGCAGTAACAGTGAAACTGGAATCAGACAGCACAGCAAACTCTTTAGGTTCCCTGCCATCAATGTTCTTGGTATCATCATCCACTCTGTTCCCCAGGCTGGTTCCAAGTCAAGTTTCTCTCTCATTTTTCCTTCCACCTAAGAGTCACTAAATCCTATTGCTTATCCCTCTGCAGTGCTTCTTGTTTCTAACCTCCCCTTTTCTCCCCGACTGACATTGCTCTAGTTCAAGCCTTCATTGCTTATTTCTAAGATCATAGCATTAGTTGAACTGGTCATCAGCTTTCTCTAGTGAGATAGTCTCTTAAGAAGAGAAAATCTCTCTTCAATAGATTATTTTATAATCCATTGTCAAGTCAATTCCCATTTGGTCATTTTAAGCCTCTGCTCAAAAACTTGGTAATTCTCCTTTGATTGTTTAATCAAATTCAAAATGATTAGCATACTAGATAAGGACTCTCCACTACACAGCTCAGTGTGGTGCTTAGTAGTTTCCTCTTACGAAGCTGCCCACACTCTTGGCACAATGGCCTCGTTACTGACCTCTGATTAGTTCTCTGTGTTTTGCCCTCTTGATAACTCTCATTATACTTTCATTCACATGTGAAATGCTGGTTCTTCCTTGCCCGCCGTCTCTAACTGTTGAAATACTACTGTTTCTCTAAAGTTGTCTTACTCCTTCAGAGGCAACCCTTGCCCCCATCCCAAGAACAAATTAATCTCTATTTCTGTCCTCTTAAAGTACATTGTATCTTCTGTCTTGTGCTCTATACAGGTGGACATATTAATCTTTTTTAGTAGACTATAGGTTCATGCAGGAGTACCTGGGTGGTACAAATGGTTAGTGCTTGGCTACTAACCCAAAATTTGGCTGCTCAAAACCACCCAGGATGCTTCAGAAGAAAGGCCTGGTAATATACTTCTGGTGATATACTTCTGAAAGATCATAGCCATTGAAAACCCCAAGGAGCACAGCTCTACTCTAACACACATGGGGTCATCGTGAGTTGGAATTAACCCCATGGCAACTTTTTTTTTTTCCTAGCTTCATACGAGGTAAAGATTAGGCCTCACTAACCTCAGCATCACTTTTCCCTAGCGTAGATAAGTAATAGGCCTTTGCTAAACGTTATTGTGTTGAATTGAATTTTGCCAGATTCTCTCTGGGAAAAAATTAAGTATAGTCCAGATCATGTTGTTGTTGCTAGGTGCTGTCGAGCCAGTTCTGACTCATAGCGAGCTATGTACAACAGAAGGAAACACTGTCTGGTTCTGCACCATCCTCATGATTGTTGTTATGGTTGAGCCCATTGTTGCAGCCACTGTGTCAGTCCATCTCGTTGAGGGTCTTCCTCTTTTTCACTGACCCTCTACTTTATCAAGCATGATGTCCTTCTCCAGGGACTGATCCATCCTGATAACATGTTCAAAGTATGTGAGATGTAGTCTTACCATCCTTACTTCTAAGGAGCACTCTGGCTACACTTCTTCCAAGAGGGATTTGTTCGTTCTTCTGGCACTCCGTGGTATATTCAACATTCTTCACTAACACCATAATTTAAAGGCGTCAATTCTTCTTTGGTCTTCCTTATTCATTGTCTAGCTTTCACGCGCATGTAAGGTGATTGAAAACACCTTAAGTGTTCTGGAATTCCTATTCTTCACAATGTTATCCATAATTCGCTATGATCCACACAGTTGAATGCCTTTGCATAGTCAATAAAACACAGGTAAACATCTTTCTGGTATTCTCTGCTTTCAGCCAGGATCCATCTGACATCAGCAATGATATCCCTGGTTACATGTCCTCTTCTGAATCCGGCTTGAATTTCTGGCAGTTCCCTGTCGATGTACTGCTACAGCCGCTTCTGAATGATCTTCAGCAAAATTTTACTTTCGTGTAATATTAATGATATTGCATTTGGTTGGGTTACCTTTCTTTGGAATAGGCATAAATATGGATCTCTTCCTGTTGGTTGGCCAGGTAGCTGTCTTCCAAATTTCTTGGCATAGACAAGTGAGCACCTCCAGCGTTGCATCTGTAAACTCAAGTTTTTCTGTATACATAGTATGTAAAGCAAATGTGGTCAAAATGCATGATTGGTTTGATTGCTGATTACAGTGATTTTATTTTCTAAGAAAAAAATAAAAATAAAAAAGTGGCTTAATAAAGGATGTTTAGAAGATATAATTATGTCATAAGACAATATTTTCTCAAAATTTGAATTCATGGTGGCGGCTGTCATGTTAAGAGTTTACCAACTCCAACAAGTCTTATAGACACAAACCTCAAATAAATACCAATGCCAGTGGTTGTTTATCCAATACCCTAATGTGAGAAGTCTTTAGATATTTTTGGTATATGCATCTTAAGCATTTACTTTTTTCATTTCTTTTTAGAGGCAAATTCTATCTTGTGATATGGTCATGAGAACTAAGGCCACCAGTATTTATTTCTATCTTCAACTACACTAATAAAAACCAACTAATGTATAAGCTAGTCTGAAACATAGCCTGAAAATTGCATATTAAACTCATAAAAATGATATTATTTTATTGTTGTAGTTGTTCAGAATATATGCAGCAAAATATACACCAATTCAACAGTTCCTACATGTACAATTCAGTGACATTGAATACATTCTCCGAGTTGTGCAACCATCCTCCCCCTCCTTTTCTGAGTTGTTCCTCCCCCATAAAACATATTTTTCAAGAAAAGCTCTTGCTTGTGATTTGTTGTTCAAAGTTCTTATTCTCTTGTATTAAAAAGGTTACAGTGTTCAGAAATGATTCTCTTTGCACCTTGTAACAATATTTTAGTTATCCTGTTTTCAGTTTTGAATATTCTGTCATTTTTCCATCAGCACCTTTAGGCAGCATAGACTTTTTCTTTTGGTACTGTTATTCATAATGAGCTTGCTTTTTAGTCCCCACCACACTCTTAGCTATTTCATCTGGGCACTGATCCTCCTTTGAAACCAGTGGGAGCTTTGTGCACAGACGAAATAAGTGGCAGGAAGGAGCAGCAGGACGTTTCCCACCTTCCTCTCTCTGACTCTTTCATCACTGTATAACAATGTTTTCCATTCCTCTGTAGATAAGAATCTTTTTGTAAATTTTCTATATTTAACACCAAGACTAAATTGTTGTTAAGCAACATCAGCTATTCTCACCACATCCACCCTGATTAAAAGTGAGTCAAAGACAATTAGGTTACTCTGGCAGGAAATTTGGTCCCACAAATTGATGATGTTCTATGGTGCCTTCTAGTTCTTATAGATGCATACAGCATGTTCTCTTTTGCAAAGGCTAGGAGGAAACCTAAAACAATTTCCTTTTTGCCTCTTTTTTTTAAATTTTTTTTTGAGTTGTTGTTCATTGCTGTTGAGTCAACTCCAAGTCATGACAATCCCATGTACAACAGAACAAAACATTGCCTGGTGCTAAGACATTTTCACGATCATAGGTATGCTCGAGTCAATTGTTGGAACTACTATGTATTCTGAGTACCTTCCACCCTAGGGGGCTCATCTTCCAGCAGTATGTTGGACAATATTCTGTTGTGATCCATAGAGTTTTCAATGGCTAATTTTCAGATGTAGATCCCTAGGCGTTTCTTACTAGTCTGTCTTAGTCTGGGAGCTCCACTGAAACCTGTCCACCATGGGTGACCCTGCTGGTGTTTGAAATACCAGTGGCATAGCTTCCCACATCATAGCAACATGCGAGCCACCACAGTACGACAAACTGACAGATGGGCTATATTTTCTTTTTCCCACATCGTTGATCCTTTGGTTGACTTGTTAGGGCTAGAAGAGTGCTCAATGATACTGCTCAGTTTTTATGTGCAGTAGCTGGATTGCATCCAATGCTGTACCCTAAGTGTCTTGCCTAATCTTGAAAAGCTTCAGAAGAAGACACTCCACAAACTCTCTTGACAACCGATTCCAAAGTTGAATGGTCTTTCCTTTTAGGAAACTGCAACATAAAGTAATCATATGAAGAGATATAATCAGGATTTTTTCTTGCTTGGACATCTGAGAAGAGCCAGGTCAGTTGTCTCCTTTAAATAATCGAAAAGCCTTCGGAGCAGAGTTATACTATGAAACATGTGGGGACGCTATGAATTGGAATTGACTTGATGGCAACTGGTTTGTCATGAACGAAGGACATGCTAACTCATCGTGTACATTTAGTACAATGGATCTGTATTGCTTTGATGTGCTTATTTTATTTTCTAAGGAAAGTTCAGATGCCTTGACTGAATCTATCTTCTCTCTCCTTTTTTATCCTGCCCCCAACCCAAATGGCTTAGTTTCGTAGTGCTGCTGCAACGAAAATACCATAAGTGGGTGGCTTTAACAAATAGAAATTGATTTTCTCACAGGTTTGGCGGCTAGAAGTCCAAATTTCAAGGCACCGGCTCTAGGGCGAGTCTCTCCTTGTCCACTCTCAGAGAAAATCCTTGTCTTAGCTTCTCTAAGGTTCTTCTTGGCATTTCTTAGAAATCTCCACATGGCATCTATCATACTTGCTTGTCTCTGTGCCTAATCTGCCCTTTTTATATCACAACAGCAATTGGTTTAAGACACACCCTCCACTGATATGGCCTCATTAACACAACAGAGAAAATCATATTCCCAAATGGGATTCTATTCACGGGTATAGGGGATTTACAACACATATTTTTGAGTGACACAATTCCATCCATAATACCAAATAACCAACAGCAAGAGAGTGTCTTAGATTTATTTAATTTAAAAAACAAACAAACAAAAATCAGGCAAAAAGAAAATCAGTATTTCATTTAGTGCTTTTCCTTTCTGATCTTTTCCAAGTACCTGGGGGAATGAAACCTATTTATTCATTTATTTTATTTTTGCTTTCCTGTAATTATGTTTTAGTATTGAGATTACTATTATTATTACCATTTTTTGGTCAGAGTAAATTTCTAGCAATTTGGTAGAATGTTGTAAAATCAAAATCAATCAGAGTCTGTAAAAAAAAAAAAAAAAATTACGCTGCCAAGGCTCTGAAATATATTCCTACATATTCATTTTTGAACTGATGGATAGATGACAGGCAGTAGGCAGCGGAATTGAGTACGAAACGTTTCCCGTGTCAGGCTTCAGAAATTTTAGCAATCTGATCTGTATGTAGCACATGCAAAGGAGTAGGAAAAGAGCAAAGCAGAAATGTGTATGAGAATTTGGTTTTAAATCAGAAAATAGCAGTAAAGAATTATTTTTACTATGAAGAATAGACAAATAGTAAGGCTAGAGAGCTGCGACTTTTGATACCATTATGAATAAATGAACTGATTGTTTTATATTGTATTGAAAAGCTACCTGTTACCATGTTGAAATCTTGAAGATTAGTTGAAAGAGCACACAAAGGATTGAAATTTTGGAAGGTTGGATTTATGAGGGAAGGTGAGAAGAAGGCAAAGTGGGTTCTTATATAATGATCTTCAAGTAGAAAGTAGTGTTGTTTGGTGGGAAGAGCATTGGCCTGGGAAGTGGAAGGCCTGTGTCTGATCCCAGAGCTGGACCCAAAGATATGGGTGTCTCCAGGCAAGTCGCTTCATCTCTTTGTGTCAAATTGCCCATATCAATAAAATGAGGGCATTATATTGGGTGACTTTTAAGGTCCCCCAGTTCAAACTTTATGATGGCTCTTCACCTACCAGGAATACACAACAAGAGAAAATGTATAGTGTATGGTGTTAGCTTTGTTAAGAAACAAAACAAAATAGGATTTTAAAAGCTAGGAATGAAATACTCATAGAATTTGGGAAGTTTTATTCAATTTATAAAGCTGGCAATTTAGTTAAATGCCTATCTTCTTTTCTTCCCCTTGGCAAAGCCCATTGTGTCTTTCTTATTTTTAGCAATATTTAAGCACCAACCCTCAAAAAAGAAAAAAAAAAAATGCAAATAGAAAAGTTAATACAAGTGCAATTTCTTGTGGGACGTTCACTGGTTTCCTCTTAGCCTGCCTACTTTTTTCTAACCTGGCTTGCATGCCAGTTTGGTGTGTTTCTTTGCAAACGTTGTTTGAATTTTTGCAAACAAGTTATCAAAACAAAGCAAAACAAACAAAGAAAGAAAAGAAAAAAGAGAGAGAAGAAAAAGATAGACAATTATAAAACTAAATGAAGCTAACAGACTGCCAGTACTTACAATCAAAATAACACAGAATTGTATTTCCCTTTACATCAAGTCCTTCGGGAGCACATGGAAACACGTGAATAATTAAGCATTGCTAACTGGGAGATGACAGGGAAACTTCAGGGTTTGGTGAGCAAGGACTAGATGATCTTCAAAGTCCCATGCAGTCCAAAAATCCCATAACGTGATTCCTGCCTTAAGGGAAATCACATTTCAAAAGTGGAGAAAAAGGGAAGTTTAGACTAAGCCAAGGTGGTTCACTAGAAAAATGACAAACTAGTGTGTCCCTAAATACTCCCAGCTTTCCATGCGAGCACAGTTTCTTCTGGGGAATTCACTAGGTTAGGTGGTTTCGGTTTTCCAGTTGCTTTGGAAAGTGAACCATGTTTCAAAAGCTAAACCATTAAGCAAACAACAGCAAGCAGCAAGCAAGGGACACAGTGGAGAGGGAAAAAATCTATGATATGGGCTTGTGAACTCTTTATTAAATTTTACCCTTTGAAAATTTCCAAAGGCATAAGTATAATAAAGTTATCAGTTAGCAGTAACTGAGAAACGAAGTTAATTGTAGTGAACAGCATTTCTCATGTTATCTTGCATTTTAGAAAGGATATTCCAAAAGCATTTATTTTTTAAAAAATATTCTGTAAAAGCCAGCTTGTAAACTGAAATTCTGCAGACCAAGGAAAGATGGGAATCAACAGTCTGGCAAAAACAAAAACAAAAACACAGCCCCATCTTGCAACCACTGGTGCTGGGGGTAAAACCTACAGTCTGTTTCCCAAAGTGAAGAGGGAAGGGATTAGTCTGTATTTGGTTATGCATCTGGGTACTGTATCCAGAATTTTTTGCCAGGTGTGATGAGTGAGGCAAATTATATGGCACCACCTTACTTTGCCCATAAGATAGTTATTATTTAGGAAGATGAAATACAGCAGCATAAGAAAGACTGGCATATTAACAGTCTGCTTGTTGGTAGTGAAAGTATTGTCCTACACACTGATTATGGAGTTGAATATCATATGATAGATATGAGCGACAGATCGATACAATCTGGCTTTTCCCTCATTCAATTTCTTAGCTTGTGGCTAAAAGCCAGCGATATATTTGCTGTCTTTTTTCCTCACTCCACACATGCTCTGGTAAGCAGTTGTTATGTTTTCCTTTGGTTGCTTAGCCATGATCAGAGTACTTCTTTGAGGTCTCAGTAAGAATTTTAATCAGTCCTGGGCAGTAATTACTGTCTCTCTCCAGATGCGTCTCTTCCATATACTTCATTTTTATTCTTCTCCAGTGTTAGGGAGAAAGGTGGCGCTGAAATTCTCTGTATTACAGAGCTTATTGGCTGAAGTTGGACCAACAACAGGAACGATATTTAATGCTTCCTCCTTTCTTACGGGTAAGGTGGGTAACAACATCTTTTTTCTGATACTGCTAATCTAAAAAGCAGGTATATTAGCTGATTGCATATATTCTAGTTCCCCCCCACCCCTACTCCAGGAATATTAGTCATTTTATCATTTCCATTTTGCACTTGTTTTACTTGGTCTAAACAAAAGGAACTGGTAACGGACAATAGCTATTTTATCTCCTAGTGTATCCCTAAAGATGCCCAGCATTCCTCTACTAAGCTTATGCGTGTCCTATTGAATCAGTATGTGAAATAGCTTGAGATAATCTTCATTTCAGTCATTTTTATCTGCTCTGAGCTCCTCCATGTCACTTCATAAACCTCCATGTGACATTCAATCAACCAAATTATCTGCTGCAACAATCTTATTTATTTGATGTATAGTACTCTAAATAAACCAAGGCATTATTTACATCTATGAGGGGCACTAATACGTATAATAGAGGTTCCTCTCCTAATAGCAGAATGGTCATGCAAAAAAAAAAAAAAAACACTGTAATATATGGTGATGTATCAAGAAGGGCTGGGACTGGAGCAGATTATATATATTATAGGAGTTCTAGCACCAACAAGATATACCAGCTGCTGTCATCAGGGAATACTCCACAGAGGAGGTAGCATTTGAGCTCAGCTCTTAACAGTGGACAGAAGTTCAGTTAATAGAAATGATGAAGATGTTTTAAGAGATATGATAGTTTATAGAGATACAGAGGTAAGAAAATACTAGGTGTATTGTCAGGAGGAAGTCTATTACATCTGGGAACAGTTAGTCAATTTATTTAAATTAAAAATTAGACAGGAAATTTAGGTAAGAATTAGATAGTGGAAGATTTTGAATGCAAGGCTAAGAAGTTTCTATTTAATTCAGTTGGCATGGGGATAAGACAAGATTAAAGTATACAATCAGGCTGGGGAGACTAGGTAGGGAGACCAGTTGCAGGCTATCATGTTGTAAATGCTGAGGACTGAATGTCTGAGTCTGAACCAGGAAGATGGAGGTGGTCCTGGATAAAAGGAGACAGACATCAGACATTTCAGAGCAGAACTGAAGAAACAAACGTGAGGTCCAATCAAATAAAAAAAGAGTTTGAAACATCTGAGATGCGAGACTGTCTTCTGCCCTACAGGAGTAACCAGGAGAGTCTCGGTCTTTCTATATTTTAACGTGTGTACATCTTGGGGCATGGAGGGGCTGTGTTGGGAGACAACAGCTCAAACTGCCTTTCTTCAGTTCTGATGCACATGTTCTCCATACCTTACATTGCTGAAATTGGGATGCTTCTTACTATTTATGGGTACATTTAACACGGAGGTTTTTCTTGGAAAGCAGTTAGTAAATCAATGGCACATGTTGCAACTGATGGCATTTTATCATCAAAGAAATAAAGTATAAAATGTATATTATTACTGCATTGGGCTTTCCATTAAAACTACAAAAGTATTTCATACTCACAGCAATTAAGTCAAACAACCCAGTAAACATAAGGTACATTTAAATATTAAAAAACATAGCAGATGTTATTCATCAAACACCTACATTGCCCAAAGTAAAGAATGACTGGGAAAATAAATCAACTGTTAAAGCTTTGAGCACATTATGCATGTATTCATCAAACAAGCTGCTCTTATAAGAAAGTCACTCTTCTAAGTGCTGGAGGGATATAAAGATGAATGTGATATGAACTCTGTCCTGGGGGTGGTGGTGGGCAAAGTGGATCTCACAACTTATTAGGGAAGAAAATACAGGTATACGTAATTTTAGCAAGGCAAGGTGCAATTAATCATAAGAGAGGTCCCCAAGGCATGCTTTGGATATTCTGAGGAGGAAATGCTCATGTCTGCTCGGGAATAATCAAGCAAGGCTTCATGAAAGATGTGGCATTTTAATTGGGCTTTGGAGAATGGGTTCGATTTCTGTAGGTAGACATGGAGTAGGTAAATCCAGATGAACAATGTGTTGTGAACAAAGATAAGAAGTTGGAAAGAACCATTTATGTTCAGAGAACACAGTAGTCTAGGGTGGTTGGAGTGCAGGCTATAAGTAATAATAGTAATGATTGTAAGAAGCACTTATTGAGCAATTACTATGTGCTTCGGTACTGCTGTAAGTGTTTTACTTGGTGATAGGTGGTATTATCAGTCCCATTTTATAGCTGAGGACATTAAAGCAAGACCAGTTAGGTAACTTGCCCATGAATTGCAGAGCTCAAGTTGAGTCAGCATACCTTACTCCTTTCGTAAGTAATTCAAACATAAGGGAGTGCACACAAGGGGATACAGGTGGGAAAAGATGCTGGACACAGATCAGGGAAGGTGTTACATACTATGTGAAGGAGTCTGAAGTTTATTCTGCAGCTGAGGTGACAGCGTTCTCTGGATTTGGACCACTGTGTCACTACTTAACAGTGTGTAATGGAATTAGAACATAAAGGTCTTTAGAAATACGGGACCAGGGATGTGTTGGTTGTGTGTCAGATTCTAGCAACCTCAAGGGAAATTTTAAAATCCTTGACTTTTTATGAGACTTTACATGCTCCAAGATCTTTCTAATTTCCTATGTTACTTCTTTCGATCCTCATAATGATGTGTCATTTCTCCCTGCATTGGTTATATGGGGAAACCTACTCTAAACTGGCATTGACTTAGCCAAAGCCCTATAGCTGGCAAGTGGTAGAGCTAAGAGAGAAAATGAGATCTTCTGGAGACTAAGCAATTGCTACTCTATTCTTCTTGGCCCTCTTGCTTTCTCTGGTGTTATCTCAACAATTCCCTCTTTACAATCAGATATATGCCCAATCAAATGGAAATGGACATTCATATGGTAATTGGTGGGTTTGCTCATCAGTGGAAAAATCAGTGTTCCTAAGTTAGGAGCCTGGGTGGTGCAAGCAGTTTGCGACTGGCTGCTAACCAAAAGTCTGGCAGTTCAAACCCACCCAAGATTTCCATGGAAGAAAAGGCCTGACGATTTGTTTTCATAAAGATTACAGCTAAAAAACCCCAATGGGGCATTCTACTCTGTAACACATGGAGTCACCATGAGTCAGGAGCCAACTCATCGCCAGCTAATAACAATAAAAAGTAGAAGATAGTATCCTTACCGGACAGGAGAAATGGTGATTCTCTGGCTGACACTGGCAGGACCACGAAGTCAGGTGTTTTCCCAGTCATCTAGTCTCTAGGGAGTCAGTAACTTCTGGGCTTTTCGATTGGTGAGGAGGGAGCAGTCCTAGCTGGCTGCCTTCAGAAACTCAGCATCCACACTTCATAGCAATTTCCCCAGACTTCTGACTTGGGAACTAGGCCAGCTGTCCAACTATTCTAGATATAATCATTCATCCCTCAGTTTATTAGTAAAATGGAGCATTCACAGTAAAATAGAATGGCCAGAAATGTGTCACTGTTCCTGAATTCAGCACAGTTTTTTTGTCATACACCTGTACATATTTTCATACTTGTTGTCTCACAGATCTTCCATTATTTTGAGTCAATATCCAGGCCAAGGAATTGTTGGGTAGTCATCTGTTCTTGGAGTTGGCAGTACATTCCACTTTTAATATTGCTTTA
This sequence comes from Dugong dugon, assembly GCA_030035585.1. Taxonomy (NCBI): domain Eukaryota; kingdom Metazoa; phylum Chordata; class Mammalia; order Sirenia; family Dugongidae; genus Dugong; species Dugong dugon. The sequence goes on along the minus strand of CM057461.1, from coordinate 118,301,631 downwards.
AATATCTCTAAATATAAGGAAGAATGGATAGTAACCAATAATTGGCATTATTTATTATATTATGGTTGATTGTATACTTGCCATGTTAATTTATCTAGATTATAAATGTCTTGGGGGTGAGGATATGAGCTGAACAACAATAGAGGAAATACTATGTTCCCCTTTAGTAAATCCATCGTGTTTGTCAGAATCATTGTTTTCATTGTTATGCTGAGAGTTCAGTTTTTTGTCCCTGTCTTCCTCACTAGATTCTGATTTCTTTCAGAGCAAGGATCATATTTGGCTCGTCTTATTACCCTACAGAATATTGATATTAATTATGGCGAGGCAATACTGAAGAGTATTAACCTTGTGGGCAGTGAAACGGATGATGAGGATTCTAAGTGTGGCTGATCTAGGTATTAGCTGTGTGACCTTAGGCAAACAGGGTAGCTTCAGTATCCTCATCTGAAAAAGAATGATAAAAATAATACCATTCTCATGTTTTGTATGAGATGAAACACTTTTAACACATTGCCTGTGGAGTCCCTGGGTGGCACAAATGGTTAAGCGCTTGACTACTAGCTGAAAGGTTGGCTGTTGGAACCCACCCAGAGGGGCCTCAGAATACAGGCCTGGCGATCCACTTCCAAAAGGTCACAGCCTTGAAAACTCTACGAAGCTGTTCTACTCTGCACACATGGGGTTTCCATGAGTCAGGATAGCCTCAATGGCAACTAACAACAACAACACATTGCCTAGCTGTTATTAAGATTATATGCTCAGTAAATATAATTATGGAATCGGATTGAAGGAGACCAAGTATTCTAGTCATCATTCTGTCATTAAATTGCAGTATCTCTTTGGGCAAAATTCTTATCTTTTGTGGGCCTCAGTTTTTTCATCTGCACATTAGGGGAGTTAGATGACTCTGAGGTTCCCTGTCTGACAGTCTATAAATTCAGCTGTTAAGCTCTTATATTTCAAGAACTTTTCATTATACATACATTTACATGTATTCTAGATGGGCTCTCTCTATATATGTATATAGATACATAAATATATATATAGAGAGAGAGAGTGAGAGAGAGAGAGAGACAGACTGTGAAAGGGAGAGGGAGAAAGAGAGAGAGGTATTAAAGAATCAAATATAGTCAGTTCTTTCTTTGTGTTCTTGATTTCTCTCATTGTGCTTACTACTTTGTATGATGTCTCTTTAAGGAGCCCTAGTGGCACAACAGTTAAGTGCTGGACTGCTAACTGAAGGTTGGAAGTTCAAACCCACCCGGTGACTGAGGGAGAAAAACAAAATGATCTGCAGACATGGGTGCTCTCCTTGTGTAACCCCAAGGTTAAAAGTCTCCCTGGAGCTGCTCCATTTGAATGTGGCTTGCTTAACACCTTTATTCATTCGACTGGGTACAGCCGGGCTGTGGAAAGTTATAGATGAAGTTGACCTTTTGGTACTAGCTTGGAATTCCCCTCCTTTGGTGAGGGAGTTATATCTATTCCAACTTTTTGAGGGGTCATCTATCTACCTTCTACATACCTCTCTTCTCAGTACTCTCTTAATTGAAAGTCAGGTCTTAATTAGAATTCAGATAATTTTCTTCTGGGATATAGCCTGGCCTCCAACATAAGCTTCTGTTCTTAGGAAACGTTCCCATCATTTTCTTAGGTAGCTTATAAACTTTGTTTGATCACACTAACTAAAACAATTACTTTTCAGTTTTATTATCTTTCCATACATTAGTCGTAATTCATTAACTATATATTTAGGGTCAAGCTGAAACAGTGTCTCATGGCATTTTATGACCTTTGACCACTGAAATTTTTTCTCCAGAACTATTCACTGCCCTGCTGCCCTTGACAAACCCCCAGTTAGCGTCACAACTAAATATGATGTCACATGTTTAAAGTGTTGTACCGGAGATTAGACTAAGGCATGCTTGGAGTTCAGGAGGAAAGAATGAAGCAGTTCCTAGATACAGCATTTTCCTTCACTGACCATGAACCACCACTCTCTCAGACTGGCGTTGATGGGGTGAGTCTGAAAAGATGAACATGCTAAGTTTGTCCTCAGTAGCCTAATCCACAAGAGAACAGGGCATTTGTTGCTCTTCCATTGTGTGCTCTGCTATTCCCTTAGTTCATAAATCAAGATACGTACTGTTCTCATGTATGATAATTAATTTGAGGGAGTCATGGAGTTGAGTCAACAAAATTAGAGGGACCTCTTCTACTTATTGCATGTTTTACAGTTAGCAATGTAGTACTTATTGAATCTAATAATGTGTAATAGGAAGCTGACCTAATATATAATCAGGAAAGAAGAGGGAACAATGAATAGCAATGCCTCCTTTGTCTCCACACATTTATTATAAAATGTCCACAGAAATTTAACGAGAAGCAAAAATTAAAAGTTATTTTGAAATGAATTGAAAATACATTAAAAATGAGATTCTTGTGTTTTTTTTTTTTTTTTAATTTTTTATCATGAACAAATACATTGATTGAGTACTTCATGGGTGTTAGGCTGCTGTGTTAGCCTCTGGAAATATAGAGAACTATGGCCCTTTGCCCTGAACATCTTATGTCAAGGCATCACAGTTTAGAGACAGAAAAGTGAGTGACAAGGACATCGGTGCCATAATAATAGCTACCATTTAAACTGTACTCACCCTGGACAGAAAGCTTTGCCTGAATTATTTTATTTAATCTTCATAACAGTTTTGAATGGCATTGTCTGCATTTACCAATGAGAAAACAGAAGCTCAGAGAGGTTAAATAATTTGGCAAGGACGTGTAGAGAATACATTTTATAGTGGAACTGTTCTTTATTTCCAGCGTCTTCCTGTACTGTTCTTCCCTTCCTTACTCACCACCTCCTTCTTACACAAAATATTAAGTGTTGGTTAGGATGATGGCAGACATTGTCGAAAACCTTTTATTTTGTTGTAATGCTATCAAAATCACATACATCAACATCCTCTGTATTATTACTTTCACATTTCTTTCCTTGGAAGAAATTACAGAACTTTTTTTCCCTACAAATTTTTTTTTTTCTCAGTTAAGTCTTTTATTTATTTATTGTACTTCAGGTGAAGGTTTACCGAACAAATAGTTTCTCATTAAACAGTAGTACACATATTGTTTTATGACTTTGGTTAACAACCCTGCGACATGTCACCCTCTCCCTTCTCGACCATTTTTTTTTTGGTGAAAATATACATAGCAAATGATACACCATTTCAGAAATTTCTACACGCACAGTTCAGTGACATCGACTACACTCTTCCAATTGCGCTGCTATTTTCACTTTAGATGAAGGTTTACAGACCAAAATAGTTTCTCATTAAACAGTACACATGTTGCTCTATGACAATGGTTAACAACCTCACTACACATCAACACTGTCCTTACTCAACCTTGGGTTCCCTATCATCAGCTTCCTGTCCCCTTCTGCCTTCTAGCCTTTGTCCCTGGACTGCTGTGCTGGTCTCATTTTGTTTTATGGGGCTGTCCAATCCCCAGCTGAATGGTGAACCTCAGAAGTGACTTCACCACTGAGCTAAAAAGGTGTCTGGGGGCCATACTCTTGGGGTTTCTCCAGTCTCCTTTAGGCCAGTAAATCTGGTCTTTTTTTTGTGTGTTAGAATTTTGTTCTACATCCTTCTCCAGCTCTGTCCAGAACCCTCTGTTGTGATCCTGGTCACAGCAATCAGTAGTGGTAGCCGGGCACCATCTAGCTGTACTGGACTCGATCTGGTGGAGACCTTGGTAGCTGTGGTCCATTAGTCCTTTGGACAATCTTTTCCTTGTATCCTGTTCTCTTCATTCGCCCTTGCTCCCGAAGGGATGAGACCAGTGGAGTATCTTAGATGGCTGCTCACAGGCGTTTAAGACCCTAGATGCTACTCACCAAGGTAGAATGTAGAACATTGTCTTTATAAACTGTGTTATGCCAAATGAGCTAGATGTTCCTCGAGACCATGGTCCCCACAGCCCTCCGCCCAGCAATTCAGTCCTCCAGGGAGTTTGGATGTGTCTATGGAGCTTCCATGACCTTTCCTTGTACAAGTTGTGCTGGTTTCCCCAGTATTGTGTACTGTCTCACCCTTCACAAAAGATACCACTTACCTATTGCCTATTTAGTTTCCCCCCGCCATCCCTCCCATCCCTGGTAACCAACTAAGATTGTTACTTTTTTTCTACAAATTTTTTAGTGTTAAATCTTTTCCTTTTTCCTTCACTTACACCTGGTTAGCATTCAGCTCATTCATTTAGTGTTTCCTGGATGTCAGACACTTAGTCTAGGTGCTAAGGATTCAGATCGATTCTACGTTCTCCTGGGGAGTATCAGAAAATAAACAAGCAAATAAAGCAACAGAATAATTTGAGCTGTACTTCAGTGCTATGAAGAAAATTAAACCAGGCAATAGGACAGAGAGAGAGAGTGGCTACTTGACTGAGGCAGTCAGGGAGGGCTTGTATAGTAGGTCATGTTTGAACTGGGATTTGAATGGAGAGAGAAAGAAAATGAGACAAGTGAAGATGGTGGTGGTTGAGGGGGAAGGGCAGTGTTTGGGGCAGAGGGAAGAGTGAGTGCAAAAGCCCTGAAGAGGAAATGCTTTCTGTTGGAGGGGCAGAAGGAAGGCCAGCGTGACTAGAGTGCGGTATGATACAAGGTCTTGGATTTACTAGAACTTGCAGAACCTTGCAGGAAGGCCAGGCTTGGGAATTTGGATTTTATTCAAAGACCAAGGGGAAATCACCTAGATTTCACGTGGGTGTTTTGTTGTTCCAAGTATTACACAAAATTCAAGTCCTCAGACAGGTTTCTTGCTTTCTAAGTTACCTTGTAAAGCTCTGAATTCCTTCCCAATTCTCCGGGATTGCACTGTCCATGCCCATTGGGTAAGGGTTAGATGAAATAAGAATTGAACACTGAGGGTGATGCAGGGTGTTAGCTAAGGGAAGAGGAAGGAAGACTGTGACTCATTTACCTTGAATTTTGATAAAAGATTGGATTTTGAAATGACACTGTGTATGTGGTGATGAGGGGTGGGAGGAGGGCAGGGGTAATACATGACTAAGAGAAATAGATCAGGCAGTAGAGAACTGCAGTGGATTTCAAACAGAACAAATGAATGCCTTTTACCTCCATAAAAATTAGTGGCCTATGACTGTACTACCTTCTTTCACTACACTATTTTTTGGAAACTTCAGCAGACTTTTTTTTTATGATTTATTTTTATTATTGTTGTTGAAAATATACACCGCAGAACACACAACAATTCAACAATTTTCACATGTACAATTCAGTGACATTGATTACATTCTTTGAACTGTGCAACCATTCTCACTTTGCTTTTCCAAGTGTTCCTCCACCATCAACATAAACTCATTGCCCCATAAGGTTACTATCTAATCTTTCCAGTTGTTGTCATCAATTTGATCCCATATAGATAGATCTTAAAAGAGCACAATGCTCAAGACACTGTGGGGACCATGGTCTCGGGGAACATCTAGCTCATTTGGCATAACACAGTTTATAAAGACAATGTTCTACATTCTACCTTGGTGAGTAGCGTCTGGGGTCCCAAAAGCCTGTGAGCAGCCATCTAAGATACTCCACTGGTCTCATCTCTTTGGGAGCAAGAGAGAATGAAGAGAAAAGGATACAAGGAAAAGATCAGTCCAAAGGACTAATGGACCACAGTTACCAAGGTCTCCACCAGACTGAGTCCAGTACAGCTAGATGGTGCCTGGCTACCACCACTGACTGCTCTGACCAGGATCACAACAGAGGGATCTGGACAGAGCTGGAGAAGGATGTACAACAAAATTCTAACTCACACACACACAAAAAAGACCAGATTTACTGGCCTAAAGGAGATTGGAGAAACCCTGAGAGTATGGCCCCCAGACACCCTTTTAACTCAGTGGTGAAGTCATTTCTGAGGTTCACCATTCAGCCAGGGAGTGGACAGCCCCATAAAACCAAATGGGACTAATTACGCAGAGCAATCCAGGGACAAGGACCAGAAGGCAGAAGGGGACCGGAAAGCTGGTGATAGGGAACCCAAGGTTGAATAAGGGTAGTGTCGATGTGTTGTGAGGTTGTTAACCATTGTCATAGGGCAACATGTGTACTGTTTAATGGGAAACTATTTTGTTCTGTAAGCCTTCATCTAAAGTGAGAACAGCAGCACAATTGGAAGAGCGTAGTCGATGTCACTGAACTGTGCATGTAGAAATTTTTCAAATGGTGTATCTTTGGCTATGTATATTCTCACCAAAAAAAAAAAAAAAAATGGTCGAGAAGGGAGAGGGTTGACATGTTGTGGGGTTGTTAACCAATGTCATAAAACACTATGCGTCCTACTGTTTCACCTGAAGTACAATTAAAAAAAAAAAAAAGGTCTGCACACGGCAGAACGACAGCCCAGCTATCCGGGTGTCCTGCTCATTCAGTTTTATAATTGATACTGATTGCTGTAGTAAATCAATCATAAACTTCGCTACTTTGATCATTAAACCACCGAAACCAAAATAAATAAATAAATAAATAAAAACAAAATAGTAAGGACTAAAAGCCCTAACAAAATGTTGCAGCTGAAACCCACACACCTTGAGCCCAGCAACAGATTTATCTTATCACCTTTATCACATCACCTCTTTCTGTACATGTTCTCAAACTACTCTATTTGACATAAGGTTCCTGCTAAACATGGGCATAACCCAGTGACCCATATGAGACACATATGCATTCAATTCCAAATAGAAAGTGAAATATTGCAATGATACAATAACTTTCTTTTTTGTGCTTCAAAGATCTATAAGTTTTCAGCAACTTAAGATGAAGTTTCAGCAAGACTTAGCATGAAACTGCCTCTCCCGCCCCTCCCTCAGCAGTCTGAGTGTAAAGTTTCTTTTTAAGGTGAGCCAAGTTCTGGAGGATGGCAGAGATAACCTCTGTCCCCTTCCACACTTTGCTCCAAGGCTCTCTTTCCACGAGTTGTCAGTAACGGAGCTTCCAGCAAAATTCCTACACAATCTCTGCTTGGGCACAGTGAGGACAACCCAGACGCATGGCTACAGAGAATCCACTGAAGAGCAATAGGACATGGATTGGAAGATAATTTACTCCGTGCTTCACAGCTCGACCATCTCAGATGCAATGAATGCTCTTGGGAAGTGGTTGTGATGTGTAATTTTATTCCATTTTTCCATGAATTGGCTTTACTATGAGTTCACTGGGTTTTCCTAAAGAAGTTATTAAATATCTCCACAAGAAGGTTTCTCTCCTGGAAATTATGTTTGAAAGAACATTTTCTTAGTAGCTATTTTGAAGAATGACTCATAGACACTGGAATCCAAACATAAAAAAGTAAATGTAGCCAGTGCCTAGAATGAAAACACAATTTAGTCTCCAGTTTACATGGGTCAAACCCAGATTTCTCTGTGCTACACATGCACAGTGTCTTCCTCTCAAAACATTGCATGAGAGTACATCATACGGAAGAGATTTCGTAATGTGAAGTATGTAATAAATTAAAGCACCTTGTTACATCTTAAAAAAAAAAAAAGAGCACAATGCTCAAGAGAGATATTCTTTACAAGTTAAGCTAAACTATTGCTCGGTTTTACAAAGACTTCAGGGGTCACCAGACTTTTTTTGAGGAGGAATTTTATTTTAGTAGAAGAAAATGATAAGGAAATATGAAGGGATTACTTCTAAGGAGAAAAAAATAATTAAGCAAAATAAAATCTTAGTCTGACAATAAACACTGAACATCCAGTTGATAAACCAATGATTCTCATCAATAAACCTAAACAGAAGTACGAAGACCTACAAATTCATGATATGATTATAAACAAAATATGATTGTCTTTTCAAAAATATCTGCAACTAATTGGCATTTTTAAAGTTGATCTAATAATACATGAACGCATACTTATTGTATAAGATTCAAACCATATGTAGAATACACTTTGCAAGTTTGCCTTCATCCTCCCCACCTCTGACCTTCTCCCACAACTCCTTCTCCAGAGGTAACCACTATTAACATGTACCGGGGAAGAAAGGCCTGAAGCTCTGCTTCTGTTAAGATTACAGCCAAGATTTCTATAATTTACATCAATTTAAGTTTAGTATAACACACAAAATTGATAAAATTTTAGTTCCCATCTATAAAACTTAATGTATCAGTTGGCCTATGTGATCTTATATAATGCAAGTGTATAATTTCCATTTAGCATTTTGAAATATTAAAACTATTTACCTAACTTTTTAAAATTCTTAGGATACAGGTGGACTGCTGTCCTCATTGAATAGTGTTGACTTCAGTCACATGACTTGCAGCCTGGAGATGTTTTTAAAATCAATCAAGCATAACAATGATCTTGAAGATGGTGCAGGATGGGGCAGTGTTTTGTTCTGTTGTACATAGGGTCACTGTGAGTCAGAAGCAACTCAATGGCACCTAACAACAACAACATGTATCTATGTATTGATGTATCTATCCATCCATCCATCTATCCATCCATCCATCCATCCATCCATCCATCCATTTATCCTTAGTGTACGGAAACATTTACAATGGATGTATTCTTTAGTTGCCAAAGTCTCTACCACTCCTTTTTTTCTTAAACAATTATGTACATTTATGCTACCCACCTTGCCCCTGTAGCACTGCAGTTCCTCATTTAGATATTTATACGTTTTTGCAGACATCAATTTACTTAAGTCTAATCCAATTCCAGTAGTGAGTCATGCTGTGAGAGGGTATTAAAAATTTCTGAGTTGGCACCATCTCCTAAAGAATTGTTAACTCAGAAGATTTTACTATTTACATTTGGCAAGCTCTGCTTGAGCTTAATTCACCTTGACTTCTAATGCACTCACATTCCATTTTAGTTCAAAGGCTTTCTAACACTTTTAAATTCTACTATTGACCTTCAAAATGATTTTGAAAATCACATTTGACCTTCTGTACTATACAAAATTTCTCTTTTTGTTTTGATTCTTCCTTCTTTTTGCCTCCTCTGCCTCTCCCCTGAAATCAATTCTCTCAAAATTACCTGCTCACCCTCCTCAACACATACACACAAAAAGTATCTATGTGCCAAACTTGTGATGGTGTCCTTAACCCATATGCTTATATTGAGACCAACTGGAAACATCCTTGTGCCACTTTGGTTTGCCTGTTACCTTCCTGCCAACTCTCTTCTTCTTCCAAGATTACTTGCTGATGCTACAGCAAAGTTCATTGTACAATACGGCCAACTTTGTGTCCTAAATGTGCTGGCCTTCGTTTCTCGCATTGTACCTTTTTAAGATGATAGATAATTTTAGACGGGAAAATGTAGTAGAAGGACACCAGAATAATGCTAAATGGTTACAACCCAAGTGGCAGATATAATGTCTCTTTCATGAACATTAATGAGCTAGGGTGTACTTCGTGGAAAGCACATTACAAGGACTTCCTAAGAGAACATTATGACTGGAACCTGTAATTCTTGCTTATATTCATAAGAACTGAATGTCTGCACATTCTAACTTTTGCACTGCACTACTAATATTAAGTAAGAGAATGGATGTGAAACAAATGGTAGAACTTGGGGAAGTTTTTCTTTCTTCCTTTTAAAAAAAAGGCAGATGGTGTTTTGAACACAACTTGTCGTAGCACATGAAAGCCCGAGAGTTCTGGCTGTTTGAAGAAAAGAAAAAAAAGCTGATTTTCTTTAATTGTAAAAACTAGCTTTAGATTTCCCAGGGACTTGAAGAAAAAAGCTTTGAGAAATGGGAGTGAACCGCAAGATAGGGTTTGTGTAACAAGTACCTCAAACCACAGAAGTCACATGGGCTTTTTCTGCTTTGCTACTTTTGATTACTTGTCAGAGGGTTATACTTTTAGCTTCCCCCATCCTGCAAGGCCACTCAACCATGCGCTAGCTGCAGTAATCTTGATTCACAATGTCTTTACAAAAGCTCATGCAACAGAGCAGCAATGGCAGTGTGGTGGACTACTGTGCTGGTCCAGCGTATAGCTCTTACTCTACACTCACAGGCAGCCTTCAGATGGATGATAATAGGAGGATTCAAATGCTGGCAGACACTGTGGCCACTTTGCCTCGGGGACGAAAGCAGGTATGATTGCTATTTTGTACCTTTAGAGTGCCATGTTCTGTTGAGAGCAGATCGTTATGTTTGTCTGACTTCATATTAAAAATCTTATTTCAGAGGCTTTGGAATTAGTGACTAAGACTAGGGAGAAGAGGAGCCCAGAGAGCTGGTGGACCAGTCCAAAGAAATAAGACCATATCAAAATTTTTTTTCAAGGCAAAACTTAAAAGTAGATTGTATCTCTCATTTAAAGAGATGTTCAAGTTAAGTGAAGATCACTGAGCATATCAAACTTGAAGGTGGTTTAAACACACACAACCTGTGTGAGAATTATTGGTCTTTTCCCCTTTGTCTCCCGTTGGCAATTTCCCTCTGATCTCACTCCCAGTCCTTGATAATTAGTCATTTCAGTTCACAACCAAAAGAGAATACTTTTTCTTGAGGATAAGTTTTGTTGGCTAAGGAAATTGTCTTCGGCTCTGGTGCACTGCTGCATGTTTCATGCTATTAGGAATTAGAACTTTTCTTAGATGAGGGAGGCACTACAGGGTGGTGAGTGCCAGGCTGACAATGAGTTTGGCCATTTACTATTCGGGGGCCTTGAATCAGTCACTTGTCTTGTGTCAAGTGAAAACTGTAACAACTCAGATTTCTTTTTTTCTAAAATAAGGATAATAATCGAGTCACTCTTATGACTCTCTACAGTGACTGACACGTAGTATGTGCATAATAAAGTCTAGCTTGTGCTCTTATTTTTACTGCAATGTATTGTCCTAAGCATGAAAAGTCATTTGCAAAAATACATGTCCAACTAAATTTATTCTGATTTTTTTTTGTTGTTTTCCAACTTACAGTATGTTAAAAAAAAAAAAAAAAGCAATAATACCTTTTCAGGTTTCGGTACAATGCTCCAAGTGCATAATCTAAATTTAGATACAGCGCTTGTACAGAAACTATTTAGAGATGCTTTAAAGGATGAATTTTTGCCCTTTATTTTGCATGTACATCATGAGCTCCTCTTACGTGTTCTAATTTCAGGACTAGAAAGTTACAATAGGGTGTGAGAATCATGATCTTCAGTGGTGATGTATGTTACCTGATACCTTGGTGTTTTTCACGAAAGAGATAAGCACATACATAACCCACTATGGTTTGGATTATCAATCTTTCTCAATCCAAAGCATTTTTATGATATTAATGATCATCATATTATCATTATTAATAATAATTATGTTTTATGACAATATAATGATGAATATTTCTGTAAATTTACAACCTGTCTGAACATAAACCAACTTTGGGAAATATCAAAATCTTTATTCAGTTTTCAGATGTAGAGCAGTCAAGTTTTCTTTCTTTCTATTTGTTATGAAGCTATAAGAAGAAATACGGTTCACCCGGTCAGGCTATGATTTCATTCTTTTGTGGAATTTTTACTGCTAAAGATAGTAATTTTTGAATTAGGGTGGGAACTTTGCACTTCTTATATCCTCCACACTTACAACCTCATTCATTTTATCTACTTATCAGACCATGCCTGGCTATTTCAATGCAACAGAGAGTTTAGGAGCACCTATTAGGAGATGGACATCATGCTAGTTGTAGGAGGTACAAAGCTGAGAAGAGCACCTTTCCTTCCCTTATAGGATTTACAGTTCATAAGGTGAACCAACAGGCGTTATACAAAGGGAAACAAAGTAAATGTTCTAATCCAAGTAGGTGTCTTCTAATGCCACCTTGAAGAATAGATATTCCAAATACTGAAGGGTATTCCAGAGCAAGGGAATAATTAATGCCGAGGCACACATCTTGGAGGTTTTAGGGCACGTTTGGGTAAGAGCACATTATTTAAAGTGTGTCGGGCTGCTTTACAGCACGCTTGGACAACTCCCCTGAGGAAGGAGTCATTTGACCAGCACAGGTGGCCGCTGAGTGTTTTGGCGTAGTGGAGGGATTTAGGAACCTTGTTCTAGAAATTCGGTGTGTTGGTAAGTGGGTGGAGACTAGTGGTGAGAAAGCACTGTTGCAATAGTCGGGAAAGAGGTGATGCAGGAATAGAGAGGAGACGGAAAGACTCGAATATGAAAGATGATGAAGACAAAGAGTCAGGTTTTGAACCTGAGCGCAGACAGCATGAACTGAAGAAAGGGAATTCGTATGGGAGGCTGGTTATTGGAGGAAGATAATAAGAGGGAATTAGGCATATGAAACACACTCATGTATGCATACATATCCCTACACCAATTAATTTATCCATATTCCATATGCTCTGATAGTCTGAGTCTTCTCGTCTCTGTTCCCTTTAGTCATCTTTCCAGTGGCAGACTCCCTCACTCAAACAGCTTTCTCTTACTGGTGTGACAATTGCTTTTATTAAGAAATAAGCAAAACAAAACCCCTTGTACACGATACTTCTGATTCTGTACAATTATCATCAAAGGAACTTAATGCAAATTCATCCCAGCAGCTGAGAATTTTCCAAGTGGATGTTGATTTCCTTTAACTGGTTTTTAGAGCACAGGCACCAAGTGGGCACTGACTGAACAAAACCCCTGCAAAGCCATCAAATGAGCAGGTGTTTCTCTGCCCACTGTTATTTTCTATACTTTCAGGGATGACGTCAACAATTCATACTTCTCCTTATTGTTGGCTTTGGTTTCTGCAAAGCTGTATCTGGTTACCCTGTAGTTTCAGATTAGTCTTCAGAATTGTTTGAGTGTTTACACTCAGACTTGTTTAAAAATAGATTTCTGTGTGTGCATATTATCTTGATACCTGCATTTGTAGGAGGTGTCAGATATCCCAGTGTGGCTCCTACTTCTGAGAACACAGTTTCTATTTCCTGCAATGGAAAGCCCTGTAGGAAAGAAGGAGGAGGAAACAAGATAGTCTTTATGAATGTGGAAATGCCAAAGAGTAGCCATTGTGCCTTACCACCCATTCTCCTGACTGTAGTACTTTGCCTTAGGAAGGCAGTTTTCACCAAATGCTGTAGTGAGAACTGGGACCTGACAAACAGACCAGAAGCTTGAATGTGTGTTAGTGCTACCACAAACTATCTTTGCCTAATTTTCTTGCAGTTTATCAAACGCTTCCTAAATAGGCAGCTTCTGGAAGGGTGATTTCACTTAAAAGTTCAGACATGGACTCTTGTGCTAAAACTCTCTAACACGTCTCTTTCTGGGATGGGTTCTGTCTTTCAGGCACCTTCACATTATCCCTGGCAACACACCCACCCGTTAGCATAACTCCCAAGCGTTCCTAGCTGCACGAAGGAATTTTGATCATTTAAATGGAAACTTTTAGCTAGAAAACTGTGTTACTTTCATTACAAAAGGATTTGAAAAATCTTCTTTACTCCACATTGTGACGTGCTTGGAGTCAATATCCAACACTTTTTCTTGAAATGGAGGTCTGTGAGCCCACAATCAGACCTTCTTGTAACTTTCTCTTTAGGCTTTTCAGAGGCATTTAGAAGTTAAGGAACTGAGTTCAGCTCCATTATTTTGTTGGCCCTTTGAATAGTCCGCTAAGCCCTGCTATACTAATGCTTTTGATATAAAAGGGGGAAAAAAGTAGTAATCTTGGGAGACTTGAGAAGTGAGGCAGGGGACTGGAAAAGGAGCAGAACTCATGGATGTGGGGGTTTTGAAGTGAACAACAACAACAAAACTCCTCCTGTGAGTAAGTATCTTCACCCCCACCCCACCCCCACTTTCAGGAAATCAATGAGTACACAGTGGGGACAGGAAGTAACAGTCTGTTTCTTAGCAGCAGAAGTGGCTACAGTATCCAACTTCGAGCTCCTTTGAGGCCAGGCTACCTATTCAGCTGACTACAGATTCCCCGTATCTTCTGCAAATTGACATCCGAAGTATTTGTTCTTGATTTCTCAGTAAAAATGAATGCTGTGAATCACATTGCGTAGCAGCAGATATTACGATTAGAGTATTGATGCTTGATCTTTTCAGTTGTTTGATTAAAAACAGAAGAGTGATCACAGGCCCAACTCTTACCCACAAGCCAACCCATTGCCGTCGAGTCTATTCTGACTCATAGTGACCCTAGAAGACAGGATAGAACTACCCTACAAAGTTTCCAAGGAGCACCTGGTGGACGCAAACTGCCATCCTTTTGCTTAGGGGTCATAGCTCTTAACCACTGCACCACCAGGGCGCCAAGCCCAACCCCTAGGCATCTTATATTAGTGGCTAGCAAGGAGGTAAAGAGCTTTGTCTATCCAGCAGTCATAATTGAATGTGTGTTTTGCAGGCCTGCCAAATTGCTAAACTTGGATTTCTCATATTAGATAATGTGCAATAAAAGACAGCTGTTGCCAGCATATGCTGTGCATTGCACATCAATTCCTCATTCAGGATTTTTGGTGTCATCGATACAACCCTGACTGGGTCTCTAGAGCATGGGACTCCCCGGGTGAGATCCCAGAAATAGGGAACAGGGCTGCTCACTCTTGGGGAAAGCGGTAGAAAAACTTTTTCCAAAGCATAAGAACTTTGATCAGACCTTAGGCATACTTCATTTCATTTAGGCAGATGGTTTTGTGTGTGAGCAAGGTTGAACCCTATGAACATTCCTTTCCACATCGCCTGAGTCTGACAGCCCATATCAAAAACAAGTAGGCTTTGTGTCAAGACGTGGCAAGTGTCAGAGACTTTGATGGTATTTAATTTATTTAAATTATTTTTTATTTAAAGGTTAGGTGCCAAAGACAAGTTCATTGCAAATCCAGAGTGGAAAGTAATTTGTAATTTGACTTAGTCTGATTTTTATAACCCGAATCACTCAGTCCACAGAAACTGAAAATCTGCTATGCATCTCACATTGTGCTGGATAAATATTTTCAACTCGTCAATTAGCTAGATAGAAAGGTTAGCAGGAGGGAGATAGGGAAATTACCTTTTCTGTAGATGCTTAGGGATCTGTCTCGTGGATTTAAAAGATTTTATATCTGAATCACTCCAGAATGATTTTAGATTTAGAAAGCAGATTGAGGGTAGACCAGCTGAAATCATGCTATGATTATTTGTCTAGCAAAAGGGCATTTAAAATTGCTAAGAGAAGTCTTGAAATTTTAATAATTCATTCATTCTCACATCATTATTCATTTAGCAATTATGTGTGAAAGAATTGCTGTCTCATGTTTTCTATTAGTCCTCGTTTTTCTAAACTCCTTGCTGTTTTCTGGATGAAGATTTTTTGTTTGTTTTTCATTTTTAAATCTTGCTGTATGTTTGGGACATAAAATCTATTTTTTATATTTTCTTAGTGATTACTCTTGTGTTTGTCCCCAAGAATATTTAATTTAATGAAGGACAAATTTGAAGAATATCAGCACATTTCTCCTGTACAATGTAAGACTTTTTAGAATACTTGTCCTTAGATCTCCCATTACCACTTACTTGCTTGCACTGTGTTGTCTAGTAGTATATCTGTTGGTCTATTTCGCTAATTTTAAGTAGTCACTGTATTCCAGGTCCTGTGTTCAGCAATGGGGTTAAAAAAAAAAAAAGTACCCGAAGAGGCCCCAAAGGAGCTCTGGTGGTTCAGTGGCTAAACACTCAGCTACTAACCAGAAGGTTGGCAATTTGAAAGCACTAGCCCCTTCGCGGGAGGAAGATGTGGCAGTCTGCTTCTGTAAAGATTTACAGCCTTGGAAACCCAATGAGGCAGTTCTACTCTGTCTTATAGAGTCGCTATGAGTCGGATCAACTTGACAGCAAAGGTTTTTAAGAGGCCTAAAGCATACAGAGGCATTTAATCCATTTTGTTCTTCATCTAAATTTGAAAAATGATGATTTGGGACATGTTGGGTCACATAGTGAGGCATGATGGAAAAATTATTTTTTGAATCACTTAAGGTCAATTCAAAATTCCTTCACACTATAAATCATTTTTTCCTCGTCATCTTCTTTAGAGAAATAAAATATACTTTCCTTAGGTCTAGGGGAATAAAGAAAAGAAAATTTATAATTTTATTTCTCAACCATGCCCCTTCTGCAGACCTAAATATTTTATTTCAAATCCCAGCCCTTATGTTAGATTCAAAAGGGTTTGAAATCCATTCTAGCATGTTGTTTGGACATGTTCACAATGCTTAATTAAAAAATATCAGTGTCAGAGAAGCAGCTTTCAGTTCTTGGAAATGAATTTTTTGCTGACGGTACACATCTCCCCAAATCCTAAACCCGACTAGGTCCTTCTTCATTTTGCCAAGGGAAGTAAAAATAGTATACATTATCAAATATGAAAAATGTAAAGTGTAATAATGCACGTAAGGGACTTCAGTGTACTTGTTTACATCCTCCGCATATAAGTTTCTGAGTTTATGTGTGTGTGTGTGTGTGTGTGTGTGTGTGTATATGTATGTATATAAACCCACTGCCATCGAGTCGAGTCAGACCCATAACGGCTCTATAGGACAGAGTAGAACTGCCCCATATGGATTCCAAGGAGTGGCTGGTGGATATGAATTGCCAACCTTTTGGTTAGCAGCCAGATCACTTAACCACTGCCCCACCAGGGTTCGTATCTATATATACACAAAATATCCTACTCATAGCAACCCTATACATATAATATATATGTATTTTATGTATATAGCATTGCTATGAGTTGAAATTGACTCGCGGGCTACGGTTTTTTTATTTATTTTTTAATGTGAATACACACACACACACACACACACACACACACACATACATGTATATACCTGGGTTCGATTTCTGGCCAAATGTACCTCATGTGCAGCCCCACACATCTGTCAGTGGAGGTTGTGTGTTGCTATGATGGTGAACAGGTTTCAGTGGAGCTTCCAAACTGAGACAGACTAGGAAGAAAAGCCTGGTGATCTACTTCCAAAAATCAACCAGTGAAAACCCCATGGATCACAATGGTCTGATCCACAACTCACCGGGCAGCATTCTGTTCTGTTGCGCATGGGGTCACCATAAGTTGGGGGCTGACTCGACGGCAGCTAATGACAACAACATATTTATGCATAGGTGATATATAGATTATATATAAGATATATGAATAATCTGATGAACAATGATAGCAAGAGTGATATTTTAAAAATTAAAACATTAGTTATGATTACAGATAACATAATTAGACATGGGCTACCTACGTTCCTCACAACTTGAATTAAGGCTAGAAGACAAAGCAGATGAGCATTATGGAAATAGATTAAGAAGATGTAAGTACAATATAAGGGAGAGATTGAGAATGCTTGGGAATATCAAGTTTATTGCTTTCTTCCAAAAAAAGGCAGCCTATCACATAGTTAAATGGTCCTCATCTTTGTTAACAGTATGCATCAGGTACAGAATCGAGTGATATTAAACCTTACAAACTGGTGTAGGTGTTCCACAGTGAGTCCTCGTAAATTGCAAATAATCCTATTTAACAAGATAATCTTTTCACTTCTGAGCCTTCCTATTGCAGTTTGCAGGGTCATACAAACGGGTTGAGGACCGGAACCGACAAGAGAGGAAAATACAATTCATTCACATCAAATAGGTGGGAAGAGATTACCTCTTCATTACATTAATTTTATTGACTCCCAGTTGAATTCTGACCACTGGGCTATTCTGGGAATTTGTGAGAATACTGGCATTTAAACCAAACCCAAACTCGTTGCTATCAAGTCGATTCCGACTCATAGGGACCCTATGGGACAGAGGAGAACTGCCCCACAGGGTTTCCAAGGAACACCTGGTGAATTCGAACTGCGGACGTTTTGGTTAGCAGCCATAGCTCTTAACACTGTCCCACCAGCGTTTCCTACTGGCATTTGGTACCTGGTAATTCAAATTCCTTACAATGATGTAGGCTTCCCTCCTAAGGAATGCCCTAATGAGCATTTCATTTTGTAACTTGTCACATATCCGTTAATTTCTTCTGTGTATTATTCTCCTTTCAGTTTTTCATCCTGTAATTATTTTTATTTGTGTAGACTGACTATGCATGAAATCTCCTGTGTTTTATGTGTTCATTGATGTATCACAACCACATTTGGATGACAGTTAAACATAGCATAAGCTTATGTTTGAGCCCTGGTGGCACAGTGGTTAAGAGCTCATCTGTTAATCAAAAGGTTGGCAGTTCGAATCCACCACTCGCTCCTTGGAAACCCTAGGGGGCAGTTCTGCTTTGTCCTGTAGGGTCACCTTGAGTCAGAATCAACTCAGTGGAAGTGGGTTTGTTTTGGTACCAACAGTTCAGAAAGGGCTAAGTAACCTTCATTAATTTCTAAATACAGCAAAAAATTAGCAAAAATCAACTGCAATCTCTTAAAAATAAGATGCCACATTTTGTTGACTTTTCCTCTGTTTACTATGGTAGAATGTATTCTGAAAGTTTATGCTATAT
Organism: Dugong dugon; assembly: GCA_030035585.1. Taxonomy (NCBI): domain Eukaryota; kingdom Metazoa; phylum Chordata; class Mammalia; order Sirenia; family Dugongidae; genus Dugong; species Dugong dugon. Next base: position 118,283,129 of record CM057461.1, on the reverse strand, counting down.
GATCTTTTCCTAAAATGTGCACGAAATGAAAATGAAGGCGATATTATCAAATAATTTACACCATTGATATCATTCTGAGGTTTCCTTTCCTTTTCTTGCCTGGAAGTCTCTCTGCATTAATCCAGAGCTATTGCAAAAATAAATCATAATAAACAGAATTGAAGTCCTGAGTCCCTGGTTTCATCAGGATTGTGTCTCTGTATACAAGTTGGTCCTTTAGAGATTATTTTGTCCTACTAAAAACAGTAACTCATATTGAACCATTATAATAAACATAGCCATCTCATCAACATTTCCAAGAGCTATCAAGTGTGTGGGTTCTACATGCTATTCTATGGGTGTTATTTTTCTTTGGTTGTCCGTGGAACTATAATTATTACAGTTAATCTTTCAGAGGCTGTTTTAAATACAGTTTGGAAGCGTTGGGGTTTTGCCACATTGCATTAACACTTTTGCCACAAACAAACAAAAAAACAAAGTCATTGCCGTCGTGATTCCAGCTCATAAAGACCCTTTACGACAGAGTAGAACCGTCTTATAGAGCTTCTAAGGAGTGGCTGGTGGATTGGAACTGCCCACCTTTTTAGCAGCGAGCTCTTCTGCCACAATATGTCATTATTGGAGCCTCTTTTACTCTCTTAAGAGGAACCCCGGAAAGTCCTTTTCCAGCTCTCCCTTGGCATCATTTGTTTCAGTTGTGGTGCAGTCGATTCCAGCTCGTGTGCGGAGTAAAACTACTCCACAGGGTTTTCAAAAAACCCGGAGAAGAGGAAAAAGAGGAAGACCCTCAACGAAATGGATTGACACAGTGGCTGCAATAATGGGCTCAAGCATAAGAACGGTTGTGAGGATGGCGCAGGACCGGGCAGTGTTTGTTCTGTGGTACACAGGGTCGCTATGAGTCCGAACCGACTGGACGGCACTTAACAACAACAACAACAACAACAACAACAACAACAACAACAGGGTTTTCAGGGCTATTACTTTTCGGAAGCAGATCACCAGGCACGTCTTCAGAGGCGTCTCTGAGTGTGTTAGAACCGCCAACCTTCAGGTTGGTAGTAGTTTAACTATTTGCACCATCCAGGGACTTCCTTGGTATTACTCAAAAAAAACAAAACAAAACAAAACCAAACCCGTTGCCATTGAGTCGATTCCGACTCATAGCGACCCTATAAGGCAGAGTGGAACTGCCCCATAGGGTTGCCAAGGAGCACCCGGTGAATTGAACTACCGACCTTTTGGTTAGCAGTCATAGCACCTAGCCACTACACCACCAGGCTTTCCTTGCTATTACTGGAGAATGGAAATGGCTGTATTTACACTGCAATTTCCCAGGAGCTGGGATAAAGAAGGTGATAAAAAGAACAGAGTCCTTTATGATTTAAAACATTTTACAGATTAATGTGTCTTAAGGACCTTTAGATAACTCTGCTTGTTGTATTTTTCAGCTTGCTTTGACCAGATCAAGTTCTTTAGGCGAATTTTCCTGGCCTCAAAGGTAAAGAGATTTACCAGTTTTTTTGATTGCTTACCAAGATATTTAGGGACACAGTTTTCCAGACTGTTGGCAACATGCATACACACACACACACACACACACACACACACACACACACACACACACACACACACACACACACACACACACACACACACACACACACACACACACACACACACACAGAGTCATGTGTACAGTTTAGATAAATGTCAGCTAGTTTTACTTGTGACAGTTACTTTTAATGATAAATACGTGCCAAATATGATGCTTTGATCTTCATATGTAGTTTTTTATTACAGCAAACTGGTGATTGTGGAAAAGCAGGATAATGGAACATTTGGATTTGATATTCAGGTGGGCAGTTTTCAAATTTTCCAGACATTTTAGGAAGAAAGATGCTCTATCTTATAAGTAATATGTTTATATATTAAAATTTATATTTATGTGAATCTTTATGTATTTGCATTTGATGTGTTTTGCATAATCATATTTTATTCTGTATATCAGATTTTAAATCTTAGGTATTCAAAAAGTTTTTGAAAAACTATATACCTATGTATATAGAATGCATGTAGTCACGTATAGTTCCTGTTACAGTTTGAATATACTAAAGAGTTCATATTGGATATTATGAAAAATTTGTATTTTTTTTTGTTAGTGGCAATACTTTATTTTTTGAAACACTTAAAGACATTTGGCTTTAATTGCAAATTGCCTCACTCTGTAGGAAATCTAACAGTATAGGTTTCCATGTAATTGCCCCCAAATTTCATTTTTTATTTTCTGTTTGCTTTTTTTAATGGCCATATTTGTGAAGATGGTGAGTGAGGTCAAATGAAGTCAATCAGGGCAGCAGGAGGAGTTTAAGTATTACTGATTGTTTTCCGTAGCACTTTTGCATTTTTTTAGATGTGTTTTGAATAATCATGTTCTTACGCTACACATCAGATTTTAGATCTTAGCTTTGGTTTGCTTTCAGAAAACCTTGGATGACTAAATCTGATTTCCACAATTGGAAAGTCAGTGCATATTTTAAGATTAGGAACAGGAAGCTGCTCAGCAAAACATGTTTGATGAGTGAAGATACAAAATGATACTCTAGCTGCAATGAACAGGGAGGAAGCTCTAGGTGAAAAGGAGGTATCTTTTGCTTTTTGAGCTCTTCTTTTAAATTTGGTGAAATCTATAATCTTCCATCTGGTTTTAGAAGCATTGTAACCTCTGTCATTCACATGAAACAGTCCCTATTTTGTTGGTAGAGACACTTCTTTTCAGGTGAGAATTATCCCCAAGGTTGTGCAGCAATTGCTACTGAAAACAGGATAAATGACTACATAGTTTCTCATTCTGCTATACTACACACACACTTACACACGCACACACTATGTCCTATACGTCACTGTTTCATCATGTCTCCCTCCCATACCATAAGCATTTCTTCTACATACATCAGAAGTCAAAACTATCATTAGTAGACAGTGGGCTACAGCACCATTGAATCTTTGTAGATCAACTTGAGCTAATGACCTCACCTGTGAACTGCAACGTGTACGTTAGCTCAGTGATGCAGCTATCCACTCTCTTGTACATTCCCTTTTGGTGTATGCTTCCCATGACCAGGTCTACACCATAAACTCCTCTGTACTCATAAAACTTGCAGCGGTGAACAAATAGGAGAAATTGTGAGTTCAGACAGAAGCCCTGTACCCATATTGCTCACCCAGTGTGAGCATGTATTTGAGTCCTTCCCCCAGAGTAGACTGAGAGAGAGAGCGCGAGACTTCCCCTAGAGCCGGTATCCTGAATTCGAACTTCTCGCTTTCTAAACTGAGATAATAAATTTCTGTTCTTTAAAGCCACCCACTTGTGGTATTTCTATTATAGTAGCACTAGATATCTAAGACAATCCCTTTCTGTCTCAGAGAAGTTCTGGATGATCATTCTGTTCCTGGCCCTTACAACTGGGAGCTGAAAAACTGGGTAAAAGGGAAAGAAGTATCTGACTAATTATTTCCTTCCATAACTTTTGGGCTTCTGCCTTTTCTTCTCTTGTCTCTAACCTCTGAATTTTACACCCATCGTGAACACATATGCAGGTGTTGGCTACATAAATCAACATGTTTCCCCTCCACTATACTCCACTAGGGAGCTCTGATGGTGCAGCGGTTAACCACTCGGCTGCTAACCGAAATGTCGGCAGTTTGAACCCACCGCTGCTCCACTGGAGAAAGATGTGGCAATCTGCTTCCTTAAAGACTTACAACCTTGGAAGTCCTTATGGGGCAGCTCTACTCTGTCATATGGGGTCGCTATGAGTCGGAATCGACTCGAAAGCAACAGGTTTGGTTTTGGTTTTTATACTCACTTTTCTCACGGGATTGAGGCTAGAGACTTACTGTTAATGAGAATTGTTAGACCAGTGGTCAAAAAACGAGTGCCAGTTACATCTTTAGTTAATGCAGCACATGAACCAGAACACTCTTCCATCTCTAGAAAGATCTGGGCTTTAATGAGAAGATTCTCCAGCAGGACAACTGTTAAAGGGGTTTCTGACATAAATGCAGTGTATAACATGATCTTTTCAAGTTCCTTTTACCTGTCAGTATCCTATAGATTGACTGGAAATCCCTTAGAGGTTAACAAACCCAAGTGTCTAGAAATTTCTTGCATGTGACTGACTTGTGGTGCCTCACAGATTATCAAGGAAGAAAGAATGAACATGAGACGTTTATATCTTTGCATCAGAAATAAGTATTGTGATGTGGCTTAATTTTAGGAATCACATGTTTCAAAAACTTAAATCAGAACACGGATTTTGGTGCTCAGTGGAACCAGACCTCATAACTCAAATGTGTGAAAAAGAAAAACATGTTTGTTATAGGTCATGATGTCTTCAGTGTTGTTACAGTTTGAAACAAACAAAACACATACTTTTGCCAAATTGAAGCAGGAGGCAAAAAGCATAACTCTTCCTAATTTAGTTGGGTGACTAATGAACCGGTGAGTATTCAGGGCAGGCATACAGGAGAATGCTCAGAAATGAAGATAATTGAGTCGATTACAGTGCTTTTGAATAAATGCAGGGCAGATTGTTACTATTTGCAGAACTCTGATTTAAAATGATCATTGTTGGCATATCTCCCTGTCTGGGTCTGTACTGTTGCATACTTGCCTATAATGAGGCGAACTGTGTGGGGACTTTTCTCTTTCCTCTGGGACAGCATTGTTTGATCCCTTAGAAAACAAGAAACTTAATTTTTCTTAATAAATATGCAGCGATGGTAGCATCAGGTGGTCTCTTAGGCTTGACAAGCTAAAATCTTGAGCCACCCCTAACCCATTTTCTCAAGTCAGATATTTTTTATGAATGGGGTTGGCTGCGAATTTCTTGGTAGAATTGTAAAATTGGTACGTATGATTCAGTTTATAGTCAGGAAATCCTTTCCAAATTGTTCTTTGCACTTACCTGGAGTACCTGGGTGGTGCAAACGGTCAACACACTCAGCTGCTGATCGAAAGGTTGGGAACTTGAGTTCACCCAGAGGTGCCTTGAAAGAAAGATCTGGTGCTCTACTTCCAAAAAATCAGCTATTGAAAACCCTGCAGAACACAGTTCTACTCTGACACACATGGGGTTGCCATGAGTCATTCCTTTTTTACTATACACTTAAGGTAACAGACACAATTTTATTTTTGGTAAGTATATTTTGAGGGTTTTTTTTTCTACATAGTAACTGTGTATCACCTTCATTCTTACAGACTTACAAACTCCAGAACCAGAACACCTGCTTGTCAGAGATGTGTACTCTGATCTGCAAAATAAGGGAGGACAGCCCAGCTCACTGCTCTGGCCTGCAAACTGGTAACTTACAACTTTGCTCATGTTTCAAATCATTTAAATAGCAAGCAAAGAAAAGTTTTTGATAGTGAAGCTCAGGATGTGACTGTTGCTTTGTATTTCTCTTTGGAGCTTATTTGTTTTGTTTCATTTGCAGTACAGATCAGGAGGGATTATTTAACTGCTTGTAACACTCATTTTTCTTGGCATCTCCCAGGTGATATCCTTGCCAATATCAATGGCGTGAGCACAGAAGGCTTCACCCACAAACAAGTGGTTGACCTGATCAGATCGTCAGGAAACCTGCTAACGTAAGTATCCGTCTGATTCCCGTGGGGCTTCAAAAATGTTATGATCTCTCATAATAGCTGTTGAGTGAGTGAATGGGCTTTATTGTTCAAGGATCACAGAAAGGGAGGCTGTGTGACACAGCTTTGTGATTGGGTACAGAGGTTTTTATCCGTTTCTTTTGTTTCTCAAGGTTTTCTCAGACATGAAAATATTGTCAACATCTGAAGTCGGAGGACATCAATAGTCCACATGTCTGTGTAGGTGGGATAGCATTTAAAAAAGTGTTTTTCAAATGTCAAATTCAGGTAAACTGGCACACACTCTCTTTGAGCTCAGAGAGTACCTGGTCCCATTTGCCTGGTTGATACAATCTTGTGGCTAGAACAAATAAAAGGTCGAAGGATTGAATTTTTCCCTCTTATGCCACAAGCCAATTGTTTTTTTCTCTTCTAGTGTTCCATTTGGAAGGGAAGAACAAAGTCTGCTTACCCCCTACCCTAATACATACATCCATACCTATTAACATTCCAAATTTATGAATCGGACATTGGTCTTTCGTATTGGGGATTTCACTACTTACCATAATATCGATGCACCTGATAAGACCTTAATAAATAATTAAAAGATGGAATTCATTAATTCATTAGCATATTATTGAGCAAATACTGTTTCCAGCTTCATGATAGGCTCAGGGGAGACAAACATAAAGACTCTCCTAGTGTTTTAATTCTTGTGGAAGGAAATGTATAGGAAAAACCCCTACAGATAAGTGGTTTTGATATTTCTATTATTGATAACTGCTATGAAGAAAAAAATGGACAGTGGGATAGAAAATTGAGTAAGTGAGCAGCTACTTTAGGTGTTCAAGGAGATTCTCTCTGAGGAGGTGACATTTGAGCTGAGACCTAAATGATGAGAAGGGACGGTCATATGAACACCTGGTAAGAGCACTTTGGGTAGAGGTGGCTTGAGTTCTCAAAATGAGCTTGGCCTGACTAAGGGACAGAGAGAAAGCCAGTGTAATAGGGGGTTGATGGGTAAAGGGGGAATATGATAAAAAGTGAAGATGGTAAGGTGCCCAGGGGCAGACCATGGGTCTCATCAGTCATGCCAAGAATTTAGGTTTCATTCGAATTGAACAACAACAAAAATCCGGTTGTCTAGTTGATTCCTACTCAGGATAACCCCCCATTGGAACTGTGTTCCACAGGGTTTTCAATGGCTGATTTTTTGGAAGTAGGTTGCCAGGCCGTTCTTCTGAGGTGCCTTGGCATGGACTTAAAACTCTGTTTGGTTAGCCGCTGAAGGTGTGAACCATTTGCCACCCAGGGACTCCTGTTCTGACTGAGTGGGACACATATTGTCTTGTCATTCTGCACAGCCACCTTAATTTTATTTCTATTTATAGATGAAGTGACTCAGGCCTAAATGAGGGATTAGTTAAGGTCACCAACTAGTAAGGGACAGAGCTGAGACTGAAGCCACCTGCTACACCACAGCTGCTCATTTCAAGCTGTTAACTGAAAATCCCCTGGATATTCTTCAGTGATTTCATTTCTGAAACTTCAAAGGAAATTTTGCACATGTGTGGGAGCAGTTTTGAAAGTTGACTGGTAGTGGTAAAGGACTGAGTCCAGGTGTCTGTGTTCTGTGAGTTCAGGGTAAAAGATAAGGGCACTGTTGCTGCAGAGGAACTTGGATCCAGAAGGCGGGAACCATATAGAGTCCAAGGGAAAATGCTGGTGGTTAGAGGCAGAAAAACATGTTCCAGCTGGGTGTAGTGGGTAGCTGCCAGGTGGGTGATTAAGGGTAGACAGTTGTTGGAGTCAAACATCAGGAAAATGAGAGTCAGTCTGTATAAATACTGAAGAGGGCCACCATTGTCTGCAGTTTTGCCTGTAGAGATTTATGCTTGGGCAGGTCAGATAGACGTAAAGAGTCTCAGTGAAACAGATTCATAGAGATCTCCACTCTTGCACAAAGGGTTAAAATTAACAAACAAACAAGCAAGTTGCCACTGAGTCGATTCAGACTCATAGTGACCTTATAGGACAGAGTAGAACTGCCCCTTAAGGCTTCCAAGGAGTGGCTGTTGGATTGGAACTGCTGACCTTGTGATTAGCAGCCAAGCTCTTAACCACTGTGTCACCAGGGCCCCCCAAAGAGATAGGACCACCCTAATAGGAAAAGCAGATACATTCTTGGTTTGCTTCATCTCATTATCTCAGACAGAATGGTATTAGAAGTAAAGGAAAATTAGTATCTGCATTTAACGCTGTTATTTACCACGTCTGGAAAAATTTCTTGTATCTTTATAGAGTTATAGTTTATTTATCAGAAGGAATTTGAGCTGATGCTTTAAAAATGCTTAGGTGTGTGATTCACAAATGAGATCTATATCTTTTTCAGATGGATGACCTAGTTGCCAAAAGAAAGGCCTCTAACTTGAGCTCACAAAACAAATCAGATCCCCCAGCATAGAACATATTTATTTTTAGAAAAGTACTTGGTGTAGGAAGAAAAGAACACTGTCAAGCTGGTAATTCTAGGGTTAAAGTTTGTAAACCTAAAATGTTTTGAGATGGAAGAGTGATATGAAGGTTATTATTTTATAGTGGTTTTGGTTCCATTTGTTCTAGTTCCAAAACTAAGGCAATTAACAGAGATGAAAGATCTTACGGAGGAAAAGCAAAGTCCCTGGGTGGCTCAAAGGGTTAAGCGCTTAACCACTAGATGAAAGGTTGGCTATTTGAACCCAGCCAGGGGCTCCTTGGAAGACAGGCCTGAGAATCTGCTTTTGAAAGGCCACAGCCTTGAAAACCCTATGGAGCAGTCTGCTCTGCACACATGGGGTCACCATGAGTCAGAATCTACTCAATGGCAACTGAAAACAACAGCAAGGCAGGAAAGGATTTCTCTCTGCTTCAAGCAATAGCATGTTATCCACTGTTCTGAAAGTCGCTAGTGCCCAGCGTTCATTGCTGTACCCTGTATGCTTCGCACAGAGCTTAGAGTCTGGCACATAGTAGCTGCTGCAATGAATATCCACCAAATGAATGAAGTGGTTCAACCAATCCCCACAATAATAAATCTTAGTAGAGAACGATCATTGTTGTATGAGGGCTTCTATAAAATTAGCTAGTTTACTAATTAGCCATAACCTTGTCTTTTAACTATCCTCTCAAAACCAAGGGGAAAACAAACCCACTGCCATCGAGTTGATTCTGACTCATAGCGATCCTGTAGGACAGAGTAGAACTGCCTCCTAGGGTTTCCAAAGCTGTAAATCTTTACGGAAGTGGACTGCCACATCTTTCTCCCTCAGATCAGCTGATGGGTTCAAACCGCAGACCTTTCGGTTAGCCGGTTAGCTGCCAAGCGCTTTAACCACTGGCTTTAACCACTGCACCATCAGGGCTCCTACCCTTTAAAGGGGAAGTTTTATTTTTATTTTTTTCCATTTTCTTTCTCTCAGTGTTGTCAGAAGCTTTGGCGTAGATCCAAATACTTGAAGTGCCGTGAGAAATATAACACTTAAGTTGTTTTTATAGTGTAGTCTGTGCTCAAAGTGTAGTACTCCATAAGGACGGCACTTGTTTAAATGAATCACTCACGCTATTCCCGCTATTCTTTTTTCTTTTTTAAAACAGGATAGAGACCCTTAATGGAGCAATGATTCTGAGAAGAATGGAGCTGGAGGCAAAGCTACAGGTTTTAAAGGTAATTTAATTTTATACTGTGATGCACATTTTTTGTCCTTGAATGTGTAAATGGTAGAATGAAGATCTATTTGAGAAATTGGGAAAGTCCTCAAAGATAAAATGTCGTGATGAGCAAACACACCATCAACTTTGAAAGGGAATAAAATTAAAGTTTCCAGGGGATGTTGCACAATGGAGGATGTTTTCGTGAAAACATCCTCTTTGAGGGTCTTAAAAATCTCAGTTTGCTGGGCTGGTGACTCTCTTCCAAGACAAGAACTCCACCCCCTCACTTATGTGTATCAGAGTCGTAGCCTCACAGACGTACCTCTCCTCTGGTCCCAGTTAACTTCTGTATTCAGTGCTTATTTCTGCATGGGAATGAGGTGGCCAGTCTGAGCAGGGTTGTATGGCTCCCTACGCCAGGTTGCTTAGTTGGCTTTATTGAGATGTAGAGATGTTTCAGCAAACGGATGTAGTGCTGGAAAAGCTCACTTGTCTATGCCAGGAAATTTGGAAGACAGCTACCCACCCAGCCGACTGAAAGAGAAAGGTATTCCAACAGAATGTGGAAATTATCGAACAATACCATAAATATCACACACAAGTAAAATTTTGCTGAAGATCATTCAAAAGCGGTTGCAGCAGTACATTGACAGGAAACGGCCAGCAATTCAAGCTGGATTAAGAAGAGGGTGTAGAATGAAGAATATCATTGCTGATGTCAAACGGATCCTGGCTGAAAGCAGAGAATAGCAGAAAAATGTTTACCTGTGTTTTATTGACTATGCGAAGGCATTCCACTATGTGAATCACAGCAATTATGGATAACATTGTGAAGAATGGGGATTCCAGAACACTTAATTGTGCTCATGAGGAACTTGTAGTTAGACCAAGAAGCATTCCTTCAGCCAGAACAAGGGGATGCTACATGGTTTAAAGTCAGGAAAGGTGTGTGTCAGGGTTGTATCCTTTCACTATACTTATTCAAACTGTATACTGAGCGAATAATCCAAGAAGCTGGACTATATGAAGAAGAACGGGGTATCAGGATTGGAGGAAGACTCATTAACAACCTGTGTTATGCAGATGACACAGTCTTGCTTGCTGAAAGTGAAGAGGACTTGAAGCATTTACTGATGAAGATCAAAGACTATAGCCTTCAGTATGGGTTATACCTCACCATAAAGAAAACAAAAATCTTCACAACTGGACCAATAAGCAACATCATGATAAATGGAGAAGAGATTGAAGTTGTCAAGGATTTCATTTTACTTGGATCCACAGTCAACACCCATGGAAGCAGTAGTCAAGAAATGAAAAGATGCATTGCATTGGGCAAATCTGCTGCAAAAGAAAACATGCATGGCATTGGGCAAATCTGCTGCAAAAGACCTCTTTAAACCATTGAAAAGCAAAGATGTTACCTTGAAGACTAAGGTGCGCCTGACCCAAGCCATGATGTTTTCAGTCGCCTCATATGCATGTGAAAGATGGACGATGAATAAGGAAAAGACAGAAGAATAATTGGCGCCTTTGAATTGTGGTGTTGATGAAGAATATCGAATATACCATGGACTGCTAAAATAATGAATAAAGGTGTCTTGGAAGAAGCACAACCAGAATACTCCTTGGAAGCAAGGATGATGAGACTACGTCTCACATACTTTGGACATGTTGTTTGGAGGGATCAGTCCCTGGAGAAAGGACATCATGCTTGGTAAAGTACAGGGTCAGTGAAAAAGAGGAAGACCCTCAAGGATATGGATTGACACAATGACTGCAACACTGGGCTTAAGCATAACAACGATGGTGAGGATGGCACAGGACCGGGCAGTGTTTCCTTCTGTTGTACATAGCGTCGCTATGAGTTGGAACTTACTTGGCAGCACCTAACAACAGCATTCTAAAAAACTAGTAATGAATCCATATACCAACCGGTTGAACTGATGTGCTTGCTGTTGTTTCTTGCGTTCCCCTCCTTAGCTCTAGGTTTATTTTTCTTCTTGCTAAAGAACACCCTTCAGCGAGGCTAAATAGATCTTTCTTTGTCTAAAAAAAAGTCTTTATTTCACCCTTACTCTTGAAAGACAGTTTTGCTAGGTAGTTGAATACAGTTTGTGCCCATGGCACTTTGAATATACCATTTCTTGGATATTTTTGTTGATGATTAAACTCCTAATGACAGTTAATCTGTATTTTCTTTAATTTCTTAAGAAAGTTTTGAGGTTTTTCTATTTCATAGTGAAGTTCTTAATTTATCTGGAATTAATTTTTGTATATCGTGTGAGGTAGGATTCCAATTTCATTTTTTCCATATGAATACCCATTTGTCCCAGCACCATTTTTTCATAGTCCCTCTTTCCCCCTAGTGCTCTGCAGTGAAACTTGTTTATAACCAAATTCCATGTATGTGTGACCTTGACTACTGGCTCCCTATTCTGATCCAAATTGATTCTTGGTCAATTTGTTTGTCCCAGACTCAGCTATTTCTAATAAATCTTGATACCTGGTTGGGCAAGCCTTCCAGTTTATTCTTGGTCCTTTGATCGTCTATATAAATTTTAGAATCAGATTGTCAAGTTGCATGAAGACATGTTGTTTTGATTGATACCACATTTTGTATATGTAGATTAATTTGAGGAGACTCGATAGCTTTATGATAATGAGTTTTCTTGATGGATTATCTCACCATTTTTAATTAAATCTTCTGTAATGCCTTCTAATAAAGTCTTACAATTTCATGCATATGGGTCTTGTAAATCTTTTGTTAGATGTGTTCCTATCTGTCTTACAATTTTTGGTCCATTTATAATTTCTTTACAAATATTGCATCTTTTCATTGAGGTTAATGTATGTTGCTGCTGTTGGGTGCTGTTGAGTCAGTTCCAACTCATAGCAACCCCATGTGACAGAGTAGAACTGCCCCATAGAGTTTTCTCTGCTGTCATCTCTATAGGAGCAGATTGCCAGGTCTTTCTCCCTTGGAGATGTTGGGTTTTAAACCACCAACCTTTTGGTTAGCAGCCAAGTGCTTAACCATTGTGCCCCCAGGGCTCCTTCATGATATATATATGTATAAAATCAATTTCCTACACTATTTTATTCGAACACCTAGCTAAACTTCTTATAATTTCTAATAAATTGTAGCTTCTTTCGAGTTTTCTATGAAAGTAATAACTGAATAAGAGTTTTATTCATTATTACAATTTTCTTTCTTGCTTTACTACACTGTGTGGGACCTCCAGTTCAGTGATGAATAGAACCCATAATAGCAGCCATTCTTGTTTTGTTCTTGATTTTTAAAAAGAGTTCTTCCTCATTAGGAATGAGCTATCTTTATTAATATACTTTTCAGGCTAAGGAGGCTCTCTTCTATACCAAAGTTGTTGGTAGTTTTTATAGCACTTGTGTATTAAAGTCTATCAAATAAATTTTTTTCTGCATCTTTTAAGGTGCTCTTCTGTTTCCTTTTTCTTCTTCTTTTTTTAATGCCAGTAGAGTGAATGACATTTAAAACATTTCAAACATAAAACCACCCTTGCATTCCTAGGATAACCCCAAACCATAAAAACCAATCTCATTGCTATAGAGTTGATTCCAACTCATGGCGAACTCGTGTGTTACAGAGTAGAACTGCTCCATAGGGTTTTCTTTGCTGTAATCTTTACAGAAGTGTTTGCCAGCCCTCTATTCCATGGTGCTGCTGGATAGGTTCGAACCACCAACTTCTAAGTTACTTCTCGTTGTGTGCGGCTGAGTCAATGAGCCAATTCCGACTCATAGCAACCTTATATGAACTGCCCTGTAGGGTTTCCTAGGCTGTTAATCTTTATGGGAGCAGATAGCCAGGTCTTTTTTTCCATAGAGCAGCTGGTGGGTTTGAACCTCTGACCTTTCTGTTAGCAGCTAAGCTTTTAACTGCTGCGCCGTAGGGTTCCTTCTAGGTTAGCAGTTGAGTGCACACCATTTGTATTACCCAGGTACCTTTTAGGATAAACCCAAACTAGTCATGACTGATAATTATTTTTAAAATACTTGTCAATTTGACTTGCTAGTATTTTTTTTTAGAATTTTTGAAGATTGCTTCATGAGTTAGATTGGCCTGTTATTTTCCTTTCTCAGGTTATCTTTCTGTAATTTTGGTATCAAGTTTACTGGATTCTAAGCATGAGCTGGAAATATCTTCCCCTTTTTGTTCTCTGATAGAACTCTTGTGATACAATCTGAATCATCAGGGCTTGGCGGTTCTGTTTTGATGGGAAGATTTTTAAACTACTTCTTCAATTCTTTATTAGTTATAAGATTGTTCAGGCTTTCTAGTTTTTTGTTTTTGTTTTTGTTTTTAACCAGTTTTGGTGAATTATGTTTTTCTTAATAAAGTTTTGAAATTTATTGACAAAGTTGATGATAAAAATTCTGTTATCTTTTTATTATAACTGTGATTATGTCCTCATTTTTTGTACTATTTTTTATGCCTTCTCTACCTCTCCCTTTTTGTCCCTTGTTAAGTCTCTCTAAAGACTTTTGTATTTTTGAGTCTTTTCAAAAACTAGTATTTGGATTTGTGGTGATTTTTCAAAATCTTTTTCTGGTTATTTTTTAGATATTCTTTTGTCTTCAGTAATTATAGTCTTTCCATATTGTGATTGGGTGTGGATGCATTTTTAAATTTATACTTCTTAAAACTTGCAGTGCCTTTTCAATCTAAGGAATTGTGACTTTCTTCAGTTTTAGAAAATTATCAGCTTTTACCTCTTTGATTAGAGCTTCCTCACCACTCCTTGTATTATCTCTTGGAATTCCTTTGAGACATTTAGAGTCTGTCAATCTATCTTCTATGATTCCTAACTGCTGTTTCATATTTTATATCATTTTATGTTTTTGTGGGTTTTTTTAAAAATTCTTTAGTATTATCTTCAGTAATTTTCTTCTTCTCTGTGTTCTGTGTAGACCGTGTTCTTTCTATTAAAAAAAACAAACTTGTTGCCTTTGAGTCGATTACAACCCGTGCTGACACCATGTGTTACAGAGTAGGGCTGCTCCATAGGGTTTTCTTGGCTGTAATTTAATGGAAGCAGATTACCAGCCCTTTCTTTCATGGTTCCAGTGGGTGAGTTCAAACTGCCAACCTTTAGGTTAGTAGTTAGGTGCAATCATTTGCACCAACCAGGGACCTTTGTTCTTTCTACAGAGTTTTTAAATTTGTGTGTGTGTGTGTGTGTGTGTGTGTGTATGTTAGCATGCTTACCTTGAGTGGTAGCCTCTCTCAAGCACAATGTGATAGTTGGACAGCTATCATCTCTTTAGAGCTCCCAATCCGGTGAGGTCTGACAACTTGGATGGCTGTCCTGTAATCAGTATGCTGCTTGGCTCGTTTCATGAAGCTGTGTTTATGTACTCTTGCCTGCCTAGGGACAATCTCTACATGAACCCTAGCAATCATAGCATCTTTTCTCAGTCTCCTTTTACCAGTGGGTAAGTTTTAGCCATGTCTCTTAGCCTGGCTATATCCTCTACTCACATAGGTGCATTTAAGCCACATATTGCCATAGGATCCAAATTCCTGGCTGCCTCTCTCTGCTCCTCCAGACCCAGCATGACTTTGAGTTCAGTCTTGCTTGCCTTTTTTCATTTCTAGTTTTTCGATTATGACGTTTGTAGTTCTGCTCTTTTTTAAGCAATATTTTATTTTATTTCTGGTGAAAGTATACAGAGCAAAACATGCACCCATTCAGCAGTTTCTACACGTGCAGTTCAGTATAGTACATTCTTCACTTTGTGTCACAAGTCCATTTCTACTCAAATCGTTCCACCACCTTTAGATTAGACTCGCTGCTCTGATAGTCTTCTCATTTATACTGTAGATTTACTGTTGTCATTTTGGTCTCAGTATATAATCTTTTAATAGAGTGCAATCCTCAAGGCATACTAATTGAGCTAAACTGTTGTTTAGTCTAAAGATGACTTCAGGGGATAGTTTTGGTTAAATGTTAAAGAACATCTTAGGGCAGTAGTCTCAGTGGGTCCAGTAAGTCTGGAATCTTTAAGAATTTAAAGTTCTGTTCCACATTTTATCCCTTTTGATCAGGATCCATCTACCGTGGCTGTGATCAAAATGTTCAGTAATGGTAGCAAGGCACCCTCCAGTCTTCTGGTCTCATGACAGAGGAGGCAGTAGTTCATGGGTCCTGTAATCAGTGTCCTTCGCTGATTCCTGGGTCTTCTTCTTCTTCTGTTAACTTCTGGGTAATAGAGACAAATGTGTCTTGGATGGCCACTCACAAGCTTTTAAGACTCACTGAATTAGGACGTAGAATAGAAACTTTAAAAACAGTATTATGCCAATTGATCCAGTTCAGCTCTTGAGCCAGAAATGTCTGGGCTGACCTACAGTCAGGGTCAGGTTGTCTTCCCCTCAACACAATGACATTTACTTTGTACGTGCTATATAAGTGTACAATCTGTACTTCAGAGAATTCTTCTGGGGCCAACAGCTCTTCTTTAGAAACAGTGGTCCCTTCTGAGCAAGGAATTCCCTTTCTCTTGACCTATGATTCAGATGTTTAACTTGAAAACAGCACATCAGTGGAGTAGCTGTAGTAGTAGTTTAGTTTTTAATCTAGCTCTGTTATTTACTGGGTTTGTAGTCTTTGGGAAATACTTTACTACTTTGAATGTACTTCGAAAGTGCCATGGGAATGTTTAGCTGTATGTCTCATATGGATTGAAAAACATTGGGAACGTGGAGAGTTGAGTGTTATTTCAGGCAAGCATTCTTTGATTCAGCCAGTATTACTGAGCAGTTGCACAGTGAGGTGATGTGGCCCAGTATGGTTAGATACCACATATGCTTTAATTCTCTTCTAATGATGAGAGTTTATATTTGACCCAGATATATAGTTGTGATGTCAATAATAGAGGCAGAAACGGACCCTGAGGAAAATAGGGAAGTTTACAGTTACAGATCCCTAGTAACTGATTAAAAACTCTTAGTCATATTGACATATCTGATCTTTACACTGGTGTTTTCTTGGTCTAAGTGATGACATAGTTATATGTAACTGGGCGAAATCAACAGATATTTTAAAACCTTTCTTTCCACAAAAAACCACAACTATTTGGCAAGACTTGACTCTGTTTTTGGATTGTAAGTGCAGAGATACAAGTTCCTCTTCTTTCTATGTATACTTTCGAGTGTCAATCTAGCCTTATGGTTCCCAGCTGGACTTTATTTTTTTGCAGGAGTTAAACCCCTTTGAGAGAGAAGAATGGAGTTGGTAGATATGGCAGCTCCTTGTTAGTCCTATACTCCCTGGGTCTTTTACCCTGACCTTCACGTGACCACTGGTTTACACAGATAGCAAGAACTGTGATTAAGGTAGTGCAAAGGTTTTATAGCCATTATTATAATCTAGAAAGAACAAGAAATGAATTTGGCCAGGCATTGTATTGCTTTAATCTATTGTTTATGTATCATGTTGGAAACCACAAGGATTGCTGCTAAATGTTACTGTTATGAAGGCTTGGAAAATCTTGCGGAGAGATTGTTCAGTTCCTGGAGAGCTGTGTTCCTTAAGCGTTTAATGATGTTCTTGTAATTTCATTATTTTCTTTCCCTTAGGCCTTCCCCTCCCAGATGTACTTTTTTTCCCTTCCTTTGTAGCTCTCATCTACACCTTTCCAGATTACTTTATATAGAGGACTGTTGGTTTCCAACTAGGCTATCTTTACTTCGGGATAAGTATACATAGACAAGTCTGAGCTGTGCCCACCTGCTGGGCTTGCTCCAGTGACCTGAAATGTCAAGGGAAGGGTGAAATGGAGGAAAAGGAGCAAGACAAAGAGTGAGCCTTTGTGTTTTGCCAGATGTCTGGTTTGCTTTCGATTTCCATTGCCTCAGCTCCCTTCTGTCGGCTGGGCCGGGCCATGCATTTTCACTGTTACAGCAGCCACTTATTTACCACCTTGCGCCTACACTCTCATGTGCTGGGGAAGCCTAGGAAGGAAGCAGATGAGAAGTCGGGGTGCTTAGCAGTGTTCTAAGTTTAGCCTTTGAAGGAAGCATTTCAGACCATGTCTGCTTCGTTTTTGTGCGTATGGAAAATAAATAGATGTCCAGCAGAAAAGACTATGGTAGTACCCCAAGGTCATTGGTTGATGATGATATTTACTGAGCATTTACTATGTTCTAGCCACTGTTTTAAACATTTTACATGTATTCACTCATTTAATTCTTACGACAATCCCAGGGTTTATGTTCTATTATTGTCTTCATCCTACAGATGGGGGAAAACTAGAGTGTAACTGCTTGCCTAAATAGCTAGTACGTGGATTTGAAAACCAAGCAATCTATTACATTTTTTAAAAATATAAATAAATAAATTTCATTGTTTCTATTTTTTTAAAAAGAAGAAAAATGCTTTCAGGAGCTACTGGGTTATTTCTTGAGAAAGTGTATTCTCAGTACCTCCATTTATACAGCAAAAATCTTTCAAATGAATGGGGAGGCATAGTTACTACCGGAAAGAAGAGAATGAAATTTAGTGACAAATATCAGCACCTAGAAGTAAATTGCTATCTTCACTCTGTTTCCTGATAATTAGCACTTTTTTCTTTTTTCTCGCAGCAAACTTTGAAAAAAAAATGGGTGGAGTTCAGATCTCTGCAGTTACAGGAACAGCGCCTTCTTCATGGTAAATGTGATTTCCTGTTTACACATCACAGTAACATTTCATCCTTTCAGTATTTCTGCCCCTAAGTTGTTTTAAGATTATCATCATTACAAGAAAAATTTGCCTAGTTCCGACCAAGGATACTAGTCTGTATTTCTTTGGAGTGACGTTTGGAGTGACCTGTGTGTTAGGAGGAAGGGTAAGTCAACACAGAGCACAGTATGCATACAAACACACACATGCGTGCACACGAACACAAGAGGCACCTGGAGATGTGAGGAGAGCAGTAGGAAATATTGCTTGAGTCTCCTACTAGTCCAGCAGATGAGTTAAATTCCCGAGAAGGTTCATGGTATGGAGACTGTGTAGTTCTCAGAAGCTAGTGAGGCTGGAATGGTTGCCCACTTCTCAGGTGGAGGGCCTGTTGTTTATTCAAATTGTGTAAATTCCATTTGTATAAAAAAAATCCTTCTTCACGGCCACCAAAAGTAAGGTAGAAATGTGTAAGATTATTAGAACAGCAGGTGTATGGTTCTCGCCTTTATGTGCATTTTGAAGGGAAGAGTTGAGTTTTAAATGTGTTGATTTGACATTTACTGTGTGACTGGTGTAACCTGAAAATGAACTTGTATGTACAAATAATTCACAGAAATCATGAGCTATGTGAGTGTGAAATATAGGTTATATCTTCTTCAGATGACACCACACTAAAGTCTCTGTTTATTACCTACAATATCTGTTAAAAGTGATAATCTATTTGGTTACAGAAAAAAGTACGATTTAATCATTGATTAGATACTGATTTATGGCTTAGAGGTTTATGTTGAAGTTCTGTTTTTTAAAAAACAAGTATTTGAAATATATGTACTAGTTACTTCTCTTTTTTGTGCTTTTAATTCAATTTTTTAAAAAAATTCATAATAGAATTCTTGGGGACAGAAGTTTGTTAGTGAGTCACAGATACAAAAAATCTTTGCAGTTTCTCAATTTCAGCCATCTCTAGATTTCTGAAAACAAACGGGTGTTGGGGACACCTTTGCATCCACTTCTGGAACACCTTGGAGTGGAGGTGGGGTTTGGCAGTCCTAAGCTTCTATGGGAACGGTCTTGTCTATATCGTTGCCCGAGGAGATTGACTTCTTATAAGGCCACTGTTGTATACATTTTTTGAGAGGTTAAGAGAGTTCTTTGGTCTGCTTTTTCTATTGTTGTTATTGATTGCCAGTGAGTTTGATTCTGACTCATGGTGACCCTATGTGTGCAGAGCAGCATTGCTCCATAGAGGTTTTTAAGGCTGTGACCTTTCAGAAGCAGATTGCTATGCCTTACTTCTAGGCACCTCTGGGTGGGTACAAGCTACCAACCTTTCAGCTAGTAGTTGAGTGCTTAACCGTTTGCACCACTCAGGAAGACATTATGATTAGTCACTGCAGGGCTGGTCATATTCAGCCTGGCAGATCAAATGGAAAGGCAGTTTGTATATTGTCAACCAAGGACAGTCTGGAACAGCAGTAGAGCTATCAACATAAAGTAAAACTATTCTGAGTGTGCAGTGTTCTGTTTTTTTTCTGAAGCAGAGTTACCTTCTAATTACATTTTCCTCAGGTTGTTATTATAATTATTTTCTTTCTTTAACCAGCATGCCAACCAACTCAAATAGTGAGGAAGCAGGTAGGGTATGGACAGGAAGTTGGTGTGTGATTAAAATTTGAGTTTGGAGAGCCCAGATGTACATTATGAAGGGTTGATGAAAGAATTCAGCCAAGCGGTTAAAATTCAGTTTCCTCAAATACATTATTACTTGACTGAAGACAGGGATCTTTTCTGGATACTGTGCTTTTACAGAGCATTAAAGTACTAAGGAAACTTAGAATATTTAGGTTGAAAGATAAATATTTGATTTCATAAATCCTCTGTATTTTTAAACATCTTTGAATTCTCTATAATAGGTCTACAGGTATAGGTTTTAGAGCTGTGTTTCCCCTCCACTTCAAATGATTTTATAACTAAGAATTAGAGGAACTAAATGGAGAAATCTATAAGATAGTATTTCCCAGAGTGCATTCTTTAGAACCTCATTTCTGTGAGAATGCTAATTAAAGGTTCCATGGTCACTTAATTCTGGGAAATTTTCCTTTTAGAGATTCAGAAAACCCATCCGCATACTCTTGGTTGGACTATTCTCATATGAATAAATTTAATCTAGAACTATAATTTTCTTGACTATAGAACTCCCTTACATGGAAACTATGTCCGTAAAAAATAGTTTGGGAAAACTTACATTAAGATTTATCAAGTGGTGTCATAAACACTTTACACAAGTAAAAGCTCAGTGAAAGATACTGTTCGTCCTTGTGCCGTTCTAAGAGAAATTTTGGTGTATTCATTTGCAGGGTGTTATTTATTTTTTTTGTAGTGTAATTTGGTATAAATTCTGGTGTGTTTATTTGTTGGTGTGACTATTTGTAGATCCATTCCACAGTAGACTTGTTTTCTGAATTGTAGGTGATGCAGCTAACTGCCCAAGTTTGGAAAACATGGACATAGATGAATCGTCTTTGTTTGGAACGCTGCCTGGGCCGGGCCCAGCCCTTGTGGACCGAAGTCGATTATCCAGTGAAAGCAGTTGTAAGAGCTGGCTGAGCTCCGTCACCATGGACAGCGAGGACGGCTATCAGATGTGTGGGTCTGAGGACTCTAGCGGGGGTTCCTTCAGCCGGCAGACAAGCACAGATGACGAGTGCTTTGTCCCCAAGGATGGGGACGATTTTCTGAGGAAGTCTTCGTGGAGGAGGAACCGGAGCATCAGCAATGCCAGCAGTGGGTCCCTGTCTCCCTTGTGTGAGGGCAATTTCTCAAGCATGTTTGGGACTCTGCCCCGGAAGAGCAGACGAGGAAGTGTCCGGAAACAACTCTTGAAGTTCATCCCTGGCCTTCACCGCCCGGTAGAAGAGGAAGAGAGTCGCTTTTGACCCCTTGCGGTGTCCTTCCTTTCCCATTAGCTTATTTCAGAAATATCTCTAGTCCCGTCTGGATTAACTCCACCCGGTTTAGTGGGAAAGTGCTACTGACGGCACTTCTCAGATGGACTGAGAAACTGACGTCCCATGTTACAGCAATAGTGACCTTTATTTAAACTTTTGTATCTTTGTTTTTTGCTTCTTAAATCATTTTTCAACCAGAACAGCTCAAGTTCTGAGCAGACTTTAGGGAAATCTGGTAATAAATTAAATAATAAAAAAAATTAACAAAAGTTGATGTTCACTTTAATGTTGCTGATAGAGGCAAGCTCCAGATTGTTCATGTTGAGAACTTTCTGGTGTTACATTTGAAGAAGGATCTGAGAGAATATAACTATTTGGAATACCTTCCATGGGTTAATTGGTATGTTACAAAACCTTAGGTTTGCTTGAGTTCAGTAACCTCTAGGGATGCTTTTATAATATACAGTTTTGAATGTGTATGTCCAACCAAAGATGATCATCAGACATTTTCTATGTCCACTGTGACAATACAGCAGGGAATTTAAGATTTAATGGAAGGGTCTGAGCTTCATGAGAAACATGGAAAATGGTTTTTGGTCTGAGATAAGTACTGAGGAAGATTCCAGTAAGATCTCTCTCTCTCACTCTCTTTTTTTTATAGGCAGTCTAACAGAAATGATAAGAATCTCATTTTTCTTGCCTGATGCAACTTTTGTTCTGCCCGAACATTGATAATAAATCTGGAAGAACTCTCAAAATCCTACAGCTTTGTGATTTTTTTGAGTGTGATACTTTTTGCTACAAATGTCTAAAGTCTGAAAAATTAAGAATTGGGAAAGGATTTTCCTCCTGTATGTTTTTTTCCCGTCATCCCTCATTTTATATTATATATCCCAAATAGTTATTATCTCAGCTCTTTTTTTTGCGTACTAGTTATGTTAGTATCATATTACGTCTACACTTGAGATCACATTTTTATTCAGTAATATTGAAGCACATGATTTTGCTGTTCTGGTGATGCAGCGGCTGCTACTTATACTCTAGAGTAGATAATTCAGACTATATAATAAATAATTCTTAATGATTTTAAACTGTGTGTATGTGTGTGGTTGGGAGGAGAGACAACTGGCTTTGTGTGGGACTACTACACTTAAGTAAACTTCTAAGTAGTCCAAGAGATTTATCATTTTGAGAGAAATAAAACAATTTTTGTAGAGAGGAGGATGAAGACGCCTAGGGAAATAAAACTTGAAAAGGTGTGTAATTATAACCTACTTACTATTAATCCTTGGGACGCAGAAGCATCCACTGGGTGATGAAATGATTGAGTGAGAGTCATTCAGAGGAAAGACAGTGTGCTGCATTGTTCTCAGGAACAATAACAAGCATGTCTATGATCCATTGATGCCTAGTAGGTTAACTCATAGCAACCGTATAGAACAGAGTAGAACTGCCCCTTAAGGTTTCCAATGCTGTAAAGCTTTACAGAAGCAGACTGCCAAATCTTTCTCCCACCGAGTGGCTAGTGGGTTCAAACCAAAGACTTTTTGGTTAGCCGCCGAGCACGTAACCTCTGTGCCACAGGTTAAAGATGCAATACATGTTATCCCTTCAATAACTGTAGGCAGATGTTAGGCTAGACAAGGAAGCAGGATTTCAGAGAAGCTCTCAAGGTCACACAGTTAGTGGCAGGGCTGTATCTGGAAGCTAGTTTTTCTTGGCTCTAGCTTTTCCTCTTAGTCTTTCTTGATATTGTTTATTCTTCTGCTGGTAGTGTGCAGATAGCCTCACAAATTTTTTTCTCTAACAGTAAGACTTCAAATGTATAATTGTACGTGCTTCATGGATTAGGATATTGTCTTTAGTAAATAGCAAAACAAACACACATTTACAGTGGCTCTCCTGGCTTCCACAAGCAAGTTTTCAGATATGGGCTTATTAATAACTGCATAGTTATGGATGTGTTATTTTCAACAAGGGCTTGAAAACTGTTTGTGATCCAACTGGTACTGCTTGCTTCTCTTTGCAGATTAGAATTATCAAGGTAAAGATGTGCCTACACGACGGTAGCCTGCTAGTCTTATTTCTCTGTAATTTACTGGGAAGATGACTTGGAAGTCTTCTACAATATGACAAGTGCTCTAAGAACTATCACAGGTCATCTGGGAAAGCAGACCATAGGTCATTTGCTTTTCTGGAGGCTTTAAGTGTTAAATTCAGTGTAACTAATGCAAAGTGAGACATCTTTCCATCATTGTGTACATGTGAAAAGAAGTAAGCAAGTAAGGAATATTACAAGAATATATAATAAGTGGGCTAAAATGTGGAACATGGGCTCAGCTCCATTGGCGTCTGTCTACGAAGAAAATTGTGTGAATTTGTGTTTTTGGAAAAGGAATTAGTTTTTTGAAAGTTCCTGGACACTATATAGAAAATTATAATTCTAAAGCACCCAGAAGATGACAAAGCTTCACCAGTCACTAAATGATGTATCTGTTGCTTCTGAATCACAGTAAAGGTCAAACCTGGAATGGGGGTAAAGAAGGGGTATAGTAAATTTCATCGTAGTTTATGATAAGAAGAGTTAGAGCTAAGAGTTCGGTATGTTCTGGGGGGGAAAAAGAAACACTGGTTAACCAAGGTACAGGAAGGAAGGATATGTCATGTTTTATGTGTTCACGAGCTGAGAGAAAATTAGCTGTTGTTTAGTGGAAATGTGAGTAAATTTCTCACAGCACAGCTTTTCAGACTGAGTCTTACCTCAGTGGGGCTTTTGATTTTATTTCTCTCATCTTCTGGTGCACAGTGACTCAGTTTGATGTAAGTTACTGGGAAAAGGAAAACAGTGGTTTTTTCAACCCAGAGTTGTCAAATATGCAATATTGGTGAACTGCATTGACAATTTATTATGAAAATGCATCTTTCTCAAGTTGCATTTGATAAACCTGATTGGAATCAAGCATATTGAGTCATTACTCTCTCATGTGACTGAAGGAACCACAACATGTCAACAGGTTGGAACTTTGTTTTCTGAAATGAGTTTTTATTCATTACCAGCCAGTTTGCAATACTTTTAGCTGTATGATCCAAACAGTATTAAAAATCCCAGTTTGAACTGAAGAAATCAAACTTGGATATGGTTTGCATGTGCTGATCATAAGGTGTAAATATGGAAGTATACAATCTAAGTATACAATCTATGTAATAGTAAACAATACATAACGACTGTATTGAATCCTCACAAAAGTATTATTTTATATCCTTTTTCCTTATAGGACTATGGGCTATAAAATCAAAATTTGATACCTTTCTGAAATAAAAAAAAAATGTTATTCTTCAGTGATAGAATTCTTATCATCTACCTACCTACCTATCTAATCTATCTACCTATCTAGTCTATCTATCTATCTAATCTCTTTCTCTCCTTCCCTCCCTCTCTTCCTCTCTCCCTCCTCCCTCCCTTCCTCTATTAATTCAAATGATTATTTCAAAAGAAGATTTTTATTAAACCTCAGGTAACCTCTGGAAACTTCTTTTAGGTCCTTATAAAAGTACTTAGTGCTTAACTGAGGTTTTCCACTTGTATTGGTTTTCTATTGCTGTATAACAAATTACTACAAACTTCAAAGCTTAAAAAAAAAATTTTATTTTATCATAGTTTCTGTAGGCCAGGAGCTTGAGCACAGCTTAGCTGGTCCTCTGTTCTGGGTCCTTCAAGGCTGCAATCAAGGTGTTGATCATGGTTTAAGTTTTCATTGGAGGCTCTACTGGAGGAGAATCTGATTCCATGCTCCCACAGATTGTTGTCAGAATCATTTCCTTAAGCCATAGTCATCATGGCAGCTTTCTTATTGAAAGCCAGCAATGGAAAGAGAGAGAGAGATTTACGGACAGAGACTGCAAGAGCAAGACAGAGTTTCATATAATGTAATCAAGGAGCGACATTTCATCATAGTTGGCATATAATGCAGCTTTACAGCAAGTTTTGAAATTGGGAATTGTAAGTCCTCCAACTTTGCTCTTTTTCACCGTTGTGTTGGCTATTCTAGCTCTTTTGTCTTTCCATATAAACTTTAGAATCAGTTTGTTGATACCTGACAAAGGACACAAGAGACAACTAAAGGGGCTCCCAATGGCCAAAGATGAAACAATTAGAGCAACAAAATAAAGTAGGATTATAACCCAGAGTATAAAATAAATATCCATACATGAGTCCGCACTAATATAAATAGATATTTGACTAAATAAATAAGTGAGGTGAGGAGATAAACTGTGCAACGGAATTCCAAAGAACTTATGTAGACTCAACCCTCAAGAAGATGGAACATAACCTACCACTTCTTAAATGCGGGCCGCACAGAATGACTTCCTTCCAAAGGGTAGAGTATGGAAAGGTGGAAAAAAGAGGAACTCTACAGTGGAGAAACCTGACAAATACTACCTCAGCCAGGTGGTCAAGGTCGACACCAACAGTGATAAGGTGTATTGATAATCACCCTTGATATGATTTGATGAAAATGGCCTTTGCCTCTGTGATCTTCTTTCCCAATTTTGATAGCCTCAGTCTAACCAAGAGAAAAAGAGCAGACAAATCTCGATTAAGGGACATTATACAAAATACTTGACTAGTATTTCTCAAAACTGTCAAGGTCATCAAAAACAAAGGGTATCTAAAAAACTGTCATAGTCAAGATGGACCTACAGAGACATGATGACTAAATGTAATGTGCTATCCTGGTTAGGATACTGGACCAGAAAAAGGACATAAGGAAATCTAAATCACTATGGGCTTAGTTCATAACATATCAATATTGGTTCGTTGATTATAAAAAATTTACCATTTGAATACAAGTTACTAATAATAGGGGAAATTGAGCGTGGGGTACATTGGAATCTCTGTACTATCTTCCAAATTTTTAGGTAAATCAAAAACTGTTCTTAAAATAGTTTATTAAAATATTAGAACATTATAGTTGATTAAAGAGAATAAAAAGGATTAGGTACAGCAGAATAACAAAACATTGATATTAATGTAGAAAACTTTAAACAAATTTTTATTATGTTTTATTTATTTTTTTATTGTGCTTTAGGTGAAAGTTTATAGAGCAAATTAGTTTCTCATTAAATAATTAATACACATATTGTTTCATGACATTGGTTGCCAATTCTGCGCCACATCAACACTTTCCCCTTCTTGACATCAGCTTCCCCATTTCTATTTGTCCAGCTTTCCTGTCCCCTCCTGCCTTCTCGTCTTTGACCCTGGCCTGATGTGCCCATTTAGTCTCCTATACATGTGTGATCTGCTGTGCTATTGTTTGTTTTATAGGCCTGTCTAATCTTTGGCTAAAGGGTGAACCTCAGCAGTGATTTCAGTACTGAGTTAAAATGGTGTCTGGGGGCCAAGCTCTCGGGGGTTTCTCCTTTCTCTGTCAGACCAGTAAGTCCAATCTTTTCTTGTGAGTTTGAATTATGTTCTACATTTTTCTCCCACTCTGTCCAGCAAATTTTTATTCTTAAAATAGCTATTGAAATTAAATCCTTATGATGGGTGAAACATCATATTACACATAGCTAAACAGAAGATTTGTGAACTGAAGGAGGAAATTATCCTTAATGTAGAGAGTTGTGCTTGTTAGGTTGTTAGGTGCTGTCAAGTTGGTTCTGACTCATAGTGACCCCTGTGGACAACAGAGCGGGGCATTGCCGGGTCCTGCACCATCCTCACAATCGAGGCTACGTTGGAGCCCATTGTTGCAGCCACTGTGTCAATGCATCTTGTTTCGTTGAGAGTCTTCCTCTTTTTTTGCTGACCCTCTACTTTACCAAGCATGATGTCCTTCTCCAGGGACTGATCCCTCCTGATAACATGTCCAAAGTATGTGAGACAAGTCTTGCCATCTTTGCTTCTAAGGAGCATTCTGGCTGTACTTCTTCCAAGACAGATTTGTTCATTCCTCTGGCAGTCCATGGCATATTCAGTATTCCTCACCAACACCATAATTCAATAATTCAAAGTCATCAATCAGGCATCAATTCTTTGGCTTTCCTTATTCACTGTCTAACTTTTGAATGCATGCCAGGCAATTGAAAATACCACGGCTTGGGTCAGGCGCACCTCAGTCTTCAAAGTGACATGTTTGCTTTTTAACACTTTAAGGAGGTTTTTTGCAGCAGATTTGCCCAATGCGATGCATCTTTTGATTTTTTAACTGCTGTTTCCGTGGGTGTTGATTGTGGATCCAAGTAAAATGAAATCCTTGACAACTTCAATCTTTTCTCCTTTTATCAGAGTGTTGCTTATTGGTCCAGATTTTTGGTTTCTTTATGGTGAGGTGTAATCCATAGTGAAGGCTGTGTGATCTCTGATCTTCATCAGTAAATGCTTCAAGTCCTCTTCACTCTCAGCAATCAAGGTTGTGTCATCACATATCACAGGTTGTTAATGAGTCTTCCTCCAATCCTGATGCCCTGTTCTTCTTCATATAGTCCAGCTTCTCGGACAATTTGCTCAGCATACAGATAGAATAAGTATGGTGAAAGGATACAACCCTTTTCTAATTTTAAACCATGCAGTATCCCCTTGTTCTGTTAGAATGACTGCATGAGCACAATTAAGTGTTCTGGAATTCTTGTTCTTCGCAATGTTATCCATAATTTGTTATGATCCACGCAGTCGAATGCCTTTGCATAGTCAATAAAACGCAGGTAAATATCTTTCTGGTAATTCTCTGCTTTCAACCAAGATCCATCTGACATCAGCAATGGTATTCCTCATTCCACATCCTCTTCTGAATTTGGCTTGAATTTCTGGCAGTTCCCTGTTGATAAACTGCTGCAACCATTTTTGAATTATCTTCAGCAAAATTTTACATGCATGTGATATTGATATGGTTCAATAATTTCCTCATTCTGTTGGTTCACTTTTCTTTGGATGGGCGCAAATACGGATCTCTTCCAGTCAGTTGGCCGGGTAGCTGTCTTCCAAATTTCTTGTCATAGACGAGTGAGGGCTTCCAGTGTTGCATTCATTTGTTGAAATATCTCAGTTGGTATTCTGTGAATTTTTGGAGCCAGTGCCTTCAGTGCAGCTTGGACTTCTTCCTTACATACCACTGGTTCTTAATCACATGCTACCTCCTGAATGCGGACCGAATTTTTGGTACAGTGATTCTGTATATTCCCTCCATCTTTTTTGATGCCTCCTGCATCATTCAATACTTTGCCCATAGAATCCTTCAATATTGCAACTCGAGCCTTGAATTTTTTCTTCAGTTCTCTCAGCTTGAGAAATGTTGAGCATGGTCTTCCCTTTTGGTTTGCTTACTCCATGTCTTTGCATATTTCATTATAATACTTTACTTCGTCTTCTCAGGCCCCCGTTTGAAACCTTCTGTTCAGTTCTTGTACTTCTTCATTTCTTCCTTTCACTTTAGCTACTCTATGTTCAAGAGCAATTTTCAGAGTCTCTTCTGACATACATTTCGGTCTTTTCTTTCTTTCCTGTCTTTTTAATAACCTTTTGCTTTCTTCATGTATAATATCCTTGATGTTATCCCACCACTCCTCTGGTCTTTGGTCATTAGTGTTCAAGGCATCAAATCTATCCTTGAGACAGTCTCTAAATTCAGGTGGGATATAATCAAGGATGTACTTTGGCTCTTGTGGACTTGCTCTAATTTTCTTCAGCTTCAACTCGAACTTGCATATGTGCAATTGATGGTCTGCCTTATTCTGACTGATGACACTGAGTTTCTCCAATGTCTCTTTCCACAGATGTAGTCGATTTGATTCCTGTGTAGCCCATTTGGCGAGGTCCACATGTATAGTCACAGTTTATGTTGCTGAAAAAAGGTATCTGCAGTGAACAAGTCTTTGGTCTTGCAAAATTCTATCATTTGATCTCCAGTGTCATTTCTGTCACCAAGGCCATATTTTCCAATTACTGATTCTTCTTTGTATCCAACTTTCGCATTGCAGTCACCATTAATTATCAATGCATCTTGATTGCATGTTTGATCAATTTCAGATTGCTGAAGCTGGTAAAAATCTTCAATTTCTTCATCTTTGGCTTTAGTGGTTGGTGTGTAAATTTGAATAATAATCACGTTAACTCGTCTTTCTTGTAGACATATGGATATTTTTCTATCACTGACTACATTGTACTTCAGGACAGATCTTGAAATATTCTTTTTGACATTGAACGTGACTCCATTCCTCTTTAATTTGTCATTCCCAGTATAGTATACCATATGATTGTCTGACTCAGAATGGCCAATACCAGTCCATTTCAGCTCATTAATGCCTAGGATATCGATCTTTATGCATCCCATTTCTTTTTTTATTGCTTCCAGTTTTCCTAGCTTCATACATCATAATTCCACATTCTGATTATTAATGGATGTTTGCAGCTGTTTCTTCTCATTTTGAGTCGTGCCTCCTCAGCAAATGAAGGTTCCCAAAGCTTTACTCCATCGACACCATTAAGGTCAACTCTACTTTGAGGTGGCAGCTCTTTCTTAGTGTATTTTGAGTGCCTTCCAACGTGAGAGGCTCATCTTCCAGCACTACATCAGACACTGTTCTGCTGCTGATCATACGGTTCTAACTGGCCAATTTTTCAGGGGTAGACCACCAGATCCTTCTTCTTAGTCTGTCTTAGTCTGGAAGCTCCACTGAAACCTGTCCACCATGGGTGACCCTGCTGGTATTTGAACTACCCCATGGCATAGCTTCCTTCTAACATTAAGCAAGACACAAGCCACCACAGTGCAACAAACTGACAGACTAGTGGTGGAATGTAGAGACAGAGAAAGAGATAATAAGGAGATTGAAAGTATTAGATTAAAGACATGGAGAAATGAATGAAAAAGTCCACTACACATGAAATGGACATTCTGTAAGGATAAAATAGAGAAAACTGGAGAGAGGTTAAGATTTGAAGAGCTGGTGCTTGAGAATTTATCAGAATTGATAAAAACCTATGAATCCTTAGAATCAGAAAGACTTAGTCTTGAGCAAAGTAAATAAAAATAAACCCATCCTCATACATTGTAGTGGAACCATGGAACACTAAAGTCAGTGCAAAAATATTAAAAGTAACCAAAGATAAAAAGAGATTACAAGGAACAATAATTACGTTAACAGAGCCAAGTTTTCTAAACCTCTAACACCCAGGGGAGGAGCCCTAGTGGCTCACAGTTTAAAGTGCTCAGCTGCTAACCTAAAGGTCTGCAGTTTGAATCCACCAGCAGTTCGAACCCACCAGCCAATCTGTGGGAGAAAGATGTGGCAGTCTGCTTTTGTAAAGATTAGAGCCTTGGAAACCCTATGGGGCAGTTCTATGCAATCCTATAGGGTCTGTCATGGATTGAATTATGTCCCCCCAAAAATGTGTTTATCAATTTGGCTGGGCCATGATTGCCAGAATTGTGTGGTTGGCCTCCATTTTGTGATTGTAATTTTATGTTAAAGAGGATTCAGGTGGGATTGTAATACCACCCTTACCCAGGTCACACCCCTGATCCAATGTAAAGGGAGTTTCCCTGGGGTGTGGCCTGCACCACCTTTTATCTCTCAAGAGATAAAAGGAAAGGGAAGCAAGCAGAGAGTTGGGGACCTCATACCATCAAGAAAGCAGTGCCGGGAACAGAGCGCGTCCTTTGGACAGGGGTCCGTGCACCGAGAAGCTCCCAATCCAGGGGAACACTGATGAGAAGGCCAAGAGAGAGAGAAAGGCTTCCCCTGGAGCTGATGCCCTGAATGTGGACTTTTAGCCTATTTTAACTGTGAGGAAATAAACTTCTCTTCGTTAAAACCATCCACTTGTGGTATTTCTGTTATAGCAGCACTAGATGACTAAGACAGGGTCACTATGAGCTGGAATCGACTCGATGGCAGTGGGTTTGGGTTTTGGTAGCACTGAGGGGGAGCGTTGTTGTTGTGTGCCGTGGAGTTGATTCTGGCTTATAGCAACCTCATGCGACAGAGTAGAACTGCCCCATAGGTTTTTCTTAGCTGTAATCTTTATAGAAGTAGATCACCAGGTCTTTGTTCCATAGAGCCGCTAGTTGGGTGCGAACCACCAACCTTTCAGTTAGCAGTCTAGTACCACCAGTGCTCCTTAGGGGAAGACCTAGGCACTAGTAAATTTCCCATGGTAATAAATACCACTTTGTGATACGTTTTATGAGATTGTCTACTAGCCTTTCCTAGGTGCACACCCTAAATTACCATTGGTGGAATGTACAATTTTCTTTCTTTCTTATATTCTGCAATTACTAGATGAAGAAAATATTTATTAAAGGGACAAGACTTTTTTTTATTGTGCTTTAAATGAAAGTTCACAGTTCAAGTTAGTTTCTTATACAAAACTTTATACACACACTGCTACGTGACCCTAGTTGCACTCCCCATACTTTGACAGCACACTCCTCTTTTCCACCCCAGTTTTCCCGTGTCCATTCACCCAGCTCTTGTCCCTTTCTGGCTTCTCATCTCACCTCCGGACAGGAGCTGCCCATTTAGACTCATGTATCTACTTGAGCTAAGAAGCACACTCTTTACGAGTAACACTTTATGTCTTATAGTCCAATCTAATCTTTGCCTGAAGAGTTGGCCTCCGGAATGGTTTTAGTTTGGGCTAACAGAGAGTCTGGGGGCCATTTCTTCCTGGGTCCCTCCAGTCTCACTTAGACCATTAAGTCTAGTCTTTTTACTAGAATTTGAGTTCTGCACTACACTTTTCTACTGCTCCATCAGGGACTCCCTGTTGTGCTCCCTGTCAGGGTGGTCATCGGTGGTAGCCAGGCACCATCTAGTTCTTCTGGTCTCAGGATGATGAAGTCTCTGGTTTATGTGGCCCTTTTGTCTCTTGGGCTAATATTTTCCTTGTGTCTTTGGTGTTCTTCATCCTCCTTTGCTCCAGGTGGGTTGGAACCAATTGATTCATCTTAGATGGCTGGTCTCAAGCTTTTAAGACCCAAGATGCCACTCACCAAAGTGGGATGCAGAACATTTTCTTAATAAACTTTGTTATGCCAGTTGACCTAGATGTCCCCTGAAAGCATAGTCCCCAGACCCCTGCCCCTGCTACACTGTCCCCCAAAGTGTTTGGTTATGTTCAGGAAACTTCTTAGCTTTGGTTTAGTCCAGTGGTGCTGACTTCCCCTGTAGTGTGTGTGTTGTCCTTCCCTTCACCTAAGATAATTCATGTCTACCATTTAGTTAGTGAATTCCCCTATCCCTCCCTCCCCACCCTTGTAACCATCAAAGAATGTTTTCTTCTGTGTTTAAACCTTTTCTTGAGTTCTTATAATAGTGGTCTTATATAATATTTGTCCTTTTGTGACTGACTAATTTCACTCAGCATAATGTCTTCCAGATTCATCCATGTTATGAGATGTTTCACAGATTCATCGTTATTCTTGTTTCGTAGTATTCCATTGTGTAAATATACCATAATTTGTTTATCCAGTCATCTGTTGATGGGCACCTAGGTTGCTTCCATCTTTTTGCTATCATGAACTGTGCTGCAATGAACATGGGTGTGCATGTGTCTATTGGTGTGATTGCTCTTGTTTCTCTAGGATATAGTCCAAGGAGTGGGATTGCTGGATTGTATGGTACTTCTATTTCTAGCTTTTTAAGGGAGTGGCAAATTGATTTCCAAAGTGGCTGTACCATTTTACATTCCCACCAGCAGTGTATAAGTGTTCCAGTCTCTCCACAACCTCTCCAACATTTATTATTTTGTGTTTTTTGGATTAATGCTAGCCTTGTTGGGGTGAGATGGTATCTCATTGTGGTTTTGATTTGCATTTCTCTTATGGCTAATGATCATGAGCATTTCCTCATGTATCTGTTAGCCACCTGAATGTCTTCTTTGGTGAAGTGCCTGTTCATACCCTTTGCCCATTTTTTAATTGGGTTATTTGTCTTTTTGTTGTAGAGGTTTTGCAGTAGCTTGTAGATTTTAGAGATTAGATGCTGATCATATTTGTTATAGCCAAAAAATTTTTCCTAGTCTGTAGGTTGCCTTATGACTGTTTTGGTGAAGTCTTTTGATGAGCATAAGTGTTTGATTTTTAGGAGCTCCCAGTTATCTAATTTCTCTACTGGTGTTTGTGAATTGTTAGTAATGTTTTATATTCTGTTTATGTCATGTATTAGGGCTCTTAGCATTGTCCTTACTTTTTCTTCCATGATCTTTATCATTTTAGATTTTATATTTAAGTCTTGGATCCATTTTGAGTTAGTTTTTGTGCATGGTGTGAGGTATGGGTCTTGTTTCAATTTTTTGCAGATGAATATCCAGTTATGTCAGCACCATTTGTTAAAAAGACTGTCTTTTCCCCCATTTAATGGAATTTAGGCTTTGTCAAATATCAGCTGCTCATAGGTGGATGGATTTATGTCTGGATTCTCAATGCTGTTCCATTGGTCTATGTATCCATTGTTGTAACAGTACCAGGCTGTTTTGCTTACCATGGCAGTATAATAGGTTCTAAAATCAGGTAGTGTGAGGCCTCCCACTTTGTTCTTCTTCTTCAGTAATGCTTTACTTATCCAGGGCTAAAGGGATAAGATTTTTGAATAGCACAAAATAAGACATAGGCTCAATCTTCATTTGTTCCTTTGATCATCCAACAAGTTAATGAACAATTTTGAACCAATTCTAATTAATGTAAAGATTGTTAGAAACTCAAGATAAGAGTTCCTTGCCTAAATACTTAGGGTCTAATCAGAAGACAGATATTTGTTTTAGTGTATGATAACTGTCTTAGTTATCAAGTGCTGCTATAACAGAAATACCACAAGTAGATGGCTTTAACAAAGAGAAATTTATTCTGTCACAGTCTAGTAGGCTAGAAGTCAGAATTCAGGGTGCCAGCTTCAGGGGAAGTCTTTCTCTCTGTGTCAGCTCTGGAGGAAGCTCCTTGTCATCAATCTTCCCCTGGTTGAGGAGCTTCTCAGCACAGGGACCCTGGTTCCAAAGGAGGCACTATTCTCTTGGCTCTTGTTTCTTGGTGGTATGAGGTCCCCTGCTCTCTGCTCAATTCCCTTTCCTTTTATCTATCGTAAGATAAAAGGTGATGTGACCACACCCCAGGGAAACTCCCTCTACATTGGATCAAGGATGTGACCTGAGTAAGGGTGTTACATCTCAGCCTAATCCTCTTTAACATACCCCAATATTGGCTCATTAACCACAGGCAAAAATTAGGATTTACAACACACAGGAAAATTACACTAATCACAAAATGGAGGACAACCACACAATACTGGGAATCATGGCCTAACCAAGCTGACACATATTTTGGGGGACACAATTCAATCCATGACAATAACTTTCAAGATAAAGCTATGAAATATACTTTAAGGGCCACCTAACTCAGACTGGAATTGAAAATGTGATCATTATTGTATATAAACACTTCTGGGCAGGAGCGCAAAGAACTTCACTTCTGGTATGTTTGCCATTAACAAAATGTAATAGGAATAAGCATATGAATATGAAATAACAAAATCCTTAATCTCAACAAATCTTTTGGATTTGAAATAAGTTTTTTCTTTCTCTGTCCACAATAGTGCAAATTTGGCAGTTGTGACTACCAGAGAGCATTCTGATTATATTATTGATTATAACTATTCATTATTAATTGCTAATTCATTACTGATGAAAAAGTCCTGCGGTCAGATTGATAAGCAGAGAAGACCAGATGGTACCTACTTCCCCAATGGCCAGTGGAGGAGAGTGTCTTCCATTCTTGTCACATTTGTTTCCTACCTGAATCTCCAAACACTAATGCTAGTAATGCCAGAGGCAAAATGAGGACTTTGTTGCTGTTGTTGTGTGCCGTCGCGTCTATTGTGACTCATAGGGACCCTATAGGATAGAGTGGAACCGCCGCATAGGGTGTCCTAGGAGCAGCTGGTGTATTCCAACTACTGATCTTTTGGTTAGCAGCCAAACACTTAACCACTGCGCCATTGTGAGATGCAATTCTGTAACTGTCTTGCTTACAAATGTCCAGAATTAAGTTAATGGGTCAACATACTTCCAGATCTCATCACTGCTTCAGCTAAATACAGAGAAAATGAGAAAACAAGCAAATTAACTAGACAGTGCAGTCTACTATTATAAAAATGGCTTAATTATAGTAACCATACCAATTCTAGTCACCAATGAATGGTGTGTAAGTAAATTTTTAAAGTTTTAAAAAATAAAACATAGGTTAAAAAAAAACAGAAGGTGATAATCGCTAAGGGTCTGATTCCAACTAACTGTATTTGAATGCAATTACCATTTCCTTACCACACTGTGTGACACTTTTATTTTGAGCTTTGACTATAGACGCAGCCACTGATTAAAAACAGGATGTGGGTAAATAGTCATGCATAGGACTAGATGGACTAGACATGAGCTAAGCTAGTGGTTCCTAAATAGCAGCTTTCAGTCAAGTGCTGACTTGTATAAGATTTACCTTGGGAACTTGTTAAAATGCAGATTCCCTGGCATTAGGCCCCAGAGATTCTGTTCAGTAGACCTGGCTGGGGTCCAGGAATTTAATTTTAAACAGGCACCCTTGAGATTCTCACACAGATAGGCAAGGAATCACGCAGTGATAAACACTGACAGAGAAGTTTATTGTTCCTCTAGCTGCTCTGGTATTGGCAAAGGGTTGGGACTGTGAGTGATAAGAAAAGGAGTATAAGAAAAGTGATTTTAAAAATCTGAGAAATATTAAAAGTATCTTTAGAAGAAAGTTAGCTCCTAATAACTTCCAGTGGTTAGGCACTGAGTTGCTACCAAAAGTTTGGCCGTTCTAACCCACCAGCCACTCTGCAGGAGAAAGATGTGGCAGTCTGCTTCCATAAAGATCCCTAACAAAACACATTGCCGTGGAATCATAGCTACCCTATAGGACAAAGTAGAACTGCCCCATAGGGTTTCCAAGGAGAGGTGAGTGGATTCGAACGGCCGACCTTTTGGTTAGCAGCTCTGCTCTTAACCACTGCACCACCAGGACCTTGGAAACCCTATGGGGCAGTTCTACTCTGGCCTGCAGGGTTGCTATGAGTCAAAATTGACTGTAAGGCAGTGAGTTTAGTTTTCGGTTTAGACATCCCATCAAGGAGCCCTGATAGCACAACAGTTAAGCGCTCAGTTGCTAACTGAAAGGTTGGCATTCCAACCCACCCAGCAGCACCACGAGAGAAAGACCTGTCGATCTGCTTCTATAAAGATTACAGCCTCGGACACTATGGGGCAGTTCTAATCTGTCACATGGGGTTGCTATGAGTCGAAATCTACTAGATGACACCTAATAACAACCACAGATTTTCCATCATGGCTGTGTGAAATATTCTCCACTCTCTCCAAACTCCAATCACCCCCACACTTTCAGCAGGTGACCCTGTCTCCTAACCCCACTGAAATAGAAGCCACTGAAAAGAGTTCTCTCAATTCCCTCACCTCCAATGATTTCTATTTCTCTTTCCCTTTGCCCCATTTCTGAGAAAAAGCACCGACTAAAGTGACTTGAAATGGTTAGTCCCAGTTCAAACCCCTGCGGAGAATTTGCATTTCCACCCCAGATATACTGAATCAGAATCTACATTTTAACACGAGATCCTCACGTATTCTTATGTATAATAAATTTTGAGAACCACTGCTCTACTGGTGATTCTCACAATTAGTCCCTAACCAGCATCATTAGCATCTCCTGGGAACTTGTTAGAAATGCAGATTCTCAGTAGCAGTAGAACTGCCTCATAGGGTTTTCTAGGCTGTAATCTTTGCGGTAGCATATCTCCAGTTCTTTCTCCCGAGGAGCCGCAGGGTGGGTTCAAACCTCTAACCTTTCAGTTAGAAGCCAAGTGTTTATCTGTTGCACCACCACAGTTCCTTCCATCCATGATGGGATGACTGAATTGTAAGGCGCTGTGGTCTAATTTTTATACTGGAACAAACCTTCTTTGTATGCCTATCAAGACTCTGGTATTGAACAAAGACCACCAGTTGAGACTTTCCTTATGGTGAAATCCCGTTTGTGACTTTCGTTGTCTTTTTCTGTTAGAGGATCTCATTAAGGACAATCTCAATCAACCAGAGGTCTTAAATAGCTAATTTTAAAGTATAGGGAAAGGAATTAGCGTTTCCTTCTTGGATTCTTG
Organism: Dugong dugon; assembly: GCA_030035585.1. NCBI lineage: Eukaryota > Metazoa > Chordata > Mammalia > Sirenia > Dugongidae > Dugong > Dugong dugon. The sequence goes on along the minus strand of CM057461.1, from coordinate 118,245,957 downwards.
GCTCTTCTCCAGGGTGTCCAACTTTGCATACTGAGACGGCCTTTATTAACTAATGAAAGGTCCTGTTATATCTTTCCACCTAGGACCACTGCCTTTGAGTCAATTACAACTCATACTGAGCCCATAGGGTTTCCGAGGTAGTAGGTTGCAAACTGCGTTGCTCTTAGCTTATTGAAGGGCCATGCTAGTGATTCTTCTCTTAGTAACAAAATCATACACCAAGCTAAATTTCTGTCTCCACTTAGACTTAGAGAAATTTGTCATAATTCATATATATATATACACATACACATATATATATACATATATATACACATATATATATATATATATACATACATATATATGTTGTTGCTATTGCTGTTAGGTGCCAATGAGTAGGTTTAGATTCATAGCAACTCTATGAACAACAGAAGGAAACATTCCCACTCCTGTGCCATCCTCACAACACTTGCTATGTTTGAGCCCATTGTTGTAGTCACTGTGTAAATCTATCTCCTTGAAGGTCTTCCTCTTTTTCTCTGATCCTGTACTTTACCAAGTACGATATCTTTCTGCAGGGACTGGTTCCTCCTAATAACATGTCCAAAGTACATAAGAGAAAGTCTTGCCTTCCTTGCTTCTAAGAAGCATTCTGGCTGTACTCCTCCCAAGACAGATTTGTTTGTTCTTCTGGCAGTCCATGGTCTACTCAACATTCTTTGACAACACCACAATTCAAATGTATCAGTTCTTTGTTATTCATTGTCCAGCTTTCCATGTGTAGGAGGCGATTGAAAATATCATGTCTTGGGTCAGGCACACCTTAGTCCACAAAGTGACAGCTTTGCTTTTGAACACTTTAAAGAGGTCTTTTGAAGCAGATTTGCCTAATGCAGTAAATACATTCTTTGATTTCTTGACTGCTGCTTCCATGAGTGTTGACAGTGGATCCAAGTAAAATGAAATCCTTGACAACTTCAATCTTTTCTCCATTTATCATGTTGCTGCTTATTGGCCCAGTTGTGAAGATTTCTGTTTTCTTTATGGTGAGGCATAATCCATACTGAAGGTGGTAGTCTTTGATCTTCATTAGTAAGTGCTTCAAGTCCTCTTCACTTTCAGCAAGCAAGGTTGTGTCATCTGGATAGCAGGTCGTTTATGAGTCTTCCTCCAATCCTGATGTCTTGTTCTTCTTCACATAGTTCAGAGTCTTGAATATTTGCTCAGCATACAGATTGAATGAGTATGGCGAAAGGATGCAACCCTGGCACACAACTTTCCTGATTTTAAACTGCAGTCTCCCCTTGTTCTGTTCGAATGACTGCCTCTTGGTCTATGTACAGGTTCGGCATGAGCATAATTAAATGTTTTGGAATTCCCATTCTCTGCAATGTTATCCATAATTTGTTATGATCCACACAGTGAATGCTTTTGCATAGTTCAAAAAACACAGGTAAACATATTTCTGGTATTCTCTGCTTTCAGCCAAGATCCATCTGACATCAGTGATGATACCCCTCATTCCACGTCTTCTTCTGAATTTGGCTTGAATTTCTGGCAGTTCCCTGTTGATGTACTGCTGCAACCATTTTTGAATTATCTTCAGCAAAATTTTACTCGCTTGTGATACCAATGATATCGCTCGATAATTTCTGCATTCTGTTGGATCTCCTTTCTTTGGAATGGGCAGAATATGGATCTCCTCAGTCAGTAGGCCAAGTAGCTCTCTTCAAAATTTCTTGGCATGGACGAGTGAGGTCTTCCAGAGTTGCAATCATTTGTTGAAACATCTCAGTTAGTATCCCATCCATTCCTGGAGCCTTTATTTTTCCAATGCCTTCTTTGAAGCTTGGACTTCTTCCTTCAGTACCTTCAGTTTTTGATCATATGCTACCTCCTGAAGTAGTTGAACGCTGACCAATTTTTCTGGTACAGTTACTCTGTGTATTCCTCCCATCTTCTTTTGATGCTTAATGCATTGTTCAATATTTTGCCCATATAATTCTTCAAAATTGCAACTCGAGGCTTGAATTTTTCTTCAGTTCTTTCAGCTTGTGAAATGAAAATGTGTTCTTCCCTTTTGGTTTTCTAACTCCAGGTCTTTGCACATTTCATTATAATACTTCACTTTGTCTTCTTGAGCAGCTCTTTGAAATCTTTTGTTCAGCTCTTTTACTTAGTCATTTCTTCCATTCACTTTAGCTGCTCTGACATAGATTTTGGTCTTTTATTTCTTTCCTATGTTTTTAATAACCTTTTGTCTTCTTCATGTGTAATATCCTTGATGTCATCCCACAACTCCTCTGGTCTTTGGTCATTAGTGTTCAATGCATCAAATCTATCCTAGAGATGGTCTGTAGATTCAGGTGGGATATACTCAAGTATGTACTTTGGCTCTTGTGGTCTTGTTTTAATTTTCTTCAGCTTCAACTTGAACTTGCATATGAGCAATTGATGGTCTGTTCCACATTCAGCCCCTGTATATATACACACACACACGTATGTATATCTACATATATAAACATATACACTCATACATACGTAGAGGTATATATGTACATATTCATCTTCTCTTGACAGATTTCCCTTGGATCTGTTGCTTTATCTTTTTCTTCTCTTAACCAATCTTCTTGAAAAAATGGTCTATCCATTCACTGACTCTACTTTCTTCTCATGAAATTACTTGTTGAGTCATCCTCTGTGATCTAGTTTCTTCCCCATCACTCTATCGTAAAACATTGTTGTCATTATAGACCCTCTAAAGAACAGTTTGGTGGGTTTTTTTTATTAGACCTTATCCTCCTCAACCTCTTGGTAGCATTTTGTATCTGTGATTAGAGTTTCCTTTGGGCGATTCTCTATTTCTGCATTTTGACTATTGCATTTTTACTTCTTCTTTCAGCCACCTAATGTAGTTGTTCTTCAAGTTCTATATTCTGTTTCTGCTTTTCCCTTTCTATCCTCCTTGGAGATGCTTTCTAAATTCAGGTGGGTTATACTCAAGTTCATACTTTGGCTCTCATGTACTTGCAGTAATTTTCTTCAGCTTCAACTTGGACTTGAATATGATCAGTTGATGGTCTGGCCTTATTCCGACTGATGATATTGATCTTCTCCATAGTCTCTTTCCACAGATGTAGTCAATTTGATTCCTGTGTATTCCATCAGGCATGGTCCATGTGTATAGTCACCGTTTATGTTGTTGAGAAAAAGATATTTGCAATGAGGAAGTTGTTGGTCTTGCAAAATTCTGTCAAGCGATCTTCAGCGTCATTTCTAACATTAAGGCCATATTTTCCAATTACTGATCCTTCTAAGTTGTCTACAACTTTTGCGTTCCAATCACCAATATTTATCAATACATCTTGATTGCATGTTTGGTCAATTTCAGACTGCAGAAGCTGGTAAAAGTCTTACATTTCTTCATCTTTAGCCTTAGTGGTGGGTGTGTAAATTTGAATAATAATTGTATTAACTGGTCTTCCTTGTAGGTGTACGGTTTTTATCCTATCACTGACAGCGTTGTACTTCAGGATAGATCTTGAAACGTTCTTTTTGAAGATGAATGAGATGCCATTCCTCTTCAATTTGTCATTCCTGGCATAGTAGACCGTATGATTGTTTGATTTGAAGTGGCTAATACCAGTCCATTTCAGCTCACTAATGCCTAGGCCATTGATCTTTATGCAGTCCATTTCATTTTTGATGACTTTCAATTTTCCTAGATTCATACTTTGTACATTCTATGTTCCAGTTATTAATAGATGTTTGCAGCTGTTTCTTCTCATTTTGAGTCTTGCCATATCAGCAAATGAAGGTCCTGAAAGCTTTACTGTCCACCTTATTAAGGTCCATTCTACTTTGAGAAGGCAACTCTTCCTCAGTCGTATTTTGAATGCCTTCCAACCTGAGGGGCTCATCTTCCGGCACTGTATCAGACAATGTTCTGCTGCTATTCATAAGATTTTCACTGGCCACTTTTTCAGAAGTAGACCCCAGGTCCTTCTTCCTACTCTGTGTCTGGAAGCTCTGATGAAACCTGTCTACCATGGGTGACCCTGCTGGTATTTGAAATACCAATGGCATAGCTTCCAGCATCACAGCAACATGCAAGCCACCATAGCACCACAAACTAACAGATGAGTGATGAATTTAGAGACCATCTCAAGAATAGATTTGATACATTGAAGACTAGTTCTGAAGACCAGAGGAGTTGTGGAGTAACATCAAGGACATCATACATGAAGAAAGCAAAAAGCCAAAGAAAAAAAGGAGACAAGAAAGAAAGGAAAGACCATAATGAATGGCAGAAAAGACTTGGAAACTTGCTCTTGAACGTAGAGTAGCTAAAGCCAACAGAAGAAGTGATGAAGTATAAAGGTGCTTAACAAAAGATTTCAAATGATGGTTCCAGTTCCAGAAGACAAACTAAAGTATTAAAACGAAATGTGCAAAGGCCTGTAGGTAGAAAACCAAAAGGGAAGAACACAGTTGCATTTCTCAAGCTGAAAAAACTGAAAAAAAAAAAAAAATTCAAACCTCAAGTTGCAATATTGAAGGATTCTACAGGGACAATATTAAACGATGCAGGAAGCATCAAAAGAAGATGGAAGCAATACGGAGTTACTGCACCAAAAAGAGATGGTCGACATTCAACCATTTCAAGAGGTAACATATAATCAAGAACTGATAGTACTGAGGGAAGAGATCCAAGCTGCACTGAAGGCACTGGCGAAACACGAGGCTCCAGGAATTGACAGAATACCAATTCAGATGTTTCAACAAACAGATGCAGTGCTGGAAGTGCTCACTTTTCAAGGTCAAGAAATTTGGAAGACAGTTACCTGGCCAACCAACTAGAAGAGATCCATATTTGTGCCCATTCGAAAGAAAGATGATCTAACAGAATGTGGAAATTATCAAACAATATAATTAATATCACATACAAGTAAAATTTTGCTGACGCTCATTTAAAAGTGGTTGCAGCAGTACATCAACAGAGAACTGCCAGAAATTCGAACTGGATTCAGAAGAGGTTGTGGAAAGAAGGATATCATTGCTGATGTCAGTTGGATCTTGGTTGAAAGCAGAGAATACCAGAAAGATGTTTTCCTGTGTTTTATTGACTATGCAAGGGTATTGGACTGTGTGGATCATAACAAATTATGGATAACAACGCAAAGAATAAGAATTCCAGAACACTTAATTGTGCTCACGAGGAACTTGCATTGTAAGTAGACCAAGAGGCAGTCGTTCAGACAGAACAAAGGGATACTGCCTGCTTTAAAGTCAAGGAAAGGTGTGCGTTAGGGTTGTATCCTTCCACCATACTCATTCAATCTGTATGCTGAGCAAATAATCCAAGAAGCTGGTCTATATGAAGAAGAACAGGGCATCAGGATTGGAAGGAGACTCATTAACAACCTGTTATCCAGATGACACAACCTTGCTTGCTGAAAGTGAAGAGGACTTGAAGCACCTACTGATGAAGATCAAAGACTACAGCCTTCAGTATGGATTACGCCTCAACATAAAGAAAACAAAAATCTTCACATCTGGATCAATAACCAACATTATGATGAATGGAGAAAAGATTGAAGTTGTCAAGGATTTGATTTTACTTAGATCCACAATCAATGTCCATAAAAGTAGCACTCAGAAATCAAATAACGTATTGCATTGGGAAAATCTGCTGCAAAAGATCTCTTTAAGTATTGAAAAGCAAAGATGTCACTCTGAGGACTAAGGTGCGCCTGATCCAAACCGTGATATTTTCTTTTTTTAAAATTTTATTGCGCTTTATGTGAAAGTTTACAATGCAAATTAGTTTCTCATTCAAAAATTTAAACACGTTTTTGTTTTGACATTGGTTGCAATCCCCGCAATGTGTTAGCACTGTCCCCTTTACTCCTTACACTCCAGGTTTCCCGTGTCCATTTGTCCAGGTTTCCTGTCCCTTCCTGCCTTCTCGTCTTTGCTTTTGGGGAGGTGTTGCCCATTTTGTCTTGTACACTTGATTGGACTAAGAAACATACTCCTTACATGTGTCACTGTTTGTTTTATAGGTCTGTCTAATCTTTGGCTGAAAGGTGGACTTCAGGGGTGTTTTCAATTTTGAGTTAGCAGAGCGTCCAGGGCCATAGTCTCGTGGGTTCCTCCAGCCTCTGTCAGACCATTAAGTCTTGTCATTTTTTGTGAGTTTGAATTTTGCTCTGTTTTTCTCCCGCTCTGTCCAGGACCCTCTGTTGTGATCCCTGTCAGAGCTCGCAGTGGTGGTAGCTGGGCACCATCTATTTCTTCTGTGCTTAGGCTGGTGGAGGCTGTGGTTCATGTGGTCAATTAGTCCTTTGGACTAATATTTTCCTTATGTTTTTGGTTTTCTTCATTGTCCTTTGCTCCTAATGGGATGGAAACAATTGATTTATCTTAGATGACTGCTGACAAGCTTTTAAGACCCCAGACGCTACTCACCAAAGTGGGATGTAGAACATTTTCTTTATGAACTATGTTATGCCAGTTGACCTAAATGTCCCCTAAGACCATGGTGTTCAGCCCTCAGCCCCCGTAACTCGATCCCTCAAGGTGTTTGCATGTGTCTAGGGAGCTTCTATGACTGCCTTGGTCAAGTTGTGCTGACTTCCCCTGTATTGTGTATTGTCTTTCCCTTCACCAAAGTTAACACTTGTTCACTGTCTAGTTAGTGATTTCCTCTCCCCACCCCTCCCCTCCCTTGTAACCATTAAAGATTGTTTTTTCTGTGTGTAAACCTTTTCTTGGGTTTTTATAACAGTGGTCTCATACAATATTTGTCCTTTTGTGATTGACTTATTTCATCAGTGTAATATCCTCCAGATTCTTCCATGTTGTGAGATGTTTCATGGATTCATTATTGTTCTTTATCATTGCATAATATTTCATTGTGTGTATGTACCATAATTTGTTTATACATTCATTCGTTGATGGGCAGTTAGGTTGTTTCCATTTTTACTCTTGTGAATAATGCTGCATATGTCTATTTGTGTGGCAGCCCTTCTTTCTCTAGGATATATTCCTAGGAGTGGGGTTGCTGGATCATATGGTATTTTTATTTCTAGCTTTTTAAGGAGATGCCATATTGCTTTCCCAAGCCATGGTATTTTCAAGTGCCTCATCTGCATGGGAAAGCTGGACAATAAATAAGGAAGACTGTAGGAGAATTGATGCCTTTGAATTATGGTGTTGGCGAAGAATACTGAATATACCATGGATTACCAAAAGAACAAACGAATCTGTCTTGGAGGAAGTACAACTGGAATGCTCATCACAAGCAAGGATGGTGAGACTTCGTCTCATGCACTTTGCATATGTTATCAGGAGGGACCAGTCCCTAGAGAGGGACATCATGCTTGGTAAAGTAGAGGGTCAGCAAAAAAGAGGAAGACCCTCAACAAGATGGATTGACACAGTGGCTGCAACTATGTGCTCATGCATAACAATAATCATGAGGTTGGTGCAGGACCGGGCAGTGTTTGGTTCTTTTGTACATAGGGTCTCAGTGAATTGGAATCCGACTGGTTGGCACCTAACGACAACAACAATATACTCCTTTCCTTGGAGTTTTCATCTTCTGTCAGAACTTCAAATATCACTTCTGTCTACCTCAGCCATTTTCCTACCTATTTCCAATTTCTTGCTCCTAATCCAACTTTCTGACCCTTTTTTTCCCTGTCTCCACTGCATAGCCTGTACTTCAACTGTATTGATGAACAAATTTTTCTGCCTCTGTGACTACAAAGGTCAGAGAACACATAGTGAATGATGCGAGCCAGGTAAAAACAAATCGTGTTGTAATAGACACTCAGCCTCAGTGTCAGGACAAGCGGGAGAGGCGAGAGCTGTGATAAACTGAAGAGCTCGTGTCCCGTCCAAAGGTCCAGCTGCTACTCAGGTCCAGTGGATTGTTTTCTATTTTTTTTTAATTTAGTTTTACGTGGTCTCCTAGTTTTTACATGTTGGCAACTAAATTCTAAATTTTAGAAATCATATTACAAGCCAGAGAAGAAGTATTTGCCAGTCATATTTAGCCTGGTGGCCACCAGTTTGCAAATTCTGACGTAGACCTAGATTATTGAAGAAGCTCCCTAAAAAAATCTCTTACTCCAATCCCTGCCTACTCCCACTCATCCCATACAATCACTAGATTAATTTTTCTAAGACTAAAGTGAACTATAGATCATGTCACTTTCCAAGTAAAGTGTACCATTAAACCCATTGCCATTGAGTGGATTCCAACCTATAGTGTCCCTATAGGACGAAGTAGAACTGCCCCATAGGGTTTCTAAGGCTACAAATCTTTACGAAAGCAGACTGCCACATCTTCCTTCTGTGGAGTGGCTATTGGTTTTGAACCACTGACCTTTTGGTTAGCAGTCAGGTGCTTTAACCACTGCACTACCAGGGCTCCTATAATGTTCCTTTAGTGATCAAATTAAGCACAAAACCTTAGCAGAGTTTTCAGTCTTCTTCTCAACTTGCCCATACGTTTCCTCTCTAGCCTTATCATTCAAAGCTTCCCTACATGCATCTCATGCCTTGTACTGCTTCAGAAGCTTTCTTAACACACCTCTGCTTAACTGCCTCTCCAGCTTCATGCATGCTCTCCATTCTCTCTTTAATTCACAACCATAGCAGGCTCTGTTTGGTGTGTTCATGCACTTCTGCTCCCTTTAGCAGAATTTTATACTATTCAAGGTTTGGTTGTAATTTTTCACAATTGTACTTGTTAAAATTTGCTGCTGACTGGTATTGGTACAACAGCAGATACATAGACCAGTGGAACAGAATTGAGAGTCCAGATGTAAATTCATCCACCTATGAGCAGCTGATATTTGACAAAGGCCTAAAGTCCATTAAATGAGGGAAAAGATAGTCTCTTTAACAAATGGTGCTGGTATAACTGGATATCTATTTGCAAAATTTAAAACAAGACCCATACCTCACACCATGCACAAAAACTAACTCAAAATGGATCAAATACAAAATTGAAAACAATAAAGATCATGGAAGAAAAAATAGGGACAATGCCAGGAGCCCTAATACATGGCATAAACAGAATATAAAACATTACTAACAATGCACAAACACCAGTAGAGAAACTAGATAACAGGGCCCTCCTAAAAAGCAAGCACTTATGCTCATCAAAAGACTTCACCAAAAGAGTCGAAAGACAACCTACAGACTGGGAAAATATTTTTGGCTACAACTAATCCTATCAGCGTCTACTCTCTAAAATCTACAAAATACTGCAAAACCTCTACAACAAAAAGACAAATAACCCAATTAAAAAATGGGCAAAGGATATGAACAGACACTTCACCAAAGAAGACATTCAGGCGGCTAACAGATACATGAGGAAATGCTCATGATCTTAGCCAGAAGAGAAACGCAAATCAAAACTACAATGAGATACCATCTCACCCCAACAAGGCTAGCATTAATCCAAAAAACACAAAATAATAAATGTGGGAGAGGTTGTCGAGAGACTGGAATGCTTATACACTGTTGGTGGGAACGTAAAATGGTATAACCACTTTGGAAATCGATTTGGCACTTACTTAAAAAGCTAGAAATAGAAGTACCATACAATCCAGCAATCCCACTCCTTGGACTATATCATAGAGAAGTAAGAGCCGTCACAGAAATAGATACATGCACATCCGTGTTCATTGCAGCACTGTTCACTATAGCAAAAAGATGGAAATAACCTAGGTGCCCGTCAACAGACGAATGCATAAACAAATTATGGTATATTCACACAATGGAATACTATGCAAGGATAAAGAACAATGAGGAATCCTCGAAATATCTGATAACATGGATGAATCTGGAAGGCATTATGCTGACTGAAATTTGTCAATCGCAAAAGGACAAATATTGTATGAGATCACTATTATAAGAACTCAAGAAAAGGTTTAAAGACAGAAGAAAACATTCTTTGATAGTTATGAGGGTGGGGAGGAAGGGATAGGGGAATTCACTAACTGGATAATAGACAAGAATTATCATAGGTGAAGGGAACGACAACACACAATACAGGGGAAGTCAGCACCACTGGACTAACCAAAGCTAAGAAGTTTCCTGAACACAATCAAACACTTCAAGGGACAGTGTAGCAGGGGCAGGGATCTGGGGACCATGGTTTAAGGGTACATCCAGGTCAATTGGCATGACAAAGTTTATTAAGAAAATGGTCTGCATCCCACTTTGGTGAGTGGCGTCTGACGTCTCAAAAGCTTGGGACCAGCCATCTAAGATGCATCAATTGGTCCCAACCCACCTGGAGCAAAGGAGAATGAAGAACACCGAAGACACAAGGAAAATGTTAGCCCCAGAGACAAAAGGGGCCACATAAACCAGAGACTCCTTCAGCCTGAGACCAGAAGAACTAGATGGTGCCCAGCTACCATCAATAACTGTCCTGACAGGGAACACAATACCGAGTCCCCAGTGGTGCAGGAGAAAAGTGGGGTGCAGAACTCAAATTCCAGTAAAAAGGCCAGACTTAACAGTCTGACTGAGACTGGAGGAGCCCCAGAAGACACGACCCCCCTGTTAACCCAGAACTAAAATCATTCCCGAAGCCGACTCTTCAGGCAAAGAATAGACTGGACTATAAGACATAAAATGATACTCGTGAAGAGTATGCTTCTTAATTCAAGTAGATACAAGAGACAAATGGGCAGCTCCTGTCCAGAGGTGAGATGAGAAGGCAGAAAGGGATAGGAGCTGGTTGAATGGACACGGGAAATTCAGGATGGAAAGGAGGAATGTGTGGTCACATTGTAGGGACAGCAACTAGGGTCACAACGTGTGTGTAAACGTTTGTATGAGAAACTAACTTGAGCTGTAAACTTTCACCTAAAGCCCAATAAAAACAAAACAAAAAATTTACTGTTGAAATTGGGCATGGATATATAAAAGATTGGAAGAAAATAGTAAAGATCTCAAATTCTGCACTCAGAATTTTGAGGTCCTTATATTCTCCTTTCATTTTAAAGAAACTAGAAGTGGATATTCTGGATATGTTTTACACACAAATGCTGATGCCAGAATTCCAATTAGTGGATCATTACTCAAAGAAGAGTATCTGGCCTTAGCTGAAGATGTTGGTGAATGGATCTCTACTTGTATATTTTAGGTTAAAGTAAATTATCTTCAGGTACATGCCATTTTATTATTACTTGCTTTAACAGACTTTGTAGATTGACCAAGTATGTGTCAAAATTACCTTAGGTAAGAAAGATTCTATTGAATTTGGAATTTTGCACCCTCATTCTTCTCCCAAGTTTTCTTGACCTTATTGTTTTGTTTATGATGTTCCTTAGTGTATATAAGTCTCACTCTCTTCATTTCTAACGTTTGAAATTATTTGTAAATTATTTACAGATTGGCTCAAATGCAACACTCTCCCTATATGTGCAAACATACACATGCATACACACCCAATCCCACAAATTTTCCCTGTATTCCCCAGCCTTAATGTGAGTTCTCCAGGTTATACCCACCCTTAGTCTTTATGCTTCACTTTCCTGATAAAACAAACAAACAAACAAACAAAAAAAACCCAACCCAAATCCATTGCCATTGAATCTATTCGTCTCATAGCGACCCTGTAGGACAGAGTAGAATTGCCCCATAGGGTTTCCCAGGAGCTGGTGGATTGGAACTGCTGAACTTCTGGTTAGCAGCTGAGCTCTTAACCGTTATATTCCTCTTTGTTACACTGTATAGTCATCTGTGTTCTTATTTCACGCCCCTCAAGAACCTATATTCTTTGAAGGCAATTTGTTTACTTACTCATTTCTATGCCCCTCGTAGTACCTAGCATTGCACGTGGCATGTGGGAAGTATTGAGATCTGCTTGTCCCCCCAAACACTCCTCTGTCCTCTCACTTGAGATCAGTTGATGCTGATCTGCAGACTCATCTCGGTCTCGGATTCAGGGCTCAGTCCTGTTTGCAATCAGAGGATTTTGAGTGGATTGTACTTAAATACTCAGGAAACTTAGAATCTGTCTGACCTTGCAGGCCAGTTTTAATAAATGCTTTTCTGTCTTCTCTCTGTTATTGGAGACAGCATGAACCAACCCCTTGCTAAAAGGATGAACTAAAGTTAAAAATGGTGTATTGCCAGGCTAGTGCTGGGTTGATGCTCATCACTTTCAGCAAAATCTTCTGATTTTACTGTGTGATCATGTTTACAGTATCTATGGTGATTTCACAATTCTAGGGGTTATAAAAAATTGATGTGCTTTATGTTTGTGTGACTCGAATTTCTTGATTGTTCCTATTTTAGGGAAAGGATTTCACAGTGAAATGGCCCAAAAGATATTTATTTTTCCCCTAAAAATTAAAAAAAAAACTTGTATGAGCATCATTTAGGCATGGAGCAGACAAAAATTTGGCTGTCCTTTTAGAAATCAATGGAAATATATGTGCCCTTTGGGGTTATTTTGGAAATAAAAATAATTTGAAAATGTCAGATGTGTAATAGCAGAATCCCCTCGTGAAATGCCAGAACAGGGAACACGCTTAACAGTAGTTAAGTAGGATTATCAAATGTGCTCAAACGGGAATGTTCATGAGCAAAGCTGCTTGGCAATGACAAAACAATTTTATTTATTAAACCAACTGGAAAATGTTTCCAGTTAACTCTTACTCATTTCCCCAGAGATGTCACTGCTAACATTTTAATGAGTTTTCTTATTGGCCTTTGTCTGAGCCTTTATATATCCATATAAAACAAACATGTTTAATACCTTCACATGAATTGAATTATAAAATATATAAAATACTCTGCAATTGGTGTTTTAAATTTCATCAGAGGCGTACTTTCTTAGTCCTTGACACCTGAAAATGTCTCTCCTTTGCATTCTTGTATGAATGCTATGCTAGCAAGATGGTGCATTCTAGAATCACAGTGCTTTCTCAAGATGGTAGTAAACATATTTGTTCTTTCAGCCCCAGTTTCACAAATAAACAATTCAAAGGTTTCTTTTGTAAAGTTTAAAAAAAAACCTTATTCTTGGAATTAAAAAAAATTCACATGTATATCAGCATAAAAGTAAGAGTAGTGTGTGTTTTATTACTCTTGTCCAGACTGATGCTTTGATTTGAAAAATTCATGTTATTTTTCATCTCAAGATGGTTTGATTCTATTTTTTTATGTGATTATTGCCTCTTCTCCATCTCCTTTTTTTCTCTTCTTCTTGAATTCCTATTTTTTACATCTTAAAAATCTTAGCTCTGTTCTCCATTCTTCTATTTCTTTTTTCCTCATGATTTCCATTATTATCCTCCATTTTTCACTTTGTGAAGGTCCTCCTTGTCAAATCAAGGTCTATTTTTCTATTCAGTATGTATAATTATTATTTTTTAATCATGTTTTATTATCAAAACCATTTTTCATCATTTAATTATTTTACCTTAAAATTAGTGCTAGATAGATAGCTGTCATTGAGTTGACTCCAACTCATGGCGATCTTATGGACAACAGAACAAAACACTGTCCGGTCCTGCAGCATCCTCATGATCTCCAGCATGTCCAAGTCCATCATTGTGGCTGTTGTGCCAATCCATCTTACCAACGGTCTCTCTCGCTCTCACTGGCCCTTTACTTCACCAAACATGATATCCTCCTCTCTCGATTGATCCCTCCTGATGATGTGTCCAAGGCAAGCCAGCAGGAAAATGTTTTGCTGTGATCCAAAACATTTTCATTGCCAATTTTCAGAAGTAGATTACAAGGCTTTTCTTCCTAGTTGGTCTTGGTTTGAAAGCTCCACTGAAACCTGTCCACCATGGGTAACCCTGATGGTGTTGGAAACATCAGTGGCATAGCTTCCAGCATCACAGCAACATGTAAGCCACCACAGTATGACAAAGAGACAGGTGGGTGGTGAATATATGCTTCCAATGTTCTTTGTAGCTATTTTTCTCTTTTATTGACTTCTTTTGTATAAATCAGGTATTTCCAATACTGTTTTGTCTCCTTTGTTCACTTATTAGTTAAAACTCTATTTTTAAATGTTTGCTTTAGAGTTTATAGTATGTATCTTTCACTTATCAAAGTCTATCTTTGAGTAATACTATACAAATTCATCTATATTATGAGAACTTTGTAATGGAATACTTCCATCTCATCCTTTCAGATTTTGTGTACTTGTTGTCATCCATTTTACTTACCCGGGACAATATTTGTTCCCTTAGGGCTTCCAACTGAACGTGCGAATCTTAGATTTAGTGTTTCTCTTTCAGAAGGAAAGTGGTCCGAATCTTGGACTGCTGTTAGTATTTTCTGTCAGGAGGACTTAGCTTGTTTATTTACAGGTCATTGTCCCTTTTTTCCATTAACTTTTGGTTTATTTTGATTTTACATTTGGATATGTCCTTTTCTTTCTTGTAAGCCCAGTAATGCGGTAAAAGGTACTATTGCTAATGATTTATACAGATTCTAGTTACCTTGTAGTCCAGGAGACTTCTTAGTTTCTTGGTTGCCATCACGCAGAAGCAGAAGTCCCTAACTCTGTTTTCCCAGTATCTACGTTATTTTCCTTGTTCCTAGTATGGTATTTCTTTAGCTAGTTCTTTTTCTCTTGTACTTCAGGTGAAACCTTACAGAACAAATATTTTCTCATGAAACAGTAGTACACATATTGTTTTATGACATTGGTTAACAACCCCACAACATGTCTACCCTCTCCCTTCTCGACCTTTTTTTTTTTTTTGGTGAAAATATACATAGTCAAAGACACACCATTTGAAAAATTTCTACATGCACAGTTCAGTGACATCGACTGCTCTCTTCCAATTGTGCTGCTATTCTCAATTTAGCTGAAGGCTTACAGAACAAAATAGTTTCTCATTTAACAGTTAGTACACATGTTGCCCTATGACAATGGTTAACTACCTCACAACACATCAACAGTATCCTTACTCAACCTTGGGTTCCCTATCACCAGCTTTCCTGTCCCCTTCTGCCTTCTAGCCCTTGTCCCTGGACTGCTGTGCCTTATTACTCCCATTTGATTTTATGGGGCTGTTCACTCCCTGGCTGAACGGTGAACCTCGGAAATGACTTCACCACTGAGCTAAAAGGGTGTCTGGGGGCCATACTCTCAGGGTTTCTCCAGTCTTCTTTAGGCCAGTAAATCTGGTCTTTTTTGTGTGTGTGTGAGTTAGAATTTTGTTGTACATCCTTCTCCAGCTCTGTCCAGATCCCTCTGTTGTGATCCTGGTCAGAGCAGTCAGTGCTGGTAGCTGGGCACCATCTAGCTCTACTGGACTTAGTCTGGTGGAGGTCTTGGTAGCTGTGGTCCATTAGCCCTTCGGACTAATCTTTTCCTTGTAACCTGTTCTCCTCATTCTCCCTTGCTCCCAAAGGGATGAGACCAGTGGAGTATCTTAGATGGCTGCTCACAGGCTTTTAAGACCCCAAATGCTGCTTACCAAGGTAGAATGTAGAATACTGTCTTTATAAACTGTGTTATGCTGATTGAGCTAGATGTTCCCCAAGACCATGGTCCCCACAGCCCTCCACCCAACAATTCAGTCCCTCAGGGAGTTTGGAGGTGTCTATGGAGCTTCCATAACCTTTCCTTGTACAGGTTGTGCTGGTTTCCCCTGTACTGTGTACTGTCTCACCCTTCACCCAAGATACCACTTATCTATTGCCTATTTAGTATTTCCCCCCCACCCCTCCCATCCCTGGTAACCAACAAAGATTGTTACATTTTGTGTGTGAACTTTTTCATGGGTTTTTACAATAGAGGTCTCATACAATATTTGTCCTTTTGTGATTGACTTATTTCACTCAGCATAATGTCCTCCAGTTTCATCCATGTTATGAGATGTTTCACAGATTCATTGTTCTTTCTCATTGCATAGTACTCCATTGTGTGTATGTTCCATAGTTTGTTTATCCATTCATCTGTTGATGGGCACCTACGTTGTTTCCATCGTTTTACTATTGTGAACAATGCTGTCATGAACATATGTGTCCATATGTCTATTCGAGTGACGACTCTTATCTCTCTAGGATATATTCTTAGGAGTGTGATTGCTGGATCAAATGGTATGTCTATTTCTAGCTTTCTGAGGAAGCACCATATCATTTTCCAAAATGGTTGTATCATTTTGCATTCCCACGAGCAGTGCATAAGAGTTCCTATCTCTCCGCAGCCCCTCCAGCATTTGTTATTTCCAGTGTTTTCGATTCGTGCCAGTAATGCCGGGATGAGATGCTATCTCATTGTGGTTTTAATTTGCATTTCTCTAATGGCTAGTGATCGCGGACATTTCCTCATGTGTCTGTCGGCCATTTGAATGTCTTCTTTGGTGAAGTGTCTGTTCATTTCCTTTACCCATTTTTAATAGAATTATTTGTCTTTTTGTTGTAGAGGTGTTGGATTTTCTTGTAGATTATGGAGATTGACCTTTGTCTGATTTGTACTGTCCAAAAATTTTTTCCCAGTCTGTAGGTTCTCTTTTGACTCTCTGGTGAAGTCTTTTGAAGAGCATAGGTGTTTGATTTTTAGAAGATCCCGGTTGTCTAGCTTATCTTTTGGGATTTGCGCATTGATGGTTATGGTTTGTATCCTGTTAATGCCGTGTATTAAGGCCTGAAGTGTTGGTCCTATTTTTTCTTCTATGAACTTTATAGTTTTTGGCTCTATATTCAGGTCTTTGATCCATTTTGAAGTAGTTTTTGTATACGGCGTGAGGTATGGGGCCTGTTACATTTTTTTTGCAGATGGATATCGACTTTTGCCAGCACCATTTGTTAAAAAGACCGTCTTTTCCCCATTTAATGGACTTTGGGCCCTTGTCGAAGATCAGGTGACTGTAGGTGGATGGATTTACATCTGGGTTCTCAATTCTGTTCCATTGGTCAATGTATCTGTCGTTGTACCAGTACCAGGCTGTTTTGACTACTGTAGCTGTATAGTAGGTTCTGAAGTCAGGTAGTGTGAGTCCTCCCACTTTATTCTTCTTCTTCAGTAGTGCTTTAGTTATTCGGGGCTTCTTCCCTTTCCATATAAATTAATGATTAGTTTTTCCATCTCTTTGAAGAATGTTGTTGGTATTTGGATCGGGATTGGGTTGTATTTGTAAACTGCTTTGGGTAGAATTGTCATTTTCACTATGTTGGGTCTACCTATCCATGAGCATGGTATATTTTTCCATTTATGTAGATCCCTTTGGGTTTCTTGCACTAGTGTTTTGTAGTTTTCTTTGTATAGGTCTTTTACATCCCTGGTTAGATTTATTCCTAAGTATTTTATCTTTTTAGGGACTATTATAAATGGTACTGTTTTCCTGATTTCCTTTTCATCATTCTCCTTATTGGTGTATAGGAATCCAACTGATTTTTGAATGTTTATCTTGTATCCTGCTACAATGCTGAATCTTTCTATTAGTTCCAGTAGATTTTTCGTGGAGTTTTTAGGGTTTTCTATGTATAGTATCATATCATCTGCAAACAGGGACAGTTTAACTTCTTCATTACCAATTTGGATGACCTTTATTTCTTTTTCTTGCCTTATTGCTCTAGCTAGAACTTCCAGCACAATGTTAAACAGGAGTGGTGATAAAGGGCATCCTTGTCCTGTTCCTGTTGTCAAGAGGAATGTTTTCAGCCTCTCTCCATTAAGAATGATGTTGGCCATTTGTTTTGCATAGATGCCCTTTATTATGTTGGGAAATTTCCCTTCTATACCTATTTGATTGAGAGTTTTTATCAGGAATGGGTGTTAGACTTTGTCAAATGCCTTTTCTGCATCAATTGAGATGATCATGTGATTCTTTTCTTTCCTTTTATTTATGTGGTGAATTATGTTGATTGATTTTCTAAAGTTGAACCATCCTTTCATACCTGGTATGAATCCTACTTGGTTGTGGTGTATTATTTTTTTGATATGATGCTGAATTCTATTGGCTAGAATTTTGTTCAGAATTTTTGCATCTATATTCATGAGAGATATTGGTCTGTAATTTTCTTCTTCTTTTTTTTTTTTTGTGACATCTTTGCCTGGTTTTGGTATCAGCATTATGCTGGCTTCCTAGAATGAATTGGGAAGAGTTGCTTCTTTTCTATGCTCTGAAATAGCTTGAGTAGTACTGGTACAAGCTCCTCTGTAAATGTTTTGTAGAATTCTCCAGTGAAGCCCTGTGGGCCAGGGCTTTTTTTGGTTGGGAGTTTTTTTATTACCTTTTAAATCTCTTCTCTTGTTATGGGTCTGTTCAGATTTTCAACATCACTTTGTTGTAATTTGGGTAGGTAGTGTGCTTCTAGAAATTTATCCATTTCCTCTAGGCTTTCAAATTTGTTGGAGTATAGTTTTTCATAATATTCTGTTATAATGCTTTTTATTTCAGTTGGGTCTGTTGTAATGTCCCCCATTTCATTCTTTATTTGGGTTATTTGTGTTCTCTCCTGTTTTTGTTTTGTCAGTCTGGCCAGTGGTTTGTTGATTTTGTTGATTCTTTCAAAGAACCAACTTCTGGTTTTGTTGATTCTTTCTATTGTTTTTCTGTTCTCTATTTCATTTATTTCTGCTCTGATCTTTACTATTTCCTTTCTTCTGGTGGCTGTGGGATTTTTTGCTGTTCTTTTTCTATTTGTTTGAGTTCTGTAGTTAATGTTTTGGTTTTGTCCATTTCTTCTTTTTTGATGTGTGCATCTATTGCTATAAATTGTCCTCTGAGGACTACCTTTGCTGTGTCCTAAAGGTTTTGGGATGATGTGTTTTCATTTTCATTTGATTCTAGAATTTTTTGATTCCATCTCTGATTTCTTCTATTATCCAGTGATGTGTAAGCAGGGTATTATTCAGTTTCAATGTAATTGATTTTTTTTTCCTTGCTCTTTCTATTGTTAATTTCTATCTTGATGGAATTGTGGTCAGGGAAGATACTTTGAATTATCTCAACTTTTTGGATCTTGTTGAGGATTGCTCTGTGGCCTAAGATGTGGTCTGTTCTGGAGAACGTTCCATGTGCATTGGAAAAGAATGTGTACTTTGCAGTGGTTGGATGGAGTGTTCTATAAATGTGTATGAGGTCAAGTTGGCTGATTGTGCCCTTTAGGTCTTCTGTATCTTTGCTGAGTTTCTTCTTAGTTGTCTGTCCTTTACTGAGAGTGGTGTGTTGAAGTCTCCTACTATTATTGTGAAACTGTCAATTTCTCTTTTCAGTGTTGTTAGAGTTTGTTTCATGTATTTTGGAGCTCTGTCATTGGGTGTGTAGATGTTAATTATGGCTATGTCTTCATGATGGATCATCCCCTTAATCATTATATAGTGTACTTCTTTGTCTTTTATGGTGGATTTCATTTTAAAGTCTATTTTATCTGAGATTAGTACTGCCACTCCTGCTCTTTTTTGGTGGTTGTTAGCTTGATATAATTTTTTCCAACCTTTGACTTTAAATAAATTCACATCTTTGTTTCTAAGGTATGTCTCTTGTAGACAGCATGTTGATAGATCCTGTTTTCTTATCCATTCTGCCACTCTCTGTCTCTTTATGGGTGCATTGAGTCCATTTACATTCAGTGTAATTATTGATAGATGTGAATTTGTTGCTGTCATTTTGTAGTGCTTTTTTTTTTTGGTGGTGCTGCTGTTTTCTTTGTTCTTCTTACTCTCCTGTGCTGAGTTACTTTTGTTTGTGGATTTTTTTTCATTTCTTTTGTTTTTGTAGGTTTTGTTTTTCCTGAGACTTTATGTTTTTCTTCTTTATTTTTATGAGTATGTTTGTTAACTTTCTTTGTGGTTACCATGAATTTTACCCTTATCTTTCTAAGTCTGAAGCAGTCTACTATTACTCGGTATTGCCTTGCCTCTATACCTATGCCGTTTATTCCCTCTTTTATTGTTTTGATGTTGTTGTCATTTATTGATTAACTGCTCTGATTCCCTGTTGTATTTCTTTTGGTTTTGGATAGTCCTCAAGAGTTCATTTCCTAGACTGGTATCTGGCTCATACGATCCTGTGTCCTAGGTTCTGCCTGTGAGCTGAAACTGTTTGTCCTCGGATCGAAGAACTCGCTTTAATAATTCTTGTAAGTTTCGTTTGACTTATACATATTCACTTAATTTCTGTTTATCTGGAAATGACCTAATTTCACCATCATATATGAATGAGCGTTTTGCAGGATGTATTATTCTTGGCTGGCAATATTTTTCTTTCAAGATTTTACATATGTCATCCCATTGCCTTCTTGACTGCATGGTTTCTGCTGAATAATCTGAGCTTAGTCTTATTGTTTCTCCTCTGTATGTGACTTCTTGTTTTACATGAGCTGCTCTCAGGATTCTTTGTCTTTGGTTTTGGCGAGTGTGATTATGATATGCCTTGGTGATTTTCTTTTGAGGTCTATCCTATATGGGGTTCGTTGAGCTTCTTGGACAGCCAGCTTTTCATCTTTCATGATATTGGGGAAGTTTTCTGTCAGCAGTTCTTCAATGATCCTCTCTGTGTTTTCTGTTTTCTCCCCCTGTTCTGGAACTCCAATCACTCACAAATTTTTGCTTTTGATTGTATCCCACATATCTGTCTGGGTCTCTTCATTTTTCTTTGTTCTTTTTTCTGAGTTTTCCTGAAACAGAGTTGTATCCAAGTGTTTGTCTTCAATTCCACTGATCCTGTCATCCACCATTTCAAATCTGCTTCTCAGCCCTTCTATGACACCTTCCATTTCTGAAATCTTGTTGTTTATCTTTTGGATTTCTAATTGTTGTTTGTGTATCATTTCTAGTTGTGAATTTATTTTGACATTTTGTTCCTGCATTATTTTCCTGAAGTCTTCCAATTTTTTGTCTGTATTTTCCATGAATTTGTCTATTTATTTCTCATTTTTGTCTGCTTTTTGCTTCTGCTCTTGGAGAATTCTGAGTATTAGAGATTTGAATTCCCTATCAGGTAGTTCTAGTGCCTTTTCTTCCACTGGAAAGTCATCTGGTGTTTTATTTTGGACACCTACTGGAACCATCGTGTCCTGTTTTTGTAAATGTTTTGATATTGTCTGCTGTCTTCGGGGCATTCAGTAGTTATTTTTCTCACTTATTGATTGTAGATTTGTTTGTTTCGCCCCCCTTTTTTTTTAAATTTGGCTATGTCTGAGCAGGCGGGCTGTGTGTTGTTTGTTGTTTGTTCATCTGTGGGCACAATACTTTCTGCCTCCTTCTCCAATTGGCAGGGTCAGTCACTCAGATATGTACGGCAGGGCAGGTTAGCTGAAGAGGAGTTACTGGGATTGGTTGTCTGAGGCACTTACTACAGCCACCAGGGTGGGTTGGTAATCAGTGCAGGGCAGGCTGTGCCTGTGCTGCTTGGTGGTGTGATGTTAAGTGCATGGTGCAGGTGGGCAGGATGTAGCAGGGAGGTTGTTATGTGTGGAACTAAGATGGATATGGGAGAAGGAGAGAGGAATAGGAGCCAAAAACATACAAACAAACAAAAAAGAATGCTAGGGGAGCTTATTGTTGGAGTGGAGAGATGAGAGACTACGAAATGGAGAAAAACAAAAGGGGAAGAGGAAGAAAAGAAAAGAATGAATAAATAAAAATTGGAAAGGGAAAAGAACAGCAAAGTTCTCAGGGATCCCACCGGTGTGGCTATGAGGTCTGAGGAAGTTGTTCTCAGGTGTTGCAGTACAGCCCGGCTAGAAAATGTAGAGGTATACAATGCCCGGTATTCAGGGAACAGAAAGAGAAAGGCGATATAGAGAGATGAGAAACTGAGTAATGAAGAAAGACAAAAAGGAAAAAAGAGGGAAAGAAAACAAAACAACTTAAAAAAAAAAAGAACAAGAAAAGCCCCCCAAAAAAACAGAAAAAAAAAATCAACAAAGAAAAAAAATGTTCTCAGGGATCCCTCTGCATGTCTGTGGAAGCTGAGAGGGTAGGTTCCAAGCCACGCAGCACCGCCTGGCCAGAACGGGCTCCCAACTCAAGAAAAGGAAAAGAAAACAAACAAACAATTGAAAACAAACAAATGAACAAAAGCCCCGGGATCCCACCAGCGTGGCAGCCCAGACCGGGAAGCAGCTCCACACTCGAACGGAGCTCCGCAGCCCCTCAGGAAGAAGCAAAGATGGCGCACGGAGCCAGGTATTTGAGCAAAAGGAGGGGGATGTGGTGAGATGTAAGGAAGAAATCAAAAGACTTGGAAAAAAGCAACACCAGCAGCCAACAAATGGCACTCAGAGAGCCAGCTAGTGTGGGCTGGTGGAATCCAAGCAGCCGGTGCTTCCCAGGCAAGAGATTGTGGCCGCGGGAAGCAGAGGAGGCTGAGTGGGGGTGAAGAAAGGTGGGGTGGGAAAGTGTATATCGCAAATTACTGGTTGTTTTGTCTCACGCTGGAAGTTCCATAAGGCTTTCTTGTACCCCCTGTTTACTGGTCTCCGATAGGAGTCCAAGATGGCGGATCCGTGCTGTGTTAGCTGATAGGGAACCTCTGCATGAATCTCTCCTCACTCTCCATTCTCTGCCAGTTTTCTCACTCCATTTGGTGCTTGGCTGAGTTCTTTATCTCTTCATTTGATGTTTTAGGGTTTCAGGATTGTTGTTTTCTCTGTTCGGCTTAGTTTTTTGCATCTTTGCTGTGGAAGGATGGCGTGGTGCTTCTGCCTAGAGTGCCATTTTGCTGGAAGTCTTTTAGCTAGTTCTTTACGTTTTGTTTCTGATAATTTTGTGAGCTGTACCAGCTTACTTTTCATTTACTTCTTGGTGTTTTGATATATATTTTTTGATTTCTTATAGCTCTTCTTTGAATCCCTTTTTTGGAACTCATATTGTCTTTAATTTCATAAGAGAATAGAGTAATACAGAGGTTTATTTTCTTCTATTTCTTAGTCTACTATTTTATTTGACTTTTACTTGTTCTAATTCTTTGTTTTTAAAAATTTTTGTTTTTATAGCTTCTGGTTGATGGTCTCATGT
Organism: Dugong dugon; assembly: GCA_030035585.1. Taxonomy (NCBI): domain Eukaryota; kingdom Metazoa; phylum Chordata; class Mammalia; order Sirenia; family Dugongidae; genus Dugong; species Dugong dugon. The sequence continues at coordinate 118,222,997 of CM057461.1, read as the reverse complement.
TGGATCCTTATGAGATCCCCGTCTTTGAGTGGGGTAATTTATGTGTACCTGCACTTTCATTAAGTGCAGTGTGTGGAAGTACCACTGGCCAGAGCTGGGGCCCTGGGCAACTTCCAATCAGGAGTATTGCCTCAGAACTCTTTCTCACCAGTTCAGTGTTGTTTCCTGATCTTGTGGCATGTTTCCTTTCAGGTGAGCAGGTGAACTAGTCAGACTTAGCTTGGATTTCATTAGAGCCTGTTGGCTTTTTATGGTTTTAAAAGTAATCATTGTAAATTTATTTCTGCTCAGCTGCATTTAGTCAGTAACTACAAATCTGGTCTTTGTTTCCCTTTTATTCTTCTCATGTTACCTCCAGATGGTTCCTTGAGGTTAAATATTCCAGCTTCACTGGAAGTTTCTTCTAGGCCTCTTGGCAGTGTTGACTTTGACTCTCTTTTTTTTTTCAGTTTCTTTGTTACTTTTGATAGATTCCGAGGAGATGTAGGATAAATATGCCTTTAATCTGACATATTTTCCTGAAATTCCAAATCAAACACTTTTAGAGGGACAGGGCTAAATGTAAGACCCTGCCTGCTTCTTTTTCAGTGTAAATCAGCCGGACCGTTCTTTGATGTGGTGTGATATGAGAGGCTGCAACGTGGCCAACTCCAATAGCAAAACAATGAGAGGAAAAGTGCACATACTATTAACTATTTTCAAGAAAAGCTCTTTTAGGAGACTCCCTCCCCTTTGCCCACACGTTATTTCAGTAATAAAGAAATAATACCTTGTACTGTCCTTTCTATTCACCAGTCTTACAGGTATTTTTGGGCACAAAAGTACTATTTGAACTTTTACTTATAGCCTCCTCTTTCTATAGACCTCAGACACTAGCTCACACTAACGAGTGGATTTAAGCCAAAAGAGAAATACAAGCAAGAGTTACCACCACCAACTGCAGTATTTTAACAGTAGGTGATAAGGTTGAATTCTTTCCAGCAAGCTTCTCTGTCTTGTCATTATTGCATCTGGACTCCAGATATACCCAGCCTTGTCTATATAGAGTTCACCCTTCCATTCAAAGAAAATGGAATCTTCTTTTTTTTTTTTTTTTAATACATCCACTTGAAAAAAATAGGAAACTCAGTATGGAAATTTTCATGTCCTTACAAAAATGTCAACAATAAATTGTGAGACTACATCCATATCATACGGCTCTTTTTGATGAATTAGATCCCTAGGGTATGTCTAAACACCAAGAAGTGTGAGATTGGTAAGTGAAAATTCTGGGAAGGGGGGCAGTCAGTTCGTGCAAAAGTCAAATACTGGGTGGGGCTTTGCAACCAGGACCAAAAAGCCAAATTGCTTTTTTTACTAAAGTGATTCTACATCATGCATAAGTCTTTTAGTTTTTCTTAGTTCAAATACAAACTGATATATTTTTCCTTCCTATACTTAGTGAACACCCTGTAAAGATGTCCTAGATATTGCCTACATGACCCAGAGCTTCCAAGGTGGTACCTCATTTATTTTTTTCAATAGCCCAATGAGATATATTTTTGAATCTTTATTTTATAGTTTGGGACACTGAGGCTCAGAAAGGGAAGTAATAGGCAGGCATCACCCAGCTAAGTGATGGAGCATAGATGTTAGCATTTCTTTCTTACTGGATACTGTGTGCTCTTTTGCAGTACCATATTGCTTTCCAATAAAGTAGCCTGAATACACAAATTGTGCTTTATGCATGATATTGCTTTTGATATTTTATTTTTCCAGATTTCCCTTAACTGCCCAAATATTAACACACTAGTTCTTTTTCCTCCATTATTCGAAAATGTTTCCAGAGCGGCATGCTGGTACTTACTAATGACCATTAAAAAAGGAAACTTGTTCTCTACTTTTAAATCACTAAAAATAATGCAGTCCTACCTCCAACCCCATTATCCAATTTGCCTTGGCCGGTTTGCTATGAAAATGCTTATTTAGTGAAGCAATACCTCCAATTTTAACTCAAGTGCCACTTTGTTTTACCTGTTCATGTTGACAAAATATGTTCTGTAACTGTTAAAAAGAATGAGTTAAAAGAGTTGAAAGCTTTGAAACTTTACATTTCTTCTGCCCTTTATTTGATGGCTAAAATGAGCTGAATATTTCCCAAATGCAATAAGCTGATAAAATTGGATGTTTACAATTATATGGAGACTTACAGAACTAAAAGCTTTATAAGATTTTCTACAACCAAGTCTCCTTTCATGATGTTCTTATTGAAATTCTTTTGCGTCATTTATAAGGCTATGCCACTAGGTTTACCAAAATACTAAAGGCCATGACGTTCGAGGCAGAAGCTTTCCATGAGAAAACTTACACAATGATATTTATGCTTCAAGGACTTAGCCTGAGATGCCATACTATTCTTCCATTAAGGACAAAGGGTCATAGGCATTATCCCTGTGATACAAACACAGATTACAGAGGTTTTTTTTCTTGTTTGTTACTGTTCACCTACACAGAGACAAAGCTTTGACAAAGATAATGTGATTATTTCTAATTCCGTTCGCAAAGAACTCAGACCTTTGTCTTGCCTGGCAGCATGATGCAAGGTTCCTAGGTTAGCCAGTAAAAACAGATAAACCAAAAAAAAAAAAAAAAAAGACAGCAGGGAAAGGCCTGAAATGCAATGGTTCAGAGTCCCAATTTTCTGCAATTTTCCTTTCAGCATTTCATAAAAGTTGGGTCACTAAACTCCTCTTCCAGTAAGAGAACTGATTTATTGAACCAAAAGATTAGGTTCGGATTTTTTTCCCCTCCTGAGAAGCTCATTAGAGAATTCTAAATATGCCCCCCTCAAGTAGACTCAGTTTAAATTTTTCTGCTAACAAAGACACTTCCGTCAGCCTTGGCCACCTTTTGAACTCAACTCAGCTCAAAACTTCCTTAGTTCAAAAGTATATGCAGAAACTGATTAGAATTAAACTTCCTTTGGGTTCTCCAGGCGCATTTCAGGCTTTTCAACCTCTTTGCCTTTACTTTGTTTTTAACTTCTGTTTTATTTTCTTCTTGTGCTATCCACATCTATGCTGAACAAATTTTATTGAGATAGGCAATCTGGTGATGGTTCCTAACGAAGCATTGCACAGGATCCATAGTCTTGTGTAAAATGGAAAGGCAGAAAGAGGATAACCTGTTTTAACACAGAAGGGAGGTAGAAAAGTCCACACACCCGGGATGCTTGATCTTTCTGCTGTAATCACAAAACCATGGACAGTATTTAATTTTGTCTCTATGGGGGTACCACAATGCACTACTCTGTAATTCTCTAATATCCAATAGACTCCTTTTCATTCTCAAACATTTTTTAAGTGGATACATTTTATTTTTAATATCAGCCTTGACCTGCTACCATTCAATGCAGAGACCATTTCAAAATGGACTGAGAAATAAAGAACAGATATTGCAATCTTGATTCCTCTTTTTTTCTCCCATGTCACATCAGTCAAAAAAATCTTTGGCATTACCTCTAAAATATATCTCGAATGTGACCACCTCTCACTGTTAGCATGCCTGCAACAGTAGTCCAAGCCACCCACACTTCTTTTCTGTACTACTGCATGTTTCAAAAGCCTGAATGGTTTTCCTACTTCCATTCTTACCCCTGCATAACCAGAATGACCTCTTAAAAATCTAAATTAGAACATATCAATCCATTGCTTAAATCTCTCCAATCACTTCCTTCTGAACTTGAATTAAATCCAAACTCTGTATCATGATGTACATGTCGTTGTAGGATCTGGCTTTTGCCTACCATACTGACCACATCTTCAACTACACTTATTTTCTGTACTTCTGTCACACTGACCTCTCTTCCCCAAACATGTCATGCTTACCATTGTGGCTCCTTCTGCTTTAATGATTCTTCCTTCCAATGTTTGAGTGGTAGACTTCTCATCATTCAGTTCTTCACTTATTTTTTTTTCTTAATTTTATTTTTGGTGAAAGTATACACAACAAAACTCACTCCCATTTCACAGTTTCTAGACATAATAATCAGTGACATTGGTTAAATTCTTCACATTGTCAACATTCTCGTTATTTCTGTTCTAGTTTTTTCGCTTCCATTTACTTAATCTTTCTGCCCTCCAACCTTCTCATCTATGCTTTAAAATTACTGTTGATCTTTTGCTCTTATATAGGTAATTTTTTTTAATATAATGCAATACTCAAGGGTGACAACCTTTACTCTTTGGGCTAAACTGTTACTTAGTTTAAAGGAAACTTCATGGGTTAGTTTCAATTTAAAGTTTGAAGAGCAACTCAAGACATATTCTTGGGACTCTTCCAGACTCAGTAGGTCCAATAAGTCTGGATTCTTTAAGAATTTGAGGTTCTGGTCCACATTTTTCTCACTTTTTATCATTATTTCTCTGTTATGTTCCTGATCAGAATGTTCAGTAGTGGTAGCTGGGCACCATCTAGTTCTTCTGGTCTCAAGGTGGACATTGTTCATTTCTTAAAAAGCATTCTATAATCACCCAATCTAAACAAGCTCTTTCTCATTCTCATCCCCGTTGCTTTTCCTTACTCTACTACCCAGTTTACTTTCTTTATAACACTTATCTCCATCTGGAATTATCTATAAATATATTTTCTTGTTTATTGTTTGCCTCCCTCACTCAGAATTTTAAGTTTACTTGAGTGGGATACTCATCTGTTTTATTGATTGCTATATCCTCAGTGCCAGGACAGTGCCTGGCACATTGTAGTTGCTCAATAAATGTTTGTTGAATGAATAAATATCCAAACAAAGATGTATGACATCTCCTACTTAGAATGTGAGTTCTTTATGAGTGATCCACAACAGGAAGATTTGTCTCAAAGAAGTCTATTATTATGTACAGGAAGACATTTAAATAACCCATTCACTTGTCATTTTAGTAATCAAGAATTTACTGTAACTTCTCAGGTACTTGGTAAAATGATTGCTGGAGGCTAAATGTGTTTAAAACAAACGTTGAAGAAACAAACAAACAGAACAAAACAGACAAAAGAAAAACATGCTTAGATGTGTGTATGTATGATAAAAACCACACAGGAAAGCTACTTTAATGTACCGCGATTCCTTTTAATAAATATCTCTGCTTATGCTGAAGAACAAGAAATGTGTCATGATAGTTTCTTTGGCATTTCACCTAGGATTTATTGTCTAAATTGTAACTCAATTTAGTTTTCAGAGCATAATAAGAAATATAAAATAGTTGGTGGCTCTCTACTTACGAATCATTAAGGGAGATCAAATGGCAGAAAAATGGGGGAGGGAAAAGAGAGAATAAAGGCAGAATAGCTGGCTGGTAGTAAATTATTCACCTAAGAGGATGCCTGAGTAATTTTTTCCCCTTTGAAAACTCCAAATGCCTAATTATCTCCTGTGCATGAAACAGGTATCTAGAATTGCTTCTAAGAAGCTACTTTGCTAACTACGGATACTAAGGAAAAAAGTTCTATGTTTTTAGCCATTTCTGGATTATTGATTAAGGGTGCTGTAGAGAACTTGCAATTTATAAAGAACTACTTTAGCAATGTTATAAAATTTGAATCCCATACCCTGGAAGTCAATTGATAGTCTCATTTTTTAAAGGAGAAAACTGAGTCTCAGATCAAGAGATTTGCTTAAATTCAGCAAGTAAGAGCCAGGGTGGAACATGTAAAGTATATACTTGTGTGTGTGTTATATTTACATCTTATTCTAATTTCCCTCTTTTGCTTCATTTATTAGTAAATGGTCTGCACTAGAGGCTTCTGTTGGAAGAGGTAGTAATTAGTTCAATTATGCTTTGAGTTAAATATGCTGCTAGTAAAGCTATTCTTTCCATAAGAAATATTTAGTTTATCAACGTGAGTAAAAAATGACTTATTAGAGTTATACTTTAATAATAAAATAGTAGTGTTGGCAGGGACTATACAGGAGCTCTTATTTAACCTCTCATATAAAACAGACGTTCCTTCTAAATTTTTCCAATGAGACGGTGGTTCTGGATAGGCCATGAGAGGCGTCTGACATTTATGTTGCCTCTGAAGAACTTCCTTTACATAGGTTGCAGTGTTTATCATCACCTGACTCCAGCATCCTGGTCGCAGCTGAGTGAACTATGGATGGGTAGCTGTCACAAAGGCAGCTGTCTGGAGAGAGAAGTCTGTAAAACGATCTGGTGAGAAAGAAAACTAACAGAAATGCACCATACTCAAAGTTGACAGGTCATCCAATAAAATTATTTATTAAGAAGTTATAAGTATCTTTGTGACTTCAGGCTTGTTATGAATCTTCTTGAATCATGTCCTCCTAAACTGTAAAGTAGGTATAAAATAGCGTTCATCTTATAAGATTATTGTGACTATTAAAGGAGATGGTGCATTTGAAGCATGTAAAGGGCTCAATCAATGTTTCTTCTTTTTCTTACTCCCTTTCGTTAAGGTTTTTAGTACAGTATGTTTATGACTTCTCCTGAATATTTTGTTGTATTTACTCATGTTGTTATTATTGCTGTTAGTTGCTGTGGAGTCGATTCTGACTCATGGTGACCCCCATGTGCTTCAGAATAGAACAGCTCCATAGGTTTTTCAAGGCTGTGACTTTTTGGAATCAGATCACTGGGTCTGTGTTCCGAGGTGCTACTATGTGGGATCAAACCACCAGCCTTTGGTTGTAGTTAACAGTTAACCATTTGCGCCACCTAGGGACTCCATTTACTCATGGTAAGTCCACAGAAAATGTTTATGCTTTTCTTCCTTCAATTTTTCAACAGAATTACCAGCTATCCCCTCTTCTGTGGTGCTTTCTCTATTCTTCACTGTGTCTAGAATTATTCTCTAGAATTACTTCTGTCTTCTATTCAAATATCAAAGTAAAATTCCACTTTGTCATTTGCTTGAGCTTTTGATTAAGTTCAATTCAATAGTCATTTCTTGAGAATCCCTGTGTGTCATGTTAACCCTGGCCTTTCCCATGTGTCATGAGCCATCGTTCTCCCTCTCCATCCCTTTTCTCACTTCTTCTCTGAGTGCCGTCACGTGGAGTCTAGGAGTTTTCAGACTTTCTTTAACTGTCTCAACCCAACCTCTAAATCAGACACAAGTGCTTGCCTACTGAGCTGGATAGCTATTTACAATAAAGTAATTATTCCAAATGAGAACTCAAGTTCAAAGTGACTCTTGGCTGATGTTTGCACAGCTTCTCCAGGTGTTTTTTTTTTTTTTTGGGGGGGGGGGGGTCTCTATTTTGCCTGCGGTAGAAATTGAAAGAAGAATTAAAAAAACACGTGAGAATGAAATGAGGATTAGAACCTTATTTCGGCTTTTCTGTTTCAGTGGGCCCTGTCTTCATCTAGAAGAAGCATTAAATCCCTGGTGTGTCCTGACCCAGGTGTCTGGGGCAGCCCCAGGGAATGGCCCGGACGTCTCTTTTAGCTGTGCTGTGCAGTGACCCAGAAAAGAACAGTGATGAAGGGAAGAGAAACAATGGGGTGAGAAGATGTAGTAAGACCAGCACATCGGTTCTAAATTAACAACTCCTAACCATCTGGAGTATTAGGATCCATTTTTAATTTGTTTTTCTAAATGCCTCGCCCTGATAATTTTTGTACTTTTACTTATTTGGTCCACAAAATATGATAGATAAGGATTTTGCCTGGAGCACAGTTTTACTGTGCAACACAGGGGGTCGTCATGAGTCAGAATTGACTCGACAGCAACTAGGGAAAAAAAATCGTCTCTATAAACCAGTTACCGTCAAATCAATTCCAATTTATGGTGATCTCATGTGTGTCAGAGTAGAACTGTGCTCCATGGGGTTTTCAAGGACTGATTTTTTGAAAGTAGATTGCCAGGCCTTTCTTCTGAGGCACCTCTGGGTGGACTTGACCCTCCAACCTTTTGGTTAGCAGCTGAGTGTGTTAATAGTTTGCATCACCCAGGGACTTCCATTGGCTATTTAGTATTTAGGTATGTCAGACATAAAATGTCAGGAGCCCAAAAGTAGAAAATATGGATATGCAGGAGATCCCTGAAAAGTCAAAAGATCTTACCTTATGCCTCTGTTGATAAAGACTGTCTGTATAGGATGCATGTTGTCATGGTGATGGGGTACAGGGACTGAATGGGAAGGAGATTAGAGAAGACAATGTAGTGTGGTAAAAAGGCTTGGCATACGTAAACTTTTGAGAAAAGTGCTCTTTCTTGTTCTAGTCTTGGACATCACACAGTCTGCTCTCAGGAACCTGCAGACATTATGGAATCAATGAATAGCTAAAGAGTCTGTGAGCCAGACTGGTTTCTTTCATCTCTACAATATGTGAGCTACAGTTTCAAAGTTAAGAATTGGGGGGGCGGGTGGAAATTGTCCTGGTATTGTTAACATTGGAAGGTACTTTGAGAAGAGGTGAAGAGGCATCAGTATCTTAAAAACAAACTTTCTTGATACGTCTAAATGTCAGTTGAACTTATCTGAATATTTATTTAGCAACAATTGTACATTCAGTACTCTGATAACTGCTGTAGGCAGGGCTGGATTAAGGCATGTGAGGACTTTAAACACTGATAATCTGTGGTGCCCCCTCCTAAATTTACTCACACATTCAAATGGGATATGTGAGTTAGATATATACATGTATATATACGTGTGTCTTAGCTACCCATGAGGTAACTTCTTTTTAAACATGACTATAGTATTAGTGATTGAACGCTAAAGTGGCATATACCATTTTAGCAGAATGAGATGAACTGGATTATAAAATTTTTAGTGGATGCGAGTGTATTAATTATCTAGTGCTGCTCTAACAGAAGTACCACAAATGGATGACTTTAACAAACAGAAGTTTATTCTCTCATAGTGTAGGAGGCTAGAAGTCTAAATTCAGGGTGCCAGCTCCAGGGGAAGGCTTTCTGTCTCTGTCAGCTCTGGGGGAAGGTCCTTGTTGTCAATCTTTCCCATTTTAGGAGCTTCACAGCACAAGGAGTCTGGGTCCAAAGGACGTGCTATACTCCTGGCATTGGTTTCTTGGTGGTATAAGGTCCCATGTTTCTCTGCTTGCTTCTCTCTTTTATATCTCAAAAGAGATTGACTTAAGACAAAACCTAACAGGTAGACTGAGTTCTGCTCATTAACATAACTTCCTCTATCCCGCTTCATTAACAACATACCTGTTGCCATCGAGTTGCTTCTGACTCATAGTGACCCTATAGGACAGATTAGAACTGCCCCATAAGGTTTCCAGGGAGCACTTGGTGGATTCAAACTGCCGACCTTTCGGTTAGCGGCTGTAGCTCTTAATCACTACGCCACCAGGGTTTCGTTAACATCAGAGAGGTAGGATTTACAACACATAGGAAAAATCACATCACATAACAAAACGGTGAACTATCACATGATACTGGGAATCACGGCCCAGCCAAGCTGACACATATTTTTGAGGGACACAATTCAATCCATGACAGCGGGTACTAAAATTTTTACTGTATACTATATTTTCTACAAAAAGAAATATTCCATATATTCTACAACAAAGAAAATGAGTCACTGAACTTGGTTGTTTCAACAATCAATGTAAAATTCTGTTGATTTCCCACAACAGAAGATTAACTTTCACAATTTTGCCTTCAACAGCTCATACTTCAATCTCAATGTTTGTTTCATAATAAATGCTATAATTACAAATTAACAGATGAAAAGATGTAATAAAAGAAAACTTAATGATCAGGAAACAAATACACTTACTCTTTGCTTATTGACTCTCTCGTTATCCAACATTTTGCATTTAGGACGATGGTAAAAAATCTGCTATTCAACTATTTTGTGCATTAGTGTTGTACGTCTGGCAGTAATGAACACAGAGGTGTGAGGCGAGAGTAAAAGTGGCTGTTATAGTTAAGGTTATGTGTCAGCTTGGCTGGGCCATGATTCTCAGTGGTTTGACAGTTATGTAATAATGTAATTTGGCAGTTATGTAATGATGTAGTCATCTTCCATTTTCACATAATGCTGATTTTTGCATAATGACCTGGTCTTTGGAACCTAACCATGTCGATAAATGAGAAGTCTATGTATTACAACAGATTAGTATATTTTATTTTTAATAAATCCTTCATCTCTAACATGTTATAATTAAAAACATTTCTTTTTTGCTCTTATAAATTCTTTATTGATTTTGTCACAATTAAGCTGCCAAATGATATCTACTTTTATACATGATAAGGATAATGAATTGAGTCTTTCTTGAATCATTGTTGTGCACTCTCTTATGTTCTGTCTGCTTGGCATCTATAGGTCTTTGCTTTGGATAACTGGTGCCCCTGTTTTGTTGACCCCCTAAGTACGTACTTATCTTGCTTATTGGGTAATCCATCCCCAGCTGTAGGACATACAAATGAGGTAGGGTGTTATCCCTACCTTACAGCAGATAAAAGTCAGATATCAAGTGCAAGTTGTAATTTTTATTATTTACTGATAAACACTTTAAACTTTCTTTGCAGGAAGGCTTGGAAATCAAGCTTAGGAAACGGAACCAACCACCAAGTCTTCAAATAATTATTTTCTTTAAGTGATAATTAATACAAATATAACTTTATTGGTAATACCAGTGCAGTACATTAAAAGTGTGTACATTATGTTATAGTGTATTTCTTCAGTATTCCATATAGCAATTTCATGATTTTTTTCTAAACCTCAAACCACCTGTGCTAATTTTTACTTGTTATTTTTAAAAAATCAATTTCTTTTTTACTAAAATTAGTTTATTTGAAAAGGAAATGGAAAACTGAAAACAAACATTGATTGCCATAAATAGAAGTTAATGTAAAAATAAATAAAATCATAGGAAATAATGTGAATAAATTCTAGGTAAATGCTGTTGCCTGCTGAAGGGAGGTCTGTGCCTAATCTTCTTTTGTTTAAAATGGACATTAACAAGTGCTAGAGAGGCATGAAACAATAGTAACACCAGCAGAAATTTTCCTTCCATATTACAAGAATTAAACGAGAATTGAAATAGTTTTGCTACTATGTAATTCAGTGCTATTTAGTGCGTGTCCAACTGACTCTAAAATCATTGTTTCACACTTTGGAACCAACTGCTTTAAGGCTTGCAAAATTAAGTTCATGCACTGTATTTCATTTAGCCTTGCAAGAACTTATGAGTTTGGCATTGATGGCACATTAGTTTATTAGCCCAGTTTTACAAATCTGTACAGGTAAACAGGTACACGTGCCTTTGTTCTTATCATTATTGTTAGGTGTCGTCGAGTCGGTTCTGACTCATAACACCCTATGTACAACACAACGCAACACTGCCTGGTCCTGGGCCATCCTCACAATCATTGTTATACTTGAGTCCATTGTTGCAGCCACTGTGTCAATCCATCTGGTTGAGGGTCTTCCTCTTTTTCGATGATCCTCTATTTTACCAAGTGTGATGTCCTTTTCCAGGGACTAATCCCTCCTGATAATGTGTCCAAAGTACGTGAGATGAGGTCTCACCATCCTGCTTCTAAGGAGCATGCTGGCTGTACTTCTTCCAAGACAGATTTTTTTCATCCTTTTGGTAGTCCATGGTATATTCAATATTCTTTCCAACACCACAATTCAAAGGCTTCTATTCTTCTTCCGTCTTCCTTATTTATTGCCCAGATTTTGCATGTATATGAGGCAATTGAAAACACCATGGCTTGGGTCAGGTGCACCTTAGTCTCCAAGGTGAAATCTTTGCTTTTTAACCCTTTAAAGAGGCCTTTTGCAGAAAATTTGCCCAATCCAACACATCTTTTGATTTCTTGACTGCTGATTCCATGGCTGTTGATTGTGGATCCAAGTAAAATGAAATCCTTGACTATTTCAATCTTTTCTCCATTTATCATGATGTTGCTTATTGGTCCAGTTGTGAGGATTTTTGTTTTCTTTATGTTGAGGTGTAATCCATACTGAAGGCTGTAGTCTTTGATCTTCATCAGTAAGAGCTTCAGGTTCTCTTTTTCAGTAAGCAAGACTGTGTCATCTGCATAATGCAGGTTGTTAATGAGTCTTCCTCCAATTCCGATGCCTTGTTCTTTTTCATATAGTCTAGATTCTTGGATAATTTGCTGAGCGTACAGATTGAATAGGTATGGTGAAAGGATAGAACCCTGACGTACACGTTTCCTGACCTTAAACAACGCAGTATCCACTGGTTCTGTTCAAACGACTCCTCTTGATCTATGTACAGGTTCCTCATGAGCACAGTTAAGTGTTCTGGAATCCCATTCTTTTCAATATTATCTGTAATTTGTTATGATCCACACATTCGAATGCCTTTGTGTAGTCAATAAAATACAGGTAAACGTCTTTCTGGTATTCTCTGCTTCCAGCCAGGATCCATCTGACATCAGCAATGATATCCCTGGTTCCATGTCCTCTTCTGAATTTGACTTAAATTTCTGGCAGTTCCCTGTACATATACTGCTGCAGCCACTTTTGAATGATCTTCAGCAAAATTTTGCTTGTGTGTGATATTAATGATATCGTTCGATAATTTCTGCATTTTGTCGGACCACCTTTCTTGGGAATAGGCATAACTATGGATCTCTTCTAGCCAGTTGGCCAGGTAGCTGTCTTCCAAATTTCTTGGCATAGATGAGTGAGCACTTCCTACACTGCCATCCATTTGTTGAAACATCTCAACTGGGATTCCGTCAATTCCGGAGCCTTATTTTTCGACAATGCCTTCAGTGCACGTTGGACTTCTTCCTTCAGTACCATCAGTTCTTGATCATGTACTACATCCTGAAATGGTTGAAAGCCGACCAGTTCTTTTTGGTATAGTGACTCTTTGTATTCCTTCCATCTTCTTTTGGTGCTTCCTGCATTGTTTAATATTTTCCCCGTAGAATCCTTCAATATTGCAACTCGAGGCTTCAATTTTTTCTTCAGTTCTTTCAGCTTGAGAAATGCCAAGCGTATTCCTGCTTTTGGTTTTCTATCTCCAGCTCTTTGCACATGTTATTATAATACTTTGTCTTCTCGAGCTGCCCTTTGAAATCTTCTGTTCAGTTCTTTTGTTTAATCATTTCTTCCTTTCACTTTAGCTACTCAATGTTCAAGAGTCTCTTCTGAGATCCATTTTGATCTTCTCTTTCTTTCCTGTCTTTTTAATGACCTCTTGCTTTCTTCATGTATGATGTCCTTGATGTAATTCCACAACTCGTCTTGTCTTTAGCCATTAGTGGTAAATGCATCAAATCTATTCTTGAGATGATATCTAAATGCAGGTGGGATATACTGAATTTCCTACTTTGGCTCTTGTGGACTTGTTCTAATTTTCTTTAGTTTCAACTTAAACTTGTATAGGAACAATTGATAGTCTGTTCTGTAGTCAGCCCCTGGCCTTGTTCTGACTGATGATAGTGAGCTTTTCCATCGTCTCTTTCCACAAGTGTAGTCGATTTGATTCCTACATATTCCATCTGGTGAGGTCCACGTGTCTGGTGGCTGTTTATGTTGGTGAAAAATGGTGTTTGCAAATGAAAAAGTCGTTGGTCTTGCAAAATTCTATCATGTGGTCTCTGACATCATTTTATCACTAAGGCCACATTTTCAAACTACCAATTCTTCTTTGTTTCCAACTTTTGCATTCCAAGCACCAGTAATTATCAATGCATCCTGATTGCCTGTTCATCAATGTCAGACTGCAGATGTTAAAAATCTTCAATTTTTTCATCTTTGACCTTAGTGGTTGGTGTGTAAATTTGAATGACAATTTGAAGAGGAATGGTGTTGCATTTATCAACAAAAAGAAGATTTCAAGATCTATCCTTAAGTATAACCCTGTCAGTGATAGGATAATATCCCTATGCCACAAGGAAGCCTGGTCCCATGCCATCCTCATGACTGTTGTTATGCTTGAGTCCATTGTTGCAGCCACTGTGTCAGTCCATCTCGTTGAGGGTCTTCCTCCTCTTTGCTGACCCTCTACTTTAGCAAGCATGATGTCCTTCTCTAGGGACTGATCCATCCTGATAACATGTCCAAAGTATGTGAGAGGAAGTCTTGCCATCCTCACTTCTAAGGAGCATTCTGGCTGTACTCCTTCCAAGACAGATTTGCCCATTCTTTTGGCAGTCTATGGTATATTCAATATTCTTTGCCAACACTGTAATTCAAAGGCATCAATTCTTCTTTGGTCTTCCTTATTCATTGCCCAGCTTTACGTGCATATGAGGCAATTAAAAACACTGTGGCTTGGGTCAGGTGCACCTTAGTCTTCAAGGGGACATCTTTGCTTTTTAAACCTTGAAAGAGGTCTTTTGCAGAAGATTTGCCCAATGCAATGCATCTTTTGATTTCCTGACTGCTGCTTTCATGAGCGTTGATTGTGGATCCAAGTAAAATGAAATCTTTGACAACTTCAATCTTTTCTCCCTTTATCATGATGTTGCTTATTGATCCAGTTGTGAGGATTTTTCTTTTCTTTATGATGAGCTGTCATCCATACTGAAGGCTATGGTCTTTGATCTTCATCAGTAAGTGCTTCAAGTCTGCTTCACTTTCAGCAAGCAGGTTGTGTCATCCCTATAACACAGGTTGCTCATGAGTCTTCCTCAAATCCTGATGCCTCGTTCTTCATATAGTCCAGCTTCTCAGACTGTTTGCTCAGCATACAGAATGAGTAAGTATGGTGAAAGGGTACAACCCTGGAGAGTAGGCCTTTATTATGAAGAAGGCTATGGGTATATTTTAAAATGATTACTCTTCTCCTCTTCCTGCCAGAGCCACAAAGGGATTTTTCTCAGATTTTCACCAAGAAAACCTGGTCAGATTCCTAAAACTGTAGCCCCTAGGAGTTTTCTTCTCATGCTAGTCCACACTCAGCCTCTAAAAATTTGTCAAAATTACTGTGTAAATTTTCCTACCAGCTTTATGGTTCCAGGAGCTTCTGCTTCTTATAAGCAGATCTTGGCTGTTTCTCTCTGAATGAGCCTGTCTCTCTAGCTTTCGGAGTAGTGTTTTGCCCTGAAGCCTCAGTTCTTGGATGAGTCCAAGAAAAGTCATTGATTTTTAGTTTCCCAGCTTTTTCTTGTTGTAAGGATCAGAGCGATGACTTCTAACCTCTTTACATGTTGGAGCTGAAAGTGGAAGTCCTTAGTTCTTCTATGTTTAACATTTTTAATTGTCAGTCTAGGTGAAGATGTAGAAAACATGGTCAGCAAGTCTGAGGATAAATTAAAACCAAGAATTACCGTGACTGTTTCAGATTTATGAGATTGACAAGCAGGAAAAAAGCATGAATTTAACCAAATATAGTGTAAGAAGGATAAATTTAAGCTCCTGCCCTTGGGGCCAAAACACACATTTTTCAAGGTTAGGAAAGGGGAGCTGATCCTTAACAATGACATTCATGAAAAAGATGCAGAGCTATGACTCATCATCCAGATTACTGTGAATCAACAGTGAGGATCAGCTTCCAAAATAATGAAAGTGCTGCTCTCCCAAGTTCTTATGGGTATCAAACAAGAAAAGGGTCAAACCTCAGATACATTGGGTTAAATCTCTTCTCTTTACTTAAGAACTTTGAATTTTTAATGTGCTGGAGTTCATTCTGATTTTCCAAAAAGGTGAGAAACCTACAATATTAACCAAATTATTTGACCACCAATCTCATGTTTGAATCTTGCTGTGACATTTAATAACTGTGAAAGAGTGGGCAAGTTATGTAACCTCTAAGGATTTTAGCTTTTTCATTTATAGAATAATTTAAATTTAAATAATAACAATTTATTTAAAATTAAATAAAAAATATTAAATAATAACAATGCTTGTAAAACACTTGCCGTAGTGCTGAGCATATAAGAGGTGCGGACAAAATGTTGGATTTTTAAAAGTTATTATTTTTTCTATTTCTAGGCATCACTTTTAAAGAGATACATAAGAATGAGTAATATTTAAAAAACTTAGCAAATGGCATGATTTAGGTAATTACCAATCAAAAAGCACACCGGTCCAGGAACAATCCTTGAATTATTGGTTGTGGAGATGTCAAGAAAGTCCCAGGCAAGGGACAGGGCAGTGGTAAGTACTCAAGGAGGGACTTAGGACCATGGTATTATATCGATTATAGTGAAAGTATTTAAATATTTTAATCCACAGTATGCTTATACTACTATATATCTGCCCATTATTAGCCGTGAACATAGATAATGGAGAATATGTTCAGAGAAGAATAATTCACAGAGTGAAGGTACTCAGAACAATGGCACATAAGGAACAGCTAAAGGAGCCAGTGATGTTTATTCTAGCAAAGGAAGACTTGGGGGAAGAAGGTGGGTATGAAAGCTGTCTTCAAATATCTGAAGGGCTGTCAAGTGGAAGACAGACTAGACTTGTTCTGTTTGGCTCCAAAGGGTTCAATCAAGAACCATCAGCATGTGAAAGCTGTAGGTCATGAATATTCAGCTCTACTCAAGGAAAAGTTTTCAGAACTCAGCACAGTTTAAAGAGGGGTTGCCCCCATTAAGTGTTGAATTCTCCATTATTAAAATTTTCAAAAAAAGAATAGTCAAATGCCTAGGGTGGATGTTTAGAGGAGATTCAATTGGTCAATTTCATAGATACAACTCAACAATCCCTTCATCTCTGGGCATTTGTTTCTATGATGAATAATAGTTAGAAGTTCTCGGTGGTATTTTTTTCATTAAATAATTATGAACATTAGGACAAGTTTATTTCACTCTTTAGCCCTGAGTAAAATGAGAGGGGAGAACTATGTAAGTTATCCAGCAAGATAAGCCATTGATTAGTTAGAATATGAGTTGAGGATCTCTTCACGCCTGAAAACTGTTAACCCAAAGAGAAACAAATAAAAGTAATTCAGTATCATAGAGAAGTATACAGCAACTCAAACCTAACTGTGGTCAGCTTATTTTTTTAAGAAGAATTTTAAAATGTTCAAATTTTACTTAATTCAATACATAAGTAACACATTCTAATTTCATAGTAATGCCAGTTGATTTAGTGAACAAGAAACTAAAGGAGGACAAGAAAGATTCAGAGAAATACAGGGAATGAAGGACAAGGGAAACCTGGAGAAAGGAGGTTATGAGGGAGAAGGTCGTACTCTTTCATTTGCCTCGCTCCCCTGTCTCTCTCATGTCTTCACCTCCGCCTCATAAAGCTTTCTACTTTTATAAAATTCAGATTTTTTTATCTATAAAAGGAGAGTGTTGGGTGACATACTTGGTTTATTCATTCTACAAACATTTATGAAGTGCATACTTGGTGCCAGACATTGTGGTAGCTCTCTGTGTGTGATGCAAAGGTGCAGATTCCCCATCCCTAAGAGGTTCTCTAAGCCTATGCCAAATCAGGGACAAGATATCTGGGAAACTAGGCTGCAAGGCGTTACCTTGGAAAAGCTCACAATTACGTTGAACCTGAAATGATTTGCTTCATTTGTATCAAATGAATGACTGATTGTGAAAGGTCTGTGAACACTGGAATGCACTAACTATACACATTATTATTGCCCTAAAGCCTGTACACAAAGAGTATGAGAGGTTAGAAATGAGAAAGAAGCAAATCACTGTTGGATTGCTACCAATTTCCCCTTAAATATGACTGTGAGTTCTGATTCTTGTCATTCTGTTACTCATGTTCGTCTTCTCCCTCAGGATTTTGGGATGGAAGAAGCGTTGTTCCTTAAAATTGGTTGCAAGAGCTTGCCCTAGGCGTGAATTTTATTCTTATCATAGACTATCAGGAGAATATAGCCTAGGAGATTCTATCCATTAAATTATGTCTCTCACTGTAGACAGTAAGAACTTGGTATAACTTATAAGTTTTTGGTGAATATTAGCTCTTTCCCTCAAAACTGGCCTTATATAGAGGTTGCCTAGGGCTTCTCCATCCCTTCATTGTCCCTGAACCTTGATCTTCAGTATGGAGGCGTTGGTTTATCAGTAAATTCATTTTCTTAAAATAAATGCAAACAAGTATCTTTGCATGTCTGTATCCACGAACACCACCAAAGAACATTAACAATGGGATTCAACATTGGGGTATTGTAAAGTAATGAAAGAAGCGGAGATCAACCTAACAAGGATAAGTGAAAAATAAAGATAGTGTAATAAGTGAGAAAAGGTGGCTGTGACTACGATATTAGTCAAGGTTTGAGATGCTGTGTTCGCCGAGGGCCTCCATTAAATGGAAAAATGCTACCAGAAACTTGGCTCATTATTTTGAAGAATAACTGTCTAGTCCATGTGATTTGGTTAGCCAGCGAATCTTGCTATATTTTTAATGAAGTGCGGATTTGTGTTTAAGAACATAGTCTTGGAGCCAGACTGCCTAGGTTCAAATCCTGGCTCTGTCCCTTAATATGTGGGTAACCTTATAAAGTAAAACCAAAGTTAACTTTCTGTATCTCAATTGTTCATCTGAAAAATGATGGCAAGAGTATATTCCTCCAAAGACTGTTGTGAAGATTAGACGATTATTGTATGAAAGCTCTTCGACTAATGATTAGCTTATATGCTCTGTAAGTAGGATGGTTACTGTTATTATTATTGATGTTATTACCGGAAGTTTATCATCTGGAAGGCTTTATTCTTAAGTAACATGAATGCTGGAAAAAAAGTTTTGTTCTCCAAGAGAATTGTTGCCTTTTATTTCTCCTGGTTGGAAGTGGGTTGGAAGTTAAAAAGTATTGTATTACTTCTTAGACTGCGCAACGGAATAACCCAGGGGCTTGTTTAAAATGAACATTTCTGGGTCTCACTTAAATTAGAATTTCCATGAGTGTGGTCTAGAAACTTGTGTTTTAATTGAGGTATCCAGAGGATTTTGAGGAGCAGTAGAGTTTGAAGACAACTGAGTAAAGCAAGTGCAGCCTAATTCAGCTTAATCACAGCACCAGCTTCCATTTGTAGAGCATATATTCTCTGCCAACCACTGAGAACTCTGGATATGACCTTATTAAATTGTCACAAGAGCCCTCTGAGGGCAGGTTCTCTCTCTCTCTCTCTTTTTTTAAATTGTACTTTAGATGAAGTTTTACAGAACAAACTAGCTTCTAATTAAACAATTAGTACATAGATTGTTTTATGACATTGGTTAACAAACTCCATGACACGTCAGTACTCTCCTTTCTTCACCTTGGGTTCCCTATTACCAGCTTTGCAGTCCTCACCTGCTTTCTAGTCTTTGCCCCTGGGCTGGTGTGCCCCTTTAGTCTGGTTTTGTCCTATAGATCTGTCTAATCTTTGGCTAAAATGTGAACTTCCAGAGTGACGTCACTACTGAGCTAAAAGGATGTTCAGGGGCCATGCTCGCAGGGTATGTGTTTATCTCATTTTCTAACTGAAATTCTGACTATCTGCCGGTAGGTGGCATCTTCTAAATCCACACCACAATCCCACACTGTAGAAAGCCCAACAATCCCTGAATAAACCCTGAATCCTTAATATTTAATTCAAACAGATAGAAACAGATTTATAAAGAGGAGCTGGAAAATAGGATCAGGGATATGTTCAAATGACTTCTATAGTCTCATTAGAATGCTAGAAATCTCTATTTATTGCCAACTCGAAGCATATTCATGTAACATAAACCATGAGCCAGGCTCTATACTTGTCTGTATAGAAATGCAACAATTAATTACACAAAGACTGCAAGGACCTGGCAATATATTAATCAATCTATTATTCAGCCCCTACCATGTGCCTAACACTATACCCAGTGATCCACATATATTTTGTCATATAATTTAATCTTTTAAAAAACAGCATGAGGCAGACATTTTGCAGATGCACTGAGCCTCTGCAATGCTAATTTGCCTAAACTCATATCGCTTTTCAGTGATGGAACTGAGATTAAATCCAGGTCTTTTTTATGACAACATAAGCTTTTCTGGTAGTAAAGTAAGACAATTACTCAAATAATGCAAGGCGATATAAGTGAGGTGTCATTTAAAAAAGTAAACAAAAATTGCTTACAGGGTTCAAAGAAAAGCCCAAGTAGAGCCATTAGGGAGAAAGGGTCATAAAATACTTCGTGGAGGATGTAATGTAGGAGATAGGCCTTGAAGTATGGCTTGGCGTCAGGAGACAGAGCTAGAAGGATGCTAGCGGTCACGGGGAGACATTCCAGACATGGGAGAGAAAATAAGCCAAAACATGGAAACAGGAAACTATGTTTGGCCATATGGAATAGTTCATTGTTACAAGGGTAGACAAATAGAACTGTACAATTTGGGGTGATAAACCTGAAAAGTAGCTAGATTGAGTGTAAGGTGTTCGTGTCGTTGTTGGCTGCCATGGAGTCAGCCTTTCACTCACGGCAACCCCATGCTCAACAGAACTAAATGCTGCAATGAAATGCTGCCCAATCCTTCCCAACCTCGTGATTGGTTGTGGCTTGGACTGTTGTGATCCATAGGGTTTCCATTGGCTGATTTTAGGATGCAGATTTCTTCCTAGTCCATCTTAGTCTTAAAATTCCGCTGAAACCTGTTCAGCAACATAGTAACATGCAAGCCTCCATTGAAAGACAGGTGGTGGCTGCTCATAAGGAGCATTGGCTAGGAATCCAAGCTGGGTCTCCTGCAGGGAAGGTGACAATTCTACCACTGAACCACCAACACCCTAAGGTGTTTGTACTTAGTACTTAATATGACAAGCAATGGGCAAATGCTGATTTTTAAAGTATATGTTTTATGTATATAAAGGATCTTTTAAAATAAAATTTTTCTTGAGCATCTATAATGAACCAAGCTGGAAAATAGGATCAGGGATATGTTCAAATGACTTTCAGGTGGTGCAAGTGGTTAAGCGCTCGTCTACTAACCAAAAGATTGGCAGTTCAAATCCACCCAGAGGTGTCTTGGGAGAAAGACTTGGTAATCTACTTCCGAAAGATCATAACCGTTGAAAACTCTATGGAGCATAGTTCTACTGGAATTGACTCAACAGCAACGGGCTTACTGTTTATTATGAACCAGGTATAATGTACTAGGAGCTTTGTGGTATTATCTCAGTTCTCCTTTTCTGACCATGATTAAGGCATGCTGTCAGAATATTACTCCGTGGTAGTAGGCATAATGGATGGAGGCAGAGATTGGGGGTGGAGACCAGTTAGAAGACTATTACAGTGGTCCAGAGGAACAACACTGAAAGCCCAAATTCATCTGATTTTGCGGTTCCCCCTACATTTCACTGAGCTACATGCTCCTGAAGTACGTCTCCTGTCTTGCTTCATGTTCTTGGTAGTGAGTAAGCTAATCATTAAATGGAGCTTTAAAATCATTGCTGCCCTCATCAAAAGGTCAGGAAAATCTGCACAGCTATCCAGTGTTCCTTTCTCAGATTCAACACAAAAGCTTGACAAGAGACTCTAACGTATGTGCAGATTTGTTTCGCTCAGTGCGAGAGTATGAATTTTCCCAGCTTACCCTGAGACAAAGTTTATTCAGCTAAATTATCAGAAGCATCCTAAGAGATGTTGTATTTGTTCATAGTAACATCACTGTCAGCTTCTTACAAAGACAGACACTCATAGCAGACTTATTTTTTTTCTTAAGGAAAAATGTGTTTAATTATTGTGGCTGCCTATTCGCCTAGAAAAACTACATGTTGCCTTAAACTTTTAGTGATATTCAAAATAGTTTGAGAGGGATGATGCTGACCGTGGTATTACTTTCATACAGCTCTGTTTCCCCAAGACGATTATAAAATGCTTTCAAAATACCAAAGAGTATGTATGCATATGTAGTTCAAATTTCTCTTTCTGTGGTTTTATAAATACCCAAACAAATTCCATTTCTATCTAGCTAACACTTATGCAGTCCCTGTGAATATAGAAGACATTATTTCCATTAAAATGCATCAAGAAAAATCCCACTTAAGT
The DNA here is from genome assembly GCA_030035585.1 of Dugong dugon. Lineage (NCBI taxonomy): Eukaryota > Metazoa > Chordata > Mammalia > Sirenia > Dugongidae > Dugong > Dugong dugon. The sequence continues at coordinate 118,201,105 of CM057461.1, read as the reverse complement.
GACAGAATTACAATTGCCTGCCTAAAAGCTCTAGAGAGCACACCCCACTGGGGGCATTCTCCTATGTGTTTAGGATGTGAGTGAGGTGAGTTTGTTGTGTGGAAACTTTCCTTTTCCTTACCTATGCAATTATTCTGGAACAGTCTCAAACATTTATTCTCTACCTGCATGAATTCTTGTTGGATATAGAGTATCTATAGATCAAGTTCTACGGAGCCAACCCGTTATTTCATACTCTTGTAGGATCAAGTTCTACTAAATCAACGTACTGGGGTTTTTGTAGTTGATAGTGGTCATAGGCTGGTGCTCATGCACTAATCCCAATCCAAGATAAGAAGGGTGAAACCATATTCTGGACTTGTGTGTTATTAGATGAAACAGGTATCAACATTATTACAATGACTCCTTATAACATGCCATTATAAATGGTGTCAATAAATCAAGTTGTCCCAGGGACTACAGGAAGGAACAGGACTGAAGTCACATTAGATCTGGACTCCAAGTTTGTGGTGCCAGTCTCAAGTGCAGGCATGGCTTGGAACCCATCTTACTGTGTAAAAACAGCTCTCTAGTTAATAACCTCACTCTACCCCTATCTCAGAAGTCAAATTTCAGAGCTTGGATTGTAAAAAAATCTGGAAGAGGCTGCATAGGCCTGGCTCACTATTGTTTACTCCCCCATTGCTAACCATCACATTATCTCATGATTTTTTTTCTTTTCTCCAGTCTCTACAAAAAGGTTTAAGATTAACCGATGTTCCTCCCTGGAGAGTAAAAAACAAGTGATAATAATCTAAGAATGAAAAACCAAACAAAGCATCCATCTTGTGACAAGAGTAAGCAGGATGTCACCAGATAATCCCCAAAGATGTCACCAGATAACCTCTAAGAATACCAGTGGAAGGTTAACTCATCTAAGACATCACCACCTCAGAGAAAAACTACCATAAAAGATCCATAATCCTGTCCCTATAGAAGACTCCAGCCGATCTCCAGTGGGGGAGATGGGTTTTTTGGAGGAATCTATTCCCATCCGTCTCCTGTATATCGATATATAATAAACACCACGCTGCTCACCTCACCCCTGTCTCAGAATTGGCTATTGTGGCAGGTGGCTCCAATCCGTGTTATTGCAGTAACAAATTCACAGATGTGTAAATGAGATACGTGTGCCCTGTTCCTTCACGGGATTTTTCTTCTCAAATAACAATAAAATTAATACCTACTATCTATCATGGGCCTCTATCATGCCCCAGCCCTGTGCTTGGTACATTGTACACATTAACATACAGTTATACTGCGAGTATGCATCTTCATCCCCATTAACGGATGAGGGAATGGAGCTCAAGAAGGTTAAGTGACTTTTCTAAATCTGCATGACTAGTGGTAATAATAACGGTAACAGAACCTAAAACCAAAAAACCGAACCCACTGCCATTAAGTCGATTCTGACTCATAGCAACACTACAGGACAGAGTAGAACTACCCCACAGGGTTTCCAATGCTGTAAATCTTTATGGAAGCAGACTGCCACATCTTTCTCCCTCCGAGTGGCTGGTGGGTTGGAACCACCTACCTTTTGATATCAGCCAAGCGCTTAATCACTGCACCACCAGGACTCAACAGAACTAAGTAGCTGTAAACCAATAAAAATAAAAACAAATATTGAATGAGTACAGTCTTAGTTATCTAGTGCTGCTATAAAAGAAATACACAAGTGGGTGGCTTTAATGAATGGAAATTTATTTTCTCACAGTTTAGGAGGCTAGAGGTCCAAATTCAGGGCACTGGCTCTAGAGGAAGGCTTTCTCTCTCTCTGGGCCCTAGAAGGTCCTTGTCTCTTTTCAGCTTCTATTCCTTGGCGATCATGGTGATCTTCATGTGGCATGTCATCTATCGTCCCCCATCTCTGCTTGCTTGTTTCCTTGTTTTCTCTGCTCTTTTAATATGTACCCTGCTGGTGTGGTGGTTAAGAGCTCGGCTGCTAACCAAAAGTTCGGCAGTTCAAATCCACCAGCCACTCCTTGGAAACCCTATGGGACAGTTCTACTCTGTCCTATAGGGTCACTATGAATCGGAATCAACTTGATGGCAACAGATGTTTTTGTTTGTTCTTCACTAATATTGGCTAATTAACATAAAAAGCCATTCCCAAATGGGATTATAACCACAGGTATTGGGGTGAAGATTTATAATACAAATTTTGGGGGGACACAGTTTAATTCCTAACAAGTACCTACTATACCCACTGTGCTAAATGCTTTCCCTAGATGAACTCATTTAATTTTTACAATGACCCAAACAGGTTTATAATATTAGTATCCACCTTTTACAGATGAGGATCTGCATCTCTTAATGTGGTAGGCATCCGCTACTTGTTTGTTTGCCCTACCGTCTCTCTAGTTCTTCATGCCTATTTTTTTTGCTTCAGAATAAACACCTGTCTCAAGCCTGGCTAATTGGAGTATTTATCCCCCAGCCACAGCAACTGGTTCAGGAATTAACCCATGTCCCAAGATAGCTCAGTGAGGGTCATCCAAGGGACTTTGGCTGGGATAAATGGGAAAGAAATGCTCCCTTCTCTCGAATCACTAATTATACTGATGGTGCAAACTTAGAGTTGCCAGTGAAATATTTGCCATGTCATAGAGAGAACCTGTCTTAGAATAAAAAGCTAATATAGAGGAAAGCAGAGCAATGAGAATGGTGTGCGTGTGTGTGTGTGTGTGTGTGAGAGAGAGAGAGAGAGAGACTCGATAAAAAGCTTCCTAAAGCCAGAATAATTCCTATTTTGAGTTGATTCTCTTTCACTTTCAACCAACAAAAAATTGTCTACCAAAGAACTCAACATCAAGAATGGGATGAACGACTACTACCAATGACCACCTTGACAGGGAACACAACAGAGAGTCCTGGACAGAACAGGAGAAAAAATGTAGAACAAGAATTCAAATTTACGTGGAAAGACCAGACTTAATGGTCTGACAGAGACTCGAAGAACCCTCGAAACTATGGCTCCCGGATGCTCAGTTAACCCAGAACTGAAACCATTTCCAAAGCCCACTCTTCAGACAAAGATTAGACAGACCTGTAAAACAAAAAATAATACATGTGAGGAATGTGTTTCTTAGTTCAATCAAGTATGTGAGACCAAATGGGCAGCTCCTGTCCAAAAGCAGGATGAGAAGGCAGGAAGAGACAGGAACTGGTAAATGGACACAGGGAACCCGGGGTGGAAAGGGGGAGTGTGCTGTCACATTGTGGGGATTGGAACTAATGTCACATAATGAAATGTGTATAAAGTTTTGTATGAGAAATTAACTTGAGCTGTAAACTTTCTCCTAAAGCACAATAAAAAAAAAAAACAAGAGTGGGATGAAGGTTATAGCCTTTAAAATGTGGGAGTGGACCACTAGAGGTGTGATGAGCAGCAGTGAGAATCCACCTGTCCTTGGCTGTGAAGCTGAAAATCATTGTTAAACTGTTCTCTTGAATCTTGATTCAGACCATTTCCTACTGAGGATTGAATTTTAGGGGACTTGTTAAAAAATACCAGGATATGGAGTATTGGGAATTTTCTTACTGTATTTAGTAAACTGCTACAAGTTTCAAACATACCTGGGCTATCAGAAAGATGAGAGAAAAGAGAATACAACTTTGCTAGGCCAGCATCAAGCAACCCAAAATATATGAGATTCAGAAGAATACACCCCTCAAATGGTTGAAAAGTTCAATTTTCTACCCCTAGCCAGTCAGTGAAAATGAAAGTAGACAACCAGGAAACTCAGTATATTAGTTTCCTGTTGCTGCTGTGACAAATTACCACAAACTTAGTGGCTTAAAACAACACAAATTTATTTTATTCCAGTTTGGGAGGTCAGAAATCTAAAATCAAGGCGTTGCGTGCTGCATTCCTTTTAGATGCCCTAGGGGAGGTGTTTCCTTGCCTTTTCCAGCTTCTAGAGCCCACCTGCATTCCTTGGCTTATGGCCCCTTCCTCACATCCTTCCAACTTCCTTGCCACATTTCCTATTACTGCTTTTGATCTTCTTGCTTCTCTCGTATAAGAAACTTTGTGATTACATTGGGTCCACCTGGGTAGTCCAGCATACTCTCCCCATCTCAAGGTCTTTAATCATATCTGCAAAGTCCCTTTCCCATTCAAAGTAACATGGTCACAGGTTCTGGGAATTAAGACATGGACTTTTTTTTTTTTTTTTTTAAGGGAGGAGGGTCATTATTCAGCTTATCACACTCAGCAAGAGATATTAGGTGACCCAGAAGAAGAGTGATCCCTCATGTCCTCCCAGATACCTCCTGATGTGGATTCTCACTGTGATCAAGAGAGACAGCTTACTGGTGATATTGTTAAATCCTTGGATCCAAACAAGTACAATGCCGGCTCTGAATTTTCTAGTTAAATGAGCTGTTAAGTTCACAGAGTTTAAGAGTCTTCGAATTAAAAAAAAAAAATCCACTGTCTCATCAGGTCAATTCCGACTCATAGGGACCCTATAGGACAGACTAGAACTGTCCCATAGGGTTTCCAACGCTGTAAGACTTTACGGAGGCAGACTGCCACATCTTTCTCCCATGGAGCAGCTGGTGGGTTGGAATCGCCAACCTTTTGGTTAGCAGCTGAGCGTTTCAACCACTGTGCCACCAAGGCTCCTTTTCTTTGAATTAAGTTTCTGTAATTTATAACCCAGACAGGGCTGATTTGTACACTTGCCCAAGGTCACAGAGCAGCTGGTCTTTTAATGGCCAAACCCCTCCTCTTGCTGACTATAGGGCTCACTGATGACATCACTCATTGTCTTCCATATGAGGGAGGCTCTTTATTCCTGGTTAGTGGCCTCCCTTTTGGTCCCCTCCAGCCACTCCCATGTCTTGGTTACAGGGACCTACCTTGTGGGTCCTTTGTGCAGAACCGTACTCTCCTCTAATCCTCACCAAATACCCAACCTATTTATTCCCTTATTATCATTATTTTAATGGTGCTTGGTGGCTCACTGGGAAGCCAGATCTCAAATTCTAGAACCACAATAAAATACATAACCCTTCCTGGGACAGAAGAAAGTCTTTGTCTTTAAGAAGATAATGGACAGTCCCCTTGCTACCCTCGTTGTTGGAAAGCATACTTCTTTTAAGCTGCAGTTGAATTTTCAAATTTCAAACTCATCTGTTACTCGTGGATTTCACCAGTAGTTTGTTGGAAGACACCATTTTTTAACCTCAGGATTTTACATTTCTAGAACTACAGCTGTTGTTCCACATGAGGCATAAATATAATGGCAAGGTACAACATGGCACAAGATAATTAATGTGGGGCAGTGGTTAAAGTGCTCAGCTGCTAACCAAAAAGTCAGCTGTTCCAACCCACCAGCCGCTGCACAGGATAAAGATGTGGCAGTCTGCTTCCGTAAAGATTTACAGCCTTGGAAACCCTATGCAGCAGTTCTACACTGTCCTATAGGGTCACTATGAGTTGGAATCGACTCGATGGCAGTGTTTTGTTTTTTTGAGCAGGCAATTATTGTTTTTGGAAGGGAAATCTGTGGATACTGATTGATTTTTATTATGTTATGATATTCCATGTTTCTGTAGCAGTTCACTTTAGCTGTCCCCTCAGTCTGGAGTTTTAATCTCTTCAACAAACCAATTCAGATTATTCTGACTCCTCAAGGTCTTTCAGTGTTGCACATTTCCCTGTGGCATTTATTTATTCTCCAGAGAAGATTCTATGAGTTATTAGTAGAATCTTGAGCTGCAAGTTTTATGTATGGCACCATGCTGGATCAGAGAGATGTTGAAAGTCCACTCCTGTGGTGACTTTGCCATGTGTCAACCTGACTAGGCTGAACCAAATTTCCCATAATTCCCTTTCCTGTAGGTTTCCAGTTATGGTGGGCCAGAGGAGACATTATTGTGTGAAAGGTGCAGAGTAGGAGGGAAGTAGCAACTATTTTGTGGCTCAGACACACTGTTTGTGATCTGCTGGCTCTCTCTGTTGCCTTGGGGGTAGTAGCTAAGCCTACACCTCTCCTGGACTCCCCTTCAGTTTCTCTGATTGCTGGGCCAGGTGAATGTTCATGTTCAGCTTAGTAATGAATGGTGCCAGCTTCTTCTGCAGGACGTCCATACCACTAATGTCAGAGGCAGAGAGAAATGACACAGGTTTTAGTTTGTCCTTGTATGTTCCAGCTTGTACTTGGGGCTTCAGCTTGTCCTTTCTCTTCCCCTTTATATTCATCTTCCCTTCCCAATTGCGTGTCCTGTGGACATCAAACTCCAGCAATCAGATGCGACAACGGTCTTACAGAGACAGCATAACCAGCACCCATGTTGCACAAGGTAAAACCCAGAGAGAGAGAGAGAGAGAGATCTTAGTGGTTCTACCTTTCTATGGTTTGAACCCTGACTGATATAATATGCCTGTCCCCTTTACTGTGAACCCTGACTGATGCAATACACCTGTCCCCTTTACTATGTAAACCTTCATTTGTATAAAAACGGGCTCCAACCTGCCAAGATCAGAAACTGTTCAGATTTATTACTTGTTTTAATTCAGTGCTCATTGGCCATCTGTTAGCTATAACATTAACCTGTGGTGTGGCTTTTCACATGCTACTAAAGGTCAGGATTTTTTAACTTTTTCTCTATGTGGTATTGTTTCTGAACCTAATAACGCCTTAACGTTAAGCATATAGCTTTGACAAATGGAATATAAATGTTGACGTAATTTTCCTTTCAAAGCCTTCCACTCCCGTGAGAAGATCCTTTCATTATCATATTTTGTTATAGGTTTGATAATGATTACATTTACAAGACTTCTTTCACCATTAAGAATGATAACTAGAGAAAAAGCCCAAAACTGCTCTAAATTATCTTTAAAAAACAAAAAAAAAGTTGTGTTTCATGCAGCGGAATCGATTATACAGTGTTTGAATTAAGAATGAATGTGATTTCTAAGTCAGAGGTTGTTACAAACAATGGGTGAAAATTTATTTTTTATTTGCAAAATAAGCTGTGTTTTTTATTTGGTAGTTGAATGGACTCATCTTGGTGCTAAATGTGTCTCTTGTTGCACCTGCTTGTAGGAAAAATATACATGTTATAAACCATTTACCTGATCTTCATTGTTCTATAGGACAGCATAAAAACACTACTTTTTATAGAGGTGAATACACTAGTTAGCTGAGGCTGACAGAACTCTGGATCATGTTTCCGTCCTTCTAAATCTAAAATAATTCTAATGCCAGAGGGGAAAAAAAAAACTCAAAGCATGACATTAGAAAGAAAATAATCCAAAATACATTAAATTTCCATAAAAGCTAGGGTGTAAGTTGCAATTGCTACAAAAAAAAAAAAAAATCAAACCAGTTGCCGTCAAATCGATCCCGACTCATAGCTACCCTATAGAACAGAAAAGGTTATAGAAATCCAGGAGTAGGAGAGACAATGGGCTTAACCTCTCTAAACTCTCCCATGTCTCTGATGGCTGCTCCCCACTTCATTGTGAGTGATTGGAGATGAGGTTCTTTAAAGCTATTGTGAGTCTTTCTATGAACCAGGCACTATGCTAATTGCTAGGCATTTGGTTGAATTAGACACTTCATGCCCTTAAGGAACTCACAGTCTAGTGTGTTCCCATGTTCCTAAGCTCAGTTTCTGTATTTCCCCCCATCTGATTCCACTCAATGTTTTCTTGTTGTCCTAGATCCTAGGTTGTTCTAGCTCCAAGTTAGTGAGTGGGGCCAACCTGGCGCTGAAGCTCCAGATTCTGACCTTTGAATTAAGTGAATAACTCTGCCATCAGCTGTCCCCTGAGGTGGAAGGAAATTCAGGCCTCTGATGATCCCCCCAATACTCCTCAGCAGCTGATCCTCCCAACATTCCTCAGCAGCTGGGCTGTCGGTCTTGGGAAAAAACCCATTACTATCAAATTAATTCTGATTCATAGCGAGCCTATAAGGCAGGGTAGAACTGCTCCATAGGATTTCCGGAAGCTGTAAATTTATGGAAGCGGACTGCCACAACTTTCTCCCATAGAGTGGCCGGTAGGCTCATAGGTTCGAGCCACTGACATTTTGGTTAGCAGTCAAGAGCTTTCCCCACTTCACCACCAGGGCTCCTTGTCTCTCTTAAGAAGGCCTTAGCAATCAGTCTTGCTTGATAGTACCCTTTGCTGCCCTCTCCTGGCTACAATTACATCTGCTGCCAAGGTGGTTAACTCTTTAGGCTGGAGCCTAAGTGGATCTCTGGCCCACGGAAACATCAGCACAGGATAGGGATAGCACTAGGCTTTATCTATGCTGCAAACTCTCATCAGTAGGCTTACTAGCTGTGTGATCTTGGGCAAGTTCCTTAATCTCTCTGTGCTTCACTATTCTAGTCTGTAAAATGGGGATAATAATAGCACCTACCTCACAGATTGTTAGGAAGATTAAATTAGTTATTACTTTTCAAGCAGTTAGAACAGTGCCTAGCATATAACTGTTAGGCAAGTGTTTGATAAAGAAAAAAACAAAAAACAAGCGAACAAACAAAAGGTTACAGCGCTAAGTAGGAAAGAGCTATTGATGACAAAGGAAAGAGTTCTAGTATCTACTAGAGATGACTTCCATGTACATGGGAGAAGGTGATGACACCAAAGGGGCCATGTATTGTCATCCTTGGTAATGGGTTCAGCCATAGACACAACTCTGAAGTTGATACAATTACAGTTATTTACAATGATACAACAATCTACAATTATTCTCCAACCTCTATTCTTCTTTCCTTTAGAAAGGATCTGAAATTTATTCTCTCATAGGTAAAATTTATTCATTTATTTCAACAATAATTTTTTAAAATTGAGCTCCTACCTAGTTCAAAGCAGATATTATGTGCTGAAGATGCAGTAATATGCAAGCTAAACATGATTCCAGGCCAGATGAAGCTTACATTTTGATGAGCCAAAGAGATATTACACAGATAGTTGTACAATTACTCACTAATTACAATTTGAAAAGTACTCTGAAGGACAAAGATAAGGTGTAACAGGAGTCCTGTCCTAATCCTGTGGGTCGGGAAAGTGTCATTAAAGAAATTATATTTAAGCCTAAGAGCTAAGAACTTGAAGGAGCTGGTTAGACCAGAGGCTTGGCTTTGAGGAGAAAAAGGGTATTCCAAGTAGAGGGAGCAGCGTGGGTAAAGGTTCCAGAATCTTTTCCTTTTGAAGAAGGAAGGAGTAGCAGGATAACAGATATTTTACAGAATCACCCTTTCCCCCAAGGGCATACTGTGTTGGTACTCTATAATTTTACAGGCATCACACAGTACCAATAGAGAATGTGGAGATTATTCTGACTGGGGACAGAGAAAACTTCACAGAGGAGATCATAGTAGAGTTTTAAAGGATGCGTGCGATGGGCTTCTGTAGACATAAATAGATTTGAGCATAGATTTGAGGATAAGACGCTATAGGCCAAATAAATTACTCTAAACTTAAAAATTTTTGCACTGCCAGTTTGGTAGAACGTCGCTTGTTTATTTGATTTTTTTCCGAGGTCCTGTCTCTGGGCTCATACAAGCATCCCACAAAATCTGCTGCCAGAACCACTCACAATAAAATTGTCCGGTTTATGTGTTTTGATAAGCTGTTTTTATACCTTAATAAATAAGAAACAAGGCCATTATCCCTTACAAATAGCTGAGGTTTTACTTAAACAAAATCTGTTTGGAAATGTTAAGCTGGTTATGTAGAACTAATATGCCTCAGGGTGGTCATTCTCTCTGGATTAAAGCTGTGGAACAATTGTGGCTCCTGTTACAAGGAAAATGACAAAGGGCCATTATGAAGAGGGACAAAAATCTCTGTTCCCAGAGGGGGACTGACAAGCTGAAAGTCCCCTTCTACAAGCCAACACAAAAGCCTGATTGCCTCAGATTGTTTGTTTATATAAATCAAGAGAGTGCCATTAATTCTACAAGTGGGACTGCTAAGCAACAAGGAAGATGATGATTGGCTGGATTCGTGCTCACCGGCTGGTGGCAAATCTCACAGATCCTATTGCTTTTACTCTAAACTCTGTCCACCTTCAGGAAAAGAAGCTTGTTATTATGTATTAAAGTGATTTTTTTTTTTTTTAATTCTTAGAGTAGGATTTCAAGTTATAGGATTTGAAGGGAGGAGAATTATCTTATCAAGGATCTGCTCACTCAATTTCCCAAAGCTCTTTTTAAATCAGACTCAGCTGTACATCATGACAGATGTTCCAGTGACATTCAAGGGGGCTGAGCGTATTGGAGATACCCCACCTGAAAATGGGCAACAACCAATCACTAAAATCACGGATGAAACAACTAATGCTCATGGCACCCAGCCATACTACAGGGTAGACCCTACTCTGGAACATGTACCCATGGAAGAAAATCAGGAGGAAGGTGAAAAATCACAAAGGAACATGCTACTCACCTGGTCCATGGATGAGAAGTTCCTAAAAGGTAAAGTATCTCTGTGCTCCTCAATTTGCTTGTTTTGATTTGTAAACTCACTCAGGATTGTTTTCATAAACTGTGATAACAGGAATGACCTGGACACCAAAAAAAAAAAAAAAAAAAAAAAATGTAGCCCCTTATTTTGCTGAAGCTGCATAGCATAAGGCCTAAACCTCTGCCTTGGCTCAAATCTAGAATTATCTATTTCATAGCTCTATGACACTAGACAACTTTCCTAGCCTCATAAAAGCCTCAGTTTTCTTGTTAGGAGAAAGCAGAATAGTAGTACCTGCATTTGTAGGGTTGTTGTGAAAATTACTTAAGATAATTCATGTAAGTTATCTGCATATAGTAAGTGTTGGTTAAATGTTCACTATTGTTAACAATGATAGAACTTTGTTATTATTATGAACAGCCCCATTATTATTTGAACAAGGAGAATTCAGACTTTCAGATGCTAATTCTAAATATATCTGAGGTGTCTCAATTAATGGTTCCATATTTTATATAGATATAAAAGGAGAGATGATTGTTATGTCTATAAATAAATGGAACCAAGGAAGAAATGAGTCAAAGTAATTTTTAGTAATTTAGTAAATTTTTTTAAAATTTAGTAATTTTAAAATCATAATTAAAATTAAAAAGTCTACCTAGAGTCTAAATTGATAATTTGTTTTCCCTTAAACTATTTAAATGTTTTAAATTAATGTTGTGGTTTCTCCCCTGCAGAAAAACCAGAAGAGAACCTCTTTATTGTTCATAAGGCTATCACAGATCTTTCCCTCCAAGAAACAAGTGCTGACGAAATGGCATTCAGAGAAGGTAACAGGAACTACCATTTTGCACACAGACGTTGTTTGAGTGAATATGAATGACAGTTTTTGCATGAGATGTCGCGTGAGTGTGGGGTTACAAAAGCAATCTAGGCACAATCTCTTCAAAAATACCCAAGCTGCTGTAGGCAGATGAAAGAGTCTTGACTTATCTGTGGGTTCCACCTTAGAAAGCATTCCAGATGGTTCAAGACTGAGCTGATTGTCACGCTTTGACCCAAGGATCTGTCTCTTATTAAGTTAGTCCACTAAGCCAACATTTCTTTTTGATTTGTTGTCTCCAATCTGTGTCAGGCACCTTGTGAAATATAAATGTTTTAAAAATGGGTTTATAAAAAAAAAAAAAATCTACCATTGTCATATAATTTAAAATAATCTTAAAAATTGATTAATCCATAAGAAAATGCTAGATCTCCGATGTAAGCCCAAAAGCTCCCAGAGAGATAAAGTTAATTTTAGTTGTGTCCTTTCAGAAATGGGAGAATAAAAAGAAAGTGGATTTTTTAAGCGAGTACATTAGATTTTCAATAAACTCAACAGACTAAGAGCCATGAATTCTTTAGACATCTGTTCTACGAAGATGTCTACGTTCAAGCAGTTTCTAAATAAAGTGCAGGATAAAATCTATTAATTAATCATTCATTTCTTATCTTGTAGCCATAAACATCTTATCTCAAAATTGAAGCCAGCTTGTTAGGATCTATCCAATTTAGTTTGATTAACGTCTAGGACTTTACAGACAAAATATTGAAGAGGTTATTGGTCAAAATATTAGAACATCACACGAAATAGTATATGCCAAGGAGGATGTGATTGGCAATTTCCTGCATTTGTCCCTTTGCATGGACACCTCTCGTACTGTGCCTTTTGACCATATTCAGTGGTCCACTGGATAGACCCTTAAGGAAGAATATAGTGAGCAACAGGCATTGTAAATTGTTTACATTTTCAGAGACAATTTATAAGACTTCTTGTGTGCCATCAAGTTGATTCCAACTCACAGCAATCCTGTAGGACAGAGTACAACTGCTCCATAGGGTTTCTAGGCTATAATCTTTTTGGGAGCAGGTTGCCAGGTCTTTTCTCCTGTGGAGCTGCTGGTGGGTGCGAATTGCCAGCCTTTCCATTAGCAGCTGAGTATTCAACCATTGCGCCACCAGGGCTCCATTTATAAGATTTAGCCTCCACTATATGAAATAAGGAGCCCTGCTGATGCAGTGGTTAAGAGCTATGGCTGCTAGCCAAAAAAGGTCGATGGTTCAAATCCATCAGCTGCTCTTTGGAATCCCTGTGGGGCAGTTCTACTCCGTCCTGTAGGGTCGCTATGAGCTGGAATTGATTCAACAGCAACAGGTTTGGTGTTTGGTTTTAAATGAACTAAATAACTATTTTTCCCTAATCCGTATGCTTTTCAATGTGTCAAGCTCTCAGAGGCAGGGACCTCAACATTTCATGTGGTGCTTCTTTCAAATTTCTGGTCAGGAAATCCGCTATATACAACAGTTTTCTAGAATATTACACTTAGATCAAATAGAGAGTGAAAGCAGTCTGGATTTTTAGAATAAATCTCACCAATTTTTTCCTGAATTAATCTCTTCTTATTAGATGAAACATATGTTTTTCCTGGATGATAGAGGCACAGATTTTGGTGTCTTTTATTTTCCCAATGCAAACAGCTATAAAATATGATGATCTAAAAATATTGAGGAAAAATTATAATTTTATCTGAAGTAGTAATTTCATTCATGATAACCCCATGCCTGAGTCATGAAGATGAGTGAAAAGATCAGTTTCTTTGGTTCTTATGGAAAAAACAAAACAACAGAAATTTTAAGATTGTAACAAACATAGAAATGTGTACTTGTTTACAATGCAAAGAACATTGACTGGCACTAACTACCTGGTAAGAGTTATGAATAAGTAGTTAGAATAAGTAGAAAGATATGTATGTGTGTCTCTCTCTGCAAGTTTACAGTATAATTCCTAGAGTTGGGGAAATGAAAAATTAAAAGACAGCAAAAAACCTAGGATGAAAATGGATTTGTGAACATCTTCCAGTGAAAGAAGAAAATTGTGAGGAGAAGGGCAAAGAGGAACATTGCCTCTCACTTTATTTATAGGCTCTAAAAGGAGCCCTGGAGGTGCAGTGATTAAGAGCTATGAGCGCTATAGCTATTAACCAAAAGGTCGACAGTTTGAATCCACCAGCCACTTCCTTGGAAACCCTATGGGGCAGTTCTACTCTGTCCTATGGGGTCTCTATGAGTCAGAATCGCCTCGCCAGCAACGGGTATGATGTAAAAAGGGAATGGTGAACCCAGGCCTAATGACGGCTATCACCCAGAGAATATTTTTGAGTCATGTGCTCTACAGACCGAAGTTTACCACAAAAATTCTTTAGGACCAAAAGCCCAGAGAACAACCTCTACTCCCTTATAATTATTTCTTTCTAGCATGCTAATACATATTGTTGAGAGTATACTGACATGATCTGTTTGCAAAGTGAAAATGGCGATAAATTAAACCTTTTAGAAGTCATTACATGGTGCCAAACAACTTAAGTCAACTAGCTGCCTTTAGGGATATGTCTTAAGCAACGGACTAATCTATCAATATGCAGATATGACCTCAGTGTGAATTTTAAATCTTCACTCTCTTGCAATCAGTGGTGAAATGTAGAACATATGTGTGCTTTGGTGGGCTTGGTGCCTAGGTTAGCCCAGTATATAACTCCCAAATGTCCGTGGCCCTCTGCTCCCTCTCCACACCTAGTTACTTTAGGCTAACTCTGAGAAGCACGGGGGCAAATGCTGAATGTGCTACTCTGAGCGTGACCAGACATGGACAGTCGTAGGTTTTACTATTGTAAACAAAGCCTTTTTCCCACTGAAGCACTTTTCACATTTTACTTGAGGAGGGTGTGTGTGTGCGTGTGTGTGTCTGTGTGTGTATGTGTGTGTGTGTAAGAGATAGATCCAAATATTTCATTTTACAATTTCATATATTGAGTTGTGCCAAGCTAGACAGATTTTCTAAAGTGTGTCTCAGGGAACACCAGTTCCACAAAAAAAAAAAAAAAAAAGAGTTCTGTAATGAAATGAGGTTGGTTTAGCTGCTTTCTTGGAGAGTTACAATATTCATTAGCATTTTAAAGGCCTGGATAAATTCCAAATAAGCTTATTTAACTGTATTTACTACAGTGTTTCCCAAACTAATTTGATTATAAAGCTCTTTTTACTGTGTAAAAAAAAATATTAGTAACCCACAGAATAATATCCCACAAAACACATGTTGGGAAATGCTTGTCTAGAAAAATAGTTTGGAGGATAATAGGTGGATATTTTGGAACCTCTGTGCCTCTCACTACCAATTGATTTTGCTATAGGGCATCAATGGGAGAAGATTCCTCTGAGCAGCAATAACAAAGAAATAAGTAGACAGAGAGAAAGGATTTGTGAAAAACCTCTAGAAGAAGGAGAAGATGGGGATAGGAAGAACAAAGCCTACCAGGCAACTGAAATTGAATGGTTGGGATTTCAGAAACCTAGCCAAGCTGACGTGTTGCATTCTAAACATGATGAAGAGCAAGAGGGTTGGGATGAAGAAATTAATAACGATGATGATGATGATTGCAATGATGATGAAGATGAAGTTCGAGTGATAGAATTCAAGAAAGAAAATGAAGAAGGCTCTCAATCAAGGAAGGAAGGTAATGCCAGTGAGGACTCCCCTCTAAGCAGCCCCAGTTCCCAACCCGTGACACCAGATGAGCATCCGACCTTAGGGAAGAAGAATGACATCTCCAGAAATGCTTACTCAAGATATAATACAATATCTTATCGGAAAATCAGGAAGGGGAACACCAAGCAAAGAATTGATGAATTCGAGTCCATGATGCATTTATAAACTAACTGGAACTGAGAAATTCTCATGCCTGCTAAAGCAAAAGCTAATTCTCTTTTCTTGAGGTGTATCTTTGGATGCCTTATTTGAGTCATTCTCTTCAAAGACGTGGAAGCTTACTCTCTGATTTACTGTAGAATAATGTGGAAATAACCCTAGACAACAGTCAGTCTGGTAACCTCAAATCAAGAAGCATTAAATTCATTCTAGAGCATTTGCTTTTTAAAACTTCACTAATACTGCATTGTGTAATAAACACCAAATAGCACCACTGGGGAATTTGCCATGATTTGATTTTCAAATTGGCTATGCTAGGATATGTAGCCATCAAATGAAAGAGGTGACTACTTGAAATGATCCGGGTCTTTCTTTTGATGTCTTTCTTCCTGTACATCAGGGGTGCTGGAAAGTCTGCTATTAAACCTCTTACTTCTAAACCTAGTTTTATAGACTCTGGCAATAAATTTTCCAGGATGCTTTGTCTTTCCTGTTATCTTCAAAAAGATCAATTTTAAGTGGTTTTCCTTGTCATCATCTACAGAGTGAAAATTCTATAGGCCTCCTTCCTAGGTGTTACCATTCACTGAATTTTCTCACTGGAGGGGCTGAACAATTATCAGCCAGGAAAGTTTTGTTCGCTAAATGTTAGCTTTATGCTCTCAGACTGAATTAAGTCCATTGTGAGGTTGATGCAAAGGAGGGGCAGGAGATTGGTGGGCAATAGACTAAAGAGCTATATTTGATACTTTCATTTCTGTGCTTGAAAATAAAAGCTTGTCTACAACAGTTTAAGCCATTAAAAATGAAAATGAAAATTTTATCACACTTTTAAGAAAATACCCCTCTCTATTACCATACTCTTTCCCTTATTAACAGCTTCTCAGAATAATTATCTTTCCTTAGAAACCCAAGACAACTCTAGTCATAACTGTACTAGTTTTAACTGTGAAAGTGAAAATAATTATCTTAGGATATTTTCAAAGTAGAGTGTGAGCATGTATTTTTAGTGACAAAGCTCTGATGGTTGTTGGTAATATATAATTTACTGGACTTCAGCCCAAATCTAGCTGTTTAAAAATGTGCTTGTGGAGTTTCACTCAAACCAATATGTCAAATAATGTATATTTATGAAAATGGAGAGTATATTTATATTCTTCTTAGATACTTTGGTCCACGATTTTTCATTTCATGCTTCCATATATATTACCCTGAACTTTTTGTCACCACAGATAAAAGATATTTTTTGGCCCTGCAAATAAAAAGACAATTCCTTATTGTCTGAATGTAATACAGTCATTGTACTAGTCAACCCTTTGTTTATTTCTTTTCATTTTGTGAAAAACCCTGGGTTAGCCCTTCTTAGATTATTGCTTATTTATGTGTAACAAATCCCACACATTCTAATGGCAATTTCTTTTAATTCTTCCTGGTTGTATATTTCCAAAGTATCATATACTGTTAATTTTTACAAGGCTCAATTTTGAGTTCAGGATTGGAGTGCTCCTTCTATTCTTTCAGAGAGCTTACAAATGAGCCATATAAAAGTTTTTAAGCAATACAGAACCTATAGATCTCATTCTTCACAATACAAGTTTTAAGAATAAAACCCTCTATTGATAAAGCCAGGTTGAAGACTGATGCACTAAGACAATTTCCTGACTAATTTAGATCTTCTAAATCCTTCCACCTGGACAACCTATTTTCTTTTTCGGATTAGTAATGACCCTTATAATTTTCCACTTAGCTTCAAATCACGGTATGTAACTGGACCATATTGTTAACCTACAATGAATACAACCTGTATTTTGAGTTATTCTATCAAAGATGATGCATTCCTGTAGAAGTAAGTCTACGGCCATACGGCATGACAAACCAACCGGTTCTTATGGGGTTTCAACATATAGTAACCCTGGCCTTTTTAGCTTTGTGCTTTTGTCAAATGATTAACCAATCTGAAAATATTTTATCAATGAAGATTATTTTAGGGTATGTTCAACTAGTGAATGTTTAATGTTCATGGATGAAGCAACGTAGTTGCAAAAGATCACTGAAACTATTCTTTGTCCTCAGGGCCCTTTGCCCTATACTGCCATCTTATGTCAAGGCCGTAAAGTTAAATGACCTCAAGTAACATGATGGTGATGGATGGCTGTTAGATTCTTTTTAACCTAGGGATTCTTTTTAACCTGGTTCAGACTGCATGAGGGCATTTAAAATGTTTGAAACTCATATGGGAGATTATGAAGAACACAAATTGGTAACTCAGGTTTACCTGAGCTTTTATGGTTCAAGGTTCAGGGGTGGTAAGAAGGGCTCTGGTACCTGGTAGGAGTAAGAACTGATTTTTTGTGGGAATGCTGATATTTTCTTACATGACTTTTTGTTTTCTTTAGTTGCTGGGTGAACAAGAATTAATGATAGCTGTATTTCTCTGACAGTATACATTTACCTTTTATATAACGCTGTCTTTGAATGCATAGAATATGCCAGAATAAATAATTGTTAACACCTTAAATAAATACCGTGCCCAACATGCTGCCAATAAAAGTTTGTGTCTTCGTTTGTGGTTTCTGGACTATTTTCTTTGGCTTCCTTTTGAAATTTAGAACTCTTGCATATTGGTAGCTGCTAAGACCATCAACGACTATTTCTTCAGAAATCAAGAGACAGCCCGTTTTAATTCATTCGCGTTGTTTATTTTTAAAAGTTCTTAAAATGATTTTATATGAAACTGCAAAAAGAATTTCTAGCAAGTAGATACAAAATGTACATGAAAATTTTCTATAGATTTTATAGGAACTGAGATACTATTTTAGATGCTTCTTAACTCCAACAACTTGAAAAATATGTACATATATTTGTAGTCATCAAGGTAATACATTTAAACCACGATGACACTTTTAGAGGAATTGGTTCTGCCTGTCTACGTGGGGTAGTACTTTTTGCACATTTTCAAATGTAGAATAGTATTTAAGTTTTTCATAGTGATCGGGAAAACATTTAAAATAAGTAATAATAGAAAATTATGGAAAACGATGAAACATCAGAGTATCATAAAGAAGAAATACATTTGACCATATGAGAAAGACAACCACTTCTTTTAAAGCCTGAACTTTCATAGCTCTATAAAAACAAGAGGACTATAAAAAGTAATGTCAAAAGTTATAGCAAACATTTGCCAACATTAAACTATCAGACAGAAACATAACATAATAAATATGAAGACACAAATGCATATAGAACTCATGAAGAACAAGAAGTGACTAGGCCGTGGAATCAACACAAACATAATGATACGGGTACTAATGAGCAGCAGAAATCTTGCAGACAAATGGCAACTACAAAATCAAATGACAAGATCTAGTAACTAACTGATAGCTCTGGAGAAATTTTGGAAACGCGTTTGGAAAGTGATCTGAATTTTTACCCAGAAATTTAAAATGACATATTTGGCTCCTTTTTTTTTTTTAATAATCACTTCAACTAGTCAGAGGCAGAGAAATTGAGGACTTAAAAATGTTCAAAGAAACTCCAAATTCTTTTATGTTCCATAGTTTCAATCTAGTTTTCCCACTAAACAATGTTTATTAGGGAATCAATAACAAAATTCATTAATTTGATCTTGACCTTCTCTTGTTTTTAAGCCTACTTCCTATAACGAATACGTATAAAGCTTGAAAAATTTTGGCGGTTGTTTGAAGAAGAATTCAGCCATGTGCATAATCCTAAACTAAATAATGAGCATCCTGATAATTTAGAGTTGAATTATTCCTTTCAAATCTGGAAAGGAGTATCCAGAGCAAACTCAAATGTAATCCACCTGAGATACTTCTGTCCAGAAGTTCAGATCCAGTCAAATGTATGCATTTAAAAGAGAGTTAAAACTATTTTAAAAATTCTTAAACTTCTTTAAGTTTTAAGTAGAATCCCCTAGTTTTTCTTTCTCCCAATTCAATGCATCAAATAAATTATAGACATATATTTATGAAGATTGATATGTTTTTTCAATCGGATTAGAATTTTAATTCCAATTTTAAATTTAAAGACAATCTATTCATGACATAAAAATTTTAGTTTTAACATCTAACATAAAGGCCTTATTTGTATACATATTTATGACTCATATGCTTGAACTAGCAGATATCTATCATTCAATAAAATAGGAAACCTCTGTGTTCAGATAAATTATTTGTTACTTACTTGATGGCAACTGTTATCAGTAGAATCTCAGCATGTTAAAAGTTGCTCTATTTGCTGGCAAATGAGAATTTTTAGTTGTGTTTTGTTTATGTGTTTGCAAAGCAAAGATTCATATAAATTTGCAAAAAGATTCTAACTGGAATGGTAGCTATTCGTTGATCCATTGGATTGAAAACAGAGGCATTAAATCTGCTTAGCGTGATGGTATTGTTTTTCCTTTCTTTTAGATACAGGCACCCCCACCCCTTGAAATACCATTCATTAAGCCTCATCAGGGATACATAATACTTTATATGGCTTATTCGAACCAGTCCATGTAATAGTTCTGTGCTAAAAATAAATATTTTGTACAATAACTTTGGTTAGTGTTCCTTTTATAATTTCAAGTCATTTTGATTTGTAGCAATTGTTGAGTAACTCCTACAAAGGTTGTTGCAAAAGCACTATGGTGACAATCTACTTTATGAAGTGAAGCTAAAAGTCATGATTTGTGCTTTAAATTAAAGGACTCTTCAAATTTTCATCTCCCAACTCTGTTCAAACTGAGCAATCTGTCAGCTTTCCTTTGTGTACCAAGAAAGAGTTGGTACTACTATTTACAGAGAATTATTAACCTCCTACATGTCCACTTCTCCCTCTCGCCTTTCTTCCAGGAGATGGGCAATAACAGTTCCTACATCAAGCCTTTAGATCAAGGAGACAGATCATAGCAAAGCACATGGAGGTAGCTACCCTGAAGCCTACGCGTGAGTTGTTGAACAGAGGGGCCCAGTCTCTATTTCCTGGCTATACAACATCAAAGACAGACCTGAGGTTTTGACTTCATCTCATTCCGTTATCTTGGGCATCAATAATATGCAATCCAGGGACTTTAACTGAGCCCACCTGAGTTGACTGCCATGCATATATATTAGCAGCATGGCCTATTTACTGAATTCCTCTCAGTCATCTTCCTGGTCTATATAATGGAGAGAATGAAACCCCCTTCACTAAGTTGTGCAGACCAGTAAGCACATACAGGGCCTAGCACATAGAAGGCAATCAACCATAATTGGTTCCCTTCCATTTTCCAATCACCCTTTGTAGTTTCCTTGTTTTTATCCAAGTTAATGGGGCCTTCATTTGAAGCATGATTTCTTTCCTGTGTCCTGAGTATGGAAGTTAAATTAGAGATGTTAGAACAAATAAAGATGGTGCCATACGGTGCATCTCAATCTCATTCTCTTGCATGAAGACCCTTTGAAAACCATTCTAAGGCATTCATGAAATCAAAGTTGACAGGCAAAATTGAATTCCTATACACTGTAACTGATGCCCTTCTATAACCTCAAAGGTGATGCCAGAAGCAAGGTGTTTTAATAGCTAAGAGAATGTTTCTAGTTTGGTGTGGGGAAGCTAACAATACTTTGTGATCATGGCACATGGTGGTTTGCAGTCCTGTGAATGACAGCCTATTGAATGTCAGCAAGCAGAATTGAGTAAATTTGATGCTGGTGATAAAATATGACTGTACCAACAACAGCTGTGACATCTTTCGGAGGAGTGGGGTGGAAGCTCTGGGTAACTGTTGAAAAGGGAAATGAATTCAGCAAACTGACAGGCTCAGAAACACTCTAATAGATGATTTAGTAAGTTAGATTTGATCAAATAAGTCCTGTCAAATATTATCAAGACTACCAGTGTGTTCAAGGTAACGAGACAAATGGATATCTTTCTAAGCAAAGACAGTAAACCAAGCCAATCCAGGAAAAACCTGACGCCCCCAGTAATACAGCTCCCTGTTGAAGAATCCAGGGCTATTAGGACTCCCATGCGTACCATCCAAGGGCTTATCGTTACAAGTACCGCATCACCTAGTAGCATTTATGCCTTTAATAGAGTCTTCTGAAAGCAAAAGTGCTTAAAAAAATTTTGGTGGGAGATGTAACAATTAGTCAATACTCTCAAGGTTAGGCCAAAAGAGATTCCTAACTAGTGATTAGATATTGCATAGAATAACTGAGCAAATATATGGTAAAAACTGTTTTGAAAATTCTACCCAAGAATATGTGACGTATGAAAACAATCCTTTGTTATATTGACAAAATAGATTAAAAAATAGCTTCATATAATATACACATCAAGGTAAAGTCAGGAAAAGCATACGCTGAGGAAACCATGGAACACTTCTTTCGATAAAACATTCAGATTCTTCCAGCTGGTATACCTAAAGGTAAGTGCATAATGTGTTCATCTAAAACATAATCTGTCTTTTCCTGAACAGAGTTGACTGAACAGTTGTTCTGAACAATTTTCTTTGTGGAAATGGTTTTTGGTTATAAAGATAGTCTATAGACTGGGGTGGAGCCCTGGTGGTGCAGCGGTTAAGAGCTCGGCTGCTGACTAAAAGGTCAGCAGTTCGAATCTACCCACCCTCCTTGGAAACCCTATGGGGCAGTTCTACTCTGTCCTGTAGGGTCACTATGAGTCAAAATTGACTCTATGGCAGTGAGTTGGGTTTGGTTTGGTATATTCAGTTTGGTCAGTGACTCATCAATCCTGTAGCAACTGGCTTGTGTTTTTCCCCCCATACTGGCTCTTTGAAAAGTATTGTCTCATTTTTTAGTCACTCTCCTATCTCATCTGCAACGTCACTTATTGGAATAAAACATCTTAAATATGATTCAGGTCTGCAAAACTGTTTCCCCTTCCCATTCTTAGTTATAGCTTAGTTTTTGCACAATTAATTGGGAATTAAAATTTAATTTTAAATAGGAAGTCAGAACTAAAGATGCCCCGTTTTACTAACAGCTCAACAAAAAAAAGGTTTGATTACAGTAATGAGCATATAGCGAGGCTATCCTCTGGGGCAAGGTGGGCACTGGTGGCTCAGTGGTAGAATTCTCACCTTCCATATGGGAGATCTGGGTTTGAATTCTGGTCAATGCACCTCATGTGCAACTACCACCCATCTGTCAGTGGAGGCTTGCGTGTTGCTATGATGGGGAACAGGTTTCAGCGGAGCTTTCAGACGAAGACACCCTAGGAAGAAAAACCCTAGGAAGAAAGGTCTGGTAATCTGCTTCTGAAAATCAGCCAATGAAGATCTTATGGATCACACTAGTCTGATCTGCAACCAGTCATAGGAATGGCACAGGATCAGGCAGGGTTTCCATTGTGCATGGAGTTGCCATGAGTCGACTCAAATGACTCAACTTGAAGTGAGCTAACAGTAAATCTTTTAGGGACCCACCCCAGCAAAAAGGTTTATGCATCTCTTTCTTAGGAATCTGGTGAAGCAGATTGCTTAGGCCAGTAGCCTGGGATAGCAGAATGAGCATTGTCTCTGGAGACTCAAATTTTAATCCTGGTTCTCTCACTAACTGGCCTGGGATTTTTGGATAGTAATTTGTCTTCTGGGCATCTTTTTTTTTTTTTTTAAATGAATGTAAATGATTATCATGATCTCTCAGATTCTGTTATACCTAAGTATTGGCATACCTAAGATCACAGGATCAGTTTGAATCAATGAAATATTTAATGTGACTTTTTTCCAAAATTGTCGGTGTTATCATTGGGTTCATGACTTTTTTTCTTTTAATTTTCTTTTTTGGGCCAAGACTGGGCAGTTTTTCCCTGACCCTCTTCCTGATGGTTGTTTACCTCATTCTCCTTCTCTTTCATTAAGTTTCCTTTTCCTTGTTTCTATGCTGAAATCTTTTAGAGTCAATTTTTAGCATACTTTCTCACTGTGGTTGCTGTTAAATCTAAAATAGTAATTTACTAGTTTTGTACAAAAGAACCTTAATATTTTTCAATACTGTATTTCCACTTTATTCATTTCAACTCTCTTTGTTTGGTCCCACATTAAAGTTGGTTCAAGAATTAAATTATTTTTTTGTTACTACAATGTGTTGTGACCTAGTCTCTTTTTCCTCTTTTTTAATATCCATATAAGTCCAGGAAGTTGTTAGTGCAACCATTTTTTTTTTTTAAGTATAGTTTTAAAAGCACAAATAAGCAGCTGGAGCAATGCCCATACTTTGAATTGAATAAGCATTTGACGGTCTCACCTCAGAATGGGAAAACACTTTATGTGGTTATCTAGATCAAAACTCTGCTATCAAGTAGGATCATATCAATACATTTCAAACAGTTAGGCAAACATGTACAGTCTACAAAGATTTCACCAAGGTAATAACTGTGTGTTTCTGAGGTCTTCCTAGCCATAGGAACTCAAGCAGTTTTTGTTGATTAAAAAAATAGCAAACAAAGGACCAAGTTTTCATTGATTATACCTACTTGTGTACCTAAAGAGCTGGTTATTATCAAACACAGCCATAATGATTATCTTTGTGCTTCCCAAAATGTTTCTGTTTTAATTTCCAGTGACCTGTTAGATTCTATGGAGAAAACTTGCAGGCTGAGTTCCAGTAGGGGCTGAGGGGATGGGGTGGTGGTGGTGGTAAGAGGCTATTAAAAAGGCCACATAATTCTGAAAAAAGAACTCTGGTCCAAAGTTGGACTGCTTCCTTATCTTTTGGTGTCACAAATATTGTGACATTTTCTTCCATTCAAATGCTATTAAAATTGAAAATTTAAACTACTACTAGTATCTAATGGGTTTACTAGGTCCCTGGTGGTACAAATGGCTTGTGCCCAGCTTTGGTTGGCAGTTCAAACCCACCCAGCAGCACTGTAGAAGAGAGGCCTGGAAATCTGCTTCTGCAAAGATTACAGCCAAAACAAACCCTATGGAGCTCAGTTCTACTTAGTAACACTTGGGGTTGCCACGAGTTGGAATTGACTTGACGGAAATGGATTTGGTTTTTGATTTTAGTAGGTTTACTAGATAAAAGCACCAGTTCCTCTTCAATCTTCATAATATTTTTCAAATTTCCACTTTTGATTTGGCTTCGTTGGGTCACAAGTAGCTACCTTCATGGTCTTCTGAGGAAAATTTCCTTCTAGGCATAACAACTGATGATAGTTTTCAAAAACAATGTGATTCACCTGGAGAGAAAGGGCATCTGGGAATGAGTCACAGACTGAATTCGACAATTGAGATTTAAAGAAATGGAAACCAATAAAAATCATAGATAACTATATTTTTGATTTCTTAGAAATTCTTCTAAACTAAATAGATAGTATAAATGCAGGTTTTGGAAAGTATTAAGTTTGTCTCTGTTTCAAACTAAGTTTTCACACTTCTCTATGCTACAAAAAAATTTAATTCTTTGGGAATGAAAAGAATTTTCTGACAATATGGCTGGTAATATTATTTAAAGGAAATAATTTTAGATAACATTTACTGTATTTGGTGAATGATTGCTACCTCACTGATAGTGGTAAAGAACAAATAAAAAACCACATATCATCATGAAAAGTGAATTAGTTAAGTTCTTAATTAAACCCAGGCCTTAAAGTGCAAATTTGGATTATAAAATTCTAGAAATGATGCATTTTATTTATGAGTTCCCTACCATAATCTTTGATAGTAACAATGCTTGATGTCCAGAAAATTCAGATGTAATTAGAAAATATCAAAGACATTTCAGAGGTTCTGTTATTTTATAATATTTGTTGAATCTCCTAGAGATAGTAGACGATCTACTTAGCACTTGCTCATAGCTTCATAATTTTTCCACCTATAAGTCCTTTTAATTATCCATGTTGTCTTAAAAGGTAATCTTAATTACACACATACACACATATATTTAAAAATACTTTAAAATATTTATCAAACAGAAGTGACTGTCATAATTATTTTAAAGATGTGCCTACAAAAACATTGTCCCCTTTGAAGAACTTTGGAGATAACGATGCTAGAGTATGCTCAAGGTTTTGTAAAGGAGCTGGCCTTAAGCAAAATCATTCTGGATTATCTATAATATTTTGCAGGCAAGTTGTAAAGAGGTAACCAAATGACTTGTCCCTAACCAAAGACACCTGATGTGGGAGCCAGTGGTAAAAATATGTGGATAGAGATTTATTCCATATCCAAAGTCCTGATGACCACCCGTGAGACTATTTTCTTTGAGGAGGCCACTATCAAGAGCACAAGAGTGCCTTTTTAAATTCACATTTAGAGAGGTATAATTTTAATAATTCATTGATATACAGGGTCAAATTCATTATTACCTTCCTCCCTATATGAGGCTCCAAATTCTTAATGTTTTCTAAATGGAGAGACATGTTGCTATTATCCACAGTGTTATTCTCAATTTCTTTTGTTCTTTAAGATTACATGTCTTGGGGAACTTAGGAGGTTTAGTATAAATGCTACTGAAAAAATGAAGAAAAAAGAAAGTCAACTGCCAAGATATTCATCCACATGACACCTAGCAGCATCCAAAGGCAGAAGGTTAAAAAAGAAGGCAGAAGGCAGCTATATAAGATATCACAAAATCATTGTCACAAACAAGGCAGGGGAACAGATTTCTAATTTCTGCTACCTTGATTAAATTATCTTCTTTACCAAATCATCTTGATATCTAGGGGGATCAAAGTTAGGCCTGTATGAAAATCACCTAATTGAGACTTGAGTTCTCAATGGAGCCAAACCAGTTCGTAAATAAGCTCTATATGATTTAAGGGTTACAGGCTCCCCAAAATTTTCATCACCAGCCTGAAATCTTCTCTAATAACCGATTCACTTCTGGAGATGAGGAATATGTTCTTAATATCATTCTCTCTCTCATTCTCTGTCTCTCTCATCTGTGGCACAGGGGTAAGGAGAAGGTAAAATATAATTTATTTGGTAGATATTTATGCATTTCTCCAGAAGTACGTAAAATAAAATTAATAGCTTATATACTAGTAATTCCTAGTTTTTTCTAAAAAAAAAAAAAAAAAAATCATCCTGAAGGAATTGAAATAGAAAAGAGACTATTTAATGGGAAGAAGATTGGAGAATGTGTTGGCAAGCTTATGGATTTTGGCCCTGAGCAGGAAAAAGAAAAAAAAGTCATGAAAAGAATAGTGACTATCTGCGGCGTCAAAAGGAATGGAGGCACCCCAAGTAAAAAAAAATGCTTTTACACTGGGGCCAGCCCTGGGCAAAATGATGGTCTCCAAACCCCCAATGCGTTCAGTGGATTTGGTGGCTGCCTGAGAGCGAGATATTAGGAAATTTGAGAAGGCAGACCTGAAATTATTCCCTCCACCCTAATATCCTACACTGAAGATTATGAATTTGTATCCTGTTATAATATAATTGGGAAAGACTGAGAGGACTTTGAGACCGAATAGGGTAGCAGGGGTATTTTGGAAAATATTAACAACTGTATCCCTGGAGGAGCATGCCCTGATTTGTAGCACCTACAGATTTCTATGGTGTAAATACTCCCACCATGGCTGGTTTCAAGTTACCAACCTGACAACACTGGATGCAAAGTTGGGAAGAGATAAACACAATTAGCTCCTGCCAGCTTGTGCAAGTAGGCTCCAGCCCACCACTGAGAACCCAGGTCTCTGGGAACCAGAGAGGATGGGAAGAAGTCTCCTTACACAGCAAAGGGGCAGAACGAGGAACCAGATTCACACTAAAGTGCAGGGCTTGTAGGAAGCACTCTGCTTCTTGCTTTCCCTCATATCCTTTCCCTATAAGCTTTTCTAGTATGCAACGAGAATCAATTCTAGCAGTAAGTTTTACTTTTTGCATTGTTGATTAACTGAAGCAAATGACTTTTTGAAACAAAGATGATGCTCGCAATATAACAAAAAGAACCTGGTGACTTCTATTTAAAATAACTGGTTTGAAAGATTTTGTGAAAGAAAAGAAAGGACTTGACAATTTACAAAAACTATCTGTTTGTCTCTCTGTGTGAACTTTTACACTGCGCGATAATAACAAACACATTTAAAGCTTCCGATTGCGGAAGCTGACAAAGAGCATTTTACGTTTGTTTTGATTGAAAATTGAATTTGTAGTAAAGAAGAGGTACAAATATTTCACTTACCAGTTCTGGATGAAAGACCGATGTTGATTTATGCAGCCATTTTAGCCCTTTGTTTCTGTTATCACAAGGGTGCAGCCTTAGGGCTCCTTTGTCAGGTATGGGAGCTAAACACCATTCTGCATGTTTAATAAGTCTTAACCAGGTGTAATTAAATTGTTGAAACTGTGGGCCAAATGAATAAGATGGTGGGTCACTTCAGGCAGCAAACAGACTGGGGCTTTTTCAATCATTTTCATTACCAATGGTTAAGATGTTTTGTATTCAGATCCTGTAATCAGATGTTTTTTATTCAAATCCTGGTACTGCCACTTTCAGTTCTGATATTACAGGCAAATTATTTAGATCATCTAAGCTCATTTTTCTCATCTTTAAGTTGGATAGCAATGATATCTGTCTCAGAGGATTGAAGTAACAACTGCAAAGTGTTTAGCACATAATAAGCGCTCAATAAAAGTTAATTGTAATAACAAAAAGTATTAAGTACCATTAGTTCATATCTAGAAATGGATATAATTTCAGGTGTTCTGAATCCCAGACAACTCAGGTGCTTGAAATAATGGAACATTCCAACCACCACATGATTAGGGCCCTGAGCCACTGAGGCTACATAGTTTCCTTGTAGGAATTATTATGCTTCCTTAAGACTATCCAGACAATTGGACTCTGGAGGATTGTTCTATTGTAGGAAAGGTTAAAATCTGTCTTTGCTGATAGCACAAAGAATCATCAGTTTGCCCCTGTGTTAGCATCCCATACATCGTAGGAGCTGCTCTGGGCAAAGCTTCCAGTGAGTCCAGCTTGGAGAGTTGTCAATGTCTACAGTCAATACTGATTCGGGTCAGGGAGTCATGTTTTCAACACATATAAGCACATTTTCTCCAGTTGCTCACAACCTAGTATTACCTGCCTGGTCAATTTACTCTAAGGCTTTGGGTCTACGGAAAATTTGCTGTTTTGCAAAGTAATGTGAACCTGTTAGGAAAAACAAAGGGACAGCTGGTAAAATCTAAATATATGCATTTACCTAATGAGTTATGTGTAGTGTATTTCAGATATAATGAATCATTCATAATAAAATTGAGACTTAATTTTGATGATTAAGCATGTCCTTGCCCTTTGAGCATCAACATTACCTAGGAGCTAGTTAGAAATGCAGAATCTCAGGCTCCACCATGGACCTACTGAATAGACTCTGCTTTGTAACAAACTTCCCAGGTAATTCATGTGCACGTTAAAATTTGAGAAGCATGAATATATGATATTAGGAAGGTGGTTAAGTGCTATGGCTGCTAACCAAGAGTTGGCAGTTTGAATCCACCAGCTGCTCTTTAGAAACCCTATGGGGCAGTTCTATTCTGTCCTGTAGGATCACTATGAGTCAGAATCATCTCAAGGGCAACAGGTTTGGTTTTTGTCTGGTGGATACTAAAAGAAGCTAGAAATTACCTTGAAAAGGGACATCTAAACTGGTTTTCAAGTTGATTAACTAAGGAAATTTAGGTAAGTTGAGGGGTGAGGCTTGACGTTTCAATCCTAGAGTTTTTATTTCTTCTGAGCTGTTTTTGATAAATGCTGCAGTCATTGGCTTGGTATTAAGCCTTATTAATTCTCCTGAAAATAAGCTAACATCTTTCATGTTTTTTTACTGTTTATTACTCATACAAACCACATGAGGCAGATGCTAAAAATGAGCAACAAGACTGAAAAGGAAGATGGATTGTTGGGAGACAGAGGCTGCATGATTCATACTTTTGAATATTAGCATCCCCAAGAGAGACTCGATGGTTATCAAGAACAGAACTGGGGTTTTCATGTGAAATACTAGGTTATCAGGCACAAAACATCACTACAATGATCTGAGTCTTGAAGGATTGCATTATTTAATAATTTCTTTCATATATTTGGACAAATTGTGGTTTTGTTCTAAAATTTATTACTTTGTCTTACCTTTGAATTGTTGCTAAGCATAGGCTATTTCTTTCAATTGATTTTTGACACTTTACCCTTCGCCTGTCTGTATCCTCCCTTTTCAAATCAAGAAACAGTTCCATTAGCTTCAAATTTACAAGCCATTGCTGGACTACAGCAGCAGAGATGACAAAATCCCTTTTCTTTTAGGTGTTGTCGTTAGCTGCTGTAGAGTCGATTCCGACACATGGCGACCCCATATATGTGCAGAGTAGCACTGCTCCATAAGCTTTTCAAGGCTGTGACCTTTTGGAAGTAGATCACCATGCCTGTCTTCCAAGGTGCCTATGATGAATTCAAACCACCAATCTCTTGGCTTAGTAGTCAAGCGCTTAACTGTTGGTGCCAGAATTAAGAGGTTGAGATGGGATGTACCAAAAATATAAATAATATCTCTAAGTTTAGGCAAAGAAGTAAGTCTTGGCAAGCCTAAATCATCATCACAAAATAATTTCTCTACCAAAGAGTGATGTGCAATTTTTCGGACTGCTGCCACCATTTCTACTCACTCTTATTTGGCATCCAAACCAGATAACTGCCCCCACAGAATGTAGAACTGTGGGGACATATGTTGGAGCGGGAAGTGTGAAAACTCAGAGCTCACCCCCAGCATCACAGAGTCCCTGCTCTGCTCTCTCTGGCCCTACTCCCACTCCTAACCACTGGAATCCGAGTTTGTCAAAATTTTGCTGTAAACTTGTCCACCATGGATCATGGATTATGAGATTTCCCTTACTCCTTTATGATGCAGAATAGTGGGACAGAAATAGAGACTTAGGTTGCTGTCTAGAATGACTATTTTAAAATATGTTCTCTATTTTCTATATTATTATATCTTGATATGGTATGTGTTATTTTCCTATTTTTTGTCTTTCTTATTATAAAGTGAACATTTATGGAGGTCTGAATGTTAGTGATTGTCTTCATATACATATGAAGCATGATAGTGCTTCATATCTATTATTTAATGCTATCTTTACAACAGCTCTAAAGTATGCACTCTTACTACTCTCCCATTTACCCAAAGTTTAAGTAATTTGTGAAAGCTAACATACTTTTGTAAGCTATGGAGCCAGGACTGGATCCCTAGTGGGTTGACTTCAGTACCCAACCTTTACTCCCTCAGTCACTGCCTTTACATTTAATGTGTACCCTCTTGCCACTGACCTCATGACTGCATAGAAATTTAGAGGTTAATTATGGTTTCTACTGGGCAAAGATGAATTTCTTGAATGATGAATAACTTGGTGTCATACCCTGCACCTATCAACTACCCTAGATGAAATAAAAAAACTCTGGTTAGCATACCTTGCTGCTCGCATCACAGTCTTCCAGAATAGTTGTGGTGTTTTTAATGGAAATGCATTTGCCCAAGGCCACATTAATAAGCTAGGAAGCAAAATATAAAATAAGAATTGAGAAAAAAAATTAAAATAGAACAAGACACATTCAGACACATTCAGAAAACACAGAATATAAAACTATAATAAGGTTAAAAGATAGCTAATAGCTTAGCATTACTTAGCGCTATATCATTTTATTGGTTGCTATCTCTAACAGAGACATAATGTAATCTTGCTAAAGTACAGCCTCAATCTGTCAGTTTAGGTCTGTGATTCAGTCACAGAGCCAGCAAACAGAAGCTTTTAATTAACCCTTGCCTGGAATGCTGAATGGGGAACAAGCAAAAGATGGCATGAAAAGTAGTTATTTTCTTGTCTCAAGTTCTTCTGATGCATATATTCGAAGTCAATGCACATCCTTGCAATTTAATCAAACCAACTCCTAGTTACCAGCTCTGTTTCCTGGCTGACCCCCTCAGCTATTTGACTGCTTAGGCACTGAATCATAGATAAATTGAGTCCTTCAAAGAACAGCAGATTTCAGCTGATTCCCTGTCAGAATCTTCCTAATGACTCAGGCAAGCTACAATTCATTACAGGAAAGTCACGAAAGCTAATACAGAGCCAAACTTAAAGGCACTTTTTGGCAGACCCCCAGCTTTTTAATGGATTTGCAGGATCAAACATGGAGGCAGGTTTCTATAAGTCACCATTTAATGCAGAAAAATGTTGATTCTTTTGCCTCCTTTGACATCCTGGGACAGGGCTAACAAGATGGTGGTTTAATAATGCAATTTAGACTTTTCTGATTTCTAGAAGAGCTGTGTAGAGCCAAGTCTATATTACATGTCTCAGGAAGGCCTCCTGAACTGGGAGGTGGTAAGGTCTTTGTCGTCAGGGACACTATTTTGGTCCCTTCCTGTTCCCTGTGGTGACTAACATAGAGCTCTAATTCCAGGGAGTTGAATCTATGCTAATCTTGCAGCTCACACAGTTGCCAGATATCATAACAGGGTGGTCAGTGGGCTGGTTCTCACTTTTAAATGCATAGCTCAGTTTGCAAGAAAGTAAGGGGAATCTTCAGCGACCAAAGAATGCAAAAAAAACTAAGAACCGGAGGGAAAATTGCAGACCTTGATAGGCAAAAGGCTTGCACTCTTGTGAAGACAGGAGGAAAATGTGGGCATGGATAAACTGCCAAGTTGGAATTGAGATCTTCCACATGAAGATGGAAAACTTGAACAGGGAGACCCTCAGGAAAATGGTGTACTGTTGTTGATTGCTGTGGAGTTGATTTTGACTTATAGCAACCCCACGTGTGCAGAGTAGAACTTCTATATAAGGTTTTCAAGTCTGCTACCTTTCAGAAGCAGATCTCCAGGCCTGTCTTCCGAGCGCCTCTGGGTAGGTTAGAACCACCAATCTTTTGCTAGTAGTGTAGCACTTAACCTTTTGCGCCACCAAGGGACTCTTAAATGGCGTATAGGAAAAACAATTTACTCATTAGCACAAGAGAAACAACAGGGAAGCTTGATTACATTGTCCTGGGCTCTGGGTTTCTAAAGACTCTGAAACCTTACACCAATCTTCATTTGGGTTTGAGATGTAGAAGTACACTACTAGTGTTGGATGGGACGCTTGAGGCACACACAAAAAAAACATAAAAATAGTACCAGGTTGATTACTTCCGGAATGTCTGGCACAGAAATGCACAAACCTATTCTAGGAGGACAGAATTTCCATAAAAAATCCTCAAACAAAGCTTTGTTCACAATTTAAAATTACAAACATAGGAGGGCAGGAGACAATCCACCTTTAGTAAATGTGAGTGGTCACAACACGCAGGATTCAACCACTGAGAAATTCAGAGAGCAGGGTTCATAGAGATTCGTGAAGGCAGAATAATCCTGGGGCTTAAAGAAAGAAAATGGTGGCCCAATTGTTTCCTGGATCTTAACAGCAATAAATATAAGTATTGTGCATTTGTAGATTATACAGAAAATATTGTGTCTTCAAATGGGTTTGGAAAACTCTGGATTCAGCACAGCTAAACAGGTTTATTCCCAGAACTCCTTTTGAGAACCTTCAGTGTGCTAACGTTCAGCTTGCTGTGTAAGAGAGAATGTAGTATGAGTGTTTGCCAAATTTATTTGACCATGGAATCTTATTTTGGCTGTACAGCTAATAACATCGTCCAGAATAGTGTTTGGGAATCCTTGGCTTAACTGATTTTCGCAATCTACCATATATTTATTTCCCATAATTGCTTCCTCCAAGCACTGAGAGGCATTGTTGGGAAAGAGAAAAAATTCCATCCCTTGTCTACCCTTCCCCCACTTCATCTGAAGATTTGACAGAAATTATGGGGAAAACTCCTTTTATTCACATAAAAATGGTCTATGAAGTGTTAAGGAATTGTGAATAACTTTATCTTGTTATGAACCTTTTTAATATTTATTTTTCATTTTTATTTTATGCCTCTTATAGTAAATTTTATCATTTGATCTTTTTTTTTAACCAGGCAGTGAATAAATTATAAATAATCCATTTTGAATTATTTCATTTTCTGATTTAAGAGGTGGAAATTCTCTACAGTTTATCACAGAATTGTTAAACTATAGGTTGCTTGCTAACAATTTAATCCAATGCAAATACATACTATTGATTATGTTCTTTAATTAGTTTAAATATTTTTAGTTCAATAAGATTATTTGTTTTCATTAAAAAACAAAACACTGGATATACACTTCAAAGTGTGTAGGTTAGAAGAAGAAAAAATATGGAGGAAATAACAAAAAAAAGTCATAGACCTTTGGAGATTGTTCTGGATTGAATTGCGTCTTCCAAAAAGATATGTTGAAGTCCTCACTCCTGTACCGGTGAATGCGACCTTGTTTGGAAATAGGGTTTTACTGATGTTATCTGTTATCAAAGTCATGCTGATCCCTTCTGAGTGGTGTCTTATAAAAGGGGAGAGCAGACAAGGAATCAGAGACACACAAGGATAAGACACCTTGTGAGGATATATCTACAAGCCAAGGAACACCAAGAAACACCCGGGGCTAGCAGAAACTGAAAGAGAAAAGGCTCTTCCTCTAGAGCCAACAGAAAGAGAGAAAGAAAAAGAGCAAGAGAGAGAGAGCAAGGGGGATAAGGGGAGTGGGGGAGAGGGAGGGAGGGAGGTGAGACGGAGGAGGAGGGAGGGAGAGGAGGTGAGACGGAGGAGGAGGGAGGGAGAGGAGGTGAGACGGAGGAGGAGGGAGAGGAGGTGAGACGGAGGAGGAGGGAGGGAGAGGAGGTGAGACGGAGGAGGAGGGAGGGAGAGCAGGTGAGAAGGAGGAGGAGGGAGGGAGAGCAGGTGAGAAGGAGGAGGAGGGAGGGAGAGCAGGTGAGACGGAGGAGGAGGGAGGGAGAGGAGGTGAGACGGAGGAGGAGGGAGGGAGAGGAGGTGAGACGGAGGAGGAGTGAGGGAGAGGGAGGAAGGAAGAGAGATGGAGAGGGAGAGAGAGAGAGCATCCTGCCTCTGCCTTCACTTCGGACTCCTAGCCTACAGAATGGTGAGAAAATAAATTTCTGTTCTTTAAAGCTACCCACTTTGTGATATTTTGTTATAAAACCCCTAGGAAACTAAGACATTTGTGAATCCAAAATAATGGTCTAGTTAATCCCACTCCCAGTTACTCGGGGAAATCTCTTTTTTGTTTTTTTGTTTTAATGGTAAGAATGCTCCCTACTGGTTGCTTCAGAAAGGAGCAGAAGATATTTTTATTAAAATTTGTCTAAAGAGGGCAACAAATAGTGGGGGAAAAATAAAAGAAGCAACATATAATCATTTAAAAAGATATTTGCTTACTTTTGATATATTATAGTTCAGGCATCAACAGAAGGCTGTTTCATTAGTAGAGCTCCCCAAAACTTCCATGGAAACTATTAGCTATGCTACTGGCACCGTGGAAGCAAAAAGTAGTGTTTCAGTTCCCTCTGGTGGTTAAAGTTTGGTAATGGTCTTGCGAAGATTCTGTGTTGCTGGGATGAGAAACACCATGGAGGGGATTTCTTTTTTTCATGCTCGGGGAATGAATTAAACACTTTGAATTTATTTTGCAGTCGTATTTGACATGCTATTATTTCAGCAGGGTATGACTCCAAGGTGTTCTAATGAGTTACATGGGATAAAACATTAGGTTGAACCACCCAAAGTGGCTGCTATTCTAGGGTTTGAGAGACTCAGTATACAAATGAACAGAACATATATAAAAACAGAACTATGGCCCACAACCTCTGTAGCAACCAACTCTGAAATGCCAAACTACAACCTCTGTAGAAATTGCCCCAGATGGTCAGACTCGGTTGATAACTCCGACTTCTATAATTTTTGCCTTGCTTCCAACTCACGACCAACCAGAGAAAGCCAATCATGCTCCCAAACCAATCACACAGGATGTGCCCTGCTTCTACTTAGCTGGTGCTGACAGCCCTCAATCAGGCATTCCAGAAGCTGTGCATTTTCTCCACTATAAGTTTTCCTACTCTCCTGCCTGCCTTTGAGCCTCTGCCAAACCCAAGCAATGGTGGCTGACTTCCTTGCTATAGCAAACTGAATAAATAGCTTCTGCTTGTTCTCATTTAGGTGGTCTATGTTTATTTCTTCAGGTTTTTGACCTATAAAAATGGTTATTTCATAATATACTATGTCATGTACAAACAGGTCACATATGCTTATCAATTTTATAAAAATGGAACAAATTTTTATGCTAGTCCTCTCTTTTATAAATGCTTCCAGGATTTCACTAACACTGTCTTTGTCATCAGGAGATTTGCTAGGCAGAGAGGGTGTGGGTTGGTTTGTACAATCCACTTTCTAGGAAAAATTTTAAAAAAACTTGGCCCCAAAGTGCAGGCTTAACGATGGTCAAGTCTAAGTACCTTTTAGTGAAGAAAAATGAATCATAAAAAAAAAAAAAGTACTGAAAATATTAGTAGCTAAAATTAAATTAGAAGTAAAACAGTAAGAGATTAGAAGTAAAAATGACTCAGAAAGAGCTTTAGGCCAAGATTTGATTAACCATTACTAAACCCATGCAATGGTAAATGTCCTAGATCTTGCCATCCTCTTCAGATAAAGCCTCATTCCTAGAATAGGTTTTAAATGGCTTTTTTCCAGTTTCTCCTCTTCCTTGATTTCTTCTTGGCCTTTTATTCCAGGGACCCTATCTAGCTCAGCTTCTTCTCTTTCTGTACCTTCCCTTGTGCCCTGGAACTTTTTTCTGCTTTTCTCTGACAATTTCTGTTCTTTTCAGCCCCTCTTTGAAATCTTTAGAAGCTCTAATTAAATTATGTCATCTCACTGTTTAATGCTGCTCGATAATTTCCCATTACTCTCAGAAAGAAGAAAAGAGAATAAAAGAAAGGTTTTACTATGCATACAAAGACCTGTGTGATATGACCCCTGCCTCCCTTGCCACCTTCCCCTAGTGTTATTCTTCCCTCCTTCATACCCTTGCAACCACATCAACCTTTACCAGTTCCTGAATGCCCCAAACTTTCACCTGTCTTAGCATTTTTGAGTGAGCTGCATTTTCTGCCTAGAACGCCCTTTTCAAAAGCATGGCTGACACTGTCCTTCAGACCTTGGCTTCAGAGTCTTCTCCTCTGAGAGGGCTTCGTGACCACCAATGCAGGAGAACTGATGACTCATAGCTTGTTCTCTAAGTAAGAACGGCTATATTTGCATTTACCCTTTGCTTCTGTATTTGTTTGTCATCTGTCTTCCCTCCTCTACTTCCAGCTCCACAAAGCAGGGATCAAGTCTATCTTGTTAACCACTTTATAATCCGGTTCTGAAATACTGGCTAGTCTATTGATACTTAGTAAGTACTTGCTGAATTGATCAATGAAAGCAACCTCCTGCAAGGAGGTTGACCTATATTTAATCTTCAACCATGCTTTGTCCCATCCACACTCATACATGGTATTTACAATGAACTAATCCATCGTTTTCCACATATGTTTTGAAAGAGATGTTTGTATGAAGTAAGATTTTAAATTGGAGCTTGAACTTACCACACCACCAGCTCTCACAATGGGAGCTTTCAAGTCGGGAAAAACATTCTGCAAGTACCACTTAAAGCTTTTGCATTTCAGTTTCCTTCGAAGCTCCCTTTGCTGGGTGAGGTTTCCGACATCTAAACCTTGATCTATGAGGTGATCACCATGGCCATAGAACAGCTCCTTGTATTCGTCAAGCCAGACCTCAGCAACCCGCACCAAGTTCTGCTCCACTGTTTTCATCCGGTCTTTGGGGAAGGTATACGGATTGTCATTTCGGAATATGTGGCCCACTCGGGAACAGGGAATAATCTCAATTTCTCCACCACACATCCACACCTGGAACAGTTGGATGATAAACATCTACTGTCAAACGATTGCCCACAAATCCTGGGCAAATAATGATAAGAAAACACCTGGCAACTTCCCCCCCCTTCACCACCCATTTGAAGCAGCTCTCTCAGCCTCTAAAACACTCTTTTAACAGGAAATTTAACTCCACAGGGTTTATTTATATATTGCTTTGGACTAGCTTAGAATTAGTAAAATTAATTTTTTTTCTTCCTACTCTGCAGTGGAAACTTTTCTTCCTAATGAAATCTTCACAGAATTCCAATATAGAAAATGTGTAATATGAGTCCCTATTTGGTTAAATCAGGGAAAGGAGGATGGATTTCCATTTGTTGACCCCTTCCTTCTCACATCTTGTGAAGCTCCATAAGGCTTGTGGAGCACAACTTGAAAACCATTCTTTTTATCAGGGGCTCCAGAGTAACACCCCTTGTAATATATATCACCCAACTCCATAGGAAAGCAGTTGCTTTTCGGATGCTTCCCACTAGTGCTGTTGCTGAGACTTTCTTAGACGTTACTCAATAATTGCAAAAATACCCAGAGTTATATGACACGTCCAAAGGAGCAGCTCTATTGGAAACGCCTGGCCTGCTGGTGGCTGCTCTGGAGGTACAGTTTTGTACCTCTGCCATTTGTGCTCTCTGAGATGGACTGACCCTTTACTGAGTGATTCCACTCTTCAAAGAGAAATGTTGCAGGAGAGTTGTTTTGTATCAAGTGTAAATCACAAAGCATTTTACTCCAAATGGCAGAAAGTTATTTTCCACATTTGTAGATGCAGAAATGGTGCTGTGAAATATAAGAAAGCTCTTTGAAGTTTCATGACAGATATTGATTCTCCCAAATTCAGTCTGGGATATGACAACATTAATCCGGAGACCCTAAAATTTTTGTGAAATTTCCTGCCAGATGCAGTCACGTATCTGATTATTTTAGTTAAGTGAAACCATTTAAATCTAATCAACTGTTAATTGTAAAGAGAATTTGAGAAACACTTGGTGATACCTTGAACGAGAGCTCCATATTTTCTCCACCCCACACATCAAGCCCAGGGTCGTACGTTCCAAGTTCAAAAAAGTAATTTTTATCAATAGAAAATAATCCACCTGCCATGACGGGGCACCTACAAAAAAAAAAAAAAAAAAAAAAAAGGATGGTTTAAACTTGCATTTCATAGGAATCAGCTTTTAAAGTGTGGGTCACTTGTACCATTATGATGGAGTTCAGAGGCATTTCAGAGGCATTTCAGAATGGCTACCAAGTGCAGGGAGGTCTTAGGATGGAGTCACAAATACCACACAAGTTCCCTGGCTTAGGGTGGCAGAGCTTGATTCGGGTCAGCAAAGATGGGACCTGGAACTGGGATTGTTATTTTTCCTTTATACTCTGACACAACCCTCTAGAGAAATCGTTTTAATGCTTTGTTAGTGCAAACTAAGTGCCAGGCACTATTCTAAATATTTTATATGTATTAAGGCAGACTTCACAATAACCTCTGAGTGAGTACTATTATTGTGCAGAAGCTCAACACAGAGAAAGCAAGCAACTTGCCTGAAGTCACATACTTTTATGTTTTTATACACCTGGGGTTCAAATGTAGGCAGCTTGCCTTGTCTAATGAGTTAATGAGGCTCTCATTCATTCCACTGCACTTTCTCTCAACCACAGCCAAATTTTTAGAGCAATTTATATGTATATGGAAGCCCTGGTGGCACACTGGTTAAGAGCTATGGTGACCTATGGCTGCTAGCCAAAAGGTCAGCAGTTTGAATCTACCACCCACTCCTTGGAAACCCTATGGGGGAGTTCTACTCTGTCCTGCAGGGTTGCTGTGAGTTGGAATCAACTCAACGGCAAGGAGTTTTTTTGGTTTTATATATATGATCTCATTTAATTCACAAAACAACCTAAAAGGTAGCTACCTTTATTAGTCTTAATGTAAAGATGAGGAAACAGTGTCTCAGAAAGATGAAGTAACTTTTTTGAGCCCACACTGCTAGTAAGTAGTAGAGTTGAGATCAAACTCAAAGAGTCTGACCTCCAGGCCTTCATTAATATTATTGGTCAGTGAGGATAGAAACTACATATAGTCAACAGTTAAAAAAGAAAAGCATTAACCACTTTCCATGGTGGTCACTACTAAGCCAGCCCAGAATGGTTTGTGTGAAGATCCTGCTTTGGGTTTGGGGTATACAAAAATCTCAAGGGTAAGGTAATTCTTGCCCAGACCTATCCCCTGCCTTGTTTATGCACATAGTCTATCTGTACTCCCCAAAGAGCCTTACCAGACTATCTAGAGTGCATTTTCTTCCTAACATTATTTTGACTATAACCTGACCTCAGCCACCATATTGGTCCTCAGAATGGGAGCCTGAATTAAGCAACGAGGTTCTTCAGGTGTGGGATTAGAGAGAGTATTAGATTCAGGCAGATCTGGGTTTAAATTCTAGTTTCTTCTTTTATTAGCTGTGAATTCTTAGAAAAATTACTTAATTCTTTTAAGTCTCAATTTCCACATCTCCATAAGGGGGCTATTCTCCATCTCTCTCCTAGGATTAGCGAGTGCTTAAATGACTGGCACATGGTGCTTATTAAATGGTAGGACTCCCACTTTACTTCCTTGGGATTTCAATTTTGAAGGCATCACATCCGGTAAGGGAAGAGGTATGAGTTATTGAAGGGTAAATTCAAGGAAAATATGCTGTGATGCATTGTCTAGCCTCTAACTTTCTCTTGGGACTTGCTGGCTTGTGTTTACTCAGGGTCTTTCTCCAGCAGGGGAAGCTTCAGACTCCCGCTGCTCTGCCTGTGGCTGGTCGAGTGCCTTTCTACAGCTCCAGACTTTGAGGCAAGTAACAGGAAGCCCTTCACTTTGACTTCAGGTCAGAATTATTTCTCAGTTAACTCACAGAAGCTGGCACCCCTCTCACGGAATATGCTGGATTAGATTCTAAAAGAAAATCCTAACAATAACTATTATTATAGTAATATTTCTATTACTATTATTTACTGTCTTAATTTTCACTCCCATTTACTTTAATACTATGTGTGTTATATAGCTTTTGTGCAGCACATTCAACTATTTTGTACTTCTCAGGTGATAAACTCAGGGTGAAGAACCCTGGTTGCACAATGGTTGCTGCTAACTGAAAGGTTGATGGTTCGAACCTACAAGCTGCTCCATGGGAGAAAAGACCTGGAGATCTGGTTTCCATAAAGATTACAGCCTAGAAAACCCTATGGGGCAGTTCTACTCTATCCTATATGGTTGCTATGAATCAGAAATTATTAGACAGCACACAACAACAACAACAAACTCAAGGTGAACAGGAATAGTGTTACTGAATTTCTCTGGGTTCAAGACTGAAAAGGATGCAATTTACCATTTAAGAAATGAGGTTTGGTAGGGGGGAAACAATTTTTCAGAAAAATTTTGTTTGCTTTTGGTCATCAATTGGCTAGAACTGTAATCTCTGATGTTAGAGAGTGACAGTACACAGCCATTTTGTGGAATTGTTTTCTATGCCTTGAAAAAAGAATTTCACACACTTACCTTATTACATCAGTTTCTTTAATCCTATTTTTTGCAATGACGTCTGGAGGAATTGTTCTCCAACCAAAGTTCATAGGCCACACAAAGACGCCTCTTTGAAAGTTGTCCACTGTCATGTAACTAATCCAAGGAAGCAAAAAAAAAAAAAAAAAAACTGCCTGAGATCATATACATCTTTGAATTCATCAACCCAACTCAATATCTTGTTAAAATAAGTAAAACAGGTACTTATGAAGATGATTTTAGATTATCACAAAGTTTTTAATAACAATTCAAGGTTTATGTGTGTTGATTTGCTTGTTTTTAACTTATATTTTTCTTTTAATAATGTCCTGGCCATTTTTGAGGGGGGTAAAAAACCCACAACCTACACAACAACTTAGCAGCACATATGTGTTTCTAACAAATTGAAGAAATAAACTTGAGGAAAATAAATATTTTTGGATCCAACTGAATATAAAGAGGGAAGAACTAGACAGTGAGGATTTGGATATTTTGGTATTTAACATTAAGAATTTGTGGTGACCAAACAAACTATTGGGTCGATCTGTTCTTATCCCAAGATATCTATCATGGATTTTAATTTATTCCAGTGGATAAACTGTAAATATTTCTTAGATTTGCAAAGATGGGCACATTAGGACTAGGACCATTACTATTTGCTGGTGGTGGGAATAAGTTCACTTATAAATGTGGAAATATTACCTCATGTCCTTATCATTGATGACTTCGATAACTGGACAGGCCACTTTCTTTCTACTTAAATAAACTCTTTCTAGGAGAGGTTCCAACCAACCAACATTACATTCCACGTGAGAATCTAAGAATGTCAACACATCACCTACAGAACAATAATAACAAACAACAAACAAAAAAGCAATCATTTACAAATGCAGTATACTGAGTGTGTGCTTTTTATGTTCAAAGATGTTGGGGGGTTACTCCAGAAAGTTGGTTGTAAAGGCAGTAATCTTTTCTTCTCACTGAATTCATGGTCCTTATAATTGCATTCTATAATGAAATGGAAGAAAATTCTTTCATCGGATTTCTGTAGGGCAAACACCATTTACGTCTGGAAGAAATTGATTAGCCATTTAGAATGAATAACAAGACTCCAGAGGGAATACTTAGTATTAAATGTAGTTGCTGAAGTCTCTTCTAAGGAGGGTGAGTCCCATTAACTCTGGGAGTGGGTGGTTGAGGCTTTCCTTTGTGGAAGACCAGAATGAGTTTGAGAATACAAGCATGGCCTTAGCAATGATGAAGAGGGTAAATCACTTTACATAACGAAGGGCGGGGGAGAACTTAAAGTGGAGAAATCAGCAACACTAGGAGATGATGAAAGAAGGGTGACAGAAAAAAATTAACAAGAAATAGGACAGAAATGTTTACTAAGAAACACTTTTGCTTTTGTTTTCTGTTAGTTGTATGACATAACCTTCTCTCTTTCCTCAGTACCATCTACTGCATTGCTCTGAATGTTTTTACACAAGTGGATTGTTTGTCTGTGTGTGTGCACGTGTGTCTCTCTGTGTGTGTAGGGGGATTAGTAATAACCTATAATAAATTCAGTTATTATTTATTAAGCGTTTACTTTCTGCCAGACATTGTTCTAAGCATTCTACACGGTTGTCTCAGTTAATCCTTAAAACAAACCTACAGGACCTGATCTTTTTGCCTGAATTAGATCCTAATAAAGAACCTATACTGCCCTGGAACCCCAATGAGTAGTAGATATTGAGAATGGTAAGAGAGATTTTCATTTTGCACTTTATTATTTTGTAGAAGATTCTTTCAGAGAGCAAAATGAGGTGCTTGACTTCTATTTCTGCATATCCTAGTATCAGTGATCTCATCCTTGCCTGTGACTTCCCTTCCCCTTTCTCTGAATCCTAAAGGGTAAATCTTTAGGGAACTGTAGCTGTCAAGGCCTGTCAGATTCTGGATCCAGATTCTTATCTTCAAACTTTTTGTTTCGCTAAGGCATTATGGAAACAATTTTTGCCCTTGTGTCTTTGTTGATCTCTGAAGACAGGGACTTTTCAGGCCCAGACCCATCTCATATCTCTGAGGGCTGGAGGATGCCCACAGGGAGTCTCAGAGGACCTACCAGGCTGGCCACCCTTGCTCAGTGCCAGTCTCCGGATTATATTCTCAGCTAAAGCTGGTATGGGGTTCTGAATCTCCACAGGGGTCAGGTGCATTTCAGAGCAGTTTGAAGTATCCTTAGGCAAAGCTGTGACTAGTCCTATTGACACACATCTTTCTGCTTCTTTCCAAACTCTCAGGCATCAGTACCCCACTAACACCGCTCCAAGTGTGAGCCTCAGATCCTGATGTCTATGGTGAGATAGGAACAGAAATTGAGAGCAAATGTTTTGAAACTTCATAGCAATTTGCCAGAATAATTTATTGTCTACTGACTGTATATATATATATATATATATATATATATATATATATGTAACTGTATATATAACACATATATAGATGTATACATAACAAAAAAAGGCTTGTGTTTTATATATCAATGGTTTTTTCCATTTATTTTTTAGGTAATTTATTTGTGTTATATTTATATTATGTGTATATATATGGGATAGAAAACAAAAAATAAAAATAAAAAAATAAAACCAAACTCATTGCCATTGAGTCCATTCCAACTCACAGTGACCCTATAGGACAGGGTAGAACCCGCCCCATAGAGTTTCCAAGGAGCAGCTGGTAGATTAGAACTGCCGACCTTTTGGTTAGCAGCCGAGCTCTTAACTACTGCAGTAGGAGTGCAAACATGCAAATTAGAACCAAAAAAGTCCTTCTCGGCTAGTTTGAGAAGCACTGTTCCACTGGGTAAAAAATCAAAACCAAACCAGTTGCTGTCAAGTTAAGTAGAGGCAAGCAATTAAGATACACCTAGCTGTGGTTTTTCAAACAGAAAGTTGTGATCACTTTGTGGGTTATTAAATCAATTTAGCGGACTTGCATTATAGCCAAAATTAAAAAAAAAAGAAAGAAGAAGATATTAGAATCCCACTGCACTTGTCATTTCATGAGATGGCTAGTAATATGAGTAATCTACACATGTATGGGGTTATGATGTAAAATTTATTTCTTAAGCTGGGTCATGGTCAAAATAGTTGGAAGTTACTGCATCGAACTGAACTAATGTGCTCAAGGTGCTGATTAATGACAAATTTACATTTTAAAAGAATCTAAATCTGAAAGAATTATTTCATAGTTGAAACTACACACACTTGGGCAGGCCAGTTAGGCAACGGCTTTTGATCAAGTTCATCCCAACACATCTGAAGGCAGACTCTGAAGTTGTCTATAGGTTGGACTATCCTGGAGCCCATTACTAGCATATTTTGCGCTTCCTATAGGCAGAGAAAAAAATTTTATAAACAGCACATTCTCTGTCTTGTATTAATCAGTTTTCTCCACATGGATGTCTAATTGTCATTTCAAACTTACATGGAAAAAATCTGAACTTATTTGCAACCCCAAACCTGCTTCTCCACTTATGGCCCCATTACTCACCCAGTTGTATAGATTCCAATCCTAGAGTTCACCTTTGATTCCTTTTGTTCTTACTCTCCTCCCATCCTATTGTGATGGCAAGTCCTGTAGGCTCCATACATTCTGAATCTGACCATGTCCCCATCTGCCCTGGTAGCTCCCTAGTTCAAGATTCCTAGATAACTACAATAGCCTACTAACTAGACCCTCTACTTTTTTTCTCATCCCCTAGTGAGAGAGATGAGACTTGCCCAAGTCTCCACATAGTGACCAGAGTGAGCTTTTAAAACGCAAATCGGTAATTTTA
The DNA here is from genome assembly GCA_030035585.1 of Dugong dugon. Taxonomy (NCBI): domain Eukaryota; kingdom Metazoa; phylum Chordata; class Mammalia; order Sirenia; family Dugongidae; genus Dugong; species Dugong dugon. The sequence goes on along the minus strand of CM057461.1, from coordinate 118,156,655 downwards.
CACTTTATTCCCTTGTTTAATGTCCTTCATTGGCTTCACATTATACCAAGAACAATGCCTCTAGTCTTTAAGGAAGTTCACACTTTACAAAGCCTGCCTTTTCCCTTCTCCCCAGTCAAATCTCCTAACACTCTCCTATGGCCAACTCCCACCATCCATAATGGCCTTCTTTCTTTACCTTGAACATGCCAAGCACATTTCTGCACCAAGCCTTTGCACTTGTTCCTACTGCCTGGGATGTTCTTCACCCAGATCCCAGCTCAAAAGTTACCTACTTAGACTATTTCTTGGCTTTTCTATTTTTGCATCATACGTGGATCACAATTTACTTTCCAAAGAAATTTAAACATGGAATGCTATTTAATTTTTCTGACTACAGTCCATCATTAGGAATCTAAGCTGTCACTGCAATGCCAATTTTGTTGTCAATTTAAAATACCCATTACAAAGAGAAGAAATATATTAGCAAACCAGTGGAACAAGAGGAACTCTAAATTTGGGGTCTAGCTACAAGAAAGTGAAACTTAGGTGAGCAGGTAATTTACTATCAGAACATGCTTCAGTCCAAGCTGGTAGAGGTTTGTAATACCATGGCTTACAGAGGCAGAATGGTGGCTAAACATTTAGATACAGTATAGTGTAGTAGATAAGAGTACAGATTCTAGAGTCAGGATGTCTGGGTTCCAATCATGACTCCAACACTTACTATTAGTAGCTGGAAGATCTTGAGCAAATCATAACCTCACTGTGCTTCTGTATCCTCATTTGTAGAATGGGAAAAATGATTGTCCTACCTCATAGAGAGGAGCCCTGGCAGTGCAATGTGTAAAGGGCTCTGCTGCTAACTAATAGGTCAGTGATTTGGACCCATCAGCTCTTCCATGAGAGAAAAGATCTGGTAATCTGTTTCCTTAAAGCTTACAGCCTAGGAAATCCTATGGAGCAGTTCTACTCCATCCTGTAGGGTCTCTATGAGCCCGAATTGACTGATGGCACACAACAACCTCATAGAGAGGCGCCCTGGTGCTGCAATGGTTAAGCACTTGGAAGCTAACCTAAAGGTTGGTGGTTCAAACCCACTAGTGGCTTTGCAGGAGAAAAGACCTGGCGATCTGCTCCTGCAAAAATTTCAGCCTAGGAAACCCTATAGGGCAGTTCCACTTTGTCCTATAGGGTTGCTGTGCGTCAGAATCGAACTGATGGCACACAACAACAACAGCGTCAACCTTATAGAGTTATTGTGAGGATTAAGTCAGTCTATATAGAAAGTGCTTAGTATGGTATCTGGTATGTATAAGGTCAGCTATTATCACAGGGACGCAGCTTCTTCCATAGAAGAATGTTAAAAATGAACCAAAATGTTTCATGTTATTTTTAGAATACTAAAGAACAAAGAAGATTCACCTCCTTCCACTAACCTACCAATATCCATACATTAAAGAGAAGAGAGGAAAAGAAGGCATACTGCCCTTTGGGAAAGCAGAAAGGGCTCTAGAAAGAGCAGATATAGGTCAGAGAAGAGACATTGGTGCTGGTAGGGATTCAAGAATTAACAGGTTCCGAACACCTCAAATACCAATGGGATCAGGCCAGAAAGGTCTAGGCTTGAAGGGGTTCCCAGTGGACAAATTTGGGGACAATTTGAGCACCAAAAAGAATAATGCTAGCATATATACATTGAATTTTTTTTTTTTTAAACCATAAGTCCATAGTGATGGGGGGTGGGGGCAAGAAAGAGAGAGAGAGAGAGTGAGTGAGTGCAGGGGAGCTCTTCTTTGCAATTAATAAAAGAAAGAATGATAGAAATAGAAAAAACACAATTTCGCAGACCTCAGTGTAATAATTGCTTCAGGCAAGGATCATCAGTGGATGCAAAACCATTAAGTAAAATACTGAGAACAGGATATTCATGTGGATCAAGGTATCATCCCACAAATTACTTATTACTCCTAAGTGAAAAAATTAGTTTCACCAACAATGGGATAGTCTGACATCTTGTATCTCTTGGTCTGAGGCAATAAGAAGTCCACAGTTTCTATCATCTATGTAGTATTCACACCGAAGACATTTATTCTGTTGCTAATATGAGGAAACAATCAGAAAAATTCCAAATGTGGTCAATTCTACCAACAAATGGCCTGGACTCTTTAAAAAAAAAAATCAGTAATATGATAACAAAGTGTGTGCAGAGTGACTATTCTAGATTAAACGAGAAGAGACTACATAACAAAATGCAGTGCATAAACCTTAATTATATACTAAATTATAAAAAGAAAGAAAAAGAAGAAAGAAAGCTACACAAAACATTTTGTGAGTAATTGAGGAGACTGAGCAAGAGCATGTATATTAGGTGATATTTAGGTATGAAAGCTGTGCTTATATAAGAAAATATCCTTATTCTTCCAAGATGTTTGCTGAGGTATCTAGGGGTGCAGTGTCATGATATCCGTAAATCTCTTTTCAAAGGTTCAGAGAAAAAAGTAAGTTTATATAACTGTATGTGTGTATGTGTGTGTGTGTATGATAAAGCACATATTACAAAATGTTAAAAATTGGTTAAATTAAGTGATGGATATATGTGTGTTCATTGTACTATACTTTAAAATTTGCGGTATGCTTGAAAAATATTAAAATAAAAACAAAAATGTAACAACAACAACAAAAAATTAGTAGCTTCTTACCTGTTGCATTCTTTGCTCCTGCCAGCCTGGCTCTTATTAAGCCATGTCTCTCTTTGAGGCGAAGTATCCGAACTTTTGGAAACTGAGACATATATCTATCCAAATTATCTTTTAGGTAGTCTGCATCAAAGTGGGGAGAGGTAAGAAAACAATTAGATTCACTAAGGTCTGGATAACTCCAGCAGAAATGCCTCCTCAATGTCAAACTCTAAAAACATTTACTATGGTCACTAAATTTTATTCCCTGGAGCCATGATTTTATTTTCTGATGTCATTTTCTTGAATGGATTTCATCTAGGTCCAATATTATAAGATGACTGATTTCTCTAATCCCAAATCCCTGACTTCAGTGTTGCCATATTGCACTGAGGAGAGCTCACGTTTTCTGAGTTTTTATCAGGGTAGGGACAGATTTAGCTTAAAGCAAATGCTACTCAGGCTTCAAGACCTCCACTTGCAAAGGCTGCTCCCAAGACCCACGAAGGTTTAGCAATGTATGCAAATTGTAAAATTTGCACCCCCCCCCCCAAAAAAAAAACCTCTAACAGCAATTGGTCACAATCACTACCACTTTCCACTTTGACATCCCTCTTCATCACATCTCCCCTTTCTTGCTGAGTGGCTATAGAAGGGTTCAGCTAAAGGAATGTTTTTGGGGTTTCATGGGTATATTTATGTGGCATGCAGGCACTTTTGTGTGTAATTAAGCAATTGACAGCTGTCCCAAGTAGGAATGGCTTCCAGGAAAACTTCTGCTGCTCATTTTCCTATGGATTTTGCATGTGTAATTTTGTGTTCTTTTTCTAAAACTGAAAAATCTTCAGGTCCCATAAAATCTGGATCTGCCTCTCATAAAGGGATTATTATTGACTTGGTAACTGGATACTATTTCTGTTTAAGCTTTCAAGGCCACTTAAAATTTTAAACTAGTTTTCCTCCGGCATCTCAATGCTCCTTGAGCATTGTGTGATTCTGAAAGGAACTTGGAGGCTAAGGAAACTGGCTCACACTGCTGTGGTCACAGAGCAAAGCTAAGCTTTTGTATTAAGGTTGCTGTCCCTTTGCTATTTCCTAAAATTTTCTGAGGTGGGCTGGATTTTAGAAATGTGTAATTTGTGTGGTCATAGGGCCTGTGAGACCACCTACATGCACAATTTGTTGGCCAATCCAAAGACTGAAATTCCTCACTGCAATAAACAACAACACACAGAAAGGTCTTGGTGGACTCTGCCTTTGAACTCCTTTGGAACTTCATCTTTGGTCTCAGTGGCAATTTGTCTTCTCAACACTTGATTGAACATACGATATGCATTGTTCTTCCATTACTTTATTTTCCCTAGAGACTAACTCTAGTCATTACCAGTAGGAAAAGCATCCCATTAATTGCAAGATATTTGCCTATTGGATTGTAATAAAAGGTATTTGTGCAATTGTACAGGACATCCTTGGGTCTTTGGCACATCAAAGTGCCCATCTCCAAGGAACTGCAGTTAGAAAATCACTCCTACATGGAAGGGGTCACAACTGAAGAGAAGCCTGAGACAGCAGGTTGAACAAAAGGACCTGGGACGATTGTTAGAGCTGACTTTTATAGCCCATATACTGTTAGACATAACCCTCCAAGGCGCCACATGAAACAGTGATTTACCATTTGTAAAATGTTTATGCTTCATCAAATCAAAACCCAAACCCATTGCCGTTGATTTTGACTCACAGCAACCCTAGAGGACAAAGTAGAACTGCCCCATAGGGTTTCCAAGGTTGTAAATCTTTACGGAAGCAGACTGCCACATCTTTCTCCCATGGAGCAGCTGGAGGATTTGAACTGCTGACATTTGGGTTAGCAGCTGAGCACTTCAACCACTGTGCCACCAGGGCTCCTTATGCTTCATCGAATAGCCCTGTAATTTTGTCATCCAAACTGCTATTGCCTTATATCAAACTCTGATTTTTCAGAAGAAAGCTTGAGTAGTTTTCTTACCTTTGGTGCTGAAGTCATCCACCAGCAGAATCTCCTTGATGAGGTGTGGAGGAGAGCGATTGAGGACACTATGAACAGACCTCAGGAGAGTGGACCACACTTCATCCACAAAGCACATGATAACACTGGTGGTTGGGAGGTTATTGTGAACCAGCTGTTCTGCACACCTGGAACAAAACATAGACGGAGCACAAGAGGTGTGCTAACAAGATCCAAAACATGTTTTTGAAAGTCACAGAGTGCAATTGTGTTTATAGATCTCCCAGTTATGATTTTATTATCTGCTTTTTAATGGTGCAAAGAAAATAATAGAGCAGAGAAAGAATAACCAGTAATAGCAGTTGCTATAAAAGGATTAGCAATGCTAGACATGAGAACCTCCTGCGGAGGCGTCATGCTGTAGTGGAAAGAACTTGGGCTTTTCAGGTGTTTAGATTCCATTTTGAATGCCACCTCCAGTATTCCACAGATCTTTGTCCATTGATACCTACTTAATCTCTCAATGCCTCAGTTTTCTCATTTGTAAAATGATGTAATGGTTCTTATTTTATAGAATTTGGTGAAGTTTACTGATAATGCACATAACACATCTAGCATGGTGCCTAGCACAGGAATCCACTAAATGGTAGCTATTGTCATCATTATTAAATTATACATCACAAGGGAATATTCTGGTTTATTTAATGCTATAAAGAAGTTCGTGATTGCCCTTCCAACTGACCAACTTCTGAGCATCAAAGGATATATTCTCTTTTCTACTCTGCATGTGGATGTATTTACGGCACACTATAAAAGTGCTGAAAAATTACACTGTCTTCAGCCTCCCTGTCTATCTGGAGGTTTCTTGCTGAGATGCTTTCTGCTACAGAGGAGCCACAGTCGAAAACATTTTGCTGGCATAGAAGGAGAACAGGGCTACAGTGTGAATTGGTATTCAGATGGGTTTGCTATTGGTCTTGGGTTTTTTCCATGCCCTGCAGTTCATACTGTCTTACTCTGGTACACCTGTCTCCATCTCCCACCTCTCTCACTCTCTACAGGGCAGTGCCTAGTGGAACCTCACAAAGAGGATATTTCGTCATTCTAACATGACTGTTAGTAATGTAACAATTAATGATGATTATCATAAATAAATGTTATGAGCATCCTGCATTATTTCAATTTAATCCTCAAACCACCAGCATCATTTTTTCCTTTGCCTAGATGAGTAATCAAAATCATACAGAAACCAGTTTCTGATTATAGTGTTAATAAATGGCAAAGCTGGGACTTGAACCATGGTCCAGGGTGGTTCCAGAGGTAACCATTCCGGAAGAATTAATCCCACAATAATAATAGTGACTGGCAGCAGATGTAGCATTTTGTGGGAGCCAATGCTTCTGACAAATAACACAGCTACACTTTGCTTAGTCCATAAATGAGAAATAAGTGTAAAAATTATAAGACCACATTTACATGGCATTTTACAGTTGGCAAAGTACTACAATGTCCATAATTTAATTTAATCTTCGTAACAACTGCTTGAGGTATGATAATTTATTCTCTTCAAATAGAGAAAACTTTAGCTAATGAAAAAAACAAACTCATTGCCATTGAGTTGATTCCAACTCATAGTGACCCTATAGGATAGAGTGAAACGGTCCCATAGAGTTTCCAAGGCTGTACTGTATCTTTACGCAAATAACGCATGACTTTTATGTTTATTTGCCAATCATGCCCCCCACCTTAAAAAATTAGCATAGCACATTTATGAAAATACCTCTCAGGGGAAGGGCACAGTTGGCAAACAAATGTAGAAGGTGCACATTATTTGTGTAAAAATACGGTAAATTTTTATGGAAACAGACTACCGCATCTTTCTTCTGTGGAGCAGCTGGTGGATTTGAACCACAGACCTTTGGGTTAGAAGCCAAATACTTAACTACTGTGCCACCAGGGCTCCTTTAAACTGCAGCTAGAGGAGTTGAATGACTTACTCAACATCATTCATCTAGAAAGGGTATACATGGAATGTGAACAACTACAGTTCTTATTCCACTGCACTATCCTGTTTTTTCTGCACTAAGAGCATTGGTTTTGGAATTAGATAGTATGTGGTCAAATCTCAGTTCCGTCCATTACTGGCCTGAAGAAATTGTGTATCTTCTTTGAACCTCAATTTACCAACTACAAAGCAGAGATTAAAAATCTACTTGTAAGATTAAATGCAAAAAAATTAAGTAAAATTTACCTAGTACGTATCTGACAAATCTGTTATTAGGCATCGTTGAGTCGATTCCAACTCATATCGACTCCATGTGACAGAGTAGAACTGCCCCATAGGGTTTCCTAGGCTGTAATCCTTATGGAAGCAGATCACCACCTCTTTCTACTGTGGAGTCGCTGAAGGGTTGATGACCTTTCAGATAGCAGCCAAGAGCTTAACTATTGCACGCTTTACTTAACAATTGGTAGGCAAATGAAGCTATGGTTTGTAATTTCAGTGGTTCCTTAAAATGATTGGTCATCTAAATAACCTATGAGACTTAGAAAAACACACATACCAAATCTCTAGCCCCAGAAAATCAACTCAAGAGGTCAGTACCTGAGAATCTGTATCTTACAAAATAAAACCTAATCTTAAAAAAGAAAAAAAAAAAAAATTGAGGGCTGCTAGAATAATGACCTGGATCTTAAAATGACACAAATCAAAATAACTCATTTATTGAGCTTGTGATCAGGCACATTATGTTAACGTAAAATAGCAGGCTGCCTCAACTAATTTGATTTCACACAAAGGATCCATGAATTGGCATATATGAATACTATGTGATAGTCTTTACTTCACTTAAGGGCCGTTTCAGTTTCCTGTAGATGCCACAAGAAATTAGCACAAACTTGGTGGCTTAAAACAATAGAAACTTATTCTCTCACAGTTCCAGAGGCACAAGTCCAAAATCAGGGTGTTGGCAGGGCTGCACCCTCTCGGGAGGCACTAGGGGAGAATCTGTTCCTTGTCTCAGCTTTTGCCAGCATTCTTTGACTTGTGACTGCATCACTCCAATCTCTGCCTCTATCTTCACATCATCTTCCCTTCTGTGTCTGATTCTGTCGAAAACTCCCTCTACCTGTCTCTTAAAAGCATACATGTACTGCATTTAGGGCCTACATGGATAATTCAGATTAAACTCTCTTTAAGACCTTTAACTTAATCACATCTTTTGCTCTATAAGTTAATATCCACTCTTTTACCAAGCAAAGTAATATACACAGTTTCTGGGGATTAGTAAGTGACTGTCTCCTTGGTGGCTAGGCATTTATATTTCATCCTACCAGAAGGGCTTAAATAAGTAAAAGTAAGAAATTTTCTTTTTTTGAGAGATGACACGTCTATCGTTTCTTTGAATGGGTGGATGCACACCCACCCCTCAACAAAAAGTAAGTTGACTTTGAGTTTACAGAGTCATTAAAGTAGGGAAATACATTTTTATTCACTATGTTTGAAGTTTCTTTGAGATTTTGGAATTTACATTGAAGCCCATGAAAATGTTAATTGATAACACCAAGTTACACATTATAATATTGAAACTCAATTATAAAAAGAAAAATAATTAGACAAAAACAGGGAAGAATATGAACTGAGGTATTTCCTAGCCGCAAAGAAAGTATTATTTACTTGCATAATTGCCAAGAATTCTAAAAATGGAAGGACTGATACTTGACAAACTTTCAAATTCTGAAATTTCCTTCAAGAAGCAAAAGACCTCTAATGTGAGACTCTAATTCTCAGCATCTCTGGTGGTTAATTTCAAAGACTAGAAGTGATGAGAATAACATTTCCCAAGGACAGAATAGGTAGAGCTAGAGAGCAAAGAATTAGAGAGTAAAAGGTAGGTGAGGGAGTGGAGGAGATTCCTAGACTAGACTATTTTGGAGGAAATCTGGGAAGGAGAGAGATAGGAGGGTAGCTAGGTGGGATGTGGAACATAGTTTTCATCCCAGTTCCCCCTCACTCTCTTGAGTAGGAAGTGACAGAATCATGTTTATAGGTTTTAAGAAAGTTGCCAATAGAGTGGAGAGTTGAAAAAAAAATCAGTGATAAGATTATTGATGGAGCAAGGTCTCTCTCCTTGCATTAATCAACTTTACAGTAACAGTTGATTCAATTGACCAGTATGTTGTGATTAGTTGCCATATGAAGTCGGCTCTGACTCAGCTACCATATGTATAACGGAACGAAACATTGCCCGAGTGTGTGCCATCTTCATGATTGTTGCAGCTATTGTGTCAATCCATTTTATTGAAGGTTTCTCTCATTTTTGCGGACCGTCTCCTTTAACAAACAAGATGTCCTGTTCTAAGGACTGGTCTTTCCTGATGACATGTCTAAAGTAAACAAACCAAAGTCTTGCCATCATCGCTTCTAAGTCACAGTCTGGTTGTCTTTCTTCTGAGACTGATTTATTTGTTCTTCTGGAAGTTCACAGTATATTCAGTATTCTTTGAATGCACTGATTCTTTTTCTGTCTTTCTTTTTCATTGTCCAGCTTCTGCATGCATATGAGGTGATTGAAAAGACCGTGGCTTGGGTCAGGTGCAAATAAACAAATCATCAGTATAGTCTCCTTAAAATGCTCCTTTTTTTTTTTTTTCCTATGAGACATTTCACTCTCCTGGTTTTCACCCATCACTCCGTCACTCACTGGATTTTTTCCTTTAGTCTCCTTCTGGCTTTCTCTCCCTTTTAGCTCTAAACAGAAGATTCTCAAAGCTCAGAATGTTTCACAGGCACCTTACACATAAGATGTTTTATGGCTTGAATTGTGTCCCCCCAAAACCCGTATGAAGTCCTGGTTCCTAGACTCTTGGATATGATTCTGTTTGGAAATAGGGTTTTCTTTGTTATGTTAATTAGGTCATAGTCAGGTAGGGTGGGTCATAAACATAATTACTTCTTAATTGTAAATGAGTAGAATATACACAGAGATACTCACAAAAGAAAGACAGACACCAAGAATTGTCAAGGAACTCCCATGTCTGCCAAAAAGGAAGGGCCTCCCCCCAGAGCCACACCCTAAATTCAGACTTCTAGCTTCTTGAACTATGACAAAATAAATTTTTGTTCTTTAAAGCTACCGATTTGTGGTATTTCATTATGGCAGCACTGAGTAAGTTAACATGTCTGAAACTGAAATCTTGATTTTACCACACCCAACTCAACCAGTCCCTTTGCATTTTTCCTTCTTAATCAATGACATCATCATCCACCTTGGTGCAAAAGCAGAAATATGGATATCATCCTAAACTTCACCCTCTTCCTGACAGATAAAAGCAATCTATCATCAGCTCATATCCACTGTATTACCAAAATGCATTTCACCTCCAGGTTCTTTATGTCTCTACCATTGCAACCCTTAGTTCTTGAGCTTCTATCATCTTCCTCTAGTATTTTTGCTGAAGCCTCCTAACAGGCTGCTCTATTTCTACCCTTGTCCACATCCACACCGCTCCCCTATTTCCTGTTTCTCAGTGAATTCCTAAGGGCCATAATAAAAAATAAAAATAAAAAATTCATATTTTTACTGTAGCCTAAAGGACCCAGTATTAAGTGACTCCCGTCCATCTTTACAACTGCCTGTTATTCCACTGTCTCCTCACACAATCCACTCCAGCCAGACAGGTCTTCTTTCAGTGCCTTGAAAGATGTCAAACTCCTTTCAGCTTTTATTGTTTCCTTAACAACCTTGCTACTCTCCCCAACCTTTTATGGCTGGCTTCCATTAGTTTCCATGGTTCATTTAGGTCTCACTTTAATTACTGCCTCCACAGAGAAATCTTCTTTAATCACCTATCAAAATTCTGCTTTTCTTCCATTATTATTATTATTATTATTTTTATCCCAGCAACTTTTTTTTTATTGTACTTTAGATGAATGCTTACAGAGCAAACCAGTTCCTCATTAAACAATTAATACACGTATTGTTTTGTAACATTGGTTGCCAACCTCAAGACATGTCAACACTCTCCCCTTCTCCACCTGGGGTTCCCCGTTACCAGCTTTCCTATCGCCTCCTGCCTTCTTGTCCTTGCCCCTGGGCTGGTGTGCCTATTTAATCTCATTTTGTTTTATGGGCCTGTCTAATCTTTGGCTGAAGCGTGAACCTCAGGAATGACTTCAGTACTGAGCTATAAGAGTGTCCAGGGGCCATACTTTTGGAGTTTCTCTAGTCTCTGTCAGACCAGTAAGTCTGGTCTTTTTTTATTTGTAAGTTAGAATTTTGTTCTACAGTTTTCTCCAGCTCTGTCTGGGACCCTCTACTGTGATCTGTGTCAGAGCAGTCAGTGGTGGTAGCTGGGCACCATCTGGTTGTGCTGGACTAAGTCTGGTGGAGGCTGTGGTATTTGTGGTCCATTAGTCTTTTGGACTACTCTTTCTCTTGTGTCTTTGGTTTTCTTCATTCTCCCTTGCTCTAGATGGGGTGAGACTGGTAGGGTATCTTAGATGGCCACTCACCAGCTTTTAAAACCCCAGACGTTATTCACCAAAGTAGAAAGTAGAACATTTTCTTTATAAACTATGCTATGACAATTGAGCTAGATGTTCTCTGAGACCATGATCCCCAACAGCCCTCAGCCCAGTAATTTGGTCTCTTAGGAAGTTTTGATTGTCTATGGAGCTTCCATGACCTTGCCTTGCACAAGTTGTGCTGGCTTCCCCAGTATTGTGTACTCTCTTACCCTTCACCAAAGATACCATTTAATTGACTATTTAGTGTTTTTCCCTCTCTCCCATTTTTTTTATTGTGATCACCTTGTTTCTGTCATATCATTAATCTACTGATTTTATTTCCTTATCCTCTACATCCTGAATTTCTCTGAGAGTAGGGCAAATCTGCCTTGTTTACTATTGAGCCACAAACATTTAGCACAGTTACAGATAATAAACATTTGATAAACATGAAACATTTGATAAATATGTATTGAATGAATGGATGAATGAATGAAGATGGAATGGAGCTTAAATTAAAAGCTCAAATAGTGGGAGAAGAGAGATTTTACTCTGAGATAGGAAGAGAAAGGTGGTAGTGTATACAGTTAAGTTTGTGCGTATGGGATGAGAAGTTGAAATAATTTTGTAGCTGATACTGGAGAAAATATTATTTGTGATAGAAAAGGCCAGGGGCTTGAGGAGAATGTAGAATATTTGGGCAATAATAAGCGCAATAAGAGAGAGTACTGCTAGCTGAAGTTGGAGATCCCAACATTTGAGTCAAAGAATAAGCATGTCATTTGCTCCAGTAGTATCTGGCAGCCTGGGTGTAGGAGGAGATGTAGTAGATTATTGAATTAATTCAAGTCTAGGGATTATAACAGCAAATGTGGTAGAAAGAAAAGTGGTAGAGGATTTTGAGGGTACCAGTGTAAAATGGTTAAACATTCAATCATGGGTTCTAGGTCATGAAAGGGGAAGTAAAGTTACAAGGAGTTTAATAGCCTAAGTGAAAGGGAGGATACAAAGGAGTCAGAGACTTTCTCTAACTTCCTCTCTCTAATTTTATAATGTCAATGAGTAGGAAATGCACATTTCACACTTAAATATTATTTACTTTCGGTGCTGAAAAAAATAAATCTATTCTAAAAAGTAAGGGTCAACTGCACAAATTCTGCATGAGCTATCTGAACCAACAATCCTAGCTGTGAAGTTCTGAGGGTTACTTTATGGTTAAAATTTGGTTGACTTTAGAAACTTCCAGTGACAGATGAAAATACATTGGAAAGAGCTAACCAAGCAGGTTTATGCAAATGATTCTCCCTACACTATAAATCAGTATATTTTTGGTCTGTTTTAGAAGGAAGTGCTAAGAAGCATTGTGATTCTAGGCAGGTCTGAAATCAGAGGTAGGAAAAGCTGGTAGCTGGCAGAGATTTGAGAGATTTAGAGAAGGCGCCTCCAGCCACCAAATATCTCTCTCATCCTACATTCCCCCAACATGTCATGGTGCCTTAATTTCACCATTAGAAATCCACATGTGTGGATCATGCAGGATTCCGCTAAATGCTAATATCCCGGGAAATAAATAGCACCTCTGCCAATTATTTATTTTTTCTTGTGCTTTAGGTGAGTTAATTTCTCATTCAAAAATTTGTACACATATTGATTTGTGACATTGGTTGCAATCCCCAAAATGTGACAGCACATTCTCCCTTTCCGCCTCGGGTTCCCTGTGTCCATTCGACCAGTTCCTGTCCCTGCCTGCCTTCTCATCCTGCTTTTGGACAGGAGCTGCCCATTTGGTCTCATATATCTGATTGAATTAAGAAGCGTGTTCCTCATGTGTATTATTTTTTGTTTTATTGTCCTGTCTAATCTTTGTCTGAAGAGTGGGGTTTGGAAATGGTTTCAGTTCTGGACTAATAAAGTGTCCAGGGGCCATAGTTTCAGGCTTCCAGTAAGGCTGGTCTTTTTGTGTAAATTTGAATTCTGTTCTATGCTTTTCTCCTGCTGTGTCTGGGATTCTCTGTTGTGTTCCCTGTCAGGGTGGTACTCCAGCCGGGTACCACCTAGTTCTTTTGGTCTCAGGCTGGTGGAGTCTCTGGTTCATTTGGTCCTTTAGTCCTCTGGGCTAGTATTTTCCTTGTGTCTTTCATTTTCTTCGGTCTCCTTTGCTCCGAGTGGAATGCTCTCAATAGATGTATCTTAGATGGCCGCTCTCAAGCTTTAAAGACCCTAGACACTATTTACCAAAGTGGATTGTAGAACATTTTCTTTATAAACCATATTATGCCAATTGACCTAGGTGTTCCCTGAAACTATGGTCCCCAGGCTCCAGCCCCAGCCTCTACCAATTATTGACATACATATATTTTAGATATGTTTAAGAAGTCATCTTGAAGAAGACACTGTGGAAGATTATAATTTACAGATTATACTGGTGTCCAGTAAAAGGGGCAGTATTAAGGATAGGGAAGAGAGGCACAGAAGGAGATGTGGGAGGTTTCATGTATAGGTTTTAGAATGTGCTTTGTGGTTTGGGTGGCTGAGATGTTAAGCTACTCTAACATTTATAGATGCCTGGTCTCCCGTATTACAAAACAGGTTAAACATGTTTGCAGGTGTCTAGAAAAACCAGTATGCTTAGTTTTTTTTTTTTTTTTTGGGGGGGGGGGGGTCAGGCCAAAAGGGCTTTAGGATTATTAAATCTTGCAGCATTCTTACACCCTTAAGAGTCATCTCTTTTCCACAGGTTGTAAAAACTGTTTCAATGTATTCTACACAGACCCAATGGAAGCAAAAAAAAATTTTTTTTTTCCAATTTGCCAATTGGAAATGTTGCTTTCTTCTATATTGGGGGGAGGAGTTGTAGCTAAAATAAAGTCTAATTTAAACGCAAGATATTTCTGGGTTTGTAACTTTTTTGAGGTTAAGAAATTCTATTTTTATTCTATAAGCCCATTCATTACACAAGTTCAGTATTTAAGTATAGAAGTCCCCTGCTATACTTAAAAATTCACCCAATCTTTTTTTGTTTGTTTGTTTGGGGGAAGTGTAGGTTAGCAGCAAACCCAAGTACTTCAAACAAATGAGGAAATTTCACCGTATTCCAGCATAGCTGATAAACTACTGTGGTAGGGTAGAAAGACTCTGACCTTGACAGCCAACTTGAGAAAGATGATTAAGGATTAAGGTTTGAATCTTTTCTGGCACTTGTTGGCTGCGTGACCATGGGCAAGTCACTGAACCTGCTCCAGAGCCTCAGTTTCTTACTTCTCAGATGAAGATTACAATGCTTTCATCACAGAATGGCTGTGAAGATTTGATGGATGGATATAAAAGTACTTTGGAAGCTCCATGGTGAAAAACACGTGTGAAGACCTATTTTTATCCACAATGCTAATACCCACATTATGACTGGATACACTGCCCTTTTCCAAGGCAGTTCTTTGATCTGAATCTATCCAGTGATTGTCGTTTATCGGCTCTAAAAGTGATGTGTTTTGCCCTCGTGGCTTGTGTGTGCCGAATGCTCAGCCAGTAACTTGATTTGAATGTAGCCTATCAAATAAAGGTGGTTTCAAATCAGCAGACTGAGGGAATGATAACATTCTCTCATTTATATGAATTTTTCATTTTATTCCAAGACAGTCAAAATGTACTATGTGGGTCAGGTCTCGGTCTTTGCAGGTTTGAACAGAAGGTCGAGAAGAATATTTTTACAACTTCTATTTGCAATTCAACTACTGCCTGATGTACACCTTCAGGGGCCATCACTCCCAAAGCTCCAGTATCTCCTGTAGAATCTGGAAAAGAATGGAGCCTCTAGTGAAGAGCCCTGCCTCGAATAGTATTCTTTTTCTCTAAGACCTCAGAATTATTGGGATTTTCTTTTCCTCTCAACGGATAGGAAGGTATAGCTCTGTAAAATTTTTACTTGTTATGCTTTGTTCTTTCTTGGATAGACTACCCCTGACATTCAATCAGAATCACTTGGCTACTGATCTAGAATACTTCTATCACGCTCACCACCTCTCCTCAAAAGGCCTTAGCCAACTGAAGCTGTGGTTTTTGAGGTTACTGTATATCCATCAAAGCTAGTGGACTCAGGCTTAGAAATAGAAACCACCAGCATCAACTTTCACACTTTAATAATAGTCTATTTTGAGTAGGCAGCTGTCAGAGTGAAACTGGGATGGGAGGGAGAAAAACAGGAGGTGGTCTGATGTAGCAGAAACAGTTCTAGGTGGAAGTTAGGATGCCTGGGGGATAGTTCTCTCCTTCCTGCTATGTGTGACCTTGGGCAAGTCACTTCCCTTCTCAGATCTTCTCTGTGACATCCAATTAGATCGTTTTCGAGGCCCCATCTAGTACTAACATTCTGTGATTCTCTGTATAACTTTTAGCCACATTTACTCGTATGTGCTTCCCTCTGGGTCATGCTGTTGTTGTTAGGAGCCATTGAAGTTGATTTTCGACTCATAGCAAACCCATATGACAGAGCAGAACTGCCCCATAGGGTTTTCTTGGCTGTGATCATTATGAAAGCAGATTGCCAGGTCTTTCTCCCATGAAACCGATGGGTGGGTTTGAACTGCCAACTTTTCCTGCCAACTTTTCGGTTAGCAGCTGAGTGCTTAACCATTGTGCCAGCAGGGCTCCTTTCCTGAGTCACGAGACTTCTGATAAAAGGCAAATTAAACTGTTCTTTCTGTAGCTTAAAATCCTTGAATGTTTTCCCACTGGCCCTGGGAAGAAACTTAACAAGGTCCTGAGCAATCTGGACTCAGCTTACCTCTAAGGCCTCACTTATACCCCCACCCCACCCCACAGCCACGTCAGAGTAACCTCAGTTTCTCATCCTTTTTACCTCCTTTGTCACTTCTCTAACTTTCTTCCCCTCCAGGTTGCAGTTTATACATTTCTGCTCTGTCCCCATCCAGGACTTTCTGTGCTCTAATAGTACACCGCACTTTTGCCTAACATTTTGCTCCACATGCTTCGAAGGCAGTAGCCATGCTCTGATACTGCACTGCACAGTAGGAGCCCAGAGATATTTGTTCACTGCCTCACCGCTGGGCTGTGGTCATTGGATAGTTTTAAAGAATCCTTTTTGCTTCGTGCTGCACAGAAAATAATTTCCTATAAATATCTTCTCTAACTAGGTTCATGGCATAACAAACAAATTCCCCTCAGGCACGCCTGGCCTAGGTATAAGGAAGAGAGGGGTTTTAATTTCTCCCAAAGTCTTGTGCGCATTAGAAAACAAGGGAAGGAGGAGCTGCATTCTGTGAAAAGAGCACTAGAATTACAAGTCTGAAAACTTTCTTCTGAATCTCAAATCTGCTAACTAGGAAAGCAGGTGTACCATTTACTCTTCTAGCTTTGCTTTTCTCATCCGTAAAGCTTAGATTGCCGCTAAGAGGATTGTTAGAAGAAGTGTGCACGTCTGTGTGTGCAGATAGATAGATATGTACGTGTGTGTGCATATGTATGGATATACATGTTGTTGTGAGCTGCTATGGAGTTGACCCCTGACTCGTGGCAACCCCATGCACAATGGTATCGGACAGTTGTGATCCATTGGGTTTTTACTGGCTGAGTTTTGGAAACAGATTGCTAGGCCTTTCCTCCTACTCTGTCTTTGTCTGGAAGCCCACTGAAAACTGTGCAGCATCAACACTCAAGTCTCCACTGACAGGTGAGGGCTGCTCATGAGGTGCATTGTCTGGGAATTGAACCTGGGCCCCCCACATGGAAGGTGAGAATTCTACCCATGAATGACATGTATGTATAATCTACACACACATCACTGCCTGAAACATAAAAAAAAAATACTTTTTTGGGGAGGCTCAGCATCCTGTGCCTGGCCCATGCTAGGCAATGAGTAAATATGACATGGAATGAAATTATCTAGTTGTATGGCTAACTGAAATCTCAACTTCCTCTCTAAGCCTCAATTTTTCTTTATATAAAGCTGGATGATAATAGTATCTACCTTGAGGAATTGTTTTAAGGATCACTGAGAAGGCAAGTAGCAAAAAGCTTTGTAAATTCTAAGTGTTTCCAGTTTTGCTGCTTCTCACTTATGTTCATATACCAGCATTTTCAAACAGGACCAATTTAGAAGGCAACTGAATTTGGAATAATATAGATGTTTTTCCGGGCAACCCTAAAAAGTTTCTTTCATTTTGACAGCAAACAGCAAAAAAAGACTTCTAAGAATTGCTATTTTCCCTGAATTTTTTGACCCTCGAGGAAAAAAGTTTTCCTCCTCTTGAGAGGCTCTGTTCTGAGTAGGTCAACCGTAAGAGTCCAACAGGTAGTTATTTTCAGGAACGAGAGTACTCAGGGCAGTATTATGGCAAGAATTCGGAAAAATTAGTTTGAGGGTTAAACTGGGTCCTGGATTACATGTGTGAAAAAGCAGTATAAAGAGATTATAATTCTTACATTTATTAATTATTCTCTCCCAGAAAGATTTCTTTGTCTTTGGTCATATTTAGGAGGAAAAGTTAATGATTTGCTGTAACATTTCTCAGTTTTACATTAATTAGCTGTTTAATGGTTTTCTTTGTTTGAACAGCAGTAGAAATACGTTTAGCATTTCTCTCCTCTGATCACCTTCCTCCTTGTTATTCCCTAGTTATGGGGAGAGTGTGATACACAAAAGTATCTGAAGACCTGTACTCATTTCTTGACCATATTTAACCTTGGTTGTGTTATGATTGTCCCTGGGTGTCAAAAACAGTTAAGTGCTTGGCTGCTAACTAAAAGGTTAGTGGTTCAAGTCCACCCAGAGGTGCCTTGGAAGAAAGGCCTGGTGATCTACTTCCAAAAAATCAGCCACTGAAAACCCTTGGAGCAGAGTTCTTCTCTGACGCACACAGGATCACCACGAGTCGGAGTCTATTTGACGGCAACTCTTTTTTTTGGATGTTATAGTCTAGCACTGTTTTAATAAATTTTGCCTTTTATTTCCCGCTTTCTTATTTGGCCTATGTGACTTTTCAGTGAAATAACACACTGTGCCCTCACACACACACACATAGACACAGACACACACACAATTCAAAAGTGACCACTGCCCTGTTTTCATTCACTGGGGTGAAAACAGAAAACAATCCTTTTAAATCCATAGCAGGAGTTGTTTTGTTTTTTTTTTCCCTGACCCAGTTGATTTCTCAGGGACGTCTCCTAGTTTTCCCAGTCCATTTTAGATTATGTTCTCCAATCATTACTTGTCACAAAAGCAGTCTCATCGATTAAAACATTCATCCCATGTAAAAATAAAAAACCTCCAACTTCATTTAACTTTGAAGTTCCCCTCCTCTCCAGCCTGGTAAACTTTTAGAAGCCTGACGTTTAGGAGGATACATAGTCAGTTTATCTTCTCTCCTAGCTTCTCTTCCTCCAGTAGCTCATTAGTCATGGTTTTTGACCCTACTAAGGTTGGAAGGATAGGATAAGGATGAAAATTAAAGTTCCAGAAAGCTTTTTCTTCCTCCTTAGTAATTTAGACTGCTTTGTGGCAAAGGCATGGTGCTATCTTTTGTTTTCATATGTGCCAACAGAGAACTCTCTTTAGCTGTGTAGGAAGGAATCAAATTATTGGTTGACATTCCCAGCTCTGGACTTAGAGCATAAAGACCAATTTCAATTGCCTCACTCAGGGGCTTGGCAGAGTTCTGTTGCATTACATGACGCAACCGAATAACGTTATGACGATATAGCAGAGGTAGAAGAGAATGCCGTAATTCTTATGGTAATTTAAAAACTAAATTCTGGCAGCAAAAAGTTCTTTGAGTCATTTCTCTCTAAACGCAGACCCAGGAAGCACACTCTTAAAATAAGTTCATTTTTAGAGTGCCATCTTAACAATAGCTGCAGACCAAAAGTAAGAATTCTTTAAGTACAATCACCCGGCAATTTCAGTGGACTAGATCATGTTTCAGCAAAACCTGTGTGTACTGATTATTGCTGACAGAAACAAATTTCAGAAACTACAAGCAAAAACTGCAACGATCAGCTTTTTATAAACAAAGGATCAAATATGAAACTTTAAAATGACCATCAGAAAAGCATTTTATTTTAAGTAGATTTTTAACTCTAGGCAAGAAATGAAGTTGTATTTTACTTACTAATGTAAAACAATCTTGTAAATAAAATGAGATATTTCCCTCTTGAACACTAAAACCTTAAATGCAAAAACCAAAACAACAACAAAAATTTGAACTAACGAATACACATGAATTGATGAATAGATTGTACTGTAAGAACAGGATTGTTTACCTTAAACCAGGTACTAGTATACCGCATACTTTCAAAGTGAAAAATTAGAAAATCATTATTAAATTATAAAAAGACTCACTGTAAGTTTCATTTGAATAGTTATCTCTTCTTTGCTTCTAAAAGTAATATTAATTTCCAAAAATCATTTTGGAGAAACGTATCTTTTGAATCTATATTGTATAAACATATATCTCTTGAATACAGAGCACTGTGGTTAGTAGAAAATAAAGTAACAGAGTTTCTCTCCTTAAGAAGCTGATAATTTCGCTGAGAAGACAAAACTGATTCTCAAGGCTCTAGTTAGTGAAAAGCACACAACGTTGTGTTTCAGTGACAAAGATGGCTGCATGCATTGAGGGTCATCAGAATTTAGAGGTCACAGTCAAGTCATGGTCCCGCTGGAGGCAGAGCTACAGATGGATTTTAAGCAACGTCAGATTAGCATGTGTGGGAGTGGTGTGGACCCCGCAAGATGAGGGTTAATGGAAGGCTGTGGGAAGGGATGAGTTAATAAAAATGTCAGTGGATGGTCATGAATATAATGTGCAGAAAAGGCTAATGAGACTAGCTTTCTTATACTGAGGGCCCACGTTGAAAAGAATGTCACATGCAGGGTGTGACAGCTACACTGCAAGGGGGCAGAATCCCAGGTGGCACTGAAGAGAGAGGACAGGGTGGGTGACACTGATGTTAGGAAGGAGTTCTTATCATGGAATTGTGCTGTTGTGCTGTTGGAAGATGTTACAAGATTGCATGTCAACACCATAGAAACGGTTCATTTCACGGTGAAAAGGAGGCTACACTTTGACTGAGAAAGCTCAATGAAAATGACGTCTCAAGTTCAAGAGCCAAGCTAATGCAAGACGTTAACTGGAGAAACTACGCGGAGGGGAGAGGGGTATAATGGAGCTCTCTGTACTTTCTGTGCAATTTTTCTGTAAATCTAAAACAGCTCTAAAATATAGTGTATATATATTAAAAAAAAAAAACAAAAACTAACAGTAGATTGGATCTATTTCCTGAAGATCAATCTGAAAGCAGTGACAGCGGAATTTGTATCAAACTAATCCAGTTTATTTAATTCTCTTCTTTTGCTCACAGTAAACCTGAAAATGAAGGCACACAGACCAGCAGAGAGAGGTGCCAGAAGTTTCTTAAAAAAAAAAAGACTGTAAAAAAAGACTGGGAAATTTTCCTTTCTGAATGTGTGTATCCACTTGCCCAAAATATTATTTCTTTACAAGGTCTGAATGTTTCTATAGTAGCTACTCTATAAATCATTGGTCTCCTTTTACAATCCCTGTCCAGGGGAAATTTGAACAACTCTGGCTATGTTATCAAGGGTATCCCAAGGAATGTGTGGAAATGTTACTTAATGGGTGTTAAATTCCAGTTAATCATCTTTGATGTCTTTCTCTTCCTCCTTATTTTCAATAATGAAGCCTTACGGCATTTTCATCTATAGAGATTTTGCCAGACTGAAGTTCTCTGTTAATGAGAATAATTTGGAACAGGTGGTGGAAGAGTTTGGGTTCTATTTGCGTGTGCACTGGGAAGGCACCGAACGCTTTTGGGTATGGGTCGGTCATTGCCAAACCTGCGCATGAGGGAATGGCCAGTGGGAGGCTGCTGCAGTAGTCTAAAGGAAACATCATGAGGTCCTGCACTACATGCTGTGTGACGAGAAACAGGAGACAGATTGGAGAGGGAACTCGGAAGCCCAAAATAGAACCTATTATTGGCAGCGTAATGAAGAGGAAGAAGGCAATAGTGTCTCCAGTTCTGAGCCTGGGTATATTGGAGAATGGAGGGAACACCAAGTAAGCCTGGCACTCTGGAGGAATAGAAGGAAAGAGCAGGTTTGAAAGAGAGGGTCTGATTTCAGAACTAAAGTAGGTGAAGTTGTTCTGGGAATCCTGTTTGTCTCTTCTAACCAGTTGCTGTCAAGTCGATTCTGATTCGTGGTGATCGCATGTATGTCAGAGTAGAACTGTGCTCCATAGGGTTTTCAGTGGCTGATTTTTTGTAAGTAGAGCACCAGGACTTTCTTCTGAGGCACCTCTGGGTAGACTCCAACCCCCAACTTTTTGATCAGTAGCCAAGTTAACTACAGTTAAGTACTGAAGTGGGTTAACAGTTTGCACCACCCAGAGAGTCTTTGGCTCCTCTACTTAATGCCAACATCATCCCAGCATATCAGTTAAATCATCCTTAAGAAGTAATTAGTTATTAATTTAAGGAAGGTAATTGAATTTAAATGCATATACTAGCAAATCTATAGTTTTATTCCCTTTTTTTTTTTTTACTCAATCTATAGTCAATGAGCACTTATGATATGCCAGTTACTATGTTAATCAATTTGTAATGGTGGATTTTGGGGAAATGTAAAGGGCAGTTAGGGAGATAGTCCCCAGAACTCTTAAAATTTAAAGGTCGAGTGAGCTGCTAGTGTAGCTAATTTTAAGACCAGCCCTCTTGGGTTCTTATAGATCTCTCTGTCACACACACACACACAAACACACACACACAGACACTTTCTTATTATTTTCTATAACTACTTTCTCTTTATGCTGATTTTTTTTCCTTTTTTATTTTTATTTTCTATGGCATAATCAATTTGAATTTTTTTTAATTGTGCTTTAGATGAAGGGGTACAGAGCAAATGGGTTTCTCATTAAACAATACACATATTATTTTGTGACATTGGTTGCCAACCTCATGATGTGTCAATCCTCTCCCCTTCTCGACCTTGGGTTCCCTATTACCAGCTTTCCTGTCCCTTCCTGCCTTCTCGCCCTTGCCCCTGGGCTGGTGTGCCCATTTAGTCTCGTTTTGTTTTATGGGCTTGTCTAATCTTTGGCTGAAGTGTGAATCTCAGGAGTGACTTCAGTACTGAGTTAAAAGGGTTTCTGGGGGACATACTCTTGGGGTTTCTCCAGTCTCTGTCAGGCCAGTAAGTCTGGTCTTTTTTTGTAAGTTAGAATTTTGTTCTACATTTTTCTCCAGCTCTGTCTGGGACCCTGTATTGTGATTCCTGTCAGAGTAGTTGGTGGTGGTAGCCGGGCACCATCTAGTTGTGTTGGACTGTGCTGATTTTTAAGATTATTAAAAAAAAAACTTATTGTATGTATTCTTGTAAGTCACCTCAGATATTTTTGAGCAAAAAAGTAAAATATAAGTAAATAACATAAACATAAATAACATGCTGAGTTAAAACATAAACTCTAAGTTAAAAAACTTCACTCTGTTCCAGCCAACTTGACGAATCAAATGGTTTTCATTTGTATTTTCTTCCAACTTTTATCCATATAAATACATAATTTGCACAATTTTGTAGTTAGACTGTATTAAAAAAAACCAAAAAGAAAAATGATTTGTCCTCTTTCAAAGAAGAGTGGCACAGAAGAACTGTAAATACTTCAGGGGCCTCATACATAGGATCCCTGGTGGTTAACCTGCCACCTGGATCCTGCTAGCGGAATACAGCATCAGGGAAGAGACTTAGAGCACGCCTATATTTAGCTAAGGTGGGCCATGTGATAAGAAGGAGGGGCCTGGCCACATGCTCTGACTCATTCTCTCAAGCACACCTGTGTGTCGGTTTCTCCTACAGTCAGGAGAGCCTCCATCAGAAGACAGAGCCTGACTGTGACTTCCCTGTGCTGCAACTTTTTTAATTTCCACGGACCAAATTGTAGGAACTAACAAACACGGGGAGCCACCTCTCCTTCAATAAATCACATGAATGATAACATCATTATTATTTGTTTTTGGCCCTCGCACAATTGCCGTTTCTCTGGTTGGGAACTTGCAGCCCATTCCGTGCTTCTGCTCAGCATCTGTTTCTTTTTCCAGACTCCATAAGAGTCTGCCTGGTCAATAAGGGGCTGTTAAAATGAAGCTGCTTTATCTGCTACTTCATTCGCTTGCATTTTGTTTTCGAACTGGTATATGTGATCCTGTGACATAGAGGATTTAAAATCAGTTGTGGTCCAAAATAATTTTTAGGATCCTTTTTGGGGTTGGGGTGTAATCAGCAAGAGGTGGTAGACAGACAGCACAGCATAATTTTGCACACAGGTTTGAATCACTTCTCTACAATTACTAGCTCAATGACTACAAGACAGTTTAAGTTTCCAGGGTCTCAGTTTCCTCATCTTTATTTTGGGTATGTTTTTGTAATCTCCTCCAGGGTGTGAGTATCACCAGGGCAAGGTATATGAATGGCCCATCACAGCGCTTGGTCCAAATAGGCAATTAGTATTTGGCTGAGAGCTATTTCCCAGTGGCTAAGAGAGCTGAAAATCACCTCATTGTAGCTGACATCACAAGATACTCCTCTTACTAACTTGCAAAAAGGTTTATCTGTGTCTGCCTTCATCCTGATAACACTAACTACCTAGATCGAAAAGTTTTCACCAGAAGCCACATGTTGTGGATTAAATCATTGTACCCCGCCAAATATGTATGAAGTCCTGGCCCCTGTACCTGAGGATGCGATCCTATTGGGAAGTAGAGTTTTTCTTTTGTTATGTTAATGAGGTCATATAAGAGAAGGATGGGTCCTAAACCGAATCACTTCTGAGCTACGAAAGAGCAGAATAGACACAGAGATGTACATGGGGGAAGAAAGATGCTACGTGAGGATCCATCTACAAACAAAGGAACTCCAAGGATTGCTAGCAGACACCAGAAACTAGGAGAGCTTCACAGAGGGAATCAGAACCGCCAAGACCTTGATTTGGACCTTTAACCTCCAGAACTGTGAGAAAATAAGTTCATATTCTTTAGAGCCATCCATTTGTGGTATTTCTGTTATGGCAGCCCTAGGTAACTAACAGCAAAAAAGGCCATGGTTCAGGTATTAAGTCTGAATCTTGACATTCCCTAATTTTGACTTCGAGGCCAACATTGTTTGATAACCAAGGCATAGATGGAGCTGTGTTACCAATTAATGGATAAAGAATGTACAGCTACAAAGTACCCTCACATATGAGTGATCCACAAAAGTTCTGGAACTCCAAATATATTTAAATTAGATCAAATATTTGTGATTTGATTCACTTTCTGGTTGTGTAGTTATAGCAAGAAGGTTCTTCAAAGAATGGGTTCATGAAAGCCCATGGATAGCTATAGAGCTGCACAACCTTGGGAAAGTGACATACCTTCTGAGCACCCTCACATGTTAATTTCAACCTATAACACCTGTTGCTTCCTTTCTAGCGCTCTTATGAGTTCATCTCATGTGTTTGTAGGCTCTTTGTAAATGGTAAAACTCTATACAATTGCAAGCAATTATTGTTATGCTCTTGAACCTCCTGTGGGTACTTGCTAGCTGATACTTTCCAACACTAATCCTCCTGTGTAAATCAACCGTTGAAATATCCATTGTTACCATCTACCAAAGTACAATTTTAGGGAGCAAAGTCACTTCTACACATGCTGTTGTGCTGATCATTACTCATGATTAGGCTGAATTCTGCTGCTTAAGATGTGACTCCAACGAGGCCTAGATGGCCCCTCATTCATGTTCCTTTCCCAAATATATTCCTGACAAACTTTATAGTAATGAAAATTCCAAAATTGGAAATTCACTTTAGTGTCACTTATAATGGAATACTCTGCACACATTGGGTCACCAGGAGTCAGAATGGACTCAACAGCAACTAACAACAACAAATAATGGAATTACACTTTAAGCTCTACCAGTCATATATATACCTAGTTATAATTGAGTTCATTCAATTGTCTTAGAGGAAGGAAATGTTGCATGAGCTAATAACAGGGGTTAAGAACAAAGTCTCAGAGAAATAAGTGTAGAGAGAGAACACAGTGGGTATGCTGATATCAGAATTTTTCTCTGGGCAGTGTCTAATGATTAATGTTGCTTTCATTCTCTAGGTGACCAAAATCACACAAAATTTTCTAGAATTAAATCTCTACATAATAGTTGTAGCCAAAATACTTGAGTTGAGAAAAGAGAAGCGAAATGGTTCTTACCCAGCAGGTCTTGTGTCCTCAATGGCTCTGTCCACTGGGATCAAATCGCTAAGGTAGACATTGAAGTTTCCTTCTTTCCATCTTCTTTTTGCCTCTTTCTCCTTTCCATGAGGAACAACTACTGGGCGTCCAAACTGGCCTGGAGCTTTGGGGTCCCTTGGAGAAAGTGTCACATCGATTCTTAATATGTGGTGCATTCCATGGTCTTCTGATAAATGGGCTTTTATTTGACTTTGGTTCTGCTCTGCAGGCTTGGCCTTGCCAGTTAAATTGGTTTTTGCCAGCTCTAGGCCCTCAGCTAAGGATTGGTTGGTTTGAGACATTGGTGCTCTCTGTAGAGCAAGTGAGGAGAAAGAAGCCTCACTTCTATTCCTGGAAATATGTTTCTCTTGGCTTTCACTCATTGCTTTAGGAAACAGAGTTTTGGTTTTAGGATTGGTGACCTCTTTGGTGTCTGTCTTCAGCTCCTCTTCCTTGGTTATAATCACAACATGGCTTTCAGAGAAACTGAGTTTCTTCCCAAGAGCCACTTTATCTCCATCATCCTTTGGCAGGCCTTCCACCTGTGTCTCATTAATAGCTTGCTTCTTTAATCGATTGGAGTTGACAGTAAACTTGGAGAAGGGAAGACTCTTATTGACTTTGTGTTTATTTGCATTCGGTTCTTTGCTGTGAATCACAGTTTTATTTAAGACTAAATTTTCCCCAGATTTTGTCACGGGGGGGCTGGCAGGGAATGTCCTCTCATTTGCCACTGTCTGTGATGGCTGCTTTGGTCTGTCTTTATTAAAATTGACAGTCACATTCAGGTCCCTTTCAACTGCTTGTTTTGATGTGTCACTGCTGAGAGTGTGACTTTTCAGGACCTCCTGGTTTACACCGACAGGTCCTGTGTGTACAGATACTTTGACCAATGAAGTTCCTCTTTCTGCTCTGAATGGGATTTTCTGAGTCCCCTGAGCTGTTGTTTGCTTTGGTCTCACGTGGTGAGAAGAGGTTTCACGTTTGCTATCTGGCCTCTCTGTCTTCTGCTTGGTAGGAGTTATCGGGAGGGTCTGCAGATGTGCAGGATGCCACAAAGGCACAGCCTTGCCCCTTTCCAGGGCATTCTGCTCTTTTCTTTCTTCCTGGGTTTGGTCCGAATCATCCTCAACTTTGTGCACACTCTCCTTAGTCTTTCTAAAGTTCTCTTTGCCCAACTTCCCCTTCCTATTCCCCCTCGGGGGGAGTTTTGTCTCTTTTACGCTGCTGTAAAAGATTTTCATTTGGTCTGGCTGAACTCTGAATCCTATCCGCTCCCTCCTGACGTCTTCCTTGAGGACACGAGTGTTGATCTCGCTGAATGAGAGGCGGAGAGCTGCCATATCAAAGAGCAGCCAGATGACAGAAGCTACAAATATAAATGCCAGGACTCGCCCACTTCCTCGAAAAAACTTTCGGATCTTGTTCATGGTACAAAAGCTTCCCTTGCAGCCTGCCGTCCCTGAGAGCCTGCTTACCTTGAGTGGAGAGGGAGCTGAAGAAGTAGTAGGAGAGCAGCAGCAGCAGCAGCAGAGTTGCCAGAAAGCTCCCCCCTCCCCTGAACACAGCAGGAAACAGCAGTCCAAGGGGAAAGCTCAGCTCCTACCGCTTGTCAGTCTCTGCCTGCGTGGCATTTCACAGCAGAGCATCTGTGCCTGCTCCGTTGGTCCCTGGGTAAACACTGGTAAACATGGGCCTTAGGTCACTCTGGGAGCAGCCAATTCCAGCCACAAGATAGTTCAACATATCACTCCTCTTGTCTCATTCAACCCATGTCCACCTTCCTTCAAGACCAAGAAAAGGTGGGGGGCGGCCAGGGCTGCTGCTTCTCTCCTCCCAGTTCTCAGTCTGCACGCTGTAACTCAACACCACTTCTCATAAGGAAAACATTTCAAGCCATTACCCAGAAAACTTCATTCAGCTCTCACCTTCCGTGTTATGTGAGAGCGTGTGTGTTTTAAGAGCAATTAAACGGAAAGAACTCTAGCTATCTGACTAGGAGGGCATGTGTTCCTGGTTAGTAACCCCACCTAACCCAGTCCTACTCATTAACCCTATTTTACCCAGATTCTCCGAATGACCTGCTTGAGCAATTAATCACTGAACCTAATGCTTCAGCTTTATGAGGTAACAGCTTAAAGAAGGGGCCCAACATACCCTCCATACCAGTGGTGGACGTTTCCTCATTCAGAAGCCTTTCTTGAGGGGTGGGATGTTTCTAAGTCAATATTTTTTTTTTTTAACTAGCCCATCTACTTTTATTATTAGATTCAACAGATACAAACTTAATTTGTCAAATTTCTATAAAATTTAAAGTGTTTATTCCCGTTTTTGGTTATTGTCACAAGCCAGTAGCAAACATTTTGAGGATTGCACCAGGACTTGGGTCATACTTTGACTGGCGCTGTAGAAGTGGCTCCCACACAGGCTGCACGTTACAAACATGGGGAAGAAGTCCCCTGATGTTCTGATTGCTGGGGATGAGGGGTAAGAGTTGGTCTTGTACTTTGTAAAAGCTTCCTATGCTTTTCTAATGTGCCGCCAAAGTTGAGAAACACTGGTCTAGAATAAAATACTTTACTAATTTTTTTTGGTTTTCATTGCCCATAATTTTTCTGAAATTCCTTCCCGGATGTATAGAGTAAACCTATGAAAATCTATACGCTCCCAGAACAACTGAATCAAAATCTTCATTTTTAACATCCCTGGTTATAAAAGTTGTGCATAAAGTTGGAGACGCGCTGCTTAGGATCAGTGTTCTCCTGAGGGACTCCAAGTGATTTGCAGACATTGATGCCACATATTGCTCTAGTGTTGGGAGGTGGTTAGCGTCCATGCTTTGAGGTAAACTTAGGCTCCCAAAGACTTGGGGGGTAGGGGTAGGAGGAGAGACATTTGTTTTTTATTCTTATGTGTTGCCTTTTGTTACTCTTGGCCTTTGTGTGCTTTGCCCCGAAGGAGGGAATCCAGATGAATGCAGCTACAGCCATGTGTGTCTTGAATCCCTGGTTCTTCTTCTATTCAGTGCCTCCTCACCCGTTCTGGAGTATCAGTGTGGTGGCAGCAGTGGTAGCTCAGCCATGCATTCATCATTCTCTCCAAGCACTTCTGCTTCGATATATCCATCCATTCAATATTATTGAATATGTTCCATGAGGGACTTCCTGTGCTGGGAATATTGAGTAAAAGAATATAGTCTTTGCCCTTGAGGACCTTATGGTCTATTGGTGGACCCAGACAGGTAGGCAAATCCATAGTATGAAATAAGTAATATGAGAGAATTATATCCCCGATTTTATGGGGACACAGCCTAGTTTGGAGAGGCATGAATGTTCTTTGAAAAATCTAACCTTAGACTCAAAGGATGAATAAGAACATAATTATCTATTCTCATATTGTGATGCAGGAAAGGAAATGTTAGTTGGATGGTGAAAGGCAGATAAATTAGCAAAAGCATAGAGGTAAAGAGAGAAAATGATAGCTTATGGGAAGTGCAAGTTTTTGAGAACCAAGATGTTGGGAAGGTTTGGTGTCAGCCTACATGTATGTACAGTATATGGATATATGTTCCGATCCTGTGCTAAGCTCTTTCCACTGATTATCTCACTCAATTTTCACAGCAATACTATGGGGAGGATACAATTTTAACTCCATTTTGTAGTTGAGGAAACAAAAGTTTAGAAAATGAAGCAACTTGTAGTGGTAACATAAACAAAAATTGGAGGAGTTGGATCTGGAATACATAGCTGTAAGGACCTACAGTTCATGTACTTAAATTTTTTATTTTTTATTCCCCATAGGATATTTTATTTCCTATGGTCCTTTGACAGTTTTTATGGGACTTTTTAAGAAATGTCTTAACAGGACAAGTTTTTTAAAGTAATACAAAAGTATATCAAGTGAAAATGTTTACAGACTAACAATACTTGACAGTATTCAATAGTAACAGTGGAAACTAAACCTTTAGACTTAAAAAAAAAAGCAGACACTCTTGGTCATAAAATTAAGTTTGATTCTATTTTCTGATTGCATGATACTGCTTCTTCAGCTGTATGTTTTTACACAGTAACTAATTTTATGTATTTTCTTGGAAACCAGAAAATAATTTTTGTCTTACAGTTTAATGTGAAGATTAGAGAAAATGATTAATTCTTGTTATAGAAAATGTACTCTATGAATGATAGCCACTGCCATTAATATTGTTGCTGATACTTTGCTGTGATAGGTATGTGGGGTGCATGTAGGAGGTAATACACCAACTGGTTTCCAAGAATCAGATAAAAATACTGTTGACTAACATGATTCTGGCAATGGGACAAGTATATCTGAGTGTTTTATTTTTTCTTGATGTTCCAATTTCTTTATATTATAGATTCAATCAATTAATAATTGTTCATTGAGAACTGATGACGTGCCTCAAGCACGAAGTTGGTGATATTGTCTCTGTCCCTAATGACCTTACCACTAAACCGAGTAGAACAACATCAAACTAAAACATAAGACAACGATTTAGGATCAATGTTCTGGAATAAAGTGAGAAACAGTTTTTTTTCTCAGTATCATAGATTAATGGTTTGCAGTAAAATATTTTTTAAACATAAAAATAGAATGGTTTGAAAATATTTTACTGTATGAGATCCAAGTCTTGTCGAACCACACTCCCACCCCAAATGGCAGCTGGAATTACTCAAACTCTTGTTAGAAAAGTCAACACTTGTTATATCCTTTCTATGCTTGACAGCTTTAAAACACTGCTTGAAATATATCCTGACTCTTACATATTCATTTGATCTAAGAACAATGATTTCTTTCTTTCTCCTGGTTTGAACTTACTAATCAAAACACAAATTACTTGAAATGAGAGAAAAATGTCAAGAAAATTAAAGGGGAGTCTTAGCTTATCTACCCCAGGTAAAGCCACTTGTTAACTCAGGCTTAGTCCTCACTTCTACCTGTTACAGAATTCAGAATGAGCCATGAAGAGTATATAAGAGAGAAAAAAACTTTGACCAAACCAAGTCCCCTAGAAAAGGGAGTGTGGATTGGGAGTTAGAGCTGGTCTAAAGCACTGACTTGGCCGTTAATAGCCATATGACCACGGATATATCACACATGAAAGAGCCCTTCCCACACTCAGAATTGGAATCTGTGAGGATGATAGAAGTTGGTTTTAAGGAACACTACAGACTCAACATTATGAAACTTTAGGGACCCAGTACTAATTTCTGGTGGCCCTACCAACTATATATTGCTCATATTTTTCCTCTTTTTTTTCTGGATATGTCTGAGGTTTCACATCTTAGACCAGTTACGAAGTGTGAGGGGAAAACAAGAAACAGAAATTCTAGCTTTAATAGAAGTCAATGCACACATGATCTTTATATAGGTAAACAATGCTTTTTTAAAAATTTTAGCTGGATTAATTTCATTGTTACCAGTAGGAAATTAAACACATACATGAGTTGGTTATTTGAGGTACTCTATAGGTGTAGATCCTGGCTTGTCATCCTAAACGGAGAAATGGAGGTAGCTGGTTAAATTTCCCAAGTATCTATATTTAGTTGGAGTGGATAAGAGTCTTAAAATCTAAAGTTATGGAATGATCCTTGGGAGGCTTTTGGAGGGGTTATTGCAATTCTCAATCTCACATGTGTTGCCAATAGTGAAAGCCGTTTTAATTACTCTCCGACAACAGACAGTGTACAACAGAAAAAGTTCCCTCGAAAGCTGTCCTGGCGGAATGGAAAACTTCCATAGGTGCTCCTTCTCTTTGCAGCATGGAAAAGGACCCTGAGGATCTTCCCCCACCAGGTTTTATATCCAGGGGTCGTATATTTCACTCCACAGAGTGCAATGCAAGTTTTCCCACCTGATTATCCAAAGAGGGTGTAGTCAGACATGGGGGTACTAGCCCAGAATTATTAGCCCAGAATTGGACTTCTTTAGCCCTGCTTCTTATTTAGACAAACCATTGGGATTCGGGGGGAGGTGACCTGGGTTGTTTGGAAGTCCAAAGATGCTAGCAAGGGGAAAGGAACAGGGAGTAATTACAGCCATTTGGGGCATCTGAAGGACTGCCTCCTCTGAGGCAGAGAGTTGTGGCAGTATGGAGAATGGACGGGTACTAGGCAAACTTCAAGCTGAGAGACCAATAGGAAGAATGCTACCTATTCCAGGATTCTTCTTTCAGTCTAACCACACATGGAATAAAATAAAAGCTTTTACTGCACGTTGTGTATTTGGATATTTACCAGTTATTTTTCCAGATCTAGAGGTAGAACTGGAAGCAGGACCATTTCGTGCTAAAAGAGTGGGCCTTTGTTAAAGAGACAGACTCTCAGAATATGAATAAAGCACAAATATGAATCCCTCCTCCTCTCTTTAAAAATCTAGGGTATGTTTAACTTTTAAGAAACTGCCAGAATGTTTTCCAGACTAGTTGTACCATTTCATATTCCCGCTAGCAGTGTATGAGAGTTCCAGTTGCTCTACATCCTCATCATCACTTGGCTTTTTAATTTTAATCATTTTAGTGTGGGTTTGTTGGTATCTACTTGTGGTTTGGAGCCCTGGTAGTGCAGTGGTTAAGAACTCAGCTGCTAACCAAAAGGTCTGGTGGCTCGAATTCACCATCCACTACTTGGAAACCCCATGGGGCAGTTCTGCTCTGTCCCACAGGGTCGCTATAGGGTCACTATGAGTCAGAATCTACTTGACAGCAAAAGGTAACGAGATTATGCATTCAATTCCGTGTTTACTTGTTTAATGTATGGTCTCTTACCAAATTTTAGATTCCATGGAGGAATAAACTACTTTTATTTTATCCACTTCTGTGTCCTAGGGCCTGCCACTCAGTAAATATTTTTTCTACATTGTTC
Source organism: Dugong dugon (assembly GCA_030035585.1). Lineage (NCBI taxonomy): Eukaryota > Metazoa > Chordata > Mammalia > Sirenia > Dugongidae > Dugong > Dugong dugon. The sequence goes on along the minus strand of CM057461.1, from coordinate 118,124,330 downwards.
TAGGCATTGAGAATGAAGTAGTGATAATATCTGTGGAGGTTCTGCCCTCCTGTGCTTTCACGTTCTAGAGGGGAAGACATAAATAAATAACCAGATGAAATACTATAATTTCATGTGTTAGAAAGAAAAATAAAGGGGAAAAGGGGGTAGCAGGGGAGAAAATGGGGAATAAATCGGGTAGTTCTCTTTATTAAAGAAGTAACATCTAAACAGAAACCTGAATCTGCTGAGAAGACATGAGAAAATCTTGAGAGAATCTAGGTGAAGAAAGCAGGAAGAGTTGAGACCCTGAGTTGGAAACCAGCCTAGTGTTTTGGGAAATGTTAAGAATGCAAGTATGCCTGGAGTAGAGAGAGTGAGAAGGGGAGTAAAAGAGACAAATTTGGAGAGGTAGGCAAGGGTCTGATATCATAGCAAATTTATTCCATATATGATCGGACTTTTTGAAAGAGTGGGTTAACACTCATAGCGTTATATATATTACCTCATGTAGTCTGTATTTTTAAATCAGCTTTGTGAAGTGGGTACTATTATCCCCATTTTACAGGCAAGGAAGCTGAGGCATGGTGAGGTTAAATATATAACCTACCAGAAGTCACAGAACAAGCTAAGTAGCAGCAGATTCAGGATATGAACACAGGTAGTCTGGATCCACTACATCAGTGTTTCTCAACTTTTTCATTATCATGTACCCCTCCCCAGGAGAAAACTTAATTTAAAATTTTCCCTAATGAGAGGAATTAAATACTAAGAAATTCTATTTTGTCGAGTATGGTTGAGTTTGGAGGGCCACAAACCATTGTAATATTTTAGAAATTTTGTCTTCCAAGAACCAATTTTTGCCTCCTGAAGGGTCACAGCTATTCAAGTCTCTATGAGCACGTTGTACTCTGAAACAATGAGGTTGCCATGAGTCAGAATAGACTTGCTGGCAATGAATTTTTTTTTTTTGGGGGGGGCAATACTGCCACCACTGAGAATGCATGCAATACACTGTAATACCTTTCTTATAAATACAAAATTTTATAGTAAAATTTTCTTATAACTAAATGTTATTACTACGTGAATATTTTTACTTATAAATAAACAATATGAATAAATTTATATTCTCTTATAAACAAGGGGAATAAAAGGGGTGAGAGTAGCTTGATGAGACTGCCTTTTATTTCAGGATGGAGAACACCTGAATGTTTTGAAGACTGAGAGACAGAGGTAGTGAGATCGAAGATCAAAAGTGGCTAAAAGTGAGGTCCCAGAGGAGATAGAGGAAATAGACTTAAGAGTGTAGGTGGATTATGTCATTCAGTTTAGAAAAGACCGGGGCCACCTTTTAGTTTGAAATTGTACCTATTCCCAGGGCTAATAAGGGTGAATAGAGATGGAGGCAAGGGAGGTTCAGGGAGCTTGCGCCTGATGGCTTTCAGCTTCTTCTTCTTCTTTTTTTTTTAAAGAGAAGTACAAGGTGACTTTGTGGCACAGTGTTTAAGCCATTGGCTGCTAACTGAAAGACTGGCAGTTAGAACCAACCCAGCGGCTCCATTGTAGAAAGACCTGAAATCTGCTCCTGTAAAGATTACAGCCAAGAAGACCCTATGGGGCAATTCTACTCTGTCACATGGGGTCACTATGAGTCGAAATTGACTGATCAATTGCAGATAGTGAAGAGTTGGGGGTGGGTGGGTAGATGGGTTGAAGTTTGAAATCAGCTGTTGAGAGGAGAAAGAAACACTGCTAACTCCAGAGAATAAGGACTGTCAGAGGGCTTTGAGAGTCCTGCTTACATTTAAACTGATGCTTCTAATCCAGGGAAAACACAGAGTGACAACCGAACAAAGTAAAGTGTGGAGAGTCCCACAGCATTCCTGAGGCAGAGGGACAAAAGATGATGGAGAAGCAGATATGGAGTTATGATTTCTGATCAGCCTATGGGGGAAATAGTTAAGGAGCGCCTCTTGCAGGAACTGGAATTGCTGCATCTTGAAGCATTAGTAGAAATTCTACAGGCTACGATAGGAAGTAGGTGTTAAGGTTGTTTAATTTGTTTTGTTTTAGTGGAAGGAGATGTTCTTCAATGACGTAGGCGTGTTAGGGACTTTGCCCTTTGAAAATTTGTGTATTAGCAATGATAGAAAAAATACTTCCCCTGTCTCTTTTGGCAGAAACTGGTTTAATTTTCAGATGCTTTCTGACATCACTCACTTAAAAGTTGCAATGACTCATCTGCAAGGCTTGATTTGGGAGAACAAAGACCTGGATGAGTCTCTGTAGGGCTTGGCCTGGGTAAAATTGTTTTGGAAAGTGAAATTAGCAGCTGGTGCCCAACCCTTGGCCCTAACCCCTGAGGAGCTCCCCCTGCCCAGTTAACTGCTGCCCTAGTGTCCTCTCGGGTGCCACACCAGGAATGCCCTCAGAGTATCAGGTCAGCCAGACTTGATTCTTCTTTCTCTTCCTGTCTTCCTACACTGGAACCATCCTGTTCTCCTTACGCCCTCCACTTAAACAAAGAGAACAGAAGGAAGAGAAGAGAAAAGGAGGAGGAGAAAAAGGAGTATCGTGGGATGGGTAGACAGAAGGCACTACAGAGGGCATTTGAGGGCACTTTTCATGTGTTGTGAAGAAGTGGGATGAAATGAAAGCCTTTCAAAAAAGATCTGGGATGCTTCTGCATTTCTCTCCCCACTACCACCAACTCAATTCCTGCCCCCCTCCCCGAGAAAGATCAAAATAACTTTCTGTGGGATGAAATGATGACAATGATTTTGGATCCAATTACTTTTTCATAACCTGGAAACAACCCTTCCATTTGTGGCTTGCTAAAGTCTGAACTCTGAAACTCAGACTACAATGAGAGAAATGAAAGAGACTTGAACTCAGAGCCCTTTGGGCATTTCCCTCAATATCAAAGATTTTTTTCTCCTCTCTTAGATAGGAAAGGAAATGGGTAAGTGATAAACTGAGAATGCATAGAAACAATACCTAGTTTGAAATGAAACGAAGAGAGGTAAAGAAAAATGGGTTCAGATTAATGTCAGTCCTCCAGTAACCACAGGATCTGAACTGTGTTTACATTATCACATATTTTTAGAGTTATTCAGTTCTGATGTGGAATGTCTGAGTGTTCTTATGACCCTTGAAAGCTGAGGATCGGGTACACAGGAGAGAGGAGTGTGCAAGTGACCACTCACAGCTGAGCTAAGAAACAAATACACCTCCAGAGCACCCACCTCGTTTCCAGAGGGAAGAGCCAAGCCTGGAAATAGGTGAACTCTCCCCCTGCACGGGGGCTGGACTGGAGCCAGGCAAAGAAAGAGCGCTCAGGAGTGAAGGGAAGATGAGCAGTGTGTATGTTTTACACTTGTGCAAATGTGTGTGTATATATTTATATGTTGTTGTTGTTAGTTGCCGTTGAATCACTTTCAGCTTATGCTGACCAAAATGTCGCCCAGTCTTGTGCCACCTTTATGATTGTTGGTACATTTGAGTCCATTGTTTTAGCTACTGTGCCAATATATATTGATATATAAACACACAAACTCATGTTTTTGTTTGTGTGTACATGTTCATATTTATATATATATACATATATACAGAGTCCGAAGAGCACACTCACATAAATACAAACCCGAAATGCTGAATCTGAACTCTTAAAAAAAAAAATATATATGTCGTTGAGAAAGAAATAAAACAAGGCTTTTGAGGACAAGGGCCATCTGACTAGGTGTACTGTGTTTCTGAGGGCATATTGTATGTTCTGCATTTGTTTATTTGGGGTAAGGGGACATTCACGGGCAACATAACTCCTTCAAAATCTTTGAGGGATATCATGTGGAAGAGGGATTAAACTCATTCCGTATGGTTCCAGAGGGTAGAACTGAGACCAAGGCATAGCAGATTTCTGTTCTAAAAAAGAACGATTTTCATAGAACAAATAGCTTTTTATAGAACAATTAATACTATACAAAAGAGACATGAATTCCCTCTACAAGTAATTAATGATCTGCCTGTTCTTGGAAGTGACATGTGGCAGAGGCTAAATGATCATCTGTCACAAAAGTCATAGGGGGCACTCTCCTATTTGGTGGAGGTTTGGACTACAGTCATTAGCGGGGCCACCTCCATTCTGAGATTCAATGGTTCTCTCAAATACATAAACAACTTTTGGGGCAAGGCAAGTCAGGGAACCGTTTTGGCGTTTTGACTGCTTTTATTTTGCTCAGTAATTCATGGACAGCTAACCCCCATTTCACTATGCCTGATAAGTAACTTCATTCTGCCTTCCGTATAATTTCTATTCTCCCCTCTTCTTTTCCTTATCTTTATTTTTTGTATTTTGTGTTCTCTTTCCCTTTGCTTTTCTTCATCCTGCCTGGTGCCCAGCTTCTCTAGAGATAAGGGATGAAGTGGAGACAAAGATTACTGAGAAAACAAAACGAGGAAGAAAAGTATTAAATGAACTCAATTTTATTTTCATTTCAAATCCTGGATGTGTAGATGTGTATGAGTGTGTAAATATGCATACTGGATTGTGTGTGTGTGTGTGTGTGTATCCTCAGTGAGTTGTCGCATTCCCTGGGGGACAAGGTGCAGTATTTTAAACAATTCTGCGCCCAAGGAGATGTTTGAAAATGCTGGGGGTTTGGGACCACTTTTGGCTGTCACTATGCCTGGGGGCTGCTACTGGCATTTAATGGAATAAGGGAAGCATGCTCAGTGCCCTTCAATGTGCAGGACAAGTTCCATCCAATCAAGTACTATTCAAGTCAAATGACAATAGAGCCCTATTGAGGAACAGCAGATAAAGACTTCAGAGACAGATTATCTGGGTTTCAATCCTGCTTCTGCCATTATCAGTTCTGTGATCTTGGGCAAGTAACTTGGCCTTTCTGGGATTTTGTTTTCTCGTCTGTAAAATGGATGCTAATAAGAGCACCTACCTCAGATATTGTTTGAGGATTAAATGAATTAATACAGTCAAGTGCTTAGAAAAGCACAAGCACATAAAACACATTCAGCAAGAGTCAGCCACGATTTTTATTTTCTGCAATGGCTTGGAGTAGGCTATTTGGATTCATCTTACAGAGTGAATACATGAGTTTTCTATATGCTTTCACCAGTTTTTAGGGAACTGGAACGTAATGAATCAGTGCTTACAAAAATGTGGCCTATGGACCCCCGAAGTTATGAAGCTGCTGTGACATCACCATAGACACATATGTACAGTAAGCATTGACAAGATGAAATTACTCTTTCTTTCTCCCCCCTTACATATACAATTATGTACGCAACGATTTCCTGAACACACACACACACACACACATAGTTGTAATTAATAAAATGTAAATTCATTTAAAGTCCTAAGAGTTTTGTTACTATTTATTTTCTCAATAAATGATACTACAAATACATGGACAATATGTGGGACACTGGAATTTTGCCACCACCCATCTGCCAGTTTGTTATACTGTGGTGGCTTTCATATTGCTATGTTGCTGGAAGCTATGTCACCAGTATTTCAAATATCAGCAGGATCATCCGTGGTGGACAGGTTTCAGTGGAGCTGCCAGACTAAAACAGATGAGGAAGAAAGGGCCTGGTGATCTCCTTCTGAAAACTTTATGAATCACAACAGAATATTGTCTGATATAGTGTTGGAAGATGAGCCCCCTAGGTTGGAAGGCTCTCAGAATACACAGCCCTCACAACCGACTCAAGCATACTAACAATCACGAAGATGGTGCAGGACCAGGCAACATTTCGTTCTGTTCCACATGGGGTCACCATAAGTTGGAGCCAACTTGACTGCAGCTAACAACATCAAATTTTGAAAACGTTTTTTCTTTAATTTCTTATGCTTGAAAAGTTTGTGTTTCATACAACAGACCATTCTGAATCCTACACCAAATATTATTTTATATTCTTTTTTCTTCCTAAGACTCAGAAGGTGTTTCAAGATTTTGTCACATCCAAGGATCATAATCACGGACTTTTAATGATCATTCTATGATAAGACAGTTCTAGAAGTCACATTTGATTAAGCAGAATCTGTTAAAACATTATAATGCCATAGAAATTGCTTTTAGAAAAAAATTGCCGACATTAGCTTGTTTCCTTTCATTTTTAGTCTATTTTATGAAAACAGAGTCAAGATTCTTTATAATAGTGTGTGCTTTGATATGATGAACAATGTTTCCAATTGATTTTGTCCCATCTGTTTAAATAATTTTGCATTCCCATTGTGACCAACTCATTTGGAAGGAAACACAAGTTCTTATGACAATATGTGAAATGAACCATATAGCCCCCAATTATATGATTATTGTATTTTCCTACAAATATATATTGAGAAGTGCTAAACATTTTCTTTCCTTTCATGGTTGTATTTGTTGACCAGCCTCTGGCACATGTAACCCAAATATGCTGGATGCCACAAATCCCAAGCGCAGGGTAGGGACATCTTATGTTTTATTAAAATATGAATACTCACCCATTTTTCAATTCTTAGCAAAAAACAAAACAAAACAAAAACACTGAATAGGGAACCACATGTACAAAAAGACCTCTATAGGGAGATGCTTGGCATAGTAAAGAGTAGACATGGTTTGAGGTCACCAAATCTTAAATTTTAGCTCTATCACTTTCTTGTGATGTGAATTAGGCACCCCAGTATCATCTTTGTGCTTTAGTTTCCTCATGTGCAAATTGTGGATTATAATGTCTATTTGTTAAAGTTGTGAGAATTGGAGATGAGGGGTATAAAAACATCTAGCTTCATACCTGGCATATGTTGTTGTTGTTGTTCGGAGCCATCAGCTCAGTTCTGACTCACAGCGACCACACGTACAACAGAACAAAACACTGCCCGGTCGCGCATTCTCACAATGTTACCGTGTTTGAGCTCATTGTTGCAGTCACTGGGTCAATCCAACTTGTCCAGGGTCATCGTCTTTTTTGCTGACCCTCTATCCTTCCAAGCATGATGACCTTCTCCAGGGACTGGTCCCTCCTGCTAACATGTCCAAAGTATGTGAGACAAGTCTTGCCATCCTCGCTTCCAAGGAGCACTCTGGCTGTACTTCTTCTGAAACAGTCTTGTTCGTTCTCCTGGCAGTCCATGGCATATTCAATATTCTTCTCCAGCACCGTAATTCAAAGGCATCAATTCTTCTTTGGTCTTCCTTATTCGTTGTTCGTTGTGCAGCTTTCACATGCATATGAGGTGATCTAAAATACCACTGTTCGGGTCAGGTGCACCTTAGTCCTCAAAGTGACATCTTTGCTTTTTAACACTTTAAAGGGTTCTTTTGCTGCAGATTTTTCCAGTGCAATGCGTCATTTGAGTTCTTAACTGCTGCTTCCATAGGCATCGATTGCAGATCCAAGTAAAATGAAATCCTTGACAACTTCAATCTTTTCTCCATTTATCATGACGTTGCTTATTGGTCCAGTTGTGAGGATTTATGCTTTCTTTATGTTGAGGTGTAATCCGTACTGGGAAATCCTGGTGGCATAGTGGTTAAGAGCTATGGCGGCTAACCATAAGGTCAGCAGTTTGAACTCACCAGGAGCTCCTTGGAAAATGTATGGGGCAGTTCTACTCTGTCCTGTAGGGTCGCTATGAGTCAGAATCGATTCGACGGCAGCGGGTTTAATCCATAGTGAAGGAAGGCTGTAGTCTTTGATCTTCATCAGTAAATGTTTCAAGTCCTCTTTACTTTCAGCAATCAAGATTGTGTTATCTGCATAACACAGGTTGTTAATGAGTTTTCCTCCAATCCTGATGCTGTGTTCTTCTTTGTATAGTCCAGTTTCTCAGATTATTTGCTCAGCATACAGATTAAATAAATACAGTGAAAGGGTACAGTCCTGACGCACACCTTTCCTAACTTTTATCTACACAGTATTCCTTTGTTCTGTTCAAATGACTGCCTCTTGCTCTACGTACAGATTCCTCATGAGCACAATTAAGTGTTCTGGAATTCTCATTCTTCTCAATGTTATCCATAATTTTTTATGATCTATACAGTCTAGAATACTAGAAAGATGTTTTACCTGTGTTTTGTTGACTATGCAAAGACATTTGACTGTGTGGGAGAGTCACAATAGCACTAAACAAATCAGCAATCCCTGCTGCAGTCTAACAATATTCTGATATGTTTACAACAGCAAGTATAGTTATTGAATTCTTGAATTTGTCACCATTCAACACTTTTTTTCCTTTCAGATGTAACATTTACTGTCTTGACCATGATTTCTTGGTTCTTACCAAGCAAAGTTCTAGGGAGAATATACTGTCCAATTCCAGTGGGCACCACTACTTTATTCTTTGTGAATGGTGCTCTTGGAGTTGTGCAATACTGTAGTTTTGAACGTGTGTAAGCACACAATATTTGTCTGTCTTTGGCTTGGCTGTTACTCCATGCTTCCTTGACCTGTGCTTTTCACCATTTCTTCATACACCATGGTGGGCTCAATGTCCTATCTGATAAACTACAATAACATCATCTGTATTAACTAGAATAAAATGAAGTCGTCTTGATATTGACTTCAAGCCAGTCTCCACATTCAGTCTTAAGGAGTAGAGTTGGGTGGGTGGAGAGCACTGTGACTATTATACTTCGACAATTTTGTCCTAATTACCTGGTCTCAATTGTAGCAAAAGCAAATTTTACATGTAGATTTAAAGTTACTCATATTACTTCTAAAATCTTTTGAATAAAATGACCCTCCTTGCAGTCAGACATTTTATACCCTTCGGCATCAGCATAAACAATGAGGGACATAAGCCATTTAAACTGTTAGACTTGTTCCCTCTTTCCTTGTCCCCTTTGTGTTGGCTCATCATTTTGATTTCCTCTTAATCCTTAGCTATAGGAGCTTCCTAGACACACAAGGAATAATTTGTCCTGTTCTGCTATTGTCACTATTTTGGAGAGTCTCTCAACACTTAAATCAGAAACACTTCATCTCTGAGGGTTGAAAATTTAACCATTCTTGCTCCTTTAAAATCAGAGTGGCATAGACTTAATTAATGGATTTCCTATACAAAGTTAGCTGTCTTCTCAAGGCAAATAGAAATGTGTGTATTGTAGAGGAATATGAGTATTTGTAGAAAAACCAAGTCTGTAGTGCTTGCAGTGGGAATGTTTGGCCAGGCCAATAGAAATAAATTTCAGGGCTCAAATCAAGAGCACAAAGTTTAAAAGTATAGAGGATTATCTTAGGACTCCTGGAAAGAAGTAACGGATGATCAGTTATCCAAATGAGCTGTGACAAATAACAGATTTCATTATTTCTAAATATTTACTCTACTTTTACCCTCTTCTAAAAATAATGACTTTTTAAATGATAGGACAGACATAATTACTAATTGCTATTGAAAATTTAATTTAGAGACCTATAATTGGCAGGAATGTGCATTTTTTCTTTCATTTATTTCTTTTTAAAATGAGCTTCTTATTTAATTTTAATATAGAAATAGCTATCTTATTTGATGTCAGGATAGTCCAGGCATTGTATTCTAGCCAGCTGTAAGTAAACCTTTAGTCCCTGTGTATTCCATCATTCAGAAAGAGAAGAATTTTATTATAGGAGATGCTGTCCTGATCCTTGAGTATCTAGATAATTTTCTTTCCTTTTGCTCTTCTTCCATTAATTCATTCTCAGTATCTATGTGCTTGGTACTGTGCTAAATGCTTGGGATACCAAAATGGTCCTAGCTATCCAGAACTCTCTAAATAGTGAGGAAAGTGGACATATAAAATTAATTCCAAAGTAAATTCTAAGGAATCTTCACAACAATGGAATGTGAAACCACTGAGGAAGGAGAAGCAAATTATGTCTATTTGACTTTACTTTTTGGTTACTGTTTGATCAAAGGTTCCTTTATCATCCTTTATTGTGAATTGTCCAAGAATTCAACCCTGGCTTTATGAATGCTGGCTTGCAATATATCTCTTCTATCATCTGCCTACTGTCCAAAGCTTATCCTGACTGACATTAGCAAATGGAAGGCAGTGGTTTAGATATCATTTGCCAAAATGAGATCCAATTAAGCAAATATCAAGCTGACGGATTTATGAATTAAAGGCAAGGCTTTGGAAAATTGTATAATTCTAAGAAATATTTACTTTCCCAGTCAAGTCTCATACATAGAGCATAAACCCTGATGTCAGATGATCTGGATTTGAGTCATGGGTATAACACTTCCCAAATGAATGACTTTGAGCAAGTTGTTACTGGGTTTGTGCCAAGAAAAAATAAAATAATGTATGTAAAGGATATAGAACATTAAAAGCTCAGTAACAGTGGGCTATTACTATTTTCTGTTGACAACATAATCCTTCTCCTGCTCAGGGATGGACTTAGGGGGCCACTTAGGTGGTATGATTTGAAAGAAGTGTATCAAAAATATTCTCCCACAAATCTATAAATAATATTTTGAAGTTCCAATAATTGTGTTTCAACTAATTATTAATTCTAAATGAAAGCTTTTCCCATATTTGGTATTCTAATCCATTAACATCCTTAATTAACACAGGGGACAAAAGATTTGTTTGAAATCCATATGTTATGGACTGAATTGTGCTCTGATGGCACAGCGATTAAGCACTCAGCTGCTAACCAAAAGCTTAGTGGTTCAACCTTGCTGTTCTGTGGGAGAAAGATGAGACAGCTTGCTTCTGTAAAGATTTTAATCTTGAAAACCCTATGGAGCAGTTTTACTGTGTCCTACAGGTTGTTATGAGTTGAAATCTACTCGATGTCAGTAGGTTTTTTTTCTTTCTTTTCTTCTTCTGGGTTTGGCACCTGTGAATATGACCTTGTTTTGGGAAATAGGGTTTTTCTTTTGTTATCACTTGGGTCAGAAGAGGCCATACAAAAGGAGAGTGGGTAGTAAACTTAATAATGAATTCTAAGTGGTATCTTATAAAGGGGGGTACAGACACAGAGAGACACAAACACAGAAGGAAGACAGATACATGTGATGATGAAGACACACACGTCTATAAGCCCAAGAACACCAAGAATTGTTTCAGCTACTTAGAAGCTGAAAGAGATAAAGAAGGACATTCTCCTAGAGCCAATGCCCTAATTTGGACTTCTAGCCTCTAGCACTGTGAGAAAATAAAATTCTGTTCTTTAAAACCACCCACTTTGTGGTATTTTATTATGGAATCTAAGACACCAAAGCACCTATTCCACCCTTCTCTGACGTAACTGACAAGATCTCGTGGGACTTGCAGGAAAGAATTCCAAAGGGCACTAAAGGCAAACTTAACCTATATCACAATTTTGTGAAAAGCTGTGTATCTTCGTATCTGTTTCTTCAAATTGTAAGCTTTATATCTAACTCAAGAAACTAAACATCAGCCCAAACTAATCTACAGATGGATTTCCAATTCCCTAATGTAGATGTCTTTTGAAAGGTTAGAAGGATGATTCAGCCTTTGGGAATGTATTGCCTAAGAAGGCATACATTTTTCTTTCACATGTTATAGGTGATGGTGGATGAGCTATATCACACTCACCCTTCTTCTGAGAAAAACTATAAAATTTGGACAAAATATAAAAAAGAAACATTTAAATGAAGTCTTGATACGAGCTATGATGTGGATGGAGCTAGAAGACATTATGCTGAGTTAACTAAGTCAATCACAAGAGGACAAATGTTTTATGACCTCGCTTGTATAAAAAGACAAGAACAGGCAAAGGTATAGAGACCAAAGTTTATTAGTGGTTACCAGGGGTGGGAGGGAGGGAGAAAGGGGAGTTACTGCTTATGGAGCACTGAGTTTTCCTATACAGTGATGATTAAGGGTAAGGTTGCACAGCTGATTAATGTAATTGCTATCAATAAGTCGTACAATTATAAAAAGTTGAATTGGCGAAAGTTATATGATAGATATATTTACAACAAGGAAAAAAAAGAAAGAAAAAGAGGAACTGCTGAGGCTGCTTATGTACAACCAAACACTTCACCGGATTTGGTTCCTTGGTTTGGAAGTTTAGGGTCATGGTTTCATGAGACATCCTAGTTAATTGGCCTAATATAGTGTTTAGTGTTTCTGTTCTACCTCCTTGTTGGTTGCATAGTTCCTGGGGTCTTAAAAGCTTGCAAGCTGCCATCCAAAGTATAACAATTGGTCTCTATTCACCTGGAGCAACAGAGGAATAAGGAGAGTCAAGAACAGGAGGAGGAACTGGAATGTGCGGCTAATTGCCTCCATGAACAACTACCTCCTTTGCCATGAGATCAGAAGAACCAGATAGTGCCAAACTACCATGACTGAACATTTTGATTAAAGATTCTATAGAAGAATCCTTCTGAAAAGGGAAAAAAATGCAGAACAGGATTTCAAATTCTCTTGGAATCTCAATGAACCCATACAGTCTGGATGAACCCCTGAAAATATTGCCCTGAGATAATCTTTAAACCTTAAACCAAAAATATCCCCTGAAGTCTTCTTAAAACTGGACAATAGTTTAACTTAATCAGTGAGCAATGTTTACCTTGAGCATTGTATTCTTTGAAGATCTATCTATATGGGATCAAATTGACAACAGCAAGTTGAAAGATTCGAAAGGGAACTTAAGGGGCAGTAAGTTTATGCTAATGGGGAGAAGCAACTGAGAAAAGAAGGGTGGGATGTTTGCACAACTTGAAGAATGTGATTAATGTCACTGAATTGTACATGTAGAAATTGTCAAATTGATGTAAGCTCTGCCGTGTATATTTGCAACAACAACAATAACAAAGATAAAATAATTTAAAAAAAAGAAATATTTACTTGAGTTCTTTTGAATTCTAACAACAGAGAGAAATATTAGTGGGCAGTGTGGGTGAAAAACGGAGGCAGGGAGAGGGCAGTGAGGAAGGATTTAGAGAAAACTTTCCCCTGTGGAGATTTGCTAATTCCAGAGGGAGACCACAGGGAACCTAAGAGACTGAGCAGCATTTTAGACATCCCCTTTAGAGATGAAAGAATAGAATATATAGGACAGAGGGTAACAGACATAGGGGATATGGGAGGAAGGGTAAACATAAGTTTGATTAAAGTCTAAGAGGAGGAGAAAAGAATGGGCCAGAAGCAATAATTGAAGAGATAATAGATCATTATCCAAAACGGATAAAAGACATTAAGGCAAAGATTTAAGAAACCCTACAAACTCCAAGTAATTATAATGAGAAGAAAAGAACACCTGAGAAAATCATGGTAAATGTATATAGAAAGCTATATGTATATATATATATATATAATACACACACACACACACACACACACACACACACACACACACACACACATAAAATGTAGCTGAAGAAAAAACACTGATTATTTTCAAAGGGGGAAATAATTAGATCTGAATTTGCAATAGAAATAAGAAACCAGAGAACAATTGAATGATCTCTTTAAAGAACTGCAAAAAAAAAAAAAAAAGGAAAATAGAAAATAACTGCTGCCCTGAAATTCTATAGGCAATGAAAATATCCCGCAGAAGAATACGTTCAATATGTGTTCAAATCTTTAAGGAAATAAAATCCAAGGAAATTATGACTAGGAGACCCACAGTGAAGGACATACTATACTAAAGATATGTTAAAGTTATTGAATCCAAAATTAAAAAAAATAAATCAGCCAAAACCAAACCAAAACTAACAAACAAAGCCCAATCTTTCCACAAAGAATATTCCCAATGCACTTGTCTTCTTAGTGAGTTATATCAAATATTTAAGAAAGAAGTACACCAATTTAGATCAACTCTAGCAGAGTCTGGACAAAGAGGGAATGCTCCTCAACTTGTTTTATGAGGCATGCATAACCTTGATACAAAAACCTCATAAAGACATTAGGAATTAGGAAATTTACAGGCTAATCTCACTCATCAAGATAGATATAAAAACCCTAAGCAAAGTACTAGCAAACACAATACAAAAGTGTATAAAATGATGATACATCATGATCAAGTTGTGTTTATTCTAAGAATGCAAAATTTTTATAATTAAAAATCAATGTATTTCACCAAATTAACAAAATAAAGGAGAACAATCATGTGGTAATTTCAACAGATACAGAAGAACCTTCTGATAGAATTCAATTTTCATTCATGACCAAAAGTCTTAGCAAACTATGAATGAAAGGAAACTCCTAATTTGATAAAGGATATCTACCAAAAGCATCCAGAAACATCATACTTAATGGGGAGTGCTGAAAGCTCTCCTTTTGATTTTGGGAATGGAACAAGATGGATAAAAAGTTACCACTTCTCTCCAGCATTGTCTTCAGGAGACTAAACAGTGCAGTAAGCCAAGAATAAGGAGCTATAAGGGTTGAGAAAGAAGAAATACAATTTGTCATTTTATTTCAGATGATATTATTGCATACATAATAAATTTGGAGGCATCTATAGATCCATATTTATGCCTATTCCTAAGAAAGGTGATCCAACCAAATGTGGAAATTATTGAACAATATCATTAATATCACATGCAGGTAAAATTTTGCTGAAGATCATTCAAAAGGAGCTGCAGCAGTATAGCAACAGGGAACTGCCAGTAATTCAAGCCAGATTCAGAAGAGGACATGGAGCCAGGGATATCATTGCTGATGTCACATGAATCCTGGCTGAAAGCAGAGAATACCAGAAAGATGTTTACCTGTGTTTCATTGACTATGCAAAGGCATTTGACTGTGTGGATCATAACAAATTATGGATAATATTTTGAAGAATGAGAATTCCAGAACACTTAATTGTGCTCATGAGGAACCCATACATAGATCAAGAGGCAGTCGTTCGAACAGAACAAGGGGATACTGTGTGGTTTTAAGTCAGGAAAGGTGTGCATCAGGGTTGTATCCTTTCACCATATCTATTCAATCTGTATGCTGAGCAAATATTCCGAGAAGCTGGACTGTATGAAGAAGAACGGGGCATCAGGATTAGAGGAAGACTCATTAACAACCTGTGTTATACAGATGACATAAACTTGCTTGCTGAAAGTGAAGAAGACTTGAAGCACTTACTGATGAAGATCAAAGACCATAGACTTCAGTATAGATGACACCTCGACATTAAGAAAACAAAAATCCTCGCAACTGGATCAATAACCAACATCACGGATAAACGGAGAAAAGATCGAAGTTGTCAAAGATTTCATTTTGTTTCAATCCACAATCAACATTCATGGAAGCAGCAGTCAGGAAATCAAAAGACGTACTGCATTGGGAAAATCTGCTGCAAAAGACCTCTTTAAAGTATTGAAAAGCACAGATACCACCTTGAAGACTAAGGCGTGCCTGACCCAAGCCATGGTACTTTCAGTCGCCTTATATGCATGTGAAAGCTGGACGAACAATAAGGAAGACCAAAGAAGAATTGATGCCTTTGAATTGTGGTGTTAGAGAAGAACACTGAACATACCATGGACTGTCAAAAGAAGGAGATATCTGTCTTGGAAGAAGTGAGAGCAGAATGCTCCTTGGAAGCAAGGATGATGAGACCACGTCTCACATACTTTGGACATGTCGTCAGAAGGGATCAATCCCTGGAGAAAGACATCATGCTTGGTAAAGTAGAGGGTCGGTGAAAAAGAGGAAGACCCTTAATGAGATGGATTGACACTGTGGCTACAACAGTGGGCTCAAGCGTAACAATGATTGTGAGGATGGTGCAGGACCCGGTAGTGTTTCATTCTATTGTACGTAGGGTTGCTATGAGTCAGAATCGACTCAACAGCATCTAATAACAACACAATGATAGATAAATTATTAGAATTTACAAGTTTATTTAGCGAGATTACTGAATAAGAGGTCAGTTTTAAAAATTGCGTTTTATATGCTACATATTATAACCAACAATTTGCCATGGTGTCAGCGTGACTCATGGAGCCACCATGTGTGTGACAGTCAAACTGTGCTCCATAGAGTTTTCAATGGCTGGTTTTTCAGAAGTAGATTGCCAGGCTTTTCTTTCGAGGCACCTCTGGGTAGACTCTAACCACTAACATTTTGGTCAGCAGCCTAGTGGTTTAACCCATTTGTACCACCCAGGGACTCTGCTACATACTATAGGGGCTGAAATAAACTTCAAAGATAAGTGTTTGCTATCTCTGTCACCTAGCCAAATCAAAATTTAAACAAACTCAGAAGTGGAACTAGTCTTAATCCAACTGAATCTGCAGGAGGACTTTATCCCAAATATCTTTAAAATTCCCTGAAGTTTGTTTTTCATAGTCTCTTCTCAGAAGAACACTATAGGAATAGTGATAGTTATTGGAGGAAACGAGCCTATTTGTTGGTCTGGGCACATTGGTAGCTGTGAAACTTCTTCCTCTCTTTCCTTCCTTCTCCCTAGAAAAGCCAACTTCAGTAGTTAAATGGGATTTTGTTCTGCTACATTTCCTCTCTGCTGCCTTCCCACGTGTCAGCATCTCCTCATGAGCAGTTTCTCTCTTTCCAAGCCCTCCCTGTGGTGAACCCAAATGTTGCTGATCAGATGGGCATAATTCAACCCACTAAAATACATCCCTGTCAATGGGATTGTGCTATGAGCTCCAACCCCCTCTGTCTAATGACATACGCACTTTCTTCTTAATCTGCGTCATGAAGATCCGTAGGCAAATGTAGGTGGTGCCTCACAGATGCACATTTTTTTTTTTAGTTTTTCCCTTGTCATTTGGACATCTTGTTAGGAAAACAATCATTCCTTAGTTTCAAATGGTTCAGACTAAGTCAGCTGTTTCTGCTAAGATCCACTCTCCTGCCTTTCATTCGGCAGCTCATTCTAGTCTACCTGTGCCTGCACGTGTTTCTCCAGCTGGGCCACACTTACCTACCATATATACCTTGTTGTAGTTGTTAGTTGTCTTCGAGTTAGCCCCCAACTCCCCTTCATGGCAACACCATGCAAATGGAGTTCATCGATGTGATTCATACATACCTAATTAGACTAAAGGAGCAGGAAGGCAAGAGATGCCAGAATGGAATCTAGAACTATAAACACAGCATTTGCTTCCACTCTTGCATTAATTAAAAACGTGGTTGACATTATTTGCCTGTAACATTGAAATGTTTCAAAACAGATTTATAGGACTCAGAAAATGCAAGCATGTTTTAATTATCTAGCAACCCTCTAAAGGTTTAGTAGACATATGAAGGATATGAGAAAAGCAAATAAGAACATGATTATTACAAATAATTTATTTTAAAAAATCTCTTCTCTTACCAGGAAGAAGAGCAGGAAACTCTGTATTTGGGGTTTGGAAAGTTCCTGAACTAAGTTAAACTCTCAGCTAAACAACTACCACAACAAACCCAAACATGTAACCAATATTGTTGTTGTTGTTAGGTGCTGTTGAGTCGGTTTCTACTCATGAATATACAATAGAATGAAACACTGCCCAGTTCTGCACCATCCTCACAATCACTGTTATGTTTGAGCCCATCATTGTAGCTACTGTGTTAATCCATCTTGCTGAGGGTCTTCCTCTTTTTGGCTGACCCTCTACTTTACCAAGTGTCATGGTTTGAATTATGTCACCCCAAAAATGTGTGTATCAGTTTGGCTAGGCCATGACTCCTGGTACTGAGTGATTTTCCTGTATGTTGTAAACCTGCCTCTATGATGTTAATAAGGGAGGATGGGTGGCATTTGTGTTAGTAAGGCAGGAACTGATCTACAAGACTGGATTGTGTCCTGAGGCAATGTCTTGAGATATAAAAGTCAGAAGTGAGCAGTGAGACAGGGGGACCTCATACCATGCCGGAAGCAGAGCGTGTCCTCTGGACCGGGGTCCCTGCACAGACAAGCTCCTAGTCCGGGGCAACACTGAAGAGAAGAAGGCTGACAGAGAGAAAAAGCCTTCCCCTGGAGCTGACACCCTGAATTTGGACTTTTAGCCTACTTTGACTGTGAGGAAATAAACTTCTCTTCATTAAAACCATCCACTTGCGGTATTTCTGTTATAGTAGCACTAGATGACTAAGACACCAAGTATGATGCCCTTCTCTAGGGATTGGTCCCTCCTGATAAAATGTCCAAAGTACATGACACAAAGTCTCACCATTCTAGCTTCTAAGGAGCATTCAGGTTGTCCTTCTTCCAAGACGGATTTATTTCTTCCTCTTGCAGTCCATGGCATATTCAATATTCTTAGCCAACTCTGTAAATCAAAGGCATCAATTTTTCTTTGGTCTTCCTTTTTGATTGTTCAGCTTTCACATGCATATGAGTCAATTGAAAATACTGTGGCTTGGGTTAGGCACGTCTTACCCTCAAAGTGACATCTTTGCTTTTTAACACTTCAAGGAAATCATTTGCAGCAGATTTGCCCAGTGCAATACATTGTTTGATTCCTTGACTGCTGCTTCCGTGGGCGTTGATTGTGGATCCAAACAAAATGAAATCCTTGACAACTTCAATATTTTCTCTGTTTATCGTGATGTTGCTTATATTGGTCCAGTTGTGAGGATTTTTGTTTTCTTTATGTTGAGGCGTAATCCATACTGAAGGCTGTAGTCTTTGATCTTCATCAGTAAGTGTTTCAAGTCCTCTTCACTTTCAGCAAGCAAGGTTGTGTCATCTGTGTATTGCAGGTTGTTACTGAGTCTTCCTCCAATCCTGATGCTGCATTCTTCTTCATATAGTCCAGCTTCTTGGATTATTTGCTCAGCATACAGATTGAATAAGTATGATGAAAGGACACAACTTTGACGCACACCTTTCCTGACTTTAAACCACGCAGTATGCCCTTCCTGTATTTGAACGACTACTTCTTGGTCTAAGTACAAGTTCCTCACGAGCACAATTATGTTATCCATAATTTGTCATGATCCACGCAGTTGAATGCCTTTGCATAGTCAATGAAACACAGGTAAACAGCTTTCTGGTATTCTCCGTTTCAGCCAGGATCCATCTGACATCAGCAATGATATCCCTGGTTGCACTTCCTCTTTTGAATCCAGATTGAATTTCTGGCAGTTCCCTGTCCATGTACTGCTGCAATCGCTTTTGAATGATCTTCAGCAGAATTTTACTTGTGTGTGATATTGATGATATTGTTCGATAATTTCTGCATTCTGTTGGATCACCTTTCTTTGGAATGGGCACAAATATGGATCTCTTCCAGTCAATTGGCCAGGTAGCTATCTTCCAAATTTCTTGGCATAGACAAGTGAGCACCTCCAGCGATGCATCCGTTTGTTGAAACACCTCAATTAGTATTCTATCAATACCTGGAACCTTGTTTTTGGCCAATGCCTTCAGTGCAGCTTGGACTTCTTTCAGTACCATCAGTTCTTGATCATATGCTACCTCCTGAAATGGTTGAACGTTGACCAGTTCTTTTTGGAAGGTGACTTTGTGTATTCCTTCCATCTTCTTTTGATGCTTCCTGCCTCATTTTATGTTTTCCCTGTACAGTCTTTCAGTATTCCAACTTGAGGCTTGAATTTTTTCTTCAGTTCTTTCAGCTTGAGAAATGCCAAACGTAGTCTTCCCGTTTGGTTCTCTAACTCCAGGTCTTTGCTCATTTTATTGTAATAATTTACTTTGTCTTCTTGAGTTGCCCTTTGAAATCTTCTGTTCAGCTCTTTTATGTCATTATTTCTTCCTTTTGCTTTAGCTACTCTACATTCAAGAGCAAGTTTCAGAGTCTCTTCTGACATCCATTTTGGTCTTTTCTTTCTTTTCTGTCTTTTTAATGACCTTTTGCTTTCTTCATGTGTGATGTCCTTGATGTCATTCCACAGCTTGTCTGGTCTTCTGTCATTAGTGTTCATTGAGTCAAACCTATTCCTGAAATGGTCTCTAAATTCAGGTGGGATATACTCAAGGTCGTACTTTGGCTCTTATGGATTTGCTCTAATTTTCTTCAGCTTCAACTTGAACTTGCATATAAGCAATAGATGGTTTGTTCCACAGACAGCCGCTGACCTCGTTCTGAGCTCCTCCATTGTGTCTTTCCACAGATGTTGTTGATTTGATTCCTGTGTATTCCATCTGGTGGGGTCTGTGTGTATAGTCACCTTTTATGTTGTTGAAAAAAGGTATTTGCAATGAATAAGTCATAGTTTTTGCAAAGTTCTGTCATTTGATCTCCAGCATCGTTTCTATCACCAAGGCCATATCTTCCAACTACTGATCCTTCTCCACTTCCAACTTCCATATTCCAATCATCAGTAATTATCAATGCATCTTGATTTCATGTTTTATCAATTTCAGACTGTAGAAGTTGGTAAAAATCTTCAATTTCTTCATGTTTGGCCTCAGTCGTTGGTGCAAAAATTAGAATAATAATCATATTAACTGTCCTTCCTTGTAGGATAATAGATATTGTCCTATTACTGACAGCATCATACTTCAGGATAGATCTTGAAATGTTCTTTTTGACGATGAATGTAATGTCATTCTTCTTGAATTTGTCATTTGGCATATGACCATATGACTGTCTGATTCAAAATGGCCAATACCAGCCTATTTCAGCTCACTAATGCCTAGGATATCGAAGTTTATGTTTTCCATTTCATTTTTAATGACTTCCAATTTTCCTAGATTCATACTTCGTACATTCCATGTTCCGATTATTAATGGATGTTTGCACCTGTGTCAGTTTGTAGTTCTGTGGTGATGCATGTTGCTGTGACACTGGAAGCTTTGCTACTGGTATTTCAAATAACAGCAGAGTTACCCTTGGTGGACAGGTTTCAGTGGTGCCTCCAGACTAAGACAGACTAGGAGGAAGGACTGGCAGTCTATTTCTGAAAAAATTGGCCAGTGAAAACCATACGAATAGCAGTGTAACATTGTCTGTTATAGTGCCAGAAGATGAGTCCGTCAAGTTGGAAGGCATTCCAAATACAACTGAGGAAGAGCTGTCTCCTCAAAGTAGAGTCAACCTTAATGATGTGGATGGAATATAACTTGCGGGACCTTCATTTGCTTATGTGGCAGGACTCAAAAAGTGAAGAAACAATTACAAACTTCCTAATGAGCCCTCTGCAATGTCTGTTTTCAAAAGGTCAAATAATTACTTGAAATCTCTCTGTTTACATTAAATCAAGGTTGT
Organism: Dugong dugon; assembly: GCA_030035585.1. Taxonomy (NCBI): domain Eukaryota; kingdom Metazoa; phylum Chordata; class Mammalia; order Sirenia; family Dugongidae; genus Dugong; species Dugong dugon. Next base: position 118,103,266 of record CM057461.1, on the reverse strand, counting down.
ATTTCATTACGTTAAAAATGACACATGGCTTTCTTATTTAAATTTACCTGTTTCTCTTCACTTATCCTTCAGAGCCATATCAGGCATAGAGTATTGATAACATAAAATGTGCCAGAATGCTCCAACATAAGATTTTTGGTGCTATTGTAAGCATAAACCTGTTTCTGAAGGACAGTCTATTATTGATTTTTTTTTTTTTTTAAGATTTAAATTTTAGAACCATTCACAATCTACCATCTGGGATACACAATAAATAATTGGAAATTTTAAAGCCCTTTGGCAAATGACCATCTTCCCCTTGCCCAGAATACATGATGATTTTGTCAGATTAGGGTCATAGTGGGGCAAACTCTCAGTTTGTTCAGAAGCTGTCCCCATTCCTTGGCACAACAATGCACTCTTTTGACCCTCTTCCCCTCCTGACCTCACGGGAACACCCCCACTTAGCCACTTGTATTGGAGTCCCACAACAGAAAGAGATCATCTCGACAGAATTCCGTCCACTTGCCTTGAGCCTAGCTACTTTAAGTGGTGACTACTTGGCCTAAGGAGACTTCGGCTTTCTTACCACACAAACGTTTGCAAGGGTAGGCTGACTTCACAGCTTAACTGTCCTCACCCTGCCCATCTCTGACGTTCCACTCAGATTCCTGCCTTCAAAATTTTCTGAGCAGGAAGCAAATGTCAATCTCTTTTTTCATCTATGTTCCCAGTCTCCTTGGGACAAGTTGCAAACTCTTCAAACACATTATCACCTCACTCACTCTGATTCCCCAAGATGGGCCTGAAGATTTCCAAAGTTTAGCAAACTTTTAGCTAGAAAGTTAAATGCCTGTCTAATGTTCTTGCAGGCATTCCAATCTCTCTTGGCCTGTGGGCAGAGAGCACTTTCTTTCCTTTCTTACAGGTTGGGAAAAGAAAATAAATGGCACAGCATCTCTATCTTGATGACCCATTTCAAGCCCCCTTTATAATTAATTTTTTTCTCTTATATTGGCATAAAGTGAGTCATTGTGATTGGTAAATCCACTAAATCAGTTCTTCTGTCTTTTAGTAAGTCTAGCATAGGTACATCTAGTATTTTTCTTCAGAAGGTGAATATACTTATTGCCTATTACTTTAATTATTGGAGCTTCAGTAGAATTTCCAAAACATAGGAAAAGTCTCCCTCAACATCCCGTTTCATTCCTTTACAGAATAGTTAGTCAGTAAATGAAAATTGTGGACTGGAAATTTTCATGATTTTGAAAAATCTAAAAGTTCTTATTAAGCAATCACTCACTTTCTATTCACATGTTTCTGATTAAATTTCTGCACACTTAATCCTGTGAAGTAGTTAAATGCATATGAAAAAGAAAAAAGCAGTGAAATACATTTTTTCCATTTTTCCCTTCCACATGTCTTTCACTTTGCCAGGAAATGGGCAATAACTTGCATCTTATTGATGAAAAATATCAGTTTGAGCTTAACTTGTGCTACTTCACAATTACCCTGCGATTGGATGTATAATCTCTCTTTCTTTACATAGGGTGATGGAAGGATGTCTGGGCTTCTGTGGCTATGTTTAGTTTTTTTGCTTTTTTTCTTCCTGGTGCTGTAACAAGACGTTTCCACCAGAAACAGCCCACAGAATCAAAAGCCAGAAGAGTTTCCAAGCCAGGCTCACTGACAAAGTTGAAGCTCAAATACCAGAAGCAGAAATAAAATCAAGAGTCACTGATCCAGAAGACTGGGGCTCAATAGAGAAGAAATTGAGAGACTAGATCAGGAATAAGTAACAAGAAGTTCGTGATAAATGCCATAAACTCTGGTGGGTTTGCTCTAAGGGTTTATAGTATATGTATATATTTGACTCGGCCTGGTTTGAAGAGCCAGGGCTAACTGTGATGTAGATAGATACCTTTTCTTATTTAGAAGTAATCTCTTGGTGGAAATCCAAGATACCTATAAGAGGAAAACTTCAAGGATGCTTGCATTTCTTCAAGGGTACTAGGCTATATACTAAAATACAGCATGTTTTTATTTCCTATTCGTGGTAACACAGGGCAATGTGTTTTAAACATATGATGCTCTCTAGGAAAGCAACAATAACATACACAATATGGCAAGCCTCAATAAGTCCAGAAGGGAGATTTTTGGTCACAATCTTAAACTGAATTGTGAGCCAGGGAGTCAATGGAAAAGCCACCTAAATGATGAATGACAGTCCAGGGCTTATGACTAGTACTCCAGAGGAGAGCTTGGCATACTTTCAAAACCTTATACAGACACTTGTATATAGAACAAGGCAGTAGATGAGAAGCAATAACACACTGATGGCAGTGAGAAATAATAGCTGATCCCAGAAGGACAGAGGACTCATGCAAAAGAGAAACAGGTTAGGGACAACTTAATGCAGAGGAAGGGGCCCTACATGCCTCGTGAGTTCTTAGGAAATTATCTCATTATACACAGTTCAATAATAAATAATCGAAATGATAACCCTGAAGTTGTCATTACAGAAAGGTTAAATACTTTTCTTCAAAAGATAGTTTTCAAAAAGTGAGATTGTTAAAGGGCTGGTTTCAGTTGTGTGGAAAAAAATCCTTGCTAAGTAGTTAATTTTCTCTGATTAGGCTGAGCATGTTAGATTTTGCTATTTGTATTCAAGGTAATATTTTTGTATTTTTGAAAGATTGGTTGGAAAATGACTGGTGTACCACTAACGGTGTAAAGTCAGTAACTCACAACTCCTCTGCTCACCCTCCCAAAGGAATATGACTACTGAGGGACTATGTTTGCAGTGGTGGTCAAGTGAAGAGACAGGGTCTGGGGTGGCTAGAGGAGTCCTTTCCTCACTGGAAGCCTGCAGAGTTGGATCCCTTAACTATGAAATCCTTGATTTTCCATTACCAGTCAATGAATGGTACTTGCTGAAATTTGTGGTAAGTCTCAGTTTTTATCTACTGCCAAAGTTATGGAGCCCACAGTTGGGAGGCTATTTTAGGAAAGGTTCCGGAGTCAGAATGAGATTACAAGAGTCATTTCATCCCAGAGAAGTAGTTTATTTGGGGACCTCTGTGATATTTAGTGGTTCTGCTCATACTCTGCTTCTCAAAGGAGGCTCTAGTCTCAGAGCTGTGAATAACAAGAGTAGTGGAAACCATTCAGTTTTCATCTTCTTTTTGTCTTGGCTACCAGGAAGTTCACAGACAAACTTGGTGCTCAAATATTGCAGTCACTTTTTTTTTATTGTATTTTAGGTGAAGGTTTACAGAGTAAATTGGTTTCTCATTAAACAATTACTACACATTTTTTTTGTGACATTGGTTGCCAATCCCACGACGTATCAAAACTCTCCCCTTCTTGACCTTGGGTTCCCCATTATCAGCTTTTCTGTCCTCACCTGCCTTCTTGCCCTTGCTCCTAGGCTGGTGTGTCCATTTAGTCTCATTTTGTTTTATGGACCTGTCTAATCTTTGACTGAAGGGTGAACCTCAGGAGTGACGTCAATACTGAGTTAAAAGGGTGTCCGGGGGTCATACTCTCCAGTCTCTGTCAGACCAGTAAGTCTGATCTTTTTTTGTGAGTTAGGATTTTGTTCTATGTTTTTATTCAGCTCTGTCTGGGATCCTCTGTTGTGATTCCTGCCAGAGTAGTCGGCAGTGGTATCCAGGCACCATCTAGTTGTGCTGGACTCAGCCTGGTGGAGGCTGTGGTAGTTGTGGTGCATTAGTCCTTTGGACTAATCTTTCCCTTGTGTCTTTGGTTTTCTTCATTCTCCCTTGCTCCAGACAGGGTGAGAACAGTGGAGTATCTTAGATGGATTCTCACAAGCTTTTAAGACCCTGGACACTACTCACCAAGGATATAGAACATTTTCTTTATACAATATGTTATGCCAATTGAGCTAAATGTTCCCCGAGACCATGGTCCCCGGCCCTCAGACCATTAATTCGGTTCCTCAGGGAGTTTGAATTTGAATGTGTCTATGAAGCTTCCATGATTTTGCTTTGGTCAAGTTGTGCTGACTTCCCCAGTATTGTGACTGTCTTATCCTTCACCAAAGTTATCCTTTATCTATTGTCTAGTTAGTGTTTTTCCATCCCCACCCCTCCCCTCCCCAGTAACCATCAAGGATTGTTTCTTTTTGTGTGTGTAAGCCTTTTCATGAGTTTTTATAATAGTGATCTCATAAGTATTTGCCCTTTTGTGATTGATTTATTTCATTCAGCATAATTCCCTCCATATTCATCTATGTTGTGAGATGTTTCACAGATTCATCACTGTTCTTTATTGTTTGGTAGTATTTTATTGTGGGTATGTACCATAGTTTGTTTATCCATTCATTTACTGATGGGCACTTAGGTTGTTTCCATCTTTTTGCTATTGTGAATAATGCTGCAATGAACATGGGTGTGCATATCACTATTCTGTGACAGTTGCTGTCACCTTTTGCCACATTCTTTTGTTATAATTTCAAGTGGTGTCAAATTGTTTATTTTTTCCTTTGTTTTGGTCTCAATGGATTATTCCATTTTTGTTTTCTAATGTATGTCTTTGATAGTAAAATTTGATGGAAAATTAATGTGATGCATTCCATAGACTTCTTGGAAGAGAAAGAAAGGAAAAAAAAAGAGAGGGAGAAAGGGTAGAATAAAATCATGAGTCAGAATCGACTCAATGGCAATGGGTTAGAGGGATTGTGATCGTGAAAAACAATGTTAGAAAGTTAGAAAATGAGAAATGAAACTTAGAATTTCTTGCATATTTTTAAATAAATACCAAAAGGCACTACACTGTGTCCATTCAGACACAAATTGTCCTGGGTCATGATGTTTAATCTATTAGATGCACCGTGATTTTTCTACTGTGAGATTGCCCTAATCTGGGGACAGTAGTTCTCTCGCTCATGCAGCACTGACCTAGTCCCCAGTGAAGCACAAATGATCTGGATTTTATGACTTTGGGCTTGATTATTGCATAATATATAATTATGATGGAATTTTTTTTCTCTCTCTCTACAAGAAAGAGAATTTGTCTTTCCCTGAGGCCCACGTACAGTTTCTCTCATTTGTATGATATATGAGCATGATATATAATTTTAATTCTGGCTTTGAGTTTCTGAGAAACTGCAGGATTGTGATTAGCATCTTGCTTTGGTTTTGTAGGTACTCAAATGAAAGAGAGAACGTTACTTAGGATGAAATGCATGATATAAAGGGAGGTTTTAGTTTTTTTCAGAACTGAAATTAATGCGGCTATAACCTTTACTGATAAAGTAATTTCAATAAATTCTAACCGGGGTAGAATTATTTTCCTACAGTTTGAAGAAGGCAGTGTTTCTCAGTTCTACTGCCTTGATATAGGGGATTTTTGCCATGATTATTTAATAAAGCTGTGAAGCATCCACTGTAAAATGAAAGCTATTCCACAGTAACAATGGGGCATGCTTAAAGGAGGCCAAACTACTACTATGTAGTATCATTTTTGTACTCAGCTTTTCTAGAGCGTTTCCCAATTCCTTTTCATCATTCTTATAAGATTTTAGTTCTTATCTTTTGAATTATTTTTATTATTTTTCTCTAGGTCTGAGAAAATTCTATACTCTCTCTATACCAACAGTAAAATAGCAATAGTTTCAATAAGGATTGCTAAATTATATAAAAGTATGCAAAATACAGAGTGATCAAGACTGCTGAGCATCACGTTGTACTCCTTCAGCCTTTGCTCCATACTCAACTATACCGATATCTACTCGTTTATATCTGTAAATGATAATGTCAAGCAAAACTCAAGAAGTAATTTTTCCACACAGTGTATGCATGACTGTTCTCAATAGTCTGGCTTTCAATTTTGGGGTCAGGGAAGGACAAATGTAATCTGCAAGTTAAGTGAGGAGCAGGAAAGGAGAGATGAAGATTGGTGAGCTCGGTGTAGACAATACAAGCTATGTCTCTAGTCAAGTAGCTGTATGCCTTAATAGTCTGTACTTCAGACTTCAATGTTGTCCTAAATTACTTTAAGCTTAACTGTCTTCATGAATTAAAATGAGATACAACAAGAGTTCATGGAACGGAGCCAGAGGTAATCCAAGCGGCGGATCCCCCAATATACTCAGCACCACCAATATGGAGCCTCTGTACTTGAACCAAATTGGTACTCTTTGTCTCTTCTCCCTTAGAATAAGTTGCTTTTCAAAAGACTGTTATTTTCTTTGTGTAAACAGACTTTGGTAAATCTGCTTAATCAGTCCTTCAATCATGTCCAGTCTTGATACATATAAGTTGTCAGGTGAGCATAGCTTAGTGGAGGATGGGAATAATACTGTATCTTTATCTACTTTATGATTCATTAAGACTCTGAATTGTCTTCTTGCTTAGCCCATCTGCTCCTTTGAAAACTTCATGTATATATATATATTTACTATTATGATTTGACATCTTATACATATTATTCACTATAAATTGGAAAAAGCATTTTGAAAATCCCCAGTTTATTATGTTATCCAATCAGCTTATTGGAGGAGGAATAAGTGGGGTTATCTATATTCTACATCTTTGTAAAGACGTCCTATGTGTGTCATGACATCCAGTATTTTTTTCCTCTTTTACAAGATTTTAATTGTGGGTATGGAAAGTGGAAAGTGGTGGTCATTATAGAGAAGAGCGTGATTTTGAGTGTGTGTGTATAAGCGTATATTTGGAGGATAAAAAATCAGTTGCTATGGTGCCTGTTCCAACTCATGGTGACCCTGTGTGTGAGAGTAGAACTGTGCTACATAGGGTTTTCCAATGGCTGTTTTTTTGGAAAGTAGATCACCAGACCTTTCTTATGAAGTGTCTCTGGGTAGACCTGAACCTCCATCCTATCAGCAGACAAGTGAGATAACCCTGTGCACCACTTAGGGACTCCATTTGGAGAGTTGTGGTTATTGTTAGCTGCCATAGAGTCGACCCCAGGGTTGTTGATGTTGTTGTTGTTAGTTGCCATCAAGTTGGTTCTGATTCATAGTGACCCTATGTACAACAGAATGAAATACTGCCCAGTCCTGGGCCATTCTCACAATCTTTGCTATGCTTGACCCCATTGTTGCAGCCATTGTGTCAATCCATCTTATTGAGGGTCTTCCTCTCTTTCGCTGACCCTGCACTTTACCAGTCATGATGTCTTTCTCCAGGGACTGGTCACTCCTGATAACATGTCCAAAGTACTTGAGACGAAGTTTCGTCATCCTTGCTTTTAAGGAGCACTCTGGCTGTACTTCTTCCAAGACAGATTTATTCATTCTTCTCGCAGTCCATCGTGTATTCAGTATTCTTTGCCAACAGCGTAATTCAAAGCTGTGAATTCTTCTTCGGTCTTCCTTATTTATTGTCTGGCTTTCGGGTGCATATGAGGCTATTGAAAATACCACGGCTTGGGTCAGAAGCACCTTAGTCCTCAAAGTGACATCTTGCTCTTCAACACTTCAAAGAGGTCTTTTGCAGCAGATTTGCCCAACCGAATACGTTGTCTGATTTATTGACTGTTGCTCCATGGGCGTTGATTGAGGATCCACGTGAAATGAAATCCTTGACAACCCCAACATTTTCTCCATTTATCATGATGTTGCTTATTGGTCCACTTGTGAGGATTTTTGTTTTCTTTACGTTGAAGTGTAATCCATACTGAAGGCTGTAGTCTTTGGTCTTCATCCAGTAAGTGCTTCAAGTCCTCTTCGCTTTCAGCAAGCAAGGTTGTGTCATCTGCTGATCACAGGTTGTTCATGAGTCTTTCTCCAATCAGGATGCTGTGTTCTTCTTCATATAGTCCAGTTTCTGGGATTATTTGCTCAGCATACAGATTGAATAAGGATGGTGAAAGGGGACAACCCTGCTACACACCTTTTCTGACTTTAGACCAGGGTAGCAGTGGCTAAACAGAAAGCTAGTTACTATTGACAAAGTAAGCTTTCAGAATTTTCTATGTATTTTATAAATACAAATTTGAAAAAAATATTTGAAGAGGTGTTCATATATTTTTCATTATTTTTTTCCTGAATTGTCATTAAAATAAAGCCTAAATTCTTGTCAAAGTCAAATGATATTTTATATTTTTCATATATATAGTAGTTACTGGAGCCCTGGTGGCACAGTGGTTAAGCATTCAGCTACTAACCAAAAGGTCAGCAGTTCAAATCCACCACCTGCTCCTTGGAAACCCTATGGGGTAGTTCTACTCTGTCCTATAGGATTGCAATGAGTCAGAATTGACTCGATGGCGATGGGTTTGGTTTTGGATCCATTATAGCATTGTAGAAGATTAAACTAGTTAGATAAGACTTATTCTTTTCAAAGTCATTTATTTTTCCTTCTTCAGTGTAGTCTTATTCAAGATATCTGCAAATTAGTCTAGTATTTCTTTCATTAAAACCCCATTGTATGTGTGTGTTTTTGTGCATGTATGGTTCTTCGTATATAGCACATGAAGTGGTAGTAGTACATTTTGCCTCTTTATGCATCTGATAATAATGAAAAAAAGTTCTTATGAGAAAACATGATGAGCTTCAGAATGTGAATGAAAATAAAATCAAGGCTTAGTAATTTGCAGACGTTGTGTTTCATTAATATGTGTCTCATAAAAGCAGGTAGCACGTGAAAAGAGATAGCAAAATCTGACCAAGACTTTAACATTACAAATTATATGTAAAATGTGCACTAAGTTAATTAGAGTGTTCGTTGAGAAGCATGAGTTGTACAACAGTTGATAGTCTAAGTCACTTTTCTACAATTGTTAAATATATTTTGTCTCATAATGTTATCCTTTGGTAAATTGTTACAACATTGTATGGTATATGTAGCTTATTAACAGTTTCATTAATTCCTATTAGAGGAAGAAGCTATGAAAGCTGGTACACATAGGAACAAATGTTGAGACAGATGGTTGAAATTAGTCAAACGTGATCAGTTGCTGAACCAGTTAACTTAATTAGCTTTTTACATCAAAATAGTTAATTTGCCAAGTTGTATTCAGGAAATTGAAATTCAGGGGACTATCACCACTTACATCATATCTTTAAAAATAACAAGACAAACAGTGAAGAACTGTGGGCTCTGACCCATGACTATTAGTTTGTTCTGTACTGAGAGTATACTGAACTGTTTAGAATGAGGGGGAAGTTTCACTGTTAGGAGAGAGCAACTGCACTGACATCTTTCCACTGTCTGTAACAGGGAAAGCAGAGGGAGAAGAGCAAGTGGAAGTTGGCCACTGCCCACAAGATTTCCTTGATGCTGTTACTGCTTCGTGAATAATTCTCAGAGACAGTGGAGTGGAGTTTGGAAATAATAATTTCACAAAGGCATTTCACCTTCAGTGAGATTCTAGCAAATTTCAAGGTATCAAAAATGTAATAATTTTCATGTACAGGCTATTCTTCACTATATTCTGGAGACGTGAGTGTCTCAATTATTAAGATATTTATTCTTGGTTAATTCCTTTAGATTTGAGTTTGTCAAAGACACCCATAGCATAATATCAAACAGTCAAAGATAGTGAAGATTATGATAGAGATATGGTTCATATAATAGAGAAAATTTGATGCTATTCTGGATTCTTCAATGGAATTCTCTTACCTTTGGTTATTCGATGGTTTTTCCTTGCTGAGGTTTATATAGCTTTGGAACAATTAATCATCCCTTCCCATAGGAACATTTTTACTATATTTGCTTTTTAGGATACATTTTTGAACTTTGTAGCAGCAGTGGAGAACTAGACTATCAGTGTATAAAAGGTTCCACTAATACAGCCTTCATCTACTTTTACACACGTATTAGAAGTGAGCTTCGGGTGATCATACTCGCTCACATGACTCTGGATGATAACGATAAACATGTATAGTCTATAGTTATCACACAAGGACCATTTCTGCTATTAGAATGTGCAGTGGGATTCTTTTTGCTGGTATTAGTTTATAAATTGCTTGACCTAGGAACTATCAAGTCGCTGCTACTGGTGGTTTGGGCTTTGTAACCTTCCACATGTTTATCTTCACGCTTGGCCTTGGGAAAGAAGGTAGGAGTGAGATCATTTTATTCATTGTACATTATAAGCTGTGCCAAGAGTCTTTGACTGTTTATAGGTTCCACAACAATGTTTGTGTCCTAATCTTTTAAAAATGATTTCTATATATAAAACTAAAAATTGAAATTAATTTTACATGTCTATATGTAATTTTTTAAACCATCAATTGCTATTCTAATAAACTCTTACATAGTAAAATATAAAATATATTTATTGTGGGAAGTCAGTTCATTTTGGTATGTTTGCTCTGAGGTGGAGTGAGTTCATTGAGAGTGCAAATGCCTAGGCCATAAAAAATTCTAAAAATGGCCCTCAGTAGGAATTCAAGTTAGCTACAAGGATCCTCAGACTTTGAGACTGCAGAAATTGCTACAAGATGCATATTTTCATCTTCCATAGATTATATCTCTTTGATAGAAGGAATTATGTCTACTTTTTATTATGCTACTAAGATTATAGTATCAGGGAATTTAATAAATATTGCAAGTCTTTATTACTTTCAGGTGCCCTGGTAGCTCAGTGTCTAAGCGCTCAGCTGCTAACCAAAAGGTTGGTGGTTCCAAACCACCAGCTACTCTGTGGGAGAAAGATGTGGCAGTTTGCTTACATAAAGATTTCAGGCTTGGAAACCCTATGGGGCAGTTCTACTCTATCCTATAGGGTCACTGTGAGTTGGAATTGAGTCGATGGCAACAGGTTTGGTTTTGGGTTTGGTAGGTTCTCAACAATTGATTGTAGTCTGTGCTGTATTTTAAAACAGGTAAGAACTAGTAGATGTTTTTGAGTATCTGTTATGTGGTTAGGAGTCCCTGAGTGGCACAAAGTGTTAACTGTTCAGCTACTAACCAAAAAGTTGGCTGTTTGAATCCACCAGAGGCACCTTGGAAGCAAGGCCTGGTGACCTACTTCAGAAATATCACAGCCATTGGGAATCCTACGGAGCACAGCTCTACTCTGACACACATGGGGTCACCATGAATTGGAATTGATTCAATGGGAACTGGTTGGTATTATATGATTAATAATTAATTAGGCAAATAGTGAACTACAAAATAAGGCTCCACTGCTTAAGAAAAAATAGACTCTTGCGGGGAGATACAATAGAAAAATGAAAAGTGAAATAATAATATAGAATTTAAAGAAAGTCAACAGTGGAAAAGATGACAAGAAAAAGAGGGCATAAATGAAATCTGCTCTGTGAAACTTTTCCATTCTCTGTACCACTTTTTACCCTATATGTACTTCTGTTTCTGCCTAAATAACTGAAATTATTTATTTACATGATTGGCTTACTAATTGAATGCCAACCCCTTAGGGCTAACATCTTATTTATCTTTCTATCACCAAATCCAAGAACTATGAGTCGTACTAGTAGGAACTTCACAAATATTTGCTTAATAAATATGGAAGTTCAGAGGACAGAGAGCATGTAAGAGTATAGCAATAAGGAATACTTTGGAAGGAGGTAGAATAAAAAATAGTTGAGATTTGGATACTGCAGCAGGGTAAAATGGTGATACTAATGTAAATTTTGGACTACTGTAAATTGCATTTTGAAGAAAAGAGCTGTAAGTATACAGTTTGGTTGGAGTTAGATGTTCTGGAAGTGGGCAGTTAGGATGGACAGGTAAATTTTGACTTGATTATGGCGACTTTTCAATTCCAGAACACAGAATCCTTGAGACAACAAGAAATCATTTAAGCATGGAAAAGGTAAAGACAAAGCCGTGATTTAAAGTTTATTAATAAGGACCAATATTCCTCCAGGAGATTATTTTTAAAATGCACTATTGATAATGCTTTGATTAAAATGTAGCTCAGCTATCAAAATTCTTTGAGAACTGAAGGAAAACTCATTTTGTATTTTCAAAGTACAGTTTGCCTCCCCAAGATGAAATGAATATGTTATATAATAAGAACTATATGGTTTAAGTAACAGTCCAAATAATACAAGATATTATCACTTGTGTTAATTTGGTTTAAAAGAGTTCTCTGATCTTTGTGCACTGCTTTTACGTGCACTACTTGTGCACCATAGAAATACAGGGCTGAAATTAATGTAAAAGGAAACTTTAATATAAAAATGTATCCATCCCTGTCAAACTACCTTTCTAGTTCCATTCTTTTATTTAGCAAACACGATGCGTCTTTACTAGTTATTTTGGGCCGTTATATTTTAACTCTCAAATCTAATACCCTTCATAAAAGACATGAGGAGGGTAAGCGTGACGCTACCTTGTTAGAATTTAGGAGTGAAATTAAGGAGAGCTGAGAATGATAATTCAAAAAATAAAAAAGCTTAATTTTATTTTTCACAAATGACAAAGTTATAAGATGAAGAATGCTACTGCAAGTCCCGTGCATGTGAAAAATCTAGAGGTAAAGGTGTATCACAAGCTGAATCACCAAGCCAATGGCACGATTATTTTCAATACTCAGTAATAGAGGACTAGGACTAATTCTAAGCAAAATTTGAAGTCAACTTGGTACAGCTTGGTGACCTAGCTTCTTAGTTTAAAGAAATTTGTTATAATTAAATTATTATCAACAAACTGTTAGTATTATTTGCTACACACCCCATCCTATCCCATGCACTAAATTTAAAATGTCATAAGACTAGAGACATCAGCATCATGGCTCATCTTTCCAGTCACGGAAAAACCAAAGAAACTGACAGGTGCTCAATGAACACTTCTTGGTTTTGCAGCTTTGTACACTGAATGTTGAGTATTAGGGAAAACTGTTTCTCTTTTGGAGGTAGGAAGCTCCAACCGTAACGATAAGAAAAAGGGATAGTTTACCATATCATAACTTATTTGAGCTCATCAGAGAGCTGAGGTTGCAAAGCATCTGGAACACACAAAATTTGCTTTTGGCAGAACACAGAAGAAAGAAGTGGCATCCGTAAAATCAGATAAGAAGAAAATAGCTGAAAACAACAAATTCTTAAAGGCCCAATATGGGCCAGTCTGACAGTTTAGAAACCTTGGAAGCCCAATACGAAAGAGAGTCCACGTGGACTAACCGGTGGTTGTCCATGAGCCTTAATCAGGTGTTCACGAGAAGGACTGGAGGCAAGGCAGGAGACCCAAGCAAAAACTCTTTGGTGATATAGGCATGTTGGTGGTGATTACTGCTGAAGGACAGGTGAAACGTCTGGTCCTGCTCTGAATTATTTTTTATATGGAACCAAAAGTATCTACCACTGGGTGAGGAGTAAACAAACCTCCAAGCCACTCATCTTTGATACCAGGCAAATCTGGCTGCCGCTGGGGAAGGAAACAGAAAACTTACTTGTGCTCAGGCTCTTGGACTAATAACATGCAGAGTTCTGCTACTACTTTGTTAAGATCAGAAAACTCACTTTTGCCTAATCTACTCCATCAATACAAGGCAAATTTTTGCTGACGGGATAGGAGGGGAAGGAATGCTGAAAAGCTAGAATGGGAGATTGAAAATTCCTTGGCAGCCATACAAGCCTTGCACTTAGTAACAAGCTAACCCAGGCAGTCCATCGCTGAGGGTGGGGAAAGACTATGGAAGACACCTCTCAGTGACACAGGCATTCAGGGTCTGCTGAAAGCTGAGGGTAGAGCAGAAACACTGATAAAAAAATCCTCTATTACTCCAGGCCTCACACCGAGCCCAAGGTAGGAGCACTCCAATACTGGAAGAACTGGAAGCCTATAGTGAACTGAAGGTAATTAAAGCAATTAGCAAATCCAAATTGAGACCAATACTGCTTAGATTGACTCAAATCTCCATACTAATGGACTGACAGAAGTGTGCCCATTTCCTGTTGTAAATTTACCTCAATCTTTAGTCTTCTTTTATACACAATGTCTGGTATTCAACCAAATACTATGTAACTGCAGATAAGGACTCTGAAATAACTATATTAACTATATTAAAGGGTGTAGTGGAAAAGGTGAATGCATGCATGAACACGTGAGAAATTTTAGCAGACATATGGTGATAAAAAAAAGAATCAAATGAGAATGCTAGAAATAAAAAACATGCTATCAAAGATGAAGAATTCGTTTGATGGGCTTATCAGCAGTCTGGATATAGTAGAGGAAATAGCTGGTAAGCTTTAAGTTAGATCAGTAAAGTTTATCAAAACCAAAACAAACAAACAAAAAAGAGTGAAGAAACACCCATAACAGAACAGGGCACCCAAGAGCCATGGGGTAATACCAAATTATTTAACATACATATGATTGACGTTTCATGAGAAGACAGACTATGGCACAGAATAAATGTTCAAAAAGATAATGGCCAATAACTTTCCAAAACAAATGAAAGACAACAAATGTTAAGTTATTGAAATCATACAAAATATGTTTCCAGACCACAATGAAATCAAGCTAGAATTCAATATCAGAAAGATACCTGGAAATTCCACAAATATTCAGAAATTTAAAAATATACTTCTCAACAGGTCAAAACAGAAATCTCAGGGAAATTAGAAAATACTTTGAACTGAATGAAAATACAAGGTATTAACTTTGGGGGTATGAAGCCAAAGCATTGCTCACTTGCAGATGCATAGCATCAAATGCTTATATTATAAAATAAAAAAGAACTAAAAGTGTTGATATAAGCTTCCACTTAAGAAATTAGAAAAACAAGACTAGATTAAAACTAAACAGAAGCAAGGAAATAATAAATATAAGAGAAAGAAATAAAGTAGAAAAAAGAAAAACTATACAGAAAATTAATACAGCCAAAAGCTAGTTCTTTGAAAAAATTAATAACATTGATAAGCCTTTAGCCAGATTAATTAAGGAAAAAAGAGAAGGGATACAAATTACCAATATCAGGAATGAAAGAGGCAATATCACTACAGAACTTAGAGACATTAAAAAGATAATAAGGAAACATTATGAATTATTTTATGGCCATAAATTTGACGACTTGGAAGAGAAAAAAAGAATCCTTCTAAGATAGAAACTTCTAAATCTCACTTAAGAAGAAATAGATGACCTGAATAGTCATGTATCTATTAATGACCTTGAATTTGTAGTTAAGAATCTTCCAACAAAGAAATGTCCTGGTCCACATGATTTCACTGGTAAATCTTACCGAATGTTTAAGGAAGAAAGAATTCTAATTTTACACAAACTCTTCCAGGAAAACTCATTTTATAAAGTCAGTATTACCTTGATACCAAACTATACAAAGACGTAACAAGAAAAGGAAATTATAAACCAGTATCTCTCATGAATATAAATGGAGAAATGCTTAACAAAATATCAGTAAATCAAATCAAGCAATATTGAAAAAGGATAGTACATAATTACCAGCCTGGTTTTATCCCAGGAATGCAAGACTGGTTGAACATTTAAATAGAAATGGATCTTTTCACTATATTAAAAGATAAAATGAAAAGAAAAGAAAATGGGAATAATATTATATTAATTGATATGGTAAAAAGATGCAAAGTCAACACGCAAAGATAAATTATATTTCCATATCTAGCAACAAACAACTGGAAATTGAAATACAGAAAGTGCCATTTATAATAGCATAAAACTTCATCAAATACTTAAGAATAAATATTTAACATTATATGCAAGATCATTACACTCAAAACTACAAAACATTATTGAGAGAAATTAAGGAAGACGTGAAGAAATGGAAAGAAAGACTGTCTTTATGGATCAGAAGATTCAATATTGACAAGACGTCAATCCTCTTCTAATTACTCTATCAAAATCTCATCAGACTTTTCTTTTTTATAGAAATTGACATGCTGATTCCAAAATTTATGTGGAAATCAAAGGATCTATTGACCAAAACAATTTTGAAATATCCAAAAAAATATGGAGGACTCACACCACTTGATTTTAAGACTTACTATATATCTTACCCTAAAAGAAACAGTATAGCATTGATTTAAGTATAGAGACAATGAACAAAAGTACAGAATTGAGCTTTCATAGACAAAGGTGCCAAGGTAATCCAACAGGTTTTGAAACAATTGGAATCTAGATGAAAAATAATGCAATTCCACCCCTATCTCATAGCACACAAAAAAGATGACCTCAAAAGTGTTGTAGACCTAAACGTAAGATTTAAAACTATAAAACGTTTAATCAGAAAACATTAAAGAAAGTTTTTGTTACTTTTTTAAGTTCGTAAAAGATTCCTTATATAGGACACACGCACACACACAAAACATGAAACATAAAAGGAAAGCAAATTAATGAATTGGACTTTTAAAAAATTAAAAGTTTTCCTTGAAAGATCTAATTTAAGAGGTGAAAATACAAGTTATAGACTGGGAAAAATAATTGCAAAACACATATCTTTTGAAGAACCTGTATCCAGAATACAATGAAATCTTATAACTCAATAGTAAGACAAACAACCCATAAAAAATGGGCAAAAAGATTTGTCACTTCATCAAAGAAAATATACAATTGGCAAGTAAGCACATGAAAAGATGCTTAACATTATTTTCATTAGGAAACGGAATGCAAACCTCTATAAGTCTATATCTAGGTTATTCCATAGAAACATTATAAGGAAAAGAAATGGATGGAAGAGTAAACTGTAGATTAAAAAAAACTAAAAAAGATGTATTTTCTCTTTTAATGGGCAAGACTAAACTATAGAGACACACACTTCCATGACAAAAACTCTAAAAAGTGATCATTGTGGAGTCAGGAGAGTGGTTACATTTGCAGGCAGAGAGGAAGCTATGATTGGGATGGGACACATGGAAAGACTTTTGGCATGGCTGGAAAAGTTCTATTTCTTGACCTGGGGGTGGTTACAAGGGTACTTGCCTTGTAATAAATCCCTTGTTTTGTTTGGGTTTCTAAATCTATGTTTTATTTTACGGTAGGTTGAAAAAAATAGTATGGAATAAAAAAGGACAATGCTGAACAAAAAGAAATGACTTACCAATAGCGCAGATTTAAATATTAACAGGGAATTATTTTTTAGCAAGAAGGTTGCGTCTATTTTATCAGTAAATTATGAGGTTCTTTTTATTCATTCAACAAAAACATTTATTCCCATGAGCAGCTAAGAAATACCAGGTGCTTCAGCTCTTGTAGGACTTCCAGTCAGAAGATACAGCAGTTATTTTTATCAGTTGGGGTACAATCAGGTAAACAAAAGTCACATTAGACTTTCAACACATGAGAGTTAATTCAGGAATTGGTTATACAGGTGATACAAGAGCTGAGAAGCCATACACTGACCAGATGTTAGCAATATTAAAAAGTTGCTTCCACCCATTGGGCTAAAGAGATGATGGGAGGAGGTATGGTTACCAGAACCCACAACCTGGGAACAAGGCATTCCAGTGGGAGCTAGAGTCAAGGAGAAGACATGGTGAATATTCTTCAAGAGTTAGAGAGAGAGAGATCCTGGTATTTTCCTGTTCCCACTCTGCAGTCTTCCTTCAAAGACTCCCATTGATAAAACCTACCCAAAAGCAAGTAGTCAGGGAACTTGAGAAATGCAATTCCTTGCAATACAGAACAAAGCAAGGGAGGATAGAAATGGGCCTGAGAACAAAAGATAAATAACTGATCCATAATTATGACATTAAAATATTAAATTATATATAATGATAGTAATATTGACAGCGATAGCAAAGGAACGTCATTCTTTCCAAGGATTGTTTTTGCTTGTAAATCTCTTATCTTTTCAATGGGAAGTGCTTAGAAGTATCTAAATAGTTTCCAAAGATCACGCAAAACAACTTATATTGGACTTTCGTACTAAAGCTTTTCTTCCCTTTTACTTACCATTGTTTCTTTGGGCACATTGACTAGAAAATGAGTCAAAGTGAATTTTTTTTCCTTTTTTTTTTTTTTTTAATTATACTTCAGGTGAAGGTTTACAGAACAAATAGTTTCTCATGAAACAGTAGTACACATATTGTTCTATGACATTGGTTAACAACCCCACAACATGTCAACCCTTTCCCTTCTTGCCTTTTTTTTTTTTTTTTGGTGAAAATACACATAGCCAAAGATACACCATTTCAAAAATTTCTACATGTACAGTTCAGTGACATCAACTATGCTCTTCCAATTGTGCTGCTATTCTCACTTTAGGTGAAGGGTTACAGAACAAAATAGTTTCTCATTAAACAATTAGTACACATGTTGCCCTGTGACAAGGGTTAACAACCTCACAACATATCAACACTATCCTTACTCAATCTTGGGTTCCCTGTCACCAGCTTTCCTGTCCCCTTCTGTCTTCTAGCCCTTGTCCCTGGACTGCTGAGCCTTATTAGTCCCATTTGGTTTTATGGGGCTGTCCACTGCCCGGCTGAATGGTGAACCTTGGAAGTGACTTCACCACTGAGCTAAAACGGTGTCTGGGGGCCATGCTCTCGGGGTTTCTCCAGTCTCCCTTAGGCCAGTAAATCTGGTCTTTTTTTTGTGAGTTAGAATTTTGTTCTACATCCTTCTCCAGCTCTGTCCAGAACCCTCTAGTGTGATACCTGTCAGAGCAGTCAGTGGTGGTAGCCGGGCACCATCTAGCTGTACTGGACTCAGTCTGGTGGAGGCCTTGGTAGCTGTGGTCCATTAGTCCTTTGGACTAATCCTTTCCTTGTATCCTGTTCTCTTCATTCTCCCTTGCTCCTGCAGGGATGAGACCAGTGAATTATCTTAGATGGCTGCTCACAGGCTTTTAAGACCCCAGATGCTACTCACCAAGGTAGAATGTAGAACATAGTGTTACGCCAGTTGAACTCTCATACAATATTTGTCCTTTCGTGATTGACTTATTTCACTCAGCATAATGTCCTCCAGTTTCATCCACGTTATGAGATGTTTCACAGATTCATTGTTCTTTCTCATTGCATAGTACTCCATTGTGTGTATGTTCCATAGTTTGTTTATCCATTCATCTGTTGATGGGCATCTAGGTTGTTTCCATCGTTTTGCTATTGTGAACAATGCTGCCATGAACATAGGTGTCCATATGTCTATTCGAGTGATGACTCATTTCTCTAGGATATATTCCTAGGAGTGGGATTGTTGGATCGAATGGTATGTCTATTTCTAGCTTTCTAAGGAAGCGCCATATCATTTTCCAAAATGGTTGTATCATTTTGCATTCCCACTAGCAGTGCATAAGAGTTCCGATCTCCCCGCAGTCCCTCCAACATTTGTTATTTCCAGGGTTTTTGATTCGTGCTAGTAATGTCAGGGTGAGATGGTATCTCATCGTGGTTTTAATCTGCATTTCTCTAATGGCTGGTGATCGCGAGCATTCCTCGTGTGTCTGTTGGCCGCTTGAATGTCTTCTTTGGTGAAGTGTCTGTTCATTTCCTTTGCCCATTTTTTAGTAGGATTGTTTGTCTTTTTGTTGTAGAAGTGTTGGATTTTCTTGTAGATTATGGAGATTAGACCTTTGTCTGACTTGTACTGTCCCAAAATTTTTTCCCAGTCTGTAGGTTCTCTTTTTACTCTTTTGGTGAAGTATTTTGAAGAGCATAGGTATTTGATTTTTAGAAGATCCCAGTTATCTAGCTTATCTTCTGGGGTTTGTGTGTTGATGGTTATGGTTGGTATCCTGTTAATGCCATGTTTTAGGGTCTGTAGCGTTGGTCCTATTTTTTCTTCTATGAACTTCACAGTTTTTGGCTTTATATTTAGGTCTTTGATCCATTTTGAAGTAGTTTTTGTATATAGCGTGAGGTATGGGTCCTATTTCATTTTTTTGCAGATGGATATCCAGTTTTGCCAGCACCATTTGTTAAAAACTGTTTTTTCCCCATTAGATGGACATTGGGCACTTGTCAAGATCAGGTGACCGTAGGTGTATGGATTTACATCTGTGTTCTCAATTCTGTTCCATTGGTCAATGTATCTGTCATTGTACCAGTGTCCAAGTGAATTTTCAATCCACTTCTTCCCATCTTTTCTCTTCGCCTCCCTGACTTTCTCAAATCTATTAATTGGATAGGCTTAGATTCCTTTGCTGGGCCTTCTTGTAATTGGTCAGTGAAGACTGATTTTGATTGAGTAAATACTAAGTCTCATAAACAGAATTATGGGTAATAATAATTTAAATATATGGTTTTTTTTTCTCTCCTATTGGAATTCCTTCTCATCTTGGTATGACAAAGGCCTGAGCAACAGCAGATAGGTTTATCTTTGACATGAACATGGAAAAGTATAATCAATACTAATGACATGACATTGGAAATTGGCTTTTAGTGAAGAGATGTTTTTGGCTTTTTGTCATAGTTCCCATCTTAAGTCACTGGTGAATACACTGCCAATCAGTGACCCAGTATTTGTTCTCTTCACTGATTAAAGAGCCCAATGGACTAACAGCATTTTCTTTTTTGGCTCCTTGTTGATCACGACTCTTAACAAGTGAACAGAAGGGCTTATTTGTTAGAAATTCTGGTGAACAGCTTGCTGCAAGTTTAATCAAAACAAGTTTTTATTCAGACCAAGCTTGTCACTCTTGGTACACAAGGTGACAATAGACAGTGGCTTTCATGGGGTCTTGAATGTAAAGCTTGACTGAAGCAAGGGGTGTTTATTCTTAGGGCTCCTAAAAGGTCTTTGTTTGAAGACTCTGCACATTGCTGATGTCTTATGAAGAACGGATCAATTTCCAGTCTTCAAACTATTCCTTGAAAACTTGTCAAAATATAGCATGAAAATTTTATAATTTGTTGTTTATTTCAAATGATTTTTTTGAAAGATTTTCATGTAGTAATCTTCTAAAATATTTATTTATGAATTTTGTTGTTGTTATTGAGAATGTACACAGCAAAACACACACCAATTCAAGGCTTCAACATGTACCATTTAGTGACATTGGTTACATGCTTTGAGTTCTGTAACCATTCTTACCCTCCTTTTTTGAGTTGTTCCTCCTCCATTAACATAAATTCACTGTCCCTTAAGTTTCGTATCTAATCTTTCCAGTTGCTGTTGTTAATTTGATCCCGTAGAGATAGTTCTTAAAAGAGCATAATGCTCAAGGCAGGCCTTTTTACTAGTTAAGCTAAACTGTTGTTTAGTTTTAAGATGATTTCAGGGGATATTTTAGGTTTAAGTTTTAAAGATTATCTCAGGGCATTATTTTCAGGGGTTGCTCCAAACTTCATGGCTCCAGGAAGTCTGGAGTCCATGAGAATTTTTAATTCTGTTCTGTATTTTTTCCCTTTTGATCATAATCCTTTTTTAAATGATTATATCCAATGTTTCCAGAGAGAATCAGTTTAGAGCATACTTCTTCTACATAATTAGTATCATTACCACCATAACAAATCGCCAATAGTGGAACAAGGGGAAACTACATGTTAATATGAAGGTTCAAAAGAACATAATACCTATCTTTTTATCACTTGCATTTCTAGACAATTGATAATTCAAAAATTGAAAATTAAGGGAAGTTCCAGAGAAGGACCACAAAAACAGTTCTGGTCAAAAAAGCCTGTCAGGAAAAGTTAAAGGTATTGAGGGAAGTTGTTCTAGAAAAAGAAGGTTGATGTGATTAGTCCCTTACAGTTTTGAACCACTGTTATCAGATGAGTGTGATTTTGCCCACTTCCTCTCTACTCTGGGATATTTGGGAATGCCTGGAGACATATATCATATTTACCTGTCACCAAACATTTTAAATACATTGTGTCTAATATTCATAATAAAGTAGGCATTATTATGTCTATTTTACAAATGGAGAAAGTGAGGTTGAGTGAGGTTAACATACTCTCTGTGGTCCTTGATTGGATCTCAGTTTGAACAAATCAACTATAAAAAAATAAATGATGAAACAATGGGGAAATTTGGATATTAACTGAAAATGTGACAATGTTGAGAGCTCTTTGGTGATAACAGAACTATGATTAGACATTAAAAAAGAAAGAAAGAAAACCCTGTCTTTTAGAGGTATATGCTGAAATATTTATGAATAAAATAAAATTATGCCTGGGATTTGCTTATAATAATCCAGATGGGTAAGAGGGAAGGAGAGGGTACATATGAAGCACAATTGTATTGATAATTATTTTTGAAGTGGATGATGACACATGGGAATTCATTGTACTATTCTCTCTCTATTGAATGTATTTACAATTTTGCATTAGTAAAGGGCTAAAAGAGCAAACTATATCACAAAAGAGATATGACACATCCCTAACAATAACACTAGTACCCTATGACAGTTACTCTCCTGGGCTCAGGATAGGGCATCTCTTTGAGAATGGTAGTTTTAAACTCTGATAGGAAGAGAGGGGAGGTAAATGTGATTTGAAAAAAGCCCCGAGGTTATCCCTGTTTAACGTCCTTTCTTGTCGTATGTATAAGTCATCAAGCTCTTTTATATGGATCAACTTTATTTAGACTGAATTGCATACTATAATTTCTACCTCTCATTTGCATTCAGATTTCTTCTTGATTTAAACTTCCGTGTTCTTACATTTCTTGTCGTACCTCTTGCCTTTACAGAGTAAGTATTTCTTGAAATCTATTTGTATTTCACCAAAATGTATTTGGTTTCTGTTTTTGGTGTAGAGAAACCCATCTGGTTTTTCTTCATTTTATGACCAGGGTCAGATTTTTCTTCTCCTTCTCAAATCATTATAGATTGCACTGCACTATAGAAGATAGAAAAAAAAATGCCTTTTTTCTCACCAGTTTAAATTTGATCATGTACTTCGATCACCTCAGTATGCAACTTACTTTGGAAACAAATTTCAGATAACAAAGTAAAACTGGAAAATTGTTTACACACACTCATACAGTGCTTTTGGGAACGCCAATACTGTTCAGTATCCTTTATGATAAAGGTACTTTATTATACGCTTTTAGAATAGGAAGTTATCAGAGTTCATGTAGTCTAAATTCTTCATTTGAAAGGACAAACTCAGACAGGCTAAGGAGCTGATCTACGAGATCCGAAGTTAATGGTCAAGCTGAAACTAAAATTAATTACTATTTCCATTTCTGTACTGAAAAAAAAAAAAAACCCAGAATATTTTAAACATCACCGTATAATCTCAATTACATTGGATTATTTAACAATATAAAAATTACCGAAAATAAAACATAATCTCTAGTTGAACAATGATAAAATTTAAGCAACTGAGTTCTGAATTAATAGCATTTTACTTAAGTTGAATAAAATGCAAATTACACAAAGACTTAACATGTGATTTTATCACCTCTTTCTTCCCTAGAGAAAAAAATTTTTTAAAAATAAAACTTATGTATCTTAGCACATTGGCTCTAATTTCAATATTGCTGTGTTTCTATTTGGACCCTTTATCATGCCTGCCACATCCCCTCACTGAGGCTTTTCATAGGTGCTGGCAATTTCCCATATGCCTAACTTTATAGACTCTTATTTTCTTAACTTCAATTATTTTACAACTTGATTTTCCTAAGTAGAGATTCTTGCAGGTAACTACCCAATGTGATAAAGTCATTTCTGCTGAGGTGTAAATGGATGATCAAAACTTAGTTTGACTGTGTTGTCTTTTTGAAATAACTGAAAGACAAGTGTGGTAATACAGGCAACCCTTGTAGAGCGGGAATGACCAGGGATATTTTTAAATGGTGAGTGGGAAAACTTTTAGTGCTCGTCACATAACATTACATATGACACTAATCTAAAATTCAGGATCACTTTAATCTCACCTATTATTCAGTATTCCTAACTTTAAGGGTCAGAAATATTTAAATTGTGCTTCAAGTGATTCATATGATCATAGTGGAGAACTATTGTTTAGTTCCTTATATTATCATCAAATGCTGACAAGAGTAACTTTGGGTTAGCTTCCTTTCAAAGTAGCTGCCAAAATAGCTCCCATTAATTTTTAATTCAAATTTACAACATTGTCAACAAGACAACTTTTCCATATCCAGATCAAAGTACAGATATTACTTTTACCATTTCCATTCAGAAAGCTTTATTTTCCACTTCATATGAGCAAGAGAGGAAGAAGCAAAGCTACATAAGCAAGATTTATGTTCTGTTTCACTGATAATTTTACAATTTCTTTAATTTTCATTGAACTTAGATGATTGAAAAAACTGAATCCTCCTTGTCTACATCACTTTTTTTCCTCATTTTCCTCTCTTACTCTTCTACTTCCATCGCTGGGGTGGTAAGACAAATCATTCTGATGAATACCCTTTGTTCTAGGTCCCATAAACTCCCTGCATTTTTAGGAAAATAGTTAATACATACCTCAAAAAAAAAAAATTGTAGAATTAAAATGAGCCTCAAAAGAAAACACTATTTCTGTGTTAGACCTAACTTCAGGTTAACTTCTAAGTTAACTTGAAATTAGGCCTAAAGCTAGCTTTAAGTTAATTTAATTTCTCCTTGTCAGTTAGCAAAATTTTGACAATCTATTTATGCTAAAAAATATATCCGATGTTATGGTAGATTTTAGAAAGAGCGGTACATAAAATTCCAGTTACAAGAGAAGAATAAAGCTTCACATATAAATATGGTCAAAAATATTTTAAAACAAGACATAAGTAGTAATAAATTGATGTCATAACTGGGAAGGTAGGTAATATAGAGGTTGGACAAGAGTACCAACTGCAATTGAAGAGAGCTGGGCTGGGTTCCTGAGCGACCTTGGATTTTATGTAACACTTAGGGGAAATCAACCTAATCTATAAAATGAGAATAAACAGAAGTGTGCTGCTGGGACAAGAGATGAGTAAAAATCAGTGAAAACATTCTGTGAGAATCAGTAGGCAGTTGGCTATATTGACTTTACAGTAAATATTATATATTATGCTACTTTTTATAAATCATGTGCTTCACATGCTTTCTGTTAGTAAAGTTTATGTATGTACATATATGCATTCCATTTTTTGAGAGGTAGTGGTTAAAAATTTACCTGCTCACCATGAGGAATAATAAAATACATTACATAGGTTGTTGTGCGAATTAGTGCACTTAATCATAATAAAATATCTAGAACATTTAATATAATGCCTGCTACATAGATGCCAGTTGTTGGTATTATTTTAAGTACTTTTCTTTAGTGAAGGAGAAATTCAGAAGTGGAGCTGGATTGATCAGGAAGTTTTTAGAGTAGATGCGTTTTGTGGTAGATTTTGAAGAAGTAAGGTTAAGAACTGAGGTAGTCTAAACTGATGGCTAAAATAAAAGGAATTTATAGATATTCAATTTTGTATTTCTCTTTGCTTAATCATCTTTCCCCTTATCCTTAGCTTAAATAGGCAAGTTTCCCTCACTAGAATTATTACGGAGTTTTTAAAACTTACAGATTCTTGGGCTCCAGTGACAAACAACTAAATCAGAATCTCCAGAAACTGGAAAGGCATCCCTGGTAATCCTGGTGCAGCCAGCCCAGCCACACTTATGCAGTGGGGTTTGGAAATCACTGCAGAGCAGAGGAGGGGTCCTGAGCTCTTGATTTAAATTCTGCTTCTGCTTTCTCCCAGCTCTGTGAATTTGAGCAAGTTACTTAACCTTTCTGGACTTCAGTTATCTCAACTTTAAAGTGGGAGCGATGAAAAAATAGTAATTAACTTGTAATCTAAAAGAAAACGGATGCTATTCAGTATTGTTAACAGAGAAAAAACCTTATGGTTATACCCCATATTCTTTTTTGCAAGTTCTGTCAGCAGAACTTGAGTAATTCTTAGCCCATTCACTCTCCTTTCTTCCCTGTAGGTGAAATTGACCATGTACAAATACTAATTTTTTTTTAAAACCTTGATTTTACTTAAGTTAATTCTATGAGGAAAAATTGCTACCTCTTCCTTGAGAAGCCAGATTCAGAAGAGGACATGGAACAAAATATTATTGCTGATGTCAGATGGATCTTGACGGAAAGTAGAGAAACCAGAAAGATGTTTACCTGTGTTTTATTGACTATGCAAAGACATTCGACCGTGTGGATCGTAACAAGTTATAGATAACATGGCAAAGATTGAAAATTTCAGTTTACTTAATTGTGCTCACGCGGAACCTATACATAGACCAAGAGGCAGTCATTTGAACAGAACAAGGGGATCCTGAGCGGTTTACATTTAGAACAGGTGTGTGTCAGGGTTGTATCCTTTTACCATACTTAATTCAATTTATTCAATCTGTATGCTGAGCAAATGATCCGAGAAGCTGGACTACATGAAGAAGAACACAGCATCAAGACTGGAGGAAGATTCATTAACAACCTGCGATACGCAGATGACACAACCTTGCTTGCTGAAAGCGAAGAGGACTTGAAACACTGATGAAGATCAAAGACTACAGCCTTCAGTATGGATTACACTTCAACATAAAGAAAACAAAAATCCTCACAACTGGAGTAATAAGGAACTTCATGATAAACGGAGAAAAGACTGAAGTTGTCAAGGATTTCATTTTACTTGGAACCACAATCAATGCCCATGGAAGCAGCGGTCAAGAAATCAAACAAGGTATTACATTGGGCAAATCTGCTGCAAACGACCTTTTTAAAGTGTTCAAAAGCAAAGATGTCACTTTGAGGACTAAGGTGTGTCTGACTCAAGCCATCGTATTTTCAGTTACCTCATATGCACGTGACAGCTGGACAATGAGAAAGGAACACTGAAGAAGAATTGATGTATTTGAATTATGGTCTTGGTGAAGAATACTGAATATGCCATGGACTGCCAGAGGAATGAAAAAAAATCTGTCTTGGAAGAAGTACAGCCAGAATGCTCCTTAGAAGCTAGGATGGCGAGACTTAGTCTCATGTACTTTGGACATGTTATCAGGAGGGACCAATCCCTGGAGAAGGACATCTTGCTTCGTAAAGTAGAGGGTCAGTGAAAAAGAGGAAGACCACCAACGAGATGGATTGACATGGTGGCTGCAATGATGGACCTCAAACATAGCAGCGATTGTGAGGATGGCACAGCACTGGGCAGTGTTTTGTTCCGTTGTACATATGAGTCAGAATCGACTGGATGACACCTGACAACAACAACAACACTTGAGAAATGACCGGCTACTTCTAATCTGAAATGATCAATAGTCAAATTTTCATTAATAAACCACAAAGACTAAGTTTTCTGTTCATGAAAACAAAATTCTATTTTTCTTCCAAAATTGACTAAGGAATTTCAGTCTCATATGGTTAGTATGTACTGGGATTTGTAATCTTGAGTTGTATCTGTATATGAACGTATTAAAAAGATATAGTCGATTTTGAATTGTATTGTCAGTTAGCCATCTGTTTTAGAGAAAGATACTAAGTGCTTAAGATTAAACTTGACAAATATTTCATAAAAAGTATCTGAAAAAAATGTTATTTTTGGTTCATAATGGCTTGTGTTAAAGTACTTTTTTCTTTTAGCCACAAGATGGAGCTTTTGCACTCTGTATGTCCACTGAGAAAGCAAAAATATCTTTAAAATGGTTGACAAAAGACTTTAATTTTAGAAGAATCATTAGAGTTCAAAGCACTTGTTATCATTTCAAGCAAACATTCTCCACTACACCCTTGGGTAAGAAATGTTAATATGAGGGTGAAAATGAAAAGCATTTTTTTAATCCATGGAGACAATTCATTTTATCTGCTTTTAAGCTGGGTTGTAGCTCTTATAGTGCTTGTTATTTCTGCCCATACTGAAGAAAGTCTCTCCAAGTAACCAACACCTATATGTCACTATACAATCCCCAATATATTGTAGACTCATTTATTACAACATTGAAATGGAGCTTGTGAAATGCTAGTCACAGTAAGTGGTTCTTTAATGTGCCTGGGTCCAAAAGTAAGGAGAAGGTAAAAAGAGCGAGAATCCTCTAAAAATAGACGTGTTATGTTTCATATCCAAGATGTCTTATTTTCTTTTGCACATAAGACAATGTTTTGTTCTTCTGCTCTGTTATTCTAAAAGGCCTGTATGGTTTATACCATACTGAGATTATTCCTTCCATACAGCAGTCATGTACTCTTAAGATTTGGGAGCTTGTAAATATCTTTCATTCAACCTCTTAAGCAAAGAAGGCATTCTTTGTATACCGTCTCTTGATCATCCAACAGTTGTCCCATCAACAAGAACTGTTCTGTGTTGGCTTTTTCTTTTTGTTAAAGGCTCTGCCACTGAAAAGATCGGAGAGCTTTTTATTTTTATTTTTTCCCCCAGACTTCACTGCCTTAAGAGAGTCTCATGAGGGTCAAATATCGTATAGTTTTACTATGTCTTCCCTTTCAAAATGTAAACCACTACAGCAAACTGTGTTTGAGAAAAGAATCATCATCTATTTGGCCTGGTAGGATTTTTGAAGATATCGCATCCCAACTATCATTATAAGGCTTTCAGATACTAGTTACCATTATAAAAACTATTTTTTTTTCCATTCAAGAAGGACTATACTTCCAACTAACTTTAAATTGCAACTTCTAACCATTTAGAAAGTTCTTGTTTCACATGGCTAGCCTTTTGCCTGATGTCCCAGTGGCAGTATATAGCATAACAATGAATGCTCTCTATTTGAAGCATAGTCTTTTCAGGCTGAATCATTATTTTGTATTGTTAAGGCAAAATTTTCACTAAGTTAATAACCTCTTGCATAACACAATTTCTATTAAGCCTTCGAGTATGAATGAGTGTATATGGGTCGAAGGGGAGGGAAGCAGAGAGAAGGAAATAAGGAGGATGTGGGGTTTCCCAAGTTACATGGAGGCAGCAAGGTGACACCTTCACAAAGGACTCACCTTTGATAAGTAGCTCCCTGTCTTAAGCAGCTGCTTAAAGCCTCCCAAGGTCTCCAGAACAATTTTGCTTGACCTTTTGTTAAAGATCACCTCTACTAAGTGACTGAGTTTCCTGTTCCCAAGGGTGGAGGTTTGAGACAGGCTTTACTGTGCTGTATATTAAAATTGTATCAAATCGTAGCAATCTAAAAGTGAAGGAGTAGACACAGCTACAATTCCTGACTCAAGAGTTCCTTCAACTAAGAGAAGGTTTAACCGTCAGAGTCCTCCTGTCTACACCTCACACCTGTGGGACTAGTACTGAGGTATCTGTGACAAATGATGGTTTGAAAACCAAAAACAAAGAAACAAACCAAAAAAAGCAGTTGCTGTCAATTCTGACGCATGGTGATCCCATGTGTGTCAGAATACAACTGTACTACATAGGATTTTTAATGGCTGAAGTAAATCGCTGGGCCTTTTTTCCAAGGCATCTCTGGATGGACTTGAACCTCCATCCTTTCAATGTTCAGCCGAGCACTTTAACCATTTGTACGTACTTTGGGCGTGTTATCAGGGGGAACCAGTTCCTGGAGAAGGACGTCATGATTGATAAAATAGAGGGTCAGCGAAAAAGAGGAAGATCCTCAAAGAGATGGATTGACACAGTGGCTGTGATAATGGGCTCAAACATAGGAACGATTGTGAGAATGGTGCAGGATCCGGCAGTGTTTCCTTCTGTTGTACACAGGGTTGCTATGAGTCGGAATCCACTCGACAGCATCTAACAACAGCATCACCACCACCCAGGGACAAGCATGATTTAGGTAGTTATTTATTGAAGGAAACTTTGACTTGTGATCTGCATCCACTTCAAGTTAGTAATATTCTAAGCGCAGGAACTGCTTAAAACAGCATATGAATGAGAAGGGCACCTAACTGACTCAGGAGACAAAAAAAAACTATTAGACTTGTATTTCTGAGGTAGAAAGAATCCAACTACTTTTCCGAGTCTACCATGCCCATTATCCTGTCAAAACTGAGAAGGCAGTAAATGCTAGGATCTAAAATATACTTTTGAGGATCCCACAATATGAGTAAGAATACTGCACTCTGCTACTCACAAGCATAGGCCATGTTCTGATATGAGGGTGAGAGAGTGGTTCCAAGTACTGTGATATAGCTTGGGGGACTGACTACCCAGAGCTACGTCTATTACAT
This sequence comes from Dugong dugon, assembly GCA_030035585.1. Taxonomy (NCBI): domain Eukaryota; kingdom Metazoa; phylum Chordata; class Mammalia; order Sirenia; family Dugongidae; genus Dugong; species Dugong dugon. Next base: position 118,073,343 of record CM057461.1, on the reverse strand, counting down.
GCCTAAGTTCCAGGAGGCTCCAGGTGAGAAAGCACCTGACCAAGATGGGGTTTTCATGTTTGTTCTAAAATCAAAATTTCTGTGAGAAATATACTTTCCTTTTTCTTTTCTCCCTCAAGTTATTTAAAATGACCGAGTTCATGATTTTCATAACTTAAGGAAGCTTAGTATTTGGTAAGGTATTGAATTGTACTTCTTGTCCAATTGAAGCAGGAATTCAGGGAACGTTTCCAGTTAAGTCTGTCCCACCTATCTCTGATTTAGGTAGATTAACCAAGAATAAGCCATTTAGTTCTCAAATGTTTTCACTTGGCCACAGTCAAAAGAAACAAAGGAAGATAATAACCGACACCTGGGAAATTTCTTATCTTGCCAAAGATGGAGATGGATGATGAGACACCACCTGTGTTGCATTTTGAAGCCCCGGACAAGATGCTAAACAAGGCAGGTCAGTGTCTTGAATCAATTCATTACTTGGGCAGATAAGGAAGTGCTGGTCTAGAAATTTGGGGGTGGCGGTGGGATGCTGGGTATGCCCATAGGCAGGAAAGTATGCATCGATGACTCACTACCTGACTGGGACATCCTTCAAGTCTTATACTACAAAAACGTTGCCACTGGTAGCTTTTAGATAATGAATTATGGCCACTGACATCAATTCTAACTGCAATTTCTTCTAACATCTGACTAAGTTTGTCACAGGGTAATTATTTACCATTCTGATGAGTCCAGGCGGTCCGCTAATTAATTCTTCAATGGGATGCTTGCCATCCTTGCTGTTCCTTAATGCTGCATACTAAGGGTTGTGCATAACTGGAATTGGCTCAGGGCCTACCATAATGATTATACACGTTGAAAGCTTGGTGCCAAGAGTTATTTAATTCAGTCTCCCTGAGGTCAAGCAAGGAGGATTTCTGCTGTGCGATGTATTTACAATTTCTAGAAAAAGCATGAGTGAAAATGTAGCTTTACATTAGCCTGTTTAAAAAATTCCTGTCCCGGTGAATACCAGGAAGTAATTAGGACTAGGTGCAAATATATCAAAATCTGTAAATTAGCATTAAGAACATTGGAATGAGATTTTGATAACACGTTAACATTTTTATCGGTAAACATGATCACAAGACTTAAGTAATTATCTGTGATACTAGGCAAGTACACAGGGGCAAGAAAATGATGTGTAAGGTCATAACACCTTACCGATAATGAAAATAAATGAGAAATCAGGTTACCATATTTAAAACGTGTTTCTTAAAAGATGGGGCTGGGAATGATATGAATCATATTTGCTTACTAGCACGGACTAACTAAAATACATTTAATTGATAAAGATTGTTGGTTAGTTATATTTTCTTGTTATCTCTGCTAGAAAACTCAGCTCTAGAGGTGTATTATTTAGTTTCATTTTCTATATGCTGCCTATTATTTTTATTATTTTGTAAATTCTGACATATTATCTTATGTTAAACTGCATTGGTGGTTGCAAGTTATGAGCAATATTTCACTTAGGACAGACACCCAATTAAGTTGACCTTGTCATTAAGAGAATCATGTGTTTCACTGCTGAATTTAAAGCTTTGATAATCATTTTAATGGTGCTTCAAAATGACCAGAAATCCCTAGCAATAGGGATTACAAATTCTCACATTTCCCCAGGCAAATATAAGACAAGACAGGCCATCTAGTCATGTTCCAAAAAGCTTTTTCCCTTCTGTATCAGATAAGTGTTTATGGCAGACAAGCTACCTCTAGGCTTTATCGATGACGATGATAAACTGAGAAGGAATGACAGCTGAAGGAGAGAGAAAAAACAGGAAGAGGAGCACAAAACCTTACTGGGTGTCAGTGTGCATCAGAGAGCTCCACCATCAGTGGAAACATGGGGGTGGGGAGATGAACATGGGGGTTGGTGAGTGTGGACTGACTCATCAAATAACACTTTAGAGCTTAAACAATTCCAGGAACTTGAAGAATGCTAAAGAACTCTTAAATCCTGCATCTGATGTTTTCTAAAAATTGAGAGCCATACTTGTATTTTAGGTAGTTCTTGGGCCTTATTATCCTGTCCCATTTTGGAATGCAGTCATGATTTTTTAACATTGCTACAATAACACTGTTGTTATTGTTAGGTGCCATCCATCAGTTCCGACTCGCAGCAACCCTATGTACAATAGAAAGAAACACTGCCCAGACCTGCATCATCCTCACAATCATCTCTATGTTTCAGCCCATTGTTGCAGCCACAGTGTTAATCCATCTTGTTGAGGGTCTTCCTCTCTCTCGCTGACCCTCTACTTTACCAAGCATGATGTCCTTCTCCAGAGACTGGTCCCTCCTGATAACATGTCCATAGTAGGTGAGACGAAGTGTCGCAGTTCTCGCTTCTTCAAAGCATTCTGGCTGTACTTCTTCCAAGACAGATTTGTTTGTTCTTTTGGCAGTCCGTGGTATATTCAATACTCTTTGCCAGCACCATAATTCAAAGACGTCAATTCTTCTTTGGTCTTCCTTATTAATTGCCCAGCTTTCGCGTACATATGACGTGATTGAAAATATCACAGCTTGGGTCAGGCACACAATCACACTAGCAGGGATCATCTAGTAATAGGATTCAAGCAGTGCCCATCTTCCAGGGAACTCCAAGTCCCTTGCAGATGCTTTATTCCTCTACTGATCTATTCTGCTGAGTCTAGGGTGACGCTAAAAACACCTAGTTGTTAGGTTGTCCCTTAAATATCTCAGATGCAACTGGTCCTAAAGACACACCAAAAAACCAAAGACAAAAGGGAAATATTAGTCCAAATGACTAATTGACCACACGTTCCACAGCTTCCACCAACCTGAGCCCAGGAGGACCAGGTTGTGCCCAGCTACAACCACCAACCTCTCTGACCAAGATCACAATAGAGGGTCTCAGACAGAGCGGGAGAAAAATATAGAATAAAATTCAAATCTACACACACACACACACACACACACACACACACAAAAGACCAGACTTACTGGTCTGACAGAGACTGGAAGAACCCCGAAGACTATGGCCCCTGGACACCCTTTTAACTGAAAATTGAAGCCACCCCAAAGTCCACCCTTCAGCCAAAAGATTAGACAGGCCTATAAACAAAGATTGAAGTTGCCAAGGATTTCATTTTACTTGGATCCACAATCAACACCCACAGAAACAGCAGTCAAGAAATCAAACAGCACATTGCATTGGGAAAATCTGCTACAAATGACCTCTTTAAAGTGTTAAAAAGCAAAGATGTCACTTTAAGGACTAAGGTGCACCTGACCCAAGCCATGGTATTTTCAATCACCTCATATGCACTTGAAAGCTGGGCAATGAATAAGGAAGACCAAAGAAGAACTGACGTCTTTGAATTATGGTGTTGGCAAAGACTATTGAATATACCGTGGACTGCCAAAAGAACAAACAAATCTGTCTTGGAAGATGTACAGCCAGAATGCTCCTTAGAAGCAAGGATGGCGACACTATGTCTCACACACTTTCCACATGTTATCAAGAGGGATCGGTCCCTGGAGATAGACTTCTTGCTTGGTAAAGAGGAGAAAGACCCTCAGTGAGCTGGACTGACACAGTGGCTGCAACAATGGACTGAAGCTTAACAACAATCATGAGGATGGCAGCACAGGACTGGGCAGTGTTTTGTTCTTTTGTACATAGGGTTGCTATGAATCGGAACCAACTCGAGGGTACCTAGCAATAACAACAACATAAAAAAACAAGAACACACATGAGAAACGTGTGTCTCAGTTCAATCACGTATACGAGACCAAAAGGTCAACATCTGCCAAAAAGCAATGATAAGAAGGCAGGAAGGGACAGGAATAATGGATAGATGGAAACGGGGAATTGGAGTGTGGAAGGGGAGAGCATTGACACATCATGGGGATGGCAACCAATGTCACGAAATCATTTGGGTATGAAGTGTTGAATGAGAAACAAATTTGCTCTGTAAAATTTCACCTGAAGCACAATTATATATGTATATATATCAGATGCATACAAGATTAATTACCTTCTGCAACAAAAACTTGTCTGACCTTACATCACTTTCCAGTCCTCTGAGGCAGAATCTGGAACTTTCATTGTATTCTGACTCAAGGATAACTTAAGGTCGTATTTGTAATTTAATCAACATTTTTTTAAGAAACAAATATTCTTGTTCCAATCTATTTTCTGAACAGATCTGAAGTGGAGGCAAGGTGCAAGGTCTTTCGAGACTTGATTTTCATGGTCATTGCATGACAAATGGAGAGGCATGGAGGGCTCACTGGTGTGCCACATAGGTCTTTTGTTGTCCCATCATCCCTGGGAACTATAAGAACTTTGACATACACACTGTTTTCAATATGCATAATTTCTATATTGTTGCTTTCCCAATCAGAATCATAATCCAGTTTACCTTGTTCACTGGAATCTTGTTGCTCCTAATCATAGGCTTCCTGAGAGAGGCAGGACAAGGTACAGGGAAAATGTACATACACACCTGCTATTTCTCCTTTCTGAACCAGAAAATTTCAATTGTTTCTTGCTTTTTGCAAAGAAATATATTCCACCTATGTGCTAACCAGCAAATTTTTCTATATTAACCCCCCTTCCAATAAACTACATTAACATCCCACTTCACAGGTATCAACAGTGAATGCAATAACCATTAGCCTCATCCAATGGACTGAACCACATTTAGATTTTTATTTGTATACTGTTGAATGATGAGACATTGGTGGTTCAGTGGCAGAATACTTGCCTTTCATGTGGGAGACCTGAGTTTGATTCCTGGCCAATGCACCTCATGCCCAACCACCAGTTATGTGTCAGTGGAGGCTTGTGTATTGCTATGATGCTGAACAGATTTCAGCAGAGCTGCCAGACTAAGACAGACTAGAAAAAAAGACCTGGTGATCTACTTCTGAAAATCAGCCAATGAAACCCTTATGCATCACAATGGTCCAGTCTGAAACCAATCAAGGGGATGATGCAGGGCAGCGTTTCATTTAGCTGTGCATGGAATTGTCATGAGTCAGGGACTGACTTGAAGGCAGCAAACAATTATTGAATGAATCCTTAAGTATCACACTGTTTTTAGGTGCCAGTGAGTTGATTTTGACTCGTAGTGATCCCATGTGACAGAGTAGAACTGCCTCATAGGATTTTCTTTATGGGAGTAGATCATCAGGTCTTTCTCCTGTGGCGCCGCTGGGTAGGTTGAAACTGCCAGTCTTTCAGTTAGCAGCCAAGTGCTTAGCCATTGCGCCACCAGGGCTACTACTAAAACATTAGTGGTCTACAAACTAATTTTAATAATAAACCACATCAGTAATAGATGTTTTGAGCGTGCATTTACCCCCAAAGCTAAGCATATTTATTTACTTAATAGATTATATTCATATATAATTATATTAGTACATAGTGGCAACAATGGACTCAGACATAACAATGACTATGAAGATGGTGCAGGACTGGGCAATGTTTCATTCTGTTATACATAAGGTCTCCATGAGTTGGAGCTGTCTCTATAGCAACAAACAACAATAGTATGTTTTATATTATAAATATAGCATGTAGTATATTAGCAATTTAGTAATAGCATAGTAAAAGTAATCTTAATAACATAGTATATTTAAAAAAACTAGTTAAAACTATATTTAAAAAAAACTATATTAAAAAAAGAGATTGGCTGCTAACCAAAAGGTCAGCAGTTCAAAACCAGCAGCTGCTCCTTGGAAGCCCTATGGGGCTGTTCTACCCTGTCCTATAGGGTCGCTGTGAATCAGAATCGAATCAATGGCAACGGGTTTTTTTTAGTTTTATATTAGAAAAACTATATTAAGAAAAACTAGTTAAAACTATATTAAGAAAAACTAGTTAAAACTATATTAAAAACTAGTTTGCACTAGTGTAAATTAATACCTAGTATATTATAAACTTGTGTGTTTTATATTATAAAATATACATAAAATTTAGGAAACAAAGAGCATGATATACGAAAGTAAATATCAATGTAAATACAAGGCTAATAGTTTTCCTTCCAAACCTGATTGACTGTCTTGTGCAATACTGTGGGGTTTATGCATCACCTTTACCAAATAGTAACTTATTCTAGCAAAGAACATTAATGGAATTGTGATGACCAAAAAATTTAATTTAAAATTACTTTATATCTTTATTTAGAACATACATTATGCAATTTGAAGATTTATTCTTTGATTTTACTTAGCAGTTTTTATATAATATTGAAAGTAATTTGCATCCCCTGATGGAGACTTATGAAACAGAGAACAGAATATTTTAAGTAGTAATGGAAAACTGGCCTGAGATTAAAACTTTGCTATGAATAGACATAAAAGAAAATAATTTACAAGTGGTTAATTGTGATTTAATGGAAAAAATTGAGATATAAGAATGAAAACATCTTCCTAAGATTCACGGAGTAAGTATAAAGCAAAAGCAGGGATAGAAATTAGGTATATAAACCTCAGTTTTCTGCAACAACTACTTTGGGTGGTTTTGATATTTATAACTTCTAAAATCAAAGGATATACTTACACCCCTGTGCACGTATGCAGTCTGACTTAGTTATCTAGTGCAGAAGTAACTGAAACACCCCAAATGGGTAGCTTTAACAAACAAAAATTTATTTTCTCACAGTTTAGGAGGCTAGAAGTTTGAATCCAGGTTGCTAGCTTTTAGAAGTTCTCTCTCTGTTGGCTCTGGTGGAAGGTCCTTGTCTCTTTGAGTTTCTGCTCCTGTTCAATCTTCATGTGGCTTGGCATCTCTCTTCTCCCATCTCTGCTCACTCGATTGCTTGCTTAATCTTTTTTATATCTCAAAAGAGATAGACTCAAGACATATCCTACACTAATTAACCTTCATTAACATAACAAAGACAACCCATTCGCAAATGGGATTATAACCACAGGCATATAGGTTAAGATTTACAACACATATTTTTTGGGGACACAATTCAATCCGTAAGACAGTCCTTTTAAAATAATATGGTAAAATCAATATCAAAGTCATTAGTTGTAGCCTGCCATTTAAATGATATAGGCCCCAAATTCTCCTTTAGATAAACTTTCACTAAGAAATATATAGTCAAGAATGTGAGTATATGTTTGCTCCTCTAGTTGGCATTTTTAGATATTTAATTGACATAGAACATTGACCAACACTTACGTTAATATTGGTTGACAATCTCTTTTTTAGTGTTACTTGGTGGCGCAGTGGTTAAGAGCTATGGCTGTTAACGAAAAGGTCAGCAGTTCAAATCCACCAGCTGCTCCTTGGGAACCTTACAGGGGCAGTTCTACTCTGTCCTACAGGGTCACTATGAGTCAAAATCAACTCGAAGGCATCAGGTTTGTTTGTTTTTTTTATATGTATGCGAAGTCCCTGGGTGGTGCAAACAGTAAACGTGCTGAGCTGCTAACTGAAAAGTTGGAGGTTCAAGTCCATCCAGAGGAACTCAAAAGAAAGGCCTGGGAATCTACTTCTGAAAAATCAGTCACTAAATACCCTATGGAGTGTAGTTCTACTCTGGCATATGTGGGGCCACCATGAGTTGGAGTCAACTTGATAACAACTGGTGGGTTCGTTGGTTATACTGTATGGATTGCCTTCCATGTCCAAATGTCATTTAAAAAATCTTTTCTTTTTACCTTATGCAAACTAATGCTTTTAGAAACATTTATTAATTTTTAATATTAAAAAAAATATAATTGATATTCTAGAGAATTTAATGGCAACTACAGACTCTCTTCCTGAGAAAATTCACATATTTACAAAATGACTCTAGGTTAAGGCGCTTATTCTGGTTAGATTTTCTTTTGTATCCTATAGTTCATGGAAAAATTAAAGTTATTTACAAAGTGAATTTTACTATTTTTATATGAACTTTAAATATGAAATTGTACATATGTCTCAGAGGTAGCAGCTTAAAAGAGCAGGATAAAGAAAGAGTGGGAGAGAAGCTAAATAAGGGGCAATTTTCCCCTCTTATGATTAACTATTTCAACCTTTGTGGGTGGCTGTGTCAGTGACAGAGGCAAGAGTTTTCCCAAAACCATGGGATTGATTTCAGAATCTGACGGATGAAATTTGGGCTTTTAAAGCTCAGACATCTCTAGTGATCTGTTACCAGAGCTACTTGAGCATATCTGCCATAGTAGTAGAGAAGTAGATGATCCACAAGATTTAAGGCTTGTGGTTAGAAATAGGAGCAATGTGGGAAAGGGGATCAAAGAGTTAGTGAAATTGGGAAAGAGGTAATTTATGATCAGGAATTAAGAAGAGTCCATGAACAGAAACCTGTTGTATTTGCCACAGAAACCTAGATCTAGGGGCTCCTTATGCTGAATCTGGTCCAGAAGTAGGTCCGTTTAAGAAAAACTAAGACTTCCTACTTGGTCTGATAGAGCCTAAAGGAATTCTCCCCACTTAATGAATAAAAATATCAGAACTGACAGGAGTTGTAGCCTTTCCCAGGACAATAGAGAACCTGGGTTTTACTGAGTTGAAAAGAGAATGTTCGGGAATTATATTTCCTTAAATACTCGGAGACAATCTAAGAATTCCATGAGTCTTTATTGTAAATTACTCCAATGTTTTCCTGATTTTACTGAGTTTCCTAAATCAAATCATTGCATACATTTTTTTCATATCTTTGGGACTATTTGTACACATTAAAGGCTTTTAAATAGTTTTCTGCCCCAGGGCCTTTGCACTTGTGCTTTTCTCTGCCTAGAAAGCTCTGATATCTCATGACCCTCTCATCTCTTTGTTTTTACCTAAATGACATATTCTCCATGAGGCCACCTCTGATCACTGCATTTACAATTATAACCCAACTCTAAGATCCCCTCAGAGCCCTGGTGGCATAATGGTTAAAAGCTTGGCTGCTAACCAAAAGGTCAGAAGTTCAAATCCACCAGCCGCTCCTTGGAAACCCTTTAGGGCAGTTCTACTCTGTCCTGTAGGGTTGCTATGAGTTGGAAGTGACTCTATGGCACCTAGCAGCAACGACAACAAGATCTCCTATCCCCTTGACTTGCTTTTTCTCATTAATCATCATGATGCAACATACTACTGCATCTTTCTTATTTTTTTATGTTTACTGTCTCCTGCCAATATAATGTGATCCCTTTGAAGAAAGGAATGTGCGTCTGTTGTTTACTTCTGTATCCCAAGTGTCTAGAACAAGGCACATAGTAGGTACTTGATGAATATTTATTTAATGAATAAGTGAAATATAGAGCAAAATGAAATAGGTAAATTCATTTATTCATTCAACAAACATTTATGCAGTACTTCTACATGCTGGTCACCATAGGGGTCACTCGGAATATGATAGCTAATAAGAATGGCATAGTCTCTGCTCTGAAGGAGCTCACAGTATATCCAAGAAGACAGGCACATAACTAAATAAATATAACACAATGATATAAACGCTATAAAGTACAGAAAGATTACAGAAGAGGGAGCAGTTAGCTCCATCTGGGTAGTCAGGGAAGGCTTTGCTGAGGGGTTACATTGGATCTGCACTCTAAAGGAAGAGTAGGGATTCACTAGGGAGAGAAGTGGTGGAAAGGCGAACACGTTTCATTTATTGTGTATGGATATGTAGGTATAGCTAAACAGGCTACCGTTAGGGCAGAATTTTCACATATGCGAATGCAAATGGAAAGAAAGCATGACCATCAGCACTTTCCCACTGAGCATCTCTGAAGATCACCCTTGGCTAGCAGCGTGGGGTACAATATTTCTATTCTTGTAGTCCTCTTTGCCTCTCAGCCAGTATGATGCTTTTGCTCAAAAAGAGCCACCTCATTCTCTGATTGTTTTATGCCAAGTTGGTGTGTTGCCTGTGATTGTTTCCCAGCATTCCACAGCTTGAAGTTTGCTTTCGTGCATCCTTATGGTGTTTCTTATGCCTGCCCTGCTTGCAGGCTACATATGTTCTACCATTCTACACTTGGAGACCTTCCAAAATGTGTGAGAGAGAACGAGACCAAAGTGGTTGCCTTTAACCAGAGGGGTGTAGTCAGGCTAAGAATTCTAGATTCTCAGAATTAAAGAGTTGAAGCAAACTTAGAGAAGTCAACTAGTCAATTTTCTGGACTCTGGACAGGATTGCAGAAAAGCCATTCCAGGATACTACTAACATCTGCTCACATACGGCTAAATGAACTTTTAGATTAATACTAAGTAAAAATTGACTGTTAAATATTGAACATTGAATGCAGAATCTTGACTGTTTCGGACAACACAAATTTCAATTTTTGGTAATGTATTTATTCATGCAAAGACAGGTAAAATAATGTTAGAAAATGAAAAAAGTTTAACAATGACCCTCCGTTTCCTGGCATAAATAACCAAAAAAATTCTTAAGAAATTAAAACAACTGTTGTTCTTGTGTATAACATAGCTTTTAGAAGGACTTCATCTTTGAGAGTTCTATTATTGGAAATGGAATTCTTTTTTTCTTCGTATTGATACTGACCTTTCAGAATGATGCAAATAGTTAGCAATGATTAGGAGAAAAACCTTTTATAAAGTGATAGCCCACCAACTTTGTAATTGGGGCTTTATAAAACCAATACTCTTAAAAAGAGTCACTTGCAAAGGATACAGAACATAAGATGGAAAAAAGAAGGAATCATTGGAGACTTATCAAGACAGGGATCAATCAACAATTATGGCAAGTGCTATGAAGTGCCATGAAAATACAAGACACGATTCACTCCTCCAAGAGTTCTTATCCTAAGAGGAGGCGTTGCATATACATATACCGGAAAATAGTGCATGGTACATGCTAAACATCCTGAACAAGCATTACATTGACTGTGTTGCTGAATATTCAGAATAAGTGCGTCGTTGGCAAATGCTCCAGACATTTAGTGGTTGGAGAAATTGCTCTGGACAGAAGTGGACAGGAAGGTACTCAGGGTAGAAGTTGAATTTGAGATAGGCTTAAAGGGTAGATTTTGCACTGACAGGGTGAAATAGGAAGGACATCTTGGATTAGGAAAAAAGCAAAATAAAACACGTAAATAAATATGTAAAGACGATCAAGAGGAGAACATACCTGGCCAAACTGGAGGATTCATGTTGGAGGGTTTGAGGAAGGCCAGAATATATTTGGAAACTATTGAATGCCAGGATGACAATCTGGATTTTGTTCTTTTAGAAATGGAGAGCTTTAGAGAATGCTGATCAGGGAAGCAGCATTATGAGGACAGTGCTTTAAAGGAAGGGCACATGGGTCTTCGCTCTTTTAAGACCCATTTTGAAGGCACAAGGATAAAGAATTAATTAAGATATAGTAAGAGCATTGGTCAAGAAGAATATCTCTGGAGTAAGACTATCTGGCTTTGAATTCCGGTATCACCCCTTGCTAGTTCTGGCCTTGGATAAATCAGTTAACCTCTCAGTGCTTTCTTTTCCTCATTTATAAATTATGGATATTGACAGGGGTACCTCATAACTGCATAAATGAGACAATATGCATAAGGATTTTAGAACAGTGATTGGTGCACAGTAAGAGTTTGATGAATGCTAGATGTTCATATTATTAGCAAACAGAGTCAGCTAGCTTCTATGCAGAGATTATTAATCAGTTTTCTATACCATCTATAAAATGGATCAGATGACTCCTACACTGAAGAGATGTGGTCATGGTCAAGTGAAATAATTCCCATAAAAGTTCTTGGTGCCGAGCAGGCATCAATGATTATTAGTTGGCTAATCCATGGCTCCCCAACCCCATAATACAATTTAAATCTGATACCTTTTAATTTGGATGAACGGCTTTAGTAAAATTGGCAGGAGAATCTCTGATGTCTGGACTCAGAGGCCAGACTCAGACCAAATACCTTATTTGGGTTTCCTGTTGAGTGACGAAGACCCAAACACACGTAGGGAAAGACTTTGTTTGGAGAAAACTTGATACTTTTCTATTATTGCCAAAACAAATTCATTTGGACAAATAAAAATTGATTTGGAAATTTTAAAATAAAAATTGCAAACCGGACAGGATGTAGCCTGGTTAGGGAGGAAATGATTCACTGGATTAACATAATGAGATGGCTCTATTTGTGCAATACTTAAACAATCACTAAGTCTGTCTTCAATACTTAGCTGCTGCTGTGGCTGCCTAGCTCTGGTCTATTCTGGGTGAAGAATGAGAAGTGGGGGAGGAAAGAACACAAATTTCGTGTGTGTGTGTGTGTGTGTGTGTGTGTCTGTATGCACTTGCGTACATTTTTATGCACGTACACACATATACTTACTGCCTTTGCTGGCTATCAACTTTTCTCACAACTTTGAGCTTCCAAATGATTTTTAAATTTTATTTTATTTTTTTTTCTTTTGGCAGAGGATGGATTTCCTCACCATGAATAAAAGGTAGTGAGAAGAAAAGTACAAAGTAGAAACTGAGAGTAGAAGGATACTATTAAAGATCGTTTTCCTTTTCCTGTAAAAGAGAGGGTAGTGAGTGGCATGTGGCTAGAGGAATTGCAGCCACATGATGGAGAGCGGGAGAGCTGTCACCTGCTTTGCTACACAGGGTGCCCAGCTTAACCCGTCTTTCTTTGGCAACTGTGCCCCAGTGAGAAAAGCTAGCAGTCCATATGTTGAGTAGGCACCATGCCATTTTGACAGGCGTGAGTGTCGGCAAGAAAGGGACCATGTATGAGCATCAAATGTGTTTGTTGTGGGAAGGATTCTAGGCCAGGAATATTAAAATAACTGTCTGTCCTTAGCTCTAGCACATATGGTTAAGGAGATATGCTATGATGACTCACATTAACGTTGGAAAAATATATATATAGAATACGCAACCACGCTAAGTAAGTTTCTGGTGTTGATAAATCGGTCCTGGAATCTTCACAAAGGAAGGTTGTAGAGAAACATACATAGTGTTAATAGACTCTTTCCTATGTATCAAATAGAATTAACTAAAGACCAAATTCATATATAATTATAGTTCCCCTGAACTAATGAACAGACTAAAGGATCCTATTAGATTGTTGCTGAGAGGTCCTCAGGTATTTCCTAACACTATTTGAAAAGTAAATGGGATAGAATAGGTTCATTTAATATTTCAATTCCAAAGAAATTAAATTAATTTTAGCAATGTTAGTTCAACTATTTTTCTGCTACAAGGACCATTTGTTGTAAAATCATTAAAGGGTTTTAAATGACATTGTCCTGACATTTGGTGTGATTAAATTAAGGGAATTAATATAAAGTCATTTTATTTCTCCTTAGATTTCTAAACGAATAGTACATTTGCCTATGAAGGAAAAAGGAATTATTGAGGTAGTTTTTATACTTATGTTGATTTGTATATGTGTGTTTGTTGACTGTATAAACAGTTAAGATTAAATTGCTTTAATTTACATTGTCACTTCATAGATTCCTGAAGGTTTGCTTAACTCCTGAGAAAGGCAGTATTGTATGGGGCAAAGGATTTAGGACTTAGAGACAAAACACACACATACACACAAGCATTATTTGCTCAGTGGTAGAATTCTCACCTTCCATGTGGGGGACCAAGGTTAGATTTCTAGCCAATGTATATCATGCACAGCTACCACCTGTCTGTTAGTGGAAGCTTGCTTGTTGCTATAATGCTGGACAGGTTTCAGCAAAGCTTTCAGACAAAATGGACTAGGAAGAAAGGCCTGGTGATCTGCTTCCAAAAATCAGCCAATGAAAACCCTATGGAACACAATGGCCTGATCAGCAACCAATCACAGGAATGGTTCAGGACCAGACACTATTTTGTTCTGTTGTTCTGGTGTGTTTGTTAGTAGTCCACAAGATTTTTAAGCTCACTCCTACAGGCAAATTAAAAAATGGTGGCAGCAGTACATCAACAGGGAACTGCCAGAAATCAAGCCAGATTCAGAAGAAGATGTAGATCAAAAGATATCACTGCTGATGTCAGATGGATCTTGACTGAAAGCAGAGAATACCAGAAAGATGTTTACCTGTGTTTTATTGACTATGCAAAGGCATTCGACTGTGTGGATCATAACAAATTATGGATAACATTGCCAAGAATGGAAATTCCAGAACACTTAATTATGCTTGTGAGGAACCTGAACAAGACCAAGAGGTAGTCGTTCGAACAGAACAAGTGGATATGGCATGGTTTAAAATCAGGAAAGGTTTGTGTCAAGGTTGTATCATTTCACCATACTTATTCAATCTGTATGCTGAGCAAATAACCTGAGAAGCTGGACTATATGAAGAAGAACAAGGCATCAGGATTGGAGGGAAGACTAATTAACAACCTACATTATGCAGATGACACAACCTTGCTTGCTGACAGTGAAGAGAATGTGAAGCATTTACTGATGAAAATCGAAGATTACAGCTTTCAGTATGGATTACACCTCAACTTAAAGAAAACAAAAATCCTCACAACTGGACCAATAAGCAACATCATGGTAAATGGAGAAAAGATTGAAGTTGTCAAGATTTCATTTTACTTGCGAATCAATACCCATGGAAGCAGCAGCTGAGAGATCCAATGACCTATTGCACTGGGCAAATCTGCTGCAAAAAACCTCTTTAAAGTGTTAAAAATCAAAGATGTCACTTTGAGAACTAAGGTGCGCCTGTCTCCGGCCATGATATTTTCAATCACCTCATATGCACGCGAAAGCCGGACAATGAATAAGGAAGACCAAAGAAGAAATGATGCCTTTGAATTATGGTATTGGCGAAGAATATTGAATAAGCCATGGACTGCCAGAAAAACGAACAGCTCTGTCTTGGAAGAAGTACAACCAGAATGCTCCTTAGAAGCAAGGATGGCAAGAGGTGGGGCCAAAATGACCGAATAGTCAGATGCTTCCTGTGGTCCCTCCTCTTACAACAAAGATCTGAAAAAACAAGTGAATCGATTATATATGACAATCTAGGGGCCCTGAACATCAAAGGCAAAGTTGAGGAGTTAGACTGAGCGGCAGGGAGAGGGAGAGATAGTTCAGAAGCAGCAAAGAGGTGCCAGACCTGACCTAGTTGGCACCCTGCAGGCTAGATCCTTTGATGCACCTGAGCTGAGGCAAGCAGTGGAGCTCAGGACCAGTTTTGCCATGCCGGGAGAAACCAAATGGCATGTTTACATGAGCTTCTGGAGCCAGGGGGAGGTGGCACTGGATCTGTGAAAGTTAAGTGCAGGTGTCTAACCTATGGCACAGGATCAAAATAACAGTTTCCCCCTGGGACTTCCGTAAGGGAGAAGTACCTCTCTTCCCCTCATCTGCCCCCTCCTTGCTTTGCTCTGGTGCCAGTCTGGCAGTGTTGAGTGGTTGGCGTGCCCCCTAAGCTGTAAGTGGGACCAATTGCACCTGGCCTAGTCTTCTGGCTTTGGGGGCAGGAACAAATAAACAAACAAACGAAAAAAGGAGGCCACCAGCTCCTCTAAGCTGGGAGATCAGCGCTAACCACGCCCAAACCAGTCTCGCAGCTTTAAAAAATCACCATGCCCCATAAGCCAGGAACTCAGGGCAGGCACTGCCTCTTTGTCTAGGCACAGGCTTAAGGGATCCACGAATCCCTTTCACCCCTCCCTAGACCTGCTGGGCCCATTCAACAGCATAGGCCTTCATTAGCATAGTACAACAGGGTATACACTGGAAGCCTATTTTCAACTGCAACAGCTAAGGGGGAGTGGCAGATTCGTGACATTTGACACTCCCCTGCCCATTAAACTGTGTCCTCACCCACCCACATCAGGGGTGTGAGGACTGGCGGCTTCACCCAATCCACCTACCCACCTATGAAAGGGGTCTGAAAATAAGTGGTACCTCTCGGTCCTTACAGCCAACAATATTGGGTGCCCAAAGTCTGACTGCAAACCCCACCCATCTATGTGCAATAGGAGACAGGGACATGTCTTCCACCTAGGCACTCAGGGGCAGCCATCAGCCCCCTACCTTGCTCAGCACATAACCCCACCCCCTACTGCAGCCAGGTACCTGCGCCTGCTCCAATCACCTCTGCATAGCCCTGCTCGTCTAGGACTGTAGGTGAGAGTCCAAACCACACGCTTGGTGACCAAAGAACTGGACACCTGAGCTGAATCCACACAAGAAAAGTAAATGGACTCCTGGGCTCACACACCCAGTAGCAGCTTCAAAGACACCAATAGTCAAAGTAGCTCACATACCTAGCCTATTTGGACATTTCAAAACAAAACAAGAAGCTAGGACACAGTAAGCAAACGTAAAATAAATATAATAACTAATTAATGGCTCAGAGACAACACTTAATATCAAATCACATAAAGAGGTAGACCATGATGACTGTAGCAAGCAACCAAAACAAAGAACCAGGAAACCTCCCAGAGGAAGACAAGGTCTTGAGATTACCAGAGGTAGAATTCAAACAATTAATATATAGAGCTCTTTAAGAGATCAGGAAGAATATTGCAAAACTCAGACCATGCCAAGGAACATACAGACAAAGCAGCAGAGGAATTTAGGAAAGCAATACAAGAGCAGAATGACAAATTTAACAGGCTGCTAGAGTCCATAGAAAGACAGCAAATAGAAACCCAAAAGATTAACAATAAAATTTCAGAATTAGAAACACAGTAGAAAGTCATAGGAACAGAACAGAGGCAATGGAAGTCATAATTAGTGAGATTGAAGATAATACACTTGTCACCAATTTATTTGAGGAAAATCAGATAAAAGAATCTTTTAAAATGAAGAAATGCTAAGAAGTATGTGGCACTAGGAATAACCTACAAGTGACTGGAGTACCAGAATAGGGGGAGAGGGGAGGGATCACAGAAAAATTACACAGAGAATTGTTGAAGATTTGCTGGCAGAAAACTTCCCTGATATGAAAGATGAGAAGATATCTATCCAAGAAGCTCATCGAACCCTATGCAGGGTAGATCCCAAAAGAAATTCACCAAGACCTATAATAATCAAACTTGCCTAAATCAAAAATAAAGGGAGAATTTTAAAAGCAGCTAGGGATAAACAAAAATTCACTTACAAAGGAAAGTCAGTAAGACTAAGCTCAGACTACTCAGCAGAAACCATGCAAGCAAGAAGACAATGGTATTACATATATAAAGCCTTGAAGGAAAAAAGCTGCCAGCCAAGAACTGTATATTCAGCAAAACTATCTCTCAAATTTGAAAGCAAAATTAGGGCATTTCCAGACAGACAGAAGCTAAGGGAATTTGTAAAAACCAAACTAAAATTACAAGAAATACTAAAAGTAGTCCTCTGGCTAGAGAATCAATAATATCAGATAACAACCCAAGACTAGAATACACAACGAGATATCAACCCAGATAGGGAAGTCACAAAAATAAGTCAAAGCTAAAACACTGAAATAGGGAAACGGAGATGTCAATATGTAAAAGATGACAGCACTAAAACAAAAAAGAGGGACTAAATAGTGTAGTCATAAAATTTTCATATGGAGAAGAAGACGATATCAAGAAATAAAAGATTGGTTTAAACTTAGAAAAATAGAGGTAAATTTTAAGGCAACCACAAAGGAAACTAACAAACTTACACATCAAAATAAAAAAGAAGAAAAAGATAAAGACTCAGCAAATACAAAACCAACAACAATGAAAAAGATGAAAAGAAAATACATAAAGAAAAATGACTCAGCACAGAAAATTAAGTGGAACAAAGAAACTGTCAACACAACAACAACAAAAAAAACAAAATGACAGCACTAAACTCATACCTATCAATAATTACACTGAAGGTAAATGAACTAAATGCACCAACAAAGAGACAGAGAGTGGCAGAATGGATAACGAAACACTATCTGTCTATATGCTGCCTGTAAGAGACACATCTTAGAGTCAAAGACACAAACAAAGTAAAATTCAAAGGATGGAAAAAATATATATCAAGCAAACAACAATCAAAAAAAGAGCAAGAGTGGCAATATTAATCTCTGACAAAATAGACTTTAAAGCAAAATCCACCACAAAGGATAAGGAAGGACACTATGATGATTAAAGGGTCAATGCATCAGGAGGACATAACTATAATAAATACTTACCCACCAAATGACAGGGCTCCAAAATACATAAAACAAACTCTAACACCATTGAAAAGAGAAATAGACAGCTCCACAATAATAGTAAGAGACTTCAACACACCACTTTTGGTGAAGGACAGAACATCCAGAAAGAAGCTCAATAAAAACACAGAAGATCTAAATGCCACAATCAACCAACTTGATCTCATAGACATATACAGAACACTCAATCCAACAGCAGCCAAGTATACTTTCTTTTCCAACGCACATGGAACATTCTCCAGAAGAGACCACATATTAGGCCACAAAGCAAGTCTTAACAGAATCCAAAACATCGATATATCACAAAGCACCTTTTCTGACCATAAAGCCATAAAAGTAGAAATCAATAACAGAAAAAGCAGGGGGGAAAAAATCAAATGCATTGAAACTGAACAACACCTTGCTCAAAAACTACTGGGTTATAGAAGAAATCAAGGACAGAATAAATAAATTCGTAGAATCAAATGAGAATGAAAACACATCCTTCCAGAACCTTTGGGACACAGCAAAAGCAGTGCTCAGAGGTCAGTTTATAGCAATAAATGCACACATCCAAAAAGAATAAAGGGTCAAAATCAAAATATTAACCCTACTACTTGAACAAGTAGAAAGAGAGCAGCAAAAGAAGCCCTCGGGCACCAGAAAAAAAAAGGCAATAATAAAAATTAGAGCAGAAATAAAATAAATAGAGAATAGAAAAACAATTGAAAGAATCAACAAGACCAAAAGCTGGTTCTTTGAAAAGATCAACAAAACTGATAAACCACTGACCAAATTGACAAAAGAAAAACATGAGAAGAAGCAAATAACCCAAAAAAGAAATGAGATGGGCGATATCACAACAGACCCAACTGAAATTAAAAGAATCATAACAGAATACTATGAAAACTTGTGGTCCAACAAATTTGAAATCCTAGAAGAGATGGACAAATTTCTAGAAACATACGACCTACTAAACTAACACAAACTGAGGTAGAAAAACTAAATAAACCTATAACAAAAGAAAATATTGAAGAGGTAATAAAAACAAAACTCCCAACAACTACAAAAAAAAGCCCTAGCCCTGACAGCTTCACTGGAGAATTCTACCAAACTTTCAGAGAACAGTAAACATTAGTACTACTAAATGTATATCAGAGCATAGAAAAGGATGGAATACTCCCGAAGTCATTCTGTGAAGCCAGCATAACACTGATACCAAAGCCAGGTAAAGACACCACAAAAAAAGAAAATTATACGCCAATATCCTTCATGAACATACATGCAAAAATCCTCAACAAAATTCTAGCCAATAGAATTCAACAACATACCAAAAAAATAATTCATCATGACCAGGTGGATTCATACCAGGTATGCAGGGATGTTTCAACAGAGAAAGCAATCAACGTAACCCATAACATAAATAAAACAAAAGACAAGAACCACATGATCTTAACAACTGATGCAGAAAAGGCATTTGGCAAAGTCCAACAGCCATTCATGATAAAAACTTTCAGTAAAATAAGAATAGAAAGGAAGTTCCTTGACATAACAAACAGCACTTATACAATGCCAACAGCTAATGTCATCCTAAATGGAGAGAGTCTGAAAGCATTCCCCTTAAGAACTGGAACCAGACAAGGACTCCCTTTATCACCACTCTTATTCAAGATTGTGCTGAAGGTCCTAGCCAGAGCAATAAGGCAAGAAAAAGGAATAAAGGGTATCCAAATTGATAAGGAAGAAGTAAAAGTATCCCTATTTGCAGATGATATGATCTTATAAGCAGAAAACACCAAAGATCCACAAGAAAACTATCGGACCTAGTAGAAGATTTCAGCAAAGTATCAGGTTACAAGATAAACATACAAAAATCAGTTGAATTCCTCTACACCAACAAAGAGAACTTCCAAGAGGAAATCACCAAATCAATGCCATTTACAATACCTCTCAAGAAGATAAAATACCTGGGAATAAACCTAACCAGAGATGTAAAAGACCTATGTAAAGAAAACTACAATACACTACCACAAGAAACCAAAAGAGACCTACATAAGTGGAAAAATATACCAAGCTCACGGATAGGAAGACTCAACATTGTGAAAATGTCAGTTCTACCCAAAGCAATCTATAGATACAATGCATTCCCGATCCAAACTCCAATGACATTTTTTAATGAGATGGAGAATCAAATCACCAACTTCATATGGAAAAGGAAGAGGTCCTGGATAAGTAAAGCATTACTCAAGAAGAACAAAGTGGGAGGCCTCATACTACCTGATTTTAGAACCTATTATACTGATGTGGTAGTCAAAACAGCCTGGTACCAGTAAAACAACAGATACATAGACCAGTGGAACAGAATTGAGAATCCAGATGTAAATTCATCCACCCATGAGCAGCTGATATTTGACAAAGGTCCAAAGTCCGTTAATTGGGGAAAAGATAGTCTCTTTAACAAATGGTACTGGCATAACTGGATATCCATCTGCAAAAAAATGAAACAAGACCCATACCTCACACCATGTAAAAAACTAACTCAAAATGGATCAAAGACTTAAATATAAAGTCTAAAATGATGCAGATCATGGAGGAAAAAATAGGGACAATGCTAGGAGCTAGGGCAAAGAGGCACGTGGCACAAAGAGAATACAAACCATAACTAATAATGCACAAACACCAGAAAAGAAACTAGATAGCTGAGAGTTCCTAAAAACTGAACATTTATGCTCATCAAAAGACTTCACCAAAAAAGTAAAAAGACAACCTACAGACTGGGAAAATATTTTTGGCTACAACATATTCGATAAGAGTCTAATCTCTAAAATCTACAAGATACTGCAACACCTCAACAAAAAAAAAGACCAATAACCCAATTAAAAAATGGGCAAAGGATATGAACAAACACTTCACCAAAGAAGACATTCAGGTGGCTAACAGATATGTGGAGAAATGCTCACGATCATTAGCCTTTAGAGAAATGCAAGTTGAAACTACCATGAGATACCATCTCACCCCAACAAGGCTGGCAGTTGATCCAAAAAAACACAAAATAATAAATGTTGGAGAGGTTGTAGAGAGACCGGAACACTTATACACTACTGGTGGGAATGTAAAATGGTACAAACACTTTGGAAATCGATTTGGTGCTTCCTTAAAAAGGTAGAAATAGAAGTACCATGCTATCTAGCAATCCTACTCCTTGGAATGTATCTTACAGAAATAAGAGCTGTCACACGAATAGATATATGCACACCCGTATTCATTACAACACTGTTCCCAATAGCAAAAAGATGGAAACAACCTAGATGCCCATCAACAGACAAATGGATAAACAAATTATGGTATATACACACAACGGAATACTACACAATGATAAAGAACAATGAGGAATCCTTGAAACATCTCACAACATGGATGAATCTGGAGGGCTTTATGCTGAGTAACATTAATCAGTCACAAAAGGGCAAATATTGTATGAGACCATTATTATAAGAACTCAAGGAAAGGCTGAAACACAGAAGAAAACATTCTTTGATGGTTGCGAGGGTGGCGGGGGGAGGGAGACAGGAATTCACTAACTAGATAGTAGACAAGAATCACCTTAGGTAAAGGGAAGGACAACACACAATACAGGGGAAGTCAGCACAACTAGACTAATCCAAAAGCTAAGAAGTTCCCTGAATACAACCAAACACTTCTAAGGACAGAGGGCTGGAGTCTGGGGACCATGGTTTCAGGGGACATCTAGGTCAACTGGCATGACAAAGTTCATTAAGAAAATGGTCTGCATCCCACTTTCAAGAGTGGCGTCTGGGATCTTAAGAGTTTTTGAGCGGCCATCTAAGATGCATCAATTGGTCCCAACCCACTTGGAGCAAAGGAGAATGAAGAACACCAAAGACACAAGGAAAATATTAGCCCAAGAGACAAAAGGGCCACATAAACTGGAGACTCCATCAGCCTTAGACCAGAAGAATTAGGTGGTCCCTGGCTACCGCCAATGACTGTCCTGACAGGGAACACAACGGAGAGTCCCTGACAGAGCAGGAGAAAAGTGTGGAGCAGAACTTCAATTCACATAAAAAGACTAGACTTAATGGTCTGACTGAGACTGGAGGAAACCCCGAAGCCACGGCCCCTGGACTCTCCGTTAACCCAGAACTAAAACCATTCCTGAAGCCAACTCTTCAAGCAAAGATTAGACTAGACTATAAAACATAAAATAATACTTGAGAAGAGTGTACTTCTTAGTTCAAGCAGATACAGGAGACCAAATGGGCGACTTCTGTCCAGAGGCAGGATGAGAAGGCAGGAAGGGACAGGAGCTGGTTGGATGGACGCAGGAAACACGGGGTGCAAACGGGAGTCTGCTGTCACATTATAGGGATTGCAACTTGTGTCATATAACAATACGTGTATGAATTTTTGTATGAGAAATTAACTTGAGCTGTAAACTTTCACCTAAAGCATAATTTAAAAAAAAAAAAAAGAAGCGAGGATGGTGAGACTTTGTCTCATGTACTTTGGACACGTTATCCGGAAGGACCAGTCCCTGGAGAAGAACATTATGTTTGATAAAGCTGAGAGTCAGCGCAAAAGAGGAAGATCCTCAAGGAGATGGATTGACACAGTGGCTGTAACAATGAGCTCAAACATAGCAATGTTTGTGAGGATGGTGCAGAACTGAGCACTGTTTCGTTTTGTTGTACACAGGGTTGCTATGAGTCAGCACCTAAAGGCAACACCTACGTGCACACATACACAAACTCACATAAGCTTGGCTTTGATCAGTTTGAAGTCTAAGAAAGCACATCTACTTTGCCTGTAGTTCTAGTAAGCTGGCTTCCCAAGGAAATGCCCTAGTAACTATCTAAATGTATTTTAGGGAGGCATCTCAATAAGGAAAGAATCCTTTCCAAAGGTCATGTTTTTTAAAGATGAGAAACATCTTTTAGCATATTAGATAATTTTTAATATATTATATTTATTGTTAATTATCTGTTTTCCGCCAATAGGATATAATCCATGGGGGAAGAATGTTTCCCCTGTTTATAAAAAAGTTGTTATTATTGTGTCCCCAGCACCTACCTAGAACAATGCCTAGCACATACTGTTAACTCAATAAATATTTTGTTGAATGAATGAGTAAATAAACTAAGCTTTTCTAAGGTGATGGCTAACAATGCAGATGCCTGGGTTCTATTCAGTGGCAGTAGCCACCCCCATCTCCATCAGCTCCTTCCATTCCCAAAATATAATGGAGCTTTGAGTAAGACTAATTTAATTAAACTTCTATAAAGTGTGAATAAAATTATTTTTAGGAAACTTTAATATCGGTATTGATCTGTAACATACATGCTAAGTTAAAAAGAGTATGCTTGCTTTGCAAACACAGCCTCATGGCAAACCTCCCAGCTTCCCCTCTAACCAGATGGTCTCCCTTAAGCTCTACCCTACATAGATTTCTGGAGACAGAGCTGGCCCCACCCCAGATCCAAATCAGTCTATCTGGGGTGAAACCAAGAATCAGCATTTTCTACAAGCTGCCCAGGAGACTCTTATGTGACACTAAGGTCTGAGAAACAGACAGCCCTGGAGTTTCCTATTTTTTGGGTATTATATGGATTCTTTATTCCTTGTTCTCACCCATGGCTCTTACAACACTTGTCTCCTTTTCAGTGGCGGCAGCAAATCCCAGAGTTCTGTGGCTGCCTGAAGTTGGTTAGAGTCTGATTTCTTTATCCCTTACCTGAGTTCTAGTGAATGAAGAAGCAGGTCCAACCCAAGCTTAGACTGGCCAGTGAATTACAGGATTTGACTTTGCTCACTCTCAATTCTGCAAAAACTATAGAATCATCTCTGGGAAACAAAATAAAACTTAACCTTGCAAAGCACTGGGCTCGTTTTGCTTTTCTTCCTGACATGCACACAGGCAAGGCCTCAACGGTGCCTTAGTGCAAATTAGGGCAAGGTGCTTTCCTCAAAAGGACAAATTCTGAAAAGGCAACCCCTCTGGGCGTACCAATTACAAAAAGTGTCTCTGCCTCAGGTGGACTCAAAGTTTGGAGAGGAGTCTGGGCTAGATTCTAGATTTCAGCTGCTCTGGTGCCCTCTTGGCTGGTGTCTTGGTGTGGGGCGCAACTGCCCAACCGCACGTTTGTGTGTAGGGGAGGTCCTGACAATAGGAGTTAGAAGTTGGTTTCTGGGGCAACAGTGATAGAAAAGAGTGAGTGCTTTGAGGGCCACCAATGATTTGCTAGGTTCAGAGATGGGCTTTTATCTTTGCTATACAGGAAGCAACCCTGTTTTAACAAGTGCCCTTTGATGAAACGTAATAAATTGCCTCTTGTTCAAATGGCAGGTAGTTGTGATTATTAATCTTGCTTTTGAGAAATTCATAAAGAGGAAAGTTCATTTCCATGGTATTGAGGGTGGGACAAGATCTCGGGGACAAAACTGTAATCCTTTAGCAAGTGGACCAGAGATGAGAGAGAAGGTGCCTAGTTTTGAATAAAGCAGCCATTAGGGAGTATGAAGATAAGATCCCTACCTTTGCTACACACTGGGTACATGATTTGGGGCAGGCCATACCACCAATCTAAAGTTAATATATACTTCTTGGGTGTTGTGGAATGATTTAGAAAGTGCTTGATAAGTTGAAAATTGTCAGTGTTAGTGACTAGTTTGGAAAATTATGTTTCAACATAGCAAGGACCTTGATAAGTTCTTTATACTCTTTGAAAGCTCATATATACATGATACATTTAGAAGAAACAAGTGTAAGCTTTTAAGATCTGAATATTTATGCATTCTTTTTATGAAATGGCTGTCTTCCTAATGGGTCTAAAAATATTTGTGTAGTACACTCATAATACAGTAAATATGGTTAAATATAGAAGATATCACAAAGAGTGGGTAATCTGAATCCCTTCCAATCTAGCAACAAAGATCATGGAAAGATTAAGTTTTTTTTTTTTTTTTTTAAACTGATCAACCATAAGAGTCTCAATGGGTCAAACAGGGTTTGTAAAAAAAAAAAAAAAAAAAAAAGACAGGAAATATTTCAAGAATTTATTGAATAGGGACTCTGACTGGATTGCACTATTTGTGATTGTCGAAGATTGAAGTTGATTAGTGTACATTAGAATCGCGCATGATCTGTTTAAAATGTCATTCTTGAGCTCCATCCCCAGACATTCTGATTTAGTAGATCAAGGATGGGACCTGGGAATCTGCATTTAATAAGCACCTAATGAGATTCTGAAATAGGTGGGCTGCAGATGACACTTTGAGAAACACTGGAGGAGGTGATCGGTAAGGCCAACCTGTACCTCAATTCCCTTAAGTCATTTATTTACTTTGAAAATGTTTTCTTGAATTCTTATCTGGAATATGAGCAATGCGTTTCTTTTAATGACTCACATAGTTACTGAGAAGGAAAAAGAGTTATGAAATCTCTGGATTTCTTCTATGCTTTCAAATGTAAAAAAGAAAACAAAAACTTTTGATGTTTAACCATTCAATAACTATGATGCTATAACTAGCTGAAAGTGATTCTGTTATGCCAAGAACCATTTGAAGCTTTTGAAAAATATGTAGAGTACAAATGTGTAATAAATGGAAACATTGCTGAAGATTGATCTAAAGCAGATAAAGCAACATAGCTTTGCGGCTTCTACCTAGGTAATTTAAACAACTGCCTCACACCCCTGGCTGCAGTTAAAATCACCTCAAAACTTTAACCAACTACCTGTATCTAAGTCTCATCTCAGACCAGTGAAAAGAGAATGTCTGGCCTTGGGGACCAGGCATAGATGTTCTTTAAAATTTCCACAGATGATTCTATTCTTCTATTAGGACTGAGAACCACTGATTAAACTAAAAAATAATCATTAATACAATTTCTGATTTGCTGCCTCTTGCCTTTATTTTGCATATGATTAAGACAATTTATCTGGTTTCTCTTCTCAGTTAAATGGAAGAGAGAAAGCACTAACTGCATTTGACAAATATTTACAAGCCGGATTTCTGACCTCATGGAGCTTACTAATCAACCAAAATAAATATTTTGCCTTCAAGGGCAAGAATACATCAGTTACAATCCTGACATACTGGTTTGAATGGTAGTAAACTTGTCTTCATTGTCTATGGTTGAAATTACTAGGCTAAGTCTGAAAGGCTGTTTAGGTGTCCTTTAGGTGATAAGCCTATCTGACCACAAGGAAAATGGTGGTACTTTGGCCGTAGCCATGAGATCTGACTTCTTTGGTTTCCCCTAGGCAGAGTTAATAGAATCAACAAATACAATGAATAATTTTAAATTCTCCAACTATTCATTAATCAGAGAGTATGTGAAAAACAGAGTTTATCTGCTAGGATGGCTTTGACTGTAAGTAACAGAAAAATCTCGATAACAATACAGTGATGTATTATCTTATAAAATTGTAAATCAAGATGTTCAGTGGACTCTAAGTGATTCAATAATTTCATGAAAAAACCTGGGTTCTTTCTGGCTTTCTGCTTTGCTGTCTTAAGTGTCAGCCTTCTCCATAGTCTGGTTCCACTTGTAGTTCCAAGGGGAAGTTGGCTCCCTATGGCAATTGAGGATGCTATAGGCTTTCCTGTACCCAGCCAGCAAGAGCCAGACAGACTCAGCACAGAAGGCAAGTCTTTTCCTTTAGCCTGATTGGGCCAACTCAGGTCATGTGTCCGCCTCTGAACCAGTAGGAGGCACTAGCAGAGCACCATCTGTTGATGAATCAAGGTCCATCTCTGGAGCTGGGAATGGGCTCATCTTCCTTGTCATGATAGGAAGGGAAGGGAAGCTGAGCAAAACAGATTCCGACAGAAAGAAAGAAGAGAGGCAATGAATGCTGGCAAGGCTACCCAAAGTTTTCAGAATGATAAATGAAGTGGATTTCTAAGTGAAAGAGACATTTTTATCTGCCTTCAATAAACATAACTGGAACACGCTTCTTGCAGGCTCCTGTGCATTTTTTATAAGAAAAAAAAAAAAAAAAGAAAATCCAAGTAATTAGACCTAAGTATTATCGAAGAATTCTTATTAAGTAATTACAAATCAGTTATCTAAAGAACAATTCAATTTACATGAAGGCAAGAGATCTAAAGTTTTATAAACAAATAAAAAGAAGAGACAATTATCTAACTTTCAGAGGTTATTATCCACTGCTCATAGTAACTTGGGATTTTTCTTTCAAGTTTAAAAAAGAAATATTTACCCTGAATTGCTCGTGGTGGTCTTTTGTAGTCAGGGGGAAGAACACTTCCTCTCTCTTGAAATGTCTTTCCCAATTCCAAGACCTTTATAGCTTGGAACC
This sequence comes from Dugong dugon, assembly GCA_030035585.1. Classification (NCBI taxonomy): domain Eukaryota; kingdom Metazoa; phylum Chordata; class Mammalia; order Sirenia; family Dugongidae; genus Dugong; species Dugong dugon. The sequence continues at coordinate 118,045,920 of CM057461.1, read as the reverse complement.
AATTCAGAGATTAATTTGAAAATAGCTTTACTTTTTTGATTTAGTGTAATGGTAGTGGTCAGATGCTGGAAGATGACGGCCTTTGTTAAATCCTGCCTTACCCCCGTTACTATTTGTTATTTGTACGACCTTAAGCATCTTAATTAGCCATACTAGGGCCTCAGTTTCTTTAGAGTTAATAATAGTATCTACTTCATAGAGTGATTTGAATGATTAAAAGAGTGAACTTTTAATTATGAAGCACCTAAACTGTGCCTATTATATAAGAAGGGCTCAGTAAATACACACTCATACTATTACTTCTTTTATAAAGTATATAGTTTTATTTATTAAAGTGATTGTGAAAATTGTACTAATATGAATAACTACCACTTGTTAAGTTCTTATATGGGCCAGGAAGTTTGTAGCTATGTAAATTATGTAAACTTCATATTACCTTCTTCTTACAACAACCCCGTGAAGTGGATATTATCATCACCATTTCATGAACAAGGAAACAAGCTCAGAGCGTAGTCGCCACAAGTAGTAGATGGTTGAGTCAAGAGGTTAATTCAAAACTGTCTATCTCTAAAATCCTACACTCTTTCCCTGTTTTGTACAGTAGAATTACTTTCTTGCTGTTTTAAAGTCCTGTGACGGAGTTTTAATGATTTTTTAAAAGCATCTGAATTACAATTTTTTTTTCCAGAACACTTAAAATGCTTTTAAATGAAATACAGTTAGTCCCTAACTTATGAGGTATTTGAGTTACTGGGAACCGCACTTAGATCCATCTGGTTTTTTGGTTTTTTTTTTTTTACATCTTATCATTACTAATACGTACTACATACAATGGAAAAAATTTCTGAGTTATGTGAACACCCTCTTAGCATTTGATCAGGATAATATGATGGAAGAGATTGGTGGGAAAATTTTCCATATGGCAAGAACGCCAAATTTAGAACTTAAATTTCTGTTGTGGAACAGCGCATAGATCATGAAGAAGAGGAATCGACAGATCAGGGCATAAAGAATTTTGAAAGGAGAGAAATACTAAAGAAGAAGGAAATAATGAGAAGAGAAAGGAGAGAAGCTATCAAAAAATTTTATAGTGAAAGCATTTGCTGAATTTTTGTCTAAACTGAATCAGGGGCTTCACTTGCTTGAAAACATGGACCCAAACGCTGATCACTTTGCTAAAGTTGATAGGCAGACTCAGGAAGCAGTGAGATGTTACCATGAAATATATGAAAAAAAAAAAAAGAAAAAGGACCATATAGATGACTCACTAATTTTCTGGCTGAAAACGCCACCCCATTCCCAGAGATAATCCAGATGATTCAGAAACTTCCACAGTGGAGTTGTTACTGCAACTGACAAAATGCTAAGGTCGTCATCCAACTCTTCTTCATTGTAGGAGTAAATTTTTATGATTTGTGTATTTTTTATGTAAGTATGTATTAAAATATATCTGCAACTTTATATGTAATGTTTCCAACCCCTAAAGACAAAGATCGGATTTGTAAAGATACTGATAATAAAAAACAATAACAATGAAAACTAAAAAAAAAAAGAGGTACTCTACTTACATCAGAACCGACTTACAACACAATAGTTGTCGAAACAGAACTGTGGGACTACGTATAATAGGAAATAAAGCTGTAGGTCAAAGTTTACAAATTAGGCATTCCATTGACCAAATGTGGCATACAGATGTGTTTGGCCTGTAGAATGTTTAGATTTTTCTGACAATTGGGAACACTTAAAATTGGGAGATTCTACATAAGAACAAAGATTTCTGACTTCTACTGAAGTTCTGGAAACTCTGGCGAATGTGGTTCCATGTGCTCTCTTCAAAATCATTTAGCTGCAGCTCAGTAATGGCTGCCCCTGTTAGTTTGGGCATACACTCTCCAGCTTGGCAGTCCTCACCTGTCCACTTCCCTTGTTTTCATTATCTGACTATCCCTATAGGCATTTTAATTTGTGGTCTTGCTGTAGGTGGTGAAAGTGATTTTCAGTATGGCTTGATTTTCTTGGAATGAGAAACCTAAATATAGTGTTGTCAGCAAAAATCCATTCCCCCATTTTTATATCAGAGCTGAAGTGCTCTTCAGAAATGTGACTCCTAGAAAAGATTCTCAAAACGGGGATACCATGAAGCTCTCTGCTTGACTAACTAAAGGGCGTTCTGATCCTGGATTGGGAAAGTATAAACAACCAGCCTTAGAAACGTGTCACTAAAACAGCACATTTCCCTGACGTCAGATCAGGTTTTCAAGCCATTAGGTCTTCCGTTCAGTGAGATCTTAACACATGAATCATTCATAGAGTAAAGGAAAGAGCCTGCAGAATATCGTCCTCTGTGGCAGGCATATGGATGAGATGTGGTATTGGAGACTGTCCAAAACTCAGATTTCCAGGGAGCTTGGCAAGAATATGGAGAGAGGGATTAAGAAGGAGGAGGTTCTTTTAAAGCTTGAAGAATCTGTGCCAGTGGGACAAAAACACCGTTCGTTACCTTTATATTTTCAGCCCCAAAACTAAGAAAGTTCTATGGCTGTTTATTCTAGAAATATGTGTGCCTCCTTGTGAGGTAATTTCAAAATGCAGAAATCCAAACTGACAAACAGAAAGAGATTGGGGATTTATGTCACAGAATACTGTCCTTTACAGAATGATTTTCTACAGATATTTTTTTTCTTTTTTACAGGAGTGAGTTTCCCTAGGGCATTTATTTTATAATTGTAGTTTTAAAACATTATAAGCAGTTGAAAAAACTAGTACTTAGAGAATTTGCTAGGTTTTCATAGCAGTCTCTGTGAGATCTAGGTTTAGTTGATCCTACTTTCCTGGGTTTAACTGATGGTAGAACACAAAGTCAAACACTATGCCATATTTCTCCTATACATCAATCCCCTGAATTACCAGTACACTATGTTTTCACAATTAGGTTTACCACCCCTGAGGACGGATAGCTAAGATTCTGAATAGAGGTTTACCTGAAACTAAGTGCCTTTTCTATTTTTAAAGATTGCTTATTTAGGAGCAAAGGGAAGAAGATATTTGAGAATTATTAGTAGTGACATTTTGGCACCTTTACTTGCTGAATTGTTGGGAAGCTAGTTCAAATGAATAGCAGATGTGGAAAGGACAATAACAATAAGGTTTCTGTAAATGGAAAAATCCACAAAATCTTTAAAGCATTTTCCAGAAGACTGAGCTTTGGTACACTCTTTTGTTGTTTTAAAATGTGCTCATTTTGTTTGGATACTTATTCATAACGAGACAAGTGATATTCATGCCCATGTACACATGTCCTTTGGAATCCAGGCAAATAAAGCAAAAGGGAAATTTCAGATGAAATAGTCCTTTTAGTTTATAGCCCTGGGAAAGAACTTCTTTCAAGAGCCTCTTTGAAGGAAAAGAAAAAAAAAAAAAACTTTAATACTATTACCTAATCTCAGTAATACAACCTATTCAATAGCTTCAAAAGTTTGAGAAGGCACAGGCTGATGTAAACCTTAATACAATTATGATTTAATAGAAAAAAAAAGATATTTGGGTGATTTATTCTTAAATTAAAAAAATATTTAAAAACATTATTGTTATAAAACTTATTTGGTGAAACGGTGGTTCTCTGAGTACGTATTTTTCTGCTGTGAGCACTCTGACTCTTGAGGAGTAGGAGGTGATGAAAGAGCTAAAAGCATCAGGTGATCATGGATAATTCTCTGTGCTCAGCCAGCAGTAACCATTTCTGTAGCCATATTTAAATTACTGTGTTACGTTTGCCAAGGAGCAAACCATGGACAGTGGGCAACGTGGTATGTTTAAGTTTTGGTTTTTGACTCCTAGAGATAAGCTCTCAGCATCTCAGTTAAGAAAAGAAGCTCTCCAGCAAAACCAACAGCACATCTGGAAGGGGTTTTCATTTTTATTTAGTCATTGGGCTGAAAGTGAAGACTCTTAGAATGAAGAAATCAAGTAGATTAAGTATAAATAAGCTCATTAGCAAATGATAACTACGGAATATTTTGAAGTTTCAATATGTGGAATATTTTAAAGTTTCTATCAAGGAAAATGGGGCAATTAGATGGCATCTGAGTTTTTAACTTATTGTTAATAGAAACATTTAGCCTGTTGACCAACTAAAATGAAAGGATTCATCCCTTTATTAGATAGGTTGTCACACATGTATAATTACATAAACTGTGCACTTCAGGATGTTTTCTTTATTTGTTTCTTCATCAATGGTTCCTTATATCCACACCCTCTGGTTGTACCCTTCACACCTTCTGTGATTGGCCACGTGACTTATTTTAACAAATCGGTTGGTAACAAATGACACAAGCAGAGGCTTGGCAAAACATTTGCTGATTTCTAGTTTTTCCCTTTCTCCTTAGCCTTCTAACTAGCCTGTTGAACGATGAGAGACACATGGCCAAGTCACTGTTGTGACTATAGCTAGCTAACCATCAAGATATGTGATTGCCCAGCCAAAACCACCCTAGTTCAGTGTAGCCTGATATGCCAACATAAAGGTTTATAAGCTGAGTAAATGCTGATTGTTTAAGTCACCGAGTTTTGGAGTGGTTGTACCATGCAGCATGAGGGCAGTGGTGGTTCAGTGGTAGGATTCTTACCTTCCATGTGGGATACTTGGATTTCATTCCCGGCCAAGGTACTTCATGTGCAGCCGCCACCCCCCACCACCTCTTCTATACAACGGAGGCTTGGGTGTTGCTGTGATGCTGAACAGGTTTCAGTGGAGCTTCCAAATAAAGACAGGCTAAGAAGAAAGGCCTGTTACTCTACTTCCAAAAATCAACCAAAACTCTATGGATTACAATGGTCTAATCCACAGTCCATCATGGGGGTGGTGTCAGATCAGGCAGCATTTCCTTCTGTTGTTCATGGGATCACCATGAGTCAGGGGCTGACTCCAAGGCAGCTAACAACAACAATATACCATGCAATGTTATTATGGCAATGGATAGACATATATTTTATTTTTATTTATTTATTGCACCCAAAGAAGGAAGACATTTGCAACAAGGACATTAAGAAAAATAGATGTAAATAACTAAATTTACTACAATTGATACATATGGAATTAAAACAGATAGATTGTTAGACATGTAAGATTGCATATGTTGGGTACGTAAGAATACTTTCTTTGCTTGCCTTGTAGCATGAATGGGCTTATATGGTTAATGCTGTTCTTTTCATGTGTCTTTCTTCATTTTATGCTAGAGTTCTCAGCAATTGGATTGATGTCAAAACTGGAGCAGTTTCAAAATACTTGGGATAAAATCAAGGAGAAAGCGAGGTGGAAAAAATCTGTAGAGGTAAAACAAGATTTGGGTTTTACATCAAAATATGTCTATCAGAGAACGGTTGTGATACGGATCTATACAGGTGGGCAAGTATCGGTCCCATTGAAATAGCAGCCTTCTTGATAATTTCCACTCCAATAACACACTATGAATAGACAGTCTTTTTTGAAAGGACAATGATGTAAAATGAACCATATCTTAGTCTTCTTGCAAGTGTAAACTCCCAGCTGCAAGGCAATTTGGAAATGAGTGGATGGCCTTGGGCTTTATTGATTTAAATAAGAATCTTTAAATTGAGGTAATTTGAGACCTTCCTCATTCTGCTTCTACTTCTGGTCTGGTTGCAGAGACCTGGGTAAGCCATGTACTTTTCACTTTGGAAGAGATTTTATATATCATCCTGTCCAGCCACACAGCAAGTACAGGAATCCCTTGAAAATGGCATGCAGCCTTTATTTGACCGTTTCCAGTGACTGACAAAGACTCTTCTTTTGTATTCCTTAATAATCTAACCCTCCTCACCTCTCACCCTAGAACAACATAAAATATGTATGTTTCTTCTTCAACATGATCTCACCTTGGAAAGTCAAGATGATTTTTATATCTATATTCCCAGGTCCTTTTGTTTTGCCTGCGGTGAGGTTTCTATACCCTGCATAAACAGAATCAATTACACTCTCAAAGTCTGTTTTGAAATACTCTTAAAATGAACTAAGTCGAAGAATCCAGGTGTGGTGTAATCAGTGTAGAGCGCTACTTCTCTTAATCTGGTCTCTCTACTTCTACTAATCCCTCAGCTCTCAAATTGATTTAGCTTTCTTGTCAGATTCCAATCAGAAAGCAGAAACTATCCTAGATATTTTAAACCGAAAACAGAGAATTAATTATAAAAGTAATAGACAAGGTGAGATAATAAAGAGGCAACCTAGAGACTGGCCACACCAGGAAGTTTCTGCATCCCCAGGGGTATACCCTGTTGCTGTTAAGTTGATTCCAACTCATAGCAACCCTATAGGACTGAGTACAACTGTCCCATAGGGTTTCCAAGGAGCGGCTGGTGGATTTGAACTGCCAAACTTTTGCTTAACCATTGTAGCTCTTAACCACTGTGCCACCAGGGCTCCCACCAGGGGTAGTCGGTGTAATAAAGCCCAGGCTCCGAGTTCACTTAGTGGAAGCTAAATCACAATATTTCTGCATGGTGGAAAGTAAGGTTACTATAGAAAAGGTTGTCCAGCAGGACCCAAAGCCATGGAGAAAAGTGTGTATTGCTGGTGACGCTACTTATAACAGATAGACAAAGGAAGAGAGAGAGAGAGAGAGAGAGAGAGATAGATGGAGAGAAAGAGAGAGAGACAAGGAGAGAGTGCAAGGAAATACTCTGACTTCTCCTCCTGCCCTCCAGTCAGTCTCCAGTGCCTCCCATGAGATGAATCTACTAGAAACCAGTTGTCAGGACAGCCTCAGTCATATGGATTGGATTAAAAAAAAAAGAAGAAGAAGAAAAAGAAAAAGAAAAAAAAAAAAACAGCCAGGATTTATTCTTTTAAGTTCAGCTTCTCCATCTGTGAATAGCTTAACAATAAGGGTCATGTGAATCTCAAGCTCTAACTCCCTCTATCTAAATTTAGGCCCCTAAATAACTAATTAATAAAAACTCCACTTCAATTCATCATGTCTAATAATGAACTTTATGATCTTCCATGTCAAATATGTTTCTCTTCAAATCTTCCCTGACTCAGTGAATGGCAGTTGCTGAATCTGTTAATCTTCCATCGTTTTCGTCTATTTTTTCTCCATCCCTCAGCTTCAACAACTGATTGCCAAGCCCTGTCAATTCTACCTGTAAATCAGATAATGTCACTTGCATCCAAAAACTATTCAATGGATTTCCATTGCCCTTGGAGTACAGTTTCTCTGTTGAATAAGATACTATTTTTATAGATCATTTTAATAGATAAACTCTTGACACTTTGCACATCCCACAGTCCAGATACACAGAACAGTAGGAGTGGGATTACAGAGGAAAATATTAAGTTTAGTGTTAGATATCCTAAGTTTGAAGAGCCTGTGGAATATCCGAAGGAAGATATCTGATGCATATTTTTATAGATAAATAAAATGTAGGCTGGATATATACGTTTGGGAATTATTATTATATAAATTGCAACTGAAGACAGGAGAGTATATTTAAAAAATAAAAAAAAAAAAACCAAATCCATTGCCGTCGAGTCAATTTTGACTCATAGCAACCCTATAGGACGGAATAGAACTGCCCCATAGGGTTTCCAAACAGTATATAAGATCCAGGAATTGAATAGAATGGGAAAAAATAGAGAGCTAAGGATGCAATCTGAGGAAGACCGATACAAGAATGGTTGAATGAAGAAAATCTATAGAGGAAGCTAAGAAACAGGAGTCAGAGAAGCAGAAGGGAAACTAAGAGAATGTGATATCATAGGGAAAAGAATTTGGCTTTTTAAAGATAGAGGTAAAATAGGATAAGGACTAAAAGTATCAATTTGTTTTGGTTTTGGCAAGGAGGTCACTGATGAGATCAGTGAAGTAATGGAGAGAAGGCAGATAACAGGCAACGGGAAAGTGAAAGTAGACAACTCTTATAAGATCTTGACTGATTGTTATGGATTGAATTATGTCCCCCTAGAATATGTGTCAACTTGGCTAGGCCATGATTCCCAGTATTGTGTGGTTGGCTTCCATTTTGTGATCTGATATAATTTTCCTGTGTTTTGTAAATCCTAATCTCTGCCTGTGGTTAATGAGGCAGGATTAGTTTATGTTAAAGAGGCTTAGGGTGGGATGCAACACCCTTACTCAGGTTACATCCCTGATGTAATGTAAGGGGGAGTTTCCTTGGGGTGTGGCCTGCATGATCTTTTATCTTACAAGAGATAAAAGGAAAGAGAAGTGAGCAGAGAGATGGGGACCTCATACAACCAAGAAAGAAGCACTGGGAGCAGAGTGTGTCCTTTGGACCTGGGATCCCTGTGCTCAGAAGCTCCTAGACCAGGGAAAGATTGATGACAAGGACCTTCCCCTCAGAAGCAACAGAGAGAGAAAGCCTTCCCTGGATATTGGTGCCCTGAATTTGGACTTCTAGCCCCTTAGACTGTGAGAAAATATATTTCTGTTTGTTAAAGCCATCCACTTGTGGTATTTCTGTTATAGCAGCACTAGATAACTAAGACAGTGATGAAAATTAAAAGAACAGGTCTAGCAGTTATTGATTAATATGTAATAATAAACTGGATTCAATAATGAGCTACTGTAAGATCCTGTTCAGAAAAGAAGTTATGAACAATCTTATTCATTAAGAAACCCTTGAACCCACATGCATTTAAGACATAGTAACTTTCTTATTATGTAGCAATTTATAAATAAATGACAATATTTATTGAGTCTTTGATTCCATTGTGATTTGGCTTTATGTTTATGAATGTGCTTAATTCTCACCAAAGGCTGATTCCTTTCAGATAACTCTGAGTTTCTGTACCCTTTGGTAGTTGCTGAATGAATAAATTATTTCAATCATACATCATTCTCATAGATTTATTCTGGTATACTTTCCTCCTGACTTCTGTCCCATCCAGTAAATTATGGAGAGCAGTCGGTACTGCTTTCTTTCTTCCTGTGGTAACTATTACTATGTTCCCAAATATTTCTAGCAATTTGTCTTAGCATGTTTGTACACAGCATGTTTGCATTTCCTGAGTCCCTAGTGGTTGAGTTGTTGAGCATGTGATATTTATGACCAATGAGATGTGAAGAGAAGTGGCTCGTGCCTCTTTGGAGCCAGAGTATTCAGTTGCAGGTACAAGTTGAACCAGAGGTGTCTTTTCCTCTGCAACATCAGTGAACAATATTCTAAATAATATTTGCTTCATGAACACACTCATGAGGAGGTGAGCCACTAGGCAACTGACAATGTATAATGGGAGGAAGAAATAAAACTTTGTTGCTTTATTTAGATTTATGTGTTATGTCAGCATATACAAATTGATAAACTGTTCTTCTCTGCACTTAGAACCCTCATTTCAAGCTAAATGAAATCCTCTCCATTCTTAACCTTGGAAGCAGCATAGAAGAAAAGCTCTAGTGTGCAGAATTTGGAGTTAAACTGTTGGTTTAAATCATTGGTTCTTCTGCTTTTTAGCTTTGTAGTCTTGAACAATTTATGCAATCTCTCTGGGTTTTACTATTCTGTTAAATGAGTATAATAGTGGCATCTACTTAAGAGGGTTTTTGGTAGGATAAAATAAAATTTTTGTATAAAGTGCCTACAGTGGGCACTCAATAAATGTTTGCTCTTGTTATCATTAATAACTTACTCAGAATTCTAATTTTTCACCATAACTGAAGTTTATTTTTTCATATATGCCACTTCCTCTGCTACTCTTTCCAGGACTTTTGCACATTTTTTTAAATCCTCAAAGTCAAGAGTTGTGACTAGGGTCCACTTGCTTCCCAGTGCCACTTCTAAAATTCGTGATCCTTTGGGCTCAGGCTAACTGGATATATCATACTGGCTCTTTCCTTATTGCTGTCATCTACTTATCTTTTAAGTACACCCTCTCACTGGAAAATGTGGAACATGGCTCACTGTTTTCCTCTGCCTTTAGTGCTGCTCTTATCCTGGAGGATTTCGTTCATTTTGGCCATCAAAAAAAAAGAAAAGAAAAAAAGCAACTTCTCAGTTCCCAACTACCTCACTGCTCACTGCCTCTACTCCATTTGAGGACTCATTCACTGTAATCCCGTTGCTGTCCATTCCGACTCATAGCAACCCTGTAAGGCAGAGTAGTACTGCCCCATAGGGTTTCCACGGCTGTAAATCTTTATGGAAGCAGACTGCCACATCTTTCTCCCACCGAGATGCTGATGGGTTCAAACTGCCAACATTTCGGTTAGCAGCAGAGAGTTTAACCACTGCGCCACTGGGGCACCCAAATGCTATTCTTGATCAGAGCTGTTTCATTTCTAATAATTTAAAATTCAGATATCTGACTCTCTCACTACAACTTCCTATGCTTCCAGATTTCTCACTCAATTATTTCCTCTACACTGTTTATAGCTGTGAGCCATTATTGACTCCCATTGTTTTCAACCCTTGCCTCAACAATAGCCAAATCTACCGCAGAATTTTAATTTTGTAGCAAATCTTACTCCTCTTGGTTCAGGTTGAGAAATAATTAGAGTTCCCTTGCCACAGATGTTATAAATGCTTGCTGACAGCAAAAATACCCTATTTGAACAGAAGACTATAAAGAAGAAAAAGAAAATAATACAAAATATTTTGTCTTGGTGTTTTCATAGAAACCATGAGGTTAAAGAATGCGAAGAGAGAACTTTCCTTTCCCATAGTCTTCGTGAGTCCTCATTTCCATCAGTTGCAAATCTAAACTTCTCTTAAAGCCCTTTCTGAAAAAAAAAAAAAAAAAGTACCTAAAACACCATTGCTGAGGTCCAGATGTAAAAATTTATCATGCTGCTATGATTCTAGTCAAGAGAAACCAGTTCATAAAAAGGATATCAGACAAAATATGATTGCAACTACTCTCCACTTAACCCTGTATATCATGTCAGACTTGCTAGTTGATCCCGGTACTCATTCCATGCTGAATCCTTTCCAAGTCTCAGGATTCTTCTCAATACAGGGAACACTCCTACTGAATGGATTTTACACGAATCAGATCAAAGTCTGCCTGAGGGGCTTTAAATTTTTTTTTTGTTAGAGACGTGTAGTTTTCTAAATGATAACAGAGTCTTGTAAACACTGACATATCTAGTAAAATAAAACAAGTGAATAGTGATAGATAGTGATAGAAATAATCCACTTTGGATATGGATTTTTTCAATTCATGACTGTATGCTTAGTTTTTTCTCCTTCTGTACTAAATCAAGTCCTTATGTATTAACTGTTACATTCTCCTATCTTGCCTCCTTCAATCTAGTCTCTTGCTTCCTATCTATCCCACACATTTGCTAGATCCGTCTACCATAAACTACGCTTTCATCATATCATGCCCTTGTTCAAACAATAACTTATTATCTTATGCAATATCCAATAGCTCTTTGCCCATACATTTTATTTGTTAAAATAAAAAGTATTGTGATTCAGTAAGTTTGGGAAACAATGAGCTTCCTTCATTGCCGTACTTCTAACAGGAGTCCCTATTTAGACGGCATGGAATAATAGTGTTTTTAAACAATCAGTTTGTGAAAGGTTATTGTAATACTGGCATAGACAAATATTCACTTTATAGATCATTTCCTGATCACAACAACCTGACAAGATATAGCATTACACAGACTGATAACAAAAATACAACCTAGAATAAATATTCTGGAATGATGCTGTATATTGGGAGCCATGTTTCTGTTTGCAGTGCCGCCATTCTTGATTTATGACTTGCCTATTGTAATTATCCAAGCAGATTTAGTTTTGTTTTTCTTTATTATTTCCTGTCTTTCTTTGATGCTTAAAGAATGTCTCCCAAAGTCTTATTTATATTTCTAAATTAATGGTTTGTGTAGGGGAATAGGATATAGCAGTGAAAGAAGAAGAAAGTAAGCACTCAAAAATGAGTCCACAAATGAATTTCAGACTAATGTTTGCTGACAAAATTGTGTTGTGATTTTCTTTTCTCCTAGCTTTCCATCCGTAGATAACAATGCCATACGTTTGTTTTTATGGTCTTTGCTTTGTCTTTTATAGGGTCTGATAGGCAATTTGAAGTCTGAAAATAAAGACCAACTTTTTGCATTTCCAGGCTGATATTAGGACTTCGTGGTTGTTTGCACAGTTCCACTTAAAGATCACAATCCTGAACACCTTGATGAATAAAAGTGCCTTCTCTGTGCCTAGGGGAGCCACAGTAAATCTGCAAATGCTGAACTGTATAGGATGCCAGGGAAGGGCATCACATAATTCTGGCCTTTAAGTAAAAATGTATATGAACACACGTGCATTTCTCTAATACAAGGAAATGTGCAAGCAGTCACATGAAGATGCAAAAATAGTGCAGTTTGATACTGCATATGTAGAGAATAGTCCTTAACACGAAGCATCCCTGAGGCCCAGGTGTGGTAGGCAGGATCCCTAAGCATAGGGATGTCTATGTCCTAATGCCCAAAAACTGCGTATATGTTACTTTACATGGCAAAAAGGACTTCACAGGTGGAATTAAGTCTGTAGACCTTGGGATTGGGGAGATTATCCTGGATTATCTAGGTGGGCTCAGTCTAATCACACGATTCCTTAAAAGTGGAAGAGGAAGCCTAGGCAGAAGAGTCCATCAGAGAGAAGCGACATGAGAAGGACTTGGCTTCCTGTTGCTGGCTTTGAAGAGGGAGGAAGGTGGCCGAGCCAAGGAATGTGGCGTCCTCTAGAACCTGGGAATGGCTCTCCATTTACAGCCAGCACAAAAATGGGAACCTTGGTTCTATAACTACAAGGAACTAAATTCTGCCAGCAGTCCAAATGAGTAGGAAAAAGATTTTCCTCTACAGCCCCCAGGAGGGAATGTAGCCTTGATTACCTGGTGGAACCCAAGCCAGACTTCTGACCTATAGAACTGTAAGATAATAAATTTGTGTTGTTTGAAGCCACTGTTTGTGGTAATTTGTTATGGCAATAGAACTAGAAGGAAAATGATGGGAATAAAGTATAGCAGGGGTGTATAGCCAGGTACTTGCTTCCTGAAAACCTAGAAACAGATGCAGCTTTTATTCTCTCCTCTGTTCTTAGAGAAGGAGTCCTGGCAGCGCAGTGGTTAAAGTGATTGCCTGCTAACAGAAAGGTCGGCGGTTTGAAACCACCAGTGGCTCCATGGGAGAAAGATGTGGCAGTCTGCTTCCATAGAGATTTACAGCCTTGGAAACCCTGTGGGGTCGCTATGATTCGGAAGCAACTTGATGGCAGTGGGTTGGGTTTGGTTTTGGGTTTTTCTTGGAGAAAGCCTATGTCACACGCACTGCCTGTGCACACCTATAGATGGTTTTCAAGTTTAGGCAGCAGGACTTCCTGAGTGAGTGTTTTCCATGGAGGACTTATGGGTAGCAACTCCTTTCATGCACAGCCTAAGACATTTCTTTGTAAATTGGCATTTCCCTGTTTGTAACAAAGTAGAAATTAAAGTTGATTTATAAATGTTTTAAATATTAAAGAAATAAATTTGTTGCCAGAATTGTCATAATAATATAATTAAGAATCAAAATTAATAAGTAATAAATTCTTGAATTTTTTTTCCTTGTACAATCTCTATTTTTAATTCTTATTTCAATCTTCATTCACTGTTTTATAATTGTGATGTTTCCTTTTACATCAGCTTAGAAGAGTCTCAAAGTGAGTTGTGTAAACTCTATGCATTAATAGTAAATATTTGCATCTTTTAGAAAATATTTAACTTTGTTTTATAATCCTTGAACTGACTCCAGATTTATTTAACCTTTTCCTCTCGTTATAACCAAAAGATCCAATCAATTCATTTACATTCATTCACTGAACTTTTGTTGAGGACTTACTAGATGCTATGCTATAAGAACGTAGAAGACATAGCTCTCCCCTGGAAGATCTCTCCTGGAAGAGTGGAACCAGAGAACCAGTTTAGATAGAGAAGGTCTATATCCCCTGATTTGTAGGAGGCTACAAGCTTCTTGGAAAAGATCTTGAATTCTGATCTTACAACAGGTGGACATACTGGAATCTCTCATCGACTTAGTTGAGTTGGGATGAGGAACCATACTGCAGGGAGTGAACACTAATAAAAAATTCCAGAGTCAACAAGAGGGCCTGAAGTTTAGAGTTCTTAGAAAAAGACATAGTTCTTAGGAAACCCATGATGACCCAAACTACTGCTGGATAGAATAGTGACTAAGAGTACCAGTTCTGGACCCAGACTGCATGGGTTCAAATCCTGACTGTCATGCAGTAGCTGGGTATCGTTGGGTAAATTACTTCTGTGTGCTTTAGTTTTCTCAACTACAAAATGGAGGTAATAATAGCACCTATATTAAAGAGTTCTTGGGAAGACTAAATGAATCAATACATCTGAAAAAACCCAAACCAAACCTGTTGCTATCGAATCGATTCTGAATACACCTAAAGCACTTTGAAAAGTTTCAGACACGTATTTAGCACTTGACAAATGTTAAAAAACAAAAACAAAACAAACCCATTGCCTTCCAGTGGATTCTGACTCATTGTGACCCTCGGAGTAGAACTGCACCACGGGGTTTCCGAGGCTGTAATCTTTACAGAAGCAGACTGCCACATCTTTCTCCCAGAGTGTCTGGTGGTTCAAATCGTTGACATTTGGATTAGCAGCCAAGCGCTTAATCTTTGAGTCACCAGGGCTCCTTCAATAAATGTTAGCCACTATTAATACCCTTGGGACAAAGGACTGTGTGACTTCTTTAAAAAGAACAAAACACAAAGAAATTTGCAGATGAAATGGAAATCCTGGAGACCCAGTGGGCAACTGGCCTTCATTTAGTGGCTTGGAGATGAGAGGCAGAAGGGAAGGCAAGGCCCAGCACAAAAAACAATGGCAAAGATGGTGCAGAAAATAGCCCAAGGAAGCTCTGAGCAGCAGTGCAGAGCAGTGATGATGCAGAGGCAGCAGCTAAGGACACATCTGTGGTTCAGGGCATAGTGGTAGAGAAGTTTTGGTGGCATGTTGGAATGCTTGAGGCAGAGACAGGCAGTGTCCAAGCAGAGCAGGTGAAGGATGACCTGGAGCAGAGTGACATGGGAGACTATGCCAGAAAGGAGTTGAATGGGAGGCTGTCTGTAACAAGTGTACAGTTGATCCACAGTGATTCTCCTGTTGTGGGAGCACCTGTTGGACCACTCCCTCCCATTGGGATTCCCCAAGGAGATAGTAGACAGAGGAGGGAAGAGATCCTGCATTGGAAGGTAGGCAAGAACTTTCAAACAAATATGCATTTAATGTACCCTTAAATAAACCCCCAATTTGGTGAGAATTGGAAGACCTTCAGGTTGCACAAGCTATACATTACATAATACAATAAATCCTCTTAACAGTAGGGTCAAGTGGGAGCCCACAGAGGAAACAGATCTGGCCTAAACACACCAAAAGTTTAAAGTAAAGAAATAGAGAAATGATTTGGGGAAAAGTAGGAAAAAATGTGCTAAGGCAATGGGTAATGACAAAACTTAATTAATTTCCTTTTCTAAACTCTTTATGTTAGTGCTTCATCTCAAGTGTGTGTGCCTCTATTTTGGGTGCTGTATGAGGAAACAATGTCAAATTGGACTTCGATGTCTCATTCTTTACAAACGGAGATTATACTAGTGGCTTCTTTCAATCATCCACATTTATTGTGAATACTCTGTATACCTGGTCCTTTAATAAGCAGTGAGGAGATGGTATGTACATTGAAAAATCACATATTCATTCTTCAGAGAGCATAATTTCCAAATGGTTGGAGCACATAAGAAGAAAATGTCACAAATCACCTATGAAAATCATACAAATATGTATGCAGATCACTGCAATGCAGCAACCTATATACATAATTATCAAAGGGAACATGAGGCTTCTGTGTGTGTATGTGCGTTTTGTTTTATACTTGGCCCCTACTGCCATGAAATAAAACAATGCCAAAGGAACTTGTAGTCCTAGTTAGCTGTAATATTTAGTGTCTATTTATAAAAACTACATTTCTGGATTCATTTAGTCAATAGCACAAACATACAATAAAATACAATGCTGAGCTCCAATTCAATCAAATTAACCTAACATTGTGCTAAAATAATCCTTCAGCATTTCTCCAATGCACAAAATTTTTCTATATCGTTCTTGAGAGATTATCATCTTGCATCTGTTTTACATTTCCAGTTACAAGAACTCTATACAGTTGGAGGAATGTGTTTTGATTGTTGTACTACTCTAAAAGCTAGAAATCTATCCATATATGCAATCAGACCTCATCTTTATCGACCTTTCTGAACACTTCTTTAGTGTCCTTTAGTTCCTGTTCTCTTCCAGTCTAAATAGCATACACTCAAAGTTACCTATTTTCTCATCTCTTCTCACTACTCTTCCCTTTCCATCCCTTGTCCCCTCTTGTCTTTACCCTTCTTTCCTATAGTCTTCAAATAATAACTGTAAGTATGACTTCCAATGAATAATCTTTAGTCTTGATTCCATTCATGAATTTCTAGCTATCTGGTAGACCTTTTCAGCTAGATGTCCCACCGGATCTTCAATAGACCACAGCTTAGCTCGTCTCTAACCTACATTGGTTGATGGCACCACCCTACTTTGGGTTTACTACTCCAGTTATTTCCAAATCTTTCCTCTCCTTTACTTTCTATGCCAAATGAGTAGAGGAAAGAATAAACTGGAACTTCAGAGAACTTGATCTTGGCTTTAGCCTAATTAATTAACAGCTTCTAGGACCACTGAAGGAGTCTTGAGTGGCACAAATAGTTAAGCACTCAACTGCTAGCTGAAAGGTTGGCAGTTTGAACCCAGTCAGAGGTGCCTTGGAAGAAAGGTCTGGCAATCTGCCTCTAAAAGTCCACAGCCCTGAAAACTCTTTGGAGCACAGTTCTGTTCTGCAATACATGGGGTTACTATGAGTGGGAATTGACTCCATGGTAACTTTTTTTCTTTCTTTTTTTGGTTTAGGACCATTGAACAATTTGTTTAATTGCCTTAAGCTTTAATTTGTCTAACAAATTAGCTGTTTGGAATAACTAATTTCCAAAATTCTTTCCAGCTCTGATATTCTGTTCCTACGTGTGATTGCAAGTCCTATCAATTCCCTTGTATCAATATTTCCTGCATCTATCCCCTCTTCTTTATATCTACTTTCAGGGTGGTGCAAATGGTTAACACACTCAGCTGCTAACTGAAAGGTTAGTGGAAGGTTGGTTCTAGTCCACCTAGACGTGCCTCAGAAGAAAGCCTTGGTGATCAACTTCTGGAAAATCAGCCACTGAAAACTCTATGGAGCACAATTCTACTCTGATTTACATGGGGTCACCATGAGTGAGAATCGACTCAAAGGCAACTGGTTTAACACATCCCCATTACCTCATATAGACCTTTATGTTTCTAATGGATTGTACTCATTTATTTTTTAAAGTATGTTTTCAACACGTTGTTGCCAGGTTAATTTTCCTCAAACATAATTACAATGCTGTCATTTTTCATCTCATAAACCTGCAAAGACTCTCCATTTTCTAAGGTTAAGATCCAAACTCCGTGGTCTAACCCCAAATATAAGCTTCATCCCCTCTCTGTCCTCTTTTATGCACATTGATCTGCAGTTCTAGAGGTAACTTGAACTACTTGCCCTTCCCATCCATATTTTTCATTCCCTAGCCCATGCACCTTTGCTCAATCTGCTTCCTCTGTTTGAATTGTTTTCCTTTCCATTTCCATATGTCCACATCCTATCCAACTTCAAATTCAGAAAAGACTTCCATTAAGCTCCTGTATGAGTTGGGCAAGAAGTACTAGCTACTGTAGCAAATAAACTTTCAAATTTTAATGACTTAACATTAATATCTACATTTCATTGGCAAGAACTTAACTAAAAGAGATGCTAAGAAATGTAGTCTCACTGTGTGCCTAGAAAGAAAAGTAAATGAGTTTTGTTTAACTTTGATGTCTCCCATAAACAAGCCAGAAATAATTTTTTCTTTTTGAAAATACTCAAAATAATTTGTGCAAGAATTTATAATACTATATTATATCAAGCAGCCCTGGTGGCATGGTGGTTAAGAGATTGGCTGCTAACCAAAAGGTCGGCAGTTCAAATCCACCAGTCGCTTCTTGGAAACACTATGGGGCAGTTCTACTGTGTCCTATAGGGTTACTATGAGCTGGAATGGACTCGATAGCAACGGGTTTGGGGTTTTTTTTGTTTATTATGGCATAATTGTTGAGAGTCAACATTTCCAGAAATTTATTCAGTTTGACCATATTTTCAAGCTAATTATCATAGATGAATATAGTATTCTTCTATATTTTAAAATAGTCTCCATGTCTGATTGTATACCCTTTTTTATTTTCAAATTTGTTAATGTTCTTCATCTTTTCTTGATTATATTTGTCAGATGTTTACCTTTTTTATGTTTATCTTTTCCAAAGACCCATATCTTGCATTTCTCATTACTTTATCTTCAGTTTTTTGAGTCATTGCTCTTACCTTTATCTTTTTCCTCCACATTTATTGAGGATTCTGTTGTCTCCCTATATTTCTAACTTCTTGAGTTGATTTTTTATTTGTTTAATTTAATTACTTTTTATTTTTTAAATAAAATAATTTGTTTACTGTATTGCCTTTGGCTAGAACTTTGGTTGACCTCCTAACTATAATACAGTGAAATTCCCACTTTGCCACTTTGCTACATATTTATATTGGGTACGTGATTTAACAATTCCAATTCTCACTTTCTGCAAATGTAAATCGGAATAAAATATTACTTACCTGGTAGGTTTGCGGTGAGACTTAAATGAGCTAGTTCATGAACTGCACCTAACAGAGTTCCTTTCACATTCAAGTGCTCAATAAATGTTAGCTCTTATTGATTTTCTAATTTGGGGTATTTTCTAGTCTATAATATTAATTTATGTTCCTTCTTTGACTCAGTACTTATTTAGGCATGGGGTTTAAAATCTTTGTAGGTCTTTACTCATATTTCTTGAATTGATTTGGCATGGATTGATGTGGTTCATCAAGGTCTACTATTATGCTTGTATAAAATATTTATTATATTTGTATGGGTTTGTATTCTTTATATTGTGATTCTTTGTTATCTGGCACATACATTTGGATATGAATATCCCTTATTTAGATTGCTTCTTTTACAAAGAAAATATAATCCTCCTTGCACTGTTAATACTTCTTATCTTCAATTCTACTTGAGCTGATACGAATATTGTCACTTCTGCTGTCTTTTTGTTTGCATTTTACTGATACATCTTTGCCAATCCTTTATTTATAACCTTTCTAAGTCATCTTGTTTTAACTTTGTCTCTTGTAAACAGCATATTGTTGAGTGTTTTTTTCTACTCCAATCTGAGAGTCTTTGCCTTTTAATTGGGGAGTTCAACACATTTGCATACATTGTCATAACTGATATGTTTGGTCTTACTTCTGTCATCTTGTTTTATGGATTCTATTTTCTGTGCTTTCTTGCCATTTTCTGTGTTTCCTCTCTTGATATTTGCACCATATTTTGTTTGCTTTTGTCTTTTGAAGGGATTAAAAAGAGAGAACTTCTGTTTTAAATTCTAGCAATTATATCTTTATCTTATAACTTAAGATAATCAATATTTCTCTAATTATGATATTGAAAAAAATAACTTTGGTCACAACTCAGCATATCATATTTCTACTTCCCTCACTGCCGTGCCAGTTCCTGGTTTATGACATAAACGTTTCTCTTACCTTTTATTTCCAGTATAAATTTTTAACGGGAAGTTGGAAAAAGGTCCATCAAGTGCTTCTGGCATGTCATTCATCTTTTTATTTTTCTGATAAGCATCTTCTCACTTTGTGACACTGGAGGAAATAAAGAGTGGCAATGAATCAAAGCTACTTCCACTCAAGTTAACAATCAGTTGGGTGAAATCTAACATGAAACTCCAGCTATGCTGCTCTGACTTCAGTTCTCAAACACCCCAAGCGTTTTGTTACGTTTGGGTCTTTGACTATGGCTTCTTCTGTTCCTTCAAGTCTCCCTGAAATGTTACCTCCTCAGAAAGGTCTTCCTTAACCAATCAAACTCAAGTATATCTCACAACCTCCTCCCCCATTACTCTCTTTCCTAGCTCTCTATTTTCCTTCATAACATTTATAATAATTATATATTAACTCATTGTTTACTTGTGTATTATCTATGACCTTGATTAGATCATAAACTCCATAAAGACAAGAACCATGCCTGTTTTATTTTTTACAGTATACCCTAGACCTAGCACAGTATCTGATATAATTGTTGAGTAAATAAATGAACGGAGGGCAAACTTTAGTAAAATTCTACCTGGTTACTTTTGAGCATCCAAGTTGGAGAAGAGAAATTTTATGTTAGCAAGATGAGACATTTTGATTCAAGTATAAAACATATGTTAATAACAAGGAGGAAATAGAAAACTGTCTTTCTAACCTTTTACTGTTTGCTTTGATGAGTAGCAATTTTCACTCCATGTGAATTACAAAGAAAGCTTGAAGGTTCTGGTCAGTTCTACTTCAGACATGAAAACTAGTAACAAAGTGCTGCAGAAATATTAAAGAGTCATTTAAAGATTATTTATATCTTGTTATTGGTATATCATCAATAATAGAATAAGCTGACATTAAAAGACAAAACTTAGACATGCATTGTACATAGACACTGATACCATATGCAGTGTTTCTGATCATACATAATTTATAAAAAAATTCAGGCTCTGCAAAAAAAAAGGATTTTTTTTTCCAAAGACCATGATAGATAGTATTTTGTTCAGCATATGTATGAAATAATGAAAAATACCTTTTAATTAATTAAGCTTGTTCTGAAGAGCTTATACAGAATAGCAATCAGAAATACTAAAACAAAAATCTAAGTGTGTGGCCTCATAGTGGCATTCTGAGTCTCAGTGGACAAAGCGCAACTCTGTTTGTGACCTGTTGGTGGGCAACCTCATACTGAAGACCAGAGAAGGAAGAATTATATTGAGACAACTATCTTTAAAAGCATGTAATTAGACAGTGTTGTTGTTAAGTGTCATCAAGTCCATTTTTGACTCATAGTGACCCTAACTGAAAGAGTAGAACTGCCCCATAGAGTTTTTCTAAACTGTATTCTTTACGGTAGCAGATTGCTAGATCTAAGGGGCTACAATTATGTCAACTAAGTATCAAATTTCCAATGGGTAAAATCTCTGCATCACATAGGGTATGGTATATTTTCAATTTTCTCTAAGAAACAACTTCCTGGAGTAAGTCTTCATCGAAGACTTTGTTTCTCTAGGACAGGAACTCAGGACCAAGCTTTAGGAGAACGCTTATTTTGTGCTTTATGGGACTGAAAGAAAGCAGCAAGCAAGCATCCCCAGTAATGCCAACTCTTCACCTTCCCCATGCACTAAATCACTTTCAAAAAGTTTTAAAAATACCTTGAGAAAGATGAACTCTTAACTCATTCGACTGTGTGTGATTTCCTCTCTTGAACAGTGCTTCATCTTGTTTGATTAGTTGCTGAAAAAATAAACATGTAAAAGCATGGAAATGTCTTCACCAGACAGGTGATATCTTTGCCAGGGACATCAGGGCTCTTTAATAAGGCCTGGTATATGGTCTTTGTTGATGTTTCAAACCAGATAGCAAAGAACCAGGGGAGCTTGTCAGCCTTTCCTCTGCCATCTACTACTTGTATAACAAAGTACTGTTAATAATAATTTAAATGCTTTAGTTGTCAGTCATTGCTCTTTCTTTGTAAATGTTAGCCATTTCATAAATAAATCAAAACCTGCAGAACTTAGGTTTTCAGAAACTTGAATGCTTTTGTTAAAATTGTATGAGGCAAATTCACAAACATATGATTTATATTATCTCAGTGCAGCACTGGAGATAATAGAATATACTATTTAAATTAACGTCTCTCCCAACAGATGAAATCAATTCTCTTCTTGGGTTACTTTTCATCCGCCTTTTGTCTTGTTGCAGAATCTTTTCTATTTCTCTCACTCATTCATCTATTGTGCCCTTTCCTTGATCTGATAGCATTAAACATATAATTAAGTCATAAAGGAGGGAACTGATGAGTAGAGCAGATGGTAATTGCTTCCTACATTTGGATGAAATGATATGCATTGCTACAATTTACAGCTCTCGCCTCATATTTTATTCAGGAACCTTTTATCTCTTTTCCTGCAGAATTATTCTGCAATAAATTTAGACATCTTATCAATAGCTTGGTGATAGTAGCAGAAACAGAGGAAAACTGAACTTTGTGCATCTTAATGTTTAAAATAATTTTCTGCAATAATTGAATTATCTGGCAGAGAACATTCACGCAGAAGAACCTGAATATTATCTTCCCTTTTTGGTGGGGTCAAGCCTGTGACTAAAGGAAAAGAGAGAGCCTTTAGATTGACAAATAATTGACTGAAAAGGTTTGAAACTAAACAAGAAGCTTTGGGTTTTGCTTTCTCTTGGAAAGAGGAAGAGGTGTTTCCCCCTTTTCACACTCTACCAAGTACACAATGAGAAGAGAGCAAAGATGAAACTGTCTTAGCTATTACCCAGAGACCTTTAGGTAATTAACGCCTCCCCTTTCAAAAATTATGGGGGAATTTGGGAAGTTCAAGTCTTGCTCCATTTCTTTCCTTGGAATTATGTCCCATGAGGTCGGTATCACTTACAGAATGTTGAACATGTGGAAACTGCTCCCGAAAGTCATTGCGTTGTCTCCTAGGACCTGAGGGTGATTTGTTACCTTGCAGGGTCAGTGCAGTAAAAACAATAAAAGCCCTCCTTGGCACAATTACATTACTTGAGGCCATTGTTAAAGAACACGATTTTGAATGACTCCACGTCTATAGGAGACAAACAGTCCCTACTAATAATACGTGTAATATTTTCCTTTTATGATGAAATTATCTCCCTTCCATGGAAGAATTGTTATAGGTTTTGGAGGTTTAAACACAGACACACACACACACACATGTGCATATGTACATGCATCCCTCCCGCAAGTACCTTGGATGCAAAGCTGTTGGCTTTAACGTGACATTTGATATTTTTTTTCTACCCATGGAGCTGTAACCAGTATGCAATCCCATTCAGTAGCATTACTACAAGCTCTTAAGTGACTAAACTGACAATGGAGCTCTCATGAGAAAAATAAAGAGGTTCGATCATCCATCTAGTATTTTAGTTACTATCAATATGGGCAGGGCCCTGGCAGAATTGTTCATGGCTTTTAGATCTTCCCCTCTTGGTAGCTTAGAATTCCCACTTTCATGGGGGAAACCTATCTTTCATTCCACTAACAATTAACTGTGAGTAATATGTTAGAAGATAACTCCTTACTCCTCTCTGAGGCATACACATAAAAAATGTTTAGTTAATGAACCTATTTTGTGTTTTAGATGTACTAATATTTTATGTATGTATCCATTTGTTTATTTAAGAAACATTTACTGAGCACCCACTGCGTGTTCAGCACTGAGCTGTGCTTTAGAGAGTCAAATAAAAATAAGCATAAGATATTGTACCTGCTTTCCAGTCCAGTCTAGGCATCAAACAGAAAAACAAGAGAGGGTGTGTGACATAGTATGGAAGCCCAGAGGAGAGGCATCTAAGTCATTCTAGATGGACATACTTGGCTTTCCAGAGTTAGTGACCTTCAACCAAATCTTGAGGGATGAATAGAATTATCCGGGTTAAAAATGTGGGTGAAGTAATTGCAGGCAAGTGCCATTTGTGTAAGGGTACAACACTTCTAGGAAATAGGAGTGGTTTGGTATGGATGGAACCAAGGGTGAGTGAGAGAAAGAAGCAAGAGAGAAGGCTAGAGACCTACACAGGCAGTGGTTGTTGTGATGGTTGTTTTAGAGGTAAAACAATTGTTTTTAGATGACAGTTCTAGAACCCTTTGTACAATATGGCCATATCTGCTCTTCCTGAAATGACAATAACAGCCTCTAAATATTTTTTGGCATACTTGAAACTGAATGTACCAGAAAATTTTTCTTTTACATACATCAACACTATTATTCACAAGGACTTTGCAAAGCAGGTATTTCAGAATTGGGAAAACTGATGTTTGGAGAGGTCAAGTACTTTATCCAAGCTCATGCAGCTAGTAAGTGATACAACTAGTTTTAGGATTCAAGCACTGGTCTGATTTCAAAGTAACGGTGTCTTCCTTCACTCTTTCCAGCATGTAGGCATCAACAACCTACCTTTTTCATTGCATTTGACTAGAGCTTGTACTTGGTGAATCCCAGTCACAACCAATTCAATGACTGTGAAGGAATTTGTATTGTATGTATTTTGAGATTTGAATTGTCTAAGAGCTTGGGTTACTGGTATTAGAAAGCCTACACATTTCAAGCAAGCACAACCCAGTTATTGCTCTTTAGCAGTATAAATCAATAGATCAGAGATGCAAGATATTCATAGTATAACAGGAAATTAACAAAGTTGAAGTTTGGCTCAGCTGATAGTTCCCCTTCTACTAGCTGCCCCCCAGAATATTACTACTTTCATTTTGAATGTGCTGCCTTATTTATTTATTTATTTATTTGGTGTATCCAGCATTACGTTTGCTGGGACATACTGCCGTTTCTCCCTAGTAAATAAAAATGATCACTGGAAGGAAATTTTCTCTAAATATTTCAAAGTGTAAATCCCCTTGTTCCAAGTTCAGCATTACCTGAAAGGAAAGAAAGCTAAAGAAATGATAGTAGATCAGAATGGAAAAAGCATTCTTCAGCAAAATATCAAAGATGCCACAATACTAGGGACATTTGGAGATTTTATGTTTAATGATAAAATATTGGGGAAGTCATAATTAATACCCTCCTTTAAAAAAAATTATTAGGTAAATTTCATAGACAGGAAAAATATAATCAGAATTTATTCTGGAACTTTGGATATTTTTTAACTTTCAAAATTCAACTAAAGGCTTTCTTTGTCAGGAATATTTTAAAATGCATTGTGAATTTTTTAACATGGCAACTTACACTAGTAAGGATGAGGGAGTAATACGAAGAGTTAATTGTAAGATAAATTATTATATTTTAATTTCTGAGAGCAATATCAAAAAGATACAAAGAGAAAAATTACCTCTCCTTTTTAACACACTTCAACTTTTTAATGTTCAAAACTATGGCATTGCAAAAGAAAGGAAAACGTGAATTAATTACTAAACCTGCTGGCTTATGTTCCACTTGAATATAGGGGACTTCTTGCATTTTTTTTTGGTGGGGGGAGGTAGGGAGGAGGAAGAAGGCTGGGTGGGAGGTAGAGATTTAGATGTTATTAGTGTGTGTATTATAGTCTGTACATAGTGGTTGGAACCATAAGTGTGGGTCACATTGTTTACAAAGCGTTTGTAAAATTAGAAGAATACCAAATTCAGAACTCTGAGAAACAATAACGTTTAAAGGAAGGCTGGGGACAAGAAGGACAAGTCTAAAAAATTGAAGAAAGAGGTGATTGGAGAGAAAGGTGAAGACTCAGGAAGAGACGGTAATGAGAACCAAGAGATGGAGATCATCCAGAAGCAATCGTATCAAGAGATATTGCTACTGAATAGTAGCTAATTGAATGTGACAATGAGGAAGTCATTGGTGACCTTTAGAGAGGAGGACAGGTTTGTTGGAAGAGAGTTTGCCCTTACTTTAACAACCAGCTTTTTATTCACTGCCCTAGAGGTCTTTATAAGCATCAGGTGTTATAGTAAATATTTAATGTTTGAGTGGAAAACGCTTTTCTATTATACTATAAATTAAAGACATCTCTCCAACAGCTGTATATCAATCCACCATGGGTATTATACAGTTAAATATTTTCATCTTCGGCTTATTTCTCATTATTTATCTGATACTATCTCCCTACCTTAAATAATGTCAATGTTATTTAAATGATTGACTTTCACACGCACTAGTATTTAGTAACAAATGTCTAATTCATACAAAGGCCAGCTGCATATCTGTTCCTGCTTCCTCTCTTCATCAACCCTGTGACGGTTCCGTGTACCCAAGTGCCTGATGCAAAGAATGAAGGCCTTTTTGTAGGACTGACCGACTCAATTATATTAACTCTCCAAAAAAATTGTTTTGAAGATATATACACTCTTTCCTCAATACTTCTTTTCTCTGTCTCTCTCTTTTTTCCCAGCTGAATTCACATCACTCTGCCTTCCTCTTTCCTTTTCAAGGTTTTTCCTAAACACCCCAGGTTTCTGGCTCCTCCTTTTCTCTCCCTATCTTTCTTCCCTTTCCACTCTACTGCATTTCCTGTGTTTGCTCCCTTTATGATTCCCTGCCCCCGCATTTAGCCCAATTGTGACCGCTAAGCATAAAAGTTACAAAAAAATGAAAGATATAGGTGTTGAAATTTGTCATCACAATAACAAGGCACATCATATCAACTTCTAAAAGCCTTATAGGACTCAAACTCTCTTTAAGATCTCTATTCTTTTTAACGTCTACTCTTTTCTAAGTAGTCTTCCTGGTCATTAAATGCCAGGATTAAAGAGAAATTAAACTCATTTATTTTTATTATTTTACCATTTGAATTACTTGTATTACGATAATGTTTCCAACTGTTTTTATAGCAAACGTATAGTGTTTCAACTACATTTCGGGCTAAGTAGTCATCCTAAGATTGCTTCAGAAATGAACTATTCCATTTATAACATCATTTCTAAGGGAGAATGTGTGCTGACTTTCTAACAACCAATTAGCAAATTAAATTTTGGAATACAACCTGCTTGCTAGTCAGGAACTGCCTGTAATTAAAAAGGTAAATCTGTTGGGAAAAAATCAAATAGATGAGCCAAACTGCACAAGCTCGTGTTGTGATAAGAAAGCTAGTGTGTATTTGTATATCCCCTCACTGTTGCAAAGTGCGTTCACACACGTGGGCTCATCCGAGTGTCACAACAACCTGAAAAACTAAACAGGGCACTGAATGAAATCAGTGAGTCACAGAAGGACAGATACTGCACGAGCTCACCTATAGGAAATAAGCAAATACATAGAAACCAAAGATCATCAGTGGTTACCAAGAGTAGGGGAGGGGAGTTTCTGTGTAGGGAATACTGAGTTTATGTTAATGGGGTGGAATGATTTAGAAAAGGATAGTGAGAAAAGCTGCACAATTTCTACAAGTCACTGAATTGTACATGTAGAAATCGTTGAGATGATGTATAGTTTCTCCTGTATATTTTTACCACAATAAAAAATAAAATCAAAAAACAACAACAGCAACAAAAACCTAAGCAGAGCAGCATTTTCATTATCTAATTATCTAAAATTTGCAGACGAGGAAAGTGACTCAAAGGGTTAAATAACTTTCCCAAATTTGGGCAATAAAAGGCCAGGTGGGACCAGTCTTCTAATTCAACGTCTTTCCCAGAAAAGCTGCCTTTTATATTGGGGTCTGTTTAAGATTTTAATTGGAAGCTAAAAGATGCTGCTGCTGCTAAAGGAAGTGTTTGAAAACCTCTGCTCTAAACGGATAGGGCCAGGATGGGGGTCAGAGGTCAGGCTGAGGTGTTATCCCATGTACTCATTACCTAGGAACCCTGGTGGTTCAGTGGTTAAAGCACTCAGCTGTTAATCAAAAGGTCAATGGTTTGAACCCACCAGCTGTTCTGTGGGAGAAAGATGTGGCAGTCTGCTTCCTTAAAGATCTACAGCCTTGGAAACCCTATGGGGCAGTTCTACGTTGTCATTTGTGGTCACTGTGAGTTGGAATTGACTCAACGGCAACAGGTTTGGTTTAGTTTTTTTATTCATTATGTGGAAGAAGAATCTTTTTCCCTATACAATCATAATTCTGAAATGGAGATGTGAACAAGTAAGCACTGGGTTCCTACTATGAGCTTAGCACTTTGCTAGACAATTTATACACCTCATTTCATGTAATGCTTCTGAAAACCTGATGAAATAGTATTATCCCCATTTTACTGATGAGAAAACAAAGACTCAGAAAGGTGTAATCAAAGCCAGAATGTAAGTAATACCTGGCCATGAAAGATTTGAAAGAACGTGACATGGTTAAAATAGGGCTATTGGAATATTCATATGATAAAGATTAGCAGAATGAATTGGATGAGAAAAAGGCCAGGACACTACCTGGGAGGCCATTTCAAGAGTCTGGGCATGAAGTACAAAGAGCCTGAATGAGGCAACAAAGCTATGTTTCAATGTAGGAATGTTAAAAAAGGAGGAATCAAATGAATTCAAGCTTTCAACTAGGGGAATGATGGAAAAACTAACCAAACAACAGGGGAGAACAGAGAAGCTTTGAGGGTAGAAATGCTAGCTATTGTTGTTAGGTGCCTTTGAGTCGATTTTTTTTTTAAGGTTCTCATATGTATATATATGTACATATACACACATACACATTTTATTGTACTTTAGATGAAAGTTTACAGAACAAGCTAGCTTCTCATTAAACAGTTAGTACACATATTGTTTAGGACCCTGGTTAACCACCCCACGACATGTCAACATTCTCCCCTTCTTGACCTTGGGTTCCCTATTACCAGCTTTCCTGTCCCCTCCTGTCTTCTAGTCTTTGTCCCTGGGCTGGTGTGCCCCTTTAGTCTCATTTTATTTTATGGGCCTCTCTGATCTTTGGCTGAAGGGTGAACCTCAGGAGTGACTTCATCACTGAGCTAAAAGGGTGTCCGGGGGCCATACTCTCAGGGTTTCTCCAGCCTCTGTCAGGTGAGTAAGTCTTGTCTTTTTGTGAGTTAGAATTTTGTTCTACATTTTTCTCCAGCTCTGTCCGGGACCGTGTATTGTATCAGAGCAGTCAGTGGTGGTAGCCAGGCACCATCTAGTTGTACTGGACTCAATCTGGTGGAGGCTGTACTTGTGGACCTTTAGTCGTTTGGATTAATCTTTCCCTTGTGTCTTTAGTTTTCTTCATTTTCCCTTGCTTCCAAAGGGGTAAGACCAGTGGAGTATCTTAGATGGCTGCTCACAGGCTTTTAAGACCCCAGACGCTACTTACCAAAGTAGAATGTAGAAAATTTTCTTTATAAATGATGTTATGCCAACTGAGCTGTATGTTCCCCAAGACCATGGTCCCCACAGCCCTCAAGCCTGTAATTCGATCCCTCGGGGAGTTTGAATCTGTCTATGGAGCTTCCATGACCTTGCCTTGGACAAGTTGTGCTGGCTTCCCCAGTATTGTGTACTGTCTTGCCCTTCAACAAGTTATCACTTCTCTATCGTCTATTTAGTGTTTTTCCGTCCCCACCCCTCCCCTCCCTTGTAACCATCAAAGATTGTTTCTTTTTGTGTGTAAACCTTTTCATGAGTTTTTATAGAAGTGGTCTCATACAATATTTGTCCTTTTGTAATCGACTTATTTCACTCAGCGTAATGCCCTCCAGATTTATCCGTGTTGTGATAGTCTTCACAGATTCATCATAGTTCTTTATCATTACGTAGTACTCCATTGTGTGTATGTACCATAGTTTGTTTATCCATTCGTCTGTTGATGGGCATCTAGGTTGTTTCCATCTTTTTGCTGTTGTTAACAATGCTGCAGTGAACACGGGTGTGCATATGTCTGTTCCTGTGACAGTTCTTATTTCTCTAAGATATATTCCTTGGAATGGGATTGCTAGATCATATGGTATTTCTATTTCTAACTTTCTAAGGAAGTGCCATATTGTTTTCCGAAATGGTTGTACCATTTTGCATTCCTACCAGCAGTGCATAAGAGTTCCAATCTCCCCACAGCCTCTCTAGCATTTATTATTTTCTGTTTTTTTTTATTTGTGCCAGTAATGCCAGGGTGATGGTATTTCATTGTGGTTTGGATTTGCATTTCTCTAATGGCTAGTGATCTCAAGCATTTCCTCATGTGTCTATTAACCACTTGAATGCCTTCTTTGGTGAAGTGTCTGTTCATTTCCTCTGACCATTTTTTAATTGGATTATTTGTCTTTTTCTTGTAGAGGTGTTAGATTTTCCTGTAGACTTTAGAGATTAGAACTTTGTCTGATTCGTAATAACCAAAATTTTTTTCCCAGTCTGTAGGTTCTCTTTCTACTTTTGGTGAAGTCTTTTGATGAGCTTAAGTGTTTAATTTTTAGAAGATCCCAGTTATCTAGCTTATCTTCTGGAGTTTGTGTGTTGTTAGTTATGGTTTGTATCCTGTTAATGCTGTGTATTACGACCTCTAGCATTGATCCTATTTTTTTCTTCTATGATCTTTAAAGTTTTTGGTTTTATATTTAGGTCTTTGATCCAATTTGAATTAGTTTTTGTGTATAGTGTGAGGTATGGGTTCTGTTACCTTTTTTGCAGATGGACATCAAGTTTTGCCAGCACCATTTGTTAAAAAGACTGTCTTTTCCCCATTTGATGGACTTTGGGCCCTTGTCAAAGATCAGGTGACCATAGCTGGATGGATTTACATCTGGGTTCTCAATTCTGTTCCATTGGTCAATGTGTCTGTCGTTGTACCAGTACCAGGCTGTTTTAACTACCATAGCCGTATAGTAGGTTCTTAGGTCAGTTAGTGCAAGTCCTACTACTTTATTCTTCTTCTTCAATAGTGCTTTACTCATCCAGGGCTTCTTCCCTTTCCATATAAAGTGAATGATTAGATTTTGCAGGTCGTTGAGTCAATTTTTGACTCATAACGACCCAATATGGCAGAGTAGAACTATCCATAGGGTTTACTTGTCTGTCATCTTTACAGGATCTGATCACTAGGTCTTTCTCCCACAGAGCCACTGGGTGGTTTTGAACCACCAACCTTTCGGTTAGCAGCTGAGCATTTAACTGTTGTATCACCAGGACACTTTAGGAACGTTAGTAATGGTTATAATAAACTGGGTATTAAATCTAAAGGTATTAAGTGGAAATCATACAAAAATATCCAAATAACAATAAAGGGTATAGTAGCTGGCCACAGCTCTTGATGAGTTGCTTTAAGATGGCTGGATCTCTTTAGTGACCAAATTTTACTGCTACTGTGACCTCAAATTGGCTGAAGAGGCCACCAGAATTTTCCTTCCTGTCTGTCTATCTATCTCTATCTCTCTATTTTTTTTCACACCTCTGCATAAACATCTCATTTTCCTATAGAATGCTCCTAGGCAGAATTACGGCTCTGACTCCAATGTTCATATTGAACTCTCTATATGCAGCTACAATAGGATTCATCAAGTTGTGTTGTAAGTTTTTAACATGCCTGCCTATTCACTAGACACTAAACTCCTCAAGAACAGGGGATATGTCTCAATCATCTTTATGTCTCTAATACAGACCTGAGCAATAGGAAGTGGACAATAAATGCTTTTTTAATGATGATTCTGCAGTACATGAGGACTACCTTCTTACAACACAGGTAAAATGGAGTCCAAACAAGTTTATTTTGTAACTTAGTTAAGTTGTACTCCAATTCTGCTGCTAGAGAGTGTCCCAAAATGAAATGACCAATAAAGAGATGAATAAAGTAATGTGATAGAGCTTGAAGTGGGGACATACTCAAGCAGATTTTATGGGGATAATTAAAGTCCCCTAATGATTCACCTCCACCACTCGTCTGTCAGTTTGTCATACTGTGGTGACTTGTGTGTTGCTGTGATGCTGGAAGCTATGGCACAGGTGTTTCAAATACCAGCAACTTTACCCATGGTGGACAGGTTTCAGCGGTGCTTCCAGACTAAGATAGATTAGGAAGAAGGATCTGGCAGTCTACTTCTGAAAAATTGGCCAGTGAAAACCTTATGAATAGCAGCAGAACATTGTCTGATATAGTGCCAAAAGATGAACCCCTCAAGTTGGAAGGCACTCAAATACGACTGGGGAAGAGCTGCCTCCTCAAAGTAGAGTTGACCTTAATGACGCAGATGTAGTCAAACTTTCAGGACCTGCATTTGCCGATGTGGCGTGACTCAAAATGAGAAGAAACAGTTGCAAACATCCATTAAGAATAGAAACGTGGCGTGCTCACTTCACACCTCAGCAGCACATATACTAAAAATTGGAACGGTACAGAGAAGATTAGCATGGCCCCTATGCAAGGATGACATGCAGATTTATGAAGCGTTCCATATTTTTTGAGAAACTAACTTGAAATGTAAACTTTCACTTAAACTACAACAACAAACAAACCAAAAAAGAATAGAAACGTGGAATCTATGAAGTATGAATCTAGGAAAATTGGAAATCATTAAAAATGGAATGTATAAAGATCGATATCCTAGGCATTACTGAGGTGAAATGGACTGGTATTGATCATTTTGAATCAGATAATCAAATGTCTACTATACTGCAAATGAAAAATTGAAGAGGAAGGGCATCACATTCATCTTTAAAAAGAACACTTTAAGATCTATCCTGAAGGCCAATGCTGTCAGTGATAGGATAATATCCAAATGTCTACAAAGAAGACCAGTTAATATGACTATTAGTCAATTTTTAGCACCAACCACTAAAGCCAAAGATGAGCAAATTGAAGATTTTCATCAACTTCTGCAGTCTAAAATTGATCCAACATGCAATCAGGATGCATTGATAATTACTGGTGATTGGAATGGGAAAGTTGGAAATAAAGAAGAAGGATGGGTAGTTGGAAAATAGGGTGTTGGTGAGAGAAATGATGCCAGAAAAAATGATATAATTTTGCAGGACAAACAACTTATTTATAGCAAATACCTTTTTAAACAACATAAACAGCAACTATACATGTAGACCTCGCCAGATGGAATACACAGGAATCAAATCGACTACATCTGGGGAAAGAGACAATGGAGAAACTCAATATTATCAGTTAAAACAAGGCCAGGGGCCTACTTCAGAACAGACCAATAACTGGTCTTGTACAAGTTCAAGCTGAAGCTGATGAAAATTAGAGCAAGTCCCTGAGAGTCAAAGTATGACCTTCAGTATATCACACCTGAATTTAGAGACCATCACAAAAATAGATTTGATGCCTTGAACACTAATGACTGAAATCCAGACAAATTGTGGAATGACATCAAGGACATCATACATGAAGAAAACAAAAGTTCATTAAAAAGACAGGAGAGAAAGAGAAGACCCAAATGGATGTCAGAAGAGTCTTTGAAACTTGCTCTTGAACGTTGTTGTTGTTGTTGTTAGGTGCCACCAAGTCAGCTCCGACTCATAGCGACACTGTGTACAACAGAAAAAAACACTGCCTGGTCCTGCACCATCCTCATAATTGTTTTTATGCTTGAGCCCATTGTTGCAGCCATCCAATTTCAGCACCAACCACTAATACCAAAGATTAAAAAATTGAAGATTTTTACCAACTTCTGCAGTCTCAAATTGATCCAACATGCAATCAGGAGGCATTGATAATTACTGGTGATTGGAATGGGAAAGTTGGAAACAAAGAAGAAGGATCGGTAGTGTCAATCCATCTCGTTGAGGATCTTCCTCTCTTTCCCTGATCCTCTACTTTACCAAGCATGACGTCCTTCTCCAGGGACTGGTCCCTCCTGATAATATGTTCAAAGTAAGTGAGACAAAGTCTCATCATCCTTGCTTCTAAGGAGCATTCTGGCTGTACTTCTTCCAAGATACATTTGCTCGTTCTTTTGGCAGGACATGGTATATTCAATATTCTCCGCCAACACCATAATTCAAAGGCATCAATTCTTTGGTCTCCCTTATTCATTGTGCAGCTTCCGCATGCATATAAGGTGACTGAAAACACCACGACTTGGGCCAGGGGCACCTTTGTCTTCAAGGTGGCTTCTTTGCTTTTTAACACTTTAAAGAGATCTTTTGCAGCAAATTTGCCCAATGCAATGAGTCGCTTGATTTCTTGACTGCTGCTTTCATGGGTGTTGATTGTGGATCTAAGTAAAATGAAATCCCTGACAAATTCAGTCTTTTCTCCATTTATCATGATGTTGCTTATTGGTCCAGTTCTGAGGATTTTTGTTTTCTTTATGTTGAGGTGTAATCCATACTGAAGGCTGTAGTGTTTGATATTCATCAGAAAGAGCTTCAAGTCCTCTTCCCTTTCTGCAGGCAAGGTTGTGTCATCTGCATAACGCAGGCTGTTAGTGAGTCTTCCTCCAATCCTGATGCCCCATTCTTCTTCATATAGTCCAGTTTCTCAGATTATTTGCTCTTGAACGTAAAGTAGCTAAAGCAAAAGGAAGAAATGATGAAGTAAAAGAGCTGAACAGAAGATTTCAAAGGGTAGCTAGGGAAGACAAAGTAAAGTATTATAATAAAAAGTGCAAAGACCTGGAGTTAGAAGAAAACACTTGGCATTTCTGAAGCTGAAAGAACTGAAGAAAAAATTCAAACCTCGAGTTGCAATTCTGAAGGATTCTATGGACAAAATGGAGCCCTGGTAGGCAGTGGCTAACAGCTCAGCTGCTAACCCAATGGTTGGGAGTTTGAATCCACCAGCCACTCCTTGGAAACTCTATAGGGCAGTTCTACTGTGTCCTATAGGGTTGCTATGAGTCAGAATAGGGTTTTTTTTTTTTTTTTTTAATTTATGTGCAAAATATTGAATGACAAAGGAAGCATCAAAAGAAGATGGAAGGAATATACAGAGTCACTGTATAAAAAATAATTGGTTGACATTTAACCATTTCAGGAGGTAGCATATGATCAAGAACCAAAGGAAGAATTGCAAGCTGCACTGAAGGCCTTAGTGAAAAACAAGGCTCCAGGAATTGACAGAATACAAATTGAGATGTTTCAACAAACAGAGGCAACACTGGAAGTCTATGCCAAGATATTTGGAAGACAGTTACCTGGTCAACTGAGATCTGTATTTGTGCCCTTTCCAAGGAAAATTGATCCAACAGAATGCAGAAATTATCTAATGGTATCTTTAATATCACACACAAGTAAAATTTTGCTGAAGATAATTAAAAAATGGTTGCAGCAGTACATCGACAGGGAACTGCCAGAAGTTCAAGTTGGATTCAGTAGAGGATGTGGAACAAGGAATATCATTGCTGATGTCAGATGGATCTTGGCTGAAAGCAGAGAATACCAGAAAGATGTTTAGCTGTGTTTTATTGATTATGCAAAGGTATTCGACTGTGTGGATCACAACTAGTTAGGGATAACATTGGGAAGAATGGGAATGTCAGAATACTTAATTGTGCTCTTGAGGAACCTGTACTTAGACCAGGAGACAGTCGTTCGAACAGAACAAATGGATACTGTTTGGTTTAAAATCAAGAAAGATGTGCATCAGGGTTGCATCCTCTCACCAGACTTACATTCAATCTGTATGCTGACCAAATAATCCGACAAGCTGGACTTTATGAAAAAGAACGTAGCGTCAGGATTGGAGGAAGACTCATTAATAGCCTGCAATATACAGGTGACACAACCTTGCTTGCTGAAAGTGAAGAGGACTTGAAACACTTACTGATGAAGATCAAAGACTACAGCCTTCAATATGGATTACAGCTCAACATAAAACAAAGATTCTCACAACTGGACCAATAAGCAGCATCTCTATTTATCATTCGTCATGATAAATGGAGAAAATATTGATGTTGTCTAGGATTTCATTTTACCTGGATCCACAATCAACACCCATGGAAACAGCAGTCAAGAAATTAAACAGTGTATTGCTTTGGGCAAATCTGCTGTAAAAGGGCCCCTTTAAAGTGTTCAGAAGCAAAGATGTCACTTTGAGGACTAAGATGTGCCTGACCCAAGCCATGATATCTTCAATCGCCTCATATTCATGAGAAAGCTGGACAATGAATAAGAAAGATCAAAAAAGAATTGATGACTTCGAACTACGGTATTGGCAAAGAAGATTGCATATACCATGGACTGCAAGAAGAACGAACGAATCTGTCTTGGAAGAAGTACAGCCAGAGTGCTCCTTAGAAGCAAGCATGGTGAGACTGTGTCTCATGTACTCTGGACATGTTATTAGAAGAGATCAGTCCCTGGAGAAGGACATCCTACTTAGCAAAGTAGAGGGTTAGTGCAAAAGAGGAAAACCCTCAACGAGATGGATTGACACAGTGGCTGTAACAACCGGCTAAACAGAGCAAAGATTATAAAGATGGCACAGGATCGGGCATTGTTCCATTCCTCTGTACATAAGGTTGCTATGAGTTGGAACCAACTTGACGGCACCTAACAGCAACAGCAATGATCCCCCTGTGTTTTATTTAGCCAAACTGTGACTTTTAGACCATTAAAGGATTAATTTCAGTGTCTCCCAGGGTACAACTATGTACCAAACTCTGAGGTAAAGCCTTTATTTGATGTAGGAGTTAGTGGGATATATATACATACTAACAATATATGGAAGTACTTAGAACAGTTCCTAGCACAGATTAAGTGCTATACAAAGTTCAAAGAAGGGTAAACCAATGTATATCAATTTAGAATCTTAAATGATTCCTGCATTGTATCACTTAGGATAATGCTTTCTGCTGTAACAGACAAATCTGAAAAAAAATCAGTGACTTAGTATAAATTTATGTTTTACACATAAATAGTCCTGTGTGGATGTACCTAGTTGGTAGGTTGCCTTCCACATTGTCTTTCTGGAACTGAGGATCCTTTCATCTTTTAACTCTGCCCTCCTTCAAGGATTTCTGGAGGAGAAAAGAGGGTGAAGAAGCCACACTTATGTCTTTGCCACTTTATCCCAGAAGCAATAAACATCATTCACTCATGTTCTGTATTGGTGAGAACTAGCCATATGACCATGGCAGCTGAAAGGAAAGCTGAGGACTCTAGCTGTGGGCCCAGGAAGAATAAATGTATTTGATGAAGAGCTGGCCAGTCTCTGCCAGTTCTGGTCCCACTCTCAGAATAAATTTGTCCTCTCCCCAATTCTAGAATCCAATAAATGAATAACGTTTAAGTCTAGAACTTTTGAGTGAGGTGCAGTCCTCTCCATCAGGTCGAGATACGGCTCTTTGTATTCTGCTGGCTTATAAGGATGAGTTATCTGTGTTGCCTCCCACCACCGTGTCTGCCATCTAGCATACAATGGTGGAGCAGAGACAGGGTAACAATAAAAGCTCCCATTTAGAAAAGCCAACAATGGGAAACTCATAGCATATTGGTCATCCTTATTATTAAAGTCCAACTGGACAGACACTGTGAAGTAGCTTTGCTCTGGCTATGGGGAAATTTGTTGATAGTCCCTGATTATACCTGATTATATATGGAAGATTTTGCTCCTTTGGACTCCCTCAGTCTTTGAAGCTTCTTCCATATTTTCTTTGGCCACATCTTAAGAAACTGGTAGATAGTATGTTCTTGTGTGTTAGATAGTATGCCCTGATTCTTGATTATGCAATGTTGGGCTTCTTTAAAGTTAGATATTTGATTATTGTTACTGTATGGTTTCATTCTTTTTTTTTTTTTTGGCAATAAATTCACTCGAACATTTACTAAGTTTTTGACCTGTTTTATTTTGTTCAGCTCTACATGTCAGTAACTGTACCCAAAGCTCCTTCCTTTATTTATTACTTTATTTCTTTGCTTCCTTAATCCTATGTTTC
This sequence comes from Dugong dugon, assembly GCA_030035585.1. Classification (NCBI taxonomy): domain Eukaryota; kingdom Metazoa; phylum Chordata; class Mammalia; order Sirenia; family Dugongidae; genus Dugong; species Dugong dugon. Next base: position 118,008,357 of record CM057461.1, on the reverse strand, counting down.
TCTCTCTCATAACTTATAATGAGGGTGTGGAGATTGTATGGTAAACCTTCACTGCAAGGTTAGGGCACTTTATTGAACTAAGAACTCTTATAGGGCTTTTGATGCTCAAAGTTTTGTTTAAGTTTATCTCTATTACTATCTGGGGCTCCAAAAATAAACATTATTTTCAACTAGGTAAGACTCTTGAATCTGTGTTCTTCAATCTCTACCTAAAAATCAGTTGATTCTTGCCTTAACTCATCTCTTTCTTATAATAGTGTACTAAAGGCAGCCTTTAGTAGTCCATAACATTCTGGCATTTTCCAACAACTTCCCTAAAAGATACACTTTCAAAGGCACATACTCCTTCTTCCAAATTGTCACAGGTTAAAGTTATCAAATATTTTCCATTGTATAATATTGGTTCCCATCTGCCAAACCTGCTGTATCTATTTTCTTGACTCCCACTACCTGACTTCTAAGTTAATGCCACATTGTTTATAGTTTTAGATACAACAGAACCCTATGCCTGGTAAGAACTTCTGTTTTAATTGGGATGAGTAATGTTGGTTGTTATAACAAACACCTTCAAAATTTCAGTGGCTTAAAGGTTTCTTTCTTGCTATAGACCTGCTGACCAGATGTTCCAATTCTTCCTCAGAGGGATGTTCCACTCCAGTAGACTTGATCTATTTATTGTCTGTCTTTGGGTTACATAGACAACATTCCCACTACCTGAGACTACTTGCATCTTCCTTCTAGCTAATTTATATCTTATATGTTAGGTCAGAGCCAATAAGAAGCCCTGGTGGTACAGTGGTTAAGAGCTCACTTGCTAACCAAGAGGTTGGTGGTTCAAACCCACCAGCTGCTCTGCAGTAGAAAGATGTAGCAATCTGCTTCTGTAAAGATTACAGAACTATGGGGCAGTCCCACTCTGTCCTACAGGATCTCTATGAGTCAGAATAGACTCAACAGCAGTCGATTTGGTTTTTTGGATACATCCAGTGGTCCATGGATATCTTAGACATGTGAACTCAGATTCAGCAAAGTACTGGGTGAATCAGCAACTGTAACTCTCTGGTACATCTTATTTTAAACTCAAGTTCTCTAAATATAAACATAAAAATCTTACACTCTCCCACTCTGTCCCTCCCATGGCACTCTTTACTTCTCTGCTGAGTTTAATAATTTGTTGCAGTGACCACACAGAACTCATAGACCATACTCACAGTTATGGGGTTTATTAGGAAAGTAACAGGTTAAAGTTCAGGTTCAGGGACAATACGGATACAATTCTTCAATCATGAAAGTGTCTTCTCAGCTGTGCCTGCAGGCATGCCTTTCTCCAGCTCCTCAGACTCTTCCCTGTTCAGGCAAGTGTTACGAAGCTCTCTTACCTCTGCTGAGAAGGACCCCAAGGCAGCTCACTCTGCCAGTAAGCCTCGGCCTGAAAGCACTTGGCTTTATTGCTCCATGGGCCACAGAGCACACTGCGCCATTTGCTGTCAGTCTCTCCTGCTGCTATTTCTCTGTCACTGCTTCTCACAGTCTTTGGTGTTACAGCTCTCTCTTTTTCTCCGTCTCCTGGCTCCAGGAGCTTCTTAGCACAGAAATTCTGGGCCCAATGGACGAGCTCCACTCCTGGCTCTTCTTTCGTGGTGGTGTTGAGATCCTCCCTTACCATTTCTGGGGTGGCTTATTTTAAGCCTAGCAGGATGGCAAAACTGACCAATCCCCTTATTAGGGTTCCATATACCTCATTCGTATAGTCCCACTCAATCATTGTGTGTGAGTCACAAAGACTATGGCTAGAACGTCCATATTAAGTAATTCATTGTACTTCACACTCCCTTCCCTTTTAGTTCCAACATTTTGGAGTGAGAGGTGAATCAGTTATTATTCATTCCATTATTTTTCTTTTGATGTAATGAAATCTTGACAGCAGAAAGCATAGGTACTTAAGAGAGGAAAGGGAAGAAAGAAAGGGAAGTAATAGCTATGAACCTGGCTTATTTGCCTGATTCCTCAACCAGACTCTAACTGCTTCCAGACAAGAGCTTTATCTATGAAACTACAGTGGGGGACATGGTGATTTGCCCAGAGTACATACTTACTACATTTTCTTTGATGTAGTGCTGAAGAGTACAGACTCTGATGTCAAATTGTCATTGTTCTAATCCCTGGTCTAAATTTGGATAAGTTATTTAATATTTCTGTGCCTCAATTTCATCATCTGAACAATCATAAGGCTGTTGTAAGGATTAACTGAGATAATAAAGGTAAAGGGCTTAGAACAATGCCTGGGACTATAGTAAACTTTCAATAAATATTAGTCAAAATTTTGAGATATTTCATAGCATAGTGGTTGAAAGTATGACTCTGAAGCCATGCTAACTAGATTCTAATCCTAGTTCTACTAATTTCTACTAATTTTCCAAGGCCATCTTAATTTCTTTATGCCAGTTTTTACCTGGCAAATACTCAACAAACATATTATTATTGAATGACTAAATGCGTGAACTATTTAAAAGGTAACATTATTCCAAGGTAAGTGGTTAAACCAATGCTAATTTCCATGTCTGATTTTAGTTTGTGGTCTTGTTTTTCACATTGATATTAACATGAACTACTGTGTTAGATTTGCCCCGCTTGAAAACCAGAGAACAACTCTCTATCTTTTCTATCTTTTTTACTGCCCCCATGCCACTACAACCATGTAATTCAAATGACCAGAAATTTCAGTGTCAGAAGGAATCCACGTCAAAGTATCTCCTAACAGAAACACAACACGCATTTCCCTAATTAGCTAACTTTTACAAGCGGAAATATTTTGGAAAGGGAATGGATTGATACCATCTCACAGAGCAGGAAGAATTAGATTTAAGAGCTTTGCTGTTTCACCTCTCACATTACCCAAGAGAAATAATAAAGTAAAATAATATCCTAGGAAACTGCAAGGTAGTTTCTAATATGAAAGATTTCAGTGACTTATTGCTGTTTGCGGTAGTGTTTCATAGTTTTTGACAGTATAAAGCTTGCTTAAAGAAAAAAAAAGATACCACCACCCACATTTTGTCTGGAGTTAATATGTATTTTTCCACTTGTCAGAGTGTGGGAGGCTCTCTGTTTATGTAATTACAGCTTTCAAAAATCGCTTAAATAGACATGAGCAATGAAGTGAAATTGCATGTGGAATATTTGGATGACACCGAATCTGTCGGGTCTATGGGATTTTTCTTAGAAAAACTGAGATGTTTTTCAACTCTCACTTGGATGGAACTGTGTTTTGCAGGAGGTTCAGAAACAGCTTTTACATGTTGCTGACAAACCTGACAGTGGTCCTCATGAATTATCTTTATTAAATATGCTTTTCAAACCAACCAAATCCACTTCTGTCAAGGAGATTTTGGGAAAAGCAAAGAGCTAATACCTCTTCCTGCAGCCTGGGACATGGTACACCCAAAGAGATCAGGAGAAAGACAAACACTGACCAGATTTGATACCTTTTTCTTCTTATCATAAAGGGCTGTCTTTCTATCAAATTAAGAACTGACGAATCAGATATGAGTATAAGTGAGGAACAGGAGGCCACAATGAAATTGGGCATATGATTTTGAAGGACAATTGATCATCTTCACTTTTTTTCACTTTTTTTTGAACAGGTGAAGAATAATCGTGTGCCTTTCTCAATACGCTTCCTTGCCACACTCCACATTTTTAAATTATTTTAATTTTTTTTAGTTCTAAAACAGTTTACTGAGATTTTTAAAGTGTACAGTTTGATAAGTTTTGACATTTATGTATACACTCATGTCATCATCACCCAAATCAAGAAATAAGTACATCAATCACCTCCAAAATTTCCTTGTACCCCCCTTTTAATCCCTGTCTCTCACCCTTCCCTGCCTTTATGTCTCGCCTTCCCACCACCAACTCGTCCCCTGGCAAACCACTGCTCTGCTTTCTGTCACTGTAGTTTGCCTTCCATTTTCTAGACATTGCACCATACAGATGTACTCTTTTTTTAAGAATTATTTCACTCAAACCAATTATTTTGAGAATCATCCCTATCATGTGTACCATTAGCTCTTTCCTTTATTGCTGAGTATTCCATTGTATGAATATATCACAGTATGTTTATCCATTCATCTGCTGATAGACATTTGGGTTGTTTCTAATTCTTGGCTATTACAAACAAAGCTGCTAAGAATATTTATGTACAAGTCTTTGTATGTACATATACCTTCATTCCTTTCGAGTGAATATCTAGAAATAGAATGGCTGTATCATGTGGTAAGTGAATGTTTAACTTTTCAAGGAACTGTCAAACTGTTTTCCGAAGTGGTTGTAACATTTCAGATTCCCACTGGCAGTACTGAGAATTTCAGTTCCTCCACAACACCAACACTTGGTACGGTCAGACATTTTAATTACAGCTATTTTAACAGATGTGTGGGAGTATCTCCTTACAGTTTTAATTTATATTTCCCTGATTACTAATGATATTTAGTATCTTTTCCTGTGCTTATTTGCCAACCACATATCTGTTCAAATCTTTTGCCCAATTTTTATTGAGTTGTTTGTTTACACGGCACAGTGTTGCCATTTTGGAGCACATCCAGCAACAACCTGGACAGGAAGCATGGGAAGGCAAGTTCACAGAGCCTCCGTCAGGAGATATAGCACCAGTAACCAGAGAAATACACTTTCCGATTCCTTACCCTTCTGTCCTGTATGCCACCTCTACCCCTTCCTGCTGGCCCACACCATGCTACCTTGGCTAGAATGCCACCAGCCCACCACCAGCCTGGGTATGCCCCACCCCCACCTGCTGGCTCCCACTGTGCCACCATTTTTTTTCTTTTCTCTTTCTTTCTTCCTCCCACTTAGCCCAGTACATCACCTCCCTACCCTTCCCACTGGTCCCTGGGTCCACTCTGCCCTTACTCGCAGGCCCCAGCCATGCCATCATTTTTTTCTTTTTCTCTCTTTTTTCCTTTCTTACTTTTCTTTCTCCCTCCCACCTAGCCCCATATGCCACCTTCCCCCACTTCCTACTAGACCTTGCCATGCCACTGTAGCTACAGCGCCAGTGGCAACCCCCCCCCCAAGTCTCCAGCAAACAGCCATTTATTTATTGTTTCTTTTTCTTTCTCTTTCTTTCTTTTCTTTACACCTTTCACTTAGTCCCATATGCAACCTCCCCGCCTTTCCTGCCTGCCCCCAGGTCCACCCCACCACCACCCACTGGCTACCTTTTCTTTTCTTTCTTCCCCCAACATAGGCTCATATGCCACCCTGCTTCCCACCAGCCCTCATCATGCTGCCACAGCTAGAGTGTTCCTGGTGATCAGGCACACTGCTGCACCAGGACTGCACTATGCCATCCCCTCCCACTTGACCAGTTGCTGAATGGTGGAAAGCGAGCCTGTACCACTCCCTGTCCTACACACATGCCTGTCTGGCAAGGGGATATGAACACCTCCGCATTGCTGGGCCAACATCAGGAGGCAGACAGTGCTTGCCCAGTCTGCCGTCAACCACCTCGCCCTGCTCGCTGCTGTCCTGCCTGCTGCTGCCCTGCCCACTCAGACAAGGTAGTGAGAGCTATTGTGTCCACAGATGAGCAAGCAGAAAAGCATGCCTGGCCTGCTCACCCTGACACATCAACACAAATCAAAGAAGCAAGACAAAAGAAATGAATGTACAATAAATCAATAAACAAAATGATACTTTAATGTTTCAGAGACAGCAGACAATATTAAAACATATTAAAAAAAGCAGGACAAGATGGCTCCAGCAAGTGAAGAAAACAAAGAATCAGAGGACCTTTTGGTAGAAGAGATTAGGAAATAGATCAAGGAAAACACAGACAAAACCAAGGAAAAAATAGACAAAATTATGGAAAACAGACAGAACCGACAAAAACATAGCCAAAATCAAGGAAAACACAGACAAAGCAATAGAAGAATTCAGGAAAATAATACAAGAGCAAAACATCAAAATAAGTATACAATTAGAAGTCATACAAAAACAGCAACTAGAAATCCAAAAGATAAACAATAAAATTTCAGAAACGGACAACTTAATAGAAGATTTTAGGAGCAAATTTGAAAAAATGGAAGACAGAATCTGTGAGATTGAAAACAAATCCAGGGATGCCACTCTGAGGAAAAATCAGAGAAAAGAATGAAGAAAACCTAAGAATTGTGTGGGGCAAAATCAAGAGAAAAATTTGTGTGTGATTGAAGTTCCAGAACAGGGGGAGAAAATGGAAAACATAGAGAAGATTGTTGAAGATTTGCTGGCAGAAAACTGTCCAAATATCATGAAATATGAAAAGCCGACCATCTAAGAAGCTCAATGAACACCATATAGGATAGACCCCAAAAGAAAGTCACCAAGGCTTATCATAATCACACTTGCCAAAACCAAAGACAAAGAAAGAATCCTGACAGCAGCTCAAGAAAAACAAAAAGTCACTTACAAAGGAGAAGCAATAAGACTAAGATCTGATTACTTGGCAGAAACCATGCAAGCACAAAGGCAATGGGATAAGGCATATAAAACTTTTAAAGAAAAAAAACCTGCCAACCAAGAATAATATATACTGAAAATTCTCTGTCAAATATGGAGAAATTAGGACATTTCCAGAGAAACAGAAATTAAGGGAATTCGTAAAAACCAAACTAAACTTACAAGAAATACTAAAAGGAGCCCTTCGATTAGAGAACCAACAACATCAGACAGCTACCAGAGCCTAGGACACAGAACAGCATCAGCCAGATACCAATCTAGGTAAAGAACTGTCAATAATAACAAAAAAAGCTAAAAACTTAAAACAGGGAAACAAAGACATCAACTTGTGAATGATGACAGCATCAAAACAATGAAAGGGAGAATAAACAGTGTAGGTATACAACTTTCAAATGGAAAGGAAGTCAAGGCGATATTAAGTAAGAAAAAACTGGTTCAAACTTAGAAAATAAGGGTAAATTTCAAGGTAACCACAAAGCAAGTTAACAAACCTACTCACTAAAATAAAAAAGAAGAAAACATAAAGTCTCAGTAAAATCTATAATTATGAAAGAAAGGAAAAGAAAATCCACAAACAAAAGGAACTCAGCACAGGAAAATAAGAGAAACAAAGAAAATGTCAGTCCCCCCCCCCAAAAAAAAAGCACATCAATCTAATAGCAATAAACTCGTATCTATCAATTATCCCACTAATGTAAATGGCTTAAGCTCATCTGTAAAAAGACAGAGAATAACAGAATGGATAAAAAAGCATGATGCATGAATATGCTGTCTGCAAGAGACAAACCTTAGGCACAAAGACATATATGTATTAAAATATCAAAGGATGGAAAATAAATATATCAAGGAAACAGCAACCAAAAAAGAGCAGAAGTGGCAATACTAATCTTGGATAAAATAAACTTTAAAACAAAATTCACCATAAAAGACGAGGAAAGACATTATATAATGATTAAAGGGATAATCCATCAAGAAGACATAACCTTAATAAATATCTACGTACCCAATGACAGGGCTCCAAAATACAAATTCCAACAGCACTGAAAAGAGAAATAGACAGTTCTACAATAATAGTAAGATACTTCAACATGCTACTCTCAGTAAAGAACAGTGCATCTAGAAAGAAACTCAACAAAGACACAGAAGATCTAGAGATCAAAATTAACCAACTTGACCTCATAGACGTATATAAAACACTCCCCCCAACAACAGCAAACTACACATTCTTTCCCAACACACACAGAACATTCTCCAGAATAGAGACAAAATACATTTTAGGCCACAAAGCAACTGTCAATAAAATCCAAAATACTGAAATAATACAAATCATTCTCCCTGATCACAACACCATAAAAGTGAAAATCAATAACAGGAAGAGCAAGGAAAAAAATCAATTACATGGAAACTAAATAACACCTCACTTAATAACAATCTGGAGCCCTGGTGGCACAGTGGTTAAGAGCTTGGCTGCTAAGCAAAAGGTTGGCAGTTTGAATCCACCAGCTGCTCCTTGGAAACCACATGGGGCAGTTCTACTCTGTGCTATAGGGTCGCTATGAGTTGGAATCAACTCAGTGGCAACTGGTTTGGTTTTGGTCTTAATAACAACTGGGTAATAGAAGAAATCAAAGAGGAAATAAAAAAATTTCCTATAATCAAATCAGAATCATACCAAAACCTTGGGGACACAGCAAAGGTAGTGATCAGAGGTCAATTTATAGCACTTAACACACACACTAAAAAAGAAGAACTGACCAAAATCTAAACATTAGCCCTACAACTCAAACAAATAGAAAGAGAACAGCAAAAGAAACCCACAGGCACCAGAAGAAAGGAAGTAATAAAGATTAGAAAAGATATAAATGAAATAGAGAGCAGAAAAACAATAGAAAGAATCGACAAGACCAAAAACTGGTTCTTTGAAAAGATCAACAAAATCAAGAAACCCCTAGCTGAACTGACAACAGAAAAACAGGAGAGGAAGCAAATAACCCAAATAAGAAATGAGATGGGGGACATTACAACAGGCCCAAATAAAATAAGAAGGATCATAACAAAATACTATGAACAGTTTTACACAAACTAATTTGAGAACCTAGAGAAAATGGACAAATTTCTAGAAACATGCTACCTACCAAAACTAACATAAGCTAAGACATAAAATCTTAACAGACCCATAACAAGAGATGGAAGAATTCATAATGCCCAGTGAAAAAACAAGCCCTGGCCTAGGTGGCTTAACTGGAGAATTCTACTGAACGTTCAGAGAAGAGCTCACACCAGTACTACTCAAACTATTTCATAGCATAGAAAAAGAAGGAATACTCCCCAAATCATCTATGCAACAAGCATAAGCCAGATACCAAAGTCAGGCAGAGGCACCACCAAAAAAAGAAAGAAAGAAAATTACAGACCAAAATCTCTCATGACTATAGATGCAAAAATTCTCAACAAAATTATAGCCAATAGAATTCAGCATTACATCAAAATAATAATACACCATGACCAAGTGGGATTCATACCAGGTATGCAAGTATGGCTCAACATTAGAAAATCAATCAACATAATCCATTACATAAATAAAATAAAAGAATTACATGATCATCTCAACAGATACAGAAAAGGCATTCGCCAAAGTCCAACACCCATTCCTGATAAAAACATTCAATAAAACAGGTATAGAAGGGGAATTCTTCAGCATAATAAAGGGCATCTATACAAAACCAGCAACATCATTGTCAATGGAGAGAGTCTGAAGCATTCCCCCTGAGAACAGGGACAAGACAAGGATACTGTTTATAACCACTCCTATTTAGCATTGTGCTGGAAGTCTAGCCAGAGCAATAAGAAATAAAGTGCATCCAGACTGGAAATGAAGAAGTAAAACTCTCTATTTGCAGCTGATATGATCCTATACATAGAAACCCTAAAGATTCCACAAAAAAACTACTACGGGAACTAATAGAAAGATTCATCAGAGTAGCAGGATACAAGATGAACATACAAACAAATCAGTTGGATTCTTACACACTAACAAAAAAAAAAAAAAAAAAACTTCAAAAAGGAAATCAGGAAAGCAATATCATTTATAATAGCCCCTAAAAAAATGAAGTACTTAGGAATAAATCTAACCAGGGGCATAAAAGACCTATACAAAGAAAACTACAAAACATTATTGCAAGAAACCTACATAAATGGAAAAGCATACCATGCCCATTAACAGGAAGACTCGACATTGTGAAAATGTCAATCCTACCCAAAGTGATTTAGAGATACAATACAATCCTGATCCAAATACCAGCAGCATTATTTATGGACATGGAAAAACTAATCACCAACTTCATACGGAAAGGAAAGAAGCCCCAGATAAGCAAAGCATTACTGAAGAAAAAGAACAAAGTAGGAAGCCTCACACTACCTGATCTCAGAACCTACTATACAGCCACAGTAGTCAAAACTGCCTGGTACTGGTACATACACATAGACCAATGGAACAGAATTGAGCACCCAGATGTAAATCCATTCACCTATGGTCAGCTAATCTTTGACAAAGGACCCAAGTCCATTTAATGGGGAAAAGACAATCTTTTTAACAAATGGTGCTGGCAAAACTAGATGTCCATCTATAAAAAAAAAAAAAAGGAAAGAAAGAAACAGGACCCATACCTGATGCCATACACAAGAAGTAACTTGAAATGGATCAAAAACTTAAATATAAAGCCTAAAACAATAAATTTCATGGAAGAAAAAATAGGGACAACACTAGGGGCCCTAATACGTGAGAGAAACACAATACAAACCATAACTAACAATGTACAAACACCAGAAGATAAATTAGATAACTGGGAGCTCCTAAATATGAAACACTTATGCTCATCAAAAGACTTTACCAAAAGAGTAAAAAGAGAATCTACAGACTGAAAAAAAAAAAAAAAAAAATTTGGTTACGACGTATCTGACAATGGTCTAATCTCTAAAATCTGTAGAATACTTCAACGCCTCAACAACAAAAAGACAAATCATTGAATCAAAAATGGCCAAAGGATACGAAGACACTTCACCAAAGAAGATGTACAGGCAGCTAAGAGACACATGAGGAAATGCTCAGGATCATGAGACATTAAAAACCTACCTGTTGTTGTAGAGTTGATTCTAACTCATAGTGACCTCATAGTACAGAGTAGAACTGCCCCATAGGGTTTCATAGGAGCAGCTGGTGGGTTCGAACTATCGACCTTTGGCTAGCTTGGCTAGCAGCCATAGCACACTGTAGCTCTTAACCACTGTACGACCAGACCCCTGCTGGCATAGTGGTTAAGAGCTCACCTGCTAACCAAAAGGGCGGCAGTTCAAATCCACCAGCTGCTGCTTGGGTACTATATGGGGCAGTTTCACTGTGTCCTATAGCATCCCTATGAGTAGGAATCAACTTGATGACAAGGAGGCATTAGACACTAGAGAAATACAAATGAAAACTACAGTGAGACACCATCTCACCCTGACATTACCGGCGCTAATCAAAATAATAACAATAAATTAAAAGATTTGGAGAGGTTGTGGGGAGAGTACAACTCTTTCTTATGCACTGCTGGTGGGAATGGGAATGTAAAATGGTACAACCACTATGGAAAGCGATCTGGCACCTCCTTTAAAAGTTAGAAATAGAAATACCATAGGATCCAGCAATCCCACTCCTAGGAATATATCCTAGAGAAATAAGAGCCGTCACATAAACAGACATATGCTCATTGTAGCATTATTCACAATAGCAAAAAGATGGAAACAACCTAAGAGCCCATCAATAGATGAATGGATAAACAAGTCATGGTACATACACACACTGGAATACTATGCAACAATAAAGAACAATGACGAATCCATGAAACATCTCATAACATAGATGAATATGGAGGGCATTACGCTGAGTGAAATAAATCATTCACAAAATGACAAATATTTTATGAGATCACTGTAATAAAAACCCAAGGAAAGGTTTAGACCCAGAATAAAACAATCTTTGATGGTTACAAGAGAGGTGAAATCACTAACTAGATAGTAGACAAGAGTTAACTTTGGTGAAGGGAAAGACAACACACAATACTGGGGAAATCAGACAACATGACCAAGGCAAAGTCATAGAAGCTTCCTAGACACATGCAAAAACCTTGAGGGACCGAGTTACTGGGGCTAAGGGCTGGGGACCATGGTCTTTGGAGATATCTAGCTCAACTGGCATAACATAGTTCATAAAGAAAATGTCTTACATCTTACTTTGGTAATATCTGGGGTCTTAAAAACTTGTGAATGGCTATCTAAGATACATCTGTTGGTCCCAACACATTTGGAGCAAAGGAGAATGAAGAAAACCAAAGACACGAGGAAAGTATTAGTCCAAAGGACTAATGGACCACATGAACCACAGCTTCTACCAGCCTGAGCCCAGAAGAACTAGATGGTGCCTGCCTCCCACCACCGAAAGGTCTGACAGAGATCACAATAGAGGGTCCTGGATAGAGTGGGAGAAAAATGTAGAACAAAATTCAAATTCACAAAAAAAGGCCAGACTCACTGGTCTGACAGAGACTGGAGTAACTGTCGAGACTTTGGCCTCTGGTCACCCTTCTAACTCAGAACTGAAGCCATTTCTGAAGTCCACCTTTCAGCCAAAGATGAGACAGGCCTATAAAGCAAACAATAACACATGTGAGGAACATGCTTCTTAGTGCAATCAAGTATACGAGACCAAATGGGCATCACCTGCCCAAAAGCAAATGTGAGAAGGCAGGAAGGGCAGGAAAATTGGACAAATGGACACGGAGAACACAGGATGGAAAGGAAAAGGGGGAGAGTGCTGGTACACTGCAGGGATTGCAACCAGTGTTGAGAAAAAAAATTGTGCATAAATTTTTAAATGAGAGACTAATTTGCGCTGTAAACTTTCACCTAAAACACAATAAAACAAACAACAAAAAAATTACGACCAAAAAAAGAAAGAAATTTACAGTTAGTTGATCTGCTACTAAAATTTTGAGGAAATTAAGAAATATATAGATCTTGTTTATTGAAACACTAAAATTTTGTTTATTTTCATTTGAACTCTTTCAGGAATTACTGATTATGCCTTGATTTAGCACTTATGCACTACCTTATAATTTTAGTTATCATTCTGAATATATAGAGAGCATCCAGCAGAATTTATTTGTAATCTACTTGGGATACCCACTTACAGTACTGCCAAGTAAGCTCCTACTGGGCCTAACCTCCTATAAGTTGTAGGTAATAGTTCTAAACTCTGGAAAACACACACACATGCAAACACACACAGACACACATAATATGACCGAAAGGGATTTTAAAGTTAACAAAGGCATGCAGATTCTAAAGGAAGGTAGCCACTAAAGATAAGGGCAGAATCAGGTACATTTCTCATTTTTACAGATTTTAGGCTGAGAGTGGGCCAAAGTTGGCATCATTTGGGGCAGCCAAAAGTATAATAGAAAACTCATAATCTTCCTGCCATATGAACCACATGACAGAATTAGGGGCAACCACCATTACTGAAAAGTGAGGGGAAATTCTGGAAAGGAGAGGTCAAGAAAAGAGGAGCCCCAATTCTGCATATGAACCCTGTTCAACTCTATGGCTGACTGCTAAACTGTATGTTTGGAGCACACTGAAAGAATCCTTAATAAAGATGAAAGAACTGAATTGAGATTTGAGTGACTACCCAAGTGATGGACTTTGTAATTTGTTTCCAATAAAGTTAATTGTCTGATGAAACAAAAACATTTATAACCTTTGAGGAAATATAATAGAATCAAGAGTTTCCAACCTAATACGCACGATATCCAGGATAGAATTTTAAATTATTCTACAGGAAATAAGACAATCAGTGGAAACGATCCCCAAGATGAGCATGATATTTGTATTAATAGGGAAGGATTTTAAAGAAACTATTATAATGACATTCAAAGGAGTAAAGGAGTACGTACTTACAATGAAATAAAGGAGAGGAAATCTTAGCAGAAAATGAAAATCTATAAAAAGAACCAAATGGAAATTCTAGACTAGAAAACACAAGAATGAAAAAAAAATTACTGGATAAGTTTAACAGTGGAACGGAGATCATGGAGAAGATTAAGTAAGTTTGATAGTAGATTAACAGAAGAAAGGAAATAAAGATAATTTATTGCCAGCAAACCTACCCTATAAAACTGAAGAAATTTCTTTTGGCTAAAGAAAAATGGTACCAGATGAAAAACAGAAACTTCCGGAAGGAATAAAGAGCATCAGAAACGATAAATATCTTGATAAATATGAAAGAATATTTTTATCCTCTTAATTTCTTTAAAATACATAGAACTTTTAATATTTTGTGGAATTTATAATATGTGTAGATATAATAATTATAGCATGAAACGGGGGGATAAATGGACATGCAGATTTCCAAATTTTCCACATTTTACATGAAGTAGTACAATATTAACTCTAAGTTAGACTGTAAAAAGTTAGGACATATATTGTAATCCCTACAACAATCACTAAAAAAATAATGCAAAGAGCTATTTATAATCTACCATGCCTTGCATATCCTTGCTCCTCCTGTACAGAGATTCTCCCCACATTTTCACCCCTCTATCTAGCACACTGTGCTCCTTCGGGACGAAGTGTTGCTGAATTTGTTGGTAAGAGCTCAGGATATTAATTGAACCGTGCTCACTAACTGATATGGTCACTGCTTTAAACAGTGATACCAGTGGAATGTGTCGTTTTGAAGTCTTTTCCTGTTCCACTTCCTCTGCACCTGCCACTAGGTGGCTTTATTAGGAGGGGCCTTCTCTGATAACTTGCCCATCTTAGATTTAAGGAAGAGGAAACCAAAGGTTTTACTTTGGCCTCCAAGTAAAGGTCACGTTTTACAATTCAGTGATAATCAGCAGCTTCTACATTGGGAATTAACAGGGCCCTAAATAAAGTGGCCTTTAGTTCTAATTCGGCCATTATTGTTTCCTTGTGAAGAACACTATGGTGTGTAGAAAGAATTTGGACATTTTAGGGCCCTTAGCTTAACATCAAGGAGCCCTGGTGGAGCAAATGGTTAAACTCTCAGCTGCTAACCTGAACGTTGGTGGTTCATACCCACCCAACGGCTCTACAGGAGAAAGGCCTGGTGGTCTGCTTCTGTAAAGATTATAGCCAAAAAAGCCCTGGGTTAGTTCTACTCTGTCACATGGGGTCATTATGAGTGGAAATCGACTCAGTGGCACCTGACTACAACAATAGTTTAATATCATTATAATTGCATAAAACCCTCAACCTTAAAGTCTAAAACACTGCAATGTCTACCACATAGCAACAAAAACATTAGGCCAAGCATAGGTGTGGCCCTGTAGAGGCATAAATGAGCATGATACCTCCCACACCCTCAGGTTGCTCACAGTCTGGAAATACTGCTTAGCCAGTCAAATAGGGTTAGATGGCAATCTCTGATCAACAGGTTGATATCAAAAACCCTGTATAGTCCTGTTGGCCCAGTGGATGATCCTATTACTGATTCTGAAGTTGCTATCAGAGGAAACGTAGAGGTTTCAAATGTGAGAGAAGGATCAACATGTCATGTTCTCAGAGACATATGTACAATTGTTTGCGGAGGCAATTAGTCCTCTCTAAGTGACAAAATAAGGATGTCAGGTTTCCTTTTAATTGTCATTTTTATTTCTTCTTTGAAAAGCAAAGAGAGACCTGGATTTCTAAAGTTTGTTATTGTTGTTATTTTAGTTGAGTGGCAAAATAGCGTAGGGGAAATATCTTCTGAAGCAAGCCTTTCAAAATTCAAATTTTGACTTTACCACTAATGAGCTGGGTGACCTTAGGTAAGTTATTATACCATGTAGAATCGGCATGAAGAAGGAAAGAAAGAATACATGTAAAATACTTAGAATAGTGCCTCAATAAGCATTAGTTATACCACTGCAAAATTTAAAAATATGATGAATCCAAGGGAGTCTGATATCAACTCAGAAACAAAATATTTCAAAATGATTTTTCTTTCAATAATTATCTATGCATTTTTTTCCTTAATTTTAAATGAAAAAGTATATTGGTTCAACAAAACATGGCAGAGGTTACCTAGATCAATGTTGTTGTTGTTGTAGCGTGCCGTTGAGTCGATTCTGACTCATAGCGACCCTATGTATGCGGATCCAATTATGAGCTCTGGGCTATCATGTAAAGGTAGTTTAGCTTGAATATTCTTATAATGTACACTCATATTTATTTATTTATTTTTGCATCTCTGTCAAAACCATTAAGGGATAACAAATTAGTGCTGAACAGCAGCCTCCTATATACAATTAGGTAGAACATTATTACTAATTAAGCTCTCACAGTTATAGTTCAAATTAAAATAGTTTATTGCCCAAACTAAGGTTTTGCGTGAATAATGAATACCCAGCATTTCCTTATAGTAGAATGAGCTATAAACTTGTTCACTTTGCTGACCTTGTGAATATTTGTCTTTTTTTGGCCATTGTTTTTAAGGATTCCCATCAGTATAACCATAAGGCGCAATCAAATGGTCATATTAAGTATATAGGGAGAAGAAGATTGAATAAATTGAGGAATCAACATTTTTTTTTCTCACTTAGTAAAACAGGATGAAAATCAACGCCAACTAATTTTGACTTTCTTTCAATTGTATTGATTCTCCTATGAAGAGAAAATGAGAATTATGTTTGACTTTCTGAAATGTGTATTTTTTTAACATTAAAGAAACCCTCAGTCAATATTAATTTTTAAGTGCCCTGTTCCCACTGTATTGGGTATAGTGCCATTTCTAAAATTACATGTCACATCAATTGCGTCTATCCTAATTAGCAGGAATCGTGAAGTTTTGTATCATTCATTATGTAAAGGAACTGATTCGAAAATATGTCTTCACTGGTAATTGATTTCGTAGTTAGTGTGAGGTTTGGGTTTCTGTGAATTCACTAGCAAGTAGAAGGAACAATGACCTTGGGATTTTGACAGATGATAAAACTGAGCAGAGACATTGCTTTTTGTCTTGAAGTCCTCTGCCCAGTAACTGTATTTTGTCTACCAGTTGAGACTACCTAAATGGAAAACCGAAACCAAACCCACTGCCATCGAGTCGATTTCGACCCATAGCGACCCTATACAACAGAGTAGAACTGTCCCATAATGTTTCTAATGCTTCAAATCTTTACAGAAGCAGACTGCCACATCTTTCTCCCGTGGAATGGCTGGGGGTTCGAACCACCAACCTTTTTGTTAGAAGCCAAGAGCTTTAACCACTGTGCAACCACAGCTCCTAAGAGCAAAAAGACAAAGGTCAATTGAGCAGATGAAAGAAGAATATGGCTCTTTAATACTTACAGTTCTTTCTAGTTTCACTGTGTACTTCTAACCTAGTTCAGATAGTCCCTTTTATGGTTTTTGCTATGAAATAATGCGTTTTCTTACAGATTTATGTATTTCCAGTTTTGATCCTATTATCCATTAATTGTTGCTCGTATATCTATATCTAGATTGCTAAGATTTATAATTAGTAAACATCATTGAAATCTTTTTTTTTGTATGCTGATGCATTTGATATTTCTTCTACTTCAATAGGTCATCACCTTTATTGCTTTCATAAAAGAAACGGAACTTTAGACAATACTGCTAAACAGTACTTTTTACACTAGGGAAGCACCAGGCAGAAAAGCCACCAGCTCAATGTAGTAACAAGGCATGTTAACTTCTCACTGTTTCTTTTCTGCTTAGGAATTCAGGACAGACCTGTCAGTAATAATTTCCAGAGTAATTTTTAAAAATCTGTGATTCTCTTTCTTATTAGTTTTAATAAAGAGTCACTACTCCCTAAGCTTGCTTGGAAAATTATTACCTATCAGCAAGACAGAAGAGAAACATATATGCTATTGACAGCAGTAGGAAGTAGGTCCCTAATGATGGCTATTAAGTGGTGAACACTAGTTTTTTAAAAGTAAAGTCAAGGCTAAATTAAGTTCCTTTTGAACATCTAACTTGTGTTCTAGAGAGTTTATTTTACTGAAATGTGGTGAGAAACCAATTTTATATTCAAATCTAGAAGCAGAAGATTTGCTTTGATGGATAGTAAAATTGTGAAGAAGCACAATGAACGTACCCATTAATTGATAGAATCTTCGTTAACCACGATGTTACATCATTAAACACAAATACTCATTCTCGAGCGGCAGCATATGGACAGAATTCGGTACCCTAAAATGAGACTGAAATAAGTGTCTTATGTCAACAGATGATGGTGTTACTCTAAACTATTTACATTTTCAGTGAGAAAGTTTAGATCTGTTCTGGGATTTGTCAGATTTGAGTGATTATGGCCCTAGGACCTATTTACTATTTAAATTTGTTACTGTGTTTGACAGATTTTTTTTGTGTGGTTATGACCATAGAATCTAACATAATGCTGTTTTGGAGGGTAAGTACAATATCCATGTAATTAACTATTTTACTATGTTTCATTGAGTGTATAGAAAATACAATTTGTCCTGTAGTACAATACATTTGATGCTATAATATGGCATTTTATATTGGTATCTAAGTAGAAATATAACACAGAAATATAAGACTAGAATGAATAAATGGCTGGCAAGCTTGCTGGATGAATGAATGAATAAACGAATGGATGGAGTCCATTGCCTTTATCAGATTAGACTTGTTTTCTGAGACCTGGAGGAACCATAAACTTCCCTGAATCCCCCTTTTATATGAACATTGGGTGCTCTATAGAGAGGCTGTGATCCTAGTTGATTAATTTGTTGTGCAAGGTGAATGCACTTGAGCAGAGTAATAAATCAGACAACACCTAATGCTAACAGATTGTGTAAAAAGAAAAGTTCATTAATGAGCGATACTGTGTCAAATGTGGTTAACAATGTACAAAGAAACTGAGATGGTCCCCATGTGTGCAGAGACCGGGAGGAGAGGAGACTTAAGGGTCTGCTGTCACTATAGCCATGTTTTACAGCCTCAACTCTTCCCTGCTGCCATGCAGCTTAGCAGCAGAGACATCAACTATTGTCAAGGTGGCATTCAATTATTTTTTTAACCACCAGCTCAAAGAGAAATTATCTGAATGTCGACGTCACTTTTGGGGGACATAGATGTAGAGAAATAATTCAGGTCTGAAAGCTATCATCTAAATTTACGGCTGTATGTGGTCAAACAACTATTGACGCTTGAGAGTTTCCAATTGCTGGTAATAGACTGGAAAAAAAGATAATGTGTTTGATCGATCAGCATGAACAAATTTCATTTAGGGGATCAATAACAGTTTATACTTGACAGAGCTGAGGGACCACATTTATTTTTCCCTTTGATTGAATAAATGTTTTCAATGGGACTGCAAATGTAAAGCAATCCTAACCATTTCTTAACTTGAGGCACAGCTCCAGCTATAGTGTTATTGCAAGCAACATGTATTTAAAACTAATATACAGAAAAGTGGATAGCCAGGGGCTGGAGCAGTTGAAGGAAACTAACGTACAGTTTATTAAAACACAACACATGGCAAGAGTAGGGTTTGATTTCCTTGGTTTTCAGCAATGTAAAAAATAGGAGAGAGACATCACATTTCATGGTGCCAAGATTTTGTGGTGTGTTTTATTTTACTTTGTCTCCCCCTCTTTTTATTAAGATTAAACCCTTCAATGGATGAGATAAATTACGAAAAATATTAAATAGTGTAAAAGAGTCAAATACCTGTGACCAATAACCAATAATATTTTCACACCCCATGCAGCACTGCCTCCTCTGGCAGTTCCTACACACATCTGGAGTTCAAGACATCTCTCTCTGCCTAGAACCATCTTCATACCAGAGTGCCTAGCTAGGTAAATGTTTGTTGAATGAAAAAATGGTTGAATCAGTGCCTAATGATAGTGATTCCCACCAAGTGGCCTTGCAGCTGATGCTGGTCCATGGCATTTCAGATGGTCTCAGTAGTGAGTCCTGAATTCTGGGGTCTCTGGAAGCTGTGCAGAAGGGTAATACTGCTCGTTTTATTGATGGAAGAAGAGCACCTCAGGCCATGTGTAACTTAGCTGAAGAATGAAGATGAAGACTTAAGCTTTGCTGCTGGTTCTGCCTGAAAGTGATAGGTAGGTTACTTTTGTAATTCTGGATAAGAAAAGATGAAACTTGTGTTTTAAACAAAGATCTTCTGATAACCTTGGTTTTCTTCCACATTAATAATAAGTGCTTCCTCTCCTTTAAAACACAGATTTTCAACTGACAAGCAGGGAGTCATTTTTATTAACCTGCAGGGCTCTCTCTTCTACAGTGGTATTCATTTCTGCCACTGTGAGTTTTCCCCTCTGGTGTTAGAAAACGCGGAGTCTAGATCCAGAGCTTTTGCTTTGCCTTGGTTATGTTAGTACCAAGTTCTCTACATCGACCCTGGGTGAGTCTAAATGATAGTTGAAATAATTCTATTGATAATCTCTGCTTCTTTTCACAAAGACATACTGGCAGAACTCAAAAGGACACAGCAATCAAGACATTTTACGCACAGGTTTCACTCAGAGAAAGAGGGGAGTAAAGTTTCGTTAGCAAAGAGTTTTCTTTCTCTGAACAAGGTCTAAAAATTCCTCTCAAAGGGCCCAGAGTTATTTCACCCTGTAATTAAGTTTCCGATAATACAGATGACAAGCATGCCTTGAAATGTGGGGGGAATGCCAATAGTACGTGCATCGTTCCAGATGCCTCAGCCAGCTCCACATTCCCGGGCATGTGCCTCCAAGTGAGAGCTGAGATAGTGAGAAGCCTGCTCCTGAGGAGGAGTGCTGTGCCAGGTCTATTTTAGGCACTGGTGTTTTGAATTGTTTAAAAATGCATATTGTTTGTGTACATCTCACAAACGAAAATGCCAGCTCTGAATGCCCCCAGGCTGCTTGCATGTCAAATGATTCAGTCTCCAAGTCCTGCAGCTGAGGGGTCATTATCAATGGTACTTCCAGGTCAGGGTGTACACAGCAGAGTTTGAGGCAAAGGTTGACCTTTCGATGCACTTCAGGGTAACACAGCTTCTTAGGGCATAAGTAATCATTTTTAATTTGTTTGTCTGAGTTCTGTTTTTTCTAAGAATGCAAATGTATTATAACATATGTGACTTACAGATATTCTTTGGGGAAGGGAAAGCAGTTTCCATAACATTTCTGTCTCTAACTTTCTAAACAAAACACTTAATGAAGAAAAGGAAATGACAGAATACGTAATAGAGATTAGTCAATTTTACTTTACTATTTGGTAATTTGGGATGATTGCTTTACTTTTTTTTTCTGGCAAACTGTAAGCTCCCTTGATATTATGAAACAATCTCTGTAGTTTTCCACATATACACATATATTAGCTATAAATTAAAATGGCTTGATGATGCTTTAAAATTTTCCATCTTCCTGTATACTATTTGCTTTTAAAATAGTCTTTTATTTTACTTCCAAAAAATCAGTCATTGAAAACCCTATGGAACGCAATCTACTTTCACACACGTGGGGTTTACCATGAGTCAGAGTCAACTCAGTGGCAACTGATTTCTGTTATAGTATCCATACTATGCTTATTAGAATAACTTCTGACGTCACTGTGCTCTTTTTCATTTTGTAGAAGTATAAAAGCTGAAGGTCTTAGTTAGCTAGTGCTGCTATAACAGAAATACCTCAAATGGGTGGCTTTAACAAAATTTATCTTCTCACAGTTTAGGAGGCTAGAAGTCCGGATTTAGAGTGCCAGCTCTAGGGGAAGGCTCTGGAGGAACGTCCTTGCCTCTTTTGAACTTCTGCATCTGCACAATCTTCATGTGGCTTGGCATCTGTCTTCCCCCATCTCTGCTTGTTCGCTTGCTTGTTTAATCTCTTTTATACTTCAGAAGACAGTGATATAAAACACATCCTACACTACCATATTTTTATGCAAATAATGCATGCCTTCTAAGTTTATTTGCCAACTGTGTCCTCCCCTCACCCTGTGAGGTATTTTCATAAATGCCACTATGCCAATTTATTTTACATGTTGCTGTAAAAAAATTAGCATAGCATGTTTATGAAAATACCTCTGTGGGGGGAGGGCATGGTTGGCAAACAAACAGAAGGCACACATTATTTGCGTTAAAATACAGTAATACTGTCTCATTAACATAACAAAGAAAACCCATTTCCAAATGGGATTATAACCACAGGTATAGGGATTAGGATTTACAGCACATTTTGGGGGGATAGAATTCAATCCATAATACTGAATATGGAGTAAAATAATAAAGCTCAAAAAATAATACTCATGATTTCAATCAACTTCATTCTACTGAGGTCAAATGAGCATCTTACTATTCTTAACAAACTATGAAAAGTAAATAAATAAATAAAATAAAATAAAACTTCTCAGGGTTTATAACTTAAATAAGGAAATAAGGCAGGAGGAATCCTGGTGAGCAATAATTAATTACTTTTTTTCTAAATTAATTATTAAATTGATTATGTGATGGAGCATGAGTGATATAGTTTTGTTTTTGTGAAAATTCCCATTGGCCTACCATATGGCATGAGTTCTGCCGAACAAGGTGAGATAAAACGTGGCTTTACATGACGTCTTCATTTCTTAGTGCTGGGTGACTTTAAAGGACAGAAATTAATTTTCTCACAGTTCTGGCAGCTAAAAGTCCAAATCAAGGTCATATTCATGTCCATTCCTTCCTTGTGGGTAGTCCCAGGTGTTCCTTAGTTTCTTGGCTTATAGCTGATCTCATATGACATCTGTCTTCCTCTCTGTGTGCCCAATCTGTGTCTAACCTACTCTTTTTATAACTCAGAAATGATTAGGTTTAGGACACACCCTACATTGGTTTGGCCTCATTAACATAACAAATAAACTCTATTTCCAAACAAGATTACATCCACAGGAATAGGGGGTTAAGATTCCAACACATATTTTGGGGAGGACACAATACAATTCATAACACATGACAATAATTATTGTAATAATTAAGGTGGCAATAGCTGTTTTAACCACAACAATGCATGTACAATGGCTCAAACACAATAAAGTTTACATTTTAGTTCCATAAAATGCAAAACAGGTGTTCTGGATTGGTGGATGACTCTCTTCTAAGTGGGGATTCAGGAACCAAACTCCTTTCACCTTGTGGCTTCGCCTTCTTCAATCACGGCATCAAAAGAGTGTCAAACTCTCTTTATTGGTCTGGCAATAAAAAAAAAATAGAGAACTTGGAAGATCTTGTATGGGAGGCTTTTGTAGGTCAGACACTTCTTATTCAAAATTATTGGCTAGGGCTTAGTGGCCACACCCAATTAATTGCAAGAAAGGGAGGAAAATACAGTCTAGCTGTTTATGAGAAATTTAAAAAACAAAAACAAAAAACAGGTTTAGTGAACAGGTAGCCAGTTTCTGGCATACCTCTGATCCTTTAAAATAACAACACATTATTGTTAGTTCCAGTGAAGATAAACTCCATGGCTGATGTGATAGCTTGCATGTCAATCTCCAGAAGAAATGCGTTTCTGTTTTTCAAAGTAAGAGCTTTTAAATAACTGCACTTTGAACTCTCTGAAGTGATGTGTACATTTTGGAAGAAGAGATGGCAGTGGTTCCAGACCTGTTGGAGAATTGCTGCAACCCTGGAGACAGTGATGGAAGAGAAGTCAGTTCTATCACAAAACTTATGTTGGGTCTCTGGCTTACAGACCCAAGTGGGTTGGTTTCTATCCAGACCCAAGAAATGGTCATGCTTGAAAGCAAGTGATCCTATTTAATATGTTCCCATTGGTTTGGCTACTGAGACACAAGCTATTTAAGCAGGAGATGATAAGCACTTTAAAAAAAAAAAAATCCACTTTTTATTGGCTAATCACTTTTTGTTTTGATCTTTCAATAGAATGTAATAAATCACTTTTATATATAAGCAAATGGCAGTGATATGGGAACATTTAGAAGAACACATCCAGCCAGATCATGAAAATTTAGAGTCTTGTAAGTAATTTAATACTTTAAAGGATCTCCTACTTATTTAAAATGTGTGCTTATTTCTGGGAGTTATAACAATTATTGTTAAACCTGTTACATTTGCAATTCCACATCTCTGTATTGCTCTGGCTAAGAGTTTTTTTTTCTTGTCCTCCTTTTTCTTCTTTCTCTTTCTCGTGTTCCTTAACCCCTGCCCCTTAGACTAATAATTTCCCAGTGTGTGAAGCTACTGTCGGTTTCTGAGCTGTAATGAATGTCTCCTCATTAATCAGAGAGCAGAGATCCTGCTAGAGATGGCCTCTTTTCTTCCATGAACCAGGTGTCACCATGTTATAGCTAAATCTTGCCCTGGGTCTTTGATCTTTATTTTTTGTCTACAGCACCCAGATATGATCCACTAGAAAGACGCAAGGATTATATAAACAATGGTCAAAATTGTATGAGGGAGAATACAGAGGCTGTGATGGTTTTGTAAATTAGAAAAGATTAAACTCTTTTCTGTTGAGGAATGGAGGTCCTTTAATAATTACTCCTTATATACATAGTTCACTTATGACACAGGAAGTTACAAAATTTCTCTGAGAAGCTGAGAAATGCATTTTGCATTTGTTATAATGAGATGAATTTAGTGAATAACTTACTAAATTCATTTCATCCTTCTAGACCTCAGAGCAAATAAGTATCATGAATTATCTCTTGATTTAATATTAAAGTAATTTTTTTAAAAAAATGAATAAAATTTTAAAAAGTAGTTGCTTCTCCAGCCATTTGGTTAAGGAATCCTTGAAATAAAAGTATTTTTATATTGAAATCATAACTCTGTGAGGAAAAAAAAAAGAAAATAAGAAATAAAAATAAAACCTGTCTGATACCAAGATAATAACATTTTTTTAAATCAGTAGAGTGGTATATTTTATTGTGGTGGCATAATAGTGAGCAAAATTTGTTCAATCTCTAAGGCTTTCATGGACACTGACCTTTTAAATTAATTCTAAATCTTTAAAAATCAGCAGTCTGTGGATTTGATCTGGTCTATAGTCCTTTTGCATCATTTATTGTTTTAAAAATCAGAACATTTCACACATAAAATCTTATTTCTGGCTTCTTTTAAAAAAATCAGGATTTAGGAACACTGGCCTGGTGACTCATGGCAACAACTGGCCAGAGCTGAATGAAGATTGCTGTTTTCATATAGGGCATCCTCTTAAGATCACTAGGACGCTAACACTCTGTCTTTACATCAGACTTGATACACTTGTTAACATTACTTCTCTAGGCATTTGAGTTGGCAAGATGATTCATTTAACCATCCGTCATGCAGACTCTTGAGTAGGTTCAGGAGCAGTGGTTCTCATTCTTCATATCCTTCTACTCTACATCAGGAGTTCCAGGGTGGTGCAAACAGTTAACACACTCAATTGCTAACCATTAGAGTTGGATGTTGAGTCCATCTGGGGTTGCCTTGGAGGAGGGGCCTGGGCATCTATTTCTGAAAAATTGGCCACTGAGGACGCTAAATGACACAATTCTACTCATGCATGTGCTAGGTCATCATGAGCTGGAATCAATTTGACAGCAACTTTTTTTTTTCCACTCTGCATCTAATAACGTGGTGAATGTCCTCTAAAGGAAGAAAAGCTTCCTTGGGCGGTTATAGATGGTATACCAAACCAAAACTAAACCCTTTGCAGTGAAGTTAATTCCTACTCATGGCGAACTCATGTATTACAGGGTGGAGCTGGACTTCACGGGTTTTTCTTGGCTGTAATCTTGTGGAGGCAGATCACCAGGCCTTTGTTCCATGGCATCACTGGGTGGGTTCGAGCCATCGACCTTTCGGTCGGTAGCTGAGTGCAAATTGCTTATGGTATAGACTGCATTATACATAAGCCTTACCCTTCTCTCTTCCACTCAGGAAAGAATATATGAGAATGATATTAATGAAGGAGTTTGAGGGATAACCCTAAATTATCTAAATTTTACTTTTTAAAAAAGTAAATTACTTTAATAGTGTGGTCTCGATTATTAATAAGCTGCCTGGGACACACCTCACCAACGCCAAAGATGTACCACAGCATCACAGAAAAAGGGTCATGGTTGCTTGGATGACTGAAGTGAACTTGTGGTGAAATAAATACCCTGAGACACTACAAAATTCAAACCTGCTTTGACTATGGGTGGTCCTAATTCCAACTTCTTCCTCCTCCAATCATCCTGAAAATGGATAGGCCAGGTCATAGAAGGGAAGCAAAGAAGGTGTTTAAGTGATTTAAAAAGAAAAACTGTAACTAAAGAAAGAAAGAGGTGCAAAGAGGAAGATAAGAAACTCTAGTGGAAATCACCCGATTCCCATGGCATTTACAAGGATATGAATTAGCAGTTAGGTACTGAGTACACATCAATCTGTGACAGTCCCTAAATTCAAAGAATTATGATTTCGTCCTGAGTTCCACAATGTTTCAGGGGTAAAATCTTTTGCAAATCACATGTTTTAAAATTCTTTCTTTCTCTATTCCCTTTCCTTTTTTACATCTCTCATTATATGAAAATGTTTTTTCCTGTACAACCTGAAATTCTAAAGCAAGTGACTTCAATTTTGCCTCAGAGATATTTTTACGAAAAATCCTAGTTTGCTTAATAAAATTATCTGAGCCATACTCATACGTGGGGAGTCACTTACTGTTGTGAGATGAAGCATAAAAGGAAATACCTTTGTCCCTGTTTCTGACTTCTTCGGACTATATTGGAAAGTGGGTTTTAACAATCCCTAATCCAAGAGGGGACAGAGTAGTGGTTAAGAGTATAGACTCTGGGGTCAAACTGCTTGGGTTTGAATTCCAGCACTGCTCATTACCTATGCGACTTTCGAAAAGTTAGTTTATATGTCTGGACATTCATTTCCTAATCTGTAAAATGAAGGTAACAAATAGGGCTCACTTGCACCACCCAGGGACTCCCAGAGAGTTGTCGTGCGTATTAAATGAATTAGTAAGCGAAACGCTTAGAAGAGTGCTTGACACAGTACGTTTTTTATTAATGTTTACCCTGCCAGACATCTGAAAAACTAATCTGTATAAGGTGTTAAAACTGTGCTTCCCAATGTGGTAGCTGATAGTCACGCAGCAATTTAAATTCAAATTAATTAAAATTAAAATACAGTGAGCGGGCTAGAGCAAGACGGCGGCTGGAGTCGGTCCCTCTAAAAAAACACCAAAAAAAAAAAAAAAAGAAAGAAAGAAAGAAAGATAGAAACCAAAACTGGCAGTAAGAACTTTATCAGAACTCTTAAAACCTAGGAAAAGAAGGCAACATCTAAACGGTAGGAAAGTTTTTTTGTTTTCTACTTCCTTGTGCCCAACTCCCTCCGCAAATGTGTTTGTACCTATGCAAAGCATCAGTGGCCCACACTCTGAAGAGAGGGGACTGGTCTGGCTCTCCACAGAGCAGAGCGGACTTCGTTTGCAAATTATCGTGCGTGCCTGTTCTAACTTGTCTGAGCCTGCCTGAAGGACTGAAGCAAAGTGCTTGTTTCAGTTTGGCCTAAGAGCAGCGCTGAATGGCAAGGGGAGGTGTGGGGGGGATGATTTAAGGCTGTAGCCTGGTGTAGCCACCCAGGAGGAAAGAGTGCCATTGTTATTATTGGCTGCCATCCCCACTCATAGCAGCTGCACGTGTGTCGGAATGGAACTATGCTCCATAAGGCTTTCGATGCCATTGATTTTCGGAAGTAGATCCGCAGGGCACTGCTGGGTGGTTTCTAACCACCAGCCTTTTCTTTAATATTAGAGCGCGTTAACATTAACGGTTTGCTCGTAAACACTAGACACCTAAAGACTTAAAGGAGACGGTAGGGAGAGAGTTTCTTTTGGAAAAAAGAAACATTACTAGGCCAGCTTCAAATTGAAATTAAGAGCAGGAAATGCTGATATGTGGAGTCCAAGGATGAGGTTGGCATTTCCTGGAACCAGGACAGGAGCAAGAAGGAGAGCAGTGGTCATGAGTCTAACGAGTCAGTTTCACTTGGTTGTAGAGTTACCAGCTTATAAATATGTGTTTGTGTCTCTTTCTGTAGCTAAGCTTGTTGCATCTAGTCGATTCTGGCTCATAGCGAGTGTACAGGACAGAGTAGAAGTGCCTCATGGAATTTCCAAGGCTGTACTCTTTATGGAAAGAAGCCCTGGTGGCGCAGTGGCTAAGCACTCAGCTGCTAACTGAAAGGTTGTCGGTTTGAACCCACCAGCTGCTCTATGGGAGAAAAGATCTGGCTATCTGTTCCTGTGAAGATTACAGCCTAGGAAATTTTATAAGGTAGTTCTACTCTGTCCTATAGGGTTGCTATGAGTTGGAATTGACTCCAGAGCAAAAAACAACAACAGTCTTTACAGAAGCAGACTGCCACATAGTTCTGCAGAGTGGCTGGTGGGTTCGAATTGCCAACCTTTTGGTGAACAGCCAGAGGCTTAAACTCTGCACCTGTTGTTCTTGCAAATAAGAAATATTAGTAAGTTTATACACATAGTATACTGTATATGGGGCCATGGTGGCACAGTGGTTAAGTGCTCAGGCTGCAAACCAAAAGGTCGGCAGTCTGAATCCACCAGCCCCTCCTTGGAAACCCTGTGGGGCAGTTCTGCTGTGTCCTATAGGGTCACTATGAGTTGGAATCAACTTGACAACAATGGGTTTTTTTTTTTTTAATTTTTTTAATACTGTATATACATTCTATGAGTGATTCCCTAAGAACAAACCAGTTTTGAAGGCAAAATAAATCCTTAAGTTGGCAATTTCAACATGTGTAGTGCTTTTACCCTTGCTAGGAGATCCAAATATTACTTTGTTAGGATACTACCCAATAATATTTGCTGGCATTTTACAGTGTTCAAATATACTCTATAGAGTACAGTTCTTTGTGAATAATACTAAACTATTTTATTCAATAATTTTTGATATTCAATAATATCAAGTAGAGAGTTGAAAGTGTTTTAAGAAACATAAAGGAAATCAGCTCGTTGTCAGATATGTTTTAAATCACAATAAACCATGCATTTATTATTGTATCTTTTTTTAACAGAAAACTTCTGAAACTTTTAGTATAGCCCTATCACAGAAAAATGACTCATCTTTATTATTTTGGTCACTTATTTACTATTACATAAATAATGTTTATGAAAAGTATAGAATAATTTACAATATTGAGAACTCCCTAAAATTTGCAGGAATTCCAAAGTTTTGTTCCCAGATGCCAAAGATAGATATCTATCAGGACTTTTGGAAACACTTATCTATTCTCACAGGAAGTTAAAATGAAGAAATACCTGTGAACACAGCAGAAAAACTGAGTAATCAAATCTCTAGGGTATAGTTGGAGTAATGCCCGTGTTACTACTTCTGCTCAATGTAAATTAATGTTTTTGACTCTTGTGATAGCAATATGCGGGAATTGAGGGACTATTCTATTCTGTGAGGGTTGGATAGAAATTAAATGAAAGGCTTAAGGTTAAATTGCCAGGGCACTTGTTGGGAACATCAGACATAGTGGGACAGATTGTACACCCGTGGAATTAACTTCAAATATTGTTCAAAGTAGGTTGATTTCTAAGGCTGAGGTGGTTTGCCATGAACGAAGGTACAGCCCTCCTTGACTCAAAAGAAGTTCAAGTTACGCCAAGTGCATCTCTTAGGAGAACAGGGACTCCTTCTGCTATTAAAGCCCTTAGGACACATTCCTCTGTAGGCCTTGATCATCTCATGGGGGTAGGCTAGATACAAGGAAGCTTTATAAAGCTGCTTTTAATAGCTGAAGGGTTATTTTTCAGACTGATAACCCTAAGAAGTATGAAGCAGCTTTCAGTGGTGCAGACATCCCTCCACTTTCCTCAAAGTTGTGTTTTACATGATTACATGGTCAGCAAGGAATCTGGCTTGAGTTGGGTCTATGTGAAGACCAAGAGAGGGATTACTTGGCAACTGAGGGTGCCTTACAGTTCTGTCATTATGTGAAATAGGATAAAGATGAAAATGAAGAGTTTTGGTGTTGTAGCAAGTGGGCTAGACTGGAAATGAAGAGATCTGAGCTCTTGTCTTGGTTCTCCATGCCACTGGATGCCACTTATTCTCACTGACTTTGAAGGTCTTCTTCATGCAATCAGAGGCTGAGCTGAATGATCTCTTTGAATGACTGTATCAGAAAGGACTTTAATTTTCACTGCCACTGCCTTAGTTCAGGGCTTTATGTACTCTGCTTTGACTGTTCCAATTTTCTCCTGGTTTCCAGTCTCATATTCCTGTACTCGGTCTTCCACATTAACATTAGATATCTCTCTAAAATACAGATCAGATCATTTCACTATTCTTCTTCCAACTCTTCAATGGTTTTCAATTTCTTATATGAAATTAAGTAAATTTCTTTTGTGTGGCATCTAATGCTCTTTATAATTTGGTCCCCATTTACATCTGCAGCCTTGTTGCTCTTTACCCCTTGTAAATACCCATGGTTACTCCCTACTTCTCCAACTAAAAGACTGAATTATGTGAAATTGACTGATTTTGCTCTGGTCTTACTTTTAATTTTGCCTTATACATATTTACACCAGCTGTTACACCTGAAAGGAATGCCCTTTCTCACCATTTTGCATCTAGTATTCTTCCATTCATTCTTCAAAATCCAACTGAAATTCTTTATTTGACTTTTCTACAAATGAAGAGTTGATCATCTCTGACTTTATGTCACCATTATATCTAGCACATACTTCTATGTGATTGTACTTATCACGCTATATTAAAGTTATTTTTCATACGCTTTTCCTTTATAAACAGTCATTGAATTATATACATGATTATATATGATACATATATGTAAAATGTTTTGTATATCTAATGGTTACTACCAGATAGCAACCACTCAGTATGTTAGTTGAAGTACTATCACTAACAGATGTAAGCTCCTTGAAGGCAGGGACAATTGTATACTCAGCCCTAATCACAACATCTGGAACAAATTAGATGGTCATTAAATATCTACTAAAAAAATTAATGTTAAACAGATTCATAAATGTATTAATAGTTTTTGATTTGAGAATATCAACCAAAGTCTATCTCAGCTATATAGTTACTGCTATTCTATTATACTTTTAAATTAGTAGATGATAATATGATAGGGAGGGTAATTTATTTTTAAATATTGTATTAGTTTAACTTGATTGAGGGAAAAGTTCTATTAAAAACATTAATTCTCCTTTTAAGTCATTCATACTTAGAAAATGGGCTTCAAAGATGGTTCTTTTATGCCTCTCAGTAGACACTGCACTCAAAATCAGACAGGTTTTAGCTCTTGTTGTGCCGTGTGTATACATTATATATGTATATATGCATGTATATATTTATATATATGTTTGCATATACATGCATGTATACATATATATGTACATATACATATACATAGATACATTGGTTGTTTTCTTTTAGTCTTAATTTTATCTTGGATATATGAATCCGATATTCCCATCCCAAAACCTCCATTGACTATAATTACGGTTTAATCAGTTTTTGGTGGCAAGAAAGAAAAACAAATCTCCTCTACATTTTTGTTAATGTTATGAATTAGCAGGAGATATTCAGAAATAGAGTTGCTACATGTTGTTTGAAAATTGTTTACAGCAAATAATGAACAAAGCAAATCAGATTGCCAAAGGCCTAGCTGTTGAGAAGTGTAGCACATTATTAATTAAAATACAAGTCAGCTTTTCCAGCACTTGTAGCCTGTGGGTATCGAATGTACTCCACTTGATTGAATCAGGTAGTGGCAGCACAGGCATTTTTTATTTTGTGCTGGAAGGAATAACAAAAATGTAAAGCTGTTTTCTGCTACTTCATTTGAAAAAATATTATTTTGGAACGAAGGCCTACCAGCTGCAGCAGACAGGCAGAAATAATATAAAATCTACATTATACCCTCACACTGTAATTTTAAACGAGGGGTCTACAACCTCAGATACATGGCATTGTGTTATAGGCAGACCTTTGTCTATGGCCAAGGAAACAGTTTCCATGGAGATGCAAGGCATTTGACAATGGTCACTGTTTTGGTGAAGAAAATTAATCCAAGCAGGATATCAGTTTATAGTTATAAGAAAAAAATTTTTTTTCTGTTCAGGGGAAGGGCAAGAAAGAGTTGAGAAGTAGCACAGAAGAAAAACATATCTGCCTCTTGGGTATTCTTTTTTACATGCTGAAGTCAGTGAAATTTTGAGAAAACACAAACTATGTTTCCAGTTTCAATGCTGATGGGGATTCTCAGATGAAAGAAAAAATAGTAAAGAGAACATGATCTTTTATAATACACTTAAATAGTTAGCTTACCCCTAGGATAAGTCAGGAAAAGAAATAATGCTGAGAGTGGTTTTTTGTTGTTGTTTGTTTTGTTTTTTTAAATAATTCGAACACTATAAACATTATGGGTTAATTAAACTAGGAGCCAATGCTTTTTAACTCTGCCTTGTTCCTAGCCCTTCTTGGACAGAGACTTTTTTCATTTATCCCCACATTTTCATTATCCCAACATATGGGAAAATAATTGAAATGTAATACATTTCCGTAAGTGTTTTTTGAACGTCATGGACGCATCAAACTGTGATGCTCCATAGAATGACAAATATAATAATTTGAAGGGACTTTGAATGCTACCTAGAGAGTCAGCTCCACCCAAGTCACAGCTTCTCTCTTATTTCAATTTAGAAGATTTTGAACAATTCATTAACACTTTTGGTCTGCTCACGTTGAAGTGAGCATTTAGAAATGTTAGAGCAGTTTATGAAAAATCCAAATGAAGAAAAAGACTTTGAAATAATGGTGAGAAGCACTGTTAACAAAAGGTAAAATAGAGAGAGTGAAATGCCTCTTTGACCTGTGGGAGTTTGGTTCAGGTAACCATCCCCACTATCTTTGTCCCTCCGGATGGAGTTAGTCATCCTTGGCCATTGGACTGGACTTCTACCCATAGGTTGTTGTTGTTTAGATGCCATCGAGTTGACTCTGGCTCATAGCAATCCAGGTATACCAGAAAGGAATGTTGCCCAGTCCTGTGCCATCCTCACAATTGTTGCCATTTTGAGCCCATTGTTGCAGCCACTATGTCAGTTCATTTCATTAAAGTTCTTCCTCTTTTTCATTGACCCTCTACTTTACCAAGCATGATGTCCTTCTCCAGGGACTGGTCCTTCCTGATAACATGTCCAAAGTACACAAGACAAAGTTATGCCATCCACACTTCTAAGGAGCATTCAGGCTGTACTTCTTTCAAGATGGATTTGTTCGTTCTTTTGGCAGTCCATGTCATATTCAGTATTCTTCACCAATTCTTCATCGGTCTTCCTTTTTCACTGCCCAGGTTTCGCATGAGGTGATTAAAAATACCATGGGTTGGGTCAGGCGCACCTTAGTTCTTAAAATGACATCTTTGCTTTTTAACACTTTAGGAGGTGTTTTGCAGCAGATTTGCCCAATGCAATATGTCGTTTGATTTCTTGACTACTACTTCCATGGGTGTTGACTGTGGATCCAAGTAAAATGAAATCCTTGACAACGTCAATGTTTTCTCCGTTTATCATGATGTTGCTTATTGGTCCAGTTGTGAGGATTTTTGTTTTCTTTATGTTGAAGTGTAAGCCATACTGAAGGCTGTAGTCCTTGATCTTCATCAGTAAGTGCTTCAAGTCCTCTTCACCTTCAACAAGCAAGGTTGTGTCATCTGCATATTGCAGGTTGTTAATGAGTCTTCCTCCAGTCCTGATGCTGTATTCTTCTTCATATAGCCCAGCTTCTCAGACTCTTTGCTCAGCATACAGATTAAATAAGTATGGTGAAAGGAGACAACCCTGATATACATGTTTTCTGATTTTAAAACATGCAGTATCCCCTTGTTCTGTTTGAACCACTGCCTCTTGGTCTTTGTACAGGCTCCACATGAGCACAATTAAGTGTTCTGGAATTCCCATTCTTTGCAAACTCATCGGTTAGACAATGTTATAGTAGGCACCAATAGATCAGATTATCCTCTAACCCTTGCAAGCAGATCTCCTGAGTTTAAATTAGTGCATTCTGGGAGCTTTTAAATTCAGGCATTAAATGAACCAAATTGTAGCAACCAAATTCACTGAATTCTGCTCCCTGTTTCAAACCAGTTCTGCCAAGTTTGAATTCATATTCATTGTTTGAGAGGTAGTTCTTAACCTGAGAGTTTAGTGAAACATTGTTCATAATTGAGGAGGTTTTTCCTGAATAAGAAAAGGAAGCTTCTCACTGACCTAGGTTCACAATGGCTTGACATTTTCCTTTGGCCTAGAATGGTGTCAACTATGTGCTTGCCATGCAGCCATAGTGGGAAGAGGAAGTGGCTGATGTCTTGGTTCCAGAAGCAGCGTCCCTCTAGCCTGCTTGTACGCTACCTTAGAAGGGACTAATCTGCAAGGGCAAACTACATTTTCTTCTTCCCTCCCTTTTCCTTCTTTCCTTCCTCCCCTCTCTCTCTTCCTGCCTCCCTCCCACCTTTTTTTCTCCCTCTCTTCCCCTTCCTCCCTCCCTCTCTTCTTTCCTTTCTTATAAAATATATGCTAAATATGCCCCCCCGTCCTCTTCTCTCATTCCTTCTTTGTAGTACTCCATATGATGTCATTACATTTTTTTTTCCAATCATTTTTAATTCATTGTCTCAATATTCCCTCCAGTATTCCTGCCTACCCTATTCCTTTATTGTTTTTTTTTTAGGTACACAGTGAGTGGTTCTTTCTTCCTTCCAAATCCTTATTCTGCCAAAATAATTTCCTTAGAAATCAAGGGCACATGGGCAAGATTGTAATTTGGCCAGTGATATAGGAGTGATCACATCTTTTTCTCTCCTTTCCCTCAGACTTTTAAACTGTTTGCATGGCCATGAGACAACAGGCAGTTTTCAAAACTCTTTTGGCCTTTCTTGTTTTTCACTTCCTCTCTCTTGTGGGAATGTAAATCTTCATTGCTATGGAGCGACTGATTGTGACCTTATGTGTTAGCAGTTCTGTTCCCTGAACACTAAAAATAGGCCTTAATCTTCTCAACATGCGAGGATTCAAAAGGGGCTCTTTGATTAATAGTTGCCTATATGCAAGGGTATCAGTGTCTCCTTAGAGGAGACTGGGGAGAGGGGGCATTGAAGAAAGGATGCAGGCGAATGAGAGGCCAAGCTGCAGCATTACCATTTGCTACGGATGACTCGTTTTGTCCCCAGAGTCCAGCTTTTTCCTGACTTCTGTGCTCCATTTAGAAGGCCACTTCTGTAGGCAAACACTGTGATAAATACACTACCAAACATAGGCTGCATATTTTGCTTTGATTTTGGAACTTAATTCAATTATTTTATTTTACATGTCAGTTATCACAAACTGTACATAGCCACATTTCATTGCTTAACAGAATTCTAGAGAACTTAGTACTCAGTGGTGCTGTAGTAATGAAATAAACAATATCTCCCCCCACCCAAGAAAAAGAACCTAGGTATCAAAGCATCAAATTCCAAATTATAATATTCTTCTTTTTTTTTAATCACTGGTTGCCTTTGGAAGGGTGAATGAGATTCCAGTTGCTGGTAGTTCTGATAGGCTCAACACCTGCTCATATTTGAAATCCACATTCAAGTACACAGTGGGTCAAACCCTAACCAGATGTAGGTACACAGCCAAGTTACTGGATTTCTTGATGATGAATAGAAAGCAGACAATGCACCTGTCTGGTTGCAGAAATGATTTGCATAAAAATGAAAGAACAGTACACATGCTTAGGTAAAGTGTTGATTAACAGGATCACTTATATATATGTTAAAAAACAAAAACAAAAACAAAAACAACCCACACAATACAGTTTTTCTAAATGAAACCATGTGCAGTGTTATAAAAACACTCACACACATTTGCTGACAATTAGGGAATGTGTTGATAGGCAGGGTCCATGTTAAAAGATTAGATTTCCTGGCACATTTATTCTCTGAAGAAGTGAAACACTGTAATATGTCAGTCAATTAGATATTAGATTAGTGAGGGTACTGATTGAGAATGTTGTTTGCCATTTGATCTCTTGTGCTTGAGGTGGAAGGAGGGGGTGAAGATTAGGAAGCAAACTCCCCATGAAGACATGAGATACCTGAAGAGCAACGCTGTTTGTACTGAACATGAGGGCTCCACAAGGGGTTATATGGCTGGCGTAGACTGTTCTTTGAGAATCTTATTTCTCAGCTCAAATCAATTGACTTCAAGAGGAGCTCCTCAAAGACAGTAACTGTTTATGGCATGAAGAAAAATGAAAGAAAATACACGGTAGTTGTGTTTTGTTTTGAAATCTGAACATTCCTTCAGGGTTTTCCTGAAGTCTCTCTTGTGTGGGCTTATCTGTGTGGAACAGCCTTTTCTCTATCCAGTAGGTCACCAGACTGTTTACATTGAAATCTTTCTGGAGAGCCTTTCTTTTTGTTCCAACTCATGTATTTTCTAGAACATCTTTCTAGTGATACTCTGGTTGGAAATGCATTTAAACAATTGGCCTTATATTTGTACCTTATTTATAACATGAAAATATACCTAATAATTAGACCAAGTGTAAGAGGTAATGTAAAATTTAAAATTATACTCAGTATCACCCTCATCACCATAAGCAAATATCTAGGTTAGGTTTTTTTTTTTTTTTTTTAAGTGAAAAAAGCTTGTGAGTGGCCATCTAAGATGCATCAATTGGTCCCAACCCACTTGGAGCAAAGGAGAATGAAGAACACCAAAGACACAAGGAAAGTATTAGTCCAAGAGACAAAAGGGCCACATAAACCAGAGATTCCATCAGCCTGAGACCAGAAGAACTAGATGGTGCCCGACTACCACCAATGATGGTCCTGACAGGGAACACAACAGAGAGTCACTGACAGAGAAGGAGAAAAGTGTGGTGCAGAACTCAAATTCACGTAAAAGATCAGACTTTATGGTCTGACTGAGAATAGAGGAACCCTTGAAGCCATGGCCCCCAGATGCTGTTTTAACCCAAAACTACAACCATTCCCGAAGCCCGCTCTTCAGACAAAAATTAGACTTGGCTATAAAACAGAATACTCGTGAAGAATGTGCTTCTTAGTTCAAGCAGATATACGAGACCAAATGGTGGCTCCTGTCTGGAGGCAGGATGAGAAGGCAAAAAGGGACGGGAGCTGGATGGATGGACACGAGAAACCCAGAGTGGAAAGTGGGAGTGTGCTGTCACATTATAGGGATTGCAACTTGTATCACATAACAATATGTGCATAAATTTTTGTATGAGAAATTAATTTCAGCTATAAACTTTCACCTAAAGCACAATTAAAAAATAAATAAATAGAGCTAATGTAAGACAGCTGCTTTACAGTTTAGAGTATGAATAGCAGCTCCACCATAAAAAACCAAAAAACCCTTGCAGTCTAGTCGATTCCAACTTACAGCGAACCTCTAAGACGGAGTAGAACTGCCCCATAGGGTTTCCAAGGAGCGACTGGTAGATTCCAACTGCAACCTTATCCTAAATACTACTTGAGACTTCACCTGCCCAGAGGCACAAATTCCATTATCTCTCTTCTCTCCTATGGGCCACCCCTCACCTGTTACAGTCATAAAACTTCCAAAGTTCTTACTTTTGACGAAGGACCAGTCACATTTGTTCTTATTTTACTGGTACAAATGTACTCCTTGCAGTGTACTTCACTTCTATCTGAAGAAATTCTCTTGGAATCAGTTGCTCCACCTTTGTTGCAAACTCCTAAGCCTAAAGCTAGAGGGTCATCGATGCAACCCAGAGAGTGCAAACAATCTCTGACCTCTCAGTGGTGCTGAAGTTTGTTGCTCCTCTTCACTGTTCAGGCCAGAGCCCAGATGGTAGAATCCATTGGAGATGAAACTAGTTGCCCCAGTTGGATCTCCATGTTGCTGTTACCTCGATCAGAACTAGAGGCTTTGAAATACAGGTCAAACTTGGACAGCTTGAGAAGTCCTCCTTGTCTTTGTTGCCGCTGCTGGCTTAGACATTATGTTTCTACTTTTTCTGTTGGGGTGCCACTATCTGTTTGCCACTGCAGATCCATTATCTGTTCTTCATGCCATGCTCTGTGACCTGGGTGCTGTTATCCATGGACTTCATACACAAGTCCCCTTGCCCTTTGGCTTCTGTTTGGCTTTGACCACTAAGGGTCACTGGTGGATGATTGGGAGGGTAGGAAAAGAGAAAAGTCAGGGTGTTTATTCCTCCTCATTCTACATTCCTCCATTCTGGGCTGTGGTTTTTATTGGCTACACTTTTCTATATTAGATCATGGTTCCTCTTTGTTTCTCTTCTCCCACAATTATAGCTTTCAGTGGCTTAGAAGAATATTGTATCCTACCCTTGACCATCAGACCTAAGGGTTGTTATAATTTAGCACTATTGCTAATTTCTGAGTTCTGCCATTCCTCATTGGTTCCCTAAGCTTACCCCACATCTCTGTAAATAGTTCATTAAATTATTTTTAATTATCTCCTTTGAATATGCCATTTGTAACCTACCAGGACTGATAACTCTATAAAACATCATGGTTGGGACTGATACTTTTCTTACATTACACCAACAACGCTAATGTAGGAGCCAGTCCACTGATACCTTTTTACTCTCATGAGGGTTTATCTCAGGACTTTATTGATTTCCACTAGACCTTATTGTAGATTTCCTGGGCCACCCTAACTGTTTCCAGTAATTTTGAATCTAATTCAAGTGGTTTTCAGGAGTGGTACCACACCTCAATCTCCCAACTGACCTCTGTGCTTACCCAAATTGGCCAACCCCTTCCAGCAACTTTTAGGTTATATCAATTATTTAAAACACCAAAAACAAAAAACAAAACAAAACAAAAAAAACAAAAACAAACTCAAACCCATTGCCCTCGAGTTGATTCCAACTTATAGCAACCCTACAGGACAAAGTAGAACCATCCCATAAAGTTTCCAAGGAGCGGCTGGTGGAATCAAACTGCCTGCATTTTGGTTAGCAGCCGAGTTATTAACCACTATACCACCTGGGCTCCGTATCAGTTATTTAGCTGACTAAAAATAAATAGATATTAATTATCAGGAAAATGCAAGTCAAAACCATAATGAGATACTACTTTATAGCCACTAAGATGACCATAGTCAAGAAGACAGATAATAACGAGTTTTTGTGAGGATGTGGAGAAATTGGAACTTATACACTGCTAGTAGGAATGTAAAATGATGCAGCCACTTTGTGAGGTTTCTCAAAAGGTTAAACATAAATTTATCATATGACACAGTAATTCCACTCCTAGGTACATAGCCAGGCGAAATAAAAACTTCTGTCCATATAAAAACTTGTACATGAATGCTCATAGCAGCATTATTTATAACTGTTAAAAAGGAGAAACAATCCAAATGTCCACCTACTGATGAATGGATAAACAAAATATGGTATATCAATACAATCAAATATTCTTTGGCAATAAAAAGGAATGAAGTACTGATGGAGCTTGAAAACATGCTAAGTGAAAGAAGCCAGTCACAAAAGGCCACGTATTGTATGACTCCATTTATATGAAATATCAAGAATAGGCAAATATATATAGATAGAAAGCAGATTAGTGGTTGCCTAGGGTTAGGAGGGAAGAAGTTGGGAGAGGGGTAATGGGGAGTATCTAATGAGTACAGGTTTCTTTTTGAGGTGATGAATGTGTGTTAAAATTGTGTTGATTGCACAACTCTTAATATACTAAAAATCATTAAATTATATACTTTCAAAGGAGGTATTTTATGATATCTAAATTGTATCTCAATAAAACCATTAAGAAATAGATAAATGGGGAGGTTCCGGCAAGGTGGCGCTCTAGGCAGAAGCACCACGCCATCCCTCCACAGCAAAGATCCGAAAAACTAAGCGTAACAGAGAATGCAAAAATCCTGAAAACCTAGAACATCAAATGAAGAGTTAAAGAACTTAGCCGAGCACCGAATGGAGTGAGAATACTGAAAGAGAATGGAGAGCGAGGAGAGATTCATGCAGAGGTCCCCTACTAGCTAATGCAGCGCAGATCCACCGTCTTGGACTCCTATCAGAGACCAGCAAACGGGGGTATGAGAAAGCAGCCTCACGGAGCATCCCGTGGGAGACAAAACAGCCAGGACGAAACAAACAAATCTACAATGAATAAATGAGAGAAATATCTACTGAATGCCCCGAAAACAGCAAACAATATCAAAACATTTACAAAAACAGGGCAGGATGGTTCCAGTAGGTGTCCAAATTAAAACACCAGATGACTCTCCTGTGGAAGAAAATGCACTAGAAGTACCTGATAGGGAATTCAAATCTCTAATACTCGGACTTTTACAGGACTGAGGCAAAAAGCTGACAAACGTAAGAAAAAAATAGACAAATTCATGGAAAATACAGACAAAAAATTGGAAGAATTCAGGAAGATGATGCAGGAACAAAATGCCAAAATAAATTCACAACTAGAAATTATACAAAAACAACAATTAGAAATCCAAAAGATAAACAACAAGATTTCAGAAACAGACGATGTCATAGAAGAGCTGAGAA
The DNA here is from genome assembly GCA_030035585.1 of Dugong dugon. Lineage (NCBI taxonomy): Eukaryota > Metazoa > Chordata > Mammalia > Sirenia > Dugongidae > Dugong > Dugong dugon. Next base: position 117,968,181 of record CM057461.1, on the reverse strand, counting down.
GCAGATCTGAAACAGTGTAAGACAGGATCAGTGAAACTGAAGACAAACACTTGGATACAACTCTGTTTAAGGAAAACTCAGAAAAAAGAGCAAAGAAAAATGAAGAGACCCTGAGAGTTATGTGGGACACAATTAAAAGCAAAAATTTACGAGTGATTGGCATTCCAGCACGGGGGAGAAAACAGAAAACACAGAGATCATTGAGAAACTGCTGACAGAAAACTTCCCCAATATCATGAAAGATGAAAAGCTGGCCATCAAAGAAGCACAATGAACCCCCATATAGAAGAGACCCTAAAAGAAAATCACCAAGGCATATCATATTCACACTCGCCAAAACCAAAGACAAACAAAGAATCCTGAGAGCAGCTCGTGAAAAACAAGAAGTCACATACAGAGGAGAAACAATAAGACTAAGCTCAGATTATTCGGCAGAAACCATGCAGGCAAGAAGGCAATGGGATGACATATCTAAAATGTTGAAAGAAAAAAATTGTCAGACAGGAATAATATATCCTGCAAAACTCTGGTTCAAATTTGATGGTGAAATTAGGTCATTTCCAGATAAACAGAAACTAAGGGAATATGTAAAAGTCAAATTAAACTTACAAGAATTATTAAAGGGAGTTCCTCGATCTGAGGACAAACAGCTTCAGCCCTCAAGCAGGACCTAGGATGCAGGATCGTACGAGCCAGATACCAATCTAGGAAATGAACTCTCAAGGACTATCCAAAACCAAAAGAAATACAACAGGGAATCAGAGCAGTCAATCGATCGATGACAACAACATCAGAACAATGCAAGAGGGAATAAATGGCATAGGTATAGAACCTTGTGATGGAGAGGAAGGCAAGATGATACCAAGTAAAGGTAGACTGCTTCAAACTTAGAAAGATAAGGGTAAAATTCATGGTAACCACAAAAAAATTTAACAAACTAACTCATAAAAATAAAGATGAAAAACATCAAGTCTCAGCAAAGACAAAACCTACAAAAACAAGAGAAATGAAAAAAAAAAATCCACAAACAAAAGTAACTCAGCACAAGAGAGTAAGAAGAACAAAGAAAACTTCAGCACCACGAAAAAAACCACTACAAAATGACAGCAACAAACTCACATCTATCAATAATTACACTGAATGTAAATGACTCAATGCACCCATAAAGAGACGGAGAGTGACAGAATGGATAAGAAAACAGGATCCATCAATATGCTGTCTACAAGAGACACACCTTAGAAACAAAGATGTGAATTTATTAAAAGTCAAAGGTTGGAAAAAAATATATGAAGCTAACAACTACCAAAAAAGAGCAGGAGTGGCAATTCTAATCTCAGATAAAATAGACTTTAAAACAAAATCTACCATAAAAGGCAAAGAAGGACACTATATAATGATTAAAGGGACGATCCATCATGAAGACATAACCATAATAAACATCTACACACCCAATGACAGGACTCCAAAATACATAAAACAAACTCTAGCAACACTGAAAAGAGAAATTGACAGTTCCACAAAAATAGTAGGAGACTTCAACACACCACTCTCAGTAAAGGACAGAACAACTACGAAGAAACTCAGAAAAGATACAGCCACAATCAGCCAACTGGACCTCATAGACATATATAGAACACTCCATCCAACTGCTGCAAAGTACACATTCTTTTCCAATGCACCTGGAACATTCTCCAGAATAGATCACATCTTAGGCCACAGAGCAATCTTCAACAAGATCCAAAACGTTTAGATAATTCCAAGTATCTTCTCTGACCACAATGCCATCAAGGTAGAAATTAACACTAGAAAGAGCAAGGAAAAAAAATCAACTACATGGAAACTGAATAATACCCTGTTTACACATCAGTGGGTAATAGAATAAATCAGAGATGGAATCAAAAAATTCCTAGAATCAAATGAGAATGAAAACACATCATACTAAAACCTTTGGGACACAGCAAAGGCAGTCCTCAGAGGACAATTTATAGCAATAGATACACATATCAAAAAAGAAGAAAGGGACAAAACCAAAACATTAACTACAGAACTCAAACAAATAGAAAGAGAACAGCAAAAAAAGCCTACAACCACCGGAAGAAAGGAAATAGTAAAGATCAGAGCAGAAATCAATGAAATAGAGAACAGTAAAACAATAGAAAGAATCAACAAAACCAAAAGTTGGTTCTTTGAAAGAATCAACAAAATTGACAAACCACTGGCCAGACTGACAAAAGAAAAACAGGAGGGGACACAAATAACCCAAATAAGAAATGAAATGGGGGACATTACAACAGACCCAACTGAAATAAAAAGGATTATAACAGAATATTATGAAAAACTATACTCCAACAAATTTGAAACCCTAGAGGACATGGATAAATTTCTAGAAACACACGGCCTACCCAAACTACAGCAAAGTGATGTTGAAAATCTGAACAGACCCATAACAAGAGAAGAGACTGAAAAGGTAATAAAAAAAACTCCCAACCAAAAAAAGCCCTGGCCCAGATGGCTTCACTAGAGAATTCTACAAAACATTTACAGAAGAGCTTGTACCAGTGCTATTCAAGCTATTTCAGAGCATAGAAGAGGAAGCAACACTTCCAAATTCATTCTATGAAGCCAGCATAACGCTGATACCAAAACCAGGCAAAGACGTCACAAAAAAAGAATATTACAGACCAATATCTCTCATGAATATAGATGCAAAAATTCTGAACAAAATTCTAGCCAATAGTATTCAGCATCATATCAAAAAAATAATACACCACGACCAAGTAAGATTCATACTAGGTATGCAAGGATGGTTCAACATTACAAAATCAATCAACACAATCCACCACCTAAATAAAAGGAAAGAAAAGAATCACATGATCATCTCAATTGACACAGAAAAGGCATTTGACAAAGTCCAACACCCATTCCTGATAAAAGCTCTCAATAAAATAGGTATAGAAGGGAAATCTCTAACATAATAAAGGGCATCTATGCAAAACCAACAGCCAACATCATTCATAATGGAGAGAGGCTGAAAACATTCCCCTTGAAAACAGGAACACGACAAGGATGCCCTTTATCACCACTCCTATTTAACATTGTGCTGGAAGTTCTAGCTAGAGCAATAAGGCAAGAAAAAGAAATAAAGGGCATCCAAATTGGTAATGAAGAAGTTAAACTGTCCCTGTTTGCAGATGATATGATACTATACATAGAAAACCGTAAAGACTCCACAAGAAATCTACTGGAACTAATAGAAAGATTCAGCAGAGTAGCAGGATACAAGATAAACATTCAAAAATCAGTCGGATTCCTATACACCAGTAAGGAGAACGATGAAAAGGAAATCAAGAAATCAATACCATTTTCAATAGCCCCTAAAAAGATAAAATGCTTAGGAATAAATCTGACCAGGGATGTAAAAGACCGATACAAAGAAAACTACAAAACACTACTGCATGAAACCCAAAGGGATCTACATAAATGGAAAAACATGCCATGCTCGTGGACAGGCAGACTCAACATTGTGAAAATGTCAATTCTACCCAAAGCAGTTTACAAATACAACGCAATCCTGATCCAAATACCAGCAACATTCTTCAAAGAGATGGGAAAACTAATCATTAACTTTATATGGAAAGCGAAGAAGCCCCAAATAAGTAAAGCACTACTGAAGAAAAAGAATAAAGTTGGAGGACTCACACTACCTGACTTGAGAACCTACAATACAGCTACAGTAGTCAAAACAGCCTGGTACTGGTACAACAACAGATACATTGACCAATGGAACAGAATTGAGAACCCAGAAGTAAATCCATCCACGTACGGTCACCTGATTTTCGACAAGGGACCAAGGTCCATCAAATGGGGAAAAGACAGTCTTTTTAACAAAATGGTGCTGGCAAAACTGGATATCCATTTGCAGAAAAATGAAACCGGACCCATACCTCACACCGTATACAAAAACTACTTCAAAATGGATCAAAGACCTAAATATAAAGCCTAAAACTATAAAGTTCATAGAAGAAAAAAATAGGACCAACACTTCAGGCCTTCATACATGGCATTAACAGGATACAAACCATAACCATCAACACACAAACCCAACAGATAAGCTAGATAACTGGGATCTTCTAAAAATCAAACACCTATGCTCTTCAGAAGACTTCACCAAAAGAGTCAAAAGAGAACTGACAGACTGGGAAAAAAGTTTTGGACAGTACAAATCAGACAAAGGTCTAATCTCCATAATCTGTAAGAAAATCCAACACCTCTACAACAAAAAGATAAACAATCCTATCAAAAAATGGGCAAAGGAAATGAACAGACACTTCACCAAAGAAGACATTCAAATGGCCAACAGACACATGAGGAAATGCTCGCGATCAGTAGCCATTAGAGAAATGCAAATTAAAACCACAATGAGATACCATCTCACCCCGGCATTACTGGCACGAATCAAAAACACTGGAAATAACAAATGTTGGAGGGGCTGCGGGGAGATGGGAACTCTTATGCACTGCTGGTGGGAATGCAAAATGATACAACCATTTTGGAAAATGATATGGCGTTTCCTCAGAAAGCTAGAAATAGACATACCATTTGATCCAGCAATCCCACTCCTAGGAATATATCCTAGAGAAATAAGAGTCGTCACTCGAATAGACATAGGCACACCTATGTTCATGGCAGCATTTTTCACAATAGCAAAACGATGGAAACAACGTAGGTGCCCATCAACAGATGAATGGATAAACAAACTATGGTACATACACACAATGGAGTACTATGCAATGAGAAAGAACAACAGTGAATCTGTGAAGCATCTCATAACATGGATGAAACTGGAGGACATTATGCTGAGTGAAATAAGTCAATCACAAAAGGACAAATATTGTATAAGACCTCTATTGTCAAAACCCATGAAAAAGTTCACAAGCAAAATGTAACAATCCTTGTTGGTTACCAGGGATGGGAGGGGTGGGGGTGGGGGAATACTAAATAAGCAATAGATAAGTGGCATCTCAGGTGAAAGGTGAGACAGTACACAATACAGGGGAAACTAACACAACCTGTACAAGGAAAGGTCATGAAGGCCCCATGGACACATCCAAACTCCCCGAGGGAATGAGTTGCTGGACGGAGGGCTCTGGGGACCATGGTCTCAGGGAACATCTAGCTCAATTGGCATGACACTACTTATAAAGATAATGCTCTACATTCTACCTTGGTGAGTAGTGTCTGGGGTCTTAAAAGCCTGTGAGCGGCCATCTAAGACACTTCACTGGTCTCATCCTTTCAGGAGCAAGGGAGAATGAAGAGAACAGGATACAACGAAAAGATTAGTCCAAAGGACTAAGTGTCCACAGCTACCAAGGCCTCCACTGGACTGAGTCCAGTACAGCTAGATGGTGCCCGGCTACCACCACTGACTGCTCTGACCAGGATCACAACAGAGGGTTCTGGACAGAGCTGGAGAAGGATGTAGAGCATAATTCTAACTCACCAAAAAAAAAAAAAAAAGACCAGATTTACTGGCCTAAAGGAGGCTGGAGAAACCCCCAGAGTATGGCCCCCAGACACCCTCTCAGCTCAGTGTTGAAGTTATCTCTGAGGTTCACTGTTCAGCCTGGGAGTGGACAGCCCTGTAAAACCAAATGAGACTAACGAGGTACAGGAGTCCAGTGACAAGGGCCAGAAGGCAGAAGGGGACAAGGAAGCTGGTGATAGGGAACCCAAGGTTGAGTAAGGATATTGTTGATGTGTTGTGAGATTGTTAACCATTGTCATAGGGCAACATATGTAGTAACTGTTAAATGAGAAACTATTTTGCTCTGTAAGCCTTCATCTTAAGTGAGAATAACAGCACAATTAGAAGAGTGTAGTCAATGTCGCTTAAATGTGTATGTAAAAATTTTTGAAACGGTGTATCTTTGGCTATGTGTATTTTCACCAAAAAAAAAAGTTGAGAATTTAGAGGGTTAAAATGTTGTGGGGTTGTTAACCAATGTCATAAAACAGCATGTGTGCTACTGTTACATGAGAAACTATTTGTTTTGTAAGCCTGCACCTGAAGTACAATAAAATACTAAAAAAAAAAAAAAAAAAAAAAAAAGCCTTAGCCTCCTTGGATTATTTCACATTTGATACTAAAATGAAAGGGTGAAAAGCAGGAAAAAAAATTGAACTGGGAATGCTAAACAACTTCTGTAGTAATTTTATTCTTACTCAAAATAAAACTAGTGTTTATAACACAAGCGTTTTCCAGATGGCCATACAAATGAAGGCTCAGGAACACACTACACGCCATATTATTGTTGTTTAGTATTTAGTGAGCACTCACAGCATGCAAGGCACTGAAAAAATAAACTATATCCCTAGATACGCAAATTGTAACATAAAAAGCATAGAAAGTCAGATTATCTACTGTCTTCAATGGATTAATAAGGGATGCAATATTTCAAAGGTTAGGGCTCAATCATTTAATATTGGTGCTGGGAATATACTTTGTTCGAATTAACCTGGTTTCTTTATCCCTTCTCTTTTCCAGGATGTATTTCCTGATATATTTTTAACATCTTTATGCCATAGTGCAATCCCTGATATTAAAATTCCATCAATAAAGATTTAAAAAGTATACAGCATTATAAATGACTAAGATTTTCTTAGAATTTTATTTTACTCAAATACTCCTTTCTGATGATACTTTTAAATCCGCATCACTGGCATAAGCCCTTCCTTGGCAGAGGGCTGGGTAACCAAGATAATGTTGAAGATAATAAATGTAGTATTGCTAATGGAGAGAACAGCCATTTTTCAAACTTTTAATACTGAGAGATTCTTAATGACAGGTAGAGACAGAAAATTATTTACTAAATTGACATAAGTCCCATTTCATTTCTTAGCCCCAGGCTGACTTAGAGAATGACAGGAAACTTGTAAAAGGCTCTTTAGGAAGGATGAATCTTCATAGGCTTCTATAACATTATTCATTATAACGAGGGAAGACAATTACACCAATAACGTACCTAAGCTGCCATGTACTGGAATTGTCTTTTACACCAATGACGTACCTAAGCTGCCAAGTACTGGAATTGTCTACAAGGGTGCATATCTCTTGGAGTTTGAAGCTTCCTCATGGGATACTGTGATAAACGCTTATATGGGTGAAGCAAATATTAGTTTGAGTTGATTATACAGTAGGGATAAATAGAGAAGAGAAAGTCTCAAAATTAATTTAAAAGATTAGCAAAGAGGATAAACCCAGATGCTAAAGCTCACCTCTGTCTACTAGATAAGACCCAAGAAGCGTACGCATATTGTTTTCATTTCTCTGCACAAAGAAGAATTTTAAAAGATGAAACATTAACATTTGTAAATGAATTTTCAGAGCTTTTTCCTTTTTTTTTTTTTTGGAAGGATGGGATAAAAACTTATAAGTTAAGTTACTCTTCCTCTATACTCTTACACTGCAATTTTAAATCTGACATCTACAAAATGCATTGAAAAAGATAAATCCAGTTATGTTTTATAAGTCTTTAGCATAACATCAATGATTTCTAATAGCAATAATCATTTTAAGCTTTGCTAGGCTTTTAGTGGATTTCTTTTGCAATTTTTGTTGCAGCAGGAGGCAGGTACTCCATATTATTGTGATTTTTTTCATCATAATTTTATTATGATTGTTACTGTTAAAAAAATATGCATCCTTGATTCCACAGTCCTCTAATTTACTCATTAGAGAGAGTGATGGCCTAAGATAGCTACTGTTTTGGTGACATGCTGACAAGTGGTGACAGTAATAGACAATTTACAGCAAAATTTGCATATCATTGGCTTCTAGGCATATATTTATCCTATATTCTACATGTGACTGTCGTATATTTCTGTATATGCACACTATGTTTGTGATAAGGCTTAAGATTTTATTCTTCAAACCTGAATCAAGATCAAGAAAATACAAGTGCTGGAACATTAGTGAACTGAGTTGGCAAGTCCCTGACAGGAACAGCAAGAGAAAAAGGCTGCTCAGCTTTTGGGTTGTTCTTTCTTGGGATTTCTGGTACTAACGACTAGTTTCTAGTATCTAATTACTCAGGATGGCACATTGCATCTCTAAGGTGTTGTGTATTTTTATTAATTTATTGTGTTAATGATAGAAGACTACCCTAATTATATAAAAGGTACAAAGAAGATATTTAGATATAAATTTATATTGAAGATAATTTGGATACTGTTATCATTTTGAATTTCTCAGCAGCTTTTTTTGGTACCACTCTGGAAGTTTTTGCAGCATTCCTTTTGGAGGGGCCGAGCTAATTCTTAAAAAAATGCTGATTGCCCAGAATCCAGCCTCTGAAACTCCCTTGCCTGTTACATCCTGCTACCTCTCCTTCTTCATTACCTACCTTGTCCTTAATAACCTCTGTCAGGAGAATATTATACAAATGTGATTGAAACCATCTTCTGATTTGAAGTGGGCTCGTGGTATTCCGAACATGAAAAAATAAGTAAATAAAAGAAGAAATAGTAAGTGAAAGATAAGCAAGAAGGAGAAGAAAAAAAAGAAGAAGAGAAGGGGGTGGTGGAGGGGCAGAAGGAAAAAAAAAAAAAGATGAAGAGGAGGTTACCACCCCTACCACCTGAACTCTCTAAGAAACTGTGGATCAGAAGAAAACCTTATGACTTAGTAATTCTTTTTAAAGCATGATACTGTTGAATGACGGACAAAGATCTTCCATTGTGTTTGTGTTGCACATGCAACTAGAACTTGCTTTCCATTTTCCTTTCAGGATTCTCTTTCACCTGTGTGAACACCTCCTTTCTACCACTAATGTCTTTTTCTAGGCCCTCTCCATTTTATATCAGGTCTCTTCCTGGGATGTTGTTGGCCTTCCCAAGAGTCTTCTTAAATTTTAATTGATTATCCAGGAACAGCTGAAGTGCTGCCTCCTCCACGAATCTTTCCTTGTTTACTCCTGTCTTCACTGATCTCTGTCATCTCTGAAATCCTACAGCATTAAAATATAAAATGCATATAGAATGTCTGCATAAAATGTAGTAATTAATTCCAAACTCTTTCTGTCTACATTAACCTCTTGAGTATTATTTTTGGTTTTCTAAACCACATGTGGTTTTTGGAGATCTGGGATCCAATTTTCTACTTATTTTATATATCTCATAACTTAGTACATAATAGACAATAAATATATGTTGATCCATTGTCTTATTAATGATCATATACTGTGCTTCCTTCACTATGGATTTCTTTGTCAACAAAGAAATCAACATATGGGGTTTTATGAACTTATTGCATATCCACCACTTATCCTGTTAATGTAGAAAAATAGATTAGAAGATTATCATTATTGTCTCCAACTCATTGTATACATGCAGAAACAGGGAAAGCAAAGAACAACATAAAACAGTCTAACCAAGGTTCAGAGTGTGCGTTTTGGAGATCATCCACCAAATGATGGAATATGTTGTTCCAAAACTATGAAGGGATATAATTGTTTTCTTCTATCCTTGGGTAAGTAAGAGGGTGGACAAGAGGTCTCACTAGTAACTGGGTATGATTTTCTTAATAAAACAAAAAAATCCAAGGTAGATAGGAATGAAGTGGTAACTCTTTTCTAATAGTGATTCTACCATCTGGTTAGATGCTACCACTGTATTTCCCTAAAGGAACTATATATGTCACTTCTCTTTCAAACAATTTTTTATGAAGAAGAGAAGATGAAAATGAGGATTTTATCCTTTCCATACCAGTGAGGTCATGGTGGAGGTGGAGGGTAGGAAGGAGCAGTATCCCCTACAGATAGCATCCTCATTATCCTGAAACTTGGGCTCTTTATGTAGAAAGTGATTTTGAGGGAGAGCCGTTAACAAAGAAAAGAAGAGGTTGTTATTTCCAGAGAGCTTAGTAAAACAGGTGGAAAGGTTATGATAACCATGTAATCCACCTACTAGTATAACACAAATAGACACTTTCTGTTACAGCTGAAGAATATAAATAGAAGTAAATGGTACCATTATTATATAAATAAATAAGTTAATCAGTCACTGACAAAGTATACTCTGTAATCAAAATGTTTTTCATGTTAAGATGAATTTCATGTAATACAAGTGTAAATATTACATAAACCCCTTTGACATTGAGTTATACTTCAGAAGACAAAAAGGGCACTTTCAGCAGCCAAAGAATGGCAGTCAGGAACAATTCTCTTGGATTTCAGGGTCTGGGTGGCCACTAACAAAAAATCTGGGAATGTTTGGAAAATCACAGTATAGATCTTCATTGTCCAATAAGGTAGCTACTAGCCACATGTGGCTACTTAAATTTAAATTAACCAATAATAAAAATTCAGTTTCTCTGTCACACCAGCCACATTTCAACTATTCAGTAGCCACATATGACTAGTGGTTGCCGTCTTGGACTGTGCAGCTATAGAACATTTCCATTATCATGAGTAGTGCTGATAGTGCTAGTGTAGGCAGAATCGAATGAAAGGAGCAAACGCCCTGGAACTGAAACTGTTTGCATCTTCCAAGCATGAAACATACCAGACAGTATGCATTAGTGGTTAGAAGCATTGAATATTGAACAGATATTTCTCCTTCTGGATGTATAAATAATTATGTTGTTTTTGGGTGCCATAGAGCTGATTTTGACTCGTAGCAACCCCATGTGACAGAGTAGAACTGCCCCCTAAAGTTTTCCAGGCAGTAATCTTTATGGGAACAGATCAACATGTTGTTCTCCCGCAGAGCTGCTGAGTGGATTTGGAGCACCAGCCTTTCAGTTAGTAGCCAAGTGCTTAACCATTGTACCACCAGGGCTCCTTATAAATAATTATAGCACATAGCAAATGTGTGTGCATTGGTGTTAGGCTTTCACATTCGACTAGAAAACCATTAATCCTGAGCACCATGTTGACATAAAGATCCACCAAAGAAGAGCACGTATATAGCCAGTTCGTTACACTCACTTACCCTTTGGCTTGTATGCTCAAGCCAGTCTCACCCCAAAACAGTGGAGTTCTGCTCTCCCTCTGGCAAAGAAAGGATGATAACTGATAAAATAGCCAGGGACACCAGAACACAAAATGGTGTTATGTGCCAGAATTAAGCCAGAATGGAGGAATCCAGAGATGAAAGCACTTTGGTTTTACATTTATGTTAGGAGTTGATTAGTTATAGAGGAGTTGGAGCTTCTATATGGGTAACAGACATGGAACTGTGACTAGTATGCATCGAGTTAATGCCAAAAGACAGCTGCAGTTCTTTTCAGATGGGAAAACTCTCACAGGGCACTTGCTGAGAATTCCTCAACACAAACATTATTGTGATGGTTTCTTGATCCATGTATTAGCTTCTGCTTTGAATAGATTTTTCAGAACTAAAAATCCAGGAAAAAGATGAACTCCCCAGGGATTGAGAGTCTTACACTGCAATGAGAGGGGCTTTACTCTCTGGGAAAATATTGGCGAATATCCACAATCTTATTTTATTACCAGATGTGCAGTTTTAATTTTTTTTATGAAGACAAGGCCATAAACTTCCTCAAAGACAATGTCCCCTTACATGGCCTAATGTTTTTCAAGAGTTTAAGAAATCCTAAATATGGAAAATATGAGAGAACGAGTCTGTATTTGCTCCTTCTTCCCCACCTACGTGCAGAATAGTGAACAAATAAGTATTATTAATAATTCTTAGGCTAGTCATGTGAAACTATAAAATCTGCACTTTATGGTGAACAAGAGAAGGCATTTTATAAAGAAAAGGACACAATCCACCATTCTTTGATCCATTTACAAACAAATTGTTTTCAAGACAGGGAGTCCAATAACTGCTATTGCCTTTCTTCCCTACCTGGGAACTTTGCGAATGGTGCCCAAATTGAAGTTCTTCATAATCTTGGTTTGCTTATTTTTCAATTTAGAGTCATCCAAACACTTACTAGGATAGCAGACTGAAGCCATTCTACCTTCTTTCTCATTTTTTAAGTTTTTCATAAAATCAGAGAATATTAAAGCTAGAAGAGATCTTAACATCCATCTAATCTGAATCCCTCCTTTCATGGGTGAGAAAAATCTTAAGGAAGGATAGATACTAGGAATTTGTCAGCTGGAGAAAAAACGTAGTCTGGAATCTGGTCTCCTAGTTCTCGGTCAGTGCTCTTCTATTTCTCCATAGTGTAATCTGTAGATCCATCATAAGACTCTTAGAGTTGATTGCAACTTGTAGCGACCCTATTGGACAGAGTACAACTGCCCCACAGGGTTTCCAAGGAGCAGCTGGTGGATTCGAACTGCCACCCTTTTTGTTAATAGCCAAACTCTTAACCACTGTGCCTCTAGGGCTCCAAAACCCATTGCTATCGAGCGGATTCCAACTCATAGAGCAACAAGGAATTCCCACACTGTTACATTTATAGTGCAGTTCAATGGCTTTCTCTTAAATATGGCCTTTTAGGCTTTGGGTTTATAATTCTGCCAAAATGATTAGCTAGGCCACAGTTTTGCAAGGGGCTGGTCAGTATACTATTGAAATAGGTTGTCTAAAACGACCCAATAGGATTAGGCGACCTTGCAGGAATTGGTTGATTAGTATACAAATTGAGTGGCTGTGGTCTACCCAGGAGATAGTCAGTTTGTGGTCTGGCTGGGAGGGCCATGCCTTGAAATTGAATATAAAGGCCAATCCCACAGAGATTGAGGGGGACGCCACTACCATGAAGCAGAGCACATCCTTTAGACCCAGGAGTCCCTGCACTGAGAACCTCCTAGACCCAGGAGAGAGAGAGTTGTAACACTGAAGACAACGAGAAACAGCAGCAACCACAGCAGAGCCCAGCAGCAGAGAAGTGGCAGCGAAAGTATGAGTGGCAAGAACCATGGGACCATCAGATGGCTGCTGGGGTCCTTGCCAGCCCACAGAGAGAGAGAGAGAGCTGAGCACTTTCAGGCAGGAGGCTTGCTGGTGGAATGGAGTGCCTCCGGGAACTTGTTGGTGGAGCTAAAGAGCTGTAACACTTGCCTGAGTAGGGAAGAGGCTTAGAGAAGGCTGTCAGGCTGGCACGGCCAAGAAAAGGGCCATTAGCTAGCGTGGCCGAGAGAAGGGTCTGCCTGCGGGAACAGCCAAGAAGGAGCTGAGAGCTCTCCTGGTCGGAAGCTGTCCTGACTGACAGACTGTATCCTGTCTCCTTAGTTGTATCCTGTTACTTCCAAGTTGACCCTGATCTCGAGTTGTAGTCTGTATCTTCCTAATAAACCACTTAAGTACAGTTTGTGAGTTGTAAAACATTGCAGTGAATTCCTGAACCCAAAGGGGGAAGGAAGAGTACTGAGAGGAGGGTGAGTAGTTGGTGTTAGGGATGATGGAGTGGTACAGCAGCTTGGAGAAGTTGGAAATCTGGGGCATCTTTAACCTCCACCTCATAGGAACCAGCATTGTGCTGATTCTTACTAAAGAAATTATTCGTGTAACATCACAGCATATGTGCCATGATTTGGCCATAACCTATTCATTTTTTTTAAATAACCAGGGACTTATTTTAATGTGGACTTTTATAATTCTATAAGTCAAAATAGTGCTGAGAGTGGTTATTAATATGGAAGGGAAATGGTGGAAGCTGTTCTAACGCAGCTAAACAGATTTTTGGGCCGCAAGCCTGGCACTCTAAGGAATCCCCAAAGCTTGGGTTGGCCTGCCTTTATTTGCATTCTGTCTATGAATTAGATGACTGTGTTTGGGGAAGGGGGGAGGGCAGATGACTCTGTGATGACCAGATGGAGATTTGAATGTGTCTGTTAGCAAAAGCAAAGATCGCAAATCTCATGGCAGGATGAGAAGATAATGCTCAGAGGTATGTGTGTCCTCAGTATGAACAAGGTTAGGAAGGACAACAGAACTTTCTTATTATTTTGATAACATGACCGATATGGTTTATTTTCTCTCTTACCTAAACAGTTTGTGCCATGTATAATCTTAATTGAATTTATTTTATTAAATTTATTTTTGAGTGCGAGAACAGTAATTATGTTCTTTCTCTGACTTCTTTAGTCTAAAAATATTGGTGCCTTTGGTTTGAGGAGTGAAACATTTGAGTCACATTGATGGTTACACCAGCAGTCTTGTGGTTTTAAGATGAAGAATAATACCATTATAATGATAAAGCGTAGTATGTTAAAAAGAGTGCAGAGTTATAAACCAAGCATTAGAGGCTTTTAAGTTATGTTTTGGACATCTTGAATTAGCAGATTAAAAAATAGGAGCACCGAAAAATTACATCATTTCCCACCATTGAAAATAAGATGTTGCTCTGGTTGTTAGCTGCCATCGAGTTGACTCTGACTCACAGTGACCTTATGTATATCACGGCAAAGGGTTTCCCATTCTGGGCCATCCTCACAATACCAGCATATTCAAGTCCATCATTGTAGTTACTGTGCCAGTCCAGCTCACTGAGGGTCTCCCATGTCCTCATTGGCCCTCTACTTCACCAACCATGATGCCCTCCTCTCGCAATTGATCCCTCTTGATGATGTGTCCAAAGCAAGTGAGTAGGACAATATAGATAAACAAAGGAGAAAAATATGTGCTGCTCTTACATTCCAGTGCTTTCATCTTTGTAGCTATATAATAATGGGATCAGTCTTTAATCATCTACCTCATAACACATATGTATGATTAGTTGTGAAATCATATGCATTCTATGTTAGAATTGTCTCCCAAATGTGGCATTTTCTCCTCTTACCCTTACTATGTTCAGCTCTTCTTCAACAGTGGCCTTAATGATGACAAGAATCCCCTTGATTATCTTCCTTTCTCTTCCAATCCATCTTAGTGACAGTGTTATCTTCTTAAAAACAAACAGACAAAGAAAGCATGCTGAACCTGACATGCCACTCCTCAAATGCCTGCCTGTGTCATATTTACTTCTCCATTTACTTCTCCCTGCCACCATCCTCTCCTTGTCTCCATCAACCAACCTTATGCTTCACTCACAAACATATTCCCACTACTCCCTAACCACCGCACACCCTTTCAGAACTCCTTATGCATTTGGTTCCTTCTGCCTGGAATGTCTTTTTCTGGCCCCCTTTCCCTACCATTAATTTCATCCTTTTGGATCCAGTTCAAATATGAAGATAGCCCCTCAGCAGTCATCTTCAGCTCTCCTGGCAGAGGTAGCTCCTCTCTCTCTCTCTTTGGATTTCAGGGTTTCTTTTCCACACCTGCAAAAGTGTACTTGCCATATTTGGTTTTAATGATCTATTTGTCTGTATACTCTGGCAGACTCTTTAACAGTGGCTTTCAAACCTTTTTAATGCAAGTCACCATTAGAAATTTATTTTACACTGTGATCCAAAACACAGACATGCACATTGACCTAGACAGAAACACAACTTTCATGAAATAATATATTCCCTTACTGTGGGCAGTGTGCAATGATATTTTCTACTCTAGTCCGTTTTAAAACAAAATGTTGGTCATGATCTATTATATTGATTTCAAAGCTCAGTCATGAACCGCAACTCACGGGCTTGAAAAACTCTCTCCTAGATGATGAAGAAATGCCTCTTAACTGTATATTTTTGTATCCCGGACGCCTAGCACATAGTAGGGACTCAATAAAGTTTGTTAAGTGTAAGATTATGCTGATATTTCTGAAAATGTTTTTTAACTTTTTTTAATAGACATATTGTATTTTACAGTATTTCTTTTCCATCTTGAACTATATTTTTAGTTGCTTGGGGAGAGAGAAGGAAATAAAATGTGTATAGGTCATGTTTGCCACTTAGAGGCTCTGTTGGAGAGGGATGAAGCTGATAAACAAGGGGGGAAAACTTATGGTTTCGATTAGGTTTAAATTTATTTAGCTATTTTATTGATTATCACTCTTTTCAGTAGGCAGCGAAATACGAAATTAATTGGGAATACAAGCACTTCCTGACAAATTATTTTAATTACTCCATTTTGAGCCTCAAGATGGTCCCATTAGAACATATATATATGAATATATATATAGAGAGAGAGAAATAAAAGAATGTCTGTCAAGAAAGTTGTTAATGCTGGTTCTCGAGCTCACCCATGTTTTTATACTTAGTTTTCTACTTTTAGTTTTTGAGTTTCAGTGTTTGACAGACTATAAATTTTGTATTATAAATTTTATGGTCACAATCCAGACCCTGGGTTCTTAACACATATTAATAATCACATTAGACACATTTTTCTTGGTCCAGTGGCAACCTTGTCAGTCTGTAACCAGGAATAAATAGAACACTCAGTTTGGTCCATGTGCTCGTTTTGAAGCTTGGAGCAAGGAAGCTAGCCTGCTTCTTAGTGCTGATAGCTGCGTGGAAGTGGAAAGCTTGTGAAAAATCAGTTATTACTAACTTACGGATTCAGCTATCAATTTATTGTTTTTTGTGATTCTTCCTGTAGAATTATCTTCAGGTCATAAGGAGATGAAAAGTATTTCTTCGTGCATTTTAGGTCACTAGCTTAAAATAAGATAAACAATTTCTTAGTATACATGTGTATAATGCTTCGATTGAGAGGATTCTATAGTTTGGGACACTCCTCCAAAATCATACATACCTTTTGTCTGTTGGGGAAGGGGGAATGAAGCTGGATACAAGCTGGTTAAAATGATCACACTTAACTCTAAGGCCTCAGTGAAACTCATGATACGAGTTATTTGGAATAATTTTCCTTCTTTTTGACTTTTGTCAGAACACTTTAAAAGTACATTGCGTGAAATTCTAATAGAAAAATAAGCAACATAATTAGGTCTTTACTAAGAAGCCTGAAGAGAGGCACCTGATTATTTAGCCACAGAAAAGGCCTTGAAGCACCTCCTGAATTCCTGAGGCTCATCCTGGACAGTTTTCAAACCAGAACATTCCAGATCAGAGCAGCCACCCTTTACAAATCAGCTGGCATTTCAGAAAACCTCAGTAGCTGCTTCCAAACGCACATGCTCAGCCCTCCTTCCTCTGGTGATTCTGATTCTTTACTTCTGGTGTGGCATCTATACACATGGATTTGAAACAGCTCCTAGGTGATTCTAGACTACTCCTTCCCTGTCCCCTTTGAACCACTGCTCCTAAAAATGTTTCTGGTCCCTGGCCTACCTGCATCAGAAACCCGAAAAAAAACCAAACCTGTTGCCGTTGAGTAGATTCTGACTCATAGCGCACCTATCGAACAGAGTAGAACTGCCCCATAGAGTTTCCAAGGGCGACTGGTGGATTTGAACTGCCAACCTTTTGGTTAGCAGCCATAGCACTTAACCACTACACCACCAAGGTTTTCCCTGCATCAGAGTCGCCTGAAAATTCAGATATTTCTGGGTCCTGTCCTAGATCTACAAAATCAGAATCTTTCAGGTATAGGGGCCAAGGTAATTCTTATGCACCCTTGAATTTGAGATTAAATGCAGATAGGTGCCTTTGCGTTCTTTGCATTCAGCCAACAATGAGTCTTCCTCCTAAAGAGAGCCTGGTATAACATATCAAGAGCCAAAATCATGGCCTCAAAACACCCAGGTACATTCAGGGCACTTGCCATTGATCTCCTACAGTTCAGAAGTACAGATGTCACCAGACATAAGCCCAGTGTGCTTTAGGAAGGTATGGGCCTCTCTATTTTTCGAGCCTTTACCTATGATAATCAACTGGGGAATGATTTGGATGGATAAACCATAGCACTATAATGATGTGCTGTGAGGGCACGTACAGAATCAAAAAGGTGGGTGTAAAGTGTACAAGAGGGGACAGTGGCCCTTGTTCTATTTCCTTTTGACATTTTACTCCCAGTTTCTACTTTAAATCCATCTAATGTTGAAGGGGAATGACCATTCAGAAACATATGGCTGCCAAAGGAAGGATGAGTGTAAAGAAACTAATATTAAGGACACTGTAAGAAACTCCAAGTGGGTTTATATATGTTTTCATGACTCTGAAGGTCTTTATTTCTCAATAGTGCTACTGTATTTACATACACAGATAAAGTTATCATCATTAGCTTGTGATATAGGTTTATTTGACAAATGGGGAAACAGAATGTTATAGGAAAATCTTATCTGACAACGATGATGAGAGTAGCAGCATGATCACAGAGCCAGCCTGTGGCTGAGAGCACAGACTTGGTAGCCAGACTGAGTGGATTTGAATCTTGGCTGCGGCAGTCATTAACTTTGTGACTCTGGGACAGTTACTTCACCTGTGTCTCAGATTTACCTGTTAAAGTGATGATAATAATACTAATACATTAGCTATCTTGTAGGATTGTTACAGAGAGTAAATTAGTTAATATTTATAAAGTGCTTTGAACAGTGTCTCATTCGTATAGGTCCTAGATAAGTGTTTGTTAAGTAATTAAAGTATTATGAAAACCAGACTTAGTTTCTATTTTCTAGACACCATATATGTTTTACAAGCATCTTATTGTTAATCTCTCCCAACTACTTTATGTAAACCAGAGCAGAGATAGCTTATGAAACTTGTCCATGGTCCTGCAACTGGATAAGCTAAAAAAAGTCAGTGGCAAAATCCAAATGACATGGCATGGACTACTTTAACTTCTATAATGATTAATATGGTTAAAGTTCCCAGTTTTGTTATCATTGCATGTAGTGGGAAGGACTCATGTGACATTCTGGCAGTCATTCCTTTGCCTTAGGGGAATCCCCTGCTGCCAGTGACTAGAGCTGAGGGAGATCAATATTCCCAGAGGCAAGTCCAGCTGAGTGCCATGTTATACCTAGGATTCAGTCCTGCCTCAGTAGCCCATCAAATGGCTGAGATGTGGCCTCTTGAACAACCTTCAGGGAGCAGCGGGCCCCATTCAGAATTGAATGACATTATTTCCTCTTACCCCACATTAGTCATATGCTCATCTCCTCCTTTACAGTGGATGAACTCCTCTATTTGTAGCTCCCCGAACTTCAAAAGAGCTTTGTATGCAAAGCTGTTACAGAGAGGCCCATCATTATGGGATCATTTATTTATATTATTACTGCACAATAGAAGTCACTTTGGGCCATGAATGTGTGCCAGTGACTCATGATATTTTTTCCGATGTTTTTTGACCTCTGCTCCTTTCCATATTCTCCCATCTCCGATAAACTTGCTTCAAAAACCACAGAAAAACCACAGCTGTGTTTGTTGATCAGGGAATTGAAGAATGAAAGTAACTGTTTCCATGAGGAATCTTCAAAGGAGGTAAAATGTTCCCTGTTGTCAACATATGACCAGCTATTAAGGGATTTCGGAAATGAAAGTTGTCATTTCTTGTTTGGAAAATATTTTCTCATGATAAAAAATAGAACAGTTATGGAGCCATCATCACGATCAGCTGAACTGTATGTGTTGTTATTACATTGTAGCATTACAAATGAGATGGCAGACAAACCACAATGAATGCATGATAGAAAGTAATAATAGATTAAATGTGTTTAATCATTTAAGAGACAAATATGATTATCAGAATATAAAATATTAAATGTCTAAATCAACAAAAATACGTAGGGTTAACAAAAGAAGACGTTGATTTATGGAAGTTATGCAAAGTGTTCCAGACCTCCAGAGGGTGCTATTGCATTTACACAGAAATATATTTAATTATGTACACATTCTCATGAAATTAAAAAAATGAGAACTTTGAGCGTCTCTAATTCATTTCCACATAAAACAAGGAAAGAATCAATAACCATAACAATAATTTTTCTTCTAAAAGATTAACTGAGTCTTATCACATTTAACAAACCTGTGTTTTGTTTTGTTTTTACCTAAAGATCAGTTACCTAATAAAAGAATGAAAACAAAAAAATCATTTCAGATACTGTTTATAGTAACCTTCATTTAAACAAAATGAACGTTGCATTAGCAATAAACATTAAATTGATTGTAGAGTAAAAAATACATTTAGAGATTTAAAATTCTTTCAAGTTTTTTGAGCATCAGGAAATAAATCACAATAAGAAATCAACTTTAAGGAAAAGATTCAGATATGGAAAATATAAATAAAATCTTTACATAAGCAAAATTATTTTACACTGTCATAATCTAGCATTTCATACCTATTATTACAATATGAATAATATTACCTATTGAGAAAAATGAATCAGAGGGGTAATGGCCAAGTAAATAGTAAATTGGCTCCTTGCATTATTCCCAAGCTAATGACAATGGTGGATATGTATATCTTATAGTATTTTAAATTCATATGACATGGTTGTAAATTTGCATGCTCAGATCTCAGCTATAAGTATTTCTTTCAAATAATGTAGCTTTTTAAAAAAAGCAATGAATTAAAATTGATTCAAATTATCCTTTCTGAAATTCACTGACATTTTTGTTTTGTTCTGAGTTTTGACAGCTATTATGAATTCTTATCATATTTACAGAATTGTTTGAATCATAAAGGTATTTTTAGAATCATTAGCTATTATTGGAATTTCCTACAGAAATGCCCCAGGAATGTGAAAATAAAAAAATATGAATTGCTTTACACCATTCAGTCTCCTGTTTGCACTTTCCCTGGTTTAAAACCGTCCCAGTATTGTTTTATCAAAAAGTGAATTATTTTCCTCCAAAGGAAAAAAGGAACTAAAGCAAATATTCGACTCTTGGTAACATTAATGAATTATATCATATAATGCTGGTAAAACTCACATAGGCAATAGAACAGAAAATAATTAAAATCTAAAAACTACCCCTAAATTTGTAACGTATCTTGTCATTAAGAGAAAACAATCCTTCTGGGAAATGTGTATAATAACTGACAAGAAATGTTTAAATGGAAAGAATAGTAAATCCAGGTTAGGAATTAAGCAGCATATTCATTAAAATGTGAGAATATTGCTAGAGAATCCTTGGAATACATGTAAATAACAGTACAACAACACATGCAATTTCTGCAGCATCCCCTCAGGAGCTTACGCTAGCATAGAATCCATTCTCTTCACATTTCTTGCAGGAAGGAGGGTATTCATATCCCTAGTGGCTACATAAGAACAAAATAAACAGGACAGGAACAAAATGAAAGCATAGGCATGCAGATGGGTGGCAGTTTCCCATATTTGTGGGTGACTGTGGACACAGATGGACCTGTCAAATGTTTAGCTTGAGCTGATCTGGTTGATATCAGTAAGGGAAAAGTTTCAGTCAAAGAGGTTCACAAGTAGAAAAGGAAGATAAAATATAACTTTCCTTAAAAGCCAATCTCACACAATATTCTCATTAGGACCTGCAAGTCATTCATTGGTTGGAATCTTGAGATTTTGATGGCTGATAAAGATATTTAAACATTTACTACCCTACAAGATAACTAGGAAAAAGATCTACTGGTGTATGGTAGTGGATGCAGGTGACAAATCACTTACATGAACTTTTCACTCCACTATTTTTTTTTTAAATATGCCCTCTCCATTGGGCTAAGATAATCATGGATTATTTTGAATATGGTATGTACATATTCATTGGTTCACAATCACTATTCTAAATTATATATTCTACATTATACATGGAAAATTACATATTTTACATAAAGAATGGAATAGGTTAAGAATCTGTCACAACTGTATGGGGCTTGGACCCTTAGGACTGAGAGTAACAGTTCAAACTAGAGCATTTGTAACTTCATGGGCTTGAAAAATCCCTGTAAGCCTCATTTTTCACAGTTTCTAAATAGTAACTTACATACCTGGATATAGTCAAAATGAGATAATGTTATTTTACAGTGATTGGTACATTATAAAGGGCTCTACTATATTAGCCTAATATAGTATGGGTTTGTATCTCAGGTGAAATTCAAGATGTCTTTCACAGCACTGCATTCTTTCCTCCTTCTTAGTAAAAGTCAAAATGGACCCTGAAGAAATAGAATGCTTTATTTAAATATTTGCCCTGGGTTAAAATCAAGGATGGCAGTGATGAGTCTTTTCTAAGATCTCATCATTTAGATTGAATATGAGTAATGAGGTAGTGTTGTTCCCTCTGTCTACTGGATACCACTCAACTGAATGCCTGGAAGCGAAACCACAATTTCTAAAATGACTCGCTGGGTGGTTGTGTACCCTGCCAAAAGCTTTGCATGCACATCACACCCTGATGAATAATGTTTCAGACCAGAAACTTTGTACAAACCTCAGTGGTGCATATAATAGGGTTGTTTGGTCTTATGTTATGGATCCAGCAGGAATGGAACAAGGGCAGAAGATATAATAAAGAATCAGTTCTTATTTTTGCAACATTGATTGTGAAACCAATGAAGTTATGTCCATCTGAGAAGAGTATCATCTCAAAAAATAAGACCGAGATTGATCCCTCAAGGTTGGACACTTAGGTATTTAGCCTATTTGCTGTGAGTGTCTGAGGGGATACAGGAAGTCACCATATCCTTCTTTAGGGACAGAAGAAAGAAATGCATGTTGGTATAGTACCAAGCCAAAAAGTGAGATGTTTCCAGAGATTATTTGTGAAATGATGAAGGAGGGTAATTTAGGATGAATTTGGTTGACTGTAAGCCTGGATAACAAAGTTCTTACCAAATTTTTCACACTGTGAACTGAGGGCAAGGGCTCACCTTCTGGGAGCCCAGCTTCCTCTCAGCTACACTGGGGCTGAGGTTAGAAAAGCATTCCCAAAATTTCCTCATGGCTCTGAAGTGCTCTGGTTCTATGATCCAAGTGTGTGTGTGTGTGTGTGTGTGTGTGTGTGTGTGTGTGTGTGTGTGTATGTATATGTATGTAAACACACACACAGACACATATCCTAAAATGTTATTTCTCTCGGATCAGAATTAAATAGAAAGCAATTTTGTAGTAACGCAGAAAGTAAAAATGCAGTTACATGGGGCAAGGAAGTAGGTTGGCAAAGGATTTTTATCAGAAACCTAAGTATTTGAAATTCTATTTTGAGAGTGAATATATGCATACTTACCATCACAATACCTTTTGTATCCTTTGTTTAAATAAAAAGAATACTTGAAACTTTAGTGACTCACACGAGCATATTTTGTAAAGAGGTGATTTCTTTATTAAGCAAGATTCTAAACTTCTCTAGTCACCCATACATAGATGGTATCCTCCCAACTGCCTATGTGGTGGCTCTGTCCAAAGAGTTTTGTATATAACTTCCTCCGCACAAATTTAAATAAATAAGGCAAAGTACTGTTGAGCTAGCAATATAATAGGTTGGCTTTATATTTTATTACAACAAATTCCTCCATCTCAGCATGCTACTTTTATAGAGAGAAACACATACTAAACAATGATTTAAAATGTACATAAAAGTTCCTAGATGAAAAGGTCCATATCTTTTTCTGTTATATTCAGTGTCTATAAATCTGAACCTACATCTATACATAAATTTGTGCAATTGGATAAAAGTCTCACAATCATATCTTAAATCATATCCATTTGTGAGGATTAGCCTGTTCAACTAATTCTGTGAGGTAGGATTGTAGTAATTTCGCTAGCCCTTTTCTCAAGATTGTATCCACAGGGAAATCTCACAGCATCTCATCAGCTGTAAACATTAGCAGTCAGCCCACATCCTCTAGATTCATTCTCCATGCAGGTGACAACTTCCCTACAACTATGGGTGTGCGTCTATTTCAGGTAGAAAGTCAGAGATCCTTTTTCTCCCCACGCCCACCCCCAAGCAATCTACAGTCTTAATATAATGAATATAATAAAGATGTGTCTCTAGTTCTTTGCTAAATCCTCCTCTCTACCCAGCCAGCAGTTTCAGATGCCTCAGGAAAAAGAGAATCCATGGAAGACAACAATGAGGAAAAGGGAAGTGTTGAATAGGAAAATTAATAATGGACATCTTACTTTAATTTTAGGGTTTTTCTTATCCATGAAACCAAATATTAACAGTAAAAATCCTGACCCAAAGGAACGTGCGTCTTAGATCAATCAAGTATACGCGATCAAATGAGCAACATTTAACCCAAAAGAAAGATGGGAAGTCAGGAAGGGTAGGATAACTGGATAAATGGAACCAGGGAACCTGGGGTGGAAGGGGAAAGGGGGAAAGTGCTGACACAATGCGGGATTGCAACTAATGTCACGAATCAATTGGTGTATAAATTTTTGAATGAGAAACTAATTTGCTCTGTAAACTTTCACCTAAAGCACAATTAAAAAAGCAAACAAAAAACTTAACCCAAACTGCAAAAGCATGCCAGAAACAGCTCTATGGCAATGTAAATTTATCTTATCGCACTAGAAGAGGATAGTTGTCAAACCCAGGGGTTTGAACTGGAGCAAACCATTTGGCAACCCTGTTATAAACCAAAAAAAAAAAAAAAAAAAAAAAGCAACAAGCAAACAAACAAACCAAACCCGTTGCCGTCGAGTCAATTCCGACCCTATAGGACAGAGTAGAACTGCCCCCACAGAGTTTCCAAGGAGCACCTGGTGGATTCGAACTGCTGACCTTTTGGTTAGCAGCCGTAGCACCAGGGTTTCCCTTGGTATAAAGTAAGAGTAAATAGTTGCTTAGTGGGGGCCATGGTTCTTAGGGTACACAGTTACTTTGACCTCTAAGAAACTTTCTTTGTTTTCTTTCAGATTATGAACTGTGCTCCAGTAATAGGTGAAGACTTAAAAAAACAGATAAACTCTGATTCAAACACAAACATTGCAAACATGCTGTGACTGTGCACCAAACATTATTAGGAGAGAGTCACGAACTCCAACAGGCCCTCATACTGCATTGATCGCCTCTACAAATTTTCATTCTATTTTTATAGGTGAGGAAAGGTGAGAAAATGATATAACAATGAGGAGGAATCAAAAATTAAAAATAACATTTTTTCCCATATTGATATGTGGTCTATGCTCTCACATTTAAAAATGTGCATAGCTTAGTCAATAACTGACTCTGGGTTTGTTTGTATGTTTTTTGGAACCAGTCTCAGCACAGTCATCTAAAGAATAAGACTAAACAGTGCTCAAAAACAAAAAAAATCCAAACCCAAACCCACTGCCGTCAAATCGATTCCAACTCATAGCGACACTGTAGGACAAAGTAGAACTGCTCCATAGGATTTCCAAGGCTATAAATCTTTATGGCAGCAGACTGCCACATCTTTCTTCCAGGGAGTGGCTGGTGGGTTCAAATCACCAACCTTTGGATTAGCAGCCAAGCACTGTAACCACTGTACCACCAGGGCTCCTAAACAATGCTCAGACTACCTTATTTATATTAATCGCTTTAGTACTGAAGTCAGAAAATGTTCCCAAACCAAATTCATTGCCGAGCACTTTAACCACTGAGCCACCGGGGCTCCTGCAGAAAATGTTAGGGAATAGCAAGATAGTGAACATGCTACCTTCCTCCCAACCTTCTGTTAAAAATAATCAAAACTCACTGAAATTGGAACAGAAGGTTTATTCTGAGCAGTTATTCTATATGCATTTTAAAAAAACAAACCGGTTGAGATCGAGTTGATTGTGACTCGTAGCGACCCTATAGGACATAGTAGAACTGCCCCATAGCATTTTCAAGGAGCAGCTGGTGGATTTGAACTGCTGAGCTTTTGGTTAGTAGCTGACTCTTAACCACTGTGTCACCAGGGCTCCATATGCATATAGGGAGGCCATTTTGATTACAGAAAAAGCAAATGACTCCAAGAAGCTAGGTACAATGAGGCTTGTAAAGAGAAGAGGGAGAAATATAGAAGATCAACCACTGGCTAATCTTAGAGCGATTGATTGAACCTTCCCTTCCCCCTTTACCAAGATCAGCTGATACCATGTTACTTCTGGCCTGGCTGCTAATAATTTGACCCTTCACTCACATGCAGCCATGAAGCTTTTTGAGATTTAAATTAGGAGGTAGTGGTTTGACCAGGGGTTCGAACCAGTTTGAAGCCCTGCTTTACACACACTTTAAATGGTCTAGTTGTCTGTTCTCCAAGATCACAGCAGATTATAGACATACTAGTTATAGTAAAATGATAGTTTGACAACCTGTAAAAAGGAGACCCCTGGCTCAGTAAGTGTATAAGCAGGCTGGGCTGCAAGGGTGTCACTATATTATAGCTCTAATCATTGATTGAACTTAATGGTGACTCCAAGTCATCAAGAAACATTAAATTATGTTTAAAGTATTTGGTTTTAAGAAGATCAAGTCAATATAACCAAATAAAGGGTGAGGGTGTCCCTTTTCAGCAGCTAGTAGGTCTGTTCTTCCCTCTGTCAGAATTCTTGTCTGTGCTGTCATGTTTAATCTTCACAATAACCCTTGAAGGAGGTATGATTTTCATGCCCATTTTATAGCTGAGGAAGCTGAGGCTCAGAGTATTATTGAATGACTCCTAGGCACGTTTTGTCTTTGTAATTTTTCCCATAATTTACTCTTTTCTCCACTTTACAGATGAGGACACTGAGGTGGAGAAAAGCCGAGTAACTTTCTCAAGCTTGCAGCCAGTGCAATGGCAGAATTGGAGATTAAGCTCAGGATAGTCTGCCACAAAACTTGCTCTTTCTGTTACTACATTTTTCCTCTAAAATAGGATCTTTTTCCCCATTTGAAACCATATTTGAGATCACGTAGTCCAACCTTCAATTTACAGTTTGAGACATAAGATCAGAAAAAGAAAGTGACAAGCCTGGGATAACATAGTGATTAAAGCCAGATCTAGATCTCTGACCTCTCAGGTTAAATTTCCTTGGAAATTTTGCCTGTTGACAGCGCTCATACCAATACTAACATTTTCTCACTCTGTGCCTTTCCTGATCCCCAAAACCCAAAAACCAAACTCATTGTCATCAATTGATTCTGACTCATGGCGACCGCATGTGTTACAGAGTACAACTGCTCCATAGGGTTTTCTTGGCTACAATCTTTATGGAAATAGATTGCCAGGACTTTTTTATGTGGCACCACTGGGTGGGTTCTTACTGCCAACTTTTAGGTTAGCAGTAGAGTGCAAACAGTTTGTGCTGCCTACGGACCTTTTCTTTCTTTTTTTGAATATATTTTTTATTTTTTTATTGCACTTCAGATGAAGGTTTACAGAGTGAACTAGCTTCTCATTAAACAACTGATGTCCATATTGTTTTGTGGCATTGGTTGCTAACCCCATGACACGTCAACACTCTCCCCTTCTCGACCTTAGGGTCCCCATTGCCAGCTTTCCTGTCCCCTCCTGGTTTCTCACCCTTGCCCCTGGGCTAGTGTGTCCATTTAGTCTTGTTTTGTTTTATAGGCTTGTCTAATCTTTGGCTGAAGGGTGAACCTCAGAAGTGACTTCATTACTGAGCTAAAAGGGTGTCTGGGGGCCATACTCTCAGGGTTTCTCCAGCCTCTGTCAGACCAGTAAGTCTGGTCTTTTTGTGTGTGTGTGTGTGAGTTAGAATTTTTTTCTACATTTTTCTCAAGCCTCGTCCGGGACCCTCTATTGTGATCCCTGTCAGAGCACTTGGTGGTAGTAGCCAGGCACCATCTAGTTGTGCTGGACTCAATCTGGTGGAGGCTGTGGTAGTTGTGGTCCATTAGTCCTTTGGACTAATCTTTCCCTTGTGTCTTTGGTTTTCTTCATTCTCCCTTGCTCCAGACAGAGTGAGATCAGTGGAGTATCTTAGATGGACACTGACAAGCTTTTAAGACCCCAGACACTACTCACCAAAGTAGGATATAGAACATTTTCTGTATAAACCATGTTACGCCAGTTGAGCTAGATGTCCCCTGAGACCATGGTCTCCAGCCCTCAGACCAGTAATTCGATCCCTCAGGGAGTTTGGATGTGTCTATGAAGTTTCCATGACTTTACCTTAGTCAAGTTGTGCTGACT
The DNA here is from genome assembly GCA_030035585.1 of Dugong dugon. Lineage (NCBI taxonomy): Eukaryota > Metazoa > Chordata > Mammalia > Sirenia > Dugongidae > Dugong > Dugong dugon. The sequence goes on along the minus strand of CM057461.1, from coordinate 117,940,359 downwards.
TCCCCGGTATGGTGACTGTCTTATCCTTCACCAAAGTTACCCTTTATCTATTGTCTAGGTAGTGTTTTTCCATCCCCACCCCTCCACTCCCTAGTAACCATCGAAAGTTGTTTCTTTTTGTGTGTAAACCTTTTCATGAGTATTTGTAATAGTGGTCTCATACAGTATTTGTCCTTTTGTAATTGATTTACTTCACTCAGCATAATGCCCTCCAGATTCATCCTCGTTGTGAGATGTTTCACAGATTTATCATTGCTCTTTATCATGGAGTAGTATTTCATTGTGTGTATATACCACAGTTTGTTTATCCATTCATCTGTTGATGGGCACCTTACCTAGGGACCTTTTCTGATCCCCAATCTTGCGTTAATACAACTGAGTGTTTTTCAGAAAATTGTTGGTTGGTGCTCTGTAAACCCAAGCTCTCTAGCTTCAGCCAAGTCCCTTGCTACTTCTTGCAATCCTGGATTCTTGTATAATTTTTTCTTGTAATCAGTGTCATAAGGAGCCCTGGTGGTGCAATGGTTAAGCACTCGACTGCTAACTGAAAGGTTGATGGTTTAAACCCACCTAGCAGCTCTGCGATCTGCTCTCATAAAGATTACAGCCTAGGAAAACTTATGGGACAGTTCTGCTCTGTCATGTGGGGTTGCTGTGAGTTGGAATCTACTCAGTGATGCCAAACAACAACAGTGTCATAGGAGTCTCAGTGTGGTTCAAACAGTTTACATGCTGGGCTGCTAGCCCCATCTGTGTATCTTGTGTAAAAATATACATATTTTTAGAGAAAGCTCACAAATCAATTTTTTATTGCTTTTGCCATCATTTTGGTTATGTTTGTTAGATATTATTTACCAGAATAAACTATTGGTTTGATTTTGCTCAGTGATGAAGAATAACTAGAACTCTCTCTGTCCAGATAGGAAATATAAATATTAGATCAGGATTTAGGAGACAAGTTTATGAAATTATCTCTAAATTAAAAAAAAAATGTGTCAGTCATTTTGTCTCTATTGCCAAATACGTAATTTGGATATCAAGAAATTGTACTATTCGTATGAGTGGGCAGCCTAGTTCTGTGTCTACCTCAGATCAGGAACTCACATGTAAGCCTAAAAGGTCGATTTGAAATGCCCTGCTGTTTGACATCAGTCAGATGAGGAGGGATTATACTCTTGGCAATTCAACTGTTACAATAGCAGTGTAACTGTTCTGAGGAAATATCATTTGAGCCTATGTTTGAATGAATTAGACTCCGTCTTTGTATGAAATGACATCATAAGCTGAATCTATTCTGTATTTACATATAAACAGATTGTGTTCATATTTGGTAATTTTTTTCTTTCGGTTTTTTTCCTAAGGTATGATGACATGTAGACATAACTTTGTGGATCAGAAAATTAACTACACTGCTGAATTCCTTGTGTTCCTTTTTGCGTGGAGTAATTCTCATCTTGTTCAACACTGTAGGAAATAAAGCTTATAAATTAGACTTCATCGCTTAAAAATTAATGTATTTATATTTTCTGTGCCAGGGACTGTGTAAAGAAATAAGACACAATGGAGAACAAGACACAGTTCCAACTCTTTAGGAGCACAAAGTGTAACAAATCTGTTAGATCCACCTTACGAGTGATTGCTGTATTTGTACTAGTATTATTACTACTATTTTTCATTTTTAATGATTATTATACCTAGTCCCAGCAAAGGGCATTTATAACACTTTTTATGATAGTACATATTACTCGAAAGGAGAAATAATGTTCTCTAATATAAGCATGTTTTTCTTTATAAAGGTGGAGAAACACTGTCAATTTTCCCCTTGAACTTCTACCCCTTGTAATCAGGAACTAATTAATTAATTAGTTAATATTTCTGAAGTACATGGAAGATAAGCAGTGTCATCCAAATGCTAAGTATTTTAAAGCCATGCATTGCCTCATACGTTGTTGTTGTCATTAGGTGCTCTCGAGTCGATTCTGACTCATAGCAACCCTGTGCAGAACAAAACAAAACACTGCCTGGTCCTGCACCATCCTCACAATCATTGCTGTGTTTGAGTACATTGGTGCAGACACTGTGTCAATCCATCTCGTTGACGGTCTTCTTCTTTTTCACTGACCTTCTACTTTACCAAGCATGATGTCCTTCTCCAGGGACTGGTCCCTCCTGATAACATGTCCAAACTACGTGAGACCAAGTCTCATATACTAGATAGGATTTCTTAAAGCTTAGAATGGAGAATTTGAACAAATTAAGTACATTTCATCTAAATGAAAAATCCACATATATTGAAGGCAGGGAGTAGATGAAAGTAAAAGAAGTTGGAATGGAAAAGTGCAAATGTAATCAAGAGAAGAATGATCCTTTACATTTCTGTTTGTTATTAGTATATAACAAGTGTTCATTCTTGTAAAACTGCTCAAAACAAGGAATATAAATGTATTAAAATGGAATAGTATTAACATTTTTCTCATACCTGTGAAATTGTTAATAGGATTAAGTGACTTCCCGGTAGAGGTGACTATTTTATAATGCTCTTGGAACTTAATTCCAAGGCCAAAAATCCAATTTGGAACGCACATAATCTAGACCTGCCCTGCCCAAATTTATGGTATAATTATTAACCCTTCCTTCCCTGTAGTTTTCGTGGCCTAAGACTATAGCTATGCCTGAGAGGGACAAAGGAAGGAGGAATCAGGACCAGTGCCCCAAACTCATCAATGTGAAAAACTAAGCCAGAGCATTCATGTTCTAGTGTAACTTTCTGATCTAATGATTTCTCAACCTAGGTAAAATTACTCAAGTATAACCTCATCAAAGGTGAATTAAATGGTATCATTCTCAGATAATTTGTTAGACCTAATTTGTGATTTTTGAACATGAGCCTCGTGGGAAATTCGACTTTCCTAGCCATTATATTTGTGTGTTTGATGGCAGCCGTTATTTTGGAATCTTTTGATGCTTCTTATCCTTCTAAAGCCAATGAAGTAGATGTTTTGGACCATGAGAAACAGGTATCAAACAGAGAGCATTACTGTTTCACTGTTCTCACTATTCAGCTATTATTTTCAGTGTTTTCCGATCACTGCTGGTGTATTTTTCCTTGTGAATATGTGAGAAACAGGACTGACCCACAGAGTTCACTTGGCTGAAGAAGTTTGTCCTCAGCTCAGAGTCAATCCCTGTGGGCTTGGCCAAGTGACTTCTGCGTTATTTTGTGTCCTTTTACTACCTTCTCTGGGGCAGGAATGATGGTCTCTGATAGTATACAACCATACCTCTCTCTACCTCATTTGAAGTGAGTTAAATGGTGCTTTTCAATCTTAACTTTCCTACCTCATCTGAAACACTGCAGGCTGGATTTTATTATAACCTTTCACAGAAACAGGAAACAGCAATTAAGCATAATTTTTGGACAAATAGGGACCTCCTTACAGGATTTCTGTAAGCATTGTTAATTCTCTGCTGGGAAGCATACCTAGATTTTGATGCAAGTTGCCTAATAGTCACAAATGTCTATTCCGTCTTCTTCCTAAGAGAAAGTGAGTAGCCATCAATCCTGAATCAGTGGTGGGGGACCATGTAAAACTGGAGAAAGGATCTTTCAGGACGGTTGTGTAGAGGATAAATCTAAATAGCTAAGAATGACATTGGTGGGGAGGCAGTAGTGGTGAGTAGCACTATTGTTTTCTGCTCTTCTTGCGACGTTCCCATAGCCATAAGCCAAACATCCCAAAACATGCCAAACACGGCAGCACAACATCAAAATACACATCTGATTCCAGGGCCTCTGAACTTTTAATCTAGTTCCTGGATTCATCTTTTCAAGATATTAGTCATCAATCAAAACAGGATTTAGGTCATGGAGACTAGAACTAGGGCATAACCAGCAGAGCAAGTGGGAAGGCCAGCACCAGAGCGCTGATGATGAAGGTGAGGAAATCCAAGTTACGTGTCAAGTTCAAATGATAGGAACAGAATAGAAAAATGGAAATAAAAATAACAAGCTGGGTGAAAGCTTGGCCTGGAGTCAGGCAAGGAACTTTCTGGGATTTCTGTGAATATGCAAAATTTCCTTGGTCATCAGTTTCCCCGTATATTGGTGCATTAGGCTGGTTTAAAGGTCCAAGTCTGAGGCAAACATTAATCTTCTCCTTTGGGTGTCCTCTTTCCTCATGCTACAAAGTGGTGTATTCAGGACCTCCCATAGTTTCATTCCTGACCAGGCTTGAGTTTTTCAAGGAGCACCTGGATCTTTACTGAAACTTTCACCTCAATCAAAGACTTGCAACAGGTTCCTCTACTCGGAGTTTAGCTCTGCATAATGGCAGCTAGCTCATCAGATAAACTCATCTATGCTAGTGTATTAATAGTTGATTATATGATAATGTATTGCTCTTCGAAGGGAAAAGGGATTTTTTTTTTTTTTTAAGTGAATGCTTTATGCCAAAGAATGGTTGGGGACAGATTTTCATAAACATGAGGACTTAAGAATCTCTTATGATTCTATCATGGAGATGAAATTCAGTCTCTTATCATGCACGATATGCCAAGGAGGAAACTAAGTATCTGTATGGTACCGATAAAGAATAGAATCCTAAAATTAGGCTGCTTTTGTTCAAATCCCAGCTCTGTCATTTACTAGCGATGTGACCTTGAGCTAGTATATAGCTCCTCTATGTCTCAGTTTATTCATCCATAAAACAGGTATAATAATAACAACTACCTTAGATATTTGTGGTAAAGATAAAATGAGTCAAGAAATTTGTATTATCTGGAACAGTACCTATTCTATATAACTGTTAGAAATTATTATTGTTATTGATATACTGTATGGTGTATTGGTTAAGGACTCTGGCTCTGGCATTAAACATATCTATGTTCAAATCCGCATTTTGCTATGAAAAGGAGCTTGGAAAAGCTATGCTCTCTAAAACTCAGTTTCCTTATCTACAAAATGGGTTATGATAATTAAATCAGATTATACAAGTAAAAGACTTCACACTAGGCAAAGCTTAGTGATTGTTTTTCTCATTTCTCATTTTGTATGGCTATTTATTCACAGGATTATAGAATATCATGGTCTAATGATATCTGGATAGAGGATGTTTTCATAGTCATGCTATAAATATCCAGATTGAAGAGAGCATTTTGATTAATACAGGAACATCAAGTGTCATATTTAGAATGAATTCTCAACTCTCCATCTTAAGAGATTTACACAGTTAAAAAAAGAATTTATAAAGAAGGCTATTGCTATCTAAATGTAGATTAGTGTAGGTTGTAAAGTAATGTTTCTCAGGTGAAGATTTATTCTCATTTGTTGAGATCACATATTTCTGGAAAGTTTAAGCATCATAACCCTGTAGCTTGTTTTTCAGCAATGCCCAGTAAATGTGATTACACTCAATCTTCATCTTGAAGTTCTCTATGCAAATGCAGGAGGCTCTTACCTTGAGAAAAATCTTTAAAAGTTGCACAGCTCCCCAGAAGCAGAGGTTGAGAGGGAGGCATGCTTTGTGTCATACACATTAATTCAGTTGGCACATTACAATGTTAAACTAAATGACATTATTACAAAGCTGTGCTAAGAAGTGTTGACAGGTCCATACGGTAATTTTACAATGTATAATGAACACACAGACTCCTTTCTTGCAGAAATTTATAGTTCAAATCATCTATACCCAGGATATCCAGTTTTATTTCCAGAAACTTAAATTGACTTATTACGATGTAGTGAATGTATAAATTAGTTCCAGTAGTTAAACTGAAACATTTCCCTACAGACTCAATTAGATTCATTAATCTGCTGTGTAGACCTGTAAACGGCCCATTGTTCTTCCCCCCCGCCCAAAATGTCAAAAACTATTTCTCTAACTATAAAATATTTCCTACAAAAACTGTTTTAAATGGTCAGAATTATTGGGTATCAGAAACTCAGAACTACAAATTATGTTATTGCCATGGCACTATTTTTTTCCCAAAGAAAAATAGGGTCCAGCCCTTTCCAAGTCATTTAGGGGGGTTAGTGACTAGATTTGCTGCTCTATCACACTGAAAATGCACTGAAATTAAGAAAAAGACATCTTCTTGCTTGTCCTACTGGATAAATCAGCTGGCATGGGGCGTGTTGTGTATGTTCCTAACCCCACAGCTTCTTCATTTTAAAACTTTTGTTTACGCGCCTCCCTCTGCCTAAAACATGGCACGTTATCAGTCCAGTGATGTTCTGTGGAGGCAGAGTAAAATAATACAACCTGTTAATGAATTCCATTTCAAACGATGCACACCTGTGTCTTACGTTTTTCAAAATACCACCCTCCATGTGGGAACTAGGGAGGCCACTACATAGCAGAGCTTTAAACACAAATCTTTTTTTTTTTTTAAGGCTACTGTTGTGGGATTTAAAAAAAAACAAACTGCTGTATTGATTGATGAAGGTGGCTGCTTCTCCTTACTGCATGATATTTTTTTGCTTCTGTGATTTATTAAACATTATTTCTAGTTTGAAAAACCTTTGCAACTGTTACCTTTGACTTCTTGTTTTTTAATGGCCTAGTTCTAATCATCTTTACAGGATTGCATTAAATGCTAACTTGGAATATGTTTTTAGTCTTAGGCAGACATGAGCCTGTTTCATTTTAAACTTGAGAGGAGGCTCCTGGGGTTGTTTCAGACAGACTGATACAGATGTGATCTGAAACGAAATATTTGGCTCATTTGATTGTATTTAACAGAAACCAATTCTGGATCTCCTTAGTTAAAAAAAGGGGGCGGGTAGGAGACAATTTTAAGGATATGGAAGTGTTTTACAAGGCTACAAGGCAAGGAATGGAAAACAAGTGGTCCTCAGGAATGGTTTGGAACCAGGAATTCAAATATTATGTCTCTCTCCATCTTTTTCCTCTCTTTCTCTCTTTGTAGTTGCTTCATTTTCACTCATTATTTTAATTCTAAGTTTAGCTTTCTCTACTTCTCTGGTTCATAGGGTGGAAAACCTAGCTGCCGGAAGCTCTTCAGTTTGTATAGACTGAATCCTCCCCGATTCCAATTCCATATTTTGGAAGAAGAGATTCTGATTGGACTACATTGATTCAGTTCCTACTTGGGAGACAATCAACTGTGTCCAGGTAGTGAGTGGGAAATGGGGGGGTGGGGTTATTAGTAATGAAGGGGAGTGTGCCACATTGCACTGGAATGAAAGTCTGTTACTCTTAATTATGTGGATTGGAGAGACAGTAAAAGAGAGGCAGTTCTCAGAAAATGGTGAGGTTTGTGGGCAAGGGTCGGTGCTGGGCTGAATAGCCACAAGTAAAAGGTATCTATCCACCTTATTTTTCAATATTCTTTACTAAAGGTAATTACGTGTCTCCTTGTTATCTCCAGTCCAAGTTTATACAGAAAGTTAGAGGAGTAGGTGCTCTAAAAGTAGAGATGTTGGACGTTTCCTCCAGGATGATATTTCCAGTGAGAAATATAATGTGTTGGAATAATCAGCTTCCTGTTCACAGTCCCATGTTCAGCTGCTCACAGGACACGCACAATTTTCCTGCCAATGTACAGCATAACATTTTCTTCCCCCACCACTTTCATTTCATTAGTATGGAGGTGGGGAAGGGGTGTGCCAGATTCTTCTTACAACATATTTCCCCCTAATTTTCAACTTATCACTTCCCTTCTTGGAATCCTAGCTTTTCAAGACAAATTTGAAGAGTTCTTGCTTGTGTAAATCTGCTCAATGCTAATGTCTGCACCTGTACTTCTGGGTTGTGGCAAAGCAGCCACACACACACGATGAGGGTAATTCTCCCACATCCAGAAAGAACAGGAGTCCTGGAATTAGCAAAACCAGCTCAAGTACTCCCCTGCGCTTTTGCATTGGCATTGCTTCTGTTCAGGCACCCTTCCCCAAGGCTCAGCACATTGCATTTTAATTCAGTATTTCTTGAATAGCTTTTATGTGCCAGGCACTGTGTTATATACTTCCAGAGATGCAAATATAGCTATTGTATTGTTTCTGCCCTCAAGAAGAGTGCCACCTCAGTGAGATAACAAGACAGTTTCACCAAGAATGAAAGTATAAGGGATAATGTGAGTACTGTAAAAACACCTGGTAAGAGAAACCAGCAAAAGCTTCTTGGAAATAGGTTTAAAGGATGATTGGGAATTTAATAAAAGCAGATGCAGAACATATAGTTGATCCCCTGGCATCCTCCTCATTAGAGTCTGTTGAAAAGAGAATAGGCTTCTGCACTTACATTCTATTTAAGACTATCTGGAAAGTACTCAAAGTAATTGAACTGAGGGAAATTTGACTGAGATCTCTTCTACTCTCATTACAAAGAGAAATGAGGGACTATATGAGGGAGGAGAAAGTAGGACAGAATAAGTGAGAACAGAGCCTAATGGTGAACAGGAGCCCCACTATGAAACTGTTTATTTTCAGGGCTTCCAACCGATTCTAGTTCGCACCCCTGCTGAGAATTTGCATTTCTAACACGGTACCAGGGGAAGCTAATGCTGCTAGTTAGGAAGTAAGGACCAGTTCTGAGAACCACTGATAGAACAGCAGTTCTCAAACTTTATAATACCTAAGAATCGTATGTATGTGATTTACATATAATAAATTTTGAGAAATGCCGCTCTACTAGTGGTTCTCAGAATTAGTCACTGCTCCCTATCCAGCATCATTAGCATAGCCTGTACCTTGTCAGGAATGTAAATTCTCAGCAGGGGTGCAAACCAGAACAAACTGGTTCTAAGCCCTGTTTGTTTTACATGTAAATTCAAGTACCATTTCTAGAGGGTCTATCTACCATACGTCAGAAATCGTCACATAATACCTGTCCTGCCCATTTTATAGATGAGTAATAGTCTCAAAGGGGTAGGTGATTTGCCTAAAATCGTTTTAAAAAAAAGAAAACATAGCTAATAGATCTAGGATTTGAACCCAGTCTGCTGGAGAGAGTAGATGGAAATATTCATCAGGAGAGTTAAAGGAGGAGGAAGGTAGGAGCTCATGAGCTTTCTTCCCTTAGCTCGCTTGATCTTTCCCTGTCTTGTCTACAAGTATGTCCCCTCTAGGCAGCTCTAGTTACCAGGTCATAATTAAAGACTCCATAGGAAAACCAGAACAAACCCATTGCCTTCCAGTCGATTCTGACTTATAGTGACCTTATAGGACAGAGTAGAACTGCCCCATAGTGTTTCCAAGGAGTAGATGGTAGATTCAAACTGCCAACCTTTTGGTTAGCAGCTGAGCTCTTAACCACTGCACCACCAGGGCTCCATATCAGCAGAAATTTGTTGATGCCAGCTGTGGTAGTTCACCATTATGATTGACTTAGTTGCTCTATATTTTTGCTTCTCTCTAGTGATCTTTTAGGTTCTGCTCCCACAACTAGATATTTCAGCTTATGCTGCTGACAATCTCTATATCTTTCCATTTCAAACTCTGTAATAGAGACTCTAGGAGTCCCTAGGTGGCACAAAAGGTTAAGTAATAAACCACTAGCTGAAATTTTGGTGCGCTGAACCCACCCAGAGGTGCCTCGGAGGACAGGCCTGGCATTCTACTTCTGAAAGGTCACAGCATTGAAAACTCTGTGGAGCAGTTGTGTTCTGCACACATGGGATCCCTGTTAGTTGGAATCAACTCAACAGCAACTAACAATGACAACAGAGACCAAATGATTGGTCCAAGTCATCATAACCATTCCTATGAAATGAAGCTTTGGGCTAGACCTCTTCTGCACTATGAACCAGCCTTTATATAGGATACCATGAGTCAGATACCCACCTACTTCAAAAAGCTGTGGCCAAGATGGTTTGGGTCATGTGATATTTGGATGGTGATGCCTTCAGTACAGAAGAGGGTTAATATGTGTATAAAAGGAGAGGAAGCTAAGAGACATTATAGTTTCAGGCACTGAAATCAATGCAACAATGATCTTGACCTGCCCCAAAAAGAGCTGAGCTGTAAGAATGTGTTATCCTTTCCAGAATGAGAGTACATTTCTTAAGCATCGTATTGATACGTACATTTCTTTTTGTCTTCCATTGCAATAACTGGTCCACAGCAAAGAGGTTAAGATCACAGAATCTGGAGTCAGGCAGCATGGGCTCAAATTGTAGCTTGGCTCCTTGTTATCTGTATGAACTTAAATAAGCTATTCTCATTTTCTATGCCCCCTTTTCCTCATCTGTAGAATTAATATCAATAATTAATAGTGTTTATATAAGTATTAAATGAAATAATGTGTGTAAAATGCACATAGTAAGCACATAACAAATGATATAGACTAGTTTTTTTTTTAAATGAGATTAATAGATATCCAGGTACAAAGGTTACTTGGAATAAATTAACAAAGAAACAGAAGAAATTATTTGCAAAATACAATTATTTGCAAAATGCTTGGTCTCAAAATCTTGGATTTGCTGTCAGTATTGCTGTATTAAAAGGAAAATCTTTGTTTTTTATACAACCCTAGAACCACAGGGCTAAAATAAAGCCATGGTTCTATTTCATGCTCTATTTAATTTGTAAGAAGGACATTCTAGATCTGCATTCCTTGGGTAAATATACCTTTCCCATAAAAATGTCTAAAGAAGGAGGTACTATAATTCTTAAAAACTTAATGTGTCCATGACCACATGTAAAGATGAAACCGAATGTTAATGCTGTAGTTAGTTGAGCCAAGATTTTATGCATAAGTAAATGACAGTGGCACATTTTAAAAATGTGTACAAACATTAAAGTACAAAGTTCATAAAATAAATTAATCACCAGTTTGTTTTTTGGTATGTTTAAAAAAAAAAGTCATTGATGACCTTTCACAAGTGAAGACAAGTAAAAGCAGTAATACTTGAGTTTTATGGGTAAAAAAAAAATTAAAAATAATCCCTTTTGATACATAAGAACATTTGCATATCCAAAGCCAGCTTCTCAACAGTGCTGTGGTTTTTGTGAATGATGAACTCTTTAATTAGCCAATTATCATTGCAAATAGAGAAAGGGACAAAAATCACAAACTGTTAGTAACTTAAAATAGAAATATGCATCACTACAAATGAAAGGAGAGTTTAAGTAGAATGAGAGGCTGGGGATCAAAATGAAATTTTTTTAATTCTTTGGTGAGATAAAAATAATGTCTTACAATATGGTGTCACTTTCCTCTGAGTATTGGGAATAATTTTTTTATATCTACATGACTATTAAAAAGCAGTGTGTGTTCCATTTATAAAATAATGCAAAATCACAGAAATGTTTCATAACCTTTATTAAAAAGGAATCCACAAATATTCAGAAGTAATTTATGGTTCTGATTGCTAATATTAACTGTCTGTATTAACTGTCAAGAAATCAAACAACAAATTGCTTTGGGCAAATCTGCTCCGAAAGACCTCCTTAAAGTTTTAAAAAGCAAAGATATATCACAATGATGACTAAAGTGTGCCTGACCCAAGCTATGGTCTTTCCAGTCATCTCATATACGTGTGAAAACTGGACAGTGAAAAAGGAAAACAGAAGAACTGACACATTTAAACTCTCGTGTTGGTAAAAAAATATCGAATATACTGTGGAACTGCCAGAAGAATGAACAAAACAGTCTTAGAATAAATACAGCTAGAATGCTTCTTTAGAAGCAAGGATGGTGAGACTTTAGCGTGCTTACTTTGGATACATCATCAGGAAAGACCATTTGTAGAAAAGGCCTTCATGTTTAGTAGAGGGTCAGTGAAAAACAGGGACGCTTCAGTGAGATGAACTGAAACAATAGCCATAGCAATGGACTCAAACATACCAACAATCATGAAGATGGCACAGGACAGGGCAGTGTTTTGTTCTATTGTACATAAGGTGGCCATGAATTGGAGCCAACTTGGTGGCAACTAACAGCAACATAATAAGTGTAGTCAACACATAGATTTCTCCAAATGGTGAATGAGGCCTACCCCTAGCATTTGGAGACCCGTTAGAAATACCATACTCTGATATTGTAGCTAAGAATAATCAATGGATAATTGATACAGTAAGCCATCTGCATAGTTAACTCACAATAAGAGATGTTTTATAAATGAGTCTGGAATGTCACCAACTATCACCAGGCAGATGGTTATCTAAAATAAAACTAATGTACAATAGACCGAAACCCAGAAAATCATTCCATGTCTATGACAATCACAAACACAAGTATGGTGTTATGGATAAGTATAGAAAGTTAGGTTCCTGAATAAGAATTTATCAGTATTGTAATGCACTGCTCTAAGGGAGGACTTGGGGACTTTCTCTGCCTATTCATCAGGTAGGTTGCACACTAAGAGAGCTGTTGCCCCGGTAAATGTGTAACTGGATCCAAGGGATGAATAGTCCTGAAATGATTCCTTGGATACTAGCTCTGCCTATTACAAGGCTATGCCCTTTTTATACAACCTGTCTCAGTTACCTGATTAGATAAGTCTGTCATGGTAAATTAAAACATTGGCCTTCTGGTTTATACATTTGCTTGTTACGTGTTGCTTAGTGTAAGTCAGAGCCCTGGGATGTATTAATCATTGAATCAATTGACAAAATGAAGTTCCTAAATGTGCATAACTGAGGGTTGGACTCTGGAGTGGGGGAGCTCTACCAAGTTACAGTTAATCTATAAACTCCATGTCCAACAATGGCTAAACATAATGAAAACATGTGGCTTGCAATGCATTATATTTATTCCAACAGCAATTTATTTGTTTCATGGCAAATACTTCTTGCGATGCAGATATGACTAAAATGATTATTTATAAAAATATTAGGAAACTAACTGAACAACATAACATTTAGAGCTCCATAAATTCTTTCTCTATTTTCCTATCACTATATTTGCGTTACAGATTTGGCATGAACCATATAATTCCCTGAACTACTCAACTATATTATCCAGGTATAAGTCTGATCTTTGCCTCTAAGTTGCAGTTTTCTTCAGGACAAGTGTCAGTTTATCCGTGAATCTTCTCACAGCCTGGTGTAGTGCCTTGCATAACTGTAAGTAGGTATTCAATAAATATTTGTTGAATGAATGAAATTTTTCAGAATAAACCATATGGAGTAGTTCTACGCTGCACACATAGGGTCTCCATGAGTCAGAATCAACTCAACAGCAACCATCACCATTACCAACAGTTGTGTCAGATTATCTCCTCTCTCCTGTAGCATAGCAGCTGGAAGTCTTGAAACTGTATTTTCAAGAGTCCCTAATATCAGAGTCCTGATCAGACTATACAAATCAAAGGCACCTGCTCAATACCTGGTAAAAGAAAGATAATTAGGGGCCATCATTGTTCTTGCAGAAGCAATGGACAGGTGTGAAAGCTTCTGAGCATGCTCCTGAAAGTCATCCAGTTTGGTGCTGTAGGTAGCTGTGATCAACGGTAGATTCTTACAGTTACTGTACTTCCTAATTTCCTGAAAGCAAGCAGTGGCTTTCCCTGAACACTCCAACAGTCCTTTCAACAGTTACATAAGCTCTAATTTCCTATATCATATTTCTTTCTGCCTGAAAAATCTTGAGTGGTCTCTGTTTTCCTAAATACTGATATACTTGAAATAGTTATTTCCTTGTTTATCATTCCTATTTTGTCCCTATTATGAAAAATAACTTTAGAAGTTTAGAAGATTCTTTCAGAATGCAGGCTGAATTAGCAATGGAAGAAATGTCACCAGCCTCAAATTCCATTTATGCATCAAGCTCATTCTATGTGGTCCTAAAGAGTGGATGGAAATGGCAAAACTGATCTAGTCTCTTTAGAAGTATTATAGCATGCTCTGTGGGACATGGATGCAGTGCCATCCCTCATTGTACTCAGACCGCTTCCCTATTTTTCAGTCAAAAGACCAAAACTGAAAAACCAGTTACTGTCAAGTCAATTCCAACTCATAGCAACCCCATGGGTTTCAGAGTAGGACTACTCCATAGAATTTTCAAGACTGTGACCTTTTCAGAAGCAAGTCACCAGGCTTGCCTTCCTAGGGGCCTCTGGGTAGGTTTGAACCACGAACATTTCAGCTAGTACTGAGTGCTTAATCATTTTAACCACCCAGAGACTCCACAAATTTAAGTTCTTGTTGCCATGAAGAGAAAGTAAGATCTGCTCTTTTAATCTGTATATCCTAGTGTGGAGAGTAACATATCTGCTGATGTTTTTGTAAGACTACTATAGTCTGTGAGTTTTCATTGAATCTCAGCAGATTATATTTAGTCTAGTCCAATACAATTCAACCCAAGAATAATTCAAGAGTCCAAGGTCTTCCAATATGCAATGGGTTTATTCATCTGATATTCTCTAATTTCTATGGTATTTATTTATTTTCTTAAAATAAATGCACAGGAAGAAATAATTTTTCCTTTAATAAAGGAATGGATAAGATGGTCTTAAAACCTGGAATATTTCTGAAAGGATAAAGGTCCTGAAGAGTGCCCTGTTTGCATAGGAATGACAGGAAGGACACATAGCACATCATTATTTCTTCCACTTGCACTCAGAGTGATTTCCAAAAGCGAAAAAACTTGAACACACTCACAGAAACTTTGAGTCATTGGACAATTTTTCCCATGCTTGTGGCTGCCTACTTAGTCCAGGAAGAAAGTGAACATTCATGAGTCAGAGTAGTCAGCCTTGCCGAGTTTGCTTAAAAATGACAATGAAATATTGTAGAAGAAGAATTTGCATCAAATAATCTGGAAAATATTTGAAATAACCCAGCACTTGGTTAGTCCTATTCTCCCTCCATGTGGGTGTGAAGGAAATAGGCTTGTCTCAGGAAATCTGTTCTTCTTGTGTAGGAATGAGCCCACTATTACAGGCAGCTGCAAAGTCTGCCATAATCCCTGAAAAGGGCTCTGGCATGACCAATGGTGGGATAAGTTAGACTTGATATAATAGTGATGCCTCAATAGGATGATGTGGCTCTACCTGAGAAAATGTGTAGATTATTTCTTGAAGTTCTCTTTGTATTCATCTAACCTTTGTGAAGAAACTCATTATGGAATGTATGTATTAATTTCCTAATACTGCAAGTAT
Source organism: Dugong dugon (assembly GCA_030035585.1). Lineage (NCBI taxonomy): Eukaryota > Metazoa > Chordata > Mammalia > Sirenia > Dugongidae > Dugong > Dugong dugon. The sequence continues at coordinate 117,925,296 of CM057461.1, read as the reverse complement.
TTTTTTTTATTAGAAAAAACGATTAGTCCGATCATCACTATACTATGGTCTAGAAGAAGAAACAGACATTAATCAAATATTTACACAAAATGAGTTATTTACATTGCAGCTAAGGGAATATGATGCTACAGAGGAAACTTGAATTTATCTTAAGACGAGGAATTAGAAGGAAAAATGAAGGAAAGGTAGAGACTGTAAGAGAGATTTTGTTTACAAAAAAATGTTTAGGGTGGGTGAGTTCCATGTGACAGTGGACTCTGTACACATTGGCCTTTTTGAGATCAGGAGAGTTATTCAGCAGGGAAGCATGAGTGAGTTAGCAGGGATGACGGTATGGAAAAGCAGACCCTCAACCAGCTTGGGCTTTGGTTAATAAAAGTTGGTAACGCTGTTTTTGTGTGCCATCAAGTCGATTTTCAACTCATAGTTGAGTCATAGCGACCCCATATGACGCTGTAAAACTGCTCCATTGGGTTTTCCAGGCTGTAATCTTTACAGGTGCAGATTGCCAGGTTTTTCTCCCACAAAGAGATTGGGTGGGTTCAAACAACTAACATTTCAGATAACAGCCAGTGCAACCAGGGGTCCTTAAACTTGATACTAAACCAAAACCAAAACCAAAATCCATTACCATACTTGAGTTGATTTTGACTCATAGTCTAAGTAACCTGGATGCTTATGTTGGCCAAGGGAGACGAGAACAGTAAGTAACCAAACTTTTATTATAGGAGTAGAATGTGGCCTAGTAGAAAGGTGATGAGCAATGTGAGTCACACATACAGTTTTAACTGCAGATCTGGAATCATTACCTTTTATGCTATTTTACTTTATACTGTACTTGCCTTCTTGTTCCTAAATTCCATGAAAACAGAAAACTAGTCCTATTCATCTCAGTACTTTCCAATGTGTAACATATTGTTTAGCACATCTTGAAGAGTCAGTGAGTATAACAGAACATAGAATGTAGAACCCTAAATATGTGTCTGAATCCAGCCTTTTTTACTAGTTGAGGGATTTTAGAAAATTTATTTAACCTCAGTGAATCTCAGTGTTGTTGTTATTAGGTGCTGTAGAGTCAGTTCCGACTAATAGTGACCCTGTGTACAACAGAACAAAACACTGCCTGGTCCTGTGCCATCCTCACAATCCTTGTTATGCTTGAGCCCATTGTTGCAGCTACTGTGTCAATCCATCTCATTGAGGGTCTTCCTCTTTTTCACTGACCCTCTACTTTAGCAAGCATGATGTCCTTCTCTAGCGACTGATCCCTCCTGAAAACATGTCCAAATCATGTGAGACGTAGTCTCACCATCCTTGTTTCTAAGAAGCGTTCTGGTTGTAGTTCTTCCAGGACAGATTTGTTCATTCTTTTGCCAGTCCATGATATATTCAATACTCTTCACCAACATCACAATTCAAAGGCATCAATTCTTCTTTGGTCTTCTTTATTCATTGTTTAGCTTTTGCATGCACATGAGGTGATTGAAAACACCATGGCTTGGGTTAGGCGCACCTTAGTCTTCAAAGTGACTGTCTTAGTCATCTAGTGCTGCTATAACAGAAATACCACAGGTGGATGGTTTTAACAAAGAGAAATTTATTCTCTCACAGTCCAGTAGGCTACAAGTCCAAATTCAGGGCATCAGCTCCAGGAGAAGGCTTTCTCTCTCTGTCGGCTCTGGAGGAAGGTCCTTGTGGCATCAGTCTTCCTTTGGTCTCGGAGCATCTCAGTGCAAAAATCTCAGGTCCAAAGGATGCGCTCTGCTCCCAGCACTGCTTTCTTGGTGGTATGAGGTTCCCATGTGTCTCTGCTGGCTTCTCTCTTTTATATCTCAAAAGAGATTGGCTTAAGACAATATCCAATCTTGTAAACCTCATCAGTACAACTGCCACTAATCCATCTTATTAGATCATGGTGATTGAATTTACAGCACATAAGGCAGTAACATCAGATTATAAAATGGTAAACAATTATACAATACTGGGAATCATGACCCAGCCAAGTTAACAGATATTTTTTGGGGACACAATTCAAACCTTGACAGTGACATCTTTGCTTTTTAACACTTTAAAGAGGCCTTTTGCCACAGATCTGCCCAATGCAATGTGTCGTTTGATTTCTTGACTGCTGCTTCCAGGGGTGTTGATTGTGGATCCAAATAAAATGAAATCCTTGACAACTTCAGTATTTTCTCTGTTTATCATGATTTGCTTCTTCATCCAGTTGTGACAAATTGTGAGGATTTTATTTTCTTTATGCTGAGGTGTAATCCATACTGAAGGCTGTGGTCTTTGATCTTCATCAGTAGGTGCTTCAAGTCCTCTTCACTTTCAGCAAGCAAGGTTGTGTCATCTGTATAATGCAGGTTGTTAATGAGTCTTCCTCCGATCCTGGTGCCCTGTTCTTCTTCGTATAGTCCAGGTTCTCGGATTATTTGCTCAGCATACTTATTGAATAAGTATGGTGAGAGGATACAACCCTGACACACAACTTTCTTGACTTTAAACCACGTAGTATCCCCTTGTTCTGTTGGAATGACTGCCTCTTGATCTATGTACAGCTTCCTCATGAGCACAATTAAGTGTTCTGGAATTCCCGTTCTTCCCAATGTTATCCATAATTTGTTATGATCCACACCATTGAATGCCTTTGCATAGTCAATGAAACACAGGTAAACATCTTTCTGGTATTCTCTGCTTTCAGCCAGGATCCATCTGACATCAGCAATTATATCCCTTCTTTCATATTGTCTTCTGAATCTGGCTTGAATTTCTGGCAGTTCCCTGTTGATGTACTGCTGCAGCCACTTTTGAATGATCTTCAACAAAGTTTCACTTGCATATGGTATTAATGATATTGTTCCATAATTTCCACATTCTGTTGGATCACCTTTCTTTGGAATAGGCATAAATATGGATCTCTTCCAGTCAGTTGACAAGTGAGCACTTCTAGCGTTGCATCCATTTGTTGAAACATCTTAATTGGTATTCCGTCAATTCCTGGAAGCTTGTTTTTTGCCAATGCCTTTAGTGCAGCTTGGACCTCTTCCTTCAGTACCATCAGTTCCTGATCATATACTACCTCCTGAAATGGTTGAATGTCGACCAATTGTTTTTGGTACAGTGACTCTGTGTATTCCTTCCATCTTCTTTTGATGCTTCCTGTGTCAGTTAATATTTTCCCCGTAGAATCTTTCAACATTGCAACTCGAGGCTTGAGTTTTTTATTCAGTTCTTTCAGCTTGAGAAATGTCCAGTGTGTTCTTCTCTTCTGATTTTCTAACTCAAGGTCTTTGCACATGTAGTACTTTATTTTGCCTTCTCAAGCCGCCCTTTGAAATCTTCTGTTCAGCTCTTTTACTTCATCATTTCTTCCATTTGCTTTAGCTCCTCAACATTCAAGAGCAAGTTTCAGAGTCTCTTCTGACATCCATTTTGGTTTTTTCTTTCCTTCCTGTCTTTTTTATGACTTCTTGCTTTTCTCATGTATGATGTCCTTGATGTCATTCCACAACTCATTGGTCTTCAGTCATTAGAGTTCAACACGTCAAATCTATTCTTGAGATGGTCTCAAGGTCGTACTTTGTCTCTCATGGACTTTTTCTTCAGCTTCACCTTGAACTTGCATATGAGCAATTGATAGTCTGTTCTGCAGTAGGCCCCTGGCCTTGTTCTGACTGATAATATTGAGCTTTTCCATTGTATATTTCCACAGATGTAGTCAGTTTGATTCCTGTGTATTCCATCTGGCTAGGTCCACGTGTGTTGTCACCATTTATGTTGCTGAAAAAAGGTATTTGCAGTGAAAAAGTCGTTGGTCTTACAAACTTCTATCATGTGATCTCTGGCATCATTTCTATCACCAAAGCCATATTTTCCAACTACCAGACCTTCTTCTTTGTTTCCAACTTTTGCATTCCAATCACCAGTAACTATCAATGCATCCTGATTGCATGTTCAATCAATTTCAAACTGCAGAAGTTGATAAAAATCTTCAATCTCCTCATCTTTGGCATTAGTGGTTGGTGCGTAAATTTGAATAACAGTTATATAAACAAACTGGTCTTCCTTCTGGGCATCTTTAAAATGACTGGAAGTGTAACACAGAGAAATGTAGAGAATACTAAATGAGAAATAAATTATGTAGCACAATACCTAGTAAATATGTAGTAGGTTCTCACTAAACTGTAGATCTTATCTTTGATCAAATTACACTGCATTGCATTAGATTGAAATGTAAAGATTATGTATACCTTGCTTTTAATTATGGGGAGTCCATATGTTACAGAACAGAAGTGTTCCATAGGGTTTTCTTGGCTGTAATCTTTACAGAAGCATATCACCAGGCCTTTCTTTTGCAGTGCCCTTAGGTAAGTCCTAAACACCAACCAACCTTTAGGTTAGCAGATGAGTGCAAATGGTTTGCACCACCCCTGGGTCTCCATGAGTTGGAACAAACTAGGCAGCAACAGGGTTGGATTGTTTTTTTGTTTTTGTTTTTGCTTTTAAACTGTTTCTATTTTTAACCAGTTATTTCTATTTTTATAGTAATATGTACATGTTTTCAAGCTTTTATCAGGGAAACTCACAATCTTAAAAGAATTTTTTTCAAAGTGAATTGAACTTATCACACTAAGACTTGAAATTCATTATATTTTAAATCTTATAGCCACATATTCAAATTTCTGGCAACGATCTCTCAGTCTCTTTGAAATGCATGCATTCTAAAACTAAGCTCAGAACAGCAATTACAGATTAACTCAAACTGCATCAGGATTCAGTATTACACAGTTTCTAATGATCCAGTCATCATTTGGCTTACTTATGATGTTACAACACTGAAAAAAGTACCTGAATGATCCTATATATGAATACATTTTTTTAAAATAACTTTTTATTTTATTTATTTATTTTTGTCATTGTGTTATGTTGAGTGGACATAAAACAGGGATGCAAAACAATCCTTCGTTGTGGAAAAAAAAAAAAATCCTTTGGGCAAATAGCACCTAAAAGTTATTCAGTCTATGACTACATGAGATTCAATGGAACAGAACACTGAGCCAATAATTACCTGGCATCCATTAAAAACAAACAAAAAACATTTCTGTTTGAGTCACATAACCATAGTATGACATTTTTTTGCAAATATGTTTCTAAAGTATAGTATTCCATGAAACAACAAAGGAGCCCTAGTAGTGCAGTGGTTAAAGTGCTCTGCTGCTAACCCAAAGGTCAGTGGTTTGAATTTACCAGCCACTCCTAGGAAGAAAGATGTGGCAGTCTATTTCCGTAAAGATTACAGCCTTCGAAACCCTATGGGGCAGTTCTACTCTGTCCTGTAGGGTCACTATGAGTCTGAATCAACTCAACAGGCAATGGGTATGGAAAAAGAAGGTGAGTCTAAGTAGGTAATTTCAGGGAACAGGGAAGAATTACTGTTGATTTAACTTTGTAGTCTAATTTGTCTTCAGAAGAGACAGCTGAAGACGGAAAGATTATTCTTTCTCTCTTCAGAGAAATGCCTTTATATAAATTTGATCACAGTGTTTATGCAACTCCAAACTTATTTTCATCATGATCTCAATTACAGCAGCAAGAACTCATGGTAGATCAGCACCATACTTCCAAAGATTTATTCTGATAGTAGAAAAAATAATAATAAAGTAATCGGGTTGGATATAGCAGCATCTAGAATTTGCCTCTATTGTCTTAAAAGTTATTTCATACTTTTAGATAGAGACAATTGAAGCAAATACTGAAACATGACAATCTTAGAAATACAAAAACCACAGAACTAAAAACTATTTTAGAATGTGAGGTATCATATTTGAACAGGAGAAAACTTGGTATGTTTTTGTTCAGTATACTCTAATACTCCTTATCATATCATCCTTAGTAATTGCCATTATATTAGTTTCATTTTGCTGGCATAAAAATTTACCACAAACTTAGTTTCCTAAAAAAAAATCACGAAAATGGCACTCTAGGCAGAAGCAACATGCCATCCCTCCACAGCAAAGATCTGAAAAACTAAGCCAAACAGAGAAAACAGCATCCTGAAACCCTAAAATATCAAATGAAGAGATAAAGAGCTCAGCCAACCATCAAATGGAGTGAGAAAACTGACAGAGAATGGAGAGCAAGGGGATTCCTGCAGAGGTCCCCTAACAGCTAACGCAGTGTGGATCCACCATCTTGGACTCCTGTCAGAGACCAGCAAATGGGGGTACGAGAAAACAACTTCATGGAGCTTCCAGCGGGAGACAGAACAACCGGTAATTTGCAATATACTCTTTCCCACCCCCCCACCCTTCTTCACCCACACTCGGTCTCCTCTGCTTCTTGCAGCCATCAGTCTCTTGGCCAGGAAGTACCGGCTACTTGAATTCCACCCACCCACACTGGCTGGCTCCCTGAGTGCCATTTGTTGGCCGCTGGTGTTTCTTTTTTCCGCTTCTTTTGATTTCTTCCTTACCTCTCACCACCTCCCACTCCTTATGCTCAAATACCTGGCTCTGTGCACCATCTTTGCTTCTTCCTAAGGGGCTGTGGAGCTCCGTTCGAGTGTGGAACTGCTTCCAGGTCCGGGCTGCCACACTGATGGGATCACGGGGCTTTTGTTTGTTTGTTTGTTTTGAAGTGTTTGTTTGTTTTCTTTTCCTTTTCTCTAGTTGGAAGCCCGTTCTGGCTGGGAAGTGCTACACAGCTTGGGACCTACCCACTCAGCTTGTGCAGACGCGCAGAGGGATCCCTGAGAGCATTTCTTTTCTCGTGTTTTTTTTTTTTTCTGTTTTTTGGGGGGCTTTTCTTGTTCTTTTTTTTTAATGTTTTGTTTCCTTTTCCTTGTTTTTCCCTTTTTGTCTTTCTTCGTTACTCAGTTTCTTTTCTCTCTATATCTTCCTTCTCTTCCTATTCCCTGAATACCTGGTGGTGAATACCTCTACGCCTTCTAGCCAGGCTGTACTGCAACACCTGGGAACAACTTCCCCAGACCTCATAGCCGCACCGGTGGGATCCCTGGGAGCTTTGCTGTTCTTTTTCCTTTCTAATTTTTATTTATTCATTCTTTTCTTTTTTTTCCTTCTTCCCCTTTTTGTTTTTCTCCATTTCATAGTCTCTCATCTCTCCACTCCAACGTCAAGCTCCCCTAGAACTCTTTTTTGTTTGTATGTTTTTGGCACCTATTCCTCTCTCCTCTCCCCCATAGCCGTCTTAGCTCCACACATAACAATCTCCCCACTCCATCCTGCCTACCTGCACTGTGTGCTTAACATCACACCACCAGGCAGCACAGGCATGGCCTACCGGAGCCTACTCTGCACTAATTACCAATGCACCCTGGTGGCTGTAGTAAGTGCCACAAATAACCCATCTCAGCAACTCCTCTTCAGCTAGACCTGCACTGCTGTACCATATCTGAGCGACTGCCCTGCCAATTGGAGAAGGGGGCAAAAAGTATCATGCCCACAGATGAGCAAACAACAAAAAACACACAGTCGGCCTACTCAGACATAGCCAGATAATAAAAAATACGGATGAAACAAACAAATCTACAATCAATAAACGAGAAAAATAACTGCCAAAAGCCCTGAAGACAGCAGACAATATCAAAACATTTACTAAAACAGGACAGGATGGTTCCAGTAGGTGTCCAAAATAAAACACCAGATGACCTTCCAGTGGAGGAAAAGGCACTAGAACTACCTGATAGGGAATTCAAATCTCTAATACTCAGAATTATCCAAGAGTTGAAGCAAAAAGCAGACAAAAATGAGGGAAACATAGACAAATTCATGGAAAAGGCAGACAAATTCATGGAAAATACAGACAAAAAAGAAAATGGAAGAATTCAGGAAAATAATGCAGGAACAAAATGCCAAAATAAATTCAGAACTAGAAATTATACAAAGACAACAAGTAGAAATCCAAAAGATAAACAACAAGATTTCAGAAATGGACAGTGTCATAGAAGAGCTGAGGAGCAGATTTGAAATGGTGGAAGACAGGATCAGTGGAATTGAAGATAAACACTTGGATACAACTCTGTTTGAGGAAAACTCAGAAAAAAGAACAAAGAAAAAAGAAGAGACCCTGAGAGTTATGTGGGATACAATCAAAAGCAAAAATTTTCGAGTGATCGGAGTTCCAGAACAGGGGTAGAAAACAGAAAACAAGAGAGGATCATTGAAGAACTGCTGACAGAAAACTTCTCCAATATCATGAAAGATGAAAAGCTGGTCATTCAAGAAGCTCAACAAACCCCATATAGGATAGACCCCAAAAGAAAATCACCAAGGCATATTATAATCACACTTGCCAAAATCAAAGACAAATAAAGAATCCTGAGAGCAGCTTGTGAAAAACAAGAAGTCTCATACAAAGGAGAAACAATACGACTAAGCTCAGATTATTCAGCAGAAACCATGCAGGCAAGAAGGCAATGGATGACATATATGAAACCTTGAAAGAAAAAAATTGCCAGCCAAGAATAATATATCCTGAAAAATTCTCATTCAGATATGATGGGGAAATTAAGACATTGCCAGATAAACAGAAATTAAGGGAATATGTAAAAACCAAACCAAACTTACCAGAATTATTAAAGGGAGTTCTTCGATGTGAGAATAAACAACTTCAGCTCACAGGCTGAATCTAGGATGCAGAGTCATACCAGCCAGATAGCAATCTAGGAAATGAACTCTCAAGGACTATCCAAAACCAAAGGAAATACAACAGGGAATCAGAACAGTTAATCTGTAAATGACAACAACATCAGAACAATAAAAGTGGGAATAAACAGTGTAGGTATAGAACCTTCTAATGGAGAGGAAGGCAAGGCGATACCAAGTAATAATAGACTGCTTCAAACTTAGAAAGATGAGGGTAAATTTCACGGTAACCACAAAGAAGTTAATAAACATACTCATAAAAATAAAGAGGAAAAACATAAAGTCTCAGCAAAAACAAAAAACAAAAGAATGAAAAAAAAAATCCACAAACAAAAGTAATTCAGCACAGGAGAGTATGAAGAACAAAGAAAATGTCAGCACCACAAAAAAAACTCCTACAAAATGACAGCAACAAACTCATATCTATCCATAATTACACTGAATGTAATTGGACTCAATGTACCCATAAAGAGACGGAGAGTGACAGAATGGATAAAAAAACAGTATCCATCAATATGCTGTCTACAAGAGACACACCTTAGAAATAAAGATATGAATTTATTAAAAGTCAAAGATTGGAAAAAAATATATCAAGCTAACAACTACCAAAAAAGAGCAGGAGTGGCAATTCTAATCTCAGATAAAATAGACTTTAAAACAAAATCAACCATAAAAGACAAAGAATGACATATATAATGATTAAGGGGACGATCCATCATGAAGACATAACCATAATAAACATCTACACACCCAATGACAGGGCTCCAAAATACATAAAACAAACTCTAACAACACTGAAAAGAGAAATTGACAGTTCCACAATAATAGTAGGAGACTTCAACACACCACTCTCAGTGAAGGACAGAACAACTAAGAAGAACTCAGCAAAGATACAGAAGACCTAAAGGCCACAATCAGCCAACTTGACCTCATAGACATATGAAGAACACTCCATCCAACCACTGCAAAGTACACATTCTTTTCCAATGCACATGGAACGTTCTCCAGAATAGACCACATCTTAGGCCACAGAGCAATCCTCAACAAGATCCAAGATGCTGAGGTAATTCAAAGTATCTTCCCTGACCACAGTGCCATCAAGGTAGAAATTAACACCAGAAAGACCAAGGAAAAAAAATCAATTACATGGAAACTGAATAATACCCTGCTTACACATCAGTGGGTAATACAAGAAATCAGAGATGGAATCAAAAAATTCCTAGAATCAAATGAGAATGAAAACACATCATACCAAAACATTTGGGACACAGCAAGGGCATTCCTCAGAGGACAATTTATAGCAATAGATGCACACATCAAGAAAGAAGATAGGGACAAAATCAAAACATTAACTACAGAACTCAAACAAATAGAAAGAGAACAGCAAAAAAAGCCCACAGCCACCAGAAGAAAGGAAATAGTACAGATCAGGGCAGAAATAGATGAAATAGAGAACGGAAAAACAATAGAAAGAATCAACAAAATCAAAAGTTGGTTCTTTGAAAGAATCAACAAAATCAACAAACCACTGGCCAGACTGACAAAAGAAAAACAGGAGAGGACACAAATAACCCAAATAAGAAATGAAATGGGGGACATTACAACAGACCCAACTGAAATAAAAAGGATTATAACAGAATATTATGAAAAACTATACTCTAACACATTTGAAAACCTAGAGGAAATGGATAAAGTTCTAGAAACACACGGCCTACCCAAACTACAGCAAAGTGATGTTGAAAATCTGAACAGACCCATAACAAGAGAGGAGTTTGAAAAGGTAATAAAAAAACTCCCAACCAAAAAAAGCCCTGGCCCAGATGGCTTCACTGGAGAATTCTACAAAACATTTACAGAAGAGCTTGTACCAGTACTACTCAAGCTATTTCAGAGCACAGAAGAGGTAGCATAACTTCCAAATTCATTCTATGAAGCCAGCATAACGCTGATACCAAAACCAGGCAAAGACGTCACAAAAAATGAAAATTACAGACCAATATCTCTCATGAATATAGAAGCAAAAATTCTAAACAAAATTCTAGCCAATAGAATTCAGCATCATATCAAAAAAATAATACACCACGACCAAGTAAGATTCATACCAGGTATGCAAGGATGGTTCAACATTACAAAATCAATCAACGAAATCCACCACATAAATAAAAGGAAAGAAAAGAATCACATGATCATCTCAATTGACGCAGAAAAGGCATTTGACAAAGTCCAATGCATATTCCTGATAAAAACTCTCAATAAAATAGGTATAGAAGGGAAATTTCTCAACATAATAAAGGACATCTATGCAAAACCAATGGCCAACATCATTCTTAATGGAGAGAGGCTGAAAACCTTCGCCTTGAAAACAGGAACAAGACAAGGATGCCCTTTATCACCACTCCTGTTTAACATTGTGCTGGTAGTTCTAGCTAGAGCAATAAGGCAAGAAAAAGAAATTAAAGGGCATTCAAATTGGTAATGAAGAAGTTAAACCATCCTGTTTGCAGATGATATGATACTATCCACAGAAAACCACAAAGACTCCATGAGAAATCTACTGGAACTAATAGATTCAGCAGAGGAACAGGATACAAGATAAACATTCAAAAATCAGTTGGATTCCTATACACCAGTAAGGAGAACGATGAAAAGGAAATCAGGAAAACAATACCATTTTCAATAGCCCCTGAAAAGGTAAACTACTTAGGAATAAATCTGACCAGGGATGTAAAAGACCTATACAAAGAAAACTACAAAACACTACTGCAAGGAACCCAAAGGGATCTACATAAATGGAAAAACATACCATGCTCTTGGATAGGCAGACTCAACATTGTGAAAATGTCAATTCTACCCAGAGCAATTTGCAAATACAACGCAATCCCGATCCAAATACCAACAACATTCTTCAAAGAGATGGAAAAACTAATCATTAACTTTATATGGAAAGGGAAGAAGCCCCGAATAAGTAAAGCACTACTGAAGAAGAAGAATAAAGTGGGAGGTCTCACACTACCTGACTTGAGAACCTACTATACAGCTACAGTAGTCAAAACAGCCTGGTACTGGTACAACAACAGATACATTGACCAATGGAAAAGAATTGAGAATCCAGATGTAAATCCATCTGCCTACAGTTACCTGATCTTCGACTAGGGCCCAATGTCCATCAAATGAGGAAAAGACAGTCTTTTTAACAAATGGTGCTGGCAAAACTGGATCTCCATCTGCAAAAAAATGAAACAGGACCCATACCTCATGCCGTATACAAAAACTACTTCAAAATAGATCAAAGACCTGAATATAAAGCCTAAAACTATGAAGTTCATAGAAGAAAAAATAGGACCAACGCTTCAGGCCTTAATACATGGCATTAACAGGATACAAACCGTAACCATCAATGCACAAAACCCAACAGATAAGCTAGATAACTGGGATCTTCTAAAAATCAAACACCTATGCTCCTCAAAAGAATTCACCCAAAGAGTAAAAAGAGAACCTACAGACTGGGAAAAAATTTTTGGACAGTACAAATCAGACAAAGGTCTAATCTCCATAATCTACAAGAAAATCCAACACCTCTACAACAAAAAGACAAATAATCCTATTGAAAAATGGGCAAAGGAAATGAACAGACGGTTCACTAAAGAAAACGTTCAAATGGCCGACAGACACATGAGGAAATGCTCGCGATCACTAGCCATTAGAGAAATGCAAATTAAAACCACAATGAGATACCATCTCACCCCGGCATTACTGGCACAAATCAAAAACACTGGAAATAACAAATGTTGGAGGGGCTGTGGGGAGATCGGAACACTTATCCACTGCTGGTGGGAATGCAAAATGATACAAGCATTTTGGAAAATGACATGGCTCTTCCTCAGAAAGCTGGAAATAGACATATCATTCGATCCAGCAATCCCACTCCTAGGAATATATCCTAGAGAAATAAGAGTCGTCACTCGAATAGACATAGGCACACCTATGTTCATGGCAGCATTGTTCACAATAGCAAAACGATGGAAACAACCTAGATGCCCATCAACAGATGAATGGATAAACAATCTATGGTACATACACACAATGGAGTACTATGCAATGAGAAAGAACAACAATTAATCTTTGAAGCATCCTATAACATGGATGAAACTGGAGGACATTATGCTGAGTGAAATAAGTCAATCACAAAAGGACAAATATTGTATGAGACCTCTATTTTAAAAACCCATGAAAAAGTTTACACACAAAAAGTAACAATCTTTGTTGGTTACGAGGGATTGGAGGGTTTGGGAGGAAATACTAAATAGGCAATAGATAAGTGGTTATCTTTGTTGAAGGGTGAGGCAGTATATAATACTGGGAAACCAGCACAACTTGTACAAGGAAAGGTCATGGAAGCTCCATAGACATATCCAAATTCCCTGAGGGACTGAATTGCTGGGCAGAGGGCTGTGGGGACCATGGTCTTGGGGAATATCTAGCTCAATTGGCATAACACAGTTTATAAAGACAATGTTCTACAGTCTACCTTGGTGAGTAGTGTCTGGGGTCTTAAAAGTCTGTGAGCAGCCATCTAAGATACTCCAGTGGTCTCATCCGTTTGGGAGCAAGGGAGAATGAAGAGAACAGGATACAAAGAAAAGATCATTCCAAAGGACTAATGGACCACAGCTACCAAGGCCTCCACCAGACTGAGTCCAGTACAGCTAGATAGTGCCTGGCTACCACCACTGACTTCTCTGACCGGGATCACAACAGAGGGTTCTGGACAGAGCTGGAAAAGGATGTAGAACAAAATTCTAACACACAAAAAAAGACCAGATTTACTGGCCTAAAGGATACTGGAGAAACCCTGAGAGTATGGCCCCCAGACACCCTTTTAGCTCAGTGGTGAAGTCACTTCCGAGGTTCACCGTTCAGCCGGGGATTGGACAGCCCCATCAAACAAAAGACAGGAAAGATGGTGATAGGGAACCCAAGGTTGAGCAAGGACAGTGCTGATGTGTAGTGAGGTTGTTAACCATTGTCATAGGGCAATTTGTGTACTAACTGTTCAATGAGAAACTTTTTTTCTGTAAACCTTCATCTAAAGTGAGACTAGCAGCACAATTGGAAAAGCATAGTCAATGTCACTGAACTGTGCGTATAGAAATTTTTGAAATGGTGTATCTTTGGCTATGTATATTTTCACCAAAAAAAAAAAAAAAAATGGTGAGAAGGGAGAGGGTTGACATGTCATGGGGTTGTTAATCAATGTCATAAAACATTATGTGTACTACTGTTTAATGAGAAACTATTTGTTCTGTAAACCTTCACCTGAAGTACAATAAAAAAAAGTCACAAATTTATTATCTTACAACTCTCTAGGTCCAAAGTCCAACATTGGTTTCACTGGGATAAAATCAAGGTGTCCGCAGGACTGTGTTCTTTTCGGGAAGCTCTGGAGGGTAATCTGTTTCCTTGTCTTTTCCAGCTTCTAGAAGCCACTTGTATTCCTTGGCTCATGGTCCCTTTCCTCTCTCTTCAAAGCCAGCAACATCACATCTCTGATCCCTCTGTTAGATCGCTCTCTGACTCAGCTGGAAAGAATTTTCACTTTTAAAGAATCATGTGATTAGATTTGGTCCACTAGGATAGTCCAGGAATATCTCCATTTTGAGGCCCTTATCCTTAATTACAAACCTGGTTGCGTAGTGGTTAAGAGCTGTGGCTGCTAACCTAAAGGCAGCAGTTCGAATCCACCAGGTGCTTCTGGGAAACTCTATGGGGCCATTCTACTCTGTCCTATAGGGTCGCTATGAGTTGGAATTGACTCAACGGCAATGGATTTGGTTTTTCTGATATCCTTAATTACATCTACAAAGTCTCTCTTGCCATGTAAAGTGTTATATTCAGAGGTTCCAGGGATTAGGAAGTGGACATCTTTGGTGGGGAAGGCATTATTCTGTTTTCCACAGGTGACATCTGTTTTTTATTTTTCAAGTGGTTTCCCCATGAGACTGCTAAGGTTTGTGTAGTTTAGTTGGAGAAACTAGTTTTCTTTGTGATATGGACAAAACTCGTCTGGAAACAAACTTTTTACATCCTCGTGTTGAATTGATCCCTTTATCATTATTAAATATCCCTTTTTATCCTTAGTAGTATTCTTTGCTCAGAAATCTACTTTACTTGATAGTAATATACCCACTCCGGTTTCTTCTTGATTAGTGTTATATCTTTTCTTTTCATTTTTAGATTATTTGTGTCTGTTTTTTAAAAGGATATTTCTTTTAGTCAGCATAAAGGAGGATCTTGCTTCTTCATCCAATATGACAATCTGTCTTTTAATTTGATTATATAGACTGCTGATATGATTGGGTTGAATCTACAGTCTTGCTATTTGTTTTCTCTTTGCTTCATCTGTTCTTTGTTCTCATTTTCCTCTTTTTTTGCCTTCTTTTTGATTCATTGTATATATTTTTTGACTCCATATTAACTCCTTTGTTGTCTTATTGTTATGTATAACTCTTTGTTTTGCAATTTTAGTGGTTGCTTTAGGGTTTATAGTATATATTTTTGATGGACTGACCAGTGGGTACAACAATGGGCTCAAACATAGCAATGATTGTGAGGATGGCACAGAACTGGGCAGTGTTTCGTTCTGTTGTACATAGGGTCGCTATGAGTCGGAACCACAGGATGGCACCTAACAACAACAGTATATATTTTTAACTTATCAAAGTCTGCAGTCAAGTGATATTATATCACTTCACGTATAGAATAAAACCTTAAAACAGTATACTTCCATTTCTCCATTCCCAACCTTTGTGGTCTTGTTGACATACGTTTTATTTCTCGATACGTTATAAACTCCACCTGTTAGGGAAAAGTTACTAAAAACAAAATCTACTTCCAACTCAGAAAGACTCTCCACAAAAATAGAAGAGAAAGAAAAGTTTTATTATTGAACAAGCATTAAACCGGAATGTGATGCCTCACAGGCAATACACTAAAGAGACTGGAAAGACAGAAAGGAATCTTAACCGTTATCTAGGTAAAGGGGTACAAACATTACGTTTATATTTTAAAAATAATTGTTAATTTTCTAATCCTTCTGGCCTGGAGATAGGGCTGGGCCACCTCAGTTCATGCTAATGTTCTTTCAGGAAAAACAGGAAGGTGGTTTGGTTTGGTGTTTTTTAGAGAATTACCTGAAGTTACATTTACATACTTTTTAGAAAGGCAAAGAATTTACTATTACAGATTATCTAAAATGAATTCTAAAGAAAGCAATGTAGGAGGGGAGCTCCTTTCCCTATTTTTTCCAGGGGAATTTACCCGTTTATTTTCCACTTGTGCTTGTCCTTACAAAGCCCACACATCTTTTATTTTTGTTTAAATAGTTGATTATCTTTTAAAAATACTTAAACAGTGAGAAGAGTATGTTATATATTTAGCCACACAGTTACTGTTTCCTGTGCTCTTCATTCCTTTTTGTAGATTCATTTCGTCATCTGATTTCATTTTTCTTCTTATCTAAAAGTCTTCCTTTAACGTCTTTTCTAGTGCAGCTCTACCGATGATAAATACTTTCAACTTTTGTATTTCAGAAAAAGTGTTTACTTCATTTTTATTTGAAAGACATTTTTGCTGGGTATAGAATTCTAGATTCTAGATTTAATGATTAATTTTGAACATATGGAATGTAATTATAATAATTGATTCAGTGTCCTTGTCAACTAATTCTATTATGTATGTAATTTCTGAGTGTTTCTATTGATTTTTTTTTGTTTCTCCACATTATGAGTTGTATTTTCCTGCTTCTTTGCATGCCTGTCTGATATTATTTTATTGAGTACTAGACATTATGAATTTTACCTTGTTGAGGAGTATATACTTTTTTTATTCCTAAAAATATTCTTGAGTTTTGTCCTGGGATGCAAATAAGTTAGTAGAACTAGTTTTACCCTTTTGAGACTTGACTTTAAGCTTTGTTATGTGAGACTAGAGCAGCCTTTAGTCTAGGAATAATTTTGCCCCACTGATAAGGCCATACCCTTATGGCTGAATGCTCTTTCTGAAACCTTGTAGTTTAGAAATTTTCCACTCTGGCTGGTGGAAACACAAACAATTTAAGGCTCTATGTGAGTTCTGGGGTACTTTTCTTTCTCCTTATTTGGGGTAGTTCTTTCCCCTGGGCTTGGGAATTTCTTCATATGCATGTGCTGATCATATTCAACTAAAGACTGAAGGGGAACTCTTTGAAAATCCTCAGAGCCCTCACTTCTTTGGTACTTTGCCTAGCAAATCTGGCTACTTTGGCTTCCATAGTGTCCCAGCTCTATCTCATGGAGACCACTGGTTTCTGTCAGTGTTATGGCCTGGAAAATTGCTCCAGGGCAGTAAGCTCTTTTGTTTTCCTTGCATCAGAATCTCTGCCCTGAGCAGCCTAATACGAAGTGACTAAATATCATTGTTTCATATATATTTGTCCAGTTTTTTGTTTCCAATGGGAGGGTAGATCTGGTCCTGGTTACTCTGTCTTGGCCAGAAGAAGACGTCTGTATTATACTTTGAATTGTTTATTTATCTGAGGATGCTAAGAAGCTATAACAATGGTTTAGATGGAATATCCTAAATCACTGAGGAAAATACAAGCTAATTGTAAAAAACACTTTGTTTTTGCAGTTGGATTATTATAAAAAGATGTCACAGAGCTGTCAGCATTGCAGTAGTAATTTAAAATGACACTTCAACATTCTTAAAACTATCTTGAAAAGAAGTTTTTATTATCAAAAGATCTTTTCATGGAAATAGCCAACAAAGAAAAATAGTTGTTCAGTTTTTAAAATACTATTTGAAATATTTTCTCTTAGAAAAGCAAAAAAATAAAAATAAAAAAAAGCTTATTGTGTCACATTGTGTTAAAAATAATCAAAACACAAAGCAATTAAAACATAAGGTTTATTCTGAGCAATCATTTTATATGCACGGAAGGAGATCATCTTGTTTCTAAGAACAAATGGCTCAAAGTAGGCTGGTTACAATTGTTAAAAAAATAAACCTTTGCATTAGCTTAAAACAATAACACAATATTTGGTTTCTTTATGATTTAATTAACAATTTGCAAATTAGGGGGAGCACAAGTCTTCCTGCATGAAGAAAAGAATGCTCCCGACTGGAGATTTCAAAGAAGCTTAAATAATGTTTTGCTTAATGAATACAAGTTTCCATGGAGACAAAGTACTTAATGGTTACTGAGTTAACATTAAAAAAGTAACTTCTGAAAATTTGGCTCTTTACCCCTTTGTAGCTTGAGACCTCTTAAAATCAAGGAAGCACACAGTCTTTTTCATTAAACTACATGGTTGTGTGGGTTTGTTACTGACTACCCTTTTCTAGCTGGAAAAGACAAATTTACAATGCTGCAGAACAGATCCTGGTAAAAAAACAGGTCAATAGTTCTGTAATTTGGGTTCGTGGGTAAGAGAAAAAATCCCTTGAAATCGAAGTAAGATGTCTATTAATTTTTTTCACATCAGCATCTCCAGATACATCTCTGAATTGATGTCCTGCAAATAATTAATATTCAAATATATGTTTAGTTAAAAAATTGCAGAAAAATATTTTAAAAATGTATAAAAGAAATTCTCAATATTAAAATATTAAAAACAAATGGTATTAAAGTACCATTCATTTACATCTTTCTAGGTATTTTTCTAATCATGTATGTGTATTAATGTACACATTGTTTTCAACTCTGTGTTAGTTATCTAATGCAATGTAACAAAACACAACAAAACTTAGTAGCTTAAAACTACAATAATTTATTATCTCTCAGAGTATAATATCTCAGAATAGTCAAGAGGTTAAGGGTGGCTTGACTGGGCAGTTCTCTCCCAGGATGCTCTCATGAGATTGCAGTTAGTATCAGCTGGGGCTACAGTCATCTGAAGACTTAACTATAGCTGGAGGATCCACTTACACAGTGGTTCATTCACATGACTGTTAAGTTGGTACTGGCTGTTGGTAGGAGACCTCAAGTTTATTTTCATGTGTACCTCTCATAAGCCTGCTTGAATGGCATCAGGCTTTCCCTGGAGAGGATAATCCAAGAAACTAAGACAGAGCTGGAATGTCTTGGGTGACCTAGCCTCAGAAGTCAAATACTGTCACTTCTGCACTATTGAATTGATCACATAACTCAGCCTTAGTTCACTGTGAAAGGGGATCATACAAAGTTTGAAATTGTGGTTGATGAGGATCTAGGGACAACTTAGAAGCTGGCTACCATTGTATGTTGTTAGTTGCTGCTGTTATTAGATGCTGCCGAGTTGGTTCCGACTCATAGCGACCCTATGCATAACAGAACAAAACACTGCCCGGTTCTGCTCCATCTTCATGATCATTGCTATGTTGGAGCCCATTGTTGCAGCCACTGTGTCAGTCCATCTCTTACCTGTTTTTTGCTGACCCTCTACTTTACCAAGTATGATGTCCTTCTCAAGGGACTGGTCTCTCCTAATAACATGTCCAAAGTACGTGAGATGAAGTCTCACCATCTTCACTTCTAAGGATCTTTCTGGCTGTACTTCTTCCAAGACAGATTTGTTCGTTCTTCTGGGAGTCCATGGTATATTCAATGTTCTTCTCCAAGACTGTAATTCAAATACATCAGTTCTTCTTTGGTCTTCCTTATTCATTGTCCAGCTTTTGCATACATATGAAGCGACTGAAAATACCATGGCTTTGGTCAGGCACATCTTAGTCCTCAAAGTGACATTTTTGCTTTTTAACACTTTAAAGAGGTCTTTTGCAGCAGAATTGCCCAATGCAATATGTTGTTTGAGTTCTTGACTGCTGCTTCCATGGGCGTTGATTGTGGATCCACGTAAAATGAAACCCTTGACAACGTCAGTATTTTCTCTGTTTATCATGATGATGCTTATTGGTCCAGTTGTGAGGATTTTTGTTTTCTTTGTGTTGAAGTATAATCCATACTGAAGGCTGTGGCCTTTGATCTTCATCAGTAAGTGCTTCAAGTCCTCTTCACTTTCAGCAAGCAAGGCTGTGTCATCTGCATATTGCAGGTTGTTAATGAGTCTTCCTCCAATTCTGATACCGCATTCTTCATATAGCCCAGCTTCTTGGATTATTTGCTCAGCATATAGATTGAATAAGCATGGTAAGAGGATACAACCCTGACATACACCTTTCCTAATTTTAAACCATACAATATCCACTTGCTCTGTTTGAATGACTGCCTCTTGGTCTATGCTCTCATGAGCATAACTGTTCTGGAATTCCCATTATTTGTAGTGTTATCCATAATTTTTTATGATCCACACAGTCAAATGCCTTTGCATAGTCAATAAAATACAGGTAAACATCTTTCTGGTATTCTCTGCTTTCAGTCAGGATCCATCTGACATCAGCAATGATAGTCCTCATTCCATGTCCTCTTCTGAATCTGGCTTGAATTTCTGGCAGTTCCCTGTCGATGTACTTCTGCAACCATTTTTGAATGATCTTCAGCAAAATTTTACTTGCGTGTGACATTAATGATACTGTTTGATCATTTAAGCATTCTGTTAGATCATCTTTTTTTGAAATGAGCACAAATATGGCTCTCTTCTAGTCAGTTGACCAGGTAGCTGTCTTCCAAATTTCTTGGCATAGAGGAGTGAGTGCTTCCAGCATTGCATCCATTTGTTGAAACATCTCAACTGGTATTCCCTCAATTCTTGGGGCCTTGTTTTTCGCCAGTGTCTTCAGTGCAGCTTGGATTTCTTCCTTCAATACCATTGGTTCTTGATCATATGCTACCTCCTGAAATGGCTGAATGTCGAATAAATCTTTTGGTACAGTAACTCTGTATGTTCCTTCCGTCTTCTTTTGATGCTTCCTACGTCGTTCAGTGTTTTGCCCATAAACCAATACCAAACTCACTGCCATTGAGTTGATTCTGACTCATAGTGCCCCTACAGGATAGAATAGAACTGCCCTGTAGGGTTTCCAAGGAGTGGCTGTTGGAGTTGAACTGCTGGCCCTTTGGTTGGCAGCTGAGTTCCTAACTACTGCATGACCAAGGCTCCAAGAACCCTTCAATATTTCAGCTTGAGGCTAGAATTTTTTCTTTAGTTCTTTAAGCTTGAGCTGAAACCACTATATAGATGGGTTCATATATTTAAAATGGTTTCATTACTATTATTTTCCCCTTAAATTGTTTAAAGAACTTGTTTTGTGCCGATAATGAATGGCCACACTGAATGGATGTACCTTAAATTTATCTAACTAATCCTTATTGGTGTGCCTGATGCAAGCCATGGTGTTTTCAATTGCCTCACATGCATGCGAAAGCTGGCCAATGAATATGGAAGACCGAAGAATTGACACCTTCGAATTGTGGCGTTGGCAAAGAATATTGAATATACCATGCACTTCCAGAAGAATGAACAAATCTGTCTTGTAAGTACAACCAGAATGCTCCTTAGAAGCAAGGATGGCGAGACTGCATCTCACATACTTTGGACATGTTATCAGGAGGGATCAGTCCCTGGAGAAGGACATCATGTTTGGTAAAGTAGAGGGTCTGCAAAAAAGAGGATGCCCCAACAAGATAGATTGACACAGTGACTGCAACAATGGGCTCAAGCATAGCAACAATTGTGAGGATGGTGCAGGACCAGGCAGTGTTTCGTTCTATTGTACATAGGGTCACTATGAGTCAGAACTGACTCAATGGCACCTGACAACAACAACAATCCTTATTGGTGGACATTTAAGTGGTTCCTAATTTTTCACGATTATAAACAAGGCAAGATTTAACATCCTTGAAATTTTTCATGGTTTTTTTTTTTTTGCTTTAGAATATATTTCCAAAAATAAAATGTCGTCAGGCATGCATATTGTAAGGCATTTGTTCCATATTACAAAATAGACTTCAAGAAATTTACACTCCTATCAGCTCTGTATAAAAGTGCTTTTTAAAACTATGTATCATCCAGTAATGGGTACTATCAATTTGTCTTTCAGTCTTTGTTAATTTTATAGGTGAACTAGAGGCTTTTGGCTGCAATCAACCTAAATTAATTCTGCTTAACTTGAGTATTAAATAAATTTATTGGATTTGAACCAGGCAATTCACAGAATCATTAAGAAAGATGAAGAATCTACTTTACTCATGACTGAATTAGAATTCCAGTATTGGTTCTTTTATCGCCAAATTTTGCCAGAGGAGCAGACTTCTTTTCTGCTAGATTAAAGTGGATAACCAAACCAAACCAAACCTGTTACTGTTGAGTAGATTCCAACTTATAACTACCCAATGGGACAGAGTAGAACTGCCCTATAGGGTTTCTGAGGGGTGGCTGGTGGATTTGAACTGCCCACCTTTTGGTTAGCAGCCGAATGCTTAACCACTGCACCACCAGGGCTCCTCACCACAGATTCACTGGACTCTCAACTCTGTAGCAGCCTTCAAGAATAATATTTAACTCACTCTTTTCTTTTGAATTACTCCCTAAAATCTAAAGTCCTCATTGGAAGCATCTGATTAGACACCCTTAGGTTCCATGCCCATAGTAGAGCATGAGAGAGGGAATAAGGGAATATCTTCCCAGTTTGTC
The DNA here is from genome assembly GCA_030035585.1 of Dugong dugon. Classification (NCBI taxonomy): domain Eukaryota; kingdom Metazoa; phylum Chordata; class Mammalia; order Sirenia; family Dugongidae; genus Dugong; species Dugong dugon. The sequence continues at coordinate 117,903,020 of CM057461.1, read as the reverse complement.
TTTGGTGATGAGAAATAGGGCCTTTCTTCCAATTATATTAGATTTATCTCCACATTGAGTATTTAGTTGCTGGGCAAAAGACAAATGACCATTACAAAACGTGAAAGTATATACCCCATTTCTATTTTAAATGGCTGGATTTTTAAAATCATAATTGATATTTGTTTATGTATATTTCTTTGTTGTTGTTCTGTGTCATTGAGTCGATTCTGATTCATATTGACCCAATGTGCATAGAGCTGCTCTGTAGGGTTTTCTAAAGAAAGCAGATCGCCAGGTCTTCTCTCCCGCGGAGTAGTTGGGTGGGTTTAAACCACTGACTTTTCAGTTAGCAGCCAGGCGCTTAACCATTGCACCACCAGGCCTCCTTATATATAGCCTAAGCCCATTGCTGAGGAGTTGATTGCAACTCATAGTGACCCTATAGGACAGAGTAGAACTACCCCATAGGGTTTCCAGGGCTGTAAATCTTTACGAAAGCAGACTGCCACATCTTTCTCCTGCAGAGCGACTAGTATCAAACCGCTGACCTTTTGGTTAGCAGCCGAGCTCTTAACCACTGAGCCTCCAGGGCTCATTATATATTGCCTATTTGCAATTATTTTGATAATTGTATATTCAAATCCTTTGCCTACTTTTTTCCACTAGAACATTCTTTTTTTAAATTCATCTTTGTGGGTCAAATTGAGTAATTTTCATTTTCTAAAAATAGTATATTCTACCTAGATTTTCACATTCATTGACAAAGAATACATTCTACTGTAATTTTTAAAACAAATTTAGAATTGAAATTCCAACATAAACATGAGTTCAGAACATAGTACAATGTATCCCCATGTATTCATCATCCATCTTTAATAATTATCAACATTTTTCCAATTAAGTTTCATCTAGCTGCACTTTTGTTTCCTGTGCCAGAATATTTCAAGGCAAACCCCAGACATCATTTCATTTCATCTGCAATTCATGAATGCATGTTTAATTAACATGTTTACCTTACCACCATGCCATTATCATACTTAATACAATGAACAGTGGTTTTTTGTTTTTTTTTAAATATTATCTCATACTCAATATATATTTGGATTTCCCCAGTTGTCTAAGAATGTCTTTTTACTGTGTGTTTATTTGAATCCGGATGCAATTAAAGTTCCTTAATTTGTGATTGGTTGTCGTGCCTTCGTTGTGATTTCTCCGTTTCCTCCATATTTGAGTTATAGTCCCTTTCTCATTCCTGTGTTTGGGTTTGGATTTTTTTCTCATTTTTTAAAATTAGACTTTCAGAAGACTGTCTGTTTTATAAATTTATTTGTCAAGAACACCACTCTTCTAGATAGTATTTTTAAAACAGTAAAATCTGTGAATATGTTTTCTTGCTTCTGTTTTACTGATGTTGGTGGTGTTCTTTTTGTAAGTTTTTCATTACACTACTTACTTTATTAATTATTTATATTATGCAGTTGGAAAATAATTCAATTTATGAGTCATATGGACATCAGTGTAAAGATTACAGTATCTTAAGGCATCATATGCATTTCTGAATATAGTACATCCTCTCAATGCCACTGCCAGCTGCATCATCAATATCATTTCATGTTAGGTGTTGTGAACTCCTTTAATGGCATGTCAGCCTCCTTCTAACACATTTTGGATAATATGGCCTCTCAATATAGGGTTTCTTCTTGTTTATAAGCCACCTTCTTACTTTTGAAAGTAGAGTTTTATGTTTCCTCGTAACTGAATAAGACAGAATTATTGAGCCACAATATTTTGAATGAAATGACCCAATAGGGAATCCCTTCCTTGAATTAATAATGGAAAGAGAAATTTAGAAGACAAAATTTTAGAGGAAATATTTTTAGGTATGAGATACCTGATATTCATAGATGCTATACTCTTCCTATAGGGTCGCTATGGGTCGGAATTGACTTGACCGCAGTGAGTTTGGGTTTTTTTTTGTTGAAGACAAACCAACAACCTGGAGAGACAGACATTTAAAAAATGCAGATTCTCCCAAGCTCTTTTGCTAAAACCATGTTGCTTTATTTTCCCCCTTAAATTGCTAGGGTAAAATTTTGCAAGACCTCGTTTCGTTTGACAAAGGACACCTGTACACTGCGAACTGTTTTGCACATACTTTAACCAACCAAACCAAACCTGTTGAGTCAATTCTGACTCATAGCAACCCTATAGGACAAAGTAGAGCTGCCCCAGAGGGTTTCCAAGGCTGTAATCTTTACGGAAGCAGACTGCCACATTTTTCTTCCATGGAGCAGCTGGTGGGTTCAAACCGCCAACCTTTCAGTTAGCAGGTGAGTGATTAATCACTGCATCACCAGGGCTCCTTTGTATGTACTTAAGCACCTTTTATTTTCAGCCTATTTGTTGTTCTCTAGTCACTGCAAAACATGGGGACTTCAGCTGGATTCTCTCATGGATAGGAGATTCTGTGAGTTGAACATCATTAAGGCTGAAAACATCAAAGAAAAACACGCATAAGTGCATATATTTTAGATCAAGAAAGTACTGCAAGGGAAATGAAACAAGCACCTGAGCATGAGTTTTGAAAATTTAAAATCCCTGACTCGTTTTGTGACAGACCAATAGAAAAATGTACCTTTTGACTTAAATACAAAAGCAAATCCTAACATTGGATTTTATTTTATTTTTTTTCTGTTTGTTTAAGGTAAACTTCCATTGCATTAGTAGGATAGTGATATTCTGTTGGGCTATATTTTCCTGGTACTGGACATGGCCAGGAGCTTGGTACAAGTCTAATCATTTGACCAGTGGAAATACTGTTCTACAATGTTATCCTCCCCTTTAATCTGCTCTGCTGTTCTGTATTGCATGCAGGAGATAAAGAAAGTAACTGGTGCCACCACCATGTACTATGTTGGGCAAACAATAACTGTGGAGGTTTGATATTGGACCTCTGATTTTAAGAGGAGAAAATAAATTCTTGAAGCTGTGCTTGGTAATAAAACAAGGTTATTAGAAGAGTAGATATTGAAACTAAGAATGATATAAAAGGCAAAAAAATAGGGTATCACTTTTATTTCAGGAATACTAAGTACTGCTACTTCTCTAGGTGGGGAAAAGGAGAAAACTAAAATTTAAAAAATGAAACTCTTCTAGTTTAACTGAAAGTCATAACTAATTAAAAATTAATTAAAGTAGTATTTAAGTTACAGTATATAACATGGCCTGTCAACATATAAATTGATAAATGTGTGCAAAGCACAATTGAATTGTTATGGGGAAGGTGAATTTTCAAATTTTGAACTTCGCCTTGAAGTAAAGGACCTGCATTTCTGGAAAGCAAGAGAAAAAGCATGAAAAGGGAGTGAAGGTTTTATTTGGGAAAACCTTGAAGTTCTCACACTTCATATCGTCAAATTACAACTTCTTAGTGCAAAAGCTTATAAGCTTCATAATTAAATGGAAATTATTGGATTTCAGTCTCTTCTGTCAAAACTGAGAAAATACCCAATGGTCTGAATATCAAGGGATTAAAAATTGAACCCTTTCATCAATTACTTCTTCTAAATCTTCAAGTAACTCAAGATTTTCCAGTATTTATGATACTGAGTAGATTTTGATTTCTAAGTTTGGAGGTATGAATGGAAAAAATACAGTGATAAACATAGAAATCTAAGATACTAGCCATTGGAATCATCTAAGTATCAATACCTCCAAACAGTCAGTAGTGGAAGGTTAATGGTTTGGTAATTTGTAGGTCTGTGTAAACTAGGTTATCATGTTGTTCTTTACTTTATCTTCATCCCAAAGCAATACTATATACAAAGCTATGGGTTTGATATGTCAGTTATATTTTTTAATAATACATTAAAATACATAACTATTAAAATATACAAGTCCCTTTACCACCTAAAATCACCTACATTGTCAGCAGTTCTAATTGTCACAATTAGAAACACTGTCTAGGGCAGTGCTGCCCAATAGAAACGTAATACAAACCACAAAGGTGAGCCAGATATGTAATTTTCAATTGTTAGTAGCCATGTTTGGAAAAGTTAAAAAAGAATTTCGATAATACATTTGATTTATCCCAATATATCAAAAATATTATCATTGCAATATATAATCAATATAAAAAATGACAAATGACATATTTTACATCTTTTTTTTTTTAAGTACTAAGTCTTTGAAATCCAGTGTGTATTTTATACTTAGAGCACAGCTTAAGTTGGACTAGCACACTTCAAATGCTCATTAGCTATATGTGGCTGGTGGCTACTATGTTAGACAGCACAGGTCTAGAGGTTCCACATAAAGCATTTGGGCAATTATCTACAAATTTGGAGGGAGACAAGGAGATGCTGAAGCATTGACTTGGAATTTGGATAAGCGGGTTTGTTTCTGAATTTACCACTAACACATCAAATGATTTACCAGTAAGCAACTTTGTTAGCTGGTGGTGACGGTAATTAATATGGTGTTTGTCATTGTTGTCATGCCTGGAGGTAAGGCTTGATTGTCAGAGGCACTGTTCAGGTACAGTGGATTTTAGATAAGGAAAGACAAGAACTCCTCAGTCAGGATTTTCTTTTAAACTTCTCTGATTCGCTCCTCTCTCAAACCACTTTGGTACACAGTGTGGGAGCTTTTGTTTTCTTGTAAATAGCAGCCAGTGTTACTGGTTGCAACAGGTACCTTTACTCTTTGCCATCACTATATATTGTTGTGGCTTGGACCTGACTAATCCAATAATAGTGACATTAATCAACCAATAACATTATTTAGTAGAGTTGAACTATGGGTGTGTCCCAAGGATTAGTGACAAGCTTTTTTCTTTTCTTCTTTTGTTGGCAGACTACATTTGCTATTTCTCAGTTTCACTAGGAACTCTTTACAGGCTCCAAAATTTACATGTCTATCCTGGAGTTCTCCTTCAAGTTTAAGTCTTTTATCTCTATAGGACACATCCTGTTGGTAGACATATTATAATAGCAAGCTCAATGTCACTGAATCTGAACTCATAATCTTATTCCCTTAAATGTGCTCCATTTCCTGACTTACTTATCTTTGTAAATGGCCTTGCTCTTCTCCCTGGTAGCGTAACATGGTGTAAAGAGCATGGATGGAACCTATGTCAAATCTGAGCCCTGCAGACTGAGCTGCATCTCCTGGTCAAGTTATTTAATCACTGTGAACCCTTAGTTTTTGTTTCAGTGAAATGAGGTTAATAATAGCACTTACTCCATATCTTAGTTATCTAGTGCTACTATAACAGAAATACCACAAGTGGATGGCTTTAAGAAAGAAAAATTTATTTTCTCACAGTCTAGTAGGCTGGAAGTCCATATTAAGGGTGTCAGCTCCAGGGGAAGGCTTTTTCTCTCTGTTGGCTCTGGAGGAAGGTCCTCATCATCAATCTTCCCCTAGGCTAGGAGTTCCTCCATGCAGGAACCCTGGGACCAAAGGAGGCGCTCTGCTCCTGGAGCTGCTTTCTTGGTGGTAAGAGGTCCCCTTGCTTGCTTCTCTCTTTTATATCTCAAAATGCAGTCTTGTAGATTGAGTCCTGCCTCATTAACGTAACTGCCGCCTATCCCACCTCATTAACATCGTAGAGGTAGGATTTACAGCACATATGAAAATCACATCAGATGACAGAATGGTGGACAATCACACAATATTGGGAATCACGGCCTAGCCAAATGGATACACATAGTTTTTGGGGACACAAGTCAATCCATGACAGACCATATGTTTGTTGTAAGGGTTAAATAACTCATGTATAGGGTTTAACACAATACCTAATAGTGAAATGACAATAAATTGTAATGTTTATTATTTTATTATAATCCAGGTTTAAACTTTGGAAGCTTCTGATTCCTTAATCTCTACTTCCTATCAGCAAATAGTAGCCATCTTCTAGAAATTCTCCTTTAGAAATTTAACCCCAGTATCACTAAGTTTAAGGTGCCCTGGTGGTGCAGTGGTTAAAGTGATCAACTGCTAACCGAAAGGTTGGCAGTTCCGAACCACCAGCCTCTCTGTGGGAGAAAGATGTGGCAGTCTGCTTCCACAGAGATTTATAGCCTTGGAAACCCTATAGGGTTGTTATGAGTTGGAATCAACTTGACAACAGTGGGTTTGGGTTTGGTTGGTCCCTAAATTTAATCAGCCTATGGTTACGAATGAAGACAGTGGACATTTGTATCCATATTTTGTTGGCTTGCTAGTCATGCCCTGACATCAGATCTATCAGGCTATTTCTGGAAATGTCCAGAGCATGTATCACATGTGTTTGTAAACAAAGCTGCTCATGTTCTTACCCTCTGGCTTCCTCAGCAATGCCTGTTGGCAAGTCACTTGAAGGAGAAGTCACTTTGAGACTGTTTTTCTGCTCACCTGGGTATCGGGATCCCATCTACTGCCCAAACGAGCTGCGCAGTTCTGTGGGAGTCAAACCTGTATTGCTGTGGCCAGGGACTGGGGTGGGGGTGGGATGGGCAGAAGGACCCTGTTCCTTATCCTGGACTGGAAATAGCACCAGCTGTTCCCAGAGCCTCATCAAGTCTCTCAAGAAAACTTTTGTTCAACTTTTTACTCTAATCCTTACCTTTAGGGGCACTCAGAGCCAGCTTATGGGGTCTGTGGGAAATGGACACAGTGCCATCCCCCATTATTCTCAGACCGCTTCCCTCCTTTTCAGTCAAAAGACCAAAACCAAGAAACCACTTTCCGTGGAGTCGATTCCAATTCATGGCAACTCAGTGCATATCAGAGTAGAACTGTGCTAATTAAGATTTTCAGTGGCTGATTTTTCAGAAGTAGATCACTAGGCCTTTCTTCCAAGAAGGCTCTGGGTGGACTTGAACCTCCAACCTCTGGGTTAGCATCTGAGAACACTGAACATTTGCACCACCCAGGGGCTCCATTCAAAAGACAAATTCCTACAAATAGGTTCTGTAGAGGAGTGGAGATGGAGAGCTGCTTGCCTCCTTGCTACATGTCAAGTGATTAACTGGGGTCACACAGCTCAGATATCTCAATTTTGTGCCATCTTTTTTATTCCCATAGTTACTACACAAACTCAGCTACTATTACCTCATGTTGAGACCACTGCAAATAATGTGATAGTCTCTGAACTACCAGAGAACTTAGTACAGATAGCTAAATAGACAGACAGACAAACAGATAATCACGTGTGTATGTCTAGTTTTTTTCTAAACACAATAAATCTTTGAGGACCAGGCAGTATTTTTTATTTATTTTTCTTTCTCCGTTTGCACTTTGCATAAACTAAAACCAGATCTGTTGCCATCGAGTAGATTTTGACACATTGCACTTTGCATACAACTCTACATATATAGTAGGTATTTAATAAATATTTGAAGTGAGTATAATATAATGTGTAGAAGAAAGGCAGAGAATTTAGAAACTTCAAGGCTTGCATTCAAGTTTATGCTTCATAATTTCACATGAATGCAGGCATGGGCACCTTATGTAACCTGTTTCTGATTCTTGATTTTCTTATCCTCAAATGCAGCGATAAGAGTTACTTTGAAAGGGTGTTATGAGAATTACATGTAAATCATGAGGAACAGAGTCTGACAAAGAGTAGGTGTTCAATACATGTTATGATCTTATTAAGTCAATTTTCTTTAACTGTACATGGTAAAATGCTTGATTTTGATTCTCTAAATTTGTTTTAGAGAAAAATGAATTTAATCAGGAATTCAGTCATCAAGGAAGGATATTCTTGAACTCACTGTTACATCAGTTATGCTGGTCACAATACTTTGATTACAAACTTAATGTCTATAGATAAAATATACAAATGCATGTCTATAGATAAAATGGAAGTCAAAGAACATGTTCCTAGATAGGTGAATTGACAGAAAAAAGTCACTATGTTTTGGTGCAGACACAGAAATTTTGCCTCCAGCCGTTTTGGAAATCTGAAACGATGTTTTGCACTGTTGCTAATTCTCTCCTGACCTGGTATATTATTCCACTGAACTTATATTACTACTTCTGTTGCAACAGTTAAATGTCCTAAGTACAATGTCAGCATTTCCTTTGAGATCGTCCATTAGAGATAGTAGAAATAGGACTTGCTAGAGAAAACTCAAGAGTCCAATTAGTAACAACAACATAGTAACATGGGATTGAGAAAATAAGTGCTTTTCTCCCTTTGTTGATATCATTTTAATAAACATTTTAATTGATGGTATTTAATTGACCTAGCTTTATTATTGTTTAAATACCCACTAATCAGAAAATGTATGTTATGTGCTTAAATACTGCAAGACAATTAAGTTCATTTCTCAAGGAGTTTACAATAAAAAGTGTAATAACTTTTTATGGATCTTACTGCCTTAGTTACTCCCTGATTGTAAGTTAATGCTAGAACAAGGTAGCTCTTGCAGTGTGGAGGCATAGTTTAGAACATCAACTCTGGTATCAAACTGACTATGAGTTTAAACCTAGCTCCACTGATTGCTAACTGCATGACCTTTGACTGTTTCCACATCTGTAAAATGGGAAGGTAATTGTACCTTAAAGGAGTGCTATGAAAATTTATATCAATGAATTGTTAATTGATAGTAGTATGATGAGAAAGAGGAAATTAACTACCTTAAACACTGAAAATTTTAAATTAAAACAGATGTTTAGGGAAGGTGAGAGAGCAGTGTGAAGAGAAACCACTCAAAATGAGTATGTCTGGAGAACATATGTGGTGCCCAACATCTTAGCTCTACAAAAGCTGCTGAAAAATTTGGTATTTCATTGGGATCTAATACATTTGTTTTGTAATTTGTTGTAGGCAAAATGCTAAAAAGAGCATTTAAAATGATTAAATGTTTACAGCTGTTACAAGTCTTTTTTGTTAGAAACTGACTTTGGAAAAAAATATTTACCATGATTGGATTTTATAGATTTTGGCTGTAATAAATTCAGTATAAGGAAAGAAGTGAATTAGGGGCCGATGGAACCCTCATGGAAATTTTTGCAGCCCACGTAACTGTGAATCTAGCTACAAATTACCCATTGTATTCTCTTTTCATGACAACTTCTGTTTCATCTCTTTGACTCATCCATTTCATTACAATGCTTCATGAGAGAATGTTTTGATATGATCATTGTAACTGTATTATTTCACTGTCAATGATTTAAGTGAGCTTTTTGCAATTTGACAATAGTTGTGTTAGTGAGAGCCTTAAATTAGTAGATTGTGTTTAACTTCTCCCCCAAATCAAGTCATCTGTCTATCATTTATTGTCTATCACAAAGTGATACAATTGGTTCTTTTATATATGCGTACCATTAAAATGGTTCAAATGGTTAACACACTCAGCTACTTACCAAATGTCTGGAGATTTGAGTCCCCCCAGAGGTGCCTCAGAAGAAAGGCCTGGTGATTTACTTCTGAAAATCAGCGATTGAAAACCCTATGGAGCACAGTTCTATTCTGACGCACATAAGGTTACCATAAGTTGGAATCAACTTGACATCAACTGGAAAGAAAAAGTATGTTCCAAGAATTGCCTCGTGGTCAACAGGAGAAGGGGTGGTGGTGCTCATTACTCTCAGAAAGAAACTGGAGACCCATGACACCCAAGAAGAGGAACTCCCATGACATTCAGTGTGGGTGAGGAAGGTGGATCTCTTTGAAATTTACTTATTTACAATTTAATTTCATTACTAATTTAACTGTAATTGAAAGAGACAGGATAACTTGTTCAATAAAGCAGTTAGGATCCTAATGGGGTCTCTGTAATTTGTTCAGGGAAATAAAACCTTGAAGACCTTTGAAGATGTATGAAGTGGTCACAGTGGTTGTCCAAGGGAACAAAAATTAAGAATCTGTTTGTTTCTTGGGTTTTAACTTTTAGAATTTGTGATGTGAATTTCTGTTGAGTATGGGAGCTGCTCTCTTCTTAACTACACATTCAGTGACATACTGATGAAGAATAATCTACAGTTTCTCATATATAATTTTAATGAAGATGTACAGTATGAGCTGGTCACACTGTAAGGAATCCAGTCTACTTGTAATCTCCTAAAAGTAAATTTACTCTGGTCCTGACGTCAAAAAATACAGCTCTATCAATGTCACCTTTATGTCAGCAAACAGATTAAATGCTTCTAATATCCAGCACAATGACATTCTGTATGGTCTAGATCACATTTGTGATAGTATATTTGATACAGTTGTAAACCTTGAAAGAATATGCCTGCCTAAGAGAATAGCTTTCCTTCTAGTCTTAAACACATTACAGTTGCCAGTGTAAATCACTTGTCAGTCTATGGCAAATGTAACAGTGTTTTAATCTGAAAAAGGGGAGAAATAAAGTACAGATAATCTTTTTGGCCATTTTCTTGGCACCATCATACATTGGAGACTGACAGGTCCTTCACTTGAGTGACAGGTGTCCTTTGAAATGCCTGTGAATCAGTATCTGTACAGACTGTTGAAATGCATATTTCCATCCTTATCGTAAAGGAATGGATAGGCAAGATAGGTGCTGTTAACATTGCAAATAGCCCCAGAATTATTCATTGTCAGTTCCAGGCAAAGAATAGAGGGAAAGTTTTATTATTCACCATGCACAATAGCAGGATGCTTAATGATTCTCAGTTACCTTGGCAGAATTGTCTGTCGACTTCAGGCACTAGCAGTGGGTGACACAGGTCTGGCCAAGTGTTAGAGCAAGATCATACATTCTGGTCCCATTTTAATTTCTAATACATTAATCTTTCCCTCCCAGATGCACAATGAATATTCCATAGACTCTTGTTTGTCAGAAGCTGTCTGGCTTTCATCTATTCAGGTGGTTTCATTGACTGTGAAAGCGTGCTTCAAAGGCCTGATCAGTCAATGACAACTGTCTCACAATAGCATTGAGTAATGCTTTCCTTTCTTCTTTTCAGGCATCTGATAGACAACTTTGACACCTGATCTCTGGGGACCTTATGGAGCCACTCAGAGTTCTTAAGAGGCTTCCCTTACTTTATCATTCCAGAAAGAATTGTCACAGGTGAATGTATCGCACTTTCTCAGGAGCTGAACCTGACCCTTGAATCCATCTCATTTGCACTGCAGGTTTCATAATGAATTGAAATGGATTAAGTTGGCTTAATGCTGTTTTACAAGCAAGTGGAAAGCACTGCACCATTCATTTTTAATTTTAATCCTTTGTCTTAGCCTGCTAATTACTATTGTTTTAAGTTCATTATCCTGGCATACACGTTGTTACTAGTTGGATGCTAATGCTTGTAAGCAGTGTCCTTACTTTTGCAGGTACTGACCCTTCAATTGTCGAATTAGTCCATGTCATTGCTGAACAGTGGACTTTGTAATCTATAATTCTCTCTTTAAAATTTTATTCTTCTCTTGTCTCTAATTAATTAAGCAATAACCCCATTGAAGCATCTTATGTACAGGCTCAAGTTCAAAAGCATTGAAAAGGAGAAGAGAAACTGGGAATTGGATACGTGTTCCCTCAAGTTCCTCTGACAACTAAGTCATAAACATTCCATGACACTATACGTTTTGTTTATATAGCTTGCAAATCTTGCCCATAAGAAGCAATCTGAGCTATGTTTCTTATCTCACCACATTCTTTTTTTCAGTCTTCATTAAGTATGTTTCCACAATTAAGCCCATAGAATAAGGAAGAAAAAAACATTGCTGAGAAATAATTTGAAAAGATGAACCAGTCACAGAATTAAATAAACTCACTTCACAACTGGACCAAAGCAAAAGCTAAGAAGTTTTCTGGACACACCCAAACACTTTGAGGGACAGAGTAGCTGGGGCAGGGACCTGGGGACCATTGTTTTGAGGGACATCTAGGTCAATTGGCATAACAAAGTTTATTAAGAAAATGTTCTGCATCCCATTTTGGTGAGTGGCATCTGGGGGTCTTAAAAGCTTGTGAGTGGCCATCTAATATGCATCAATTGGTCCCATTCCACTTGGAACAAAGGAAAATGAAGAAAACAAAGACATAAGAAAAATATTAGCCCAAGAGACTAAAGGCCCACATAAACGAGAGACTCCACCAGCCTGAGACCAGAATAACTAGATGGTGCCCGGCTACCACCAGTGACCGCCCTGACAGGGAACACAACACAGAGTCCCTGACAGAGCAGGAGAAAAGTGTGGAGCAGAACTCAAAGTCATGTAAAAAGACCAGACTTAATGGTCTGACAGAGACTGGATGAACCTCTGAAACTGGCCCCTGGATGCTCTGTTAACCCTGAACTGAAACCATTCCCGAAGCCTACTCTTCAGATAAAGATTAGACAGGACTGTAAAACAAAAATAATACTTGTGAGGAGTGTGCTTCTTAGTTCAGTCAGATACACGAGACCAAATGAGTGGCTCCTGTCCAGAGGGAGGATGGGAAGGCAGAAAGGGCCAGGAACTGGCTGAGTGAACACGGGGAACCTGGGGTGGAAAGGAGAAGTGTGCTGTCACATTGTGGGGTTCCAGCTAATGTGACAAAACAAAAGAAAAAGAAAAATTTACTTCTCGTACAGGCCTAAGTGTTCTGATATAATTTCCCATTCCAATGCAATAATCATCTCCACAACATCTTCATGGAGGTCAGCCAACTGTCTGAACATTTCCTGTGAACTTCTCAACCTCACAATTGTGAAGTTCCAAATATTACAAAGTCCATCTTTATTATGAATTGAAATCTGCCTCCCTACAACTTCCATCCATTGGTCATATGGTTCTGAGTTCTGGAGCTATACACACATATAGACCTAAAGACCATAGCCTTCTTTATATGAGAACACTTCAGTTATTTGAAGTGTCTGCCTAAAGCCTTTTTAGGAGACTAAATATATCCAATTTCTTTACTCATTCCTCAAGTAACAAAATTTGAGACCTTCTTACGACCCTAGCCACTCTTTCCTGGATATGTTTCTCTTTGTTTATCTCCAATGTACAATTCTTGTCAGAAATAGAAAACGTTTGAGAAATAATTCTATCCTTCATGAAGACAAATAAATCCAATAAAGACATATATTCTCACCACCAATTGCATCAAGCTACATGTATCTTAACTCACTTGGTTTACTTCCCTTCCTAATCACAATGGAAGAAGTATCTCTAACCCTATGGACTCTGGATTCTCTCCCTGATTGTCTGTTCAAAGGCTTTACTCTGGCAATTATTCCCATTCTTCTTACTTACAGGAATTTCTCCATTTCTACATGATCAGCTTAATAAGAAATCAATCATATTTTTATCACCTTGATCATAAATTCCCCTCTAGCTATTGCCTCATTTTTTCCCTTGTCATAGGAAATTGCTATAGAGTTGTCAGCACTCAATGTCTCTACTTCTTGTTCTATTGCCTCCTCAGCTTACTCCATTAAGGTTTTTGTTACACTGCTCCCCAAAACTATTCTTTTCAATGAGCTCAACATCATCAAAAATCAATGATTACGTCTTTATTTGCGTTCTCATTTTACTTAATCTTACAGGAGGGTTTGACAGTGTCGGTTACCTTTCATTCTGGAAACTCTTAACTTTAGTTACACCATGATACAGTGGTTTACCTCATACACTATTAGCTATGTCTTCCTCATCGTCTTCTTCTCTTCCTCTTTCTGACATCTCAATTCTGGATTACCCAGTCTTTGATCTTTAACTCCTGTCTCTATCTACATTCACAGCTTATATAGTCTCATCTGATCCCCTGGCTTTAAATGATATCTATACGTAAATGTCTCCCTAAATTGTATCTTCGATACTGGCCTCTCCTGAGAGTTCTGAACTCATATATTTACTTGCCCACTCAGCAACTCCACTTAATTCTAGAATAGCGATTTAATTCTTAACATATTCAAAATGAAACACTTTGTTTTATGATTCCATAATGATTGGTTAGATATTTGGACCAATCTGTACACTGCCTTTCAAAAAATATCTAAAAGCAGTAGACAGCTTTTTAAAACCATTAAAAATAGATAAGACAAAGAATTATCTAGTCAAAAGTGGAGAAAAAATGGAAATTGAGGGAGGTAAATGGGCATGGTAGCTGTTGTAAGAGAACAGCAATCAAAACTGAAGGCCCACAAAAATTGGGGAATCCAATGAGAGATTCTTCCAACTATAATCTAGTATCCCAAAAACTCCCTGGGGAGAGGCTAAAATAAAAGTGGACAAGCCCTCATCTGAAATTCCAGCGTTATTTTCAATTTCCTGGGTTATCTGAGGAACTTCTGGTCTTGAATTTAGTTTAAATTGACCCTTGACTGCTGTTAACCTCCAGTGTCCTGGCAGAAGTCACAGCATCTCTCTGGAGGAAGTTGTATTCATCCTAATCCTCAATAGCTACCAGGTTTTTTTTTTTTTCATCACACAGTTTAAGATAAAAATAAATACAAGGAAAGAAGACATCACCAAGGAGAAACAAACAGAAAATAGACGACGGAAACAAACTACAAATACTTTAGATTGTGAATCTTTCAGAAACTGATTACTTCTCTTGTTTACAAAAGAGAAGCTTCAAGTTATTTAAAGGGAAATGACTGATGAAGCAAATTTGAAAAAGGAAATACACAGTTACTAAAAATAAAAGAAATAAAACCTAGTATATAAATATTAAAATTAACCCTAAATTATTTGTTTCCTCTTAAATCCTCCTCCCCACCAATCTGCCATATTTTAGTTAATGGTATTACCCTCTACCCATTTGCTGAGATGGTAGGAGTCATCCTTGATTCACTATTCCCTCATCACTAACATTGAATTCATCAACACTTCTGTAGAGTATATCTCCAGAATTTGTACTAATCTGATAATTTTTCAGCATCTTTATTGCTATAATCCCAGTTAAAACTACTATTACCTATCTCCTGGATTATTATTGTTGTTTTTATTGTTAGGTGCCATCGAGTCAGTTCTGACTCATAGTCAACCTATGTACAACAGAACAAAACACTGCCCAGTCCTGTGCCATCCTCATGATCATTGTTATGCTTGAGCCCTTGTTGCAGCCACTGTGTCAGTCCACCTCGTTGAAGGTCTTCCTCTTTATTGCTGACCCCCTCTACTTTGCCAAGCATGATGTCCTTCTTCAGGGACTGATCCCGCCTGATAACATGTCCAAAGTATGTGAAATGAAGTCCCTCCATCCTTGCTTCTAAGGAGAATTCTGGCAGTACTTCTTACAAGACAGATTTGTTTGTTCTTTTGCCAGTCCATAGTATATTCAATATTCTTCGCTAGCATCGTAATTCAAAGACATCAATTCTTCTTCATTCGTCCTTATTCATTATCCAGTATTCCCATGTGTATGAGGCTATTGAAAACACCATTTCTTGGGTCAGGTGCATCTTAGTCCTTAAAGTGACATCTTTGCTTTTGGTGAAGGGTAAAACAATACACAATACTGGGGAAGCCAGCACAGCTTGTCCAAGGCAAGGTCATGGAAGCTCCATAGACACATCCAAATTCCCTGAGGGACAGAATTAATGGGCTGAGGGCTGTGGGGATCATCATCTCAGGGAACATCTAGCTCAACTGGCATAACATAGTTTATAAAGAAGATGTTCTACATTCTACTTTGGTGAGTAGCGTCCAGGGTCTTAGAAGCTTGTGAGCGGCCATCTAAGATACTCCACTGCTCTTACCCCATCTGGAGCAAGTGAGAATGAAGAAAACCAAAGACATGGGAAAGATTAGTCTAAAGAACTGATGGACCACAACTACCATAGCCTCCACCAGACTGAGTACAGCACAACTAGATGGTGCCCGGCTACCACCACTGACTGCTCTTACAGGGATCACAATAGAGGATCTCAGAGAGAGCTGGAGAAAAATGTAGAACAAAATTCTAAGTCACAAAAAAAGATGAGACTTAACCGGTCTGACAAAAACTAGAGAAGCCCTGAGAGTATGGCCTCTGGACACACTTTTAGCTCAGTAATGAAGTCACTCCTGAGGTTCACCCTTCAGCCAAAGATAAGAGAGGCCCATAAAACAAAACAAGACTAAAGGGGCACACCAGCCCAGGGGCAAGGACTAGAAGACAGGAGGAGACAGGAAAGTTGATAATAGGGCACCCAAGGTTGAGAAGGGGAGAGTGTTGACATGTCTTGGGGTTGGTAACAAATGTCACAAGACAATATGCATACTAATTTTTTAATGAGAAGCTATTTGTTCTGTGAACCTTCACCTAAAGTACAATTTAAAAAAAAGGTGACATCTTTGCTTTCTAACACTTTAAAGAGGACTTTTACAACAGATTTGCCCAATGCAAAGCATCGTTTGATTTTTTTGACCAGTGCTTCCATGGGTGTTGATTGTAGATCCAAGTAAAATGCAATCCTTGACAACTTCAGTATTTTCTCTGCTTATTGTGATGTTGTTTATTGGTCCAGTTGTGAGGATTTTTGTTTTCTTTATGTTGAGGTGTAATCCATACTGAAGGCTATGGTCTTTGATCTTCACCAGTAAGTGCTTCAAGTCCTCTTCGCTTTGAGCAAGTAAGGTTATGTCATCTGCATATCACAGGTTGTTAATGAGTCTTCCTCCAATCCTGATGCCACGTTCTTCTTCATATAATCCAGCTTCTCAGATTATTTGCTCAGCATAGAGATTGAATAAGTATGGTGAAAGGATACAACCCTGACACACTCCTTTCCAGCCTAGAATAGTGCTTGTTAAATAGTAGGGACGTAAAAATAATAGCTGATTGAAGAAATTAACTCACATCAGATTGTTTTACTGATATAACTGACGGACTTATTGTAACCATACTTTTCTATAAAAACTTATCATTGAAGAGTCAATTTTAAAATTTTACCCCATTTTTTTAACTGGTAGAAATTATTAAATGATGAGAAAGAAAATGTAGTTTATACCGTATGATATCCAGTAAACCATAAATTTTCACTAAAACTTTCATGAGCTAGGGGAAACATTTACAGCACATCCAAAAGAGCTTAGGAGTCCTGGTTGTGCAGTGGTTAAGAGCTCAGCTGCTAATCAAAAGGTCAGCAGTTCGAATCCACCAGCTACTCCTTGGAAATATTATGATGCAGTTCTACTCTGTCTTATAGAGTCTCTATGAGTTGGAATCAACTCACAGAGTCTCTATGAGTTGGAATCAACTCGACAGCAATGGGTTTTTTTGTTTTTTAAAAGACCTTGAGTGTGTCATGACAAAGCTAAAAGTACAGAAATGTCTAAGTCTTGAATATTGACCGTATAAATAGTTGGAGGTGTAACTTTAAAAATCGGATTGGTTCATTGGTCAATAGGGTATCTACTGATTAATGGTTTTTGAAGTTCTAGAAATTCTAAAAGGACTAAATAAACAATCAACATAGGAGTTCAGGGTATAAAAAAGTGTTTGAATTGTAGTAAGAGATTGAAATAAGCCATAAAGAAAGACAACCAGTGGTAAGCAGAGAGAAAGGGAGAGGGCATTTGATAGAAGAAGGGAAGGAATTTTAGGGGAATAAGGCATGAAACTTTCTTATTTGAGAACATAGAAATCTAAACTTTATGGAGACATGGGCATGAGAAAGGAGAAACTAGAGCAGTATTTGAAAGGCAAGTCTACTTGAAAACTTAACTACTATCAAGCAGAAGGGAGCCAGGAATGGAAATGGGGATCAAGGAAAGAAACTAAGGAATCATGCTAATTGGTAATGCCAGCGTTTGTAGTGTGCTTACTGTGTGTCATAAAATCCAAATACCAAACCTGTTGCTGTCCAGTCAATTCTGACTCATAGCAACCCTATAGGACAGAGTAGAACTGCCCCCATCGGGTTTCCAAGGCTGTAAATCTTCACGGAAGCAGACTGGCACATTTCTCCTGCAGAGCTGCTGGTGGGTTAGAATCACCAACCTTTCAGTTAGCAGTCGAACCCTTTAACCATTGCATAACCAGGTGTCTTAGTCATCTAGTGCTGCTATAACAGAAATACCACAAGTGGATGGCTTTAAGAAAAAGAAGTTTATTCTCTCATAGTCCAGGAGGCTAGAAGTCTGAATTCAGGGCGTTGGCTCCAGGGGAAGGCTTTCTCTCTCTGTTGGCCCTGAAGGAAGGTCCTTGCCATCAGTCTTCCCTTGGACAAGGAGCTTCTGGGCACAGGAACTCCGGGTCCAAAGGACACGCTTTCCTTCTGGCACTGGTTTCTTGGTGGTTTGAGGTTCCCATGTCTCTGCTCGATTCTCATTTTTATATCTCAAAAGAGATTGGCTTAAAACATTATTTAATCTTGTAGATCTCATCTATATAACTGCCACTAATCCATCTATTACATCATACTGATACGATTTACAACACATAGGGAAATCACATCAGATGACAAAATAGTAGACAATCATACACTACTGGGAATCATGACCTAGCCAAGTTGACAGATATTTTGGGGGGACATGATTCAATCCATGACATTCCACCCTTTGGCTCCCCAAAATTCAGGTCCTTGCCACATGTAAAACTTATTCACACCATCATAGCATAGCAAAAGTTTTAAATCAACTGCAAGTCCAAAATCCAAAAATTCTTCCTCATCTGTGAAATCTAAAATACAAGTTATCTGCTTCTAAAGTACAATGGTGGAACAGACACAAGCTAGAAATTTCCATTACAAGTGGGAGAAATTGGAGGAAAAGAAGGCATAACAGGCACCAAGCAAGTTAGCAGAATACATTACATTAGCCCTCAAGGCTTTGAAAATAATCCTGTGTTCTCTGAGACAATTTACACAATGGCCCTGCCCTCCAGACTCTAGGTATTTGCCACATTCTCTGGATTCTGAGCGGAGGCCCCTCGACTCTGGGCTTCAGCTCCGCCTTCCAGGCCCACTGAGACAGCAACTCTGCTCCCTCAGCTTTAGGCGCACCATTTACCTAGTCCATCTGATTGGTGACTCCACCCTTAGAAACACCAGAGGCCATGGCTCTGCCCTTTGAAACCCCAGAGGTCGTGGCCATACCTTTTGAGACTGAGGCAGCTCTGCTTCCTGTTTTCCTTGGCCTCTCAGCCACATCTGCCCTGCTGGCGCAAGTGTTGCAAAGCTCTGTAGCTCCACTGGTAAGTGCCCAGAGGTAACCCACTCTGCCAGTAAACTTTGGCCGGAAGGCACTCAGCTCTCTCGCTCTGTAGGCCGGCTCCAGCACTGTCTGGCGCTGGTCTCCTGGTTCTGCTGCTGCCGGTCCTCTGCCGCCACCACTTTTCTGCTGTTGCCAGTCCTTTATCCATTCACAGTTTCAAAACTGCTTCCACATTTTAGGTATCTGTTAGAGCAGCCCCCTACTCCTGGTATCAGATTCTGTCTTAGTCATCTAGTGAGGCTATAACAGAAATACCACAAGTGGATGGCTTTAACAAAGAGGAGTTTATTCTCTCACAGTCCAGTAGGCTAGAAGTCCGAATTCAGGGTGCTGGCTCCAGGGGAAGGCTTTCTCTCTCTGTTGGCTCTGGAGGAAGGTCCTTGTCATCAGTCTTCCCTTGGAAAAGGAGCTTCTTGGTGCAGGCACTCCAGGTCCAAAGGACACGCTTTGCTCCTGGTGCTAGTTTCTCGGTGGTACGAGGTTCCCATGTCTCTCTGCTTGCTTCTCTCTTTTATATCTCTAAAGAGATTGGCTTAAGACACTGCTGAATCTTGTAGATCTTATCAGTATAACTGCCACTAATCTATCTTACTACATCATACTGATAGGATTTATAACACACAGGGAAATCACATCAGATGACAAAATAGTAGACATACAATACTGGGAATCATGACCTTGCTAAGTTGACAGATATTTTGGGGGGACACAATTCAATCCATGACACCAGTGTTCCTTACTCTGTGTCATACTTAGTTCTGATTCCCTTCCTGCATCCCCACATTCAATCCCTATAACATCCCTCAACATAGAAACTCTTTTCTGTTCTGATGACTCCAATGTAAGTCAGTTCTTTTTTTTTTTTTTTAAGTTTTAATTATTATTGCCTTTTATTATCAGTATCTTTATAATATAATCTGATCTTTATTTGTCTTTGGGGGTTGTAAACATTACATATAAACATTTGCAAGTGAACATTTGAGAATGATAACATTATCAAATTATGCACTGCAATATTCTATGTAATACAAAAACAAGAGCAGACGGTTTTAAGTGTGAGTTCCTAGTAACTCTAATACACCGTAAGTCGAAGACTACCTGTAGTTTCTCTTCAACCTAAATCTAGAGTGTAAAAATTCTCTAGCAAAACCCTGAAGGTTTTCACATGTCCCAGTTTCAAATTTGCTGTTGCTGTCTTTCTTTTTCTTTCTTTTTTTGCCAGTGCTTCTATTTGTAACAGCACTTTGAATTTACAGGGCCTGAGGTTTCCTTGGCAGGCAGCCATCTATTCTCACCTTCTCAAGCTTGTGGCTACAACAGTTGGCATTCCATTTTCCTGCCTGCTCTTTTTAGACATTTCTTCCATCTGATTAGACATGTAAAATCTTCCTGCAGTGTTTGTTGATCTTCACCTGTTTGTTGCTTTTCCTGTGTTTAGAGGTTAAAATGCTATGTTGGTGCAAGTTTAATAAAGCCTAACAAGAGGAGAATCCACACAATCATTTGAACTAAGCAGATGGCAAAGCATAGTTTGAATGTTGAATAGCTTTACAGCATGCCTGCCTTAAAATAAGAAAATTTCAGTGGGTTTAATCTATGGACTAAGGAACTCAGCATAAAAAGTTAAAGCTTAATTATACTAATTGGTTAATGGTTTCAGTAAAAATTTCTTTTAATTTGCTAACCACAACCCAAGTCTATAATTAAATTCTGTTGAGTCTTAGAAGTAAATTTGGTTATTACTGTTAGAAATAACATTTTTTTAAATCGTCTATCTCAGAGTTTTGGGAAGGCAACATACTTTTGAATACTAAATAGATAATGGGATGAATCAGGCCGTCTGGACCCCAAACTCTGAGTCAAGAACCACAGGGACTAAAATTTAGGCTTTTTAATTTACTGAAAATTGCTCAAGAGTGATTAGTAAATGCTCAACATATATTAGTTGGGTAAAAAAAATATCGACCTCCATGAAGTGAAAGTAATCAACTATAACAATAATAGCTTTATTGGATGGAGATAGACTTACATTAAAAAGTGTAGTCATTAGCCCGTTTTTACACTAATTAGTATCTTCTTAGGTCAACACTTTCTTTTAACAAAATTCTATATGCATCATAGGATCTTCTTTCTTCCTTTATAGCTTACCAGAATGTGGCTCTAAAACCAAGCTATGGGCCCCACTTCAGGCCCCATTCGCAGAAGGTGCTCTTTACTCAGACCGCACACATTCTCGGCCAGGGAAACAGGGTCAGCAGTTCCAGCGTCCCCATTTCCACTACCACTTTTGCTTTCTGATAAGATCACTTTTTTATCAGGGTCATCTATTTACTTCACTGTTGGTTTCCCACAAACTTTGATGACTTTTGTATTAAAATAAAGATCTTTGACTTTAGAGATTTACCCATGTTTGGAGATTCTAGAATTGATAAAGCTATAACTCTAGCGTCTGTTCTTTACCTTTTCAACCATATTACTGCTTTGTCTTATTCACTTTAGCAATTTGCATCCATAGTCATATCTTTGACCTTTACTTCAAAGAGAAGATAGTCACTTCTGAAATCCCAAACTCAACATCTCTGCTTCATCTCTCCCACTGCACCCCCCTTTTATCTAAATGTCCTCCTCATTTCCTCCCCATGTCATTTCATCTTTCATTTTATTAGTATTAATATAAACTGTTCCCTTCTTATTTTCACATAAATGTGTTAGTTAATTTGAAACAAAGAATAACTCTCCTCCTGAGAGCTCCTTTGGAATGTCTGATCTCTCTCTTTTCTCTCCCAGTTAATATTTTTAGTAAGCTGTACTTTATTGTCCCATAAACCAACTTTATTTTGAAAAAAATTATACCAGTTTGATTTTCCTTTTGGGACTTTCTATTCACTATTTGATACATTATTTGATGCACTGATTTCTGTTCCTCCTACTCCACTGAAATCCCTCTCCCTAAAATCACCCAGGATATAACTGTCATGGGCGTTATATTACTTAACCTCTGTCTAGGCATTTAACACAATTAATCACACCACCATCTTGAATCTCCATCCTGTCTTAACTTCCACAATAGCATACTTTCTAAGTGTTTTTCCTACCTCCTTTGCCTTTCTACGCCTTGTTCTTTGAGGCTCTTATTTTATCCACTTTTCTGTTAAATATCAGTATTTCACAGCAGCATGTCCTTGGCCCTCCTTTCTTCCCACTATACACACTCTTCTGGGTTTTCGCTATCATTTTTTTCTTGAATTACCCTTACTGTTTATGTGCTAAAGACTCTCTCACATCTATGTCTTATCTCTGACTTCTTTCTTGTGCTCCAGACCCATCTTTCCAAATGTGTACTGAATACGTGTGCTGGATGTTCCAGCAACATCTTAAACTCGAGTTGTAAAACGCAAAGTTGTCTTCCTACCCCTGTCTTCTCCCTGTCATAAACCCCTAAACCCCATCTTCTTTCTATATTTCCCAATTTCAATATTAGTACTACCACCTACCCAGTCTCCCAAGTTAGACTGTGGGCACCCTAAAAAACTTCTCTACCCAACCCCTTATCACTCCATCCTCTCTTTTGTTCCATTGCCTACCTCAAGTCCCCTCTACTTACCTAGGTTACTACAGGAGCTTTCTAACCATCTTATCATCTTGCTGACTTATCCTTTATACTACTGCCTATGATTCAGATCTGTTAATTCTTCTCTGCTACCTGGATAAAGACCAAGTATATAAAGACAACATATACATAATTTAAAGATCTGCAACTTCTCTTTAACTTCCTCTCACACTAATCCACAATACTGATACTCCAGCTACATTAGCTACAGCCCTTTCCTTATATGCACCACATTCTCTCATAGCCTTCTGTTTTCTTCTATCTTTCCTCCCGTCTCCACCAGGATAACGCCTACTAATCTTTCAGTGGTCCACTGAAGTCCACTAAAGTTACATCTTTTGGGTAGCCTGTTATTTGCTGCTGTAGCTATGTGTATCTATCTCTACCATAATTCTTATAATAGTAACTTTCTCCCTTGTTCATGGACTGTTCAAATTTCTTGAAGATGTATGCTACAGCCTTTATATCAGTCATAAGAATTTCATACAATGCATAGCAAATAATACGCTCAATTAATATCTATTGAATGTGTAAACCAAACCCATTGCCATCGAGTCGATTCTGACTCATAGCGACCTTATATGACAGAGTAGATCTGCCCCACAGGGTTTTCAAGGCTGTAATCTTTACAGAAGTAGATTGCCATATTTTTCTTCCACGGAGCAACTGGTGAGTTTGAACTGCTGACCTTTTGGTTAGCCAATGAGTGCTTAACCACTGTGCCATCAGTGACTGTATAGGTGGATAAAATTATAAAAGTCAAGTGAACATTGTATGTATCATTTCTCCTTTTAAATGTCAGCTTTAGAATTATGCAATTGCCCAGGAATTCTGTGCCTACTACTGAGGAATCCAACAATAAATTGTTTTGCCTTGCACATCGCAGTGTCTCCATTTTCTGATAGTCTCACTACATTTAGACGCAACTAATCTTAGTGAATAAAAATATGTAGGAGGAAAACAGACATAAACTGTCTGACTCCATTTAGAAATGAACACAAATTGAATTAAAATCTAGTTGGAAAAAAAAAATACTATGCCCCTCAAACTTGAAAAGGAAACAATTTACCTAAGCAGCATGATCTGTAGTAGGTTATCATACTGGCTCCTTTATAAGACTCAAAAAAAAAAAAAAAAAGCTTATTAATTAGTATAGATCCTATTCACGTTTCCTAAAGATTATTCTAATAGCTTCTTTATTTGAAGCTGTTCTTCTCTCATTACAGTCATCAGGGCCTATTAGTGAATGATTTCAGCAAGTAGATTTAATTCTTCAGATCTTCTATATTATAATCTGCAACCATATTTTCACAGGAGAGCCTAATGCAAGTATACAATCTTAGTGACTTTTATTTTGAGATGGTGTGTGCCAATGTAGGGTACAGACAACAACCTTTTTTTGCAAAGTGATGTTGACACACATCTGCTCAAATATATTAACGTTCCCAGCCCAGCTGACTGTGTTGGCAGGAATAAGCTCATTCCTCCTTGTGAACATAGAACAAGGGAGGGAGCACTGAAAAGGGCTAGGCGTTTTACAATTTGTCAAGATATGAATTCCAACACTTATTAAAAAAAGAAAAGCACTTGGTCCAACTTGAGCTAATAAGCTAATGACTGCTTATCCTCTACTATTAAGCTTCAAAGGTGCTCCTAACTAAATGAGCCAATTATTATATTGCCATGTATTTTTTTCCTCCCTGTTAAATCGTGCATTTGGTGTTACATAGGAGTTTTATGCTTATTAAAAAATAACCAGCATGCATGAGCTTATGAAAGGAAACCTCACTCAGATTTTTAAAAAGCAAATGAAAACCTTCAACTCTAACTGGTGCCATATGGTACACTCAGAAACACTTGTAAAAGGAAAGTTAAACTTTGAATATATTAATGATTTTTACTGAAAGGAAAAAAAAATACTTCTCCATCTTTGCATCTGAAAAGACTTCTGAAAAGGGCGTTATGAAATACTTTTCAGTACAAAAGAGTGAATTCAGTAACATAAACCTTGTATTGGCTTTATTACTATTATGCTTATAAAGTAAGTGTATGATTCGGAGCAAAACAAAACATTAACCCTGTGCTTTAATACTGCTCTAGAGACTTAAAGATAGCCTTAGCTGATTTTCCACTAAAATTTTTTCATTCTGTCTCAAAACAATTCTTTCATCTGACCTCGATGTAAAGACACAGGCACAGCCGCCAACCAGTTGTGAGCCGCACTGATGTTACTCTAGAGGAGTGAGTCCCTGTTTCCCTGCCATTCTTTTTTTTTGCCTCCATGTGAAGCCTCTTAATTTATACGAATATGTAAAGTATATACTGAAGTGCCTGTTTTGATTTTTTTCCTTCTCTCAAAATGCAAATGTGAACCATGCAGAAAGTGAAGGAAAGCCAAGAAATGTTAGGTTAATGGAGAGCACCTGTACCTCTACATGCTTCCTCCCATTGGCTTGTCAGTGTTAAGCTGGCCTGCCTTTTAATAAAAAACAAGAGGGTGTTTTAACTTCCAGCATATTGTAGAGTGAACTTCCTGCATGTCTCACATAAACACTATATATGTTAACATACATTGCTTCTTATTTTTTCAAGTATCAGTAAATACATTTGTTGAGATGGCATTTCTTTTGATATTGCATTGTTTTTATTAGCTACTGTCAAGTCGCCCATGGCTCATGGTGACCCCATGCACAAGGAAATGAAACATTACCCTGTCCTAGGCCATTTCCGTGATTGGTGGGGGACCGAACCGTTGTGCTCCATAGGGTTTTCATTGGCTGATTTTCAGAATAGATCACCAGGCCTTTCTTCCTAGTCTGTCATAGTCTAAAAGCTCCTCTGAAACCTGTTTAGCATCATAGCAACACACAAGCCTCCACTAGCAGATGGGTGGTGACTGCACTGAGGTGCACTGGCCAGGAATCAAATCTGGGTCTTCTTCACGGACAGTGAGAATTCTATAAAGCTTTGAAAAATGAGTGGGGTTGGACTCTTTCCTTGGCTGTGAGCATTTGTTTTTCTGTGGAATACAGCTTTCACAGTGGGATAGAACGAGACACTCTGACAAAGGGTCTCAGCATAAACAGCAGCTCACCACTCTTCACTTTAAGCTACATCCACTAAAAATTATACCTCGTTCTATTTTTCCTAGGAACTTCTTTTCTACTAATGACACATGTAAGAATACATGTTTTGTAAGATTACACAGGTATTTTCCCAGGTCTTTTAGGTAACGATCATTTTCTGAAGGAAGAGACAACGCCTTCAGCACACCTAAGATAATTCTTTGGACATTTTAGTGAGTTTCTGCTGTTCCCTAGATTAGGACTTAGGACTCAGATCTCCCTTTCCTTGTTATTTCTTTGATTAGCAATATGATTTGATCTTTAAGGAGTTAGTTGCATTATCTTTTAATCCATTTATTTTGCAGTTACCAAGAAGATGTAGATTTTAAAGTAATAAACCATTGAAGATTGGCCTTGCAGAATATGTTTTATTTAGATCTAAACAATTGTTACTTATCAAATAGCAGCAAGTCAAGTAGCAACGTGTTTAGTTAATTTATTTAATTATCTTTGTGCCTCCAAAGACACACATTTTAATGTAAGCATGGTTTGGTACATCTGAATATGGAATGGAAATTTACAATTTTAAGAAAGGGAAACTAAAGTGGCAATGCAGTTACTATAGTAAATATTTGTAGAGACTATAATAAAACTAATATTTATAATGATCATTTTGAGGAAATAATTTGTACTAAAATCATGTTTGTAAAATCAGAATGTGATTACATCATCTAGGTATAAACTGAAACCTAGGTGTGTCTACAAAATTCACAACTATTCAATTATCAGTCACTTGATAGTCCGTAGGCGTTGCTTGTGGGATGACAAAGAGTGATACCTAGAGGTTAGATCAGTTCTCCTGATGAAGATCTGGAATCTCACTGTTGGGAATTGTAACTTAAAGATTAGCTTATATTGTGAAAGACTCAAAGTAATACACAGCTGTGCAAAAACAGAAGACAATCAAAAGGAATACACATAACAAAATATACTAACAATAGCTAAAGCTTCTAAACTGTTTGCAGGAAAGTGCCTGACAGTGAGTTTCGGGGCTTCACTTGGGGAGACTGTGGGGTAAGAGGAGAAGACAAAGGATATGAAAGAGCTTATCAGAAGCTATGACTTACATTTAAACATTTTAAATTACTTTTTAAAATTACACAAGCAGTATATGAAGTCATAAACAAGCAGTATAAAAATATTAAGGTGAATGTGATGGTCTCCTTTTGTTCTCTGCCCAAGTTTTGCCATGAGTTGCCTTAATTTTGTATCATTCCTTCCATTTTGAATGTTTTTACATGTACGTATGTGCTGACCTTTTGGTTAGCAGCCATAGCTCTTAACTACTGCGCCATCAGTTTCTGCATATGTATATATGACGATAAATGTTTTTGTTATGTAAAAAGGATTATACCATATGCATTATTATATAACTTATTGTATTTACTTCACAGTATATCTAAGGTATATTTCTTTGTTAGAGTCACTGGGTGGTAGATACAGTTAAAACACTTGGCTGCCAGGCAAAAGGTTGGAGATTCAAGTCCACAAAGAGACACCTCAGAAGAAAGGCCTGGCAATCTACTTCCAAAAAAATCAGCCATTGAAAATCCTATGGAGCACAGTTCTACTCTGACACACATGGGGTCACTATGAGTCAGAATTGACTTGATGGCAACTCGTTGGCTTTAGCTGGTTATATTTTCTTTTAGTGTATTCCTTTGTTAATTTTTTTTAAATTATAAAAACATATATTTCAGTATCAGTATTTTTATTTTTATTTATTTTTTATAAATTCTTTAAGTTGGCCAAAATCTGTTCTATCTAGTAACTCCTGCTGGCATTAAAATACTTATAAGGATAAAGTTAGAAAATTTAAAAATTTTAAAAAGTTACATTGTGTAAGCAGTTCTTCTCAGTCATCGTTCTGCCTCCCTCTCCCATACCTTCCCCAAAGTACTCTTAACCATTTCCTGTGATTTTTTCCAATTAAAGAACATTACTTACATGTAACTTGTTTTTCATAACCGATTGCCAGAAATGCTTTCATTAATTATTGCTCCAATTGTCACTATTTACTATACAAAGAAATAAATTATACATCAGATAAAAATGTTCATTTTCTGAGGGGTTGATTAGATTATGAAGGGTGAGATTTTTCTCTCAGATGTGACAGATTGGACTAGAATTCTAATTATTAATAAGGCCTATTTATTGCTAAGAGAAGCAAGTAATGTGGTTCCCACGAAAATGAAGAGAACTCACGAGAGAAAGCCTGCCATACTGAGACTTGCTGGAGAGAGGACATAAGCCCTTAGTTCCGCCTTCAATTACATTAAAGGCCATAAAACAGTTTAGGAGTGTGATTTTCAACAGAGTGAATGTAAAGGTCAAGAGTAATTAGCTCCTGACCTGGAAGAGCTCACAAGAGAAGGAAACGCTAGTAAAACAGCCTTACTTTGACTATTTCAATAGTGTGGATGTGTGTGAAGCAGTATGTGTTCATCACTAATCAAAGTCTGTTTTGTAAGAATACTTGCACAACAAGTCACACACTCAAATGACCACTGAGCAGGCAGTCACATGAATGAGTGACATGGGCTTGGACTGAACATTAGAGCGTATACACCATCCAAAGCACAGCGGCAACCTGATTCTTGTCATTTGATGCATTGCCAGAATGTGGATCTAGGGTTGCTAACATCATCTGATGTTTTAAGAGATCCAGAAATAGAAATATTCATGTGCAATCTACTGTGGCATAGATGTTGATAATTATCTCAATTTTAAAACAACATGTGAGTCAATCAACATGTGTCTGTGTGACAAAAGAAGTCCAAGGGCCTCCATGTTGTGGCCTCTGGCCAAGCTACCAAGGCCAGTTATACAATACCAAGTCTTTTAAGCTAAGTTAGAGTGGGAGGGATTATTGTCAATGACATAATACTTCTTATTCATTCATTCATTTGTTCATTCACTCAATCAGGATTTATTGAGAGAATATTAGGATATATACTCACATTCTACATAAAATAACAGTGACTTAAGAAAGGTGAAACTCTTATGTCCCCTCGAACAGTCCAAGTGTAAGCAGTCCAAGGGTGACATGGCAACTGCCTTTTTCAAGACACAGCTTTTGTTTCATGAAGGAGATGACTGCCCCATCATCTCAGCATTCCAGGCAATGGGAAGTGAGAAAGAAGTGTAGGACATGCTCTATTTGAGGACACCACCCAGAAGTTTTACACGTTGTGTTATTTCATTCACATCCAGCTGGAAGAACTTAGTGACATGGCCATACCTAGCATCTGGAGAGGCTAGAATATGTAATTTTTGTAATGGGTAATGTTGTGTCCATCTAAAGTTTGATGGATATATTTCTAAGAGAAGAAGGCACATCTAGCATTCTCTACCACCATGACCCTGCTGTATTAAAAGTCGTTATACTAG
This sequence comes from Dugong dugon, assembly GCA_030035585.1. Lineage (NCBI taxonomy): Eukaryota > Metazoa > Chordata > Mammalia > Sirenia > Dugongidae > Dugong > Dugong dugon. Next base: position 117,873,823 of record CM057461.1, on the reverse strand, counting down.
GTGTCTTAGTCATCTAGAGCTGCTGTAACAGAAATACCACAAGTGGATGGTTTTAACAAAGAGAAGTTTCTTTCCTCACAGTCAAAGTAGGCTAAAAGTCCAAATTCAGGGCATCAGCTCCAGGGGAAGCTTTCTCTCTCTGTCGGCCTTCTTCTCTTCAGTGTTCCCTCGGACTAGGGGCTTCTCCGTGCAGGGACCCCGGGTCCCAAGGACATGCTCTGCTCCTGGCACTACTTGGTGGTACAAGGTCTCCCCACAACTCCCCACTCCCCCCCCCCCCCCCCGCCCGTCTCTCTGATGTCTTCTCCCTTTTATATCTCACTTCTCTCTTTTATATCTCAAGAGATTGCCTTAGGACACAATCCAGTTTTGTAGATTGAGCCCTGCCTTACTAAAACAACTGCCACCCATCCTCTCTCGTTAACATCACAGAAGCAGGATTTACAACATAGGGCATAATTTAATCCATGACACTAGGTATGTTCCAATATGAAATACCTTCACGTAAGTATTTTGTGCTCACAGGTACTTTAAAATCTATTAGGGCATATACTCTTGGTGAAGTAGGGTAGTCCAAAGAAATAAGAGCTGAAAAGTATGGTACTTAGTATGGTATTAAAGATTTCGCCTGTAACTTGATTGGCCTCTTGGCAATGAGATTTATTCCAGAAAAGAAGAAATTGTTGAGACAATTCCAGGGACTGCTACCAGGCTGAGAAGTTGTGCCTGTATTCTGTCAGAGCCTCTTTATGAACAGAGAACCAGCTGACAAGTGTTTTGTCAGCCCATAAATAGGCTGTCTCTCCCTTCCACTATCGTTGTGGGTATACTGAATCTCCAAATATTAGTAACTAAACTGCCTAATGCAAAAAGGACTAGATTCTAATAGCACCAAAACCAACTGCCATAACTGGCGTTTTTAAAAAGGTATAGGGATATCCACTTACCTGTTGATGGACATTTAGGTTGTTTCCACCTGCAGTGAACATTGGTGTGTAAGTATCTGTTTGAATTTCTGCTTTCACGTGTCTTGGGCATATACCTAGGAGTGGAATTGCTGGGTCATATGGTAGTTTTATTTTTAGCTTTTTGAGGAACTGCCACACTGTTTTCCACAATGACTGTACCATTTTCATTCCACCAGCAATGGACAAAGGTTCCAATTTCCCAGTATCCTCACCAACATTTGTTATTTTCTGTTTGTTTTTAAATATGTCTTAGCCATCCTAGTGGGAGTGAAACGGTATCTCATTGTGGTTTTGATTTGCATCTCTCTGATGACTAATGATATTGAGCATCTTTTCATGTGTTTGGTGGCCATTTCAACGTCCTCCTTTGGTGAAATGTCCATTCAAGTGCTTTGCCCATTTTATAATTGGTTTATTTGTCTTTTTGTTGTTAAGTTATCGAAGTTTTGTATATATATTGGTTATTAGGTTCTTACATGGTTTACAAAGATATTCTCCCAGTCGGTAGCTTCTCTTTTCATTTTTTTGGTAAAGTTTTTTGATGAACAAAAGCTTTTAATTTTTATGAGGTCCTATTTATTTTGTCTTTTGCTGTTTGTGCTTTTGTTATTATATTAGATAATCCATTGTTAAAAGCTAGATGCAACAGCATTGTCCCTGCATTTTCTTCTAAGAATTTTATGGTTTTAGTTTTCACATTTAGATCCTTAATCCATTTTGAGTTTGCTTTTGTGTATGGTGTGAGGCGTGGATCTTGCTTCATTTTTCTGCATGTGGAAATCCAGTTTTCTCAACACCATTTATTGAACAGACTCTTCTTTCTCCATTGAATGGACTTAGAACCCTTGTCAAAAATCAGTTGACAGTAGATGTGTGGGTTTGTTCCTGGACGCTTAATGTGGTACATACATACAATGGAATACTACTCAGCCAGTAAGAGAAATGAAGTCTTGATATATGATACAATATGAACGGAGCTTGAAGACATTATACTGAGTGAAGTAAGGCAATCACAAAAGGATAAATACTATATAACCTCACTTAGAAAACAAGAACAGGCAAATGTATAGAGACCAAAGTTTCTTAGTGGTTACCAGGGGCAGGAGAGAGGGGGAAAGGTGGGGGATTATTTCTTATGAAGCATGAAGCATTGAGTTTATGTTTACAGTGATGGAAAAATTGCATTGATTAAGGGTAGGGTTGCACAGCCAGTTAATGTAACTGCTGTCAATAAGTTGTACACCTGTAAAAAGTTGAATTGACAAAAATGGTGTGATTGATATATTTACAACAACAAAAAATGAAAAAGAGTAGCTGTGCAGCTGCTTATGTACAACCAAATACCTCATGGGATTTGTTTCCTTGGTTTGGAGGTTTAGGGTCATGGTGTCATGGGACATCCCAGTTAACTGGCCTAATAACATGCTTAGTACTTCTGTTCTACCCCCTACTTCATTGCATAGTTCCTGGAGTCTTAAAAGCTTGCAAGCAACCATCCAAGGTATAAAAATTGGTTTTTATTTGCCTGGAGCAACAGAAGAAGAAGGAGAGTCAGAAATAGGAGGAGGATATGGAATGTGTGGCTAATTATCTCCACGAATAACCTACCTTTTTTGCCATGAGACCAGAAGAATTAGATGGTGCTCAGCTATCATTACTGAACATTTTGGTCAAAGACTCTATACAAGAATCCCAATCAAAAGGGGAAAAATGCAGAACAGAATTTCAAATTCCAGTCTTTCTGGAACTTTGGAGGCTGGATGAACTCCCCCCCACCAATGTTGTCCTAAGGTAATATTTAAACCTTAAACCAAAAATATCCCCTGAAATTTTCTTAAAATCAAACCGTAGTTTAGCTTAACTAGTAAAGAATGTTTGCCTTGATGATTGTGACAAGGAGAGGCCAAGAAAGTGCCATAATTAATTGTTTTGGCATGAGGAATCAGTTAACATGACAGCGGTGGAACCAGAAAGAAGGGAGAGAGGTCAGAGACATTAATAAGAGGGAGAATCAACTGACCTAGTGAATGACTGATGATAGAGAACAGGCTGAGGGACAGTTCAAAGATGACACTGGAATTTCCAACATAATAGCAGAGAGAATGGTGGTTCATTAACAGAAAAAATAATTCAGAAGGAGAATTGGTAGTGAGGCTGAGGCATTTACTTTGTGATGTGAACCATTGTTTGGTGTTTAAATATTTAACGTCTTAGTTTCCTAGTGCTGCTGTAACAAAAATACCACAAGTAGGTGGCTTTAAAGAACATGTCAAAGAAGAAAATCTCATACTCTGTTAGGAGTGAAAGAAAAATAACTTTATTAAGGAATAATACAGCTCAAGCTGGGCAGTGCTAAGTAAAAATAAAAAGCACTCTGCTATCTCTATCAAGTTAGAAGTTTTTATGCATAGAGAACAAAGGGTTAATGATAGATTCAGCTTTCAGCTTTGGGTTTAGAATCCTCTGAAATGTAAAGGTTGGCCATTTGGCTGTGGGGAGTGAGGTTTACTCCCTAGGTGAGTAGCACCAGCCGATTCGGTTATACACGTTATTCCTAGGAACAAATTGTTTACATCCTGACCTTTTGCTTCCTGGGAATGCATGCTGATCCTGCCATTCTTATCCTGAGATGAGTGCTTCCATGTTTGAAAATTTTCCTCTGCATATTTACCCTTTTGATCAAGCTCCGCTAGGGGGCGCTGATCACCCACAATGGAGTAGCCTTTCTTCTGCAAGCAGCTGGTCTGTTTTCTTGAGGAACTTTGGTTAATAAAAATTATTTTCTTCACCTTGCTGAGCTAATAGGCCTCATCTTTAGGGTGAGTAGGTTTTATGGGAAACATCCTGACAGACAAGGCCACTGTCATGAATTGAATTGTGTCCCCCCAAAATATCTGTCAACTAGGCTAGGTCATGATTCCCAGTAGTATATGATTGTGTACCATTTTATCTTCTGATGTGATTTCCCTATGTGTTGTAAATGCTATCACTATCATGTAATAAGATGGATTAGTGGCAGTTATATTGATGAGGTCTACAAAATTAGGTAGTGTCTTAAGCCAATCTCTTTTGAGATATAAAAGAGAGAAGTGAGCAGAGAGACATGAGGACCTCATACCACCACGAAAGCAACACCAGGAGCAGAGCGTGTCCTTTGGACCTGAGGTTTCTGCACTGAGACGCTCCCAAACCAAGGGAAGATTGATGACACAGACCTTACTCCAGAGCCAAAAGAGAAAGCCTTTCCCTGGAGCTGATGCCCTGAATTTGGATTTGTAGCCTAGACTGTGAGAGAATAACTTTCTCTTTGTTAAAGCCATCCACTTGTGGTATATCTGATATAGCAGCACTAGATGACTCAGACAGCCACATTTAAGGGAAATAGTCATGATAGAATAATAGAGATCAAGATGAAACATGCCCAGAGAGACAAATAGGAGGTGATTAAACAACACGATCATTGGTGAAAGCCTGTGAAACTAGCATTATTTTATGTGCAAGTTCAGATGTTTTGAAGTACCATATTTCATGGATAAAATGTGTAGAACCAAAGCAAAATAGCATTTTATAATTAAATTAATAGAAATTATGAGGGCTATAAAGATTCCAGAATAAAGTCGCAATTTTTCCACATTCCACCCCAAGAGGAAACCCTATTACTTATAATATCGATTAAGGAAGGAACAGGATCATTAAGGTGATATACTACATGTTGCATATGATCAACAAAGTGTAATATTAGCACTATTGTCAGGAAGATAGACACAGCAATCAGGTGCCTCCTTGGGCTGCAGTGAGAATGTCAAGGGTCATTCTATTTTGGAGTACTTCTTTTCTCATCATTGCTATTTTGGTATTGTGCTCTTGGAGCCCATGGACACTATCATTTAGGGCAGTTTGTATATATTTGGTTAATATTTATATATGTGCCATAACATCTTCAGGTCTTTTCTGAAGTGTGAATACTGTTGCTAAATGATCAAGTCAGTGAGACACTGATCAAGACGGTTGAGCTCTTAATGTGGATACATTAGCTGGTAAAGGATGTTCAGTTTGAATACATCCTTAAGTCTGTCGCAGCAGCGATGATTGTCGGGGCAGCGAAGACAGTAGCCAAACACAACTCTTACAGAGAAGTGGGGCCAAGGAGGGTCACTCAGAGGAGTCAACCCTGGCTTCAGTCCCAGGAGTTTATTTATAGTCAATACAGCAAGCAGCGAAGCAAATAACAGAACAATGGGCTTTGGGTGAGTAACAATAAGTTTCGAGCAAGGGAGAATGGGCTTCAGGTAAACAAGGCAATCAGTAATGGGACAATAGGTTTTGGAAAAACAAGTCATGCCTAATCTCCTTCTTATCGCTGACAAGTCTCCAACATGTTGTGTACAGCATAGAGGCCTGTGGGGAGCTGCAGTTGTCAAGAGTGTAGCCATGTTTAAATGGCATATATCCCCACATTTCCCCCCTTTTTGTTTAATTAATGGAATAAGAATCAAGAGGGTTTTTACTGGTCCAACAAATGCCCCTTAGGATAAAGTAAAATTTGGCTATCAGGGCCTGGCTGATGTGTAGAGAATTTTTGTGAGTCCTTGTGAGCCCAGCTTCAGCTGGGGCACACTCCATATGTTTAAGGATGAGAAGTAGCATAGTGATGAGTAATACCTGGACTTAGTTGGGCTCCTAGATGGTGGCCATGGCAGGCTCTTTAAACTCATGGTGCTGGTTTTCCACCGAATACCATCTGGTTTTTCACCAGGATACTAAAATAGAGAGAGGCTCTCAAGAATTGCAGTGCCAGAGTGAGTGGACTCAGTGCACATCAACATCTTAGCCCAAAGTCGTCTCTGCATCTTTTAGGTGTGTATGACAATAGAGGATAAGAAGTCAGGGCATGGTTAGTGCAAAGGAGATATTATAAGCCTTTGCACCGAACATACACTGATTGCTGAACCAATGGGTTTTCCTCCGATTCTCGTTTTGTAAGTCTAAGATTAATACCATTAAGATTATTATTCTCAAAGGCTTAAAGAACATTAACAATCAAACAAACAATGATTTACACAAATTTATGATTAATTGGGAGGGAATCATTTGAATTAGAAACCTATCTATACAAAAGCATCTGATCTAGAAGAGGCAGAAAGTATAGAGGAATTTACACATTATCAAATAGCTACTGATTAACAAAATACAGGTAATTACTGATTATCAAAGTAATAACATAGGAAGGGCCTTCTTAAGAGGAGGTCTTTATTTTTCTCGTCTCCTGTTTAGGTAACTGGTAGCGAATGGTCCAGGCGTAGAAGGCCGACTTCTGTTGGTGATGGGAGATCTTCAGGGAGTAGAGACATCAGATGACTATAAGGAGGCACAAGACTATTAAACAGCCTATAGCAAAAAGGACCCAAACACGGAGATTGCGTCCAGAGAATCAATGTGTAGGATTAAGCCAGTAGGCAAAATCATTAAGTGTAGTAAGTGTAGCCTTATTAGATTCTGTTTGTAATTTCAAGAGCTGCTCTTGTAACTGGAATTGTAATTTTTGAATATCACTTTTCAATGGAGAAGCGAAGCTAGCTAAAAGATTATTTTTAACATCCTTCCAGGATTCATTATATGGAAAGGCTGTAACACAGAAGCGAGTGTATTCAGCATCACAGGTTAGTTGGGAATGTTCCCATAGGGCTTCCTGTCGCTCTCCAAGCCAAAGGACTGAGGCGTCTAAAGCACCCAGACGCTTGAGGATTTCTTGATCGATATGTGCCATAGTTTGCATTTCAGAGGTAACATTTTGCATATAAGTGTTAAACTGCTGGGCGGTCTGAATAGATTGGGAGAGAGCTACAGTGGCGGTAGCTGCCGTAGCGGCAATAGCAGTGGCTGTGATAATAGAGGCTATGAGAATTCCAAGAAACCTTTTAGTTCATATTTTTTGTAATGCATTAACAACCTGAGCGAGAGGGGAACTATCTTGCCAGGGGCGTGTAAGGTTAACGGGCAGCCAAAGGTGGCTTCTTTGTCGGAGAACAAATACAGTACTAATGTTAAGAGTGGAGACATTTTGTCTGGACAAACATGGAGTAATCCACATAGAGCCACTGGATAAGGTTAATTGAAAAGAGGCATTTATTTTAATGACATCTGGAGGACTAGAAGTTATAGCAAAAATGTATGGTCGAGACGTGCATATAAGCACAGAATTGTTATGGTCTCGGAGGGTCCACTTATTAGGGCCAGTGGAAGTCTCCTTTTGAAAGGTTCCTGTACGAAGAGTCCTTCCATAAAAGGGGAGGCCTAATCACCAAGAAAGGATCTTTAATGCGGAGAAATGTGCAGTTGAGTAAAGTAAGCAAAGAATGGGTCCAGCTAGGCCAGGGTTCCAGGATCAAGAATGTCCTTGATAATGGTATGGGGCTGCCCACTGCCGAGTAGTGCGATTTGGTAATAAAACTAGAACCTGAGGGCCCCAATTTTCTAGTGAAATGTTGAAAGGGAGAGAGTATGAAGAAAACTTAGTAGTTCGACAAGTAACCCAAGTATTATCGATAGGGTCTGTAAGAGATAGCTGCGGGTGTTGACATACAGGGATGGAAGGGGGTGAGTGAGTAATATAGGCACTGCTATTGCTGAATGTGCCGTTAATGCCTATAGATTTGATGAAAATTTGTTTAGAATAGTCTGGTTGTTTATAGGTATCATTGTAGTAAATGTAATTCATATACCATTGTTCTTGTACAGGTATGCATACAGAAGTATTGTGTGGTTGAGTAGTGAAACACAAAGGAAGGGCATCAGCATAGAGTGTCCAGTTTGTAGGCAGTACAAACCATCCCTCTTCAGGGGAGTTAATGAGTGGTTTGGAATAGGCCAAATATTGTCCACCAGTAACGGTAGTATCATTAGAGGAAAGAGGGAGTTCTGGGTCTTCCCCAAATAACTGGGTGGAAGACGGGGGCTAAGAACGTGAGCCCAATAGGTGGTTGAGGCAGAGGTTACTAATACCTGAGAAAGGAAGAGGATAAGAACACATACCTGTTGAGAATTGAAGGTCACAAGGGAGACCATAGCTAGAAATAGATTTTCAGGTGTAAGTGGGGCACCTGTAGTTGAGAGGATATACTCAGCTTTGGAGGAGAGGGCTTTCAGACCTCCCCATGTTACCGGTATAGCAGAGCTCTATTGTTCACTATCCTTCCCCGGGGGTGGGGGTGATGGTGTCAGTTGTTGTTCTGGAGTCGGATCGGATGGCGGCTCCAGAAGCTACAGCAGGGGCAGTGGCGGAGGTTCCCAGCGGAAGGGTGGTTGGTGGCTGTCGCTGGGTCATGATATGGTTTTACTAATCGGGTGGGAATCTAAAGTGGACCTGTGGGAGACAAAAAACAGCTGCATACGCTCGCCCCCAGGTTAATAATTCTACAGGTCCTTGCCAGACAGAGGGATTTTGAGGATCTTTATAGAGGACCTGTGGGCGAGGTAGGGTGTCAGGGGGGATAAAATGTCGTTCTGCAGTGGTACGACCATCTTTAGCAACCGATGAAAAGTTAAAAGTAAAGAGAGCTTTGGCAAATCTTTCATTCTGGTCACATAGTCTGGACCCATCATCTCCCCCCTTTTGTTTATTTAAGAGCTGTTTGAGAGTATGGTGGGAACGCTCAACTATGCCTTTACCTTGAGGGTTATAAGGAATGCCAGTGGTATGAAGAATATTTCAAGTGGCACAAAATTGTTGAGGTTTAGCAGAAGTATATGCAGGACCATTATCAGTTTTAAGGGCTTGGGGGCATCCCATAGTTGCAATGGCTTGGGTGAAGTGACGACAGGCATGAGTAGAACGTTCTCCAGAAAGGGCTGTAGCATAAAGAAACCCAGAACATGTATCTATGGACACATGGAAATATTTAAGTTTCCCAAAGTGAGGATAGTGTGTTACATCCATTTGCCACAATTGATTGGCTACTAGACCATGTGGGTTGACGCCAGCAGCAAAGGACATGGGAGAAAAGCGTTGGCAGTCAGGACAGATGCGAACAATTTGTCGTGCTTCAGTAAGAAAGATAGAAAATTGTTTTTGGAGTCCCCGTGCATTTTGATGAAAGACATTATGAGAAGTTCAAGCATCAGAAAAGGCAGAACCAGCAAGTAAATCAGCACGACAATTGCCATCAGAAAGAGGCCCCGGCAAGGGTGTATGGGAGCGCACATGTACCACAAAAAAGGGAAAGTTATGGCTATTAAGCAGGGTCTGGAGCCATTTAAATAAAGTAAATAACCCATAATCGGGACTAAATCAAAGAGTTACATTGCTAATATGTTGAATAGTGTGAACAACGTAAGCAGAATCAGCGATTAAATTGAAAGGCATTGATTTAAAAATTTCAAAGGCAGCAACAGCTGCCGACAACTTGGCACGCTGTGTAGTGGATGCTTTCTGTGTAATAAAATGCTGCCAGACACCGTCCGTCTGCCAAGTGACTGCTCCCTTTCCAGTTTTTCCTGATCCGTCTATAAAGGCGGTAGGAGCGTTAGCAAGAGGTGAAGGAGAGAGCATAGTAGAAAGTTGTAAAGGAAGAAGCTGCAGGGTAGAGAGTGGCTTTGAAGTGGGATAAGAATAAATTATTTGTCCAGTAAAATCAGCTAAAGTGATCTGGAGCTCTTCAGAATTAAGAAGAGCATGGTCAAAAGCTGTTTTTGTTATCCCAAAGTATATAAAAAGAAGGTCAGAACCCAAAAGCTGTTGAAACCAAGTGCGTCCCTGCATCAGTAAGTTAAGGCGCTGAGAGAAGCATGTAAACAACGGTTGCGGAGGGCGATAAGGAAGAAAAAGCCACTCAAGTGCTCCGAAATCAGGAGTAAACTGACAGAGCACGCCTGTAAGACTATTAGGAGTATTTAATAGGAGAAGATAAACAGGATGATTTGTCTGTAAACGAGTCAAAAATTTTTCTTTAATGGCTTGGTTAACAAGTGTTAATTCATGGCGTGCCTGGGGAGAGAGTGTTCTCATAGAGGTTAGAGCAGGGTCACCCTTAAGGGTCTCAAATAAGTTGGTCAGTTGAGAAGTTGTTATACTGAGTGAAGGTCACAGCCAATTAATATGACCAAGGATTTTTTGGAGGTCATTTAGATTTAAAGCCTTGGGAATTATAATTTCTGGCATTTTAGGACGAACGATATGGGTGTCAAGATAGTATCCCAAATATTGCCACGGGGCAAAAGACTGAACCTTCTCGGGGCTATTCATAAGCCAAAACTTTGTAACACTAGTTGAACAGAGACAAGAAGTGAATCAAGTTGTTCTGTTTTGCGATGGGCTAGGAGAATGTCGTCCATATAGTGATATATAAGACATGAGGGAAAGGCTCTTCGGACTGGCTTAAGAGCCTTATCAACATAATATTGGCAGATAGTTGGACTATTGACCATGCCCTGTGGGAGAACAGTCCACTCATAACTCTGCATAGGACGACAAATATTCACAGAAGGAAATGAGAAGGCAAATTTAGCACAGTCATTAGGGTGGAGTGGAACAGTAAAAAAACAATCTTTAAGATCAATGATAATAATATGATATGTTTGAGGAATACAGGCCGGATTGGGAACTCCTGGTTGAAGAGGTCCCATAGGGACAAGATATTGATTAACAGCCCATAAGTCATGCAGGAGCCTCCATTTTTCAAAAATAGGGCTGCAGGAAGGTCGGATGTGTCCGGCCTCTAGCTGTTCCTGGACAAGTCTTTTAAGGTGTTCTAGTTTTTCTTCTTTAATGGGCCACTGCTCAACCCAAACAGGAGGGCCAGGTATCCAGGTTAATTTTAACAGAGGGTCTGTTTGAGCAGTGGCCCCTATGAAAAATCCCGAGGGGTGCCAATTTGAACATTCCACTGGGAGAGTAAATCTCGTCCCCATAATATAGTAGGTAAAGGAAGGATAAAGGGACAGATAGAAGCGGGCTGTCCATCAGGGCTATAGCAAATAATGGGAAGTGTACTTTGAAAAGGACACTGTGCTCCTCCAACTCTGGCGAGGGTTTCAGCGGTCTGTTTCTTGGGCCAAGAAGAGGGCCAGGAATCAGAGGAGAAGATAGTTACATCTGCTCCAAAATCCACGAGCCCTTTAAACATATGATCATTGACCTGAACAGTAAGATATGTTTGGGAAGACTGTAACTTAGTAACCCAAAAAGCATCAGTACTGCCGAAACCCCCAGTCCGTCTTGAGGTAGTGCGAGCAGAGGGGACTACAAAGGGAAGTAAAATTAACTGTGCTGTTTTATCAGAGGGAGTAATAGTCAATAAGAGAGACTGGAAACCATAATTTTAATTTGACCTTCGTAATCAGGGTCTATTACACCAGGATGAACAGTCAGACCTTGAGATGTAATACTAGAGTGACCCATTAGGAGTCCTAAATATCCTCGAGGCAGGGGTCCCCAAACCTGTGTTGCTGTAAGAAAAACTTTTCCTGCCTCATCTATTACAGCCCCTTCTGCCAAGGGTAAATCTAGACCCGCACTCCCTTCTGTGGCTGCCTTTAAATCATTGACTCACAAACGTTGCTGTTTGGAGTCTATGCTGTGGTTTCCACACTCCACACTCAGGTGCTCCCTGGATTTTTCGGAGCCTGAGAGCTCTCGCCCCTCCTCCTGTTTCCCGACTTAAAGTTGCCCTGATTAATATTAGATTGATTTTTGCACTGGCTAGCCCAGTGAAAACCTTTGCCACAGTGGGGACACTTTCGGTTTGGGAACTTAGCATTGCTATTTTTACCTTTTGAGCTGTGACAGTCTTTCTTAAAATGTTCTGGTTTACCACACCTGTAACAGATGTTGGTGGCAGTGGATGGATGGAGAGCTGCTGCTAGTACTTGTGCTTTGTGAGTCTCTGTGCCAACATTTTGGCATGCTCTAATCATTTCAGCTAGGTTAAGTTTTGTGCCTTTAAAGGAGCTAAAGCAGCCCGACAGTCAGCATTAGCATTTTCATAAGCAAGCTGGAGACAAAGAACTTCAGCTGCTTGTTGGTTATCTACCTGTCGGGAAATGGCCGTTTGGAGACGGTTGATAAAGTCAATGTAAGGCTCATTTGCCGCTTGATGAATAGTGGTGGATGAGCTGGTGGGCATCCTGAAATCGGGGATTTTACTCCTGGCTTTGGTGGCAGCATCAGAGGCTTGACTGAATGCTTGCCTGTTCATTTGACTCTGAGCCTGGGGAGTGAAATAGTTCCCAGCACCCAAGAGCTGTCAACACTAACAGGGTTGTTATTGTTTAGATTGTCTATAGCATAAAGGCTACAATGTTCTTTATACTCTTGACTCCATACAGTGAATTAAGCAGGGGTTAAAACTATCCGCATTAAAATGTTCCAATCCCAGGGGGTCATTTCATAGCTTGTTGCTGTAGCTTCTACAAGTCCTTTTGTAAAGGGACTCTGTAAACCATCAGTTGCTATGCTTTTGTGAAGTTCCTTAAAGGTGTCATAAGGAAGGTGACCGTGACAGGGAGGTCCTGTTCCCTGAAGGGCTGGAAAGACAGAAAGCCCGTCTTTCTCACAGCCTTCTCACAAACATAGTTCCATAATTGGCTCATAGTGTGGAGACTCAGCTTCAGGAGGTACAGAAGATGGAGGGTTATGGACATTCTCTTTAATAAGGGAGGGAGCCGAAGGAGCTGCCTGTAAGGGCTGCAGGGCAAGGCGACAGTGATGGTAAGCAATAAGAACTGAAGCTGGGATGTTCATGTCACGAACGATGTTACCAATACATTCCCATGCTTCTACATCAAGGTTCCCCCGCAAGGGATACCAAGGACAGGCAGATTCAATTAAAAGCAAAATTTGGGTAAGTGCTTCTTCTCAAACCTTAAACTTAGAGGCCTTTAACAATCCTAACAACTGGGTTTTGTGCTGACACTGTTCAGAGGAAAGAGAATTCCCCATAGTGAAAAGGAAAATTAAAAATGAAAGGAAGAGAACAAAAGCTCCTGACCTGAAGCCTGAAATCCCTCGGGAGCGGTCAGGAAAGCCCCGCTGCTCTGGGGCTAAAGCAGCCTGATCTGAGAGTGCTCAGGAAAATTCCACCCGTGGAAAAACCCCGTCGCCCTTGGCTGTGAAGACAGCCTGAAACGGACGCGTCCTATACTCACCACCTGAAGGGATTGAGTGCGAGGGTATCTACAGCTCTCCCCTCACATGGGGCACCATCTGTCACAACAGCGATGATTGTCAGGGCGGCGAAGACAGTAGCCAAACACAACTCTTGCAGAAAAGTGGGGCCAAGGGGGGTCACTCAGAGGAGTCGACCCCAGCTTCAGTCTCAGGAGTTTATTTATAGTCAGTACAGCAAGCAGCAAAGCAAATAACAGAACAATGGGCTTTCGGTGAGTAACAATAAGTTTCGAGCAAGGGAGAATGGGCTTCAGGTAAACAAGGCAATCAGTAACGGGACAATAGGTTTTGGAAAAACAAGTCGTGCCTAATCTCCTTCTTATCGCTGACAAGTCTCCAACATGTTGTGTACAGCATAGAGGCCTGTGGGGAGCTGCAGTTGTCAAGAGTGTAGCCATGTTTAAATGGCATATATTCCCCACATAAGTCCATCTCAGGCCCAGAGTGCATCTTCCAGTCTGGCCTGGTGGGAGACAGGGCCAAAAGTTGGTTCCACATAGCCAAAAGGTGTTGTTAGGGGCCACCCAGTAGATAGATACCTGACTGTCATAGCCAGTCAGTGGAGAACCAATCAGTAGCTTGTAAGGTTATGACTGATGCACATTCAGACATTGAAAGGTATCCCATAGGTGTGGTGATTACTGGGTTATTCCTATGGGTGTGGTTATATTGTTCCCAGCAAAGGGGAGCAACCTGAATTAGCCTCCTCATTTGAGGCATTAACTAGATGAATCCATCCCTCAGTTGTTGATATGGACCTACAATATGAAGAGCACTGTTTGTGGGTTTAGAAGATTCTTAATTAGCACTTCTTAGGCAACTTTATTTAGTAAAGTAAGAGTTGTGTTAAGACTAAAAGTTAAGTTATGGCCTGAGTTTCATTCTGACCCAAAAAGAGGCCATTTATCAATAGGAAATCTAGTAATAGTGATTTCCTTTAGTAATGAACTATTTCTCTGTTGTTCTTGTATCCATAGATCAAGAGCAACCCAATAAGATCCCTGTAGTAGACAGACCCACCAGGCAAGGTCAGACTGACTTGAGGTTGGGATGGTGTCATGGATTGAATTATGTCCCCCAAAAAATGTGTGTATCAATTTGGCTGGGCCATGATTCCCAGTATTGTGTGGTTGTCCTCCATTTTGTGATTGTAATTGTAATTTTATGTTAAAGAGGATTGGGATGAGATTGTATAACATCCTTACTAAGGTCACATCCCTGATCCAATGTAAAGAGAGTTTCCTTAGTGTTTGGCCTGCACCACCTTTTGTCTTACAAGAGATAAAAGGAAAGCAAGCAGAGAATTAGGGGCCTCATACTACCAAGAAAAAAGCACCAGAGCAGAGCATGTCCTTTGGACTCGGGGTTCCTATGCAGAGAAGCTCCTAGTCCAGGGGAAGACAGATGAGAAAGACCTTCCTCCAGAGCCAACAGAGAGAGAAAGCCTTCCCCTAGAGCTGACACCCTGAATTTGGACTTCTAGCCTACAAGACTGTGAGAAAATAAATTTCTCTTTGTTAAAGCCATCCACTTGTGGTATTTCTGTTAGAGCAGCACTAGATGACCGAGACGGAGGGCACCACATATCCAATGATTAAACCTTTTGAAATGTTGAGCATAAGCATCTGTCCAATCTAGGAAAACATTAGTAGAGGCATGACTGTAACAAAGGTTTAAAAAAAAAAAAAAAGATAAAGAGATGTATTTTCAGGCCTGGTCTGGGGTCAACCATCTGCCTTAGACGTTGTCTGCTTTGGGCCATCAAAACCAAACCAAACATAAAAACAAGTTGCCATTGAGTCAATTCCATCTCATAGCAACCCTATAGGACAGAAGAATCACCTGGTGGATTTGAACTGCCAACCTTTTGGTTAGCAGCTGAGCTCTTAACCACTGCACCACCAGGGCTCCCTTCTGGCCACAGGGCATTTAAATGTAACCTTCAGTTCTTCAGTGGGTTGGTTAGTCCAAAGAGGCTGCTTAGTCTCTTTTAACTGTGACAAATTGATCCAAAGTTTTATTCCCTCTAATTTGGCTGCACATGGATTGGTGAGGAAGACTGAGTATGGTCCCTTCCATTGAGGTGCTACTGAGTCTTTTATTTGGTGTCTCTTCCAACATACATATTTCCCAGGGACAATGTTAGGCAGACTTCTGGAGTCTGGATTCTATTCATCAAAGTCTTCTTTAACCTGTGAAAGATATTCTATAGAATACTGGATTAAAGACTTGGCAATACTTCAGTAATTCAGGTTGAACAGTATTAGGGTCAGTGCAGGCAACATAAGGAAGGACCATGGGTCTCCCAGTAATTATAGGGGGTAAGTTTGTGAGATCCAAATGGTGTGAACCTCATATTTAAAAGAACTAAGGTAAAGACATTAGTCCAAGAAAAATTTAAAGTTTCACAAAACTTTGCTGTTTGAGTCTTTATTATTCCAGTAGTTTTCTCTACTACAACAGAAGACTGAGGATGATCGGGACATTGTAGCCTTTGATAAATGGGAAAAACTTAACATAGTTCTTGGATGACTTCACTGGTGAAATGAGCTCCCCAATCACTACAAAGAGTTTTTGGTGATTCCCAAGTGGGTATGATGTTTTCAAGAAGTTTGTTTGCTACAAAGGCTGTAGTAGCATGATGGCAGGGGAAGGCTTTTACTCAATGTGAAAATATACAAATCATTACTAATACATATTTATAACCATTTTACGATGGAAGCTGAATAAAATCTAGCTGCCATTCAAGCATAGACCCAGAAGAAGGTGAAAGGCATTGTCCACATAGGACTTTAAGGTGTTTTCTGGGATTGTAGTGAGGGCAAATAGGGCAGTGGGTGGCAACATGTTTGGCAGCCTTAAAAAATTTTCCCCACCAATGTTTCTTTTAAGGTCTTAATCATTTTATCTTGTCCCATGTAGGAACTTCCATGTAAGGCTTGCATTATAAGAAGTTGGAGGAAATTGAGTAAGACAGTTTTCTTATTAGGCCCCGTCAACAATTTAGTAGCAGGATCTTGATAACAGTCTGCCTTTTTCCAAGCCTTAATTTTGTCTGTTTGGGCTAATTGTTGGTGTTTTAAAAGTTTTCTAAATTTAATACATGAAAGTTGGGGTTATCAATAGACAAATTTGGGGAATCCCTTTATCATAAGTGCAGAAATAACTTGAGAGGCAGCTTGTTTGGCTGCCATATCAGTAAGACTATTTCCTGTAATTTTTTAAGTTTGGTGTACTCCTTTTGGTTGATGAGCTTGTATTTTTATCACAGAAATTTCAGAGGGAAGTAATAGAGCATCTAGAAGCTCTGCTACTAAAGCTCTATTTTTTATGGCATGTTCGGAAGAAGTTAAAAATTCTCTTTGTTTGCATAACATGCTAAAATCATATACAATTCCAAAACAATATCTACTGCTTATAAAAATACTAACAGATTTTCCTGAAGCAATTCTACAAGCTCTAGTCAGGGTAATGAATTCGGCTTTTTGGGTTGAAGTGGCTTCAGGGAGAGCCTGACTTTCAAGGACTTCAGTAGAAGTCATAACAGCAGGTCCAGCTTGATAGTGAGGACTAGTAGGATTAGGTTTTAGGTAGGAACCATCCACAAACAAAACTAATCAGGATTAGTTAAAGGGGTCTCTTCTAATTTCTTTCCTAGGGATTAAAAATTGCTCAGTCAAGTCTAGACAATCATGTGTAGGATAGTTATTCTCATTTATTACAGGGAAAAGAGTAGCTGGATTTAAACAGGCCATGGAATGTAGTCTAATGTTAGATGCAGCCAGGAAGAGAACTTTATAGGAGGTGAGCCTGCTAGCAGAAAGATGTAGTGTCAAGGCAGAATTAAGTAAGCCAGACACAGCATTGGGCACATAGACATCTAAAAATTTTCCCAGCACCACATCTGCTGTGGTTTACACTAGTTTGGCAGTAGCAGGGTAAAGCTGTAGGCTATAATCATCTATAGGTCCTTGTTGTCCTCCATGTTTTTTAATTAGTACACCTAAAGTGTTTCTAGATACTTCATGTACAAATAAGGAAAAATCTAGGTGGTAATTAGGAAAACTTAGAGTGGGTGTGTTCATTACAGCCCCTTTTAACTCAGCTACGGCCTCTTGGTCTTCTGGTGCAATTTGGAATGAATTCCACTTAGAGGCTTTTAAATATTTGTATAAAGGTTGAACCAACAACCAAAAATTGAAAATCCAGGTTCAGCAATAGCCACAGAGTATAGAAAACCCTGTAGTTGTTTCTTTGTTTCGAGTATAGGATAGACAAGAACAGCTTCTTTCTATTTAGGATAAATAGAGGTGCCTCCTGCAGAAATTAGATGGGCCAAATATTTAATAGAGAGCTGAGCTGATTTTAATTTTTCTTTGGAAACATTTGCCCACCTGCAGCCAAGTGTTTTAATAAAGCTATCCTGTTGTCAAGGCAGGCCTGCTGGGAGGTGAGCAAACTAGCAAATGATGAATGTATTGCAACACTGTGGATTTTGTTTGTAAACTGTAAAGCCTGCAAATTTGCATGCAGAATCTGAGAAAAATAGGTGGGAGACGCAGTAAATCCTTGGGGCATTACAGCCCAGGTAAATTATTGTTTTTTTCCTACAATAATTTGTTTCCCAAATAAAAGAAAACAAACATTGACTTTCAGAATGCACAAGAATACTGAACCCTGCCAAGATCCACCACCATAAAATTAGTTGCATCTGAAGTGTCATTGGAAAGTAATAAATGAGGATTATGGACTACTGGGAATCTAGAAATAACAATATGGTTGACTGCACACAAATCTTAAATCAGCTGCTATTATTTGATTTTTTGATGGGAAGAACAGGAGTATTACAAGGGCTGGTACAAGGGACAATTAAATCTTTAGAAAGGAAATCTTGTTTGATAGGAGCTAGTCCTTGTTTTGCTTCTCGTTTGAGTGGATACTGGAGAATTTTTGGCAGAGGTTTAGATAAGTCTATTTGAATTTTATTCAGCTTAGCTGACAAAACTCGACCTATATCTGTGGATGTGGTGGCCATAAGGTTTCAGGAACTAGGGAAAAGATGTCAGAAGGAAGAGAACTAGGCTGAGTTGAATTTTGGAAAGGCATGACCAGCACTTGCATATAGCAAATGGCTTCTTCTTCCTGAATATTATCTAATTCAGAGCCTGGCTCTGTTGACTTAGGGATATCAGTCAGACATAATAATATTTCCCCCGTTTCATTAAATTGTAAATGGCAATTCCAGTTCGATTTAAAAAAAAAAAATTCTCTTCCCAAGAATGACAGAAGTATCACAACTAAGCAAAAAAAGGTGTAAATCTTCAGTAGAACCAAGAGATACCTGAACAGGTTGGGAATGAATCAACGTTTGTTTCTGACTTGTGACTCCCACTATTTTTGCCGTTTTAGTACTCCAGGGCAGGGACCTTGGTAAACAGGTGGGATTAATAGCAGACAGGGTGACTCCAGTATCAATTAAAAAATTGGCATAGTTGCGTACTAATAGTTTCTCCTTGTGGATTAAGAGCTGTCACAGGAAAATCCTTCTGGATACCCTTAAGCAATATTTTACTCATGGCCTGAGAGTCTTCCAACAGCTCGATGACTGTTTTTTCAATACAGGCAGTCACCAAGTTATGAACAAGAGCCCTTCCTAAGTCTGTCTTTAAGTCGAATATGTAAATAGAAACAAGTACATATGGTCCTTTTTTAGCATCAATTAGTCAAATGTTTGTCTTAGTATACAGTATATGTATTTTACCTTTCTATGCACATAAACAAGTCAGAAACACTTCCAAACTGTAGTGTTTTCATGAACATCACAAAGTCGTGCATGAATTTGTTATTATGAACCATTGTAATTAACTCATAATTTTAATATGATAAACTTTATGTTAGTCCATACTTAAGTACAAGTTTTCTCTAAGTCGGATGTTTGTAACCCAGGGACTGACTGTATTTAAGGTTAAATTGTTCTTGAGGTCTTTTCATTCTGCCTGTTCTAGCTATAATTGGGCTTTCCCTGGGCCAGTAATCGTGTTAACAAACTTATATAAGTCAAGGAGCCCAGGCTGGTAGGCTTCAACAAGGACTTTAAATACTTCAGAAAGTTTTTTGGAGTCCTCACAGATTTTAGGAAAATCTTTCACAATCCTATGTAATTCTGAGAGTGTCCAAGGGGCAAAACTGATACAAGGGGAATCTTAGGCATCACTGCTGGGGCAAATTTTAAAGGACATTTCAGGCATGGATTTATTTGCTGATTTTTTAGGGAAAAGGGGAAGTTCAGATAAACTGTTATCAGAGGAGCAGGAGGGCAAAAAAGGGTAGCAGCCAGCAGGGGAGATGAAAGGGTGGGAGCTGAAATTTGACATTGTAATTCTTTATTCTGCTTGGTTAATTTAGAGACAGTGTCCTGCAGGGAAGCAATTTTGCTGTTGATGTTTCTCAGAGGCCTCAATATATCAATCAATATAGGCATCCCCCTGGGATTGTTTAATCTGGGAGCCTTGGTTCTCTAATTTACTGTGCAAAAAAGTTAGCTTAGAGAGATAATAAGAACCCCCAATGGCCACTGATTTTCCAAACTCTCTTGAGTGAGGTTATGCCAAACAGACGAGAACATGCATGTTAAAGGACCATAATGCTTGTTCATGTAGTGAGCAGGAGTCCCAGAAGGTGGCTCTATATCCTTTAGACACAGCATTCCTCATTTTATAATGACATTTACAACAAAGAAACTTTTACTTGCAAGAACCAAAACAAATCCACAGTAAAACTCGAAGAGCTATCAATGCAAGGGAGGAAAGCGTGAATTTGAAAGGTTTATTTATTTATTTATTTTTTTACCTTAAATGATTCCTGAGAATTCACAGAGGTGGAGAACCCAAAGAGGCTCATCAGGTACTGTGCCTGTGTCTGGATGCCTTGGGGATCGTCAAAGATAGTACACTTCCAAAATTCCACTTCTGACACCAGAAATGTCAAAGAAGAAAATCTCGTACTCTGTTAGGAGCAAAAGAAGAGGAAAATTTTTGAGGAATAATACAGCTTGAGCTGGGTAGTGGTAAGTAAAAATACACAGCACTCCACTGTCTCCATCAAGTTAGAGGTTTTTATGTATAAAGAACAAAGGAAAGGTAAGGGGATAATGATAGATTCAGCTTCAGCTTTGGAGTCCTTTGAAATGTAAAGTTCAGCCATTTAGCTTGTGGAGAGTGAGGTTTATTCCCCAGGTGAATGGCGACAGCTGATTCAGTAATACATACTATTCCTAGGAACAATTTGCTTACATCCTGAAACATTTTCCTGAGGAAAAAATTGTTTACATTCTGACCTTTTGCTTCCTGAGAATGCATGTTGATTTCGCCATTCCTGTCCTGAGGTGAGTGCCTCCATGTTTGAAAATTTTCATTTGCAAACAGATATTTATTTTTTTCACAGTTTAGGAGGAAAAAAATCTGAATTCAGGACATGTCTCTAGGGAGAGGTCCTTCTTTGTCTTCTTTGTCAGCTTCTAATATCCAGCAATTCTTGGAGTTCCTGGACTTGTAGGTTTATCTTCCTCTATAGTCATCAGGGAGCCCTGGTGGTGGTTAAGAGCCATGGCTACTAACCAAAAGGTCAGCAGTTTGAACCCACCAGCTGCTCCTTCAAAACCCTATGTGGCAGTTCTACTCTGTCCTATAGGGTCGCCATGAGTTGGAATTGACTTGACAGCAATAGGTTTTTGGAGCACTGGTGGCGTAGTGGTTAAGGGTTTGGCTGCTGACCGAAAGGTTTGCATTTTGAATCCACCAGCCGCTCCTTGGAAACCCTATAGGGAAGTTCTTCTCTGTCCTGTAGGGTTGCTATGAGTTGGAATTAACTTGACGGCAGTGAGTTTTTTGTTTTTTTTTTTTAATTTAGTCCTCAGAGTCTTATCTTTCCCCTGTATGTGCTTGCTTCTGTGTCTTATCTGTTCTCTATATAACTCAAAAATGATTAGCCTTAGAGCACATCCTACACTGATATATGTCCTAATTAATCTAACAGAGGAAACCATATTCCCAAATGTTATTACACCCACAAGTATAGGGGTTAGGATTCCAACCTATATTTTGGGGGTAACAATTCAATCCATAACAATAAGTATACATTTTTTTAAATAACTCTATTTGTACCATTAGCATCTCTAAAAACATGTTACTCTATTTCTAATATAAGAAGAGAAAAACAAATGTTATCATGAAATTTTTATCCCTGGTAAATCAATTCTGATAAATACTCTAGATCTGCTTTAAATAACTGTAGTGTCAAATCAAAAAATCTGAATTTAGAAAAGAGGAGGCTTTATTTAAAAGTAGTATTGCAATGGGGGGGTCTATTACAATAGGAAAAAGAGGACTATTATTGAAATAGGGAGAATGCTCTGACCATGAGGTCTTTAAGCCTCTCAAAGGTCAGGTAGAAGGAGCTTTGTTTTATAGGGAGGAGTAAACAAGGATCAGGTATGAGGCCGTGGGATGGGCAGGTGGTAAGAAGAGACAGTTGATCAGGAAATATTTTTCCCTGAGGTTAGAAGATTTTTGGTGGTAGCCCTTGAGGAGGAGTTGTTCCCTGTTCCAATGCTCAAGGTTGGATCAAAGTTCAAGAGCCTGAGAAATGGAGAGAAGCCTAACTAGAGTTTGGTCAAATCAAGTTAGTGGGCATTTTGTTCAGATTGGTCAGTGGGAACAAACAATTCAGCTTGTCATTTTTGAGATAAAGAATGAGAATTTGGAAGGTCTGTGTTTAGCCTTATCATAGATAAACAAGGGAGTCATCCAAAGGTTTTATGTAAGTCATATGTGGAAGGATGGTTCTTTTCAGTAAGCCATTTTCCATGGCACAAAAGAATAAGGGTGATTTTTTTTTTTTTTTAACCATTTCTGTTTTCTAGGAACCCAATGCTTAAACATTGTCAATAGCATTTCAATGTGACCATTATTCTCAAGAGGAGTAGCTTATCTAAATTTTTAAAATATATTTCAAAACTCAAACATTAATTCAGAAAATAATTAATTCTGTTGAGAAATTAGAAAATTTTAGTTTATCTCATTTAAATAATAGAAAATCTGGAAGGTAAAAGACTATATAAGGTCACAACGACACTTCAAAAAAAATACCCATCTATATAGTTTGTCCATGAATTTCTATTGGCCACAAGTTTATTAGATGTTTACTTTCTTCCTCTCCATGCTTCTTTTTTGTACAGCCTCTTTGGATAGCACTCTGATTCTTCTCTGCTCAAGTATTTCTGTCTTCTGTCGTGGTCCCAAGTAAGCGATTTAATAATGCCAAGAGGACCATTTTCAGTGGAATGTTACTATGATTTACTGGGTCTGTGAACATAATATTTAGGTGGGGGGAGGGGAGTGTCTGTTGTACATCATACAGAATTTGGCCTATGCACTCAATAAAAGCTCATTATGGAAAGATTATAAAGGTATAACAATACACTTTAAGTGAGATGCAATGATCCATAAAATTGATGTGGCTAATTAGCAGATCAAATCTCTGTAAAAACTGTATGTCTTTAATATCCTGCAGTTGCTTAAATCTATAGGTATTTTACTATCCACAAATGTTTAGTACAATTAAATAATGGTATAAATGTTCAGTAGGATTAAAGCAACTGTAAAATGAAACCAAACAAAATGAGTTTATTTTGTTAATAGAATAAAGAGAATCCCAGTGTTAATATAACATTACACAAAATCTAGAGCAAACATCCTTGAATCCGTCTCATTTCACATGTAATTAACCTTTCTCAGTCAAGCTAAGCATCCCTCACACCTCCTTCTCAACTGCTGCACATCTCCGTCTCCTCTTTCATCTGGATAAAAGGAAGGCATCAATTTAGACTAGTAATATTGCCTCACACTGTGCTTCCAGAGCAACCTCATCCCAAGAGTATTTTGAATACTGATCATTTCCCCCAGCTCGTATGTATACTTTACAAATCTTATTTCTTCTTAGGGAATTAGAAGACATTTCATGCTAATGGATAACATGCTTTAATAATAAAATCTTTTAAACAATTATTCACAACTGAGATTGACCTGCATTATATTTTGGTTCTCTAACAACCACTGCCTGATTTCTGGGTGGGATCCTATCCCCTGTCTAGAGGGGTGAACCATGCTACCGAGGCTTAGGTCAATTGGTATATTCAGTTTCCCTGGCCTCAGTGACTGGGAAACAGATGGGCTGAAGACCCAAGTTGCTTCGGTAATGGTGATTGTAAGGCAAGTGTGAAAGCTACTGGGAAACAAACCCCTCTCCTTTTCTTGGTACTTGAATTTGAGACACAGCTGCTGTAGCCAGTCTGCTACTATACCAGTTAAACCAACCAGTTACCATAAAGTCAATTCCCACTCATGGTGACCCCATGTATCAGAGTGGAACTGTGCTTCATAAAGTTTTCAATGGCTGATTTTTTGGAAGCAGATGGACAGGGCTTTCTTCCAAGACACCTCTGGGTGAACTTGAACTTCTAGACTTTTAGTTAACAACTAAGAAGTTTAACCATTTGCACCACCCATGGACTCCTTTCTACTCTGCAGACCCTGAGAATTAAGCCAACACATAGAGAAGCCCAACCAGGAGCAGGGAGGAATCACATCCTAACAATGCTGTTTGAGCGTACATCCAGCGTTTTCTAAAGCCAGTTTCATGCCAAAACTTTCCAATAACCTGAGACAAGATATGTTTTCTTTCAGTTTCAACATTCTCTGTCATGACCAAAAAAGTTTTAACTGATACAACATCAGGTCAATGTAAGAGTAGTAACGTAATTAAGACTGTGGACCGAGCACTCATACAAACTTGGGTCCTAATTTAAGTTTAGCCACTAACTTCCTGAATTTTCTTTGGCAAATAGCTTGAAATGAGAGCAAAGTTTTTTCCAGTGTTTAAAAAATGATCAATAAAAGCTTTGTTATAAGCATTAAATTAATAATTGTACAGAAAAAGATACGTTAATACTTAATACATTGTACTAGTTATTTTTATAACACTGATTTTGCTGAGATTTTATAAGATTCAAACTTATGTAAGTGGTTTTATGTTAGCCAAACTGAATCTTATTCTAGATATTGAATAAGTTTACCTGTATCTTGCAACTTATCTAATTTCAGAAATGTGTTTATCACTACAATTTAGACTCTGATGGGGAGGGCTAGGAGGAGGAAGGAAAATTCTGTTTGGAAAATAAGATTGTGAGCTTAAAAATTGGCATCTATTTTTAACTGTTTGTCCAAGTGTTTAGAGATGACAAAGTGAAGTAACTCACCACTGGGTAGATCAATGGGAATTTCAGAAAGGATGCATAAAAAAGATATGCAGGAACTTTCAGTCATGATGTCCTGTGAGGTCATCTTTTAATGCACCTTTCTACTCCACTCATAATATTTAACAATGAATCATAAAATTAAAGAGTTAAAAAAAGTAGCACTGAGGTGTACATTTATGAGGATCAGAAAAGGAACAAAAGCATAAAACTACAGGCTTTCTGGGCTGCAGAACCAGAACTAAGCAAAAGCCGGTCAGAGTTTGGCTCCTGTGACTCAAAGGAAATTAAAAATGTTCCCCACAAGATGAGGGACAAAGGATAAACTCAACTTTTGAATCCAGTAACTGTTGCTAAATGCCAGTTGGATTCCATTTTAGCAAGCTGTGCCTAGAGAGATGGGAGAACAAAGAGTGTCCCACAACCAGAAATTGAACAAAGCACTTCACCAGACTGACGATTGTGTATATATTATTTCCTACATCAGAATGGAACAAGAGCCCTTAACTGTTGGTTCTGCACTAGGAATACAGGGGGCCAGATGAGAAAACGTCAAAAACCACTAGGAAAGGAAGTGTAAGCATAGAGGAAGAAAGAGAATAACCAAACAATGTAACATTCCATTCACAAAAGCCGGCAAACTAAAATTAAAAAGAGAAAGAGACATTTAATGGCCAAAAAGACGGCCAAGAAATCAACTATTATAACATAAATTGACTCCAAGTGAATTTAACATTACATAACTGTCTGAAAAGGTATTTAAATAAGTATGTTGAGTTGTGCATGCTCAAAGGGATAAAGTTATATTTTCATTTTAATAAATCAAAAATTATAAAACAAAAACAGGTAATCATGAAGCAAAAACTGGTAGGTAGTTGTTGTTAGGTGCCATCAAGTCAGTTCCAACTCACAGTGACCTTACGTACAATAGAATGAAACACTGCCTGGTCCAGTGCCATCCTCACAATCATTGTTATACTGGAGCTAATTGTTGCAGCCATGTGTCAGTCCACCTCATTGAAGGTCTTCCTCTTTTTGTTGACCATCTGTTTTACCAAGGATGATGTCCTTCTCCAGGGACTGATCTCTCCTGATAACATGTCCAAAGTATGTGAAACGTAGTCTCGCCACCCTTGCTTCTAAGGAGCATTCTGGCTGTACTTCTTCCAAGATAGCTTTGTTCTTTTTTTTCGCAGTCCATGGCATATTCAATATTCTTCACTAACACCACAGTTCAAAGGCATCAATTCTTCTTTGGCCTTCCTTATTCATTGTCCAGCTTTCGCATGCATATAAGGCGATTGAAAATACCATGGCTTGGGTCAGGTACACCTCAAAGTGACGTCTTTGCTTTCTAACACTTCAAAGAGGTCTTTTGCAGCAGCTTTGCCCAGTACAATGTGTTGTTTGATTTCTTGACTGCTGCTTCCATGGCGTTGATTATGGATCCAAGTAGAATCCTTGACAACTTCAATCTTTTCTCGATTTATCATGATGTTGCTTATTGGTCCAGTTGTGAGGATTTTTGTTTTTCTTTATGTTGAGGTTCAATCCATCCTGAAGGCTGTAGTCTTTGATCTTCATCAGTAAGTGCTTCAAGTCCTCTTTGCTTTCACCAAGCAAGGTTGTGCCATCTGTGTATTGCAGGTTGTTGATGAATCTTCTTCCAGTCCTGATGTAACGTTCTTCTTCATATAGTCTGGCTTCTTGGATTATTTGCTCAGCATAGAGATGGAATAAGTATGTTGAAAGAACACAACCCTGACACACAACTTTCCTGATTTTAAACCTAGTAATATCCCCTTGTAGTACTTGAATGACTGCCTCTTGGTCTATGTACAGGTTCCTCGTGAGCACAATTAAGTGTTCTGTAATTCCCATTTTTCACAATGTTATTCCTAACTTGTTATGACCCACACAGTCAAATGCCTTTACATAGTTAATAAAACACAGCTAAACATTTTTCTGGTATTCTCTGCTTTCAGCCAAGGTCTGTCTGACATCAGCAGTGATATCCCTTGTTCCACGCCCTCTTCTGAATCCAGCTTGAATTTCTGGCAGCTCCCTGTTGATGCACTGCTGCAACTACCTTTGAATGATATTCAGCAAAATTTTACTTGTGTGTGATATTAATGATATTGTTCAGTAATTTCTACATTCTGTTAGATCACCTTTCTTTGGAATAGGCAGAAGTATGGATCTCTTTCTGTTGGTAGGCCAGGTAGCTGTCTTCCAAATTTCTTGGCCTAGACGAGTGAGCACTTCCAGGGCTGCATCTGTTTGCTAAAACATCTCAACTGGTATTCTGTCAATTCCTGGAGCCTTGTTTTTCGCCAGTGCCTTCAGTGCAGCTTGGACTTCTTCCTTTGGTGGCACTGATTCTTGATACTGTCCACCATGGGTGACCCTGCTGGTATTTGAAATACCGGTGGCATAGCTTCCAGCATCACAGCAACACGCAAGCCACCACAGTATGACAGACTGACAGATGCATGGGGTTAGAGAATAAAAAGAATAAATTATAATCCTGGAATTTCTATAGATGCTTATTAAAATTTAAAAATTATCACAATGGACATAAACTTTACACAAGACGCTCTTATGAAAATAAGGGCATTGGATTATTGCATTGAGAAATTCATTTGGATTGTAGTGCAAAGAAATAAAGAGTTAAAAAATATGACAGAGCAATTTTAAAAGTACATTGGGAAGTTCCAATATATGCCCAATATTAATTCCAGAATAAAATATTCAAAATTTTACAGACGCAACGTACAAGTAAATAAGAGTTCAACGGTTTTCCCTAAATAAAGAAAAGAAAAAAAAAAACTGTCTTAAAACTCGCAAAGTCCTGAGAAAGATAAATGAAAATAAATCCATACCTAGTCTCATTTTAATGACACTGCAGATTATTTAAGATCAAGGAAAAACACTTCAAAGCTTCAGAAAATAGTCTTATTTACCATCAAATAACAATGGAGATCTCATCAGCAATAGCAGATGCCAATAGATAATACAGTAATATCTTTAAAATGCTAAGGAAAAATTACTGTCCAACTGGAATTCAATATGTAACTAAGCTATCATTAAACTGAGGAATAAAAAAATACAATTACAGACATGCAGCTCATTAATTCATCCTGCACTTTTACAAAAAGAACTAATACAATTATTTACTTAAGAAAAAAATTAAGTGACCCCCCCCCAAAGGGAAAATAAAATAAAATAATAAGCACAGAATTTGATTTTAAAAAAGTTAGTACATTTCAAACAAATAGCAGTTTTGTATCAGAGAAAGAGAGAAAAATTCTATGCAATATTGACAGATTGGCTGTTACTAAGGTGTACAATGGGTAATTCAAATGTGCTAAGGTTCCTGTCATGCTTGGAAGGGTAGAATAATGAATAACTTTAGATTGTTGCTAAGAAAAATATAATTGTCTATACATGTATTTTTTTAATTAAGTGAATAATTAAAAGAATAGAAATCCAATCTGTAGTTTCCAAACCAATAAAAATATAAAATAGCAAAATTAATCAATCCAACTGAAGGCAGAAAATAGAAGGAAAAATGAGGGGAAAGTATAGCAGTGGTAAAGATAAATAAATACAAAGGTTATAAGAAAAAGTAGACAAAATCTTCCAGAAACTAGACTAAAATGACAGATTCCATATATGAGATAAATTTATATGGTTGTTTCAGTAGGTTAAATATCTGAAACATAGGAGCTCCAGAACGTAAGGGCAGAGACAATGAAGGAAGGTTGTTGTTATCAGAGAAATAATAAATAATCAGAAAAATAGTAAAATAAAACTATCCAGAACTGAAGACCATGAATATCAATATTAATATGTCCACTGAGGGCTTAGCATGATGAAAGGAGAAAAAATAGCACCTCAAGTCATACCCATTATGAAATTTCAGAATGCTAGCAGTAAATCAAGAATATCAGAGGCCTCCAGAGGAGATAAACAGGTAACATACAAAAATCAAGAATCAAAATGATACCAGATACTGAGCAGCCCCACTGGAATTGGAAGACTATGGAGAAGGCTTTCAAATTCTGAGGGAAAATGATTTTTTGAACTTTAAACCTACTCAAATTGACAGTCTTAGGGATGAATGAAAATAAATATGTTTTCAGCTATTCAGAGTCTCAAAAATTTACCTGCTGTGTAGCCTTTCTAAGGAAATTATTTGAAGATGCATTCCATTAAAATGAGAATAAACCAAAAAGGAGAAAAATCTAGGCCACAGAAAAAGCAGAACCACACCAAGTGGTGTTGATAGTGATGGAAGATCCTAGGAGGACAGCTGTGCTACAAGCTAGAGAACAACCAGTCCCAATGGAGTGGGAAGACTCACAGGGCTGCTCGAAGAAAAGAAAAAGTTCTGTCACTTGATGAGTTTGTCTATTGAGTCCGAGGGTAAATTAGTGAGAAATACATTGATAGCTGAGTCCGTGGGTGGTGCAAAGGGTTAATGTGCTCAACTGCTAACCGAAAGGTTGGAGGCTGCAGTCCACCCTGAGGTGCCTTTGTAGAAAGACTTGGCACCCTACTTCTAAAAAAGTAGCCATTGAAAACCTTATGGAGCACACTTCTACTCTGACACGCACGGAGTCGCCAGCAATTGGTAAAACTGGTAACTTGAAAGGAAGCAAGCAAGCAAACAAGCAAGCAAACAACAAAAAACCCAAGATGTTAATTCCAGGAGATATAAATGCAGCACTCATCATAGGTAATTCATAGTCCATTACGTGGCTCAATTGTGAATAGTATTTACATAGACAGAATAATGTAAACTCTAAAATTCTGGGTTCAGTCAAGTAATGATATATCTATATTGTGTATTTGTTGTGTATATGGGGGAGTTGGGAGCAGTAAGAAGTCGGCAGGGAGGTGAAGAAGTGGAGATCGAAAGACAACGAAATCTTTCTCTTCCCTAGTGGGAAGACAGTAGATAATATTCTTCACCTCAGCAACAGCAGTTTATACCAGTTGATTCCATTGTGTAGTTTATCCTCACTTCTCAGAACCAGTCTTATTGGGAGGGCCTCAGAGATACACCAATAGCTGGCTGGCACTACCTCCTCAGAGATCTGAGTTCCAGCCCCACAAAGCCTCTCTCCCAAATTTCTAAAAATCTCAACCACTTCCCTTTGTTCCAGTAGCCCTAGGGTTGGTAATTGCTTCTCACATTCCTTAGCTTCTTGATACTTTAGTTTCCTTTTTTTGCCTTTGTAGTTATCTAGTTAACAATTCTTTATTTTAAATTCTCACTGGTTTGTTTATGTCTCCTGACTAAACCCCGACTGATAAAATATCTAAAACAGATAATAAATAATAGTAGTATATATCTACTGAGTAGAAATACAGACATGAATGTATCAATTGAAATTTCCAAAAGAGTTGTAGGTGTCTACTGGTGGAAGTTTTTGCTTGTTTGTTTTGTTTTGTTTGGAGCAGAAGACTTTAGTCAAAAGAAATTTCATACAAAATCCCCATATTTAAATCACAAAAGTAAAATTGCTATGGTTGAAATGTTGAAACTAGGGGTCAATCATCGCCCTCCAATTTAAGGCACCGCCTTGGAAACCTGTGGTGAGAAGCCAAAAGAAACAGCATTTATAATACGGGCCATGAAATAAGCAATGCCAGTCTCAAACTTCCATTCTTGTACTCAACAGTGTGAAATCAGAGGCTGATGATTTACTAAACATTAGTTTGTCTATTGTCTGGTGATAACATAGTCTATTGGTGTCCCCAGTAATTATGACAATATTGAAGTAGGATGAAATATCCAATTCATATTTAAATGGTGTAATAATAAAATCAGAATTCAGGGAAGGCAGTGGTTCAGAGAAGAGGTAACACTCAAAGTAGCCACATGGTGTCACCATAGGAAGGAATCTACTCAACAACAGCTGTTTTGTTTGTATATATATATATATATATTTTTTTTTTTTTTTTTTTTTTTTTTTACTGGTTCACATAAGAGAGAAGAGAAACGAATCAGAGGACAGTCACTCAGGAATACTCATAAACCAGGAATCTTAAATGACCAAATATTCAGGTCATAAGTCTTACCATTTTTCAATAATTGAAACTTGTGAGAAAAATTATTTGTAGGGTTCATTCAAACATTAGTATCTTGTTGCCTGAGGTGTGTTTAGACATTTAGTAATTGCACCTTGTTTCCCAGTGTTTGTCTTAGCTTTCTTGTGTCCCACTGATCCATTGATTCTGCCCCACAGGCTACTGACTTCAGGTTTCAGTGAAGAGCGTGCTGGGATAAGGGCTTTGTTTCCTCAACTCTACCAACAGAGTGATGTTATCCTGGAAAGTCAGATTTCTAGGTACTTCAAGTTTCCTATGGCAATGGTTAATTATCCAAAGGGAACTTTTATATTTCTAGGAGAATTACCTCCAAGCCTTGGAGTCCCCGCAATGCTCTTGTGAATCAGCCTTGAAAACAAGCTTTGTCAAACAGCAGGGTCTGTCTGAATGTTGGTCGAAATAGAAAACCTTTCAAAAGATTAGCAGCAACTGATGAAAGACAAGACAGTATCAAAATTACAATTTCTTTCCTTCCTTTAAAACTCATTATGAATACCATTGTTGCTGAAATCTAGTGCATTTTGACAGTTTGGTGTGCCTCAGAAAATATACTTATTTCATTCCATTCTTCCAGATATCAGAAACTACAATCTATATCTATATCTATAATTTAAAAATTATAAGCCCTATGTTTCCTTGGTTTTAAGAGACTCAAGAATAATCTGGAGTAGAATATAGAAACGATCTGCTTTTTACATTCCAATGTCATATTAGATGCAGTTTGATAGACATAGGCTACTTTGTAAAGCAATCAATAAATCGGTTAAATTTGGTACAAAACTTTAACATAAAATCACACATTTGTAGGAATGGTGTACATTATCCAGTAATTATTTCTGGCACTTGTTAAAGTGTCTTCATTTGTGAATTTCACCCGGGCATAGATTCTTTTAAAAGATATAAGAAGTTAAGAATTGCAAGAATCCATTCATGTTTTCACCTAAGTATAACTCATGTTAATTTTTCAGTTTACCTATGGAATGGGAATGGATTATATTAGTTCTAATTAATAATTGCTTGGTAAATTACAGGGTCAGCGAAAAAAGAGGAAGACCCTCAACAAGATGGATTGACAGTGGCTGCAACAATGGGCTGAAGCATAACAAGGGTTGTGAGTATGGCGCAGGACCAGCCAGTGTTCCGTTCTGTGGTGCACAGGGTCACTCTGAGTCAGAACCAACTCGACAACACCTGACAATAACAAAAAATAATAAGTAATACCTAGCATTTTTATCTCTTTTATACATGTTGTTTTCAGGTGCCGTCGAGTCATTTCTGACTCATGGCAACCCTACGTACAACAGAACAAAACACTGCCTGGTCCTGCGCCATCTTCACAATCGTTGTTATGTTTGAGCCCATTGTTGCAGCCACTGTGTCAATCCATCTCGTTGAGGGTCTTCTTTTTTTGATGACCCTCTACTTAACGAAGCATGATGTCCTTCTCTAGGGACTGGTCCCTCCTGATAACATGTCCAAAGTACGTGAGACAAAGTCTTGCCATCCTTGCTTCTAATGAGTATTCTGGCTGTACTTCTTCCAAGGCAGATTTGTTCATTCTTCTGGCAGTTCATGGTATATTCAATATTCTTCACCAACACCACAATTCAAAGGCATTAATTCGTCTTCAGTCTTCCTTATTCATTGTCCAGCTTTCACAGGTATATGAGGCGATTTAAAACACCATGGCTTGATTCAGGCGCACCTTAGTCTTCAAAGTGACACCTTTGCTTTTTAACACTTTAAAGAGGTCTTTTGCTACAGATTTGTCCAATGCAATACTTTATTTGATTTCTTGACTGCTGTTTCCATGGGCATTGATTGTGGATCCAAGTAAAATGAAATCCTTGACAACTTCAACCTTTTTTCATTTATCATGATGTTGCTTATTGGTCCAGTGTTGAGTAGTTTTGTTTTCTTTATGTTGAAGTATAATCCATACTGACGGCTGTAATCTTTGATCTTCTTCGGTAAATGCTTCAAGTCCTCTTAACTTTCAGCAAGCAAGGTTGTGTCATTTGCATATGGCAGGTTGTTAATGAGTCTTCTTCCAATCTTGATGCCATGTTCTTCTTCATATATTCTATGTATAGTTTTATACATATTTTATAACAATACAACATTCAGCAGCTAATTAGTATTATGTTCTAGATAACTTCTCATCATTTTCTAACCTTTACAATCGTCCTGTGACATGGTGTGATTAACCTTCAAGTGTGGAAGCTCAGCCTCAGAGGGTTCAGTCTCAGTGTGCTGGAGGAGGACCTGGCACTCTTTTTTCCCAAGACAGAGTTCAAGTTCTTTCCACTGTATCAAGATGCCTTCTTTAGTAAGAAGCACATAGATTTAGATACAGATAGTGTAACTATCTGTCCGGCAGGATATTATAATGGCACAAAATAGTGAACCATTATGTAGAAGTTGACACTTAGGTCAGAGTTCATATCACCTCTTTGGAGAGTTCCACTGCTAGGGAAAACCAAAAAGGAGAAAGCTGGCACCTGCAACATAGAGAAGATTGCACTACCTCCAAGGAAATTATAATAACATTTTTAGGGAAGGAATAGAAATTCCCTAGTTTTTGCCATATGGAAACTCCCATTACTGTGCAATGGATAAAATTATGGGAACTTTTATAAATGTTATAAAATACTCTTGGTACAAAGTGACAGCTATTCAAAAAACAAAAAAGCTAAAAATCCCTAGTCTCTTTGTTAGGCTTACTTGTACCAGTAAGTTGGAGGGTAAATTGATACAAACTTTCTAGAAGAAGGTGGTATCCAGAATCTATGAAGTTTCATATTTTCCTATTCTGAAATTCCACTTGCAGAAATTTTTCCTAAGGAAAAAATTAGACAGGTGGACAAAAAATATATGTATAGTGGTGTTTATTGAAGTATTATTTATATATTCTGGTTTTTTTTTTTAATTTATTAATATTTAAATTTATCTATATGACTTTCTTCCTACTACTTTCTCTAAATTTATTTTATTTTTCTTTATCTGGCCTTTAGATTGAATGCTTTATTTATTTATAATTATTATTTACTTAGTAATAATTTTTTTTAAAGTTGTCAATTTTCTTTTGACTATGATTTTAGACACATTCTATAAATTTTGATAGTTTTCTCATTGTCATAAATTTCTAACGGTCTGTTGGCTTTGATACCCTTTTGATTCAAATATTATTGTACTACTGTTTTTAAATTCATAGGTGAATGCATTACATTTGGCTTGCTTTAAGTCATTAAATTTTAGTTTTATTGCATGAATTTAATGGAAATTGGTGTGTTGGACTTCTGCTCTTTCTTTTCAATATATTGAGGTTTTATCTAAGATCTAGTAGATGATCAATTTAAAAAATATTCCCCATAGGTGTTTGGAAAGGAAAAGTATTTTCAGGTATTACAGTTTGATGTAGCTAAAAAAAAATCATATTATTAAAATTCTTTATATATGCTTGTTCTGTCAAAAATGAATACAGCATATTTAAATATTCTGTGAGTTGAAATCCACTCAATGGCAACTAACAACAACACTACTATGTAACAACAACACTACTATGTAAATGTGTTCCCACAGGTGGAACAGTGGTTAAGAGGTTGGCTGTTAACCAAAAGGTCAGCAGTTCAAATCTACCAGCCACTCCTTGGAAACCATGTGGGGCAGTTCTACTCTGTCTTATAGGGTCACTATGAGTCAGAATTGACTCGATGGCAGTGGGTTTGATTTTTTTTTTTTTTTTTTGGTTTTTATATATAAATGAATTGTTAACCAACTAAACTGGATAAAGAATACTTGGGTCAAGATCTGTTTAACTGTGAATTCTCTGTTGTTTTATGGCAGTTAGTGCTCCAGATTACTAATCTAAGGGATTAATTTTTTCTCCTCTGTAGATACCTTTTCTTATTCAGCTTGTATATTTTATAAATGTTTAATATAAAAATATGTCTTTCTATATCCTTAAAATTCACTAATTGGGCCTTAACTAACTATTGTTATTAATATTACCTGGTATCTAGTGTACATTTTCAGCTCTGAGAACTTTTCTTCCCATGTCTTTGAGTACACTTCCATTTTATTTGTTTGGATCTCCTCTGAAGGGTATAACAAAAACAAAAACAAAAAAAACTGTGTGCTTCTTCTTCACTGATGAGTTTCCATGTTCTTCAGCTCTTTCTTATTTCTTTTATCTCTTTTATTGATTCAGCTTGTTACTGCTTCTGTTTTCAAAATGTGCAACTGCCTGCTTTGTTTCAAAATATTCATCACTCATTCTATTTTAATTCCCTTTGCATGTCTGCTTCCGTCTTTCTCATCTGACTTCCTTTTCATATTCATCTGTTTTCTCACCATACATTTCTTATTTTAAGAGTAAATTTTATAGAGATTTAAAAGTAGCCATCATTTGAATCTTATTCTGTTTCCTGAAGAAGTTATTTTTCATAAATTTTTTTGACCTTCCAACTCATGGGTGTAATATTTTCTTTTTTATTATGCAGAGAATCACCTTAAAATTCTTTTTAATTGCTTACTCTCCATATTTACTTACCTTTAAATGGTGAGATTTTTATCCAGAAATAGGGAAAATAGTTTTCTCTTAAATCTTCTCCCTTTCTGCTTAACTGTTAGAAAACTTTTAGAGATCACCTTTAAAATCTTGTAACTAATTCAGTGATCAAGTTAAGGGTAGACAACAGAGAGATGGAGCTAAGGCCGTTGGTAATTATGGTAAGAGAATTTTGTTTTTGTGTCAGCTCAGATTGTGTGTGTGTGTGTGTGTGTGTGTGTGTCTGCACACATGTGCATGTATGTGTGAAGTCACTGTGACAGGTCCCTGGGTGAGTATAATCAGGACTTTATCGTGGTTGAGAAATAGCCTTGTTTATTTGGCCCAAATATCATTTCAATTAAACTGCCCAACTTGATGGAACCAATTTTCTAGCACACCTGTCATGGACTTGCCCCGTGGCCCACTATCCCTGGAGTAATCCTGGCCCAGTCTCCCATTTATTTGAGATAATAAAGATAGCCTTGCTACTAACTCAGAACTGAAATCATTCCTGAAGCCCACTTTTCAGATGAAGATTAGACAGGTTTATAAAACAAAAAATGACACACCTGAGAAATGTAGTTCTTAGTTCAATCAAATATATGTGACTAAATGGGAAACTCCTGTCCAAAAGCAAGATGAGAAAGCAGGAAGGGACAAGAACTGGATGAATGGACACAGGGAACCCAGGGTGGAAAGGGGGAATGTGCTGTCAGATTTTAGGGATTGCAACCAATGTCACAAAATAATATGTGTATACATTTTTGAATGAGAAAAAAAATTAGTGATTCTTTTTTACTGATATAAAATACAAGTTTAAGTCCAAATGTTAGTTATCAGATAACAGAATTCTATCATAGAGGATTAAAAAAGAAGAAGAATTTTTATTGTATTATCTTTTTTTTTGTATAGATTTTCCACTATTAATTAGACATATACTTTTAGGGGCTTTTTTTTTTTTTTTTAATATTTTTCGTCATTCTATTCACATTCTTCCACCTGTTCTCCAATGTCTTCAACCTTTACATGTGATTAAGGACACTCTTTACAACATACCTGTTTGAGTTTTTTTTGTTTGTTTGTTTGTTTGTTGTGGGAAGAGAGGGAAGACAAAGACCAAATTAAAAGCTATTGAATAGTACAAAGATTTGCTGCTACATAATTTGATGCTACATAATTGATATGACTACTTCCAAACATAACCAGCCAGTTGCATGACCTTGGGTATGCCACATAACCTCTCTGAGCCTTGGGTTAAATTAGCATAATACAAAATGCCCTTCTGTGACCGTAATTCCTCCCTCATTTTGCTGACCTCATTCTATGTCTTTGGCACTCTTGTAAGCAGTGCCTTACTGAATCTGGATGCTGCCTTGGTCTCCTAGTTCACAGAACTTTTTCTCAGTTAAACCCTGGTATCCTCTGGCCTTGAGCCTCTCATGCTCTGGAATGTCAGCACTGATGTTTATTTATCAGATTATTAGCTTCTTGGCATATTGTTAGGATTGTTTAAAATACAGGCATTTCTATATAAATGGAAATGCTTTAACACTTTATCCTTTTTAATAATCAAGCCAAAGAAACTGCAGCCATCAAACTCTGGTGCAATCTCTTTTATCGAATGCGATAACATTACTGGGTAGCACTCAGTGTTCTTGTGGGGATTAATGCATGAAAATGGCATTTTGCATAACAATAATGTCAAAAGCATAACTCCGAAAAGGTCCATCTTAGTTATAAAACTCAAGCAGAGGATTGATACATCATCTTTAAAGAATTCCAAAATGCTTTGTGATTCTGCATTGTATAATATCTCTGACAAGATATAAGAAGAAAGTATTCCATTTAAGTACAAAGGTGTGGATCTGATCCCAGAGCTCTGTTTCTGAAGTCGTGTTTGTTTTAGGTAAAGGTCACCAAGAAATGCTCCTTTTGAAACTTCAGATATTAGAAGAAAATATGGCAATATTGGGGTGAGTGACCTTTGTGCTGATCACTCTGTCAAGAATCCATAAATATGGGCACGTGAGAAGAGACTTCTCCTATATTCACAGATTTTTGAGAACAAAATTCAATATTTGGAATTATTGTCAATTGCATTTTATTTGACAAATGCAGGCTCTGTGACATCAATATTTAAAACCCTTAATATCACATTCACTTGATAGTAATTCGGCAAGGGAAGACACTCTTGGATTCTTTCCTGCACTGGGTATAGTTGAAACATAATGGTTAATGCTTCGGTATACTTATGTGGTTTCTAGTCTGACTTATTTGCTCCTAGTGGTCTTTTATTTTGTGCTGCTGTTTATCAAGAAACACCATGTGAAAGTTAATAATAACATAATTTAGAGCAATAATTACATTTTTATTCAATAGCTGTGGGAAAACACTGGGTTGAATAATGAGATAAAAATGAGTGTCTCAGTCCTAACAGGACATTAATCAACATATTAACTGTGTGGGCAAACTGATTTGAGGCTGTTATGGCTTAATTTGTCTCAAAATCATTATTTTTAATGTATTGCATAATGTACTTTAAAATATGTGTTGAACTGATTAAAAGTAAGCATTAGATTCCAACAGAATAGTTGCTACTCTTTATTGTGTCATGAGTTATCCCTTTATTATAGTGCACAGTATGAAATCGATATTCCTGAAACTCTGACATTTCCTAGCTATGTTCAGATAAGACTAAATTAGTTCTGCAACCTCTCTACCTAAATTCAGTTATAACAGAGCCTATATGTTTTCATAATCCTAATATGTAAAAAATACATGGTAGTCATTGTTTTAAGAGACGTTCACAAAAATGTTTAAATGTCATCGCAGGTTTGATAAATAACAGTGCTTTTCCAAATTCAGAAATCTTTAACCAGTTTCATGTGACAGGAATTCAATTCATAACCCTAGAGCTTCACTTAACATAAATTGGATCCTTTGGAGACCTCAACCACTCCTAAGGATTCAGCTTTCACTGGCAAACTCCTCCTCGTCCTTCAGGAATCACTTTCTACATCACTCCCCAAGGGAAGCATACCTTGACCGCTCCCTCCCCAAGCCAGGCACAAATGCTGTTTCTTTCACTTGTGCTCTAGATAAGTAGTCTTTGACTTTTCTTTACACTTATTAAACTCAAGTGCAATTATTTATTTATATGTCAGATTTCTTTACTTGGCTGTTTCTTCTTTAAAGAGAGGAACATTTTCTACCTTGCTTTAATATGCCGTAGTACATGCATTAATACAGAGAAAAAATTATTTAAAATATATGTATAAATTTATACATACACACACACACACACACACACACACATATTTGTTGTTGTGTGCTGCCAAGCTGATTCCTACTCATAGTGACGCTATAGGAGAGGGTAGAACTGCCTCATAGGGTTTCCTAGGTTGAAATCTTTACAAGAGCAGATCACCAGGTCTTTTCTCCTGTGGACCTGCTGGTGGATTCCAACCACCAACCTTTTGGTTAGCAGTCAAGTACTGAACCAAGAGCCACCAGGGCTCTCTCTATATATATTTATATATATAAATTACATATTTTGTATATATACATATATATATCTCTCTCACCAAAAAAACAAACCCACTACTGTTGAATTGATTCTAACTCATATTGACCCTATAGGATAGAGTAGAACTTCCCCATAGGGTTTCCAAGGCTGTAAATCTTTATGGAAGTAGACTGCCACAACTTTCTCCCATGGAGCTGCTGGTAAGTTTGAACTGTGACCTTTCAGTTAGCAGCAAGTGCTTAACCACTGTGCCACCAGAGCTCCTATATATATATATGCATATATATCAGGAAAATAGTTAATTTAAAAGCTTGCTGTATCTGAAGTAGTTTTGAAAAAAAGAGTAAGTTTAGAATTCAGGGAAATAATTGCTCTTTTATTTTGGAAAAACACTGTGATGGTCTTTTGTGTTTATGAAATTGAAGAATCCCATTCCTGGGCATATATAGCCTAGGTGAAAAAGTTTTAAGCAAAGGAGAATTTACTTGTGCTGAAAAGAAGGGAGTGAAGGAGGAGGAGAGAGAGGAGGAAGAGAAGTAGAAAAGGAAACAGCAATTTTGAGTTTTCACTTGTGAGCCGGTTATGTCAGAATCTGGGATATTAGCTTAACCATTAAGAATGTATTGGAAGAGCAATGTAGAGAAGACTGATTGGAGTGGGTTTAAGCAAAACTGGGAAGCAAAGAATTGCAATAGTATAGACATCGATTTTAGGAGTTTCGCTGTTAACAGGAACAAAGAAATAGGATAATAAGTGCAGTCATAATTGGGGTCTGGAGAAGTTTATTTATTTAAGGTGGGAGAAATAAAAACATATTTCTCATGGATATTATTCAGTAGAGAGGAGTAAATAAATAGAAGAGTAAGGGAAGACTTGCTGGAGCAGCGTCCTTGAGTAGTAGAGAAGATCCCACATAGAATTGAAGGACTAGATTTAGGTAGGAGCATGGACAGTTTGTCTATGATAGAGGGAGAAGGACAGAGTATGTGGATACAGATGCCATAGATGAGTAATTGTGGTGGGAGTTTGTAGACATTCTCTCTGACTGCTTAAACTTTCTTGGTCAAATAAACAAGGTCATTCACCAAGAATGAGGATAGGTGAAGAGGCATTGCAGATTTGAGGAGAGAAGGGAAAGTCTGAAATAATTAACTGAGAAAGTCAAGGGTCTACAAGAAGAAAGCAAGATTGTTTTTATGATTTCCATTTTAGAAGAAAATAATGAAACTGCTAAAAAAAGATGAATAACTTCCCAGCAGCAAATCTCAAAGATAATCACTGCCAAGGAGGCCACTTGCTCTCTGACCCGCTGATTTCTAGCCCCGTTAACTTTTCAAACATCCCATGTGTCTTAATTCTCAACCTCTACTCTAACTTCTGTGTCTTAAAATTCTTCGCAGCTTCATAGCATTTAGTACAGCATTTTTCTTCATAAATAACAGCTACATACATAAATGAATAAGCGTATGTAAGCATCTATGCAAGAGTTTGAGTTCTAATTTTATTCTGCTAGTTGATTCTTTTTTCAGAAGGAAGTGGTAGGCGAAAGGAATGAGAGATTGTTTTCACAATGAAATGCACACGTGTACTGAGAGGTTTCTGATAGGCATGTTTCACACACACTGAAAGAAAACAGTCCTCACTCAGACTTGGAGACTGAATTTTTTCTTGGCAGTACACAGTGCCATATTTCTTCAACGGCATTGTCTCTAAGTGGTGCACACTTTTGCTGGAGACCTTTGGGTTATGACATTTGCCTTTGCCCAAAAATGTTGCTGAGAAAGTAGGGCAATGTTTTCAAAAGAAATTATATTTCTCCATCTGTAGAAACCATTCACGTTCACTGGGAAGTGCATTGACAATGCAGATGCAATTAACTAATACAATAACCCAGGAGTTTTTAGTACTGGGCAAGTAGCTATTTTGGAGGGTGATTAAACTATAGTTGTATTTCTTCGGGATATTCTTATGTCTCTAAACATGGAGAAGTCAAGATCTCAAAATACGTAGTTATTAGAATGTCTATACCCTCCCACCACCTGCCATGATTTCCTTAAAGAATAGTCAGGTAGAACCACAAGCTATGACAGGGATGGAGAGGATATTGAAAAGGCATCTAGTTCACCCTTTATTCTAGACCAGATTAAGCCTAAACTTCATATGGCCCCCGCGAGTGCTCCAGGTTTGAGGAAAATTACACATGGTAGAGCACATGTCTGAGTCCACTTCCAAGTCATGTAGTTTTTTTTTTTCTCACTAGTTTACCTCTCTCTCTCTGTCTTTCTGCCTCCTTCCTTTTTTATTAAAATTGACACCATACCAACTCTCTCTCAGATTTAGATCTTATATTTTGTATCTACAATTGAAAGAGCAAAGGGTAATGAACAATTCTAAGGCAAAATTGATCCTGTAATTTTTCACCTTTACCTTTGAAAAGAATTGGATTACTTTTAATAAAATGAGTTTATTCTGTCAGGGATTTAAGTAGAGAGAAATAACTGTTCAATAAAGAAATCCTAGGGAGGAACAGAATCCTGAAGGTGAAAAGAAGCTTACTGAATTGTCCTTTCAAATATTGTTTTACTCTCAGAATCCTAAAGCAGCTTCCAGATGCTTCTAGTTTCAAATATTTTATCCCAAACTTTAGACG
This sequence comes from Dugong dugon, assembly GCA_030035585.1. NCBI lineage: Eukaryota > Metazoa > Chordata > Mammalia > Sirenia > Dugongidae > Dugong > Dugong dugon. Next base: position 117,832,533 of record CM057461.1, on the reverse strand, counting down.
ACACTTTTCCTTATTTGACTGTCCTCATCTCCACTACAAGCATCAGCTCATGTGTGATCTAATCAAGTAAATCACACCATAACCAGTAACCAGTTGCCTTCAAGTGGACTCCAACTCATGGTGATCCCATGTGTGTTAGAGTAGAACTGTGCTCCATAGGGTTTTCAGTGGCTGATTTTTTGGAAGTAGATCACCAGGTCTTTCTTCCAAAGCACCTCTGGGTAGACTCAAACCACCAACATTTTGGTTAACAGCCAAGCACATTAAACATTTGCAGTAACCAGAGACTCCATACCATAGGCCTCTGCATTTACAATCACTCTATGTGAACTGGTCTCTTCCACTAAGCTGTGGCCTGCTACTGCTCATCAGTCATGTTTGATCAGCTTCTTCCAAGCCTTTTCAGACAAGCTCTACCGCATGTGCCTTCATCCTTAAAGCTTGCAACTTTGACAGCTACTTACTTAGTGTATACGCAGGTCAACATTTAGGCAAATACATCTCACTATGTTTATTACATGTTTTCAAATGTCTTTCCCTTTTACTTTTTATTCTGTAATATTAGATTGTAGCCTTCCCTTTCCTTTGTGACTTTCTTCTGTGCATAATAATGTCTTCATTATTATATTGTTAGATGCCGCACTTTGAGAATCCTAGCCCTTTTTTTCAAGCAAAAATTAGCAAATCCAGCCTAAATATCAAACAATTTGTATTGAAAGTCATCTAAAAAAAGATTCTAATATCTTCTTTAGTGAACTACTTCAGTATTTAACAACTTTTTATTTCCTATAATTTATTTGCTAAAATGTATATCCATATGTGGATACACACCTGAAATGAGTTCATTTATACAGCAAAGTGTGTTTCATTATACCTCATACCTTATATTCTATAAAATACTGTTCACTGTCTTTTTATAAAATAAAATGGTTGCCAGAGTCCATGAAGGATGTGGTAGTACAATATCTGAAAATGTAGCACTTAGCAATTAGGTACTTAGCAATGCTAATGTAAGATGCCAGACAAGCTGGATGTCAAACAAAAACTATTGGCTTCACATTTGGTATGCTCTGCAAAGCTGGCTGTGGTTATACATTTCAGAAGACAATAGGAAAGTAATGTTTAGAAGCTGGCAGAGTTACTTTGAATATGATATGGAGGAAAGAGGAGTTCAAATACCTGGCATTTGAATCAAAAGTTTGGGAGAGAGACCAATTCTTAGAAAGCAAATAAATTTGTTTTCACTTAGGTTTTATGCTTTCTTTCTTGTTCAAAAGCATAAATGTTTATATTAAAAGCCCAGCATAATAAAAAGCTTATCTTATTTCTTTTCATTTTCATCAATTTAGATGTTTGTGAATCACATTTAACAATTTTATATATAGTTTGATTAAGTCTTATAATAAAAATATCTGCTAAACAAAACAGGCCTACTTTTTGCCACTTACTATGAAATTGTCTGAAAAATTAACATCTTGTTTAAGTTTTACAGCAGTGAGATTGGAATAAAAATAAAGCTTTAAAATGCTGCCGTTTAATGTGTTACTATAACTTGGTAAAGTAAGAACTGCATCTTCACTTGTTTTCTATTACTAGCTTGTTATTTGTATTTCGTTTTCAGTTAAAAATTAAAAATGCATTAATAAAATTTTATCCTTAAAAATAAAGAAAAGAGGACAAAGCACAGTTCTCCTTTACCATTAACGTTCCTCCACCTGCATGCCATAGGACTCTCTTTCCCAGAGAATTGCCTGTTATCAGTTTGATATGTAATCTTGCAGATAATTTTCTATAAAAGCATGTAAATAGTTTTTAGCAATTGCTTGGAATCACATTGTATGTAATACATCACAACTTAAACTTTACCATCAGTAATGTCTTGTGGTGGTCTTTCTAAGTCCCTACATAAAAATCTTTATTGTTCTTTTTAAATAAAGAATTCAGTTGCATGAATTACTACAGTTTAAGTTTTTCTTTGGAGTACAGTTTTCATAGTATGTTGTTTTTCATTCATTTACTTTTAACCTGTCTCTGTCTTTTAAATTACAGCAGATTTTTGTGCACATGGTATTAAGTCTTGCTTATGAATTCAGACTGATAATTTCTGCCTTCTAATCAGAGTGTTTAGACAATTTACAGTTACTGTAATAATTGATATGGTTAAGTTTAAACCCACCATTTTGCTATTTTTTTCTTATTTGCCCTACCTGTTCTTTGTACATTTCTTCATTATTACTTCATTATTTTGAATTAATAGAGTGTTTTTATGATTCCGTTTAATCTCCTCTATTGGTTTACTATTTGTGCCTCTTTTTCAAAGTTTTTGGTCTACAATGTACATCTTTACCTTCAAATAACAGTATACCACTTCACATGCAGTATAAGAACCATCAAACAATATACTTTCATTTGTTTCCCTTTTTTTTTTTTTTTTTTTCCCTCTTGCAGTACTTTAGAGATATTGTCCCATTGCATCCTGATTATCTGTCCATAGTCCCCATCCCAAGTTTCAGGATCACATGTCTTCTCTGACTCGACAGCAGTGCGTTTATTAGTCTACTTTATTGATTTTTTTTTTTTTTCTTCTGCTTTGTTCCATCTTCTGGTAAGCTTGTTGAAGAAATTCTTTATCTCTGATATTTCACTTTTTATTACTAGGATTTCACTTGTGTTTTTTAATAGTTTCTTTCCTCCCCAAATCCTTACCTTTTCGTGAATGTCTACCTTTTCTACTAAATTCTTTAACATATTAACATTATTCGATAGTTCCCAACTTCTGAGCCATCCTGAGTTTGGTTCTATTGACTATTTTATCTTTTGACATTTTTTCCCCTTGCCTTTTTGTGTGTCTTACAGTTTTTTATTAAATGCCACATATTGTGTGTTAAAAAATAAAAAGAGTTGAGACCAAAGTAAATAATATGTATGCAAAATAAGCAGGGCTCTTCTTTTGTCAGACATTAGTATGAGGGGTTGAATCAAACTAGTCTGAGGTTATGCTGAGTTTTGGGTTGATCATTGCTACAGTTACTTTCAGTGCACCACAATCTTAAAATTCTTCCATTGGTGAGTTGCTGCTATGCTTAGTATCGGCCTGGAGTGCCTGAAATATTTTCTCAGTATTTCTGCTCCATCTTCAATTTTTAGCACTTGCTGCATGCCTTTTGCCACAGAGGTGGGCCTCTTATGCTTTTTCCCCTCCTCTAGTGTAGACTATTCTTGCTTAGTACTCAATCCAAGGATCTTGATAGAGTTAAAAGGGATTATCAGTACTCTTGCTCTAATTTTAGGCAGGCCTTGGGCACTTCTTTCTTAGGGATAGATCTTTCTCAACATTCCTGCATATCCACCAGCAGCAAGCAGCCTCTGCCTCCTTACTCAGTGCTGATTTAGAATGCAATTGTTTTTTCTGCCCCTCCCCTGACAACGTCAGTGGGGATTCTTAGGCATAAATTAGTTTTCTGGCTCTCCCCAGTTGGCAGATGACTTTCATCTGTCCACTGTTTGTACAGAGTCAGATTTCTTACCCTCCCCCTCCCTCCCCACCCCCCCCACCTCCCAACCCCAGCCCTCTGATAGCCAACCTTTACCTGGTATTAACACAGGAACTGGAGGGAAAAGAGATTCTCCTTGCCCTTTCCCACTGACAGGTATCTTTTGCATTGCATCAGAGAAGGGTCTATATTATAAGTAGTTTTCATGCCTGTTCCTTTCTGACAAACAAATACCACCTTGTACTCATTTAGGGAACAGATTCCAAATGGGTGCCACTAAAGGGAGGCTCTCTCAGGTCTCCTGCCCAGCAATCAGTCTTTCTCATGAGCACCCAATGTAGGTTCATAAAATAGAGCTGGTTAGGACATGTAGACTCCCCTCTTTGTATCTGGGCTTCCTGGGATTTTAAACTGTCATGTTAGCCCATATTAACCTTTAAGAGTTAATTTTAGTTGTTTTCTTCTTACATGCTTTTCTTACATGTTGTTTCTTACATGCTTTTGTGGCAGCTCCTTCTTATGCTTGCCTTCTTATTCCTCATATGCTTTACCAAAGGTAAAATAATCCATGTATTTGATCTTTCCTTCAAGGAGTTTACCAACCATTGGAATTCAGTTCAGTTACCTTGAAACTTTGATATTCTAATATACAAAAAATTATGATTTTATAGAATAATGGATTTTTCTCAGTGTGGGTGTGTAGGTAAGGTTCTCTTTAGCTTTCACATCCTAATATGAAGCAAAATTCTAATGTTTGAAATTTCAATACTTGTATTTCAAACTCTTCCTTTCTGTTAACAACTTGTTTTTATTCTGTGTTTGTGATGTTATTCATCGCTCCAGTTAAACTGTTAATCTTCTTTTTGTGTCCCGCTTATTATCTTCTCCAGCGATGGTTCTCTGTTTTTTGTTTTATTTTGTTTATTGGAGTCGGATGCCACTCTCGTGTGGTTTTCTTCAACTACTCATATCTTTAGGTTGTAATTGAGATTTCCTGTTAACTACTCTGAGATTGTTCTTCCTATTTGCTAAAATATGATTCTAATAATTGTGAGAAGGTGTAAGATGGGCTGCAGCACCAAGTGTGCCAATCACTGGTAAATGGGCAGTGGTTGTTTCCTTTTGCTTCTTGACCTCAGCAGTGACCCAGGGTTTTGCTTTACTCTCCAATCCATATACCCGCACTTACTGTTCTAATTTAAAGCATATATCCCCTGAGATACAAGTTGCAGTAAAGAGAATGGGTGAACTGATTAGCTTCTATAAATTTAATACACTCACCAATACCATGTATATTTGTTCCAAGAAACTGATCCCCTTACATGCTGTATAACCCCACCTCTGATTATTGAGCACCACAGAGTTTCTCCTAACTGCTTCAACAATTTCGTGACTATGTGTTTTAGACAATGAATTCTTTTATGGATCCAACCGCCTCTATCTTTTGTCTTTAGAAATGTGTCATAAATTTAACTCACTGAGGACACCCTTTCTTGTTCTTCCTTCATGGATGTAAAAACCTTCTGGTATTTCCAGTGATTTATTGGGAGAAGGGAAGGAAGGGATATGTACTTAGTCTACCATTTTAGACTTGATTTATTTCATAACTCTTGTTTTGAAGAGACTTCCTTATGATGTAATGACAGTACTAGAGAATAGAGTATGATTATTGAATGATTTTAGCCTGTTTCAATAAACATGTTTATTCCAAGGAACATTACTGAGATATATATCTACAATAAAATATTTGTACGTCTTTTCTCTTATTAAGCTGGGTTAAATTCACAGAGTACTAAAGATTCTGAGTTTTATATATGCCGGTAAATATATAATAAATATCAACAAAGCTTAAACCCCGAGTAGAACATTATAGAGATGTTACATGATTTGGTTCACATTAGCCCTTCTGTCCTCCATTTACAGGTTCCAGGACATAAGAAGGGTATTTGTTCATATAAGTAACCCATATAAATGAAAAAGCAACAGTAAAGTGTGATACTTGACTTACAAAATCATAAGAATCATCGTACCTATTTCTCTTTAGCATTCCTACTAATTTTAGCATATGTGTAATGTATATGTGTAATAAATTGTGATGATTTCATTCTGTTTTAGTTATCAAAAACTATGAAAATCTTCATGAAGTTAAAAAAATAGTGCCATCAGAGTTATGCTTTTACAGGCCAACATCTGTCTAAATATGGTGATATCAGTTATAATAAAATATAAGAACTGTTCTTTACCATTTTTTGTTAATATTAGACATAAAGTATTGAGAATGATAAAACTAAGTCAGCAAAACTGTCTTCCAAGTGTTTTTTTTATGTCTAGCAATTCAAAATTGATAGTAAGATGAAATTCTTTGATTTCTCTTATTTGAGCAAATATGTTGCAGACCTTAAAGCTGAAAAATTTTGTCATTTTCTCCTGCTAGATATGCATTACTTCTAGAATAAAATAAAAATCAGACAGCATTTCCACCTTGTACTTTGTAAGTCTTTTAAAAACTATACTTTACATAAGAATAAGAGTCCCTGGGTGGTGCAAAGGCTTAAGCACTCCACTACTAGCTGAAAGGTTGGTGGTTTGAACCCACTCTGGTGCTTCAGCAGACAGCCCTGGTGGTCTGCTTCTGGAAGATCACAGCCTGGAAAACCCTATGGAGCAGTTCTGTACTGCACACACAGGGTACCATGATTTGGAATTGACTTGATGGCAATGGATTTGGTTTTTTGACTTTTTCACATATAAATAGCACAAGGAGAAAGGCACATCCACCATGAACCAGCAGGACACAGACTCAGATACAAGTTGTAAACATTGAATTGTACATACAGCATAAAACTAAAGGGAGCAAGTCCACAAGAATCTTTCTATTTAATCAGCTTCACTGAACTTTGCAAATATTTCTAGAAAATTTAACGATGATTTTTAACATCTTCTTTCTGAAATTTTTGATTATTTTCCACCATTGGTTTAGTTTTACTTTTTATATTTCAAAGTACTCTTTCTGAAAATACAAAGCATCTATGTTTGTGCTATTCCTATGTTCTATTTTGCTAGCTATATTACTCTAATATTAATGAGAAAAATGATAATACATCATACTAGTTTCAAGCCTAAGAGTTGAGTAAAAACTAGTTCTCTCACAATCCAGCAGAGAATAGTCAGAGCAGTTGCTTTATTTGCCGTTTTATATTTGAAACTTAAACCTGAGAGACATTACCAAAAAACCCATTGCTGTTGAGATATTTCTGACTCACAGCAATCCTAGAGAGCAGAGTAGAACTGCCCCACAGGGTTTCCAAGGAGCGGCTGGTGGATTTGAACAGAGACATTAAGCGAGGTAAAAAATTGAAGACCCTTACTCTTTAAATTACACCAAGCGTCATGTCTTCCTTCTTACACGAGTAAACTGACTTACGCTTAGAACAGACTGTCATCCGCATCCTATAGTTCAATCGTAAAAAACTATGTTATAATGTAAGAGTCAACAAACATTTATAGAGGATATTTACTAGGCTCTGAGAGGAATAAAAAAGACACAAAGGAGCTGGTTTCCGCCTCAAAACAGCTTTAAATTTACTGGGAAAGATTGAATTTCGTTGGAATTTTGAGGGATGCTAAATGTATTAGACAGAATGGCCTTCCATGGGAAGAGGTGTAGAATGTGAAGACACTGGCACGGCAGCAAGACATATTTCTGGAATAGCATATAAGTGGATCATCAGACGGCTGAGGGAGAAAAACCTAGAAAGTAAACAAAAATAAACTTTTTAATCAATCATATGTTCTTATGTTGTGACATAAATATCTGAATATTTGGACATAAGTCAATTATTGACCACTTATTTTATTTTTTCATTAAAGTGACTAGAAGAGTCTGTACTATGTATATACTTGACTTGTTCTACATGTACTGGAATTTCCCATATAATCACCTTAGTTCTGTGTTTTATATGGTTAAACAATCTACAGGGATGCATTAAATTACAAAGTATTATCTATATCTTTACTAATTAAGAGGAGTATAAATTATCTTTAAATACCATCATGGTTGTCCAAATCTGTAAATATACTAAATACCACTGAATTGTACATATTAATGGGTGAACTACATACTATGTTAAGTTAAACCTCACTAAAGCTGTTTAAAAATACTGATTCTATGCATAAATTGAACTTAGTAAAAACTTCAGAGCTTTTTTTCCCCCTTTAATATATTTAATAAACTGAAGGAAAAAAAATTTCGGAGAATGTTTTGAACAAAATGTAGCCTGAAATTAATTAATTAAGTTCCTTATTAAGTTCCTTATTTATACAGGTGGTAGAATGTAAAAAAAAAAAAAAAGTATATGACAATCTCCTAAATCATTCTTAGCAAACACTGAGAATCTAATTAGGGAAAACCAAACATGCACATAATCTCCCAGAGTAACAGGGCCTGACATCATATGGCAATATATAAGGTGTTAATCGTACAGTATAAACAATGATGGCAAAATATTTAGAGAAGACACTGCAGGTAGGAATTGCTAGGAAAGACTTCATAAATAGGTGAGGCTTAAGGAGGACCCAGGAAGTTAATTAGGAGGATTGTTATCATTCAGGGCATGGGCAATAGGTGTAACAGCACGAGGACATGCAAGGATACAGTGTGATAGGAAGTATATAAATTAGGATTGCAAATATGGTACAAATAAAACTGAGCCCTATTGTAGGATCTTCCACAAGGGAAAACAAAGCAAAACCAAACCAAAAAACTACTTTTCTCATTTTAAAGAAATGAGAGGTTGCTACTCTTGGTTCAGAGGCTCAGTGATGTCAGGACTAGTGCTGCCATGTTGTACAATTCCAATGGGGCTATAGGTAAATCAATGAGACACTCCTGCTCAGGGCCACAGTTCTTTGTACGTATAATCTTATGAGCACAAGATCTCTGTTGCTCCTCCAGCCACTGTGTGCACCTTCCAGGCAGGAAAAAGGGAGTGGAAAGAAAGATAGGCTTCTCCTAGTTAGGCTCTGTGTTTTGATTAACATTCTGGGAGTTTTCCTAGGGTTTTTTGCTAGAACTTTGTCAAATGGTCAGTGCTTAGCTGCAAGGGGGATGGCAATCAGTAAAGAAATGCAAACTCAAATGGAGATGAAGGAAAGACAAACGGGAGTTGGAATGGATTTTTAGAGAGCCAGACAACAGTATCTGTCACAGGATGTCAGTAAGTATCCTTGCCTAATTGGAGCATGAAAAAGGTGGAGATGTGTAAGTAGACCCAACAATGAGGAACATTAACCGAAGGAGATTAGGATTAATGTTCTAGAAGAGAGTTTCCCAAAGTGTTTACCTAGAATATCTGGTGCTACAAAATCTTCTGTGACAGGAAAAAAAAAAAAAGTATTCCAAGTTAAAATATATTTAGAAAATGTTGAATTTCTATGTGATTCCTCTCTAGCTATTAGCATATAAAAGATTCCCTGAAGTCCTTCCTTGAAGAAAGTGCTTAAATTTTCCTGACCTAGTTTTTTCCAAATTTTTTGACTGTAAGAATGTGTGTGTATGGACTTACATGTATGAATAAAAGAGAGCTATTACCAAGCCAGGGACACACTTCTGGAATTGATGTACTAGAAATTAGGGATACTTTGCAGATTCTTGAGGTGAAGAGTAACATAATGAAAGCATTGTCCTATGAACACTAGTCTGGTGATGGTATGCAGAATTAATTTGGGTGGGGTTGAAGAATATTGCTGAGGCCTGAAGAAGGGAAGGCTAGGTAGGAGGCAATTGATGTAATTCAGGATTGACATGGAGGGGCCAAAAATAAGGTAATATCAGTGGCTATTAACTTGAAAAGAGAGAGTCAAAAATATTTCTTTACAAGAATTATAGGATGTTAGAGCTCAAATGGCCCTTAGAGATTTGCTAATTCAAAACTTCCCATGATGGTATATGATAAATTATTGTTAGTAATTAGATGAAAGGAGGAGAGGTTAGAGTGAGGAAAAGAGGCTAAAGATGGACTAAACTTTGAGTTTATAGAACTGCAAGAATGATGGTTCCATTTTTATGAATAATAATCTCAGAAAATCATATTCCTTTAATAGATTTCGTTCCGGACATGGTGAGTTTGAGAGGCAGTTCAGGGTACAAATGAGAATGTCCAGTAGGCAGTTAGAATTTGGAACTGGAGTCTGGGCAAATATTATAGGTTGTAAGAAATATGTTTATGATAACTGAAGGCATTAAGGAGATAACTTATCAGAGAAATAATGGTAAAATAAGATGCAGAAACAATAAATAGGATAGCACACTCCTTCATTTCTTCTCATCTCCCTCCTTTTATTTATGAGTTGTTTTTAAAAAACGTAAGCCTAACATATGACCCAGTCATTATACACCTAGGCATTTATCAAGAAATAAAAGTATATGTTCACATAAAAACTTGTACATGAATGTTAATAACAGCTTTATTTATAATAACCAAAAATTGTAACCAATCTAAATGTCTGTCAGTAGTTCAATGCATAAATACATTGCAGTGTTCATATAATGATATACTGCTCAACAATAAAGAGAAACAAACTATTGATACACACAACAGCATGGCTAAACTCAAAATTATTATTATTCTGAGTGAAAGAAACAAAGCAGAAAAGAGTTCACACTGTATTATTCCATTTACTTAAAATTCTAGAAAGATGCAAAGCTAACTTGATTGAATGAAGACCAATAGTTGCCTTGATTTGAGGTGAGGAGAAAGAAGAATAGATTACAGAGAGCCACATGGAAATTTGGGGGGTTCATCATTAGGATTATGGTGATGATTTCATGGATGTGTGTATATGCCAAAACCCATCAAATCATTTTCTTGCAATGATATAACTTTGTGACAAGAATTGTGTTTCATCACCCACCAAGCTCATTGTAAGAATTTATTCTGGACTGAGGGGGAGAGTGTAGGAGGCTGGAAAATTTCTGAACACCAGACACGAAGGGAGGGAATATTTCACTAAACAAAAGCAAAAAATAAGTAAACAAATATGTTTCCAGCAAGATTATAAAACGCATGAAGAAAATTAATGAAAAGAAATAGAGTCAACAAAAGAAACTACTGCAACATGAATTCCCTCCAGACAAAGTCTAATTCATGGACAGACTGACAAAGAATTTAATATGACTGTACTTGAGATTCCAAAAAGGTAATTAAAAGAAAACATCCATTTAAAATGAATAAGATATCATAAAACAAACAGGCAGAAATGAAATAAAAATAGGTGGATGCCAAAAACGAATGAACTAAAAATATAGTTGAGAAATGCAAGGACAAATAAATAAAATGGCTTCATTCCATGTATGTGTAATCACAACAGGACTTCTCCTCCTGCTGTAAACAAGTAATAAACTGGATTAAATATATGGAAAATAAAGTTTCAGATTTTGGGGAAAAAAAATTCAGAACTATGATTCTTGAAATAAAGGAAACAAAATCACCCTTAAGATATCCAAAGATGTCAGCCTAGAGTTAATATCTAGACAGCAGATTAGCTGAGGAGACAGAGATTGGAGCTCATAGAAGCCAACGTGGCTAGAATGTTCTTGGCAGAATACCAGAGAAGAAGGACATATGCAGAGAAAGAGATCCAGAATTCTACATTGGAGCCCCCATTAAGTCTTTGTTGAGTGCCAAACTGACATGCATCTCATGGAATTCCTCAAGGCAGGGAAAATAAATAGCTGCTAAAGTAAAAAACAATTATCAGGGAGCTCTAAGCTTAAAAAAAAAAAAAAAAAAAATCCTTGAGGTCACAAATAGATGGGAATTGATTGAATTCTCACTCTTCCTCAAAGTAGAGAGACCTCATTGAATACACACAGGATTCAGTAGAGACCCTAGAAGTTTCTCACATTATTAAGATTAAATCAACACTAAAGAAAAGGCTACTCTAGCCAACGCTAAGAAAATCTTTTTTAAAAGCAACCCTTAAAAGGATCAAGCTATTCCCCAGTAACCCAACTCCCTTCCAGAACAAATTCCAACATGGTTAAATGAAATACAACAAACTCTAGCATTCGAAAAGTTAAAATATACAATGTCCACCTTCGAATAAAAAATTACTAGACATGTGAGCATGCATGAAAATGTAATCCCAAAAAAATGGAGGAAAAATTTGCTATTAGAACAGATACTGAAATGAGAGAGTTGATGAGAGAATTTTCAGCTATCGTAAGTATTATGAATATTCTCAAGGATTTAAAGGAAAGAATGGATATAATGAAGAGAGAAATGAAAGATATAATAAGGAACTTAAACTTCTAGAGCTCAAAAGGTTATATCTGATCACTGAATTGGATTAATAGCAGAGTAGACAGAGTAGAAGAAAAGATTAAAGAACTTGAAGACATGACATTAGAAATTACCCAAAATGAATGAAGGAAAAAACCCTCAAAATATTTAACAGTGTTTCTATAATATACTCAACAGATTTTCTATAATATATAAGACAAATAGCAAGTGGTCTAACACATATGCAATTGAAGTCTCAGAAATGAGAGGAGAATAAAGGGAGAGAAAAATGCATGAAAAAGTAATGGCTGCAGATTTTCTGTATTTCACAAAAAGTGTAATTGACAGATCCAAAAAGCTCAACAAAGCCCAAACAAGATAAATACAAAAAACTTCTCCAGGGGGATATCATGATCAAAATGCTAAAAATAGTAATAGCAAGGCAATATTAAAATTAGAGAAAAAAGATATATTCAAATGAACAAACATAAAAATAGCCACAGACTTAAAAAGAAAAATTAAGTAAGCCATAAAAACATAGAATGGCATTTTCAAACTGTTAAAGAACAAAAATATTCACCTAGAATTTTGTACCACTTAAAATATTGTTTAAAAATGAAGGGAAACAAGGCAAGGTTGTCCCCTCTCACCACTTCTATTGATTCTAGTTGGAGCAAAAAGCAAGAAAAAAAAATCCAGATCAGTTGGAAAGACAGAATTAAAACTAGTTGCCTATGTAGAATATGCCAAACACTCTACAAAAAAGCTGTTAGAACTATTAAGTAAGTCAGCAAGGTCACAACATACTAGACTGATATAAAAAATTGATTGCATTTTATAAGAAACAATTGAAACTTAAAAAGTCCATTTATAATAACAACAAAAAACATAATATGCTTAGGTATAAATCTAACAAAATAGGTGCATGATCTGTACACTGAATACTACAAACAGTACTAAGAGAAATTAATGAAGAACTTAATGAATGGAGAGATATATCATGCCATGGATGGGAAGATTCAATTTTTTAAGATGTCAATTCTCCCCAAATATATATATAGATTCAGTGCAATTTAAATCATAATTTTAGCAGAGTTTTTTTTTTAAAGAAATAGACAAGATTATTATAAAAATTTATACGGAAGGATGAAAGACAGCCAAAAATTTTGCCTTTCCATGAAAATAATTTTGGGAAAAAGAGATCAAAATACTAGCTGATTTCAACAATTAATATAAAGCTACAAATATCAAGAGAGTTGGTATAAACAAAAGAATAAATATATATCAGCGGAACAGAATAGTGTGTCAACACATTGACTGATGCATATGATCAAATGTTTTTAACACAGGTATAAAGATAATTCAGTGTTAAAATGATAGTCTTTTCAACAATAGTTTTGGAAAGCTTAGATATCTTTAGATACCTTTATGCATAACAAATATTACATTGGGCCACATAAAATTGCCAGTTTTCTAGGTCAGAAACAAATGAATATCAGTAATTTCATATAGTTCAACCTAATTAATCAATATTCTGCTCTTTAATTCTAATTTTCATCTTATTATTACACTATGTCAATTACATGATAGCAAGTCTTAACAATTTTCTTCTTTTTTTCCCTTAAAGTTAATGACTGTTTTTCCCTTCCTTCCTTCCTTTCCTCACTCCCTGCCTTCTTTTCTTTCTTTCTTTCTAGAAATACTCTGTCAGATTCCCCCACATATCCTTTTATTTTAACTAGAATTGTGATAGGTTTTTAAGTCATTTGGGGCAGGGAGCATGGGAGAGACATGTTTACATATGCTGAGTATTTCTTTTTAGTTTATCAAGTACTATTTTACTTGTCTAAATAAGTGTTACTGATTCTTCGTGTAGTTCCATAAGGAACCCTGGTGCCGCAATGTTTAAGCACTTGACTACTAACCGAAAAGTCAGCAAGCATTTCGAACCCACCCAGCATCTCTGTGGGAGAAAGACCTGGCCATCTGTTCCCAAAAAGATCACAGCTTAGGAAACCCTATGGGGTCAGTTCTACTCTGTCACATAGGGTCACTATGAGTCAGAATCGACTTGACGACACATAACAGCAACATGAGTCCCATACTTTTCTTGATGAAGTTATATCCAGATATTTTATAATATCTGTTTCTGATGTGAGATAATTTTCATAATATTTTCTAACAAGTCATTACTTGCATAATACTAATAATAATCGCTAACATTTATTGAACACATTCTCCATGCTAGCTATTCTAATCAGCTTTCATGAAGTCCCTAAGGTAATCTTTGCAACATAGCTATCAGTTAATTACTAGTTTTATAGATGAGGAAACTGAGTCACAGAGAGGTTAAATAACTTATCCATGATGCCATAGCTAGTGAGAAAATATTTACATGGAGGTGGCTTAACTAGGAGATCATAATTTTAATATCCCATTAAAACTTTTTATTTATGTATATTTGTTTTATATCCTGACATATAATTGAATCCTTCCGTTAGTCCTAGTAGTATTTTAGGTTATTGTCTAAGCTTCTGTGGATATTTCATTTAGAATTAGAATTTAGATTTAACCTTTCATTTATTTATATCATCCTTTCTCCACTGAACAAAGGTTCCTTTGTTCTTCCTGGATCACTGGTGTATCTTTACCTCTCTCTAAAGAAGGAAAGAAAAATATATCCCTAATTTTAATCCTACTATGAAGTTTTCAGGTCCATTATTAGACAGCCATAAGCCAATTTATATTTTAGAACTGTCAATAAATGTACACCATTCAGTTTTATGCTGCAGTATACAATATTATACAATATTATTTTAATCTGAAATACATAGGCAATATGCTGAGTTTAAAATAAAAGTTTATTTGTTCATATGTATCTATTAGCCAAAAACCTTTGAATTTACATGGCTCTAAAAAATGCCAAAGAATAAATCAAACAGTTATTCAGTGTTTATTCATATAACCCATGCGATTATTTACATATATTTAGTTAACCAAAATGCCAAGAAAATAATCCATACAAAAACATCTAAGCATGGGAAACTAATTACCGTGAAATTTTACTGTCAGTTTTATAAAAACTTCTTTTCATAGGCATTCTATTATCAAGTTAAAATAAATAGTTCTATGTAACAATTAAGAGAAGTATTATCACTGCAACTTACTCTTCAAGTAGCTCAGGCTGCAATAGGGGAGAAATTCATCTTATGTGATTTTGATGTGTGACAAATCCAAGAATTGACAGAACCGTGTAAATCATGTGTACTGTCATGCCTCATCTGAATGTCTCTACAACATATACAAGTTGAAGGATTAACTGTGAGAAGAGCTTTCAGAGCTGGTAGGTGCTGGGGCTGTCTTGACACTGATTAAGACACTGACAGAGTGCACAAAAAACCCATTTGTTGGCATGACATGTCAGATGGATGAAGAATCAGTCTTTGTCTATTGAGTTCAGTTTTCTTTCAAACTGACTTTCAGATCAGCTGCAGCATTTTGAGAGGCAAATAGTACACTGATTTTTAATATGGACATTATGCAAAGTGCATAGCAATGAAAATTTTTAAAGAGGCCTTTCTATAGCATTGGTAAGCACAATGAACAATTGTACATTAATATGAGCCCTATTTCCTTCCATCTTCTAAGCCACTTTTTAAAACAGCGGCTCCCATTAAGTGGCTAATTCTCTTGCTACTCATGACTGAACGGTGTGGTGAGGTTTACTTCTGTTTGGCACTGAAAAATAAATGATGGAAAATTGGAGCTAACAATGTGTTCCGATTGTTCCTACCGTATACGATATTCTCTGAATGTGACAAACCATGTTTATCCCCGCTAGGGAGAGCAAGTGAGGGAGAGAGAGAGTCCCTGTGATTTATTGGCATGGGTGTTAAACAGCCATTTTATTATTCTGTCTTGACACTGACATATTTTACTTCACTTCTAAGAATTAAGATTTTCCCATGCAAAATCTTACCTGAAGGTTGTATTGACTATGAGAAATAAAAAGTTATTTGGGGAAGTAGTTAAGACCGCTCGGTCCATCAAATATTATGTTTCCCTTGTTGCCATTCTAAAGCATACGGCTTTTTATTGTTTCTATCTAAGACGTTTTAAGTGTTCTATTTTTCATATTTCTGCATTTAAAAAATGGTTGTACAGAGTGGATCTTGATTCTAGGAAGTAAAGTTCTCTAGTTAAGGAAAGACACAAGATTATCTCCATATGCTGCCTTGCTCCTACTATATTCCTAGTTAAGACTGCTGTTAACATGGAGCAGTCCTCTTCTGTATGGCTGGCTAAGCCAGTAGAAGAAGAACAGATATTTCAACACATTGTTTCATTAATGTCTGCTCAATGATGAATTGCTTATGTCCATGGAAGAAGATATTTTTATAAAAGGGGCAAGGGGAATCAACAGACCATAAACACTCTCTTTCCTGGTCCTATATAAGGTAAAAAATACAAGCCCTGGCATGACTGGCCAGAGTTATAAGTAAAATCAATAGTCAGAAAAGACAATGACACTAATGACTCAACATAAGACACTTTAGTTCTGTCCCTGAGTTTGTTGTTGTTAGGAGCTGTCAAGTTGATTCTTACTTATCGCCACCCAATGTGACAAAGTAGAACTGCCCCATAGGGTTTTCTAGGTTGTAATCTTTACAGAAGCAGATCTCCAGGTCTTTTCTCCCGCAGAGCCACTGAGTAGGTTACAATTGCCAACTTTTCAGTTAGCAGCCAAGTGCTTAACCATTGCATAGCCAGGGCTCCTATATACGTGTGTGTGTTCTTGTTTTTGTTTAGTTGCCAATGAGTTGATTCCAACTCATGTTGACCCCATGTGTGCAGAGTAGAACCGTTCCATAGGGTTTTCAGGGCTGTGATCTTTCAGAAGCATATTGCCAGGCCTGTCTTCCGAGGGTGTCTGGATGGGTTCTACTCATGAACTTTCCAGCTAATAGTTGAGCGCTTAACCATTTGTGCCACATCATATAACCAATTAGTGTTCAAATTCCTTGTCTAACAGGCAAAGAATTTGAACACTAATTGCTTATATGATAATATTGTTAGTAATTGTTAAGAGAAATATGGTATTGTGGTTGTGATTTCAAAAAATATATTTTTTAAATTTTATTGTGCTTTAGGTGAGAGTTTACAGCTCGTTAGATTCTTTTCAAAAATTTATATACATATTGTTTTGTGACATCAGTTGCAATCCCTGCAATGTGACAGCATTCTCTTCCTTTCCACCCCAGGTTCCCCATGTCCATTCGTCCAGTTTTCCTGTCCTTTCCTGCCTTCTTGTCTTGCTTTTGGGCAGGAGTTGCCCATTTGGTCTCATATATTTCATTGAACTAAGAAGCACATTCCTCACATGTGCTATTGTTTGTTTTATAGGCCTGTTTAATCTTTGAAAAGCGAACTTTGTGAGTGGCTTCAGCTCTGAGTTAGCAATATGTCTGGGGGCCATAGTCTCAAGGTCTCAGGGGTTCCTCCAGCCTCTGTCAGACCAGTAAGTCTGGTCTTTTTTTTGTGAATTTGAATTTTGTTCTTCATTTTTCTCCTTCTCTGTCTGGGGCTCACTATTGTGATCTGTGTTAAAGCTTTCAGTGGTGGTAGCTGGGTACGATCTAGTTCTGGGTTCAGGTTGGTGGAGGCTGTGGTTCATGTGGTCTTTTAGTCCTTTAGGCTAACATTTCCTTATGTCTTTGGTTTTCTTCATTTTCCTTTGCTCTGTATGGGATGGGACCAATAGATGTATCTTAGATGGCCGCTCACAAGCTTTTAAGACCCCAGCCACTACTCACCAAGGTAGAATGTGAACTATGTTATGCTAGTTGACTTAAATGTGCCCCTAAAAAATACCTTTTTATACTGAAATATTTATATATGAAATTACATGATGTCTGGAATTTGCTTCAAAATAATCTAGAAAAAGGAGAGGGGAGTGGATAGAATATAAAGCAACATTAGATAGAAGTTGATAATTATTGAAGCTAAGTGATGAATATCCTGGAATTCATTATACCAATGTGTCTATTTTTGTGTATGTATGAACTATTCTATAATTAAAAAGTTAGAAAATAAGCAGGAGGATATACTTTATGGTTTATAAATTTCAGTTCCGTATCTATAAGACTTTTTGGTAATTTCTTAAATATTTTATTTAAAGTTTTCTCCTTTTTTGTCATTCTTTGTACTTGTCCACTACACTTCATATTGTTCGCCTTTGACAATTCCTTTGATTTTCAAAATCATATAGATTTTATTTCATACCAAGGAATAAGCTATGCTCTTAAATTTGGGATTATTCTTCATAGTTCTTGGCGTAGTGTGTTCATCAACACTGCAGAGCAACTCTAACTTATTCTAAGAAAGCAATGTCCTGAATCCAATTCTAAAGTCAAGCTTCTTTCTAGTACATAATGTAAGTCATAGAAACCTTATTGAGGTTAGGTTGACAATTTAGATGACCTAAACAAAACAAAATAAAACAAAAACAGTTGCTGTCGAATCCATTCCAACTCATGAAAACCTCATATGTGTCAGAGTAGAACTGTGCTCCATGGGTTTTCATTGGCTGATTTTTCAGAAGTAGATCATCAGGCCTTTCTTCTGAGGCCCCTCTGGGTGGATTCAAACTGCCAACTGTTTGGTTAGCAGCTGAGCATGTTACCCACTTGTACCACCCAGGGATTCCTTTGAATTACTATGTAATTATTACTTTATAATACTATATACTATAATAACATTACATATTACTATAAATGTATAAGATTTGTCATATCAAGAATACGTTATACTGATTTTGTTACGCTATTGATTTGTAAGTCCTTTCATAATCAATGAAAGTAGAAATGTAGTTATAAGAAATTTCTGAGCTTAATACACAATGGTAACAAGGAGAAAAATCCCAGAAACAAAGAAGCAATAAAACCATGTTTTAGACTTAATAGAAATGTTGAGATCTTTCAAATTACACTTCATTCTATTGTATATTCAGCAACTAAAAAAAAAGCCTGTTGCCGTCGAGTTGATCCGACTCATAGGACGGAGTAGAACTGCCCCATAGGGTTTCCAAGGAGCAGGTGGTGGATTTAAACTGCCAGCCTTTTGGTTAGTAGCCAAGCTCTTAACCACTGCACCACCAGGTGTCCATCCAACAACTACTCTTATATAATTTAAAGCATTTGAATTTGAATTTTATGATATATAAAATTTTAGTTGATGATTTCATTCTTAATTTCATTTAAATATTTCATAAGAAAGTATCACATATCTCTCTTCAAGACTTTCTAAATTTCTTGCCCAAATTCCAGAAAATACTTATGATTGGTTTATGGAAATGTTATCATAATTATTATTTTAGTCACAATAACTATCCTTTATTAAATCTTAACCATGTTGCAGGTATTCTATATACATTCATTAAATGTTTAATATTCAAAACAATGCTTCAGTGATGAGTGTAGACCCATTGCATATCAAAAAACTGAGACTTAGGACAATTAATATTCCAAAGTATTTGTTGTCTTAAATCAAAGAGTTAAGTTTCAAGTTCAGATCTGAGTGTCCAGAGCCCACATTCTTTCTAGCACACATTGCCATGTAAAATAACTGAAGCCATGTGTTAGAAACCTATTGTTATTATGGAGACATCGTCCCTTGAGCCTGATGTCAAATGTACTGTTCTTTACTCCAAGGGAATATTCTATGTTTGTATATCACAGGCAAGCAGAAGGCACAAGGTAGAGAAATAGAAATTATACCAACTCTCTGGAATGTGCATTCACTGAAAAGTTAAGATGATATTCTCAGTAAAAAAGGGTCAGTTTGAAGTGACCTAGTATAAGACTTCAAAACACATGAAGCTAAATTAATCTGATTCCAGAAAATGTAACATATGAGAAAAATAAAGTCAAGAAGAATAGTGTATCATCTAGATATTTAAAAAAAGAAGGGACTGTTACAAATAGACTTTGTTAACTATGAGGATAAGAATTTCTTATTTTACATGTCTCTGAAGACTGTTTCCTTAGAATACAGTATCTTTAACATTTTGGTATGTAGATTCATCCACACAAATTGTCTCCAACATATATTTGTAAGGTTATATAGTAAGAGTTATCCCTCCATTTATAGTGATATGTCATGAAAGAAAAGATCCTAGGACTTGAAATTTTGTCCAAGAGTTAGAATGTGCTTCTCATTCTCTTTTCCAAGAAGATAGTTGTAATGAGTTCTGCCAATTCTCTTGAAAATAAAGATAATAATAATTTCCCTAATCCCAATTCAGATGAATTTCAACTTTCCAGGGCAAAACTACTCACCTAACAGTCATTTACCCCACAAATGGTTATGCAACCCTTCTCAGTGCATGGCGTGTGGTAGATATTGCCCCCTCACATTCTTATTTCAGCCCATACTCAACCTCTTCATTATTTCATAGGTTGCATGTTCTGTAGCTTCCACATAACACAGGCTGTTTCTCTGCCTGAAACTCTCTCCACTCTTCCTTGGACTAACTCCTCCTTGTCATTCAGGGCTCCCCTTAGACATCATTTCCTCCAGAAAGCTTGCTCAGACTTCTCACATTTGTCTGTACCCATAGAGGGGTTTTTAGTCAAAAACATAAACTTATTCTTCTAACTCCTTTCAGGACGCAAGAGTTGGGCCTTCATTTTGGTGTTTGATTCATTCTCTCTCCTCTAAGGTATGGGAGTTAATGTTTCTGCTTATCGGTTTGCTGAAGACCAAAGCAAATTCCAGACTACTTGTCAAAATAGAAACACTATATGTATTAGGAAAACATAGCTTCCAGCTGTCGGCTAGGTAGACAACTGAAGATTATGAAAATCACCACAAGCACTCTTTCTTCCATCACCATTGGACAAGTACCAGTGGGACTGATATCTGTTTCTAAAGTGTAGCCAAGGAAAGGGAAGTCAGAAACTTGTCCTCTGCTACTGAAGTGGCACTTATATTGACAGTCTCAGTCTCAGCTTGTCCATTCTGTTTATTTCAGGCAGTCAGTTGTATTTTTTGTGCAGAACTGTAAGACTTCATACAAAATGGCTCTTGGCTCTTACCCATTGGATATTTACTATGATAACAATTATTGTACCAATCACTAATAACCAAGATGGTGAAGTCAACTATTTTCTTGACTTCAGGGAGTTGGAAATCTGGTAATAGCTGGTGCCATTATGTCCTAGGGTATAGCTCTTCTATGAGTAGAGAAGTTTTAATGAGGTGAAGGATTAGATCATCCAAAAGTTGGCAAAGTCTATGGAGATGGTAAATATCTCTTCATTTTCTTTTAGCAAGGATATACCCTGATTATCCCTTTAAAATGTGGACCAAACCCATTTCTTTGGTTACAAAAACCTTGCTAGAGAAAACAGTCATCTTAGGTGTTTAAAGCAGCAAAGACAAAGTCTGTGTTTGTGTGTGCATGCATGTGTGTTTTTAGCATTTGAAACATGCTCTGAATAACACTGCATTTCCAAAGTTGGATGAGATACCCCTCTGTTCCTACAGCATCTTGAACTTCCATCGTTATAGGACTTATACTTTGGGTTGACTTGTTCACTTAAACTCTGTGAAGGCAGGGATTATATTGTTGATCATTTACATGTTTGCAATGCCTAGAAGTACTCAATGAGTATTAAGTAAATGAATGTAATATCAGTTAGAAAAGACAGAATGGATTATTGGTATCCTTTTTACCATACTCAGCTTATTCATGTAGATTATTTATTTATATTTGTTTATCCCAAATATCATTAATGTAACCAAAAGTATAGCAGTCTAAGAATTGTATGGCTCTCACTCTAAATGATAATGCCAAAACCAGTTGATTTTACTGCTGTGGTTACCCATCAACAAATACACAGGAAGAAGAGAGAAACCCAAAAACACTTTGTAAAGTACTCGGTAATACGTCTACATTTTCAGGTGGTTGAAAACAGCGGCAAATAGATACTTTTTTCAATTAAATTTTAAATGAAAAGACAACCTGAACAGAGAATTCCACAGCAGAGACCTTAGTCAGAATGCCCTGGCATCAAGTGTCTCAAGATTATATCAAGGGCAGATTAAATACCCTGCTGAATCATAACTCAGTGACAAACCCATCATATTACATTTTTCTTCCAAAAGCATTTTTTAGTAAAATGTTACTGTAACAGTCCGATTTTAGAAGAGATTGAAAGGTCATTCAGCCCTTCCTGAAATGACCTGAAAGTTTCCTCTTTACAATATAGCATTTAATGTTTTCTCTAGTTTAGTTTTTTAATAGTAAATGATTTGTGCAGATTTCCACTGAAACTAATTTCAGTGAATTTAGCTCCCCATTTTGCTTTAAGAAAGAGTTAAAGAACTTAATGCGTTAGACCCCACAGGATCTGGCCCCCCATTATGTCACTAACCTCTTCTCTTCACCTTGATCACCCATTTCTAGACACCTTGTTCTTTCTTAAACAAGAACAGGTTTCCTTCTTCTTTCTTGAACATGCCAGGCATGCTCCCACCCCCAGGGCCTTTGCACTGGCTGTATACTCTGCCTGGAACACTCTTCCTTCTGATATCTACATGGACCATTCTGCCAATTTCAGATTTTCAATCAAATATCTTTTGGGCCTTCCTTCCCTTCCTAGTATTAGAGTACTGCCCCAGAACCCCTAATCTCCCCAGTATATAACCTCCATAGTACTTACCACCTCTTAACATAGCGATACATTATTTACTTAGTGTAGGTGTCTTCCTACTACAGTATAAGCTTCATAAGGAAGATGATGTTTTTTTCTCTATCTTTAGCACCTAGAACAGTGCCTAGCATAGGTAAAATTTTTTGGATAAATAAATGCAATAGTTATGTATTAAAAAATTAAGTACATGGTTTTCAAAGTGTCTTAAAAGTGTTGAATAGCTTTTGTAATGTTTAACTTAAGAAAGTAGAATTTTGCATGCAGCGTGATTATAAATATGTGAAAAGAAATCTACAAAGCAACAAAATAAATCCTATGCATGGTAATTGTTTTAAAAAATGAGTGGAAGATTATACACACAATGATAAAACTCACAGAAATTAAAATTGCATGATGGGACATTTTCCCCCTTTTTAATTTTCACAAACCTAGTGGCTTAAAACAACAAAAATTTATTCTCTTAGAGTTCTGGAAGTAAACGTCCGTAATGGATCTTACCACATTAAAATTAAGGAGGTGGCAGGGTTACTTTCTTCTGGAGGCTCTGGGAGACAATCTGTTCCCTTGACTTTTCCAGCTTTAGATGCTACTGTATTGCTTGGCTCGAGGCCGTTTCCTCCATCTTCAAAGCCAGCAGTGTAGCATCATCGAATCTCTCCTCTGACTCTCACCGGGTGGGAGACGACTCTTGTGCCACCCAGATAATCCAGGATAAACCCCTACCTCAGGATACTTAATTACATCTGAAAATTCTGTTTTTCCAGTCAAGGTAAAATATTCCGTGATTCTGGGGATTAAGATATAGACATCTTGGTGGGGGAGGGGCATTATTCTGCCTGCCACAGTTTGGGATAGAAGCCATTATAGCAACTTGATGAGATCGCTGTCATCAGCCCTGAAGTTCAGGAAGACTGGACTTGCTCAGAGGGGTTAGTGGGAGCAGATCATGGAATCACTATTATCAAGAACTACTGTATGTTTCTAACAGAAAGGAATATTTCCAAACGTGAACTTACACTGTCTTTGTATGAAGTCTGATGCAACACTTTCAATAACATCACTCGACTCTCCACTTTGTCAGAAAAAAATACCTTTTTCCTCTTTGCTCTCTTTTGTCCCCACTTTCCTATCCTACCTTCTCTCTATTACTCTTGCACATTAGTTTGTTAATATTGTTCACGTTTACATTCTGTCCTACAAGCAAAACCAGAACTCCTTTAGTCTTCACGCTTACTGTCAACTGACCTTCTGACTTTGGGACACAAGGATGTAGGGATCTCCAGCCTGTCTCCTGACCTACCGATTTTGGACTTTCCAGCCCCCCATAACTGTGTGAGCCAATTCCTTAAAATAAATCTCTGTCACTGTCTTCCTCTCCCTCTCTACGTGGATATGTGCATGTGTTTATCAATATATGTATATACTCAAGAGAACCTTGAGTAAGACAACAACGACTAAGGATTCTCTTATGCTACGGTTACGGTTTATAATGATCATATTTTTGGTTGTCTCATATTTAGATCATAATTTTTTTGAAAAGATTTTCCTCCTGGTGTTTCTTTCTTTTTTGTTTTTAAATGACATTTGTTTTTTTCACAACCACAATTTTTTAAAGTTTTTAATAATACAATCTAATTTATTTATTGAGTTCCTCTTTTTCCCGGAAGCATTCTCCCAGAGCTTTCTATCCTCTGACTTCAATCTGGATTGGTTGTTAACAGACTAACTGTACAACTGTCATTCACAAGCTTCCACTTTCTGCTGCAGTGAGTTGAATCAGCATGTTTGTAAATCCTTTCTCTTCCTCATTTTTGAAAGACACACTTGCTTGTCTGCTGTGTATCTTCAAGTAACATCGTTTAGAAGGGATGCATGTGAAGTACACTTTCTGAATTCTTGTATGCATGAAAATGTCTTTATATTATGTTCATGTAATAGAAAGTATAATTGATTACAGAAATGTATATTGAATATATATATTTTCAGAACTTTGAGAGTACCAAGTCATAGAATTCTTGAATCCACTTGATCAATTCATGTTCCTTCTGTTTTTCCCTTGGACGATTTTAGGATCTATTTTTTTCCTAAGATTCCACAAGTATGTTTTTAGATGTGATTTTTTTAATTCATTGCACTGGGCAATCAGATACATTTTTAATCAGAAAACATATCCTTTATCAGCTTTGGAATATTCTCTTTAATGATATCTTTTAGATCTTTGGTAATTTCCCTCTGTCACCTTTTACTTTCTCTTTTGTGAACATTTATTAGTGGAATGTTGGACCTCCTGGGTTGCTTGCTTCTTATTTATTTCCTATACTTTCTGTCTCTGCCTTTCTGTTTTTCTCTGGAAATATCTTTGAGGTTATCTTTAAATCTTTCAGCTTGTTTTACAATTGCTAATCCACACTTCCCTTTTTCTTATTCTCTAATTATCCCCTTTATACAATGTCTTTGGTTTTTGTACTTGTTTCATGGATGCCATATTTTCTCTTTGAGGATGTTAGATGTACTATTCAAAGTACTGGTCTGTGGTAAGTTAAGGATCTTGCACCACAATGCAAATGATGCATGTCTGACTTTATGGAGAAGGCCTTGCTTTGAAAAAAAGAAAAGGAAAAGGAAGAGAAGAAAAGGAAAGGGAAGGGGAAGGGAGAGAAGGGATGAGGAGCAGAGGGGAGTGAAAGGGAGGGGAGGGGGCAGGGGAGGGGAGGGGAGTGCTAAGGAGAGGAGGGGAGGGGAGCGAAGGGAAGGAGAAGGTAGAGAAGGGAAGAGATGGGAAGGACTGGGTAGGGAAGGAAAGGAAAGGGAAGGAAGAAAAGAAAAAACAAGCAGCTGAACTCAACAGTGTGCTTAATACCATAACTGGTTTGGATTTCAGCACAAGCCGCTTCTGTCTCTTGGCTCAGTAACAAGTAGTTTGGAGACTGGCAGCCAGGCTGGGGAACACACCTTGAGTGGCCCTGCGTTAGTGTACATTGAGCTTGTTTTTGTGCTGTGAATGTTCTGTTTCCTCCTGTTTTCATTGTTCTGCTTGTTTACCTCAGTCTTTCTCTTTGGTGTTAACCTATTGCCGTGGAGTCGATTCCGACTCATAATATGCACATTCCTACTGAAGCTGCATAAGTAAAAAGGAAGAAATTGATATGTAGTATGGGTTTCCTGTGCTGTGGGGTACATAGGATTGTTTTCCTGTAAATATCACTTTTGAGTGAGAATTCCAACTGGGAGCTTTATGTGGGGTGGGGCAGAGCATGTTATCTCAGGTAGGGACCTGACTCTTACCTGAGTCCCTCAAGTTCAGAAATCAGAGAGCGTTAAGGCCAATATTTGCCACAGAATACGTAGTTTTCCCCAGATATTTCAGGTCATTTCTTTAGCAAAGAACTACCTGTTTACTTGTTGTTGTTAGCTGCCATCAAGGCGACTCCCGACTCATGGCACGCCATGAACAAAGAAACTAATGCTGCCTGGTCCTGCGCCATCCCCATAATTGGCTGCATATGGGACCATTGTGATCCAGAGGGTTTTCATTGGCTGATTTTCAGAAGTAGTTCACTAGGCCTTTCTTCCTAGTCCATCTTAGTCTGGAAGCTCTGCTGAAACCTGTTCAGCATCATTCATACCCATTGCCACTGAGTGGATTCCAACTCATAGCGACCCTATAGGACAGAGTAGAACTGCCCCATAGGATTTCCAAGGAGAGGCTGGTGGATTCGAACTGCCAACTTCTTGATTTAGCAGCAGTTCAGTATCATAGCAGCATTCAAACTTCCACTGACAGGTGGGTGGTGACTGCACATGAGGTACTTTGGTTGAGAATTAAACCTGGGTCTCCTGCATGGAATGTGAGATTTGTACCATTGAACCACCACTGCCCTCTACCTGTTTTCTACCTGGAGCTAAATGTTGGCTATTATGGAACCATAGAGGCATCTGACCCTTGTAAATGTTTTTAATTTATTCCTCTGTTTCATCTCTGAATCTCAGACCAGCCCTCAACAATAGATGCTAACTCTGGGTCCGCAGTTTCCCAGTAAGCCCACTGAGAGTAAACTGGCTTCAGACTCTGCAGCAGCTCTCTTATAGAGCATTCTAGGCTGCAGCTTTCCCATTTCATCCATTCACCCATGCTCATCTGTTTTCTGTCTTTTACAATTTGGTTGTAACCTCTTGCTTATTTCTGACTCATCCCTCAAAATCTCTTTTCTGTAAAGAGGTTATTTCTTTTTGCACTTCTATGCATTTATTCAGGACAGAAAGAGACTCCTGCAAGGACCAGAAGAAATTCGTGTGTTTAGTAGGTCATCATAAACTGGAAGATTATTAATGTGATTTAAAGCCAATCATGAAAGAAACCAAAAATTAAAAACAACCTTGGTGACTCTGTTTAGTTATATGTAACTGTATAGCAGCTCCACTGACTAACAATATCTCTAATCTAACAAAGTATTGTCTTCTATCTAAAACTGGCCATACATAAGAATTATCTGAAGTTTTTTCAGGAGTGGTAATAATTTTGTAGAAATGTACCTCAGCTCTCACTCATCCTCCTTGGGTCCAGTGGCACTGATTTGAGGAGTCAGTGGATGACTTCTCATCACCGGTGGAGCAAAATGATCCTTCAGATCATGGAGGAGAGAACTATTTCTTTTGTTGTCACTTGACCTCTGAGCTCACTATTGAACTAGGGAGCAACACATTAAGCATAAACAGATTAAGTAAGAAAATTTGACTTTTTTTCCATCCTAACTAGTCCCTCAGCCTATTTTCATGTACACATAACATAATTGTAAGGTGCAGTGGATTTTGAGTCAAGCAGACTGGTGTTTAAATTCCTCCACTGGTACCATCTGTGTCATCTTGGGCAAATTATGTAGCATCTCTGAGTCTCAGTTTCCTCATCTGATTTATATAGAACCTATTTCACAGGGTTCTTAGGAGGAATTATTCATAGTACATTTTACATAATGTGCCATCAAAAATGTTAGATGTTTTTAATTATTTTCAGTGTTTCAAAAGTGGTCAACAAATAAGATGGAAAAAAATGAGATTATTTCCATTGCATATCTGGAGCTAAGGATTCTTTTCAAATACATATATCATTCCAAGGATCAGCTTTGTTTTCACACATACACACAATGCTTACAAACTCTACTTACAAAGTAATTTTGCTTTCAAAATTTTACAATGTATTTTTTCCAAAAGTTATGAAAGATAAAGTCTGAAAGAATTTGCAGATAGTGCCCTTCTTGAAAACTTACATGTTAATAATTTTTTTGTTTTAATTCCTTTCCCTAGTATGTTGAAATATATACATATATGTGTGTGTGTGTTTGTGTGTGTGTGTGTGTGTGTGTGTGTGTGTGTATATATATGTATATGTATATATATATACATGGAGCCCTGGTGGTGCAGCGGTTAAGAGCTCAGCTGCTAACCAAAAGATCAGCAGTTCAAATCCATCAGCCACTTCTTGGAAACCCAATGGGGCAGTTCTGCTCTGTCCTATACAGTCACTACGAGTCAGAATCAACTCAACGGCAATGGATTTAATATATATATATATATATATATATATATAAATATATATATATATATATAAAACTAAGCTCACAAATTATCTGAAGATGCATGGATATATTTTATAATTTTAAAACACAGCATGGCAAATATAGGAAACTCATTCAATCCATTATAACTTTTTATTTCTCCCACCTGCAGAGCGTAGGCAGTCCCAACGTAGTAAATATCTGACAAAGAATCCCTTGCTCAGTCTGTACATACCAAACCAAAATAACAAAACCAAACCTGTTGCTGTCGAGTTGATTCAACTCATAATGACCCTATAGGACAGAGTAGAACTTTTCCATAGGGTTTCCAAGAAGCAGCTGTTGAATTTGAACTGCCGACCTTTTGGTTAGCGGCCATAGCACGCCGTAGCTATCAACTGCTGCGCCACCGGGGTCCCATACATACCAAGTCATCCTAATTTTCCTTTCCCCTAGCTTCTTCTAGAGAAGATCCACTTTTTGTCCAGGGAGGGAAAGTGTCTGAACCACACACCTCTTACATTCAGGAGACTGAACATGATGCCCACTCACCTCACCTTTCCCCCTTGGTGACCATTTATCACTCATTAATATCCCCTCAGGAAACCCTCTGTGGTTGTTATCACTGCTGTTGATGTTGTTTTCCCCTCACTAACACAATACTCTCTTTCTCTTCTAGCTCCTGCACATTTACTTCAGAATAATCTTCTTCCTCCTTAGCAATTCCTTCCATTTATGAATGCAGAGAGAAACAATGACCTCAATTATGCTTCATAAGTATTCACAATTCACCTGTAATAAGGAGTGAAGGAGAGTCTCAAATTGTGAAGTGAAATTAGACACCATCACAAGCCAGCTCTGTGCACCTCTAGAGTGCCTGAGTGTGCCCAGGAGTCCCCTTCAGAATTTCCACAACAGTCTCCACCTACATCCTCATCCTCCTCTAATTAAACCTGCTTTCCTCAAGCACCAGCATTTCAAAAACAGTCCTTTTCAATTTTATTATTTTCCTGTGTTGTTTGATTACTAGTATGAAAACACCCATAATTTTTATAGGTTCTCTGAAAATGTAAAATGACATTCCAACAACATGGTGTGTGTGTAGGGGGTGGCCTGGGATCCTAATCACCATTATAATATTGCAGGAAGACAGTGCATTCTGAGCTCCACACAAGTGACTCACAAATTAACTTTCAGAACGTAATCCATATTGAATGCCAGAACTACCTATATACATAGTCTGAAGACCACTGAGGCTCAATTCCATGGAGCATCAGAAAGTCTGCAACATCGCATGTAAATAAATCAAGTTATTCACTAGCTCAAACAGTTTCACAGCAAGTATCTGCACAATGTTGGAAATTCATTTATTATTCTTCACCTGGCATAAATTCTTAATTCAAACTGCTCACTTCGATCAGACACTAAATTAATACTAATAAAAATAATGGGAAACAGCATACAGAATGTGAAAATAGCCAAGTTTAAGAAGAAATATTTATGTATATGTATATATACATACGTACATACATACATACATATGTATATATATATATATAAACCTACAAAAGTTAGAACATGGGTAAGGCAGAAACCGCTCAGAGAAGGAAAACTCAAATATTTTCCACAAAAATGAGCAATAAAAAATTGGTAAGACTGCACCCTGTCAAAGGTGGAAAACTTGCAAGACCTGGAAAAACAAGACAGTCTGTCAAATTCTGGCTCTCACAGGTTTCACTGTATATCTAAAGCAATATCCTGGTATAATAAATAATTCAAGTTACTATATATATATATATATAATATACATCTGTATGTATATGTATGCATATGTATATAGATAGTTGATAGGTATTTTATATATATGTATATAAAACAACACTTGGTCACTTATGAAATGTCTGAAAACATTTCAAAGATCAGGGAATGAAAGCATTCTTAAGAAACTAAAAAATTTTTTGTAGAATACTAGTAAGACCTTGTGTGATATGTTGAAACAAGCACGTGACAGTAAGCTTTAATGATATCTTGATACTTCTTCTTTTCCCAGCCAGGATCTAGATTTACCAAGAAAGAAAGAAAAAAAAAAGATGGAAAATATTTTTTTAGATTTTTGCCATTAGTACAAGTGCTCCTATTTGACCAACTGATTAAATTGCAGTAGCAATACTATTTGTAACATTTTGGATTCATTTCGATTTTTAAAAAAATGCTGGGAACCATTATTATTTATAACTTGAGCATCATGCTGGAAAATGTCACTTGAATCTTACTTGAATTATATTTCCTATGTGAAAACGAAACTGCCACACAACTTATCCTGAATCTATAATGTGTGTCTATGTCGGGGCTCATAGTGACAGGGAGAATTTGTTTCTTTCCATATGTAAAAAGCAGCAAACTTACTGATTTTTTTTTTTTCTTACTTTACTCTGGAAGAGATGACACCCCACCACTCCTTCCCAAATTATGTCTTTGGCCTCAAAGGTCAGTGAACACATTCATGCAGAAAGACATAGGTGACTATAGGGAGCTGGCTCTTTTTTTTTTTTTTTTTTTTTTTTTTTTACCATAATAAGGGCTTGCATATTTTGGCCAGGAGAAATTTGCGCAAGGACATATTCTTCTACAGGTAATAGTAAGCAAATTCCTTAGGTTCAAAGGGGACTTCTGTGAAAATAGGGACTAACGGAACAATGCCATCTAGCAAGGCTTACCTGGTAGCACTGTTTGTGTTTGGTGGCAGACCTATACAATTACTTTTGCCACCTATGTGCCCTCAAATATTGCCACTGGAAGGTTAGTTCCCTTGACTTCAGGTATGAATCCTGCAGAGGCTGTTAGATACAATGTGGTGAGGGGCCATTGGATGGGAGTGAAATGTCAGTTTAATTGTGACGAGACAAGGATGTTCACAGATAGCTTTATTTGTCACTTTGAAGCGTACCAATATTGTAGAATGAGTTAAGAAACTAAGAACTTTGTTTTTTGATTTTTCTTTTTGCGTCATGGAATGTGGCCCCATAACATATGCTTTTGTCAAGATAATGTTGAAGTTTTAAATCTGCCTAAATACTAATGAACAGGAAGATCCAAGTTTCATTATTAAAATGTTTTTCTATACAGTTTAGTTTTAAGGTCTGTATGCTATTTGGGAGCTTCAGGGGGCTTTGCGAGGCTAGAACTCCACGAAGGTTGGGAAATAAATTATATGATCTCACATATGTGGAAGAATAAAAAAGCACAAAAATTAAAAATTTTAAATCTGGGTTGAGTCGCACCTCACCAATGCATACTATTAGGCAGTCACATTAACTCTCTGATCGCCCAAGTCCTTACCTGCCAAGTGGAGGTAACAACTGATCCTTATTTACCTCACCAGGATGTTACAAAGATAAAATAAGATGATTTGTATGAAAGTAATCTGTAAACTTTTAGCACTATTAGAATTAACTAAGATTTTCAAAATTGATTGCAAAGAAGCTCAAACTAGTTTCTCAGAATTTTTGTGTAGCGGAATGTCCTGGTATAAGTTACTCAAGCATTTTATTTGCAAATGAATCTTATGAGGAAAATGTTATTTAAACATGAAACTAGGATTCCCTTCAAATCCTGCTTTGAAAGTAAAGAAACTATCTGCGTAATGCTCCAGGTATTCCAAATCACAAGAATGAAAAGATGAAGAAGAAAAATCAGTTTTCAAATACAAATGTGAACTACATCTCCTACTTCAGGACTGTGATTATTTATTTTACAGTTAGATTTTTCACTTGCAGAACCACATTGCTATTTACTGGTATTTTACTTAGTGAGAAGTAGTTAAATAAAGAAGAATGGAGCATGATGCTCCCTCTCCTTTTATGAAGTAAATTTTATCTCAAACTATTGAAAGAATGATGATGAGCTTACTTTCTCCTAGTCCCTAAAAGGACTGTGAGCATTCAGAGAATAGGTATCTTACTTCCAATATATTTAGCCCTAAGCTAGCAAAGGTGATTTGTTTAGGACTAACAGTAATGGCGATTGAATTCATAGTCAGGGAGAAGAATAGATAATAAAACAATTCTAAACCAATTCAGTGCATCTGTGTTTGTACTGGGCATTCCTGGATTCCAGAGAAATCTGCTTAAAATTCCTATAGCAAGAAACAAGCAAGAGGAGGACTCTAACCTGAAAACCGGGAGGAAATTAGAAATGAAGGACAAGCCTGAAATTAGTACTATCTGAAGAGTGGCACTGGCACCTATTACATGAATAAAAGTAAGTTAACATTGTGTCTCCTCCTGACGGTTTCCTTTCTCTTTTTTGATGTAATCAAGCACCTTACCTTCACTGTCCTAAATCATTGCAGGCTTCATTAGAACCACAAAGAACAAACTGCTGGGCGTGTCTTTTCTACCAAACACTGCCCTTTATTCGGTTACTTTCAGTTCAGGCGGTAGCCTCCTGGTGCTCAGGACCCCCAAAGAGCTAGTTCCTGCTTTGTTTTATTTACAGAGTTCACATTCAGAGTCCTACATGATTCTGATTACATTACAGATGACTTGAAGCTGTCAAGAATAAATACAAGGGTTAGAGAAACCCGATGTCACTGGAACTGGACAAGACAAAGACTGAGTCTAAAGGTGTCTTTGTTATTAAATCACTTAAGCTTCTTCACTGTGCTTGTTAATTGTGTCTGCCTTACGGGTACATAGGTGAACTCTTTGCCTCTCTGTTTTTTTGTTGTAGTTTTTACCATTTTTCTTGATATAGAAAATTTCTGTGTCCTGAAGAAATGCTTTTACCTGTGAGTGAGGTAAACACATTGTACACTGTTTTGCCAAAAGAGGGCAATGTTGCCGTTCAGAATTTCCTCATTCTGTTCCCTGGGAGCTGGTCTCTAGAATGGTAAACAGTCCCCGCTGTTTCTTCCCTTTCACCATATACAACTTTCCACATGTCTGTGCGCTCTGTAGTTAATCAGGACTTTGTAAATATCTGTCCTACCTATTAACTGCATCCACTCCCAAATTGTTTAAAGGTTAACAGATTTCACTCCATGCATGACTGGCACACACGCGAGCAAAGAGCTGTCTCTGAAATTCTAAACTCTTCCATTCCGTTTTTCAGTGATGGGCAAGAGGAGAAGCAACCTGCTTTAGGAAATGTTGAAAGGTATTTTTACATTGTCTCTGCTCAATTAGTGTATTATCCAAGCCTGGTCTTCACAGGTAAACAAACTGAAAGTAAAAGAGAGAAAGAGAAAAAAAAAATATATATATATATATATATATATATATATATATTCATTTTAAGAGAATTTACTTCAAAATTAATCCATCATCTTATTCGTTAAAATATGATTCAAAATCAACCCCAGGATGTTGATAATAATCTCGATAACTGGTACTCAGTTTCTTTTGTAGGGAGTGAGGGAGTGAATTTTACATTTAATTTTTAAATGGTTTAACCCACTGTGAATTTAGGCCTTTATGTAAGAGTTGTTTTCTTTAGTAGAATCTAAATTAGCAATCTTCCTCTTCTTTAATAAGATGGGGCATTTTTCCTCCTCGGTAGCTTATACTTTAATAGGTTATTTCCACCTATTTTTTCATTCTTTTGAAGAAAGGTAATTCAGTTGTTTTCTGGAAACACAATTTAGATTTTCAATGGAAGGTTTGTTTAAGTAGCAGAATTCCTGAAATTTTTATTGTCATAAAGAAGAAACACTCTCAGTCTATATCAATGTGGTTGTTTGCTTTTGCTCTCTGAAGCAATCAGCAGTGTAGCCGGACTACTGCACAGGTGCTACTAGAACAAACTGCTCTTGCATTTAACAAATCCACTAGCTCATTTATATATGTATCAGTTCAAATAGATATATGTGTGTAAATATATATATCACTGATTTTGTCCTGGGTATTTTCGCCCAGAGTCACGGTTAAAGTTCATTAGAGGGAAATAATTGCAGACTTTTTTCCTTTTTTTTTTTTGAGCATTGAACATTACTGATATCATTTTCTAGAAACTGCAGTTTGGTGTTTTATCAGAACCAATCATCTGAAAATATGAAAATGACAGCCACTAAAATTAAAAATACTTTAGGATAAAGAAGAATTGAGTACAGAGTGGCGAATTCTTGGAGCAAGGGATGGTCTTAGGTGGGCCTCTTGGTTTTTTTCAGGCTCTGAAGGGCCCCATGTTCCCATATTTAACTGGGCTTGAGAGATTTAAGTAGAATCTACTCTCCCTGGGACAGCAATAAAACCCACAGAGAGCTGTGTCTGCTGTAGGTAGTTCCAGGAAATCCTTATTTAACATTGACTTAGTTTACTGTGGCTCGGCTTTTTCATTTCTTCTGAGTTAAAGCTCTTACACCGCCATCTCATTTCTGCTTCTTTCTCCTACATCTGTCAGTATATGTACATGAGAAAGTCTATGTTATTAAAAGAATAAGAACCATATTGTAGGTTTCTGAACCCAAGATTGCATTTTCTTTCTCAAATATTCATTAAGAAATATAGATTGTATTTTATTGAAAGTGCTCTTTAATGAATAGTATTCCTGTTTGCGTACAAGAAGCAGCTTCCAGTGCAATTCCCTGATGGTAATTGTGGTGTGAATTGAGAACATACAAGAACTGAGTGCAGTTAATGGCCACCCTGTGGATTGAGTGCTCCACTTTTGTCATATCTGGCTACTTTTTAAAATGCAGAAATTAGTAAGACCAGTAAAGAGTTAATTATGTTCTTGTGTCAGGAAACCCTCAATGAGCAGTCAGAGAGAGGAATTTTTTGTCTTTAATGCAAAACAGAAATTTCAAAGACCCCGGCAGATGATAACATATAAATAGTAACTGAGCATCTAGTGTGCATGTGTGCATGTGTGTGTGTGTGTGTGTGTGTGTGTGTGTGTGTGTGTGTGTGTGTGTGTGTGCCGTGTGTAACGTGAGAACAAGGGAAAACCCTCTAGCCCACAATGTTAAGGAGTACTCAGCACGTCAGTGGCACCTTTTAGTTTCCATACAGCTAAAACAAATAAACAGGACAAAACACCTTCCCCAGCCAAACTTCATTTCTCTACTTCTCTACTTTGATTTCATCTCAAATCATCCGATATTTACTAACATGTAAAAAAGCACATCCAACTTAAGAAACAGATTCTTTGTGTGTATGGTCCTCTCCATCTAGTTCACTCAAAGAAATATGTTCATAAATGAGTTAAGATTAAAGAGATCAGGTTTGCAAAGTTGAAATAGGAAGTGCAGAGTGTTGATATTTGGCAAAATTTTGGGAGATAGGAAGCTATGTAATTAAATCTTCTGATTTGTGAGAGCTTGAGGAAAAGAGTAATTAAAAATGATCTAGATAATATGGTCTGATATAGGGAATTTGCTCTGAAAAGCAAAAAGCTAACGTAACCAAGAACAGATATTTCCTACACCTATCGAGGTTTTTGTGAAAAAGAAGATAATATGCTATTCTCAAGAGTCTTCTTGGAAAGGGAGCAAATGTTTTAAAGGCTTAGCATTTGATAAAATTTCTCATCAAATATTTAGGGTCCCACATCTGAGACTGAGCAGTGCAGCAATCACTCAGCATTGCTGCATTGTCACTTCTACCTAATCAAAGACAGCTCGGCAGAACGCTCTGGTCCATGGTGATAGTCCACATCCTGTTGCATGACCAAGGATTTACATCTCCTGAAGGGATGCTGGTTTTTATAAAACCATAGTGCTCAGTTGTGCATTTTGAAAATCAGAAACTAAGGTCAGATCAACAAGAACCCTGTCATTACAACAATGAGAGAAATTTAGTCAAATAACCAATTATTTTTCAATACTTGACCCCCCAAAATTGTTTGATTAATTTTTGCTCTCAGCTGATTTTTTTTTTTTCTTTCAGAATTGACTTGTTCAGTTGGACAGTTAGAATCTAAGCTTTTATGCTCAATTCAGGAGCTGATCTCAATGATGGCACTTTTTCTCTGCAGGCATCACAGATACCCCAAATGCTCAAGTTTTAACTGACAAGCTAGAGAAACACAATTTTCCTTTCAGGCATTTTTTTTTTTCTCTCTCTACCTCTCTGTGTATTTTTATTTTGGATAAATGAATTTAATATAAAAACCAATTGGTACTGTAGAGTCAGTATAAAAAAAAAATTAGTTGCTAACGAGTCTGACTCATGGCAACCCATATGTATCAGAGTGGAACTGTGCTCCATGGGGTTTTCAATGACTGATTTTTCAGAAGTAGATCACCAGCCCTTTCTTCTGAGGTGCCTCTGGTGAACTAGAACCTCCAACCTCTTGGTTAGCCGTCAGGTGCGTTAACTGTTTACACCACCCCGGGACTCCAGAGTCAGTGTAGAGCAGAGTAAATTGTATTCGTATACGTCATACGCATAATGTCCAGCTAAATTCCGACCCCCAAATCCAACAGGTTGAGAGTGAAGCAGAAAGAATATCATTTTATTATGTTGATATCAACCTTTGTGATGAAAACTTGAAAAGATTTATTTGGCTATTTTACTGAATCAAGTGTGACATACAAGTATATGTTGTACTGGAAATAAAAAGGCATATGAAATGGCTCATTATGCAACCCTATCAATTTGCCATTTGGTGGTCAAATTTAGGTCAAATTTGCTTCACAAATTCAGAACAACACACAGCACCAGGTAAGATTTCAGCATTATCAGCACTTTCTGAAAAAGGATTGATAATAATCCAATGTTAAATAAGATGGTACTTATGTTTGAAGCTATTTTAAGGTTATGCATAGTTTATAATTAACTACTTCCTCAATGACAAACCTAATGCAGGATATTTCAAGTAATCCAACATAAAGAGATCTTTATTTCCAGAAACCAGTTTTGTTTTTTTGTTTTTGTTTGTAGAATTTACCTAATTACCCCTATACCTCCTTTCAATATTTTAAAGTCCTAACAATCTAACATTATACTCATTGATCCAATAGGAATCAATGGCATCAGTCCATTGTTTGTTTTTGTTATTGCTGTTTTATTGTTTTAATTCCTAAATCTTTAATGCCGTAAAAGTAGAAATGGCCATGTTGATTTTGAATGTTGGAAGTTTATATCCTCATTTATGAAGGCAGTGCAATGACTTTCAACACAGCATATCCATGCAGGCTATCCATTAAAAAATAATAATAAATAACAACAAATAAAATCTCTTGGCCAGTTATAAATCAGCACTCCTGTTATTTCCTGCCCAGACAATGTTGTGAATGTGATCTGAAAGTCCTTCAGCCCAAGGCATTTGCATCATAAGCAATAATAATATGTTAGCAGTCAGAGTTGATAATGGCATTTTCAAAAAAGACGCTTTCTTCTGGCATAAGCTCCAAGTGCTGCCCTACTTCCATGTTCACAGTCACCTAGAAATTCACTGTTCAAGACTCTGAACACACATCCAAGGAAATATCCAGGTATTTTGATATTAAAAACTATTGCAAAAAAAACAGAATAACACATAAACATGTGTCTCCAGAATGTGAATACAGCAATATCTGGTATCATGGAATTGTATAAGGGAAGTATAATAACTAAATGTATGTAAGCTTGTGATTATTTTTATTGTCAGCAGTGTGTTAATGAGCACAATAGCACAGTTCCCATTTGCTGTATCTATTAGCTGGTGTGATCATTTCCTGGCTCAACTTGTAGTTCAGCCGATGAATTTTTAAGCTGAAAATTGAGTCCTGAGTTCTTTTGTAGGCCATTATTTACGTACTGATACAATATATTGAAATTTTAAGTAGAAGGGGGCATTTTCAAGAGGTCTGAGTACATAACTGAGGGTCAGGATTACTATGACTAACCTTATCCTGCTGCTGACTTGCTGTGTGATTTCAGGTGACTCAACTTTTCTGTGCTTTTACATCCGTAAGTAAAGCTTACTTAATGCTTGCGTGTCAAATTTTATAGCATCTCTGGAGAAAAGATGCAAGTAACACTGCGTACATCCTCTCCAGCTAAACACAAATATACATTGCTAATTATATAAAAATAATACTAATAACCAGAGGACTACTCCAGATGGAATAGAAACCAATTCCTAAAATACTATCTTGGATAATGTCTAACGTGACATGCAAGGCTTATGTGAATTTAATTCTAAGTCAGTGTGCTGAATAAGGCAGTGATTATTAACCAGCCTAAACAGAATATGTAGTGCTTTATACTTTCCAAAATCTCTTCATTCACATCATCTCAACTATCACGTATCTCAGCATCCCATAAGTTAGCCCTTAAAACTTATCCATCTTGGCAGCCTAAATCGCCCCTGTTGTTTCCTCAGCTTTTGAAACTGAGTCCGTAAGCCAGGGGTGAAGATCCATCTCGTAGCTAAACAAGCTCAGCTCATATATACTTTTATGGTGGGGATTTATTTCTGAGGGAATGTGTTTCCCTAATGTTTAAGCAGGATGGAAATCAAGTCCTAAGGTGGCTGCTCCAGGGAGTGGGGGACTATCTGATGTGTTCAGTCTGCCACGGGTAACACTAGGAAGACGGGCAGGGGAAGGATCTGTTTTGCGCCATGTAGATTTGAAGGATTTATCAGCACGTGATAAAGCTGACAACTTTGAAAACCAATCAAACATGCTCATTTGCATTTCATCGAAATGGACTGGCTGCCGCTTGCATTTCTTGTTATAAAGAGAGGTCAAAAGTTCCATCCAAAAAGGTATCCTCTGTGAGTAGCCCTGGTGGCGCAGTGGTTAAGAGCTCAGCTACTAACCAAAAGGTCAGCAGTTCAAATCCACCCCTCCTCCTCAGAAACCCTATGAGGCAGTTCTATGCTGTCCTATAGGATCACTAAGAGTTAGAATGGACTCCACTGCAACGGTTTAACGCGTGGTGCCTGTGAGGAGAAATCATCCCCTTCCATGTTGATCTCTGTATCAGTGCCTGGTGGGGTAACTAGCGACCATCATGAAAACAAATGTTTACACAGTACAGTTGGTAGGTTTAGGTGTCACTCACCCCGTAGAGTTCCTTGTTTGTTTGTTTTGATTTTTACAGGAAGGGAAACCTGCTGACCTCTTATATTCCAGAGAAGTGCCCAGGGAATTCTCAGGGGTTTCAAAATGTGAGATTATCCAGGAGACATAAAAATAACAGAATTCTTTTCCTTTTCTTTGCCCACATATTCCTTCTTTTACTCAATCTGCTTTTCTTCCTTTTTATGATAATATTACCTATACCATAACATGTAGACACTTATAACAGTGGCTGGCACATACAGGGAATGCTAAATATCTTAGGTCGTATTAGTATAATATCAGACACGTAAATTAGCATTCCTGTGTTCAAACAGCCTGAAGCTGAACTTATCTGCTCCCTGCACCCATCATGATCCTTGTCGGTCACCCGCTATCTCA
The DNA here is from genome assembly GCA_030035585.1 of Dugong dugon. Classification (NCBI taxonomy): domain Eukaryota; kingdom Metazoa; phylum Chordata; class Mammalia; order Sirenia; family Dugongidae; genus Dugong; species Dugong dugon. The sequence goes on along the minus strand of CM057461.1, from coordinate 117,793,098 downwards.
GTGATGGCACTGCCCTTCATTTCATTGCCCATGTCAGAAACTAGTCTCATTTCTTTATTCCTTCCTTTCTTTCCTCCCATCAGTCATTAAATCCTATCAGGGCTTTCTCACTCATATCTCTTCACCAGTTCTCATCTCTGCACATCCACTGAGACCAGTTTCTCCTGAACTACCATGGTTTCCTAACCTATTGTCTAGCTGGATCCTTCTCAAGTAGTCTCCAGGATGCAGTCAATGATCACTCTAATGATCAAATCAGATCATGTCAAGTCCTTGCTTATGATTGTTACTGGCTTTTAATTGTTCTGGAGATCAAGTTCCAAATGCATGACCATTTTATCATCTGAGATCTGCTTGCCTTTTTACTTCTCTCTCTCCCCACTGAGTCCCTCCAAATTCCCAGCCATGCTTCACACTTAGAGCTCGTCTACCATGTGCTGCTCTCTCTTCCTTTCCGGCCTTTGCATAGCTCCTTGCTTTTTGTGGTCCACATTTTTTCGCTCTCCCCTTTTCTCTGGCCAACTCCTTATTCCTTCAGAAACAGGCTAAGATGTCAAATCTTTCCCTAACTCACCTCTCTCAACCCCTGTCAAGGTTGAATTAGATGTCATTCCTGAGGGCTCCATAGCACCACTAGCTTTTACCAAAAATAATATTCTTCACATTGTTTGTGTTTTCTCATTTACTTGTCTTCTTCCCACACACTATAAACTCCATAAGGACAGAGCCTAAGTATTATACCTCATTCTGTCATTGCATCCCCAACATTAGCACATTATTTGTTCATTCAGCAAATACTTATTCAGCACTTACTCTATACCACACATTACACATTGGGAATACAAACAATGAACAAGACAGACATTTTCCTTGTATGACAGAAATTTATGTCCTGTGGGAAAATAATTAATTAAAGGAGCAGTTAAAATATAGTCCAATAAGTATCTTGATGACGATAATACAGGTTTCTATGATCTGAAGAGAGTCATCTGGAATATCTGAAAGAGACCAGAAGGATGAACCAAGTCATCCAGGTAAAGGGTAGCAGATGTAGAGTATCAAGCAGGCAGAACAGCAGGTGTAGATGCTCCAGTGAGCAGTTGAACAAAGAGAAAGAGGCAGGTAGCAGAAGGTGAAGTGATCTTAAAGGCATTGTAATTTATGTGAAAATATTTTTCACTTATTCTAAGAAAAAAGAGAAATTATCAAAGGGTAGTCAGTATTACAATGACTTTTGGATCTACATTTTAGAAAGATCATAGGGGCAATTATGTAGAAAACTGATTGAATGGGGTCAAATTACAGCTGGGAGCTGGAACACAATTACCGTCCAGGTAAGAAGAAATGGAGGCCTGACCTAAGACAATGACAATATGACTGGAGAGAAGTTGGGCACGTTGGATGAATAATTTAAAAAATTAATGTTGATTCAATTCCTACTCATAGCAACCCTGTAGGACAGAGTAGAACTTCCGCATAGGATTTCCAAGACTGTAAATCTTTACAGAAACAGACTGCCACATCTTATTCCCCAGTAGTGGCTGGTGGGTTCAAACTGCCAACCTTTCAGTTAGTAGCCGAATGCTTTAACCACTGCATCACCTGGGTTCCTGGATAAATAATTCCCGTTAACCCGTTGCCCTGGAGTTGACTCCAACTCATAGTGACCTTATAGGAGAGAGTAGAACTGCCCCATAGGGTTTCCAAGGAGCTGCTGGTGGATCCTTCTGGCTGGCAGCCGTAGCTTGCCGTAGCTCTCAACCACTGCATTACCAGGGAAGTAGTAAAAGAATTTGATGATTGTGATAGGAAGGACTCAAGAATGACTCAGAGATTTCTAGACTGTATGCATTTTGGTGACATTCACTGAAGTGAATATTCTACAAAGTATTGATTTTGGACATGGGGAGGATGATGGTTAATTTTTTGCGTCAACTTAGCTAGGCTATGGTTCCCAGTGGTTTGGCCAAACACTGGTCTTGTTGCTGTTCCACAGTGTAATGTAATCTAATGTGATGTAGTCACTTTCCATAATGTAATCTAATGTAATGTGATCAGTCTATCAGTTGAAAAGGGAGTTTCCTTAGGATGTGTTCTGCTCCAGCATATAAATAAATATTTTTGCAAAACTCTCTCCCTCTCCACTCTGCACTCTTTCATCACTTGACTTACAGATCTCCAGACATAAGCCTGCAGGAGTCCCCAGCCTGCTGCCTGACCTATGGATTTTGCCAGCTGCTACAAGTGCATGAGCTAATTCTCAAAGTAAATCTCTCTCTGTGTCTTTCTCTGTCTCTGCCTCTCTCTCTTGATATACATATATATGCATATATATGTATATCAAGAGAGAGAGATCAGTGGTAGGAGCCCTGGTGGCACAGTGGTTAAGTGCTCAGCTGCTAATGGAAAGGTCAGCAGTTCAAACCCACCAGCCACTCTGTGGGAGAAAGATGTGGCAGTCTGCTTCTGTAAAGATTCACAGCCTTGGAAGCCCTATGGGGCAGTTCTGCTCTGTCCTATAGGGTCACTAGGAGTTGGAAGCAACTCAACAGCAGTGGGATTATATCATTGGTTCTGTTTCTCTATAGAACCCTAAGACAGGGAGAAATATTTCTGAATGTGATGTCGGGACCTATGCAATGTCCAGGAGCATGTATGCAAAAAACATACAGAAGGCAGCTGGTATATGAGCCTGTTACTCAAGGGAAAAATTCTTGACTGAAGATACTGATGTGTCTTCTTGTTCATCCTACTGTACAGATTCTTATCAAAGGCTACATATTAAAATCACCTAGGGATCATTTAAAAAAAAAAAAAAAAAACCTATGCCTTGTCCTCATTCCCGAAGATTCTTATTTAATTGGTCTAGGGTGTGTCCCAGGCATTCATATTTCTTGAAAGCACACCAATTCTAAAATGGAGCCTAGACTTAAAACTACTGCTCTCCAGGAAAAAACAAACAAACCAATATCCTTGCGTGGGAAAAAGAAAAAGCCTGCACAGTTTGATGCACATCTTCTTTTCAGCCTCTTCTGCCACTTCACACCTCCTGTATAGCCTGCATGGCAGCAATCCTGGTCCCCTTCTTCCCCAAGTAAGCCAAGAAGAGACATACTTTCAGGCCTTTACTTGTCCTCCTTCCCCTGCTGAAAGCCCCCTTCCTTGCCACTTCTACTGAATTTCTATTTACCCTGCAAGGTCCAACTCATATCACCTCCTCTCTGAAGCCTTCCCAACCCCCATCTAGAAGCAGAATTAGTCTCCCTCACTTATCATATTATAATTATTTGATTGCATTTTAACCAGATCATTAGAAAGACAGTATTGTGCATTCTTGGAAATGTCAATGAAAGAAGGAAAAATGAAGAGCATAATTGCAAGGTTGTTTTCTTCATTAAAAAAAAAAAAAAAAAACTTAGACATTTGCATAGCATTTTCCTAGACATCTTATTTAGTTCCACAGCAACCCTGTGGATTAGCCAGAGAGAGTATTATTTCTTCCATCTTCCTTCATTGTTAGTGATCCTCCACTTCTCTAAAATGTATTTTTTTTTTTAAAAAAAAAAGACCTTAAATAGCCTTGCTATATTTATTTTCAAGTTATTTTATTACAATACAAAATCAAAATACTTGGTAGAAAATTATATTTTGAATACAGTCTATAAAGGACTTTTGAAGTAGGAAAAAAAAAAAAATGTAGAGCCAGTGCTGAATCTCTTCTGGTTGTGTCTACCAGTCTACTCTCAAATATGCTTCATCCTGCTTGTTGAAGGTAGACGCTGCCCTGTGTTGAGAATATCAATGAGTGCCCTTTGGTGTAGGCATATGTGAAGCACAGGTGGCTTAAATGTGCCATAGATGGCTGCATCCCTTGATTGAAGATCACTGGTCTCCTTCAAAGCACCCTCACCCAACAGCCCTCTCTATAACTGCTCTTGAAACTGCAAGGGTGCCCCTTCAGGTCTTGGGGCAGTATTGGAAGAGTTACTTGTCCTAGTGCACTATATTATCTTTTGTGGTTCCGCTAAGGCCTAGACACACCTTTCTAAATAGTTCCTTTTTAAAAAAACCCTTTAAATTATCCTAATTTGAGGGTGACATTTGCCATCTGCTGGTACCCTGACTGATGTTGTCCCAAATTTATACTGGTTTAAATCAGTGGATTTTCAGATAGAAGACATCTTGTCTATCTAAAAAGGATGTATGATTTTAATATAGCATGCACATTTGCTAATCTTTAATTTTCTCAATTATGATGGTTCTTGGTTTAAAAAAATGGCATTGAACAGTCACTGGATAGTTTTATGGAATAATTTTTTTGATGATTAACAAAATCCTTTGATACAATTGTTCTATTTGTGTTTATTAAACCCTAGCTTTCGTTTCAGTAGAAATAAGCCTTCAGATACATTATCTTCTGTCCAAAACGTAAGTTTTATGATATTTGAGAAGGTTTATCTTTTAACTGGTGGATCCTTCTTAACAAACTTCAGAGATTAAATATGGGATATCAGTTGATGCTAAAAAATTTCAATTGCTGTTTCACAAAAAATTTCATTGTCTGTTATCTTATATATTCTATCCCATTCTCAGGAAATATTTATATCATATTGGAGAAAATACTTCATTATTTCACTGATCAATTTATTTTTCGTTAAGTCTTTATTGAGCCAGGTACTATGCTGGGCATAAGAAAACATAGCAGTCATCTAAAATAGACACAGCCTGCCCTCTCAAGTTGTGGAATATAGTGTAAATGTTACATACTGTATTAAAGTTTTAGGGGTCATCGGAACATACGTCTGATGTAGAAATGATATATGTTGTTTTTATACCTTAAATGAGAGCTAATTAAAGGGACAATCAAAAGTCTATCAAAGGTATGTAATTGACTTAAAAAGTGGTTTCTTTAACCTGTAGAGCTTTCTTTTATATTTAGATAGCAGGAATATATTTAAATAATTGAGTCAATTCATGAGTAGTCAGAGCAAAGTTGACAATTACGACTAAATAGCTGAGTGGTTAAGAGCTTAGGCTTTGTAATCAGGGAGATATGATTTCAAGCCTTGGCTCTAGCTCTGTGATGATGAACAAGATAATACATCAAAATCTCCAACCTGTTTTCCCCACTGTACAGTGGGGACAGTAACATACCTTCCTCTAGGATGTTTGGGCTACTGTATGAGTTAATGCATATAAAATACTTAGCCTGGAGACGAAGTGCGAAATAACCACTACTGATTATTACTATTAGCAATAGGACTAAGAAAAGATTTTAATATGAACTTAGTAATAACTGAGGGAAATCCACACAATAAACAAATTTAGGCACCAAGAAGATCCATTATAATCATTATTCAGCTTTGTTTGAATAACAAAAGGAGAAAACATGAAAAATATTAAATATTTGACCCTTATATATTTCTGCATATACAATAGACATCATAAGAGCACTATTTTTAAGGATTGTGGCAAAAAAAGATTGATGATGGCAGCAACATTAAATTTATGGACAGATGAAACCATCTCAATCAACTTCTCCTTAATCAACTCACCTGGTTACTCATTGTTCTCCATTTCCTCTGTGAAAATTAGTAGCTTCTGCCCATAACATGCTGAACACTTGTGTTAATAGGTTATCAGCTATAATAAACCCAGTAGTTGTGTTGAATGCCTACTAAGAGTCAACTGTATTTGCTCCCAATCCTATTTATTGCCAGTGTACCCTGCTATAATACTTTCTTTCACTGGTAAAGCAAAAAGTAAGAGAGACAAAAAAAAAAAAAAAAAAGTAAGAGAGACATAGAAATTTATTTCTGTTAAACCACTCTGAAGATGTCGGAAGGACTTAATCAGAGTCATTTAGTAAAATATGATGTCAGTTTAGATATGAGTGGAAAAAATAGTTTGGAAAACAATAAAAATATAGAAAGATTCTGCAAGGCAGATTGGTTTACAAGTTCTCATTTCAATTCAAAGAAATCAGCCCGAAAATTGTTAGCCTCTTAGGTGTGATTTTTTTTTTTTAAAGAAGACAATGCTGATCTCCAGTCAAAGGCCCATGTAAAAGAAAAATCATCAACACTGCATCAAAGAGGGACAAAATAATTAAATTTACATTTTAAGTTAAAATCAAATATTTAATGCTTATATGTATCTTTTTAAAATTTCTCTCTTTAACTCAATTTTTCATTAACCTCTCAATACCACTCGCAATTTCATTGGAACAGAAAATGTTCACGGTACCACTGTACTATTATTTAATCCTTGTCATGTACCTACGTTATATAACCAAGCCATATATATATATATATATAAATGAAATCCTTGACAACTTCAATCTTTCTCCATTTATCATGATGTTGCTTATTGGTCCAGTTGTGAGGATTTTGTTTTCTTTATGTTGAGGTGTAATCCATACTGAAGGCTGTGGTCTTTGGTCTTCATCAGTAAATACTTCAAATCCTCTTTGCTTTCAGCAAGCAAGGTGGTATCATCTGCATAATGCAGGTTGTCAATGAGTCTTCTGCCAACCCTGATGCCCCATTCTTCTTCATATAGTCCAGCTTCATGGATTATTTGCTCAGCATATGGATTGAATAAGTATGGTGAAAGGATACAAGCCTGACACACACCTTTCCTGATTTTAAATCATGCAGTATCCCCTTGTTCTGTTGGAATGATTGCCTCTTGGTCTATGTTCCTCATGAGCACAATTAAGTGTTCTGGAGTTCTCATTCTTTGCAATGTTATCCATAGTTTGTTATGATCCACATAGTCGAATGCCTTTGCATAGTTAATAAAACACAGGTAAACAGAGTTCCAGCAAAATGGTGCTCTAGGCAGAAGCACCACGCCGTCCCTCCACAGCAAAGATACGAAAAACTAAGCCAAACAGAGAATACAACAATCCTGAAACCCTAAAACATCAAATGAAGAGAGAAAGTACTCGGCGAAGCACCAAATGGAGTGAGAAATCTGACAGAGAATGGAGAGTGAGGAGAGATTCATGCAGAGGTCCCCTACCAGCTAACACAGCGTGGATCCGCCATCTTGGACTCCTATCGGAGACCAGCAAACAGGGGGTACGAGAAAGCAGCCTCAAGGAGCTTCCAGTGGGAGATAAAACAAGCGGTAATTGGTGATATATGCTTTCCCACCCCCCACCCTTCTTCACCCCGACTCGGCCTCCTCTGCTTCCCACGGCCACAGTCTCTTGACCGAGAAACAGCAGCTGCTTGGATTCCACACACTGGAATGGGTGGCTCTCTGAGTGCCATTTGTTGGCTGCTGGTGTTGCTTTTTTTCTGCTTCTTTTTATTTCTTCCTTGCCTCTCCCCACCTCCCCCTCCTTTCCCTCGAGTACATCGCTCCATGCGCCATCTTTGCTTCTTCCTGAGGGGCTGCAGAGCTCCGGTAATTTGTGATATACACTTTCCCACTCTCTACCCTTCTTCACCCACACTCGGCCCCCTCTGCTTCCCACGGACACAGCCTCTTCTCCAGAAACACCAGCCCACACTAGCTGGCTCTCTGAGTGCCATTTGTTGGCGGCTAGTGTTGCTTTTTTTTTTCTGCTTCTTTTGACCTCTTACTTGCCTCTCGCCGCCTCCCCCTCCCTTCACTCAAGTACCTGGCTTCATGAGCCACCTTTGCTTCTTCCTGAGGCGCTGCAGAGCTCCGTTAGAGTGTGGAGCTGCTTCCCAGTTCAGGCTGCCATGCTGGTGGGATCCCGGGCTTTTGTTTGTTTCTTTGTTTTGAATTGTTTGTTTGTTTTTTTTTTTCCTTCTCTTGAGTTAGGAGCCTTTTCTGGCCAGGCGGAGCTGTGTGGCAGGGAGACTCCCCTTCAGCTTCCACAGATGTGCAGAGGGATCCCTGAGAGCATTTCATTTTATGTTGGTTTCTTTCTTTTTTTTTTTTTAATTTTTTTGGTTCCTTTTTCCTCTTTTTCCCTTTTTGTCTTTCTTCATTGCTCAGTTTCTCATCTCTCTACATCCTCCTTCTCTTTCCATTCCCTGAATACCTGGTGTTGTATACCTCTATGCCTTCTAGCCAGGCTGTACTGCAACACCTGAGAGCAACTTCCCCAGACCTCATAGCTGCACCGGTAGGATCCCTGGGAACTTTGCGGTTCTTTAACCTTTCTAACACTTATTTATTCATTCTTTTCTTTTCTTCCTCCTCCCCTTTCTGTTTTCCTCCATTTCATAGTCTCTCATCTCTCCAATCCAATGGCAAGCTCCTCTAGCATTTCTTTTGTTTGTAGTTTTTGGCTCCCGTTCCTCTCTCCTCTCTCCCATATCCATCTTAGCTCCACACATAACAATCTCCCTGCTGCATCCTGCCTACCTGCACCATGCACTTGACACCACACCACCAAGCAGCAGAGGCACGGCCTACTGGAACCTGCCCTGCACTGATCACCAACCCACTTTGGTGGCTGTAGTAAGTGCCACAAACAACCCATCCCAGTAACTCCTCTTCAGCTAGACCTGCCCTGCTGTACCATATCTGAGTGACTGACCCTGCCAGTTGAAGATGGAGGCGAAAAGTATTGTGCCCACATACGAGCAAACGACAAAGAACACACAGTCCACCTGCTCAGACATACTTAATTTTTTTTTTTTAAAAGGGATGAAACAAACAAATCTACAATCAATAAACAAGAAAAATAACTACCGAATGCCCCGAAGACAGCAGACAATATCAAAACATTTACAAAAACGGGACAGGATGGTTCTAGTAGGCATCCAAAATAAAACACCAGATGACTCTCCTCTGGAAGAAAATGCATTAGAACTACCTGATAGGGAATTCAAATCTCTAATACTCAGAATTCTCCAAGAACTGAGGCAAAAAGCTGACAAACATGAGGAAAAAATAGACAAATTCATGGAAAATACAGACAAAATATTGGAATAATTCAGGAAAATAATGCAGGAACAAGATGCCAAAATAAATTCACAACTAGAAATTATACAAAGACAACAATTAGAAATCCAAAAGATAAACAACAAGATTTCAGAAATGGACGATGTCATAGAAGGGCTGAGAAGCAGATTTGAAATGGTGGAAGACAGGATCAGTGGCATTGAAGACAAACACTTGGATACAACTCTGTTTGAGGAAAACTCAGAAAAAAGAACAAAGAAAAATGAAGAGACCCTGAGAGTTACATGGAACACAATCAAAAGCAAAAATTTTCGAGTGATTGGAATTCCAGAACAGGGGAAGAAAACAGAAAACACAGAGATGATCATTGAAGAAATGCTGACAGAAAACTTCCCCAATATCATGAAAGATGAAAAGCTGGCCGTCCAAGAAGCTCAACGAACCCCATATAGAAGAGACGCCAAAAGAAAATCACCAAGGCATATCATATTCACACTCGTCAAAACCAAAGACAAACAAAGAATCCTGAGAGCAGCTCGTGAAAAACAAGGAGTCACATACTGAGGAGAAACCATGCAGGCAAGAAGGCTATGGGATGACATATATAAAATCTTGAATGAAAAAAAATTGCCAACCAAGAATAATATATCCTGCAAAATTCTCGTTCAAAGTTGATGGTGAAATTAGGTCATTTCCAGATAAACAGAAATTAAGGGAATATGTAAAAGTCAAACCAAACTTACAAGAATTATTAAAGCGAGTTCTTTGATCTGAGGACAAACAGCTTCAGCTCACAGGCAGAACCTAGGATGCAGGATCGTACCAGCCAGATACCAGTCTAGGAAATGAACTCTCGAGGACTATCCAAAATCAAAAGAAATACAACAGGGAATCAGAGCAGTTAATCAGTAAATGACAACAACTTCAAAACGATAAAAGAGGGAATAAACGGCATAGGTATAGAACCTTCTAATGGAGAGGAAGGCAAGGCGATACCAAGTAATGGTAGACTGCTTCAAACTTAGAAAGATAAGGGTAAAATTTATGGTAACCACAAAGAAAGTTAACAAACATACTCAAAAAAAAGAGGAAATACATAAAGTCTCAACAAAAACAAAACCTACAAAAACAAAAGGAATTAAAAACAAATCCACAAACAAAAGTAACTCAGCACAAGAGAGTAAGAAGAACAAAGAAAACATCAGCACCACAAAAAAAAGCACTACAAAATGACAACAACAAACTCACATCTATCAATAATTACACTGAATGTAATTGGACTCAATGCACCCATAAAGAGATGGAGAGTGACAGAATGGATAAGAAAACAGGATCCATCAATATCCTGTCTACAGGAGACACACCTTAGAAACAAAGATGTGAATTTATTAAAAGTCAAAGGTTAGAAAAAAATATATCAAGCTAACAACTACCAAAAAAGTGCAGGAGTGGCGATACTAATCTCAGATAAAATAGACTTTAAAACAAAATCTGTCATAAAAGACAAAGAAGGACACTATATAATGATTAAGGGGAGATTCCATCATGAAGACATAACCATAATAAACATCTACGCACCCAATGACAGGACTCCAAAATACATAAAACAAACTCTAACAACACTGAAAAGAGAAATTGACAGTTCCACAATAATAGTAGGAGACTTCAACACACCACTCTCAGTGAAGGACAGAACAACTAAGAAGAAACTCAGCAAAGATACAGAAGACCTAAAGGGCACAATCAGCCAACTTACCCTCATAGACATATATAGAACACTCCATCCAACCACTGCAAAGTGCACATTCTTTTCCAATGCACACAGAACGTTCTCCAGAATTGGCCACATCTTAGGCCACAGAGTAATCCTCAACAAGATCCAAAACGTTGAGATAATTCAAAGTATCTTCTCTGACCACAATGCCATCAAGGTAGAAATTAAAGACAGAAAGAGCAAGGAAAAAAAATCAATTACATGGAAACTGAATAATACCCTGCTTACACATCAGTGGATAATAGAAGAAATCAGAGATGGAATCAAAAAATTCCTAGAATCAAATGAGAATGAAAACACATTATCCCAAAACCTTTGGGACACAGCAAAGGCAGTCCTCAGAGGACAATTTATAGCAATAGATGCACATATCAAAAAGAAGAAAGGGATAAAATCAAAACATTAACTACAGAACTCAAACAAATAGAAAGAGAACAGCAAAAAAAGCCCACAAACACCGGAAGAAAGGAAATAGTAAAGATCAGAACAGAAATAAATGAAATAGAGAACAGAAAAACAATAGAAAGAATCAACAAAAGCAAAAGCTGGTTCTTTGAAAGAATCAACAAAAATCAATCAAAATCAATCAAAAAAAATGAAACAGGACCCATACCTCACACCATATACAAAAACTACTTCAAATTGGATCAAAGACCTGAATATAAAGCCTAAAACTATAAAGTTCTTAGAAGAAAAAATAGGACCAATAATTCAGGCCTTAATACATGGCATTAACAGGATATAAACCATAACCGTCAACACACACACACCTCAATAGATAAGCTAGATAACTGGGATCTTCTAAAAATCAAACACCTATGCTCTTCAAAAGACTTCATCAAAATAGTAAAAAGAGAACCTACAGACTGGGAAAAACTTTTTGGACAGTACAAGTCAGACAAAGGTCTAATCTCCATAATCTACAAGAAAATCCAACACCTCTACAACAAAAAGACAAATAATCCTATTAAAAAATGGGCAAAGGAAATGAACAGACACTTCACCAAAGAAGACATTCAAATGGCCGACAGACACATGAGGAAATGCTCGCGATCACTAGCCATTAGAGAAATGCAAATTAAGACCACAATGAGATACCATCTCACCCCGGCATTACTGGCATGAATCAAAAACACTGGAAATAACAAATGTTGGAGGGGCTGCTGGGAGATCGGAACTCTTATGCACTGCTGGTGGGAATGCAAAATGATACAACCATTTTGGAAAATGATATGGCGTTTCCTCAGAAAGCTAGAAATAGACATACCATTCGATCCAGCAATCCCACTCCAAGGAATATATCCTAGAGAAATAAGAGTCGTCACTCGAATAGACATATGCACACCTATGTTCATGGCAGCATTGTTCACAATAGCAAAACGATGGAAACAACCTAGGTGCCCATCAGCAGATGAATGGATAAACAATCTATGGTACATACACACAATGGAGTACTATGCAACGAGAAGGAACAACAATTAATCTTTGAAGCATCTTATAACATGGATGAAACTGGAGGACATTATGCTGAGTGAAATAAGTCAATCACAAAAGGACAAATATTATATGAGACCTCTATTGTAAAAACCCATGAAAAAGTTCACACACAAAAAGTAACAATCTTTGTTGGTTACCAGGGATGGGAGGGGTGGGGGGAGAAATATTAAATAGATAATAGATAAGTGTTATCTTGGGTGAAGGGTGAGACAGTACACAATACAGGAGAAACTAGCACAACTTGTATAAGGAAAGGTCATGGAAGCCCCATAGACACATCCAAACTCCCTGAGGGACTGAATTGCTGGGTGGAGGGCTCTGGGGACCATGGTCTTGGGGAACATCTAGCTCAATTGGCATGACACAGCTTATAAAGACAGTGCTCTACATTCTAGCTTGGTGAGTAGTGTCTGGGGTCTTAAAAGCCTGTGAGTGGCCATCTAAGATACTCCTCTGGTCTCATCCCTTCTGGAGCAAGGGAGAATGAAGAGAACAGGATACAAGGAAAAGATTAGTCCAGAGGACTAACTGTCCACAGCTACCAAGGCCTCTACTGGACTGAGTCCAGTACAGCTAGATGGTGCCCGGCTACCACCACTGACTGCTCTGACCAGGATCACAACAGAGGGTTCTGGACAGAGCTGGAGAAGGATGTAGAGCATAATTCTAACTCACAAAAAAAAAAAAAAAAAAGACCAGATTTACTGGCCTAAAGGAGGCTGGAGAAACCCCCAGAGTATGGCCCCCAGACACCCTCTCAGCTCAGTGCTGAAGTTATCTCTGAGGTTCACTGTTCAGCCTGGGAGTGGACAGCCCTGTAAAACCAAATGAGACTAACGAGGTACAGGAGTCCAGTGACAAGGGCCAGAAGGCAGAAGGGGACAAGGAAGCTGGTGATAGGGAACCCAAGGTTGAGTAAGGATATTGTTGATGTGTTGTGAGATTGTTAACCATTGTCATAGGGCAACATATGTAGTAACTGTTAAATGAGAAACTATTTTGCTCTGTAAGCCTTCATCTTAAGTGAGAAGAACAGCACAATTCGAAGAGCGTAGTCAATGTCACTGAACTGTGCATGTAGAAATTTTTGAAATGGTGTATCTTTGGCTATGTGTATTTTCACCAAATGAAAAAAAGAGGTTGAGAAGTTAGAGGGTTGATATGTTGTGGGGTTGTTAACCAATGTTATAAAACAACACGTGCACTTCTGTTTCATGAGAAACTATTTGTTCTGTAAGCCTTCACCTGAAGTACAATTAAAAAAAAACACAAGTAAACATCTTTCTGGCATTCTCTGCTTTCAACCAAGATCTGTCTGATATCAGCAATGATATCCCATGGAAGAAGCAATTTTCAATTGCCTCATATGCATGTGAAAGAAAACTGGACAATGAATAAGGAAGACTGAAGAAGACCGATGCCTTTGAATTGTGGAGTTAGCAAAGAAGATTGAAATATACCATGGACTGCCAGAAGAACAAAAAAATCTGTCTTGGAAGAAGTACAGCCAGAGTGCTCCTTGGAAATGGAGGATGGCGAGACTTCATCTCACATACTTTAGACATGTTATCAGGAGGGAGCAGTTCCTGGAGAAGGACATCATGGTTGGTAAGGTAGAGTGTCAGCAAAAAAGAGGAAGACTCTCGAGATGGATTGACCCAGTGGCTGCAACAATGGGCTCAAACATAGCAATGAGTGTGAGGATGGCGCAGGACCAGGCAGTGTTTCTGTTGTACATAGGGTGGCTATGAGTTGGAACTGACTCTAAGGCACCTAACAACAGCATATATACATATCTATACATATACATATATAAATATTTTTTCCAGGCTGCCTTGCACTTTGGAAAAATCATGAGACTAGATTTTGTCAAGGCTTTTAACAAGCAGACATGCCTTCTCAGGCTTCTTTCTCCACCATCAGCTGGATGCCAATGACAAGATCTCAGGGAACAGTCAAGCCTGAGATGGAAGGAGCCTGAGCTACTACATGGAGGAAAGCCACCTGCTAACCAGAAAAAATATTTTTTTATTCATCTACTAAGCAAATATTTATTGAGTACCCACTATGTGTCAGGCACTTTGCAAGTTACTGGGAATATATTGATAAGTAAAATAGGCAAGATCCCCACATTCAAGGAGCCAGCCTGTACAAGCCTGTACAGGCCTAAATGGAATAAACTCTCACTCCCCTCAAAGTATCCTTAAGTTATTTCTAGGAGATTCTAGAGCATTGTTTTTCAAACATTTGTGGCTGAGACTAACAGTTAGAAATACATTGTATACCCTGACCCAGTATACCCATGTAAAAGTTTACAAAAACAATACTAAGCCTTAAGACATATTACATATGCTGATTTTTTTTTTATTAGAATCTAGTCTACTTTATTCTGTTCTGTTTCATTTTTTAATGGTGGTATGACCCAGGAAATTGATTTTACTCCCTAATAATAGATAGCAGCCTGTATTTTGAAAAGTACTATCAAAGAGGGCTGTCTCTTGTGGACTAAACCCACTGCCCTCAAGTCGATTCCAACTCATAGTCACCCTGTAGAACTGCCCCACAGGGTTTCCAAGGCTGTAATCTTTATGGAAGCAGACTGCTACGTCTTTCTCCCACGAAGCAGCTGGTGGCTTCAAACTGCCAAACTTTTGGTTAACAGCTGAACACTTCCACCACTGTACCACCAGGGCTGCTTCTCATGGACTAGGTTTCGGCTTTCCCCTCATGCCTCCGCACTGCTTGCCTCGCTGAAGATGTTCTTCTCTTCTGAGACTCCCTTTCTGTTATGCACAAACTTCTTTTCCATGTAATTGACCTGATGAGGATACAATTTCCCCTTGCCTACCTTTTTGAACATGAAACAGGTGCTCATAATTTCCCTTAATACAATATACACCAGTCTGTCTTTTGACAAGATTTTATGGAAGGTTTGAGTATACAGTAAGAAAATTACAACTAATAGAAATAGCAACTCTACTGAAATATTTAAGATGAAATAATATTATGTCTGGGATTGCTTCCATGCTACGCTTGGAGCAGGGGTGTAGCTGGGGGTACACATGTAACAACAGTGGCCAGGAGAGGAAAATACTGGAGCTGAGTGACAAGTGCAGAGGGAGTTCATTATGCTATTCTGTCTACTTACTCGTGTGGCTGATATGTTTCATAACAAAAATTTAAAAAGAGAGAGAGAGAAGGAAGGAGGGGAGGAAAGAAAGGAAGGGAGGGAGGGGGAGAGAAGGAAAGGAGGAAGAAAGGATGGGAGGAAGGAAGGAGGGAGGGAGGGAAGGAAGGAAGGAAAGAATGAAGACTTCATATCCCACATGCCCAAATTTGACCTCGGAGCACTTAACGGGGTCAGCTTGCTACAGCTTCCACATGGCACGTGCTAACACTCTTCCCATCTCTGGGAACATGCACTTGCCTTAAAACAAAATAAACAAAAACACTGCCGTCAAGTCGATTCCAACTCATAGCGACCTCGTAGGACAGAGTAGAACTGCCCCACAGGGTTTCCAAGGCTGTAAATCTTTACTGAAGCAGACTGCCACCTCTTTCTCCCGTGGCTGGAACAGCTGACCTTTGGGTTAGCAGTCCAGCGCTTTAACCACTGCCCCACCACAGCTGCCGCACTTGCCTTACGTCTGCATATTTGAAAGCTCCACCAGCATGGCTCTCCCAGAATAAAAGTGGCCTCTTATTCAAACGTGAGACTGCTAGTAACTTTTTATATGGCAGAGTTTTCAGCTTTGGGAACTTCAGGTTTCAGTTCTCATAGATACGTGCACGTGCATATATGTTTAGGCCGTTTACTGTATATATAGATTCTTCTAAAATCTCTGAGACAGTTCTTTCCTGCCTCCCTTATTTTAAATGAGACTATTAAAGGGAACTGTGCATGTGCTTTGCTAGCCATTACTATTTTCAGACTGTTGGCCAAACAAGACATCCCAGCAACCTCCCCTCTGTATGCACCCTCCATATCCTCAGTGCTATCTGTTCTGACCTACAGTATTTCATCCTTTCTGAAGATTTTAGAATTTGACTTAATATTTCTGTATATGGTAGATGATGTTATTATTGTTCAGTAATTATTCTCTCCTCCTCCCGCATCTCTACTTCCAGAGGAGAAGTGTACTTCTCTGCCACTGGACTTTGGACTTGGCCATATGACTTGTTTTTGCCAATGGAATGCTAACAAATGTGATAAACCAGAGACCTGAATTATCTTACATGAGTGCGTTTATCCTCTGGAGCGTCTGCATTTTGCTATGAAAAGAATATGGCTCTACTGGCCCCAGAGTTTTAAAGACATGTGGAACAAATCTGGATCTAACTCCTAGCTTCCAGCAAAGTCTAACCTAGATCCACCATCCTCCACCCCAGCATACATACACAGCTACAGATGTGTGAGCAAGAAATAAATGAGTATTGCTATAAGTCACTGAGTTTTGAGGTTTCGTTTCACAGGGTTATTATGGCTCATAATCAACTAATACAGAAATCACTAACTAGAAGTATGCGCTACCATTCAAAACTCTTTGCCATCGAGTCAATTCTGACTCATAGCGACCCTATAGGACAGAGTAGAACCGCCTCATAGGGTTTCCAAGGGAGCAGCTGGTGGATTCGACCTGCCGACATTTTGGTCAGCAACCTGAGCTCTTAACCACCTTGCCACCAGGGCTCCTGTGCTTCCATAATAGACCTAAAATAAGTGGAGTAGAATTAGGATTGGGCACTAGATAGAGAAAAAGCTGGAAAAAATTGTTTAAAAAAAAAGACTGGAAAAATGGCATTCCATGTTATGTGTATGACAATTATTTGATAAAACTGTCACTTGAAACAAACTGGAAGACAGAAAATATGCCTAATAAATTTGTCAAATTGGCTGAAGAGATAACGAGGCAGAATATCCAAAGCAGGAGCCGACTGCTGTACCGCATTTGATAAGGTGCTACAAGACAGAGATAAACTCAGAAAATAATTGGCTGATCTACAAGCGGAGTTCAGCAAGAATAAAGAACACCCAGAAATTTTAGGGTTGGAAAATAAAATTGTTTCTCACCACATCAAATCCTTAGCCATTATAGCAGAGCCTCAGGAAAAAGATCAAATCCTGAGTGTCAACAGTAAAACCTGGCATCAGGGTAAAGACCAAATCAAGGGTGTGGCTGTTAACACATTTCAAAAAGACCTTTGATAGATTATGGTTTTAGTGTAGTTTAAATTTTCTAAGTATAATAGTTTCTTTCAGCTGGATAAAAGGGATCCTAGAAAGCTTAAGTGAGGCATTGGTGATTCAGTGGTAGAATTTTCACCTTCCATGTGGGCGACTGAAGGAGCTCTGGTGGTGCAGTGGTTAAGCACGCGGCTGCTAACCCAAAGGTCAGTGGTTCAGGCCCACCAGGCGCTCTGCGAGAGAAAGATGTGGCAATCTGTTTGCATAAAGATTACAGCCTTGGAAACCCTATGGGGCAGTTCTGCTCCGTCCTATGGGGTTACTATGAGTCGGAATTGACTCCACAGCAAAGGGTTTGGATTTTGATTTTATGTGAGAGACCTAGATTTGATTCCTGGCCAGTGCGTCTCATGTGCAACCACCACCTGTCTGTCAGCAGAGGCTTGAATGTTGCTATGATGCTCAACACATTTCAGCAGAGCTTCCAGACTAAAACAAACTAGGAAGAAAGGCCTGCCAATCTATTCTGAAAATTAACCAGTGAAAAACCCTATGGGTCACAATGGTCCTATCCTCAACTGATCATGGGGATGATGAAGGACCAGGCAGCATTTTGTTCTGTGGTTCATGGTGTCTCCATGAATCACAGGTCGACTGGATGGCAGCTAACAATATTCCCCGAAATGATTTATTTCCCCTAAAAATTCCTGAGGCCAAAAAGTTTATTTCATTCATCCTTTTCTCCTTATGGCCTCTTGATACTCACTGAATATTTTTGAATAAAGGAATAAAGCTATGAATAAATGAATTGATATACTCTTCACTCAATTAGATTGTAATTGCTTAGAGTGCTTGACCATGCCTTATACATTTTGATTGCCCAGGATCTAGAAAAGTGACCTGTTATACAGTTAATGTTCAACCAGTAAGTTTGGAAGATGTTAACAGTAACATTTTTATTCTTATATTAATCAACGAAGGTGTACAGATACTCATACAATGTAAAAATACACTTCAAAATCATCTTAATATAAATGTTTTATATTCACATTTATAAAATATTTTTGTCTGTTCTCATAATTGAACTAGAATAACTTTTCTCCTTTCTCTTATTATAATTTTTATTTTACAAGAACTTCAGGATTTTAATCACTCTTTCTTTCTGCCATTGTACTAAATTGTTTCTTATTTCATTTTTCCTCTGTGTAAAGTACTCCAGTTAATTATCTGAAGATTCTTTCTTCTAATTAGATTTTCCAATTCTGATTAAGCAAATTCAGGTGTTTATCTTCTAAATTCTCATGTTTCTTACTTTGTTTCTCATATATTTTCCACTCACTCTTACTCTAGCCATGAAATTAAGTGTAAAGGTGATTGTTTATTTTAAACAATACTTATTTGATCCCCAGATATAGAGTTTTCATTAACGTGTCATTTTAAGACATGTAAGTGTATTTTATTACTTTTACTAATAACAATTTTTTAGAGAAACTATTTTATATTTTAGTGTTCTTGATTTCTTCATACTGTCTTAAAAATTACATATATAAAGCAACATGAAAGAATGCCCAGAAATTCTCAGGATTCAAGACTACTGATTAAATAGTTTTCAGGGGATAGGCATATTACAGAGTGAGGAGAATATGTGGATAAGGTAATTTAATACAGTTATCTTAATCTTTATAACACACTGCTTCCAACCTCATTGCCTTTTATTCTTGCAGCTTCCCTGACACCAAAGCACTTACCATTTGTTCAGTCAAAATTTAATAAAAGAAGAAAACTGCTATGTTATTTTCCCAAATGTTTACTGTGTGCATTTCTCATTTGCCAGTGTTTTGATTGGCATCTTTATACGGCCCTCGATCTTAATCTTATATGAAATTTGGTGGGAAGTGCACGAGTCGGAATCAACTCGACGGCACCTAACAACAATAGCAGCCCTGGTAGCATAGTGGTTAAGAGATCAGCTACTAATCAAAACATTGGCAGTTCAAATCCACCAGCTGCTCTTTGGAAACCCTATGGGGCAGTTCTTCCCTGTCTCACAGGCTTGCTATGGTCAAAATCGACTCGATGGCAGTGGGTTTGGTTTTTTGGGTTTATGTTTTAGAAATAATAACAAAATATGACTGCAGTTACCCCGTATCTGTTTTTCTGAAGAAGCTTTGTTTTCTCATGTTGAATTTGATAGTCTTGAGACACAGCGAGAAGGATATGCATTAACAGGTTACAAATGCTTTTGCTGTTTGTGGAAATAAGTAAGCAATTGGAAACTCTTTAAAAATTACTTCGATGGAAATGATTTGATATGTATTTGTTATCTTTTTAATCTCAATAGATTGCCCTTTTGGTGTTTCGTTCTGTTAGGCGCTATTGAATTCATTTTGATGAGATGGAGTTTAGAGCCATGGGGGCAAATGTTTATAAAATAAACATTTAGTTATTTTCATGATTGACCTTTGGTGGTCATCCTCAGGACTTTCTGTTCTAGGTTCTCTAGGCGTTGGCTCTCCCAAGTGTGATCCATGGACCATGGTTCACCAACATCACTTGAAAAATTGTTACAAATGCAGACTCTCAGGCCCCATCACAGACCTACTGAATCATATTCTGCGTTTCAACAGAATCTTCAGGTGTTTATATGCCTTTTGAATTTTGAAAAGCACTGCTGTAGACAGATCTGTTGTTTATTTTATGATTATTCCAACACTCTTTATCAACAGAATTAAAATGCTTCTTATGCCCCAGTCTTAGTTCCTCAAGCCATGGAGTTAAGATGCTTTATTCTTCCAATGTAAGACCAAGGAGCTATCATTACAGAAGTGTGGAAGAGAAACCATGCAATGGACACTAACAGGAATAGAGCAGTGAAAGAAAATGTAATAATTCTTTCATTGACAGATGATGGCTTTAGAGAATCCTGAATTCCTAGCTAATGTAAAAACATCATTTTTTGTGACGTTGCTTCTTTATCTTAGTATTAATTTCTTTATCAGACATTTACTAATTTCTGAAAACAGGGTATATTGAATAAAATTACCTTTCTTGATAAGCACTGATCATTATTATGAACTTCAATAACACTGTACCGGAAACAAAAATGAACTTCAAAGTTAGTGAGTTATGTAAGCTTTAATACATTCTATATCACTTTCTACAGACTGCTATGTTGTTTCAAATTATTTCTTTTCTAATTAATTTATTCCTCCTTCCTTCATAGTAATTCCACTTTCTCATTGACAGTTTTATCGCTCCTAGTTGAATTTCTTCTTCTCCCTCCTTCTGCCATAGTATAATTCTACTACTCAGAGCTCTGTACTTAATCAAGGCAGCTTTCTCTTTCTTTTTTTATGTGTGTTTATTTTTGGTTAGAGCAGTGGCGGCACGGTGGTTAAGAGCTCGGCTTCTAACCAAAAAAGGTCGGCACTTCAAATTCACCAGCTGCTCCTTGGAAACCCTATGGGGCAGTTCTACTCTGTCATATAGGGTCGCTAAGAGTCAGAATTGACTGGATGGCAACTAGTTTGTTTATTTTATTTTACGTTATTATTTTTTTAATTTTTGGTTAGAATTTTTTCTGTCCTTGTTTCTGCTCTTTTTTTTTTTTTTTCCTGACAATCTTGGATTTTTGGATTGCAATATTTAGTTCATTTGCATTCAGAATGAATACTGATACATTTGAGCTTATATTTACTTTCTATTTGTTTTTCGTTTAATGACCTATTTTTTGCTACTTTTTTCTTCTTCTCTGGCCTTCTTTTGTATTGATAAAATTACTTCATTATTCTTCCCAGCAACTAGTTATCTTTTAAATTATTTTAGTGGTTACCCTAGGTTGTAACAAGCATCTTTGATTTAATGCAATCTAATAAATATTACTAATTTTACCACTTCCCCAAAAATGCTAAAACTTTAGAAAATTTTAATTCCATTTTTTCTATTTTATGTTATCATTATCATATATTTTAATTCTATATATATTTAAAATTCTCAGAAATTACTGTTGTTGTTTTGTACAGGCAATACAGAGTCAATATCCCTTTATACCAAAACACGAAGCCATTGCCATCAAGTTGATTCTGACTCATAGCAACCCTGTAGGACAGAGGAGAACTGCTCCATAGAGTTTCCAAGGAGCCCCTGATGGGTTCGAACTGCTGACCTATTGGTTAGCAGCAGTAGCTCTTAACCATTACGCCACCACGACTCCATCCATTTATATATACCTTCATATTGACCCTTTTTATTTGTTCTTCATTTCCTTGTTCAAATTCGTGTTTCCTTCTAGAATCACTTTTCCAAGTTCTAAAGAGCTTTCTGTTTTTAGCGATCTACCGACAATGAATTCTCTCAGTTTTTGTTTGCCTGAAAAATACATTCTTTACTTACATTTTTGCAAGTTATTTTTGATATTTGTAAACTTCTGGGTTGACGGTTATTTTCTTTCAACTTTTTATGATGTCATTCCATTATCTTTTGTAGCCATCATTTAGGTTGATGAATCAGCTGTCCATTTCATTGTAGCTCTATTGAATGTAAGATTCCCGACTGGTTTGAAGCTCTCTTACTCTAACGTGTCATTTTTTTTTTTCAGCTACCTTTGAGTCAATTCCAACTCATGGCAACCCCTTTTGTATCAGAGTAGAACTGTGCTGCATAAGGTTTTAAATGGCTGATTTTTTTTTTTTTTTTTGGAAGTAGATTACCAGCCCTTTCTTCTGAGGCACCTCTGGGTGGACTCTAACCTTCAACCTCAACCTTCCGTTTAGCAGCCGAGCTCCTTAAACATTTGCACCACATAGGGACTCCCTAATGAGCCTAGGTTTTTTTTTTCTTCTATTTGACCCACTTGGGTTTATAGAATTTCTTGAATCTGCAGATTGATGTACTTGGTGAATTTTGGAAAATTCTTGGCTGTTATCTCTTAAAATATTGCTTCCGCTTTGTTCTTTATTTCCACTCCTTCTGTGACTCCAATTGCACATGTAAGACATTTTCATTTTGTTCTACATCTCGGTAGTTTGCAGAAAAGTATCTAATCCCGGGTGGGTTTAAGTAGTCTGCAAAAGGCTTATGCAGACAATTAGGAAAACTGGATGCAATTCAGAAATCATTGACTTTCAGGCATTGACAGGCTGCTGAGACAATGAAGACAACAGGCACTAGGACAAGAAAAGAGAACATCAGAAAAATGAGATGAAGGTACTGCAGCTACTTTTATGCAGTATTTTCTCATTCTCAGTGCAGAGAATGAAAAGTTTGAGAATCCAGAGTTAAAAGTTTCTACGTTTCACACGTTTTTGAGGTTGTGAACAAAAGGAAGTGAAGTTAATTTTTGGATTTTTGTTTGTTTTGTTTTGTTACAAGCAAGGGCAAATTTCAAACCTAGGTTTCTTATCTCTTGTATACAATGGAGTACAAATAATACTATAGCTTAAATTTAATTATATTTGCATTTGTGTCCTAACCCTACCACTAACAAGTGTATAACCTAGAGTACATTGAATGAGCTCTGAAAAGGTTTACGCATTTTTTTAATGGGGATGAGAGCAAAACCAAATAGTTTTGGATTGTGGTGATAATTAAGAAAACTGAAATGAATGTGTTTAGCACAAAGTAGGCATTCAAAATGGCAACTGTTCTTAGAGAACAATGCCTAAATTATAATTGTTAATTTTTTTATGATTGCTGAATCCATGCCTGGTGGTTTAAAAATAATAAAATTCTTTGTGCCGAATCATAAACCTCTAGGTGAAACCCTGTAGTAACGACTCAAGTGTGAACTACAAGAAAGGAGTGATATAATCTGTTCACTGCATGACCAAACTTGTCAGTTCTGTGGGCTCTCGTCCTTAGATATGGATGTGATTCTGTAGAAATGCAAGTTTTCAGAACTATCCTTGCCCTTATGTCACCTTGCCAGCTTTTCTTGGAGACCCTAAGACAAAGAGCCTTATTGGAAGGAAGAAAAATCTGTTTTCATAAGCGCATGCATTATACATTACCTATAACTTGTAATGTTTGGGATGTGTATGTGTTTTAATATTTATTAAGCACTGGCTGTGTGCCAGGGGAGCCCTGGTGGCACAGTGGTTAAGCGTTTGACTGCCAACCGAAAGGATGACAGTTTGAATCCACCAGCCACTCCTTGGAAACCCTATGAGGCAGTTTTACTCTGTCCTATAGGGCTGCTATGAGTTGAAACAAACTCAGTTGCAATGGGGTTTATGTGCTAGCACAGTTTTAATTATTTTAAATGTATTGATATCTTAATCTTCATAGCAACTCTATGAGATAAGTACTATTGTTATCCTCATTTTTTACATGAAAAAAACTAAAGTAGAAATTTAAAATAATTTTTCCAACATTTCACAGCTGGGAAGTGGTAGAACCAGGATATCAACCCTGGTGCTCTAGTTCTTAATTACTATGTAATAAAGTCTCTTACAATTAGTACCATTTTCATCGTCACCGTCACCTTAGAGTTTGAAATCCTGGCTGATTAAAATCATTAAAGCATTAAGGACAGGGAAAGGAACGTTTATAGGTTTGTTTCATCTAAATCTGGGAAATTCATTGTCTTGTTATACCTGCTGAATTTAAGTAAAATTCCTTAGGAAAAACCATGTCATTATTTAAGAAAACTATTTTGCAACTAATTTCGATGTCGTATATGTAAATCCACCCCCAAATATAAATAAAAGTATCCACTGGAGAGTTTTCATCATAATTTAATATTTTTAAAATGCTTATAGGATACCAACTCCACATTTGGTAGTCTTCTATTTCTATTCTGAAATGTTTGCCTGCATCTATTCCTTTAGTGGCAAACAAAGAAATGAGTTATTATTATAAGACTATATAGCACCTTGAAACTATGCAGTGCTGATCCACCCACTTATTTACATTATAACATCCTATTAATGAGGAATCTTTCTTTGCATTTCTGCTATGTCTATGGTTTATTCAACTGAAAAATTTCACAGACATAATGTGAAAAGGATTACTAAAAATGTATTTGTTCTTAAAAATTAAAAACATAAAGATTCTGTGAAACAAGACTGTAGCCATATAAAACAGCAAATCTGAAATTATCAAGAAGAGTTGTGTAGTATTCTGAATGTGTGAGTGGGAGAGATAGTCTATTTATTTACTGTGCTTTTGCAGCCCCATAAGTTTTCACCTTAATCTCCAGTGGAAGAATAATCAGAGCCCAGGTAAAACCAACTTGAAATTAAGAGTAGCTCACAGTCCTCAAATTGTTGAACATAGAACCACCAGAAAATCCAGCCATCCCAATCCTAGGTATATGCCTAGAAGACATGAAGGCAGGAAAGCAAACAGAAATCTGTACACTAATGTTCATTGCAGCACTTTTCACAATAGCCAAAGTTGGAAACAACCTAAACGTCCATCAACAGATGAATGGTTAAAAAAATCACAAAGGAATACTACTCAGCCATAAAGAAAAATGAAGTCTTGATGTATTATGCAACATGGATGAACTTTGAAAACATCATGATGAACAGAATAAGTCAGTCATAAAAGGACAAATACTGTAAGATCTCATTTATACAAAATAAGCCAATACAGAGAAACCAAAGATTATTAGTGGTTGTTAGTGGTGAGAGAGAGAGGGAAAGGAAGAGCTTTTGCTTAGAGGGCACTGAGTTTATGTTAAAGGTGGTGGGATGATTTGGAAAAGGATAGAGAGAATGTTTGTACAACTTGAAGAATGTTATCAATGTCACTCAATTGTACATGTAGAAATTGAGATAGCGTATGTTTTGTTATGTATATTTTCACCATGATTAAAAAAAAGATCAGCTCACAGTTTGTGACGTTTTCTAGACGGTAAAGGTTTAGAATACAAATACCACTGATCTGACAAACTTTCTAAAACCCCAGCTGTTAGATGTGCTATGTATGAACGGTTAGATTTTTTGAGAAAAGGAGTATAAAAGGAATCCACGAACCATTTCTATACATCTCCAGATAAGAAGTAAAAAATACAAACAAAAAAAAATTTGTAGCAGTCTGTTAACCAAACGTATTATTTTTCCAAACTTACTCTTCTATCACTTGTACATTTGGGCAACCGCCATTTACTTTAAACTGGCTTCAGGAAACTCAAATATGTAAAATGTAAAGAATAAAAAATCTGGCCACTTTTTCTGGGCTCAAGTTTTAGTCATGTGAACTTAATCCTGGTTTTCTCTGGGTTCTTCTGCCAGTCACAATTTCTAATTAGCTTTCCCAATGGGGGAAGAAAATGGATTATATTTTAATATCCAGAGACTAAAATTAGTTTATATTTTAGCAAGTTAGCACTTCTTAGCAGTTGATTTACTCTTGAAGCTGCAAAATCTGTGAGCTTGCCATTAATCATACATTGGTCATTTTCTTTCAAAAATGTTCCGTTTGGCTGTCTGTATCATAACAGGGGAAAACATGTAATTTATACCATTTAGAAATTATAGCCCTGTGTTTAACTGTGTCATAATATATTTTATCACCCGCTCATTGTTCTTAACACTGTAAAAGAATGTCATTTTGCTGGGATTTATTTAAGCAAAACCTTTAAAGTGAGATCCCTGGCAAAACAGTAACCTCTTGGAGTTGTGCTCTCTTTTTCTTTAAATGGGTGATTTTAGGATTTGTTTTGACCATTCTTGATATTGTGGCAACTTTTAAAGATACATTTTTTAACAGAGGAACACGTTCGTGGAGTTTTTCTTGCAACAAGAATGCTTTGTCTTCTTAAAATTGTCTTTAATATTCTCATGTGCATAGCACATGTAAAAGTAGTCTGTTAATATGCGCAGAATACACACAACTCCCCAGTGGCGCTGTGATAATTTAAAGACACTATAAATTCAAAGCAATAGATATCTTTTAATTCACTGAATTTTTAAAAAACAGGCACTTATTTGAAAATCAGAAACAGTACATATTTTAAGCAGTTTCCCTAACTAACCTCTGCCAAAAATTTAACCCAGAAACTGTTTGACATCCTTGAATAGTGTATTACAATGCTGCCAACATACTGCTCACTCAGTGTGCTTCGAAACAACTCAATTAGCCTGCCAATTGTGTTCATTAGAATTCATTCATACCTCTATAAAAAGTTAATTAAAAGTAAGAGTGATGAGGAAATCATGTCTAACATTCTTACTAAATCTAAATCAACAACCACTACTAAAACTCTCCGTGCCGCCCAAAGGTATAGAATACCTGAAAACCAGATGAAGCAGATACGAACCTGTAACTCTTGGATAAAAGATTTTCAAATTAAGGTATTTATTCTACATTGGTAGCAGCAGGTATTTGAGTTTGGAAATGATGACTCTGAAAAAGGTGTCTCTTTTGGGCTGGACCTCTAAATTCTATTAGCATAGGTGAATGCTGAAACTAGCATTGTGCCTGGTGTTTCAAGACACTAAGCTTTCTACAGCATGGTAAAACGATGACAGCAAAGAATACCTGGTGCATATGACATGCTAAGCCAGATGAACATAATTGATGTAAGGACCACATCGTGTAGAAACTAGCTGCCAAAATAGAAACAAGGCGACAAATCATAGCTTTCTGGTTCCTAAAAGACACTCTACTCCTATCATAATATCTAAATGCCTCTGGTAGAGCTGTTAAAAGCAAAAAGTGTTTGACTGTGAAATGTTCTGATTATAGCATGAAGCTCTCTCCCAGCCTCTGTATTTCTTCCATACCCGGTAAGGTATCCGTTCCTTTTCTTTCCAGAGGTCCAAAATGAGAGCCCATGTGACGGTAGAAGAATCTTTCTGACACGCCACGGAAAGCTTTAGACTAATTTCATATTCAGTTCTTGGCACTGAGGTCTGGGTGGAGGTGGGCAGGTCCACCCTGCCTTTCAGTCTCATTAATCATTTGGCTTTCCCTGGCTGCTCGCAGCATCTTCTGGAGGAACCCTTCTCTTTATTCATTCAGACAACCCTTTGGATTAAACAGAGCCAGCTAAATGTCAAAGCAAATCTGAGTCTTGATGCAGATAATCATTTCAATAATATTTCTCCATTTGTGCCCAAACACCAGGGGAATAAAGCTTTTCTGCTGTCAGGTACTGTAAGACTGCAGTTGGCGTAAATGCTTGACACTGAGCCAGATGGCTTAGCCGTGCCTCAAACATATGTTCAACAAGCAGGCTTGCACACATTGGAATTTTATTATTTTGAACTGATGAGGCTTGCATATTTATTTACTTGACCCCCTTTGGTGTCACTTTGGTATTAAAACAATCAGTTATAAAGCTTCTCCAAGCAATAGGGTAGGGCTAGTTTATAAACTACTTGTCAGTTTCATATCCCCACCTGCAGTGAAGGATTCCTCATCTCCTGGCCTCCTCTTGATAATTTAAAGAAAAAAGGTGGCAAGGTCCCTGTGGCTGAGGGAGAGAGAAGATGGGAATTGAAGGAGAGATTGCTGGTCTTCCTCAAAGATAAAGATGCAAGTGCCCTTTTCTAACCAACTTTTTATGTGACCCAGAGACAAGTAATTTTCTCATGTATTACCACGTATGTTTCACTCAGAAAATTGTGTCTGCGTTTTCAGGAAATCAACCATTTAAATACACAGCTACTCAGAACCTTCAAAATATCAGCGGTAAATTTATTTGTATATGTGGGTACATACACACACACAATCATATATATATATATATATATATATATATGTATATGTGTGGTCATATGCATGTTAAAAATGAAAATCCATGCTCTCAGTTTTGTCAAGGGAGAGTTTACAATCATTACAGATTTTTACCATGCTGCTCATAAATTCATCAAAATAAAATGTAAGTGGTTTTACTGTTGTTGTTGTTAGGTGCCGTAGAGTCAGTTCCAGCTCGTAGCGACCCTACGTACGACAGAAAAAAACAAAAAAAACAAAACACTGCCCAGTCCTGCACCATCCTCACAATAGTTGCTATGTTTGAGCCCATTGTTGTAGAGACTGTGTCAGTCTATCTCGTTAAAGATCTTCCTCTTTGTCGCTGACCCTCTGCTTTACCAAGAATGATGTCCTTCTCCAGGGACTGGCTGGTCTTTCCTGATAACATGTCCAAAGTACATGAGGTGAAGTCTTGCCATCCTCGCTTCCAAGGAGCACTCTGGCTATACTTCATGGCTTGGGTCAGGTGCATCTTAGTCCTCAAAGTGACATCTTTGCTTTTCAACACTTTATGAAGAGGTGTGGTTTTACTACTTAGTGGAAAATGTATTTATAGAAAAGTTAATTTTCATATTACTTAACAGGTCCAAGTTCAGTGTTTCAAAAGAGAACCAAACTGTTGCCGTGGAGTCAGTTCTGAACATTGTAACTATAATATGTAGGTTTCTGCATATAGATTCTATACTACAGAGGTAAATTTCTACTTATCATATCATAGCATTGTAGGGATTTTAGAGTCCATCAAGTCCAACGCTTTGATTTAATAGAAAGAAAACTCAGACCCAAAGAAATGTATTAGCTCATCCAAAAGCAGGCAACTTGTAAGTGTGCATCAGAACAAGAACCCAAAATGCCCATCTCTCACACTCTTTCCCACACATTGCCTGTGTTATGTACATTTGCACTTCTACCAAATGAAACTTTTGATGAACAATCAGGCTATGTTACAAATGACTTGCCAGATGACATAAATCTACTTGAGATAAAATGCTCCTAGGACAGTGGTTCTCAACACTATTAGACCCCATTTTACAACAATATATTGTAATGTTCCCTTTATTATGCAAAACTATAATTCATACATTTTATAACTTACCAACATAAATAATTTTAAAAATCAATTCTCTACACTAATTATAAAATAAAGAAAAAAGGAAATTTATGGAATTTCTGTGTGTGTGTGTGTATACAACTATACTAGCTAATGTAACAAAGTAATTAGATGTTTGCCCTTTAAGAAGCATCATCATGAACATGCGGCTACAAAATACAGGGGTATTTTATCAGTGATTCAACAACCAGAAATTATGTTGCTGATGATTGACAGGATTTCCCAGAATGGTGAGCAAAGTCTTGGTAAAGTTCCAAACTAAATTACAAGCATTGAAATTTTATCATTTTGATTATTCTTGTTGTATATATTTTTTGCATTTTTAGAAAGTTTGGCACACATTAAAATCATGCAAAAATACTTTGTTTTAATATGTACATTGAGCAAGGTTTTAGGCTCAGATAATTATCAATAGAATTTTCAACTCCCTGAATGTCAGTTTGGAGGGACATTTAAAGGTCATGCAGTATTCAGGACAGTTCTTTATTGTAGGGACTCTCCTGTACAGTACAGGGTGTCTTGTATCCTCCCACCTCTCCAGTAAATGACATTAGTACTCCTCAATAACTGCAGCAACCAACAATGTCCCCACAGATTCCATAATGCCCCAGATTAGAACCATAATCATAGAATATTGTACATGGGCTTTCTTTAGCATAGGAGTTAGGGTAACAAATATCAAAAACATTAAAAAAGTTAGTCACATATGAAGAATATACAAATTTAAAATGAATTCTTAATTTTAAACATTATGCATGCCAGAATCTACATTCTTTATACATCCAAAGAATGGAATTTCGTTTTAAAATTATAAGCTTTAGATTATTTGTCTTTGCTGATAGGTAGCAGAACATAATTTCAAAATCATTAAGCCTAAACTAACATTAATGTAAAATGTATTTTAATTTAAAATATAATTCATTTTATTTTTAATATTTGTTTAATTATATCTCATAATAACTCAACAATTAAAAACAACGTTAAATTTTCTTATGGAGCCCTGGTGGCTCAACGTTTAAGAGCTGGGATGCAAAATTGAGAAGTCCGCGGTTGGAATCCACCAGCTCCTTGGAAACTCTATGGGGCAGTTTTACTCTGTCCCATAAAGTTGCTATAAGTTGGAATCAACTTTACGGCAACAGGTTTGGTTTTTTGGTGATGTAGATGTAGGTATTGTGTAAATGCTATTACTCATAATATAGAATTTACAAGATGCTTTTTTGTCACCTTAGGAAAACAGTACAACTACCTTTGTTAAAGGAGCCCCTGGGTGGTGAAAACAGTTAAGCACTTGACTACTAACAGAAAGGCTGGCAATTCAGACCTACCCAGAGGCTCCTGGTAAGACAGGGCTGGCGATCTGCTTCTGAAAGGTCACAGCCTTGGAAACCCTATGGAGTGTGGCTCTACTTTGCACACAAGGGGTCGCCATGTGTCGGAATCAACTCTCGGCAGCAACTAACAACAACAATACGTTTGGAAATGTAACATAACGCATCATCAGATAGACTGTGAGTTGGTCATCCTACACATTTACATCACTATATTTGCCTATGATTCACTAAAATCAGATTAAATAATTCTGAACCTTTTGAATTCTTGATTGATCAGGATGCTGAGAATTCCTCCTATATGTGATCAGTTTTTATTGGGGGCTGTTAACTCCCTCAATTCATCTGTATGTCAACAACTGTCACAGGATTCCCAAGAGAATAGTTCATCATATATGTAGTTCTGATACATGGCAAACTATAATATATATAATTTGCTCATTTTCTTTTCTGGATTGTTTAACTTTCAGTTGAAACATCCTTCCACAAAAGAACATAAAGACATCATATGCCTCTTATTCTCTCCTCTGTGACACATTTACTGTGTGTGGAAGATCTCTACCATGTCCAAGAGACAAATAGGCACAATCGAAGAACAATAACCCATTTCTATGTCATGATGATTCTATACTGAAATGTACAGTATATCTTTCTCCTTTTAAAATCATTTCATGGCACTTGGCCAGTTCAAGGACTTCAAAACACAATGGAAAACTACAAAACACAAGAGCATTTGCAGTAAAGCATTATGCTAAAGCTTCAGCAAGCCACTTGCTAACAAAATTAACAATAAAATCACTTTGACTTGCACTAGGAAAAAGTTTGGGGAAACTTTTTTTTAATTGTAATTTAAGCTATAGATTACAATTGAAGTTAGAATCTCATACAAAAATTTATACATATATTGTTCT
Source organism: Dugong dugon (assembly GCA_030035585.1). Classification (NCBI taxonomy): domain Eukaryota; kingdom Metazoa; phylum Chordata; class Mammalia; order Sirenia; family Dugongidae; genus Dugong; species Dugong dugon. The sequence goes on along the minus strand of CM057461.1, from coordinate 117,761,690 downwards.
GTGACCCTAATTGCTCTCCCTATACTGTGACAGCACACTCCTCCTTTCCACCCCTAATTTCCCGTGTCCATTCAACCAGCTCCTGACCCTCTCTGCCTTCTCATCTCACCTCCGGACAGAAGCTGCCCATTTAGTCTCATGTATCTACTTGAGCTAAGAAGCACACTCTTTACCAGTATCATTTTATGTCCCATAGTCCAGTCTAATCTTTGTCTGAAGAGTTGGACTCAGGAATGGTTTTGTTCTGGGTTGACAGAGAGTCTGGGGGCCATGCTTTCCAGGGTTCCTCCAGTCTCAGTCAGACCATTAAGTGTGGTGTTTTTTACTAGAATTTGAGTTCTGCACCTCACCTTTCTCCTGCTCCATCAGGGACTCTCTGTTGTGTTCCCTGTCAGGGTGGTCATTGGTGGTAGCTGGGCACCATCTAGTTCTTCTGGTTTCAGGATGATGAAGTCTCTGGTTTATGTGGCCCTTTCTGTCTCTTGGGCTACTACTTTCCTTGTGTCTTTGGTGTTCTTCTTTCTCCTTTACTCTAGGTGGGTTGGGACCAATTCATGCATCTTAGATGGCCACTCACTAGCTTTTAAGACCCCAGATGTTCAGAAACATTTTTTATTCCCTATAGTAGTACAGGGAGCCCTGGTAGTGCAGTGGTTAAGAGCTGTGGCTGCTTACCAAAAGGTCAGCAGTTTGAATCCACCAGCCGCTGCTTGGAAACCCTATGGAGCAGTTTTGCCCTACCCTGTAGGGTCACTATGAGTTGGAATGGAATTGACGGCGACGGGTTTATAGTAGTACAGAATAGACGGCTGCTTTTCTGAGGTTATACTGTCAATAATATGTCAAATCCTACAAATGAGACTTGTTTCTTTCAATCAAAATAACTGGCTTAACACAGGAGTAATCCATTTGTGGTGGGAGAAAGAGTTAAACTGAATAGAAGTTGTTGCTGGGGCAACAACTTTTATTAAAGTTAAATAAGAAATGGAGTTGCCACGTGTCAGAACTGACTCGCAGCAACTAACAACAACACCTTTTTCTATTAAAGTTAAAATAAAATAACTATAAATAGTTAAATAAGAGCTGCATTATTAAGCACATCTACTTTTCTTTATCTCGCAGGTGGGTAGAAAAGGATGTATTTTAAAAGGTGGGAATGGGAAATGACAGGGGAAAGTGCCTACTCTGTTGTTTCCTAGCCACAATCCACTCCTTCCCACTCACAACCAAGTTGACAGGATGAACAGTCAAATGCAAAGGCTGACAGGAGAGACTGGAAAAATCATTGGAATCTGAGAATACTTGGAGACATAAAAAACCGTTAGCAGGTTGACACAGTCCTGGCTTTGCTGTCAGAGTAATCAGTAGTGATGATATTTTACATAACTAAGGGGCCAAAAGGAACATACAGATGGGATCTAAGACGGCACAGAGCTGGAGAGAACCTTTTAAAGCAATGCTTCTTACTAGCATGTGTGCTATTCATTCAGAGGGCTAGTTAAAATACAGGTTTTGGTTTAGCAAGTCTAGGTCGAGGTCAAGATTCTGCTTTGCTAACAAGTTCCTAGGTCATGCTGATGCTGATGACCTCTAGATCCCACTATATGTAGTATATGCCTTACAGAGTCTTGGAAACCAAAGGCCTTATTTTAGAATTGGGAGGCTGACGGGAAAATGTAAAATTGTGAAATATATGCAAAGAGAAACTCAAGAAGGGAATGCAGGTAAACAAAGAATCAGAGGCCTTATAAGTTTAACAAAGTGCAGCAGGCGAAAGGAAAGCCATCATCTTTCTGCCTAGATAGAAAAATGAAAACCACCCAGCAGTGTGATGCAGTGCCTGAAACCAGTTGTCATCGAGTGGATCCAACTCATGGTGACCCCATGTGTGTCAGAGTAGAACTATGCTCCGTAGGGTTTTCAGTGGCTGATTTTTCAGAAGTAGATCATCAAGCCTTTCTTTTGAGGCACCTCTGGCTGGACTCAACCTCCAAACTTTCCATTAACAGCCCAAGGCGTTAACCATTTGCAGGGACTCCAGTGATGCAATTCATAAAGGCGCAAATCTAGCCAGACAGCATGAGACGAAAGGTGGCCCTGTTGGCAGCAGAATAACAGTTAAGTCAGAATGCCTTATTGTACAGGTTCCTTATAAACCTGACCTAAAAAATTCAGATGAATATAGATAATAACTATTAGAAAAGAAGGCAAGTAACTTGTTCATGGTAAGTGTGAAGCAAAAGCAGACAATGTAAAGAACTGAGTTTATACTCTTGGCCCTTATGGCTAAAAGATTTTTCCCGTATCTAGATAGGAATCATTGCCAGTTAGATGAGAATTAGCTCTATGCTATATAAAATCTCTTAGTTTTATAGATGGCTAAGATAATATTTCTGTTACAGTGTACTAAATATTTTGTTTTTTTCTAACGAGAGTTTTCAAAGTTTTAAGAGAACTTTCAACCAATGTTAAGAGAATACTCAAACAAAAGGGGACCCCACTAACCCATTGCCATCTAGTCAATTCTGACTCATGATAACCCCATGTGTTACACAGTAGAACTGTTCCATAGGGTTTTCTTGGTTGTAATTTTTATGTAAGTAGTTCACCAGGCCTTTATTCTGCACAGCCATGAGTGAATTCCAGCTGTCAACCTTCTAGGTTAGCAGACTAGCCAATTTAAAAGATTACCTTTGCCAAGTCCCCATTATACCTAAATTTGAGGTTTACGAAGGTTTAAGGGAGCACTTTTTAAACTAAGATCATTGACTACTCAGATTTTATTCAGACTGAAGAAAATGCACCACTTCTGATCAAGATTTTCCTTATAAAAGGATGGCACACCAAACAGGATATCGTTAAATAGAACTGAGACACAGGAAACAATTGAGTATGGCACTACCAAATTTTTATCATACTTTTCACTTTAAAGAAGAAAATTAACTCTGAAAGCCTCTGAAATTTGAGTTCATCTGTTAGAGAATTAGAGTATGGAAAAGAAGTATCTATTAGTGATTAGCTGTATTCCTAAATCAGTATTTTGTTAAATATTGTGTAGAAAATATTTCTGAATGTGGGCAATGATATATAAATACATACTTTCTGTGATAAACCAACACTAATTTTGCATTGGTTCTCCTATTTTAATACAGAAGGACATCTCTTATGTTCTTTGGAGAATACAATCCTTTAGTGTAAAAATATCTGGCATGTGATCTGAAAATCTAAAAAGCTTTAGTAGTTGGATTGGATCCTAATTTGTGATGCATAAAATTAAATTCCTCCATATTTATATACAAAATACTATGTAATCTGTAGTTTTTTCACTAGATAGCTTTAAATTTTATTCAGTAACTTTACTACAACTTGAGCGCACACACAGGAGGAAGACGGCAGGTATTACTCCCATCTACAGGCCAAGGAATGCCAAGAAATGCCTGGAGCTGCCAGAAGGTGTATCTTCCCCAACAGCAGACAGCAAGAGAGCATGGCCTTGCTGAGGCCCTGAAATCAAACTTCAAGCCTTCAGAGCTGTGAGAAAATTAATTTCTCTCCTTTGAAGTCACCCACTTAGTGGCATTTTTGTTATGGCAGCCCCGGGAATCTAAGACACACATATATATTGATCTACCGATATAATGCTCATGAAAAACCAAAGTGTATGAAAGAGGAATAAAAGAAAAAAGAGTAGGGTTAAAGGTGGGAGCAGAAGCAACAAGCTCTTTCTGAGATTGGGATAAACTGTTGTCCCAAAATGTGATGGGCAATTCTATCTCATTGACTCTCACTGGCTCTAGGCAAAATTATAAAATCATTTATCCCTCTGCTAGATCATCTTCTCAGCTCAGGTTTCTTACTTCGTTATTGATACTTGGAATCTGTTTTTGTCATCCTATCTAAATTGCCCCCCCCCCCTTCCATCTGGGCTAATCCCAGTTTTCTCTCTTCCCTTACTTCCTTCTCATTTTAACATCATTAACCACCACCACAACCCCACTCTCACTTCTCTTCTACCTACACCTGTAATACCAAGAGCATATACGGAGCACCTACGATGTGTCTAGTCTTAGGTTTGCTAGTGGCCCCATGAACTTTGTTCAGTGTCAATTGCAATGAAAAGGATTAAACAATAGCTAGCTGCAGCCATTTAAGGTTTCTGTTTATTTGCTCATTTGTTTCGTTGGATGGTTTTGGTAGACAAGCTGGCTTAACTAACACTACTATCATAATCTTATAAAACCAAACACTCATGGCTTTAGGGAAAATAACTAAAAACCTTCAGCTCATGAACATATGCTCCCTTGTGTAAAATGTTACAGGGGTAACAAAAGCGTATAGATACACTCATGTAACTCAGGATGTATTCAGTTCTCAATGACATTCTACAGACAGCACAGATACAGACAGTTCATTGTGGGGTTCTGGAATGTTAGAGATTATGCAATCAATGCTTATGGAAGCAGCAGTCAAGAAATCAAACAACGTATTGCATTGGGCAAATCTGCTTCAAAAGACCTATTTAAAGTGTTAAAAAGCAAAGATGTCACTTTGAGGACTAAGATGATCCTCACTCAAGCCATGGTATTTTCAATTGCCTCATACGCACGCGAAAGCTAGACAATGAATACGGAAGACTGAGTAAGAATTTATGCCTTTGAATTATGGTGTTGGCAAAGAATACTGAATATACCATGGACTGCCAGAAGAATGAACAAATTTGTCCTGGGAGAATTACAGCCAGAGTGCTCCTTAGAAGTGAAGATGGTAAGATTCATCTCACTTACTTTGGACATGTTATTAGGAGGGACCAGTCCCTGAAGAAGGACATAATGCATGGTAAAGTAGAAGGTCAGCAAAAAAGAGGAGGACCGTCAACAAGCTGGATTAACACAGTAGCTGCAACTATGGGTTCAAACGTTAATGATTGTGAGGATCGCACAGGACCAGGCAGTGTTTCATTCTGTTGTATACAGGGTTGCTATGGTCGGAACCAACTTGACGACACCTAACAACGACAACATACTGCAGCATCTCACCCAAAATTAGCATGTGGAGAAATGCAGCAAATACCTACCACAACGTATTATGGCAACTGTGTGTAATATTTAGCCCTTTATCTAAACATTACTAAAGCTTTAGATTCTAAGATTCTGATGTGAAACACATTGAGTCATTCTCAAGGGGATGACAGGGTGGGAGGGGAAGAGCAGTGAGTGTCGCCTTTGGGGAAGAATCCAAAGGGAAGGGCTGATGTTGTCTATCAGGGATGCTGTCTTTGTTTCTGGTGTTTCTTTGAGTGTATTTGCATCTTTCAGTGAATATAAATGCATTTTTTGTCTCAGCTACAGGAAGTAGCCATGATTTGTTGTTAAAATACGAAGTAATGTTATAAGAAAATTCATAGTCCTGAAAAAACTTGTTTATATTTCTATTATCTAACTTTAGTGCAGGTACATGATTGGTGTGATATATAACTTTCTAAAATAATTAGGTCTTGTTTACCTAAAAGGATTATATTAATAAGAAACCTTTCTTCAAGATAATTTTGAAAATTTGATTCCATTGACAAATAACTGGTATGTAAAATTCCATATTAATCATCTACTTTGGCAATTAAATTTTGTACATTAATAAACAGTTTATTCAATTTTAAATATATGTAAATTAAAGTAATATTTTAGAGTATCTCTCTCAAGAGAATGTCCACTGTAATTTGGATTAGAAGTGAATGTTCTGTGCTCTCAAAACATTTCCCAGTAGATCTTCTCATGGTCTTTGATTTTTCCATGTTCCTTGTTCCCTTATTAATTTATTCACCGTACTCTATCAGTAGCTCATTCTCACTCCATATCCTACTTGAGGTTTTGTGATCTCCTCAACCTAGACCACTACAATAGTCTCCAAACGAGTTTCCAATGGTTTGCTCCCTTCCAAAGTTTTTTAGAGTCACTTTTATCTTACCATTGTCTCACTCAACACTCCTATCTTCAGGATATAAGCTGGTATCGCTTATCCTGGCAATGACAGGATAAGACAGGATCCATCCATCTTTCCAACTTATATTATGCTATTTCCTTTGTTCCTTCCATATTCATTATCCCCTGAGTATAACATGGACATTCATATCTCCATAATAATCTTGTTCATGGTATACGTGTCTAGAATTTTTCACTCTCAATCATTCTGATCCTTTGCAATCATGAAGGATTAACTGACTCCCAATTCTCCAATAAAGTCTTACTCATCTCTTCAGCCTGCTATGCACTCTCTCTTCTTTAACGTCTCATTGCACTTACTTCTGTAAGACCATGTGTTAATTATTTACTATCTGGAATTATCATTCAGTGTTCTCTATTGGAAGTTTTTCTTTAGCCAACAAAATTAAAAGCTTGAAGACAATGGTGGTGTCCTTTATTTATCTGCATAGCACCTGACCTCTTGTTATGCATATAATAGCCACTCAATAAATATATATTTAAATGATCAGGCAATAATGAAAGAGGATAGTACAACTATATCCATTTATCAAGATATGTTTTCCATAAAACTATATACTGAACATATATTTTCATATCAAATTATATTTTAAAATGTTCTATGAAATGTGTTAAAATGAATGGTACTTCGCTAATATGCATAAATGTTTACTACATATATATTTTTAAATTCATATATTCATTTATTATCATTTCTTTAACATACACATTTATTTGTAAGGTAAATTAATTGGGAGAAAAGTTTTCTATATATCAAATAAAATTAAAAAACAAATTTACAGTATAGCTATTTCAAACATCAAAGTATAACATACTAAAAGTCAAAGAGAATATTTAAAACCAAAAATATTAGTAGAAACTTATTAATAATTAATTATAGTGTTTATTAATTTAGCACACTATTTCACTTACAGTATTTTTCACAAATATTTGAAGGTAGTATTCTTGTTCAATGAGGACTTTAATATTCTTCACAGAAAATAACTATTAACTAATATAACATGGCTCATGTAAATACCACTTTGTTCAAAACTATCTACTTTGTCCTTGCTATTTTCTGTCTTTACTGTTTTACACAGAATAGTAAACAATCTGGCTTTTTGTAACTCATAAAAAAAGTTCATCACATGAAGTTAGTTATTAATTAACTCTTTCTAATTAACATATACTCTAGATATCATCAAGAAGCCCTGGTGGTACAGTGGTTAAGCACTCAGCTGCTAACTAAAGGGTCAGTGGTTCAAACTCACCAGCCACTCTGCAGGAGAAAGATGTGACAGTCTGCTTCGGTAAAGATTATAGTTTAGGAAACCCTTTGGGGCAGTTCTACTCTGTCCTATAGGGTCGCTATAATTTTGAATCCACTGGATGGCACACAACAGCAACAACAACACAGATATCACTAAGTTGAAAAGTTAAAAATTTTGACTCTCTTCTTTTTTTCCTGACCTCTTATTTCTAATATTTGTGTTATATCTAAAAATTATATCATAGTTAATTTCTAGTGGGAAGAGTTACTCTCATAGTAATTAATTGGTCTTCAGAATTATTTTACTGATAAGGCTTACCAATTTTTATCTTAAATAGACCTTCCAGCTTGAATACAAGTATAAATATGGAAGTGCTAGTTACTTCTGATCTCTGTTGTAAAGTGCAAGATATGAGAAATTACATTCATTTAACAATAGATATTAATGATTTAAATGAAAAGATGCCAGCATGAAGTGATGCGGAAGCCCTGACTGGGAATCAAAGGACCCAGGTACAGCTCTTCCCTAACTCTCTGTGTGACTTTGGGCAAGCTCTGAGATAGGACATTATATTTGAAATTGTGACTGAGGTCCCAGAATATGATAAATATAAACTTCCAGAGGGAAGGGTCTGACCCTATGAAAAATTATTAAGAGCTAGTTGCAGGCCTCTTGGAATCTCTCACCCACTTTGACAGTATGAAGGATTGAGAGTGGACTTCAAAGGGGTGTTTCTTTGGTGAGAGCTGATGCCAAGCTGTGGATTTCGATGTGAATGGGCTATGGTGTTTGTCTCTTATTTTTTACCTAGAAAAGAAAGGGGGGAGGGCTGAGCAGGACCATTAGGATACTTTATTGGGAGTTTTCATCAGTTTGGGGTACAGTGGACTGGAATATGACATATCTTGAGGAATTTCAAAGTGTGATGTGGCAGGTCAGAGAAAAAATGAAAGCTGTTTTGGGTAGAAATGCTATTCTATCCATGACAGGCAAAGATTGTGTTGAGGTTTCTCACTCATTCAGCCAAAAAGGATTAAGAGCTTACTGGAGCCACTTCAAAATCTGCCCAGGAATGCCACTTGGAACCTAATGTGGAGTGGCTCACGGAGAGACTGGGGCTGGGGAAATGGCTGCTGGAACTGCAGTTGGAAGGCCTAGCAAGGGAGCCTCTGAAGAACCCACAAAAGTTCCCAGGCAAGAAAGACATCTTCAAAAATTAGCAAGACTCAGAGAATGTGAAGCAATCTTCTATAATACTAGTATACTTTCTGTGCCTTTGTTCATTTTCTCCCTCTCTGCACACTGTCTTTGGAACATCCAGAAACCACTTTGCAAGCTGGAAGAGGAGAGGCAGAAAATGGAGATGATATTGACCATACCCCCTTTTCAGGTATCAGTAGTCTATCTGACATCATCCCCAGCTGGGAAATAGAGAATATTTAACTCTAAGTCAGATTAGGAACTGGGTGTTCTAATGCCAAATTGAGATTGTTTTGTGAGTTAGAAAGATCATAGAGTTTACCATTACCTAAGAATGACCAGCAAAGTCATGGGCCCGTAGGATCTTCATCCAGTAATAGAGAAAATTTTGCCCTATGGTACATATTTTGAATACAGAGTGGGAAAGAAAAATTAAGATGAATTTTTATTACATACCTCAAGTCCTGCTAGTTCAACATACAAGTCACACTACTTAATTTCTCTATAACTCAGTTTCTTCATGTGTAAGATACATGTGAAGAAGCTGTTTTCAGAATTAAACATTTTATATTACAGAAGTCTGTCTTTTCTTAGAGATAGAAAGGGAGAAACAGGTGCAAAATCACATTTTATGAGGCTAGCTCAACCCTGATAGCAAAACCTGATCAAGACAGGCTGAGTGCATACACAGACACAACTGAATAGTGCAAATCAAATCCTTTTGTAGAAATAGAGGTGAAAATGCTACATAAAATAATAGTAAATTGAATTCAGAAGTGTATTAAAGAATAAAAGGCATAGCAAAGTAAATTTTTATTCTATAAATGTAAGAATAAATCAATAAAAATAGATCTGCTAATATAATTTATCATATACTTATATTAGATACTGTCTTAGTCATTTAGTGCTGCTATAACAGAAATACCACAAGTGGACGGCTTTAACAAAGAGGAATTTGTTCTCTCACAGTCTAGTAGGCTACAAGTCCAAATTCAGGGTGTCACCTCCAGGGGAAAGCTTTCTTTCTCTGTCGGCTCTGGAGGAAGGTCCTTGTTATCAATCTTCCCTTGGTCTGGGAGCATCTCAGCGCAGGAACTTTAGGTCCAAATGATGCACTCTGCTCCTGGCACTGCCTTCTTGGTGGTATGATGTCCCCATGTCTCTCTGCTCGCTTCTCTTTTATATCTCAAAAGAGATTGGCTTAAGGCACTATCTAATCTTGTAGATCTCATCAACATAACTGCCACTAATCCATCTCATTACATCATAGTGATAGAATTTACAACACAGGGGGAAATCACATCTGATGACAAAATGGTAGACAATCATACAATATTGGGAATCATGATTTAGCCAAGTGGACAGATATTTTTGGGGGACACAATTCAATCCATGACAGATACTATAAAAAACATTTTATAAAATCAACAAAGATTTCTGATTTTAAGACAAATAAATATCCTGTCATCTTAGTGAAGGTATTTCTCTTTAGCCTAGTAAAGATTATCTATCTAACATTGCAGACAACATCATGACTATTACTAAAATTCAAAGTATTGCTATGAGTCAGGAACAAATAAAATTTCTAGTATCAATTCAATGCTCCCTGCTCTTGTCTCATTCCCACTAAATCATCTCTTCTTATCTGATATTTGAATCCTTAGCATCCTTTAGGTAGAAAAATAACTCTTAAAAGCATCACATATTTATCTTGGCTCTATGGTTTATGAAATAAACTCTATGATCTGAGTCCACCAGCACAGCCCAGTTGTGGCAAATTTCAAGTTAGGCTTTTAAGTATATTGTCTCCTCCAATGATCTATAAAAGTCTTGACTTCCTGTCCATATGGTAGTTCTGTAACTACACCATTTATTCCCTCTTTTTATCTTGAAGTCCTCATCATTTACAGATTGACATCTCTGGTTCCCTTTTTTCAGTCTTGTAGCTTTATTTTTGAGAATTCTTTATCCTGGTTGGTATCTGGGCGATGCTGCCATGTGACTTAATGTCAGGCTGTTGTCCGATGTTGTTTCTCTGTCCAAAAGACTCTCTAATATTTCCTGTAAGGATGGTCTAGTTTGTACAAATTCTCTTAATTTCTGTTTATCTGGAATTGTCCTAGTTTTGCCATCGTATTAGAGGGACAGTTTTGCTGGGTATATTAATTCTTGGTTGGTAATTTTTTTTTCATGATTTTTTATAGGTCATCCCATTAGCTTCTTGCCTGCATGGTTTCTGTGAAGAAATCAGAACTTAGTCTTACTGGTTCTCCTTTGTAGGTGTTAGTTTGTTTTTCCTGAGCTGCTGTCAGGATTCTTTCTTTGTCCTTGGTCTTGAAAAGTTTGATTATGATATGTCTTGTGATTTTTTTGGGAGTCTATTCTGTATTGGGTTCATTGAGCTACTTGGATGGATATCTTCTCATGTTTCATTTTTTTTTTTTTTGTTTTGGTATCCTCTTGTTCTGGAATTCCTATCACATGTATGTTATTCCTCTTGATAGTGTCCCAAATAACTCAGGCTTTCCTCATTTTTCTTCACTCTATTTTCAAATGTTCCTCAACTTAGTATCAAGGGATTTGTCCCCTATTAGCTTTCTGTCTTCCATTGATTCAATTCTACTCCTATGTCCTTCCATTGAGTTATTGATTTCTGAACTTTTCTTGTTAATCTTCTGGATTTCTTGTTGCTGTTTTTGTATAATTTCTAATTGTTCATTTATTTTGTCATTCTGTTCTTGTATTGTTTTCTTGAATTCTTCTAGGGTTTGTCTTTGTATTCCTTAGTTCTGTCTGTGTTTTCCTTGATCTCTTTCTGATCTCTTGGAGGATCCTAAATATAAAGTTTTTTTTAAATTCCTTATTAGTTAGTTTCATTACTGTTTCTTCCTCAGGAAAGTTTTCGAGTGTTTTGACTTGGTCATTGCTTGAGCTGTCATGTCCTGCTTCTTTATGTGATTTGATATTGTTCGTTGGTCGTCTCCAAGGCATTAAAGTGTTATTTATTTATTGATTATGTGTTTGTTTTGTCTTGATTTTTTGTTTTGTTCTGTTTTGACATATTCGTGTGGGTGGGGTGGATGTGATACTCTGGTCACTAGTTTAGCAGTACTAGGGCACTCACCACCTGTCTCCAGGTAGGTGGTTAGTGGCTGGGAGTGTGAGCACAGGCCTCTGTTCGCTGGTTGTGCAGGGGAGCTGAGGGCAGGCTGGGTGGGCATTGGCCACAATCTGTCATTGATCCAGTGGCACAGGAGTGGGCAGTGGCACTTGCTGAATGGGTGTGGTGGCAAATGTGTTGTGTGTGTTGGATGAGTGGGGGGCACAGCTCCCACCACTCATCAGGTCAGGAGGAGTGACTGGAGAGGGGGGATGGATGGCCAGCGGGTGAGCATATGGGTGCACGGTTGCCACCACTCACCAGGATGAGGGTGGAGTGTTCATATCCTATATTCTTAATCTTTTAATCTGCAACTATCTTTCTTAGAAAATGTTTCCTTGATGCATTTCTTGATTTCTGTCTATTGATAAGTGGGTCTTGCTTTATTTGTGTTTTTAATTTAGAGATTTAGAAGATATAATATGTGATTTCTTTATGGTTTTTAATAGGCTTATACACACATGCACATATATATCTTGAATTACTAACATCAATAATAAAACAGTTGTTTATTGATTTCTCCCTTTGTAAAATGAGGGACAAACATAATTTTAATTCCTTTTCTTATTTCTCTAAGAGTTTTTATTTCTTTGCTGTTAGCTAAGATTTTGGTCACAAATTATGGTTAGCAATAATTATTTTGTACCATAAACATCCTTTTTCAGAAAATGATTTACATATTTATTTATTTTTAAGTATATTTGCTATGATTATTTAAATATATTTTGTAATTAGTAATCAAATGTATCATGACTTTGCATTCTTGAGATCTTCGATTTGACTTAATTTTGCTCAGCTGATACATATCTGACTAAATTTTTTTCAAGAAAGGAGCATAAGAGGTATAATTCCTGACTTTTTTTTTTCAGGTAAAGTACATGGGAAGTATAATTGTATATATATTTTTGGAATTATATGTGGAAGATGGAAATTACAGATGCTGAAATAACTGAGGTTGTATTGCTCTGGCCTATAAACATGAATTTTGGGAGTGTGTTTTCCCCTCTCAAAGTTCTACTGATATTACTTCCTTGATTTTTGGTAATTACTATTCCAGAGAAACCTGAGACCAGGATGATTTTTGTGCCTTTTAATGTAATCTTTTCTTTTTTTCCCTATCTAAATGCATATAGAATATTTTTTTTATTTTTTATTATAAGCAAACTCACCAAGAATTTCCTAAGAACTACTGTCTTTTGAAGACTCTTTCCCTGAAGAGTCCTGTTAATCTACAGACTAAAGTCTTTCTTCACCTGAAGAAAGCTCTTCTCTATGATATTGTTGTTTATTGTTTCATTTGTTTTTGTCTCTTCTTCAGGATACCAGTTTTCTGTAAGATAATATATTTTTTTTCCTATTCTTTTGCTAGCTATCATCTTTTCTAACAAATTTTAATTTTAAAAAAACAAGATCCTCTGCTTTCTACAAAAAAAAATTTCTGTTTTTCCGTAGTGGAACTTTCTATTTACGTAATACGAGCTTTGCTCTTTAATGCTTCTAAAGCAGATTTTAGCTCTGCTAGTGCGTTTTTGAGGAGACTTGGTGGCATAGTGGTTAAAGTGCTCAACTACTAAATGAAAGATCAGTGGTTCACACCCACCAGCTCCTCCATGGGATAAAGATGTGGCAGCATGCTTCCATAAAGATTTACAGCCTTAGAAACCCTATGGGACAGTTCTGTCATATAGGGTTGTCATGAGTTGGCATCGACTCTACGGCAGTGGGTTTGGTTTTTTTGTTTGTTTTTAGTGCATCTGTGATTTCTTTACAATCTTGCATATTTCTAGGTTGATACTCATCTTTGCCGATATGATCTATTATGTGATTAGCTCTATTGTATCTCATTCTATCATTATTTATTATTTTTTCATCTCTTCCATAACCAAAATGTAATTGTCAAGGATTTCATTTTACTTGGATCCACAGTCAATGCCCATGGAAGCAGCAGTCAAGAAATCAAATGATGCATTGCACTGGGCAAATCTGATACCAAAGAACAAACGAATCTGTCTTGGAAGAAGTACAGCCAGAATGCTCCTTAGAAGTAAGGATAGAGAGACTTCATCTCACATACTTTGGACATGTTATAAGGAGGGACCAGTCCCTGGAAAAGGACATCATACTTGGTAAAATAGAGGGTTAACGAAAAAGAGGAAGACCCTCAACAAGATGGATTGACAGAGTGGCTGCAACAATGGACTCAAGCATAACAATGATTATGACGACGGCACAGAACTGGGTAGTGTTTCTTTGTGTTGTACATAGGGTCACTATGAGTCAGAACCAACACAACAGCACCTAACAATAACAACACAACATAACCAAATTTATTTTAAAGAAACATAGATGTTATAAAAGATGTAATTTGCTGTTGTATTATAAATTTTAAATTTTTTCTCTGTATCTTGAGGATAAAAGACCTTTGTTTTCTTCTTAAAGAGTATTTTCCATGTCTCATGTTGGAAAAATTTTGCTACTCATTATTGCACACAAACTCTCAGAGCCTTCACTACTTTTCTCACATTTTATATTTTTCTTCTATAGACTTCCATTTCTATACTCAGGAAGACTGTATTACTAAGGCATCTTGGACCTCCGTAACTATAAAACATCAACAATGATAAGGTAATGATAGGAAAGGAAATTTCCCTAGTCTTTTTAGAAAACAACTACAACATAGTATCTTCAGTCCCTTGATCACCAAAGATCTGACAATTTCTTATGAGATTTTTTTAGATAATTGATCAATATCCCTAGTTTCTAATGCCACTGAAAGGTTCCACTCTGTCATAGGATAGATGTCTGTGAGCATTTCATGGGAGGCTGAGAGCAGGAAAACAATTGCTGCTAGTTCACCTATATTAGCCTACAGCCAACTTCATCATATATGTTTTTTAAATAAATAAATAATATTTATTCCCTTTTTGGAATAATTCTATTTTGCACAATTTACGCATACATTCTTTTCTATATCAAAGTCTTGGTAATGTACATGAAAAAAAGAAGATATTTTATTTCTATAATTAGATGCATTAGTCCACTAATAAATTCTGTGCTGAAATTAACATTAAAAAAAACTAAGAAAATCAGCAGTAATATTTTTTTAAATCTCAACTGGATTCTTAAAGTCAAAGGCAATCCTATAAAACCCATTTCTAATAACTGATCTATTAATAGTGGCTACCACAAAAACATGAGTGAAAGGGGAATATCCAATATTTGCTTTTCTATACTTTTGCATCAATTAGATTTTTCTTAACAAAATTTATAATTAAAAGCTAGCATAAAATATAAAATACTTTGAGCACCTACTGCATATAAGACGCTACATTGTACTCATTAAGCAATAAGACATGGCCTTATAAGTATAGATAGAAGATCTAAGGCATATTCAAAAAAGGAAGCTGACCATATTACTTCTGCTAACTGCAATGCTACCTCTACTTTAAATGTGTGTTTCTGCATTGTAGATGCTCAAAAGTCCGAACACCAAGAAATCAGTTGTCATATTTGTATTAGGCTTTCTGCTTGACAAACTAGAGAGGAATCAGAGTTTTGGAATTTGTATTTCCACATATTGGATGTATTTCAGATTTTTAAAAATAAGAATGAAGTTCATTACTTAGAATTTTTAATTTGAAGAAATCTGTGGTCTATATTGACTTCATTCCTGTAACCATTTATCAAAGTACATCCTCTTTGTCCATTTCCCTATAATTTATTCCTATCTACCTATGCTGCTGGAGCTGAAGCTCTGGTTTTGAGGAAGATAAACCAATCGAATGTAAGCAGAATTTTCCTTTGAAAAGACTTGTCATTTTTGTGTCAGTTGTAGGAATCTGTCAATTTCTGCAGTCATTTCACATTTGGTTTGCATTACATCATTTTGCTCACGTCTCAAGCAACTGAGGATGTGCCTGAAAATTTAAGGGACAAGACAGTTCCATTCTGAAGTGCAGATAAGCTTGAAAGGCAAAGGTAAAAAACAGTCGGTGTTTTAGGAGCAACTAAAATATCTAACTAACATGGCACAAAACTTTAATGCTTGAAGTGAATTTGATGTCATCACATTGATTTTAAAAGTAATAAATTGTGCTGGAATTGACTTTTACTGTAATCTCTATCTTCCCATTTTCGTGAATCTCTGATCTAAACTTTACGTATCTTTTAAATAGTCAACTTTTGTATGCAACAATAACTCTACTATCTTGCACACAATGGACTTTATAAATTGAGTTGCATTTCCAGATGTAGAGCAGTTTGTACCATACCATCATCCCTCTCTTGTCACTTTTCCTCTGGGAGAGGTAGGGTTGGGAGGGAGACTTGGCCCATGTAAAGTGTCAGCTCTATCATTTGAACAGACATCATACTTAGTATCATATTTTAACCTGCTGGGCTAAAATGGCCCCTACAGCTAAATAAAAGAGTTAGTTTCTGTCATGGATTGAATTATGTCCCCCAAAAAATATGGGTAGGATCGGGGTAGGATTGTAACACTCTTACTAAGGTCACATACCTGATCCAATATAAAGGGAGTTTCCCTGGGGTGTGGCCTGCATCACCTTTTATCTCACAAGAGATAAAAGGAAAGGGAAGCAAGCAGAGAAGGGGTACCTCATACCACCAAGAAGGCAGTGCCAGGAGCAGAGCAAGTCCTTTGGACCCGGGGTCCCTGTGCGGAGAAGCTCCTAGTCCAGGGAAGATTGATGAGAAGGCCAACAGAGAGAGAAAGCCTTCCCCTGGAGCTGATGCCCTGAATTTGGATTTTTAGCCTACTTTACTGTGAAGAAATAAATTTCTCTTTGTTAAAGCCATCCACTTGTGGTATTTATGTTACAGCAGCTCTAGATAACTGAGACAATTCCCTTTTATTTTTTCATGAACTCCTTCAGGAATGATGTTTCGCTTATTTCCCAAAGTTAGTTCTTTTCTGAAAATAAGCACTTAAAATTGAAGGACTCAAAAACACCTACTAGACTTGAAATTCTTCTGTCCTAAAATATAAGGCTTTCCTGACATCTCCATCTGTTTTGCTCTAAAGCAGGATGACTGAAAATTCAGCACACCATACTGAGTTAGGAGTATAAGGAGTAATATTCAATATATGGAGAATATATGAAGGCATAGGTCTTTTATGACATTTCTTTTCATGAGTAAGAAGGGACCGAATAAATTACTTTATTAAATCTCCTTTCACAAGTGAAGATAAATGTCATCAAGGGCTTAAGCTCTCATGTATTACATATAATATACAATTTCTCTGTCTATCTTCCTATATTTCTGTATTTTGTCAAAATCCTCCAATGGGCTTTACTTTATCATCAAGTACATTTTTCTTTAAAAAAAAAAATGAAATAATGTATTGAGAAGAAAACGTCTGATTTCATTTAGGTTGTTGCTCTACTTCGTCTATCTGCTCTTAGGTTATTCTGTCATTACACTTTTGCTTCTGTAATTTCTCATCTCTTAGGGCTCAGCAGGATGAAGGTAGCTACAGTGTTGACTCTTTATGTTATGTAAAAATTTAGACATGGTTTGAATCTTTCCTAATCACCCTTTGTATATTTTCAGTTTTCCTCTGAAGTGATATCGGGACTCCCAAAACTTGTTCCTACTTGTGTACTACTTATCTTTGATAAAGTCGTCATCAAATACCCAGTTATATGTTAGACAGAAAGAAACTAGCCTGTACTCTTCGATCACCCTCACAGCACACACCCCATTGAACTCTAAATTTGGTAGGTTCTACATTTTCATTATCACTAATACGTATTTCCATTTTTTAATGCCTTGGTTAAGTCCTTGTAATCTTCTACTTAGACAATTTTAATAGTCTTCTAAATCAGTGGTCTTTTCAAACTTTTTTCTTAACACCATGAAGAAATATATTTATATCATGACTCACCATACACATGCATAATTAAAACTGAACATACGTGGGTGAAATAAAAATTTCAAAAAACAATACTTCCTCTTATCATGTGATACACTCTGACATTTTCTATTCAATTTTAAAAGGCAAAATTAATTTTACAACCTCACTAATGGGTTGCTGCCTGCAATTTGAAAAAACACTGCAAAAGAATAACCATTTCTCCAGTCATGACCCTTGCTAATGAATTTTCCACACTGCCAGCAAATAGTTCTCTGTTCTACCTACCTAAAAACATGACTGCTCTTAAGGCCCTTCTTTCAACTACTGGATAAAGTCTAAACTCATTACTATATCATGCAGTCAGCACTCTCGCTGCCTACACTTCCTGACTACATTTCTTCTCAAACCTACACAGTCAAGCCATTCCATTTTGCATCTCTATTTCTTTCCACAAGGCACTTCTGCTTGGAAAACTGCCTCCCTTAACACTTCCTTTTTTTAATCTTTCAAAAGTTGCCCAAACATCTTCTTCCCTCTGTAAAGCTTTCTACTTTCTCCAAGTAGAAATAGTTACTCTTTCTTGGTAGCACCGCTATACTTTTAAATACTCCTTTTTAAACATTCAATAAGAGAGACTCACATAACCTACTCCATCATATCATAATGGCAATTTCGTTCTCATTCTGTTTCTTCAAATTCTCTATTTCTTGCTCTGTTCCTTTTGAATTTTTTCACGTCTGATCATGAGACAACATTACTGTATAAGATTCTTCAGTACCCATGGGCAGGAGTTACCCTTTCACCTATGTAGCAGTAAATGGTATAGGACTTGCTTTCCACCACAAACAACTAGACGACTGGAAAACTAGACTGCATATATGAAACAGCTGTTTTCAACCATTAGACAGCAGGAAACACAGGAATGTGATTCCTAAGAGAGAAACAAATGCGGTGATCCCTATCATCTCTTTAGCTTTCTGCCAGGAAGAGCTCAGGCTCAGGAGTCGAGAGGGCAGACATAGGAGATCAAGGAGAATGAGGCAGGCAGCTAGTACTTGAAAAGAGGAAGCTGTTCAGAGAAAGACTTTCAGAAATCTGCCTAGGGTCCCCTATAGCCTTAGGTTAAGTCCTAGGTTGAACACTAATCTGCATATGCATAGGTGAGGCCTGGCAAAGACCAACTTTCAGGGAACTATAAATTGAACAATTTCCAAAGCTCACACGGGGCTGGCAGACATACAAGTTTTTATCAGCCATAGTAGAGAGATCTTGTTGAATATCTGAGGCATTCAATAGAGATCTCAGAAGTGTCACACCTTAAAAGCAAGGTTAAATTAGCCCTAAATAGAGTAAAAGGTATTTTAGACATTCTCTAACAAAGCTTAAAGAAAAACAGACCTTGAAAGGATCATGCTGATCTGAAAGTAACTTAACTCCCGGCAAAGCAAAGTTTAACATTTTTTAAAGAAAAATAAAAATTCAAAATATTGAACAATGTAATGTTTTTAATGCCTGGCATCCAATCAGGTGTTAATATACATATAAGGAAGTATCAAAATTTGAATCATAACCAGGAAACAAAGCAGTTAATAAAAACTGACCCAGAAATAGCAAAGATGATGGAATTAGCAGACATAATTTTAAAGAAGCTTTCATAAATATGCTCAATGATTTAAAAGAAAACAAATGTAATGAACAAAGAATTAGACGTTATTTTTTAAAAGAATGAATGGAATTTCTAGATCTGAAAAGTACAATATCTGAAATAAAAAAGTCACTAGGTAGGTGTAACTGTCTATTAAATACTTCACAAGAAAGAAAAATCTGTGAACTTGAAGACATAGCAATAAAATACATTAAAACAAAACCCAGAGAGAAAAAAGTTAGGATTCTCTGTTACCCAGGGGACAATATTAGGTGGTCTAATATTATGTAACTGGAGTTCAAGAAAAAGAGAAAAATAGGGAAAGGACAGAAAAAATACTAAAAGAAATATTAACCAAAATGTTTCATATTTGATGAAAACTATTAACATATTAAAGAATAAACACAAAGAAACCCATAGTAAAGGGCATTATAATCAAATTGTTGAAAACCAATGATAAAAAGAAAAATTTTAAGGCAAGTAGAAGAAAAAACACATCCTACATATAGGGAGACAAACATAAAAATAACTACAGACTTCTCATCAGGAAGAAATATAAGCTACAATCAATAAAGTGAAATATTTAAAGTGCTGAAAGAAAAAAGATAAAGAATTCTTTGCTGAGTGAATATTTGTTTCAAAATTGAAGGTGCAATAAACACCTTTTCAGACAACAAAAACTGAGAGAATTCATAGCCAGCAGACTAAGACAAGAACAAATGCTTAAAAAAATTATTCAAGCTGAAAAAACAAATGTTAGCAGATATATACTTGGATCTACACAAAGGAATAAAGAGTACTAGAAGTAATAAACATATAGGTAAGTATAAAAGAATCTTCTCCTATTTTTAAATTTTCTTTAAAATACAGCTGACTATTCAAAACAAAATTTATAACAAAATATGTGGTTTATATGTAAAACAGAAGTACATGACAAAAATAGCACTAAGGATAGAAGGGAAAATAGTCCTACACTGCTGTAAGTTCCGTGCATTGTAAGTGAAGTGGTATACTATTTGAAGACAGAGCAAGGGTTGACAAACTATGGTCCAAAGACCATATCCAGATAGTGGTCTATTTTTGTAAGGCTCACAAGCTAAGAATGTTTTTTACATTTTTAAAGAATTGTTCAAAAAAAAAAAAAGAATATGTAGCAGAGATCTTACGTGGCCATGAAGCCTAAAATATTAACTATTTGACCCTTTACAGAAAAATTCTACCAACTCTTTAGATAGACTGTGATAAGTGAAAAGCGTATACTGAAAACTCTATAGAGAATCTACAAAAAATATAAAGCACAGAGGAATAGCTAATAAGCCAAGACTGATAGCTCGGAACACTAAAAACATACTAAATTAATTCAAAAGAGGGCAGGAAAAGAGGGGGAAAGGAACAAAGATATGACTAAAAAAATAGAAAATAAGTGGCAAAAGGGTAAATTTAAACTCAGCAGTGTCAACGATTACATTAACTATGAATGGTCTGAACACTCCAATTAAAAAGAAGAGATTTGCAGTTTGAATAAAATAGCAAGACCTAATTATATGCTGTCTACAAAAAAGCTACTTTAAATATGTTACTGTTGTTAGGTGTCGAGTCGGTTCCGACTCATAGCAACCCTGTGTACCACAAAACAACACTGGCGGATCCTGCGTCATCCTCACAGTCATTGCTATACTTGAGCCCACCATTGCAGCCACTGTGTCAATCCATCCCGTCGAGGGTCTTCCTCTCTTTTGCTGACCCTCTACACTTTTAAATATAGACACATATATGTTAAAACTAAAAGGATAGAAAAAGATATATTACACAAACACTAATCAGAAAAAAACTGGAGTGCCTATACTAATATCTATAAGTATTTTTAAAAGGGAATCTATAAGTAGATTCTCTTTAATGAAGTCTATAAAATAGACATTATGAAAGGAAATATTGCCAGATATAAAGAGAAACATTATCATTTCATAATGATAAAAGAGTCAATACATGAAGACATAAAGATCCTAGAAGTGTATTCACCTAAAAAGAGTGCTTCACAACATGTGAAGGAAAAACTAAAAGCATTGCAAGACAAAATAGCCAAAACCCATTTATAGTTGAAGATTTCAATACTCATATCTCAGTAATTTATAGAACTAGCAGACAGAAAATTAGCTAGTGTATAGAAAACCTGGACTGTACTATGGACTGATTGGACATTTTGACATTTATAAAATACTCTACCCAGCTGCTGAAAAAATATACATTACTTTCAAGTGCACACTGAACTTTTAGTAAAATAGGCCATATGCTGGGCTATAAACCAAGTTTCAATACGTTTAGAATTATTGAAATTATACAGGGTATGTTCTCTGGCAGTAATTGAATTAAACCAGAAATCAATAACTAAAGAGCATAAATGAACACCAGCTCTCCTATGCTAAATTAGAAGCAACCACATCTGCCAGTACTTTGTAAAGCCAGAATCTCCTTCTCAGCATTTATTCTGGGGAGAAAAAAAAAAAAAAAAAAAAACTTTCCACATCAGTTTTTAGGAAATTGAGTCATGAAGAAAAGACCACTGGCCTAGATTTAGACTGACAAAGATTTAAATCTTGGTCTCCCCATTCATCAGCTGAATGACCTTGGGCAAAAGACTTTGTCTTTCTGGGCCATGATTTTTCCCATCTGTATGGGTAATAATTCCTACCTCAAATGTTCTTAAGATTAAATTAAATAATATATACAGGGAACTAGGCATAAGGTAGTTGCTCACTAAATGGTAGCTATGATTTTATTTACAGTTTCTTGAAGACTTTGGGATTAGTCTAGCATCTTTCTTGAAATCTATATAAGATGAAAACTGATCAAGCAGCATACCCTCTCATACTGAAATAGGTTACCTATACCAAGATCATATTTCAGTTTAGAAAGATACTATTTTTATAAACTTCTAGTTTTAATTAAAATCTCTTTAGCAGTTCCTCTTCATTTTTAATCTGCTATTCTTAATTTGAGACTTGAAGAATAGGTTACTGCTTAGACTCTCTTCAGTTAACTTGCACCACTACCTGGAGTTCTTGTTCCAGACCCTAGCAGGTTTTATGGGGAGAAGGTATTCTGCTTTGCCTCAGTTTAATTTAAAAAAAGAAGAAGAAGGAAAAGAAGAAAGGAAAGAAAATTTCTAAAATGTTGAGATTATGGGGATTATGGCTCTTTGTTGACTCATGCTGAGGAGTCAGAGAAAGGTGGAGTTTTCCAAGAAATATGATTTCCTAGGCAAGCTACCTGCCTATTCCTTCCAGGACTGCTCCTACCTGGTGTCTGGAATCTCCGATAACTTTTAACACTTTCAAGAACTTCTAAAGATGGAACATTCAGTGTATTCAAAAAAAATATACTAGGTTATCCATTGGCTACCTTTGTGAAAATAGTAATAATAATAACTATTATCATAGAAATAGTAACAATAATAAAAAAAAATCTGAGGACTTGTAAGTACTTTACAAGAATTATATCACTCAATATTTACAACATTATTTCCACTGTTATAGGTGTAAAAAATGAGTCATTTTAAGGGTTGCTTCTATTAAGATACTTAATTCAGCACTATGCTTAACAATACTTAATTTGCACTGGGTCTTCAGGTAGAATTAGGAGTCTGCTCTGACCCCGCCCACTTGGATAAGGCCATGATAAAACTTACTAAGGCCTTGGCAGCCCCTTCTCTCCATCAAGAATCACTACCTTCCCACCCACCTGAACACAAATATCATCCTTGACCAAAGTCTTTCTAATCTCAGATCTGACCATAATAGTTTAACTCAAGTCAAAGTTACATTGTCATTGTGAAAATAGTGACTTAGATCCCTTACCATCCTTTCAAGGGCTTCCTGTTTACCACTAGAAGTGGCTGAGGTGGTTGGACTTGTGGTTGCACTTATCCAAGCTGTTGCCCAGATGCTTCTCCCATACTGCAAGAACAAAGCAAAAGAAAATGCGCCAGGGGCTCTAACCCTGGCTGCAGTCTGCAGGGACTGGGACTGAGTAATGGAGAGGGTAGAGCTGGCCCTTGGTTAAAATGGTTGTACAAAGAGTAATAGAAGTCTGGGTTGCTTCAAGAAAGAAAGGAAGAAATTTTATTGTGCATAGATCCTAAGTCAAGAGTCTGCAACAGTAATTAGTCAAGACAGAAATAATTGGATTTGAGAACTGGAGCCACAGAAAGTAGACAGTGACACTTTATAAGGTACCTGCAAAAGAGTATATGGGTTGTGCAAGCTGTAATGAAATCACTTACACAGTTAAAAGAGTTAAACCCTTATCTACTCTCCCCTTTCCTGCAAAGAGCAGAGACTTAAGACCATCAGTATCTCCTTGGTTTTAGTGGTCTCTCATGTTTCCTGAGTGATTTTCCTCCAAGCAGTGTTTCAACGCAAATACTTAGGGGCTTTGTAATACCTTCAGGTTATATTCCAACATAGGACACAAAGGCATAAATCAAGATGAAACATCAGAAACAATCCAGGATATCTCATTGATGCCCAAGATAGATGAACCACCTCTAATAATATTCCTGAAATAGTCTTTGTATAAAGCTGTGATTAAAGTTCTTCTCTCTAACCCATAGAGAAGAACAGTAAATGCTGTGTTTCTGATGTGGAAAATGCTAAAAATCAGATACTACCTGCTTGGAATGAGATATTTCCATGTAGGATTTTTTTTCCCATACTCAAATTAGAAAACTGAAATGCTTCTACAAGATTTTTACATTGTGATTTTTGAAGGAAAATGCTATGTTAGTTCCAGACAAAATCAGCATTTAATATTTTCCTCTTCAACGTTATAAAAACAGATTTCTATTAAAATCACAAGTGTCTTTAATTTCAGGGACCATTTAAAATCTCATGACCATAGATATTTGTTATGAGATTGAGGAAAGAAGTTTGTAGGATTCAACCCTTCTTTCTTTCAGTTGCGCCAAATAAGTTCAAAGTGACATAGACCCCAAATTACTACCTGGAACTATTGGAAATCAATACCCTTAATAAAGCCTGAAAATCAAGATATAAACAGAATAATGGTAGAAGCATCTACAGAGTTTATCTGGTGTGAATTCTAGACTGCTGACAGACACCCAAACCAAACCATCCTGTTCAGGAAGCTCTCAGAACAGGCTGTTTTAAGTTAACAACCTGAGATAGGATTTAAGTGCCTGCGATGATGTGAAGTTCTTCCTTCTAGCTAGCATAACTCACTCTTATTGCAGTTTAAGCTCGCCTCCTCAGTTTGATATTCAGTGGTCAGGAAGAACAGCTGGTGTCTATCATCCTTAAAATAACCATTCATATTCCCAAAGTTATATCACCCTTGGGTTTCTTCTTCTCTAGGCTAAAAAGCCCAATTCCTTTAATCTTTCCTCAGAGGTCCTGTTTTTCAGCCAGTTCATGATTTTTGTTGATTGCTTCTGGACCCTTTCCAAACTCTGTATCTCCTCTCAATTTTGCTTCTCTCAAACTGGAATAGAGCTTGAAGATGGAAGACCTTGCCACTGCCAAATATACTGAAAGGATTCCTTCCTGTTTTTATAGGCCGGCTACTGTTAACACAACAGTAAAGATCAAAAACCAGATCCTCATAAAACCCTAAGCTACCACTCTACCCCTACTGCTACCCCCGCTCTCTACGCTCACACTGTGTAAACAGAGACAGAATGTGTTTTTGCAGTAAGGATATTATGAAATAGAGCAAGTCAGGCTTCAAAGACCACCTCTGCATTCGGCATCTTCTGTTCCTCATGCCTCCCATTCCCATCAGAGTGACCTTATCAGGACATCTCTCTTGCCAGCCTCTGAACACTGACAAATTTACATCTACTGCCTTTGGAACAGGAGCCCTGGTGGTACAGTGGTTAAGTGCTTGGCTGCTAACTGAAAGGTCGGTGGTTCAAATCCATCAACCACTCCATGGGAGAAAAATGTGGCAGTCTGCGTCCATAAAGATCACAGCCTTGAAAACCCCATGGGGCAGTTGCCCTCTGTTGTATAGAGTCACTGTGAGTCCGAATTGACTCAACCGCAATGGGGTGGGCCTTTGGAACATCTCCCTGCCTCCTGACACTCTGCTCAAGCTTCTGAGTGCTCCAGATACATCTCTTCATCTCCCTCTCTTCTGTCAAACTTCCACCCTACCAGCCAGGGGTGCTTTTAATGCAAATGAAAGAAATAAAGCTCAAATTATCGATAATATGAGGGAGATGCCTGTATTGTTCAGTTTTGCAGGTTTGTGTACTTTACGTAAATGTTATCATAGTGTATGCATTTTTCTGCAACTTGCTTTTCATACTATGATCATGAATTTTATATATGTTGATGCGTGCACCAGTAGTTCATTTATTTTTACTTCTGTTTAGTGTTGCAGTATATAAGTTAGTTATTGAAATATTTACCTATCAATGGACAGCTAGATTATTTCCAGATTTTTTTGTTTAAACAAAGCTGTGATGAAAATTTTGTACATGTGTCCATGTGCATATGTGCAAGGTTTTCTCTGAGGTGTATCCTAGGACTGGAATTGCTGAGTCATTAAGTATGTGCATCTTCAACTTTCAGTTGTTATTGTTGTGTGCCTTTGATTCAATTCCTACTCACAGCAACCCTATAGGACAGAGTACTACTGCCACATAGTGTTTTCCAGGCTGTAATCTTTATGGAAGCAATCTTTACAGGAGCAGATTGCCAGGTTTTTTCTCCCAAGAAGCATCTGGTGGATTCAGACCGCCAACTTTTCAGTTAACAGCCAAGTGCTTAACCATTGTACCACCAGGGCTCCTTCAACCTTTAATAGATAGTGTCAAATAATTTTCCAAAGTGGTATAACAACTTACACTTTAATCAACAGTGTATAAGAGTTCCTATTGCTCTACTTCCCTCTAACATTTCTTATTGTCTGACTTCTTAGTTTTGCAGATCTGGTGTGTACTAAATGATATTCCATTACGGTTTTAATTTGCATTTCTCTGGTGAATGAGAATGAGTCTATATATAATCATTAGAAAAGTGTTTTCCTTTCTATAAAATTTTTGTTCACATCTTTTTTGGGGGTTGTTATATTCTGTAACAACCCAAATATATATGTAAATATATATATACTTCTATAAATTAACAAGAATATATATATACATGTATATTCTAGATACTAATCTTTTGTCGTATGTATATGTTGCAGATGTCTTCTCCAAATGCTTATCTTTTTACTTCCTCTATGTTTTCTTTGGTTAACAAAAGTTCTTAAAGTAGTAGATTTTTAAAAATTTATTTATGCATTATGATTTTTGAGTTTTAATTAAATCCTTCTCGAACTCAGTATTATAAAGATATTCAACATTTTCTTTTTAAAGTTTTAATGGTTTCACAAAGTTTCTAATTTATCTGGCATCGATTTGTGTATAATGTGAGGCAGAGATCCAGTTTAATTTTGTTATACACAAACAATTTTTTTTGGATAAACAATTTTCACAATACCATTTATTAACCCATTTTTCTTCAATGCCAGCTATGTCATATATCAAAATTCCATATATATGCCACTCTTATTCTATTCCATTCTATTCTGTTTTATATATACATATAAATTCCAGCCAGATAATCTTTTCTCTTAGCTGAAATATTAAGTCAATTTAAAATTGATGTACTAACTAATATGTTTGGATTTATTTCTGGCGTCTCATTTTCACTTTCTATTTTTTCCTGTTTCTTTTTCCTTTTTTCTTCTCCTTTGATCCTTTAACACATTTTTTGCTTAGATTACCTTTTTTTTTTTCCTAGCACATATATCTTGGCATCTAGGTATTGTTTTTTGATGTTTGTTTTTTATAATTGTACCAGAAGCAGTGGGTAAAGATTCATATTGGGTCTCCTCTTTCTTTACATGATCACTCTTCATTTCCTCCCTAAGAAGGTAAACCCACGAAGAGCTTAATAAATTCCAGCAATTCAGGGAAACTGTGAAAAGACTCTGGCCTGTAGTCTGTGTCATCTGGGATTTCTTTGTTTTTTTTCTTTAGATTTTTTGCTTATTTCTTTGTTAAAATAAACAGTATTTTACAGTTCCTATGAAATGGAATCAACTAGGGGCAACAGATTTGGTTTGGTTTTTTAATGTATGTATGAGGAGCCCTGGTGGCACAATGAGTGAGCGCTTGGCTGCTAACCAAAAGGTTAGTGGTTTGAACCCGCCAGTGACTCCGTGAAAGAAAAGACCTGGTGATCTGCTCCTTTAGGATTACAGCCTAAAAAACCTATGACGCTGTTTTAGTCTGTCACAAGGGGTCGCTATGAGTCGAAGTTGACTCAACGGCAACGAGTATATATATGTGTATGTGTGTATATATACATATATGTATATATTGCTGTACAATGCATGGATTTTAAGAATACACTGCAATAAGTTTGGGTAATTGCATATACCCATGTAACCCACACCCCTGTATATAATCACTCCACAAAGATTACTTTTGACCCTTCCTTTTCATCCCTTTCATCAGTCCACTTAGAGGCAATCACTATTCTGATTTCTTTCACCCCAGATCAGCTTTGCTTCTTTCAGAATTTAATATAAATGAAATTATACAATATAAAACCTTTTGTGCCTAATTTTTTTTTTGATATCATGATATTTTTAAAATTTATCCCTGCTGTCACCTACGTAAATAGTTCATCCATTTTATTACTGAGTAATTTTCTGTTGTATGACAATACCAAAATTTGTTTAACCATTCTCCTGCTAATGAACATTTAGGTTGTTTCCAGCTTTTGGTATTATGAATAAAGCCACTATCAGCATTTTTTTTTAAAGATTTTGTATTGTGGAAATTTTCCAAATACAAAGTAAACAGAATAGTATGATGAATTCCCATATACTCATCACTCAGTCTCAACAGTCGGCCATCCTTCTTTTTTGTTTGTTTTTTCTTTTTTATATTTTAATTTAATTTTTGTTGTTGTTGAGAATATGCACAGCAAAACATACTCCAATTCAGCAGTTTCTACATGTGCAATTGAGTGACACTGATTACATTCTTTGAACTGTGCAACCATTCTCATCCTTCTTTTCTGAGTTGTTCCTCCCTTATTAACGTAAGCTCATTGCCCCCTCTGCTTCCTATCTAAACTTTCGAGTTACTGTTGTCAATTTGATCCCATACAGATAGACCTTAAAAGAACAAAATCAAAGCAAACATTCTGTACTAGCTAAGCTAAACTACTGTTTGACGTAAAGAAGACTTCAGAGGACATTTTTGGTTTAAGGTTTAAAGATTATCTCAGAGCAATAGTTTCTGGGGTTCATCCAGCCTCCATGGCTCCAGAAAGACTAGATTCCATGAAAATTTTAAATTCTGTTCTGCATTTTCCCTCTTTTGATCAGGATTCTTCTATGGAATCTTTGATAAAAATGTTCAGTAATGGTAGCTGGATACCACTCAGTTCTTCTGGTCCTATAGCAAAGGAGGCAGTTGTTCATAGAGGCAGTTAGTCACTCATCCATTTTCTCCTATTCTTGACTCTCCTTCTTTCTCTGTTGCTCCAGATGAATAAAGACCAACTGTTGTGGATTGGATGGCTGCTTGCAAGCTTTTAAGACCCTAGATAATATCCAATGATCTAGGAGTTAGAACAAAAGCACTGAACAAGTTATTATGCCAGTTAATTGGGATATCCCATGAAACCATGACCCTAAACCTCCAAACCAAAGAACCAAATCCCATGAGGTGTTTGGTTGTACATAAGCAGCCTCAGCAGCCACTCTTTTTTTTTTTTTTAGGTCATTGTTGTAAATGTATCTATCATACAAATTTTGCCAATTCAACTTTTTACACGTGTATAACTTATTGACAGAAATTATAATAATCTGCTGGGCAACCCTACCTTTAAGCAATGTGATTTTTCCATCACTGTAAACCAAAACTCAGTGCTCCATAGGCAATAACCCCTCCCCTCCTTTCCTCCTCCCTCCCATCCCTAGTAATCACTAACAAACTTTTATCTCTATACATTTGCAATTTTTTGTCTTTTTATATAAGTGAGGTCATACAATATTTGTCCTTTTGTGACTGACTTATTTCATTCAGCATAATGTCTTCAAGCTCCATCCATATTGTAGCATGTATGAAGCCTTCATTTCTCCTACTGGCTGAGTAGTACTCCGTTATATGTATGTACCACATTTTGTTTATCCATTCATCTATTTTACTCATCAACAGATGAATGGATAAACAAAATGTGGTTTGTACCTACAGTGGAATACCACTAAGACAGTGAGAGAATGAGGTCTTTTTGCTATTGTGAATAGTGCTGCAATGAACATTGGTATACAAGTATCAATTTGAGTTTCTGCTTTGAAGGCTTTTGGGTATATACCTAGGAGTCACTATAAACATGTGAAAGTTTTTTTGTAAATGTGTTCTCACTTCTCTTGGGTAAATACCTGTCTTAGCCATCTAGTGCTGCTATAACAGAAATACCACAAGTGGGTTGCTTTAACAAAGAGAAATTTATTTCCTCACAGTAAAGTAGGCTAAAAGTCCAAATTCAGGGCATCAGTTCCAGAAGGCTTTCTCTCTCTGTTGGCCTTCTCATCAATGTTCCCCCGGACCCCGACATCCCAGGGAAACTCCCTTTACATTGGATCAGGAATGTGACCTGGGAAAGGGTGGTGTTACTATCCCACCCTAATCCTCTTTAACGTAAAATTACAATCACAAAATGGAGGACAACCACAGAACACTAGGAATCATGGCCTAGCCAAATTGATACACATTTTTGGGGGGACACAATTCAATCCATGACATTCCACCCTTTGGCTCCCCAAAAAATCACATCTTTGCAACATGCAAAACATTCATCCCATCGTATTATAGCAAAAGTCTTAACTCCAAGTCCAAAATCCAAAAATTTCCTCTTCATCTGTGAAATCTAGAATACAAGTTATCTGCTTCCAAAGGTACAATGGCAGAACAGGCAGATGCTAGACATTTCCATTACAAATGGGAGAAACTGGAGGAAAAGAAAGGATAACAGGCACCAAGCAGTTCAGCAGAACACATTACATTAGCCCTCAAGGCTTTGAAAATGATCCTCTGTTCTCCAAGACAATTTACACAATGGCCCTGCCTTGCAGACTCTAGGTATTGGCCACACTCTCCAAATTTGGGGTGCAGGCCCTCCGCCCTGGGCTTCAGCTCTGCCTTCCAGGCCCACTGGGACAGCAACTCTGCTCCCTCGGCTTTAGGCGCACCATTCTCCTAGTCCATCTGAGTGGCGACTCCACCCTTAGAAACACCAGAGGCCATGGCTCCACTCTTTGAAACCTCTGAGGTCATGGCCATACTTTTTGAGACTGAGGCAGCTCAGCTTCTTGTGTTCCTTGTCTCTTCAGCTTCTGCTTCCTGATTTCTTGACATCTTGGCTCCTCGGGCCTCATGCCCACATCTGCCCTGCTAGGGCAAGTGTTCCAAAGCTCTGTAGCTCCACCGATAAGTGCCGGGAGGCACCCCACTCTGCCAGGAAGCCTCCTGCGCACAGGCACTCAGCAACCTCGCTCTGGGGGTTGGCAAGCCTAGCTCACCGATAAGTGCCCAGAGGCAGTGCATTCTGCCAAGAAGCCTCCTGTGCACAGGCATTCAGCTCTCTCACTCCGTGGGTTGGCTGCAATGCCATCTCATGTTGGTCTCCTGGTTCTCCTACTGCCACTTCTCTGCCACTGCAGCTTCTCTGCTGCTGCTGGTCCTCTGCTGCTGTCACACCTATCTATTCACAGTTTCAGAAACATTTATACATTTTAGGTATCCATTAGAGCAGCACCCTACTCCTGGTACCAAATTCTGTCTTAGTCATCTAGTGCTGCTATAACAGAAATACCACAAGTGGATGGCTTTAACAAAGAGAAACTTATTTCTTCACGGTAAAGTAGGCTAAAAGTCCAAACTCAGGACGTCAGCTCCAGGAGAAGCCTTTCTCTCTCTGTTGGCCTTCTCATCAATGTTCCCCCGAACTAGGAGCTTCTCTGCGCAGGGACCCCAGGTCCAAAAGACATGCTCTGCTCCTGGCACTGATTTCTTGGTGGTATGAAGTCTTCTCTCTCTGCTTGCTTCCCTTTTGATAAAAGGTGGTACAGGCCACACCTCAGGGAAACTCCCTTTACTTTGGATCAGGGATGTGACCTGGGTAAGGGTGGTGTTACAATCCCACCCTAATCCTCTTTAACGTAAAATTACAATCACAGAATGGAGGACAACCACACAAGACTGGGAATCAGGGCCTAGCCAAATTGATATATACATTTTTGGAGGGACACAATTCAATCCATGACAATACCTATCAGTTGAATTGCTAAGTTAGTGGCGATTCAAACCTACCCAATGGCTCTGTGGGAGAAAGACCTGGTGATCTGCTTTCATGAAGATTACAGCCTAGAAAACCATACAGAGTAGTTCTGCTCTGTCACATTAGGTCACTATGAGTTGACATTTCCCTGACAAATGATGTTGAACACTTTTAAATGTGTCTATTGGCATTCCTATGTCTTTCTTTGTGAATTTACTGTTTAAGTCTCTTGTCCATTATTTTATTGGGTTCTTTCCTCTTTTAATATGGAGTTGCAGGACTTATTTATATATGTTCTTGACACACAAACTTTGTAAAATACAAGTATTGTGAATATTTTCCCCAGTCTGTGGAATGCTTTTTGATTTTCCCAGCAGTGTCTCCTAATTAGCACTTTTAACTTTGGTTACATTAATTTTATCAATTCTTCCTTTTATGGATAGGGTTTTAAAGTTTTTGTTTACCATATGGTCATGAAGATCTCCTATGTTTTCTTCCAGAAGCTGTATTGTTTTAGTTTTTATATTTAGGTCTATGATTTATCTTGAATTAATTTTTCTATATGTTATCAGATGTGAGTAGAGGTTAATATTTTTCCAAATAGATGGCCAGTTTTTTCCAGCACCATCTATTGAAAAGATTTTCCTTTCTCCATTGAATTGCTCAGATTCCTTGGTCAAAATTAATTGACTGTAGAAGTGTGGGTCTTGGTCTGGGCTCTTGATTCTTCCTAACATTTTTTAAACCCATACCACAGTGTTTTATTTATTATAGCTGATTACAGTAAGGCTTGAAATTAGGCAGGTTATGTGCTCAAACTTAGTTCTTCTTTTCCACAATTGTTTGACTAGTCTAAAATCAGCATGTCAATTTCTATGAAAAATCATTCTAGATTTTGATTGAAATTATTTAATCTATAGATCAATTTGAAAAAAATTGATATCTTAACATTATCCTCCAGTCCATAACCATGAGAGATATTTGTATTTTTTAAAGTATTCTTTAATTTCTGTTATGTTTTCTCATTTTCAGTGTATAAGTCTTACACATATTTGTTAAGTTTATCCCTAAGTATATAAAGTTTTTTGATACATCACAAATGGTATTTTTAATATCATTTTTTAATTATTAATTTAAATATATGAAAATACAATTGATTTTTGTACATTGACCTTTACACAGAATAAATACTGGAGATGAGGCAGTTATGCATAGAAAGAGGTCCAGAAATCTTCACCAGAATCTTATTGTTTCTGTTGCTAAATACTAAGTTGTGCATGTTTAGGGTAAAACTCCACAAGGCTAGGCAAAGATCTAACAGGTAGAGGAAAGATGAATTAACTTGCAAATATTTGCTTTTTGCTTTTAGTTATCTGTAAATAACTTAATTGCCTGCCAGAAAATATTTTAATATTCTTTAAAGAAAGACAACAATATGCAGACACTCAACAGTTTAACACTAATAATGTGCAGCATCCAATCAAAAATTTCTAGAAGGGGGAAGAATCAGAAAAATGTGAACTATAAGCAGGAGACAAAAATCAGAATATAGAAAGAGACAAATATGAGAACTATAATGTGATTAGCACCTAAAGACTTTAATGCACGCAAAAGGATTAAAAGGAAAACATGGATATAAATGAGAATAGAACAGAAAGATACATTAAAAGATGGAAATTCTAGAATGAAAAGTGAAATATTTGAATAAAAAATAAATTTATTGGATGAACGTAACCAATAGATTAGATACCCAGAAGATAAAATCAATTTAAACTTATAGCAAAGGCAATTTTCACACTAGTTAGATGTTGTATTTTCCTTTCTAGAATTTCCACTTGGTTTGTTTTAGTAGTTTTTATTTTTCTTTTGAGATTTCCTATTTGTACCCTCATTATATTTATGGTTTTCTTTAAAACTTTGACTATATTAATACTAGCTCTTTTAAGTCCCTGACTCTTATTTTCATCATCTCTATCATTCTGAGGTATTTCTATGGGTTATAGGTCACATTTTCCTACTTCCAATGTCTAGTAATTTTTTATTGGGTTGAACATCGTGGATAGTACACTGTTGAGAATCTGGATTTTGATATCTACCTTAATAGAGTGTTGAGTTTTGTTGTAGTAAGTAACTAATTTGCTTGCAGATCAGCTCCATCCTTTTAAGGCTTCTTTGTAAGATTTGTTAGGATAGCTCTAGAACAGCTTTTTCTCTAGGTCTGGTATAGCCTCAGTACTAAGGAGTGATCTTTCTGGGATCTCTTTTGAATGTCCAGATGTTAAATAATATCTCTGTACTTTGACTATTTGGTACTTGAACATTCCTCAGCTCAGTTCTGTTCATTCTTTTCCTGGTAATTGTTCTTCCCCTGGTAGTTGTTTTTGCCCCACCTTGTGGAGTTTTGCCCTGTGTATGATTAGCGCAGTATTATGCCAAAGACTGACTGACTGAATGGATGGATGGATGGATGAAAAAATGAATAAATAAATTATACAGATTTCTGGAGTTTCTTCTCTGCACAGCTTTCTTCTCTCTAATTCCCTGTCCACAGTCCCAGCTGTTTCAGTAGCCCTATACTGATCTCTGCATCCTTAACTCTGTGAGACAGACATATTCTACTTGTTTTCCTTTCCTACACTGCAGGCTAGAAAAATGACTCCAGGAAGAGATTGAGGGCAATTATGGAGTTCATCTTGCTTATTTCCATTTTCTTGTGTATTACAACCCTGCACTTACTAATTTCCAATATCTAAAAAATTGTTATTTCATATACATTTGACAAATTTTATAACTGTTCACACTGGGAAGGCTAATCTGTTTCCAGTCATATGGCAAGACACAGAGGTGTCTATATCTAATGTTCAGGTTGGTCTGCCTTCTATTCTGTACCTGACCTCCCTCTTATTTTCTGTCTGTTAAATTTGAAAAGAAATTTGCCCTGACTGGGTAATTTCCCCCCCATGTTCTGGATATAATTCCTCTCTTTGGGTTGAGGTAGTTGTTGATAAAACAGATTACAGAAAACCCAAAGTGTTTGTTTTAAAATTTGGTGAAAGTACAACTATTTTCCTCTGGGCAACTTTATTTGCTACTACTGTTGGCCTACAGTTATAAAAATGGGGCCCAGTAGAATACCGGCCATCTGCCCCATGGTTTAGGCTTACCCCTCCAGATTAAGAGGGCTTCTTTTTTGGAGAAGAAGTGTAATGTAATTAAGAAGCCAGATTGAGGGTGGGAGAGAGAGAAGCCTATACATACTTCCTCTTTTCACTCCACCTGTATATCCTTGGATGGCTATTGATTTGCCAGCTAAAATTGTTCGATCCTCATCTCTTCCATGGCATTCCCACAATTCCGGTTCCTGTCCCTTAAAATTAGGGGAAATTAGTTACTGCCTGTAATAATTTTCTATCTTGTCTTGAAGGGAAGTTTTGTGTTATGCACAAGTCTTTTTCTTCAATTTATGTTAAATCTGTTAGAATTTTTTTGAAGTTTGTTAGATCATTGCTACGTTTCAGAGCTAACGTCTCTGCTGTGGTAGTCATGACAGCTGTTCACTGGTGGGATTGCACTTTTTAAAATTGTGCCTTTGGAATTTGGGCTTGTCCGTGTGACTTGCTTTGATGAATGAATTGAACACAGGAGAGAGCTATATCATTTCCAGACAGAAGCTTTAAGAGTCAGTGCACCATTCACCCTGTGCTTTTCCTTTCCATGGTTTTTGTTGAAGCATATGTTGAGATGAAATATCCATTGGCCTCAATCATTCAGCAACCCTCCCACCACCACCAGTTACACATATAAAGCTGTGTTACACAGATAGTGTGACAACTTGTGTTAAGTCACTACAAGTTTTGGGTTGCTTGCTACACCAACATAATCTAGACTTTCTGGCTAATACACTAACCCCTATTTTTCTTCTCAGTGTCTACTTTGGCTGATTCTTATAAGTGACATATTTTGGAAATCTGGTCTTATACCATCTGTCATGGATTGAATTGTGTCCTCCAAAAAATGTGTGTAGCAACTTGGCTAGGTCATGATTCCCAGTATGTACAATTGTGTTATCTGATGTGATTTCCTTATGTGTTGTAAACTCTATCACTATGATGAGATTATATGTGATGTCCTTATGTGTTGTAAATTCTGTCACTGCGATGAGGTTATACCGATGAGGTTGACAAGATTAGATAGCGTCTTAATGCAGTCTTTTTTGAGATATGAAAGAGAGAAGCGAGCAGAGACACATGGGAACCTCGTACCACCAAGAAAGCAGTGCCGGGAGCAAAGCACATCCTTTGGACCGGAGGTTCCTGAGCAGAGAAGCTCCCAGACCAAGGGAAGACTGATGCATCACAAGGACCTTTCTCCAGAGCTGACAGAGAGAGAAAGCCTTCTCCTGGATATGATGCCCTGAATTTGGACTTGTAGCCTACTGGACTGTGTAAGAATAAATTTCTCTTTGTTAAAGCCATCCACTCATGGTATTTCTCTTGGAGCAGCACTAGATGACTAAGACACCATCTTTACTGAAAGTCTAAACTATATTATATATGACACTCATTTCCAAACACCAACCAGGGGAGAGGAGAAATGTAATACTTTCTACAAAAAATAATTCTGTGTGAATCATTAATTTTGAGAAATGATAATTATCTACTTGGACATCCTAGATGACAAGATTTGCATTTTAAAATATTAAATCTATCAGAATGACCCTAGGCATCCCAAAGGTTAATCATCAGAAGGCAATATTCAGAGAGCCTGATGGTTGTCATTAGGTAACATACTGTAGGCCATCTAAGAGGGAAAAAGATTTAAGTTGGGTATGTTATGCTGTGGTTCCTCTTGATTTTTCAAAAATTGCTTCTAGATTTTCATATCTAGATTAAAACAATAATATAGTAGTTTGAAAAGTACTTTTTCAGTTTACTTATTTGTCTGCAACAAAGAGCTCAGAAATTCTTTACTAAAGCACACCACTATGAGAAGGCCATACACAGCCCGTACGTTTGAAAAGGAAAGGTTAACAGGAGAATGCTGAACTGAGATTCTGGCACTGTATCTCCCTCACAACTAGGTTTCAGTCTAGAAACTACTTCAAATTAAAATAGAATTAGATAATACCACTAATTGTTCATCAATTCATGGGAAAATAACCCTCTTCCTTTAACTTAGACCACATGGAATCAATTGTGCCTTCTACTGGTTCAGCATCTCCAAACATTAGACATAATATTCAGGTTCCAAATAAGGTCATTGTTGTTTGTTGCCGTCAAGTCGATTCCAACTCAAGGTGACCCCGTATGTGCAAAGTAGAACTGATCTACAGGGTTTTCAAGAACGTGGCCTTTCGGAAGCAGATTGCCAGGCCTGTCTTCCAAGGCACCTCTGGGTGGTTTCAAACCAAGCGCTTAACTGTTTGCACCACCCAGAGACTCCTTCCAAATAATAAAGTTGTTGTTGGGTGTTGTAGCGACCCCACGTGACAGAGTACAACTGCACCATAAAGTTTTCTTGGCTGTATTCTTCATGGAAGCTGATTGCCAGGTCTTTCTCCCATGGAGCCACTGGGTGGGTTCGAACTGCCAACCTTTTGGTTAGCAGCCGAGTGCTTAACACTTGCACCACCAGAGCTCCTTTCCAAATAAGGTAGTGGGACCCAAATAATGGTTTAATTCAACAAACATAAAATGTCTACTATGTGCCAGGCACTTTACCTAATGCTGAGGATACAAAGTGAATTGCACAAGTATCTGCCTTTGAGGAATTTATAATCTAGTGTTTGGAATTAGACAGTTATATAAAAAATATTTGGATGTGATGTGAGAAGTGCTCTGATACAGGTATGTGCAGATAGTTCTGGGAATGCTGAGGACTATACATGACAACTTGAGGATCAGCGATGCTTTCTGAAGAAAAGATTCATGTCTATGGATGTTTCTCTTAAGCGTGTCAACATTGCTAGTTCTCTCATAGCAAATAACACATTCTTCTTATTTATTGGTTACTTTTTCTTGCTCAGAGAGATAAGGTGCCACTCCTGCCTTGTTCACTATTATGCCCAGTACCACTGAATCAACATGTGTTGAATTAATGAATATGTGTATACATGAAAGAACAATGTACCATAACACAATAATCATTTTGTATCGTGTACTAGTCTGAGAATATGATCAGTGTTTATAAAATAAAACTTTAAAAGATATCTTAATATTTCCTGTTCTCATTTCTGCCTTTCCTTCACATGTACATACAATCCTTTTGCAAATTCTATATATTCGGCCTTCAAAAATCTATCCAAAATTCGATCACTTCCCCATATTGTACCACCCTGGTACCAGCCCCCATCACCTGTCACCTGAATTACTAAAGTAAACTTCTTACTGATCTCCATGCTTCTACCCCAGCTGCCCACCTTCTCCCCACAAATTAATTTCAATACAGAGGTCAGAGTGATCTTCCAAAAGTGTAAATCAGATCCTGTGACTCCTATGCTTAGTGGCTTCCCATCTCAGAACAAAAGCCAGTGTTCTTACAAAGGTCTACCAGGCCCTGAATCAGACAGCCCGTTGTCACGTTTCTGACTTCATCTCCTACTGCTCTCCTCTTTACTCACTCCAGCTACAATGACCTTCTGGCTTTTCTTTAAAGACACTGTAAATGGCTCACTTCAGGACATTTGCACTTGCTGTTTCCTCTCTTTGGAATGCACTGCTTCCAGATATCCACAGGGCTGGCTCCTTTACTTCTCCAGGACTTTGCTCATATGTCACCTTCTCAATGAGACCTTGCCGGAATGTCCCACATAAAATACCAGTGCATCTCCTCTGCGGCCCCCGCTTCCTCTCTCTCTAACAGTCCTTCATTTGTCTTCATAGCATTTATCACCATCTGAAGTGTTATTTACGTACCTGGGTATTTATTTATTGTCTTTCTCCCTAAAAAAAGAATATAAACCCCATGAAAACAGGGCCTGTTTTGTTCACCTGCTGTATCGCCCAGAATTGTGCTTCACACAGGGTAGACATTCAATAAACTCAATTCTAGCCTTTCATTCAGTAATCAAACATATTTTAATAAATATAAAAGTCAAAAAATAGTTGTATTTAATAAAAAAGTCAAAAACAACTTGCAAGTAAGTAAACTGGGAACAGGAACATGTCTCTTTAGTATAGGACTAATGGTTCATAAGACAGCCTGCCCCCAGCAATATTTGGCTTTACTTCTTCAATGAAACAAGATTGAGAAAAGAAAATACTAGCATTATTCTTTTGAAACTGAATGATACATTTCTTAAGTAATCATATTAATAACTATTTGTTAAAATTATCTACAAACATATGTTAACCCATACAACATACCTACATGAGTAGGTATTTTTATTCTCATTTGTAGAGGGGGATACTGATTTTCAGAAAAGTGAAATAATTGTCTTACTGTTGGTAGACAGCAAAGAGAACGTTCTTCTGGCACTAATGCCCATGAGTTTTTCTGGTTTCTCTTTAACACCTCACCACTTCAGGGTGCCTAGAGAACTCATTATTCCCATCCCCATGCAGCACAAAGGAGATACCCTCTACCCTCCGTAGACCATTTCCCAACGACCTGTGGCTTCCTGACTTCTCTAATGAATTAATTCCATCCCCTGTATAGAAAGGGCAGGTTTAGGTAAATTTGCTCTATTTCTGATTAGAAGAGCCTGGGGAGAGCCTAATCTTCAGTGACCTTTTGGAGAGTCCCAACCTTCAAGCCAAAGGGCCCTGAACCAGGAGCCACCTTGCCAAGTGCAGCCCCTGACACTCTCCTGACCCATAGCCATCAGTTTTACAAGTGGTCCACTCTCTTTTAATATCCTCCCTGGGCACCACCTGACCCTCACTACTGGCGCAGAGGGACTGGCACAGGCCAGGCGGTAGGAAAATGTGCAGAGGGATTAAAAAGTACCTTGTTCATGGCTTGAAAGTTTGTAAAGAAAGTACTGAACACAGACTTCCCATAGTATCAAAAGGAAAATTTATGCATCGCCTTTGAGTTCAACTTCTCCATTAAAGCTTTTTCCCTATAATCTAGGGAGTTCTTATCTTGGTGACTTATGATGTTATGGAGGGGCTCATGCATGGAAAATGTCAATAGAAATAGTAACTCTGGAAGGGAAGGGCCTCCTAATTAGTCCCCATTTAGATTTTATGATGGCTTTGAGATCTGCTCATCCTGACAGTGCGCGCTGTGGTTACATATTGTTCTAGCCTGAGGGAACCATAGGAAAATCCAGATTTATTGTACCTATCATACCAGCATATTTCATTTGCCATTATGAGCAGCCATCTCACAATGATGCAGAAGTATTTATTACAGATTAAATTGTAGGACCTGGATGGTTTAGTGAGGTTCTTGAGGTATCATTTATGTCATTAACTGGCTCATTATCAGATCTGCAAATCTCCATTCTTTCCTGAGCTTTCTGTTGCAGCACTGAAGCTTCCGGGCTCAGGCTGTTTCCGGGCTGTATTTCGTGGTGGCGTGGGCATGAAGTTTAAACACAGACAAAGCAAATTGCTTGCATCATCCCCATGTTGTTTTACCTGATTTTCTGGAAGGTCGTGGAAAATCCCTCTTTAGTGCTGTTGCTGGGGGTCAGGGCAATAAGGTTATCTCTCTCTCTCTCTCTCTCTCTCTCTCTCTGTCGCTCGGGCTGCTCCAGTCTGACCAGGCGCTGGTGTGTGTGTGGAGGGGTGGGGGTTGGGGAGGGGAACGCGACTTTTGAGCTGCAGGATTCAGGGGATTTATTTTCAGAGGTGGCTAATTAGGTTAGGAGTGCCTGGCTGCCTTCTAGAGATGCAGCCTCCAATTTTTCATCTCTGATAAATAACCCCAGGTTTGAAAACCAGGAAGGCAGAAGAGGAGAGTGTGTGAAATTTAATTGTGGTTATTTAAGAAATTAGCTGCTCTTCTGTGCTGATTATGTGCGGTGAAAGGGTTCAGTTTTCCTGTCTTGGTGCCTCCGGGACTGCGTTTCAACTCTACCTGGGAAGCTGAGCGAAGTGGATTCACCGATGACTGATTATTTTATATATACATACATATATATGTATACATACATATACATATATATGTATGTATATGTACGTATACATACATATATATGTATATGTACATACATATGTGTGTGTGTATTTTTTTAGTAGCAGAATACTCTTGGCCTAAAACCAGCTAGTGAGCATTTTCAGGAGGGAATACTCAGACCACAGTGTACACCCCTACCTCTATTCTCCGTTTTAGTTCTTCTATTTGCATTTATTGTCTGACTCAAAGTGGAGGTTCTTTGTTATCGGTATTTACTCTATTTACTCTCCTGTATTCCTTTTTCATAAAACCCAGAAATGGCATTTAAGTTGCTGCGTTCTTCGATATTAAAATACACTCCGTACAGGCACACAAGTACGTATAGAAATGCTGAACTTAAATTCATAGATTATCTGGGAGAGAAATGCCTTGTGATTTAATTGTTGAGTATAATTAATTCACTGCATAGACAATAGTTGGTGGTAAAGGCGCATTTTCACAAAGGGAAATTACAGGTAGAAACTATCATGTATTCTTTAAAAAGTATTTGAAATTATAGAGCTGGACTGGACACAACAGAGTTGGTTGACAGTTAATATTTGCACAGATTAATCCTTGTAAAATATTTTGTTTCTTTTTTTTTATTTATAGAGCCATATAAAATAATTTCACTATTGACTAATAATTCAGTAGAAAGTATAAAAACTGTTTGACATCTACAACTATCCCTCTAGGTCTAAAAAGAAAGAAATTCGAAATGCCCTGGTTGAACTGAAATGAACATTTGTGAGCATATGGCAGACCTTTCTTGCCACACACTGAATTTACCCTCGTTTAGCATATGAGCGGTACCCAGAGTCTCCCGAACAGAGGCTGAGCAGCCGCTTTTAATCAGTTATGTAAGAATGGGCTGCAGAGAAGCTTCCCGTTTTTTACTTGTTGCTTTCAAGTTAGAGTTAATGAAGCAGTGTAGAAAGGTCAGAAAAAAAAATCATTTTTACTTTTTTGACACTAAGCAGGATCGTTTAGAGGCTTGGTAACAATGCTATTGCCTCTGTGTTGCAACGGAACAAACTAGCCCGCTCTGAAGAGAGCCTGTCCCTTTTACTAAACAAGATTTGATAACGAGGATTATATAGCATATAATTTGCTCTTCTTGATATTCAGTGTCTTTCCCACATACTGTTTTGAAACATAAAAGGGTTTTAAGACAAATAATGTGTGGTAATTATTTGCCACCCATCTACAATATGCAAAGCAAGAAAATAGTTTGACTTCAGGACTTTTTTTTTTTCCCTCTAAAGCTTGAATAATTCTTGATTATTTCTGATTTATCTCTAATAGGGATTTTTTTCATTATGTAACTTTTTATAAAGAAACATGTTTAAGCCTCAATGCCATCACCCATTCTTTTTAAAGGAAGAAATATCACTTATAAACATAATTTAGGGTATTACGCAAAATTTCTGTTATCTATTTATTTTTGTTCTACCACCCTTAAAAATGCTCCTAGTATTTATTAGCAAGTCAACCCTTTAATAAGAGTTGAGAATTGGAATAAAGAGTTGTATTTAAGGAAATGGAATAAAGAAGAGTATTTATGGGAACCATCCATAACACAACTACTTGTAATATTGTTTATATATTCCCTTGGGAAGTGTGTTAAGCGGATTGTAATTATATACATGTATGTATATATGTATGTATATGTGTAACACTGTACCTGAGTGGATAACCAATTAAGCCAAACTTAGCACTAAATGAGTCATCTCTTGTGCTCACTGTATACTACAGGCACCCTTGAATAAATAAAATCTGTGCTGCTATAAATAGGCTCCTTGAAATAAGAGATTCTTATTTGAGGCCTTTTTGTAATGCTTCTCTCACCAATCTTGGTGCTTGGTCTTTTGCATTACAGTCTTAATATTGAGCTTGCTCATTAATCTCCATCCTTTTTTAGGTCAGTCTAGGCTGTTCTTGTAGCTGTAGTACTCACTAGGTTGCCGTAGGAACAAGGGATCCAAGTAAATATGCTTATGGAGAAGAAGAAATGACTACTAATTAAATGTGAATAGCGTTTATAAATTGCCTGGTCTCACAAAATGCAGAACATAATATGCTTTGATGTACTTCATTAGTAAAAGGGACCTATATTTTTTAAATATATACTAGCAGAGAAAACCAAATTTTAATGCAAAAATGATCTTTATGGGGTTTCGTTTTTCTGTCGACTATAAATCCTATAATTTAATGCAGATATCCTTTTACTGCACTTACGTGGCAGAGGCAGACATTTGGTTGGCCTGTGAAAAGTGCTGGAAACCTTTTACTATTTCCTCACCAAAGTGTAATTCCATTTTTATTGTTGGAAGTATAGCTTTTCTGTTACATTTGAGACAAAAAGAAACTGACTCTCATGTCCACTCCGAATCTAGGCAGGTAATATTTTCACATCGCACAGAGCGCAGTAGTCTTGCATGCATACTGACTGTGAAATCAGGACTTTGGTGGGACGCTACAAAGCAAGCGTTCAGTCATGGGTGGCTTCCGTTTTTGCTTTGTTTAATGCTGAAAAGCACCTCCCACCCTTAGGAAGATGTTAAGTCCTCAACTTCATTAGCATTCTGTATGTCACAGCAGATGACCTAATCAGGTTTTCCTTTATGATCCTGCAATTCAGGAGTACAATCATCTTCTCTAACGTTTTGTCTTTTCATTTAGGGAACTGAGAGTTTAGGATTGACTTATTTCCAAACAATTGGCCCACAGCACTCTGGCATAAGATGATTATTGCAAGCCCTATCTACATTTCCAGGACAGGCAAGCCGTTAAGTTAAATGGGCCATGGGCATAGTTATGTTAACTTCTAGGTTAACTGGAGAACTATACTGCAGTTTGATTATTGTTTTGTGAAGATCTCTCTTCTCAGACAGACTGCCCAAATCACTGGCTAGTAGAATATCAAAGAAAAAGCAATTTCAGATGTTCGTGTGTGTGTGTGTGTGTGTGTGTGTGTGTGTGTGTGTGTGTGTGTGTGTTTTAATGCCTTGAATTACTTACTGTTTATTTCCCTTAGTTTTAAAGCATATATATGTATTCATTTAACAAAAGAAAATGTTCTGGCTCTAATTCCCTCTTTCTCAAAATCAAAGCAGGAGGCAGTGTGCTACAATGAAAAGCCTGGGTGACAGTTAAAGAGTTTGCTTTTCATTTGACTGCATAGAAATCAATCCTGTGGCTCGTGTTATATCTGAGCATGAGCAGTTGACTCAAGGGAAGGTGGTAGTCTGGCTGCTTGTTATGTGGGTGTGATTAGGACCACTTTTTCTTTTTATTGATTTTCAACAAAGCATTTGTTGCCAAGCTGTATGCCAGATTCAGGGTAGGAACGGAGATGTGTTATTTATTTTCTGGACTGTTCTTATTTCCTGAAATAGTTAAGCTCCAATTCTTAGTAGCTGTTCTAGAGGAACAAAGTGTGTAAGACGATGAGTAACATTTAATAGATACTCTGTGTATGTTATTTCTAATGAATACTATTTTTATATAGTGTATTGCCTGGATTAAATTTAGAGTATCGTGAATTCAATAATGTCTGGTGTATAAAATTACTTTAAATTATAGGCATTTTGTAGTCCTTCAATAAATAGATACTGAATTTAATTCAATAACAAATTTTTTAAATTATCAATTTGTGAGTAAAATTTGAATTTAAGTCTTCTGAATTAAATTTTCCCTTGTAAGTTCTATAGGAATGTATATAAAATTACATTAGTAAGGTTTTGATGACTTGGCAAGATTGTCTGAAAGGTGATTTAGCTCACTCAGCAAACCAAAAAAAAATTTTTTTTTTCTTTTTAACTGAAAAGAAAGAGCACTTTGTAAGTGTACCAACTGGGTTCCCAATATT
This sequence comes from Dugong dugon, assembly GCA_030035585.1. Taxonomy (NCBI): domain Eukaryota; kingdom Metazoa; phylum Chordata; class Mammalia; order Sirenia; family Dugongidae; genus Dugong; species Dugong dugon. The sequence continues at coordinate 117,717,223 of CM057461.1, read as the reverse complement.
AATTGCAGTCCATTTATTTCAAGGAATATCATTTCATTCTGGTCCTAATGTTCTAAATCTTTGCAATTTCATGTGTGATTGTATTTAAATAATAATAATGTTCACTGAGCATTTGCGATGTGCCAGGAGCTATGCAAAACACTTTATGTGCATTATCTTTTTTAATTCTCACAAAACCACATGAGAAAGTAAAACTCTAGCTCCATTTTTAGATGACAAAGATGAAGTTCAGATAGGTTAACTAATTTGTTCAAACTTCAAGTAGTAGAGGCAGGCTTCAAACTTCAAACAGCCAAATTTCACAGCCTCAATGCTTAAACCTTTTATCATATTTCTAATTTTCACCCTAACTTATTTTTCCTTTGTGGCGTTTTACTGCAATAACTCACTTTTTGCAATATCATATGGTTTATATGCACTTAATACTTCTTTCTTTAGCTATTTTCTATATCTAGTATGCATAATTTTCTTTTCTTTAACTGATTTGAGTATAGATCTTGGAAAATTGTGGCACCTTTGCGAAATATCACGTCATCTGCTGGTTCTAATTTACAACAAATGTTTCATTTGCACGTCTTGAGCAAACTGGGTGATTTGTGTTTTTAACATCGATTTGCCATTCACCTAGAATTCACATCTTCGTTTCATGATGATAAAGATATCTTACTTGACAGTATTTCAGGAGATAAAAATATTCATGTAAAGCTTGTGGTCATTCCAAAAGATTGATTTTTGTCTTAAAAATAAAATAAAACATTGATTCTTAAACCTATACGGGGATTAAATTATTGATTTGGATTGTGAACAAACATCAACACTTCCATCATTTTATTGCAGCTGAGGTTCAATTTCTCACCTAGAAAATCAAGTTAATCTCTTAGAATGCCTCATGCAGGATCCCTTTGCATTTACAGAAGTCAAAGCTTATGATACTTTGGGAGTTGTAGTGACTCTTATCTCTAAGCACCACAAAGTACCATAAGTAGATTGTGCTGTTGCTCACCTTCATTGCCTGATTATTCCAGCCTCTCATCAGAAGAATAACATTTCAAGATTGGACTGTAGCCAACTCAACTGTAGCCAACTCAAGACACTAAACCAGCGAAGTAATTTTAGAGTGCATTTCTAAATGTTCTAAAATAGCTTGGAGATTTTTACTAATTTTGATAACCTGTAATTTTTTAAATTTCTTATTTAAAAAACACAATAGATATTTAAGTTAGTAAACCAAGATGCACTTATTGAGCATCTCTTCTCAGCAAATGTGGGAGTGAACAGAGGTCCCCATGACGGCAAAGACTAGGTTATCACCCCAGCTTCACCCTATTCTAATCGTGTGCCATTGGACAAGTCACATCCCCTCTGAGTATCAGTTTCCTCCATTTTAAAAGGTAGATGATAAGCCTATTCTGATTGCCACACAATGTTCTTATGAGAAGCATGTGAAATAACAGGTATGAAAGTTTTTGGAGAATCCTGAAGCAATATATACCGTATTTTTACGCAAATAACTAATGCCTTCTACATTTGTTTGCCAACCACACACTTCTCCCATGAGGTATTTTTCTAAGTGCCACTATGCCAAAAAAAAAATGTTTTCTCACATGTTGCTGTAAAAAAAATTAGTATAACACCTTATGAAAATACCTCACGGGAGGGCGCAGTTGGCAAACAAACGTAGAGGATATGTGTTATTTGGGTAAAAATGCATAATTAAAATTAAGATCTTATTAGCTGAGTTTTTTTTTATCTTCCTCACATGAGCTAGACCCTGATAATTCTTTTTTTGATTCTCAAAACATGTCCCTATTAATGAAGGAGAACTGTTATAAGAAAGCAACATTTTTATTTTATGGGAGCACAAGCACATAATTGAATTTTGCATAACTTCAAATTTTAGCTTCTTGGTCTATAGGTTTCAATAAACCACTTACATATATTTATGGGAAAATTAATAAGTTACTATCTATAAAATATTATATATTCACCTGGAGCAACAGAGGAAAAGGAGAGTCAGGAAAGGGAGGAAGACATGGAATGTGTGGCTAATTGCCTCCATGAACAACTGCCTACTTTGTCAGGAGACCAGAAGAACTGAATGGTGCCTGGCTACCATTACTGAACATTTTTATCAAAGATTCTATGGAAGAATCCTGGTCAAAACGGGGAAAATACAGAACAGAATTGAAAATTATCTTGGACTGCAGACTTTCTGGAGCTATAAAGGGTGGATGAACCCCTGAAACTATTGCCCTGAGATAACCTTTAAACCTTAAACCAAAACTATCCTCTAGTTTTTAAAACTAAACAATAGTTTAGCTTAACTAGTAAAAAATATCTGCCTAGAGCATTATACTCTTTTAAGAACTATCTAGATAGGATCAAATTGACAACAGTAACTCAAAAGATTAGATAGGAAACTTAGGGGGCAGTGAGTTTATGTCAATGATGACAGAACGACTCAGAAAAAGAGGATGAGAATGGTTGCACAACTGGAAAGAATATAATCAATGTCACTAAGTGATACATGTAGAAACTTGAACTGGTATATGTTTTGCTGTGTATATTCTCAACAACAACAACAAAATAGTATAAAATTTAGAAAAAAACTCTAGCAACTTGACATTATTTATTTGATTGTATGGTAATAATCATTAATAGAAAACATTTATTGAACTTATTGAAGGCTGACTATGTCCTAGGCGTTGTGCTATGTAATGAACATACATTGTTTAGTCCTCACAACAACACTATGGTTAACCCTATTATTTCCTTTTAAAGAGCTCAGATTTGAACTCAAGTTTGGCTTCAAAGCCTTTGTTCTTAATTACAATTTATAACGCCTCAGTCTCAGGGAAAGGAGCCAGTTTTGTTTTTTTCAAACAAACCGAGAATAATACATCTTTCTTGCCTTCAACAGTAGAAACATTTGGAAGCTATATACTTATCTAAATTATGCTCAAATGCTTCAAACTCCATGTTAGATAAGCCTTCCAAAACATTTTCTAAAATATATGATTTTTAAAAAAGACTCACTAATATATTTGTATTCTAGAAGTCCCTGGGTGGCACAAACAGTTAAGCACTCAACTACTAGCCAAAAGGTTGGTGGTTCGAACCTACCTAGATGCTCCTCAAAAGAGAGGCCTGACCATTTGCTTCTGAAAGGACGTAGCCTTGAAAATCCAATGGAGCAGTTGTACTCTGCACACATGAGATCGCCATGAGTGGCAACTGATTCAAGAAAAACTAACAACAACAAGAATTTATATTCTCATCTTAGTTTTGACTCCAAACACTTTATTTTTTAAGTATGAATAATAATAATTTTCACTGGTTCCAAAACCAAAAATAAAGGAAAAAATAAGATTGTTTATTATTATTAAATATATTTGAATTTCATGTTCTAATCTCTAAAGAAAATTGCAAAAATGTTCTGAACTATGTTGAACACTTCCAGTGTCATTAAAATACACATTTAATTGCTCAAGATGACAGTTTTGAAAAGGAAAAAAATCACCTGAAGTTTTAAGTTTCAGTAAGTTTGTTCAAACTGTCGAACAAAATCTATCAGCTTATATACCAATGCTTTTATTTCATAAATTGAGACAATGAAGTCCAGAGCATAGGTTGACTATCCCAGTTATTTCTCAAATCTTATCCCCCTGGTATTTAACCTCATTATGCTTCTGTCTACTTGTATTATTCAGCAAGACCACAGGTAGACAATTGACAATTCAAAAGTGAGATTATATGTTATACTCAACCCAAATACATAGTACTCCCAGTCTATCTGGAAATTACTTACTAAAACTATGCATACATCATTCATTTATTTCTTTTAGAATGTCATTCTTTTTGCCTGATTAATAAGCAGTTAGATGTTCAACAGTTTGAATACTGTACTACTGTTAGAAGTAAATCTTCCTGTAATGTTTACCTCAACAAAGGGACTTACCAATACATGATATTTTTGAATAAACATTTAATGTGGCAGTAAAATTTAAAAACAACTGTTTCCTTCTAGAAAAAAAATCTAACAAAATGTATGGTTTGTGCCTAACAAGTAATTTACATTTATAATCCTTGATGTTTAAGATGCTTTTTTTAATGCAGGATTCTCAGTTATATTTGAGTACCTGGAAATTCGATTCATTGTAAATTTACTGAAAGCCTACCATGTCTCAGTTCCTGACTATACAAAGCTGAATAAAGCATTTGCACAACCTTCAATGAGTTCACAGTAAAATGAGATGCAACCAGAAATAACACCGTGAATGCGATAAGTGTAATAAGGATGGCACAGAAGTCCGAAGGAGGCTCCTTCCTGCCTGGTGGACTCAGAGGTGTTCTGGGTGAAAAGATGAATGAGTAAATGTAAGGACTTAAGAAAGTGTGGGAGGCAGGGCCAAGATGGCAGAGTAGTCAGACGCTTCTGGTGGACCCTCTTACAACAAAGACCTGAAAAAACAAGTGAATCAATTAAAGATGACAATCTAGGAGCCTTGAACATCTAAGGCAAAGTTGAGGAACCGGACTGAGTGGCAGGGGGAGGGAGAAACAGTTCAGGGGCAGCGAGGAGTTGCCAGACCTGACATGGTGAGAGCCTGAGCCCTTCAGGCCTGAGCAATTCATGGGTGAGCAGTGAGGCAGGAAAACGGCAGTGCTTGGGAGGTGCGTTTTCCACACCGGGAGAGATCCAGTGCCAGAGGGTCTTCTCGGCCACCCAGAACCAATGAGAAGCAGCCCTGGATCGGTGAAAGATAAGTACTTGCATATGGCTTACCAAGCAGATCAAAAATACCCCCCTTAGGGAAAAACCTCCCTCCCATTTACCTCCCTGCTCCCTGCTCTGCACTGGGTTCTGGACTGGCTTCAGCAATTGCTGAGTCCCCTGGGCTGGAAGTAGGATCCATCATGTGCCCTGAGCTATTCTCCCGGCCTTGGAGAGTGATAAAATTAACAAACAGGGGAAAAAATAAACTGCCAGCTCCCCTAAGCCAGGAACCCAGGGTAGGCACAGCTCCTTTGCCTAGGCACAGGCATAAGGGATCCACAGACTTTGAGTGACTTTCCCCCTGCAGAGACTTGTGTGGGCCCATTTCAACAGCATAGGCCCTCATTACCACAGTACAACAGGGTATATACCTGAAGTCTAACTTCAACTGTTTCAGCTGTGAAGTGACAGGTTCTTGACACTTGACACTGCTCTGCCCATTAATCAGGGTCTTCACCTACCCACATCAGGGGCCTGAGGACTGGTGGCTCCACCCATGCCACCTAGCCACCTGTGATAGGGGCCCAAGAGTAAGAGGTGCCCCTAGTCCTTACAGCCAACAGCACTGGGTGCTCATAGTCTGGCTGAAAAACCCACCCATCTACATGCTCTAGGGAACAGGGACACGACTTCCTCCTGGACACTTGGAGGTGGCCGTCAGCTCCCTGCCTTGCTCAGAGTGTGTGACCCTGCTGCAGCCAGATGCCTGTGCCTACACCAATCACCCACACCTGTCTAGGACTGTAGATGACAGCCTACACCACACACTTGGTGGCTGTCTACCTGGGCACCTGAGCTGAATCCATACAAGAGGAGTGGGCGGACTCCTGAGTTCACATACCTACTAACAGATCTAACCACCTGGTGACAGAACGTTAGAGCTTCAAAGGTGCCAATAATCAAACTAGCTCATACGAGCAGCCTATTTGGGCATATCAAAAAAAAAACAAGAAGCTAGGACACAGTAAGCAAACATAAAATAAATAAATATAATAACTTATTGATGGATGAGAGACAACGGTCAATATCAAATCACATAAAGAGGCAATCCATGATGGCTTCAGCAAGCTCCCAAAATAAAGAATCTAGAAATTTTTCCAGAGGAGGAAAATTTCTTGGAATTAATGGAGGCAGAATACAAAAGATTAATATACAGAACTCTTCAAGAAATTAGGAAGGAAATTAATCAAAACACAGAACACGCAATAGTGGAAATTAAAAAGATTAGAAAAGAGCATAATGACAAGTTTAATAGGCTGCAAGAATCCATGGAGAGACAGCAATCAGAAATCCAGAAGATTATCAATAAAATTTCAGAATTAGACAACTCAATAGAAAGTTGTAGGAGCAGAATTGATGCATTGGAAGTCAGAATTAGTGAGATTGAAGATACAGCACTTGACACCAACTTATTTGAGGAAAAATCAGATAAAAGGATTTAAAAAAATGAAGAAATCCTAAGAATTATGTGGGACTCTATCAAGAGGAATAACCTACGAGTTATTGGAGTACCAGAATGGTGGGGGATAACAGAAAATATGGAGAGAATTGTTGAAGATTTGTTGGCAGAAAACCCCTGATATCGTGAAAGATGACAAGATAGCTACCCAAGATGCTCATCGAACCCCACATAAGGTAGATCCCAAAAGAAAGTTACGAAGACATATTATAATCAAACTTGCCAAAACTAAAGATAAAGAGAGAATTTTAAGAGTGACTAGGGATAAATGAAAAGTCATCTGCAAAGGAGAGTCAATAAGAATAAGCTCAGACTACTCAGCGGAAACCATGCAGGCAAGAAGGCAATAGGATGACATATATAAAGCCTTGAAGGAAAACAACTGCCAACCAAGAATTATATATCCAGCAAAACTGTCTCTCAAATATGATGGTGAAATTAGGGCATTTCCAGATAAACAGAAGTTTAGGGAACTTGCAAAAACCAAACCAAAATTACAAAAATACTAAAGGGAGTCCTCCAGTTAGAAAATCAGTAACATCAGATAACAACCCAAGACTAGATCATAGGACAGAGCAACCGGATATCAACCCAGATACGGAAGTCACAAAAATAAATCAAAGCTAAAACACTGAAAATAGGGAAACAGATGTCAATATGTAAAAGATGACAACATTAAAACAAAAAAGAGGGACTTAAAAAAATGTAGACATATTTTACATATGGAGAGGAAGTCAAGGCGAAATAAAGAAATAAATGACTGTTATAAACTTAGAAAAATAGGGGTAAATATTAAGATAACCACAAAGGAAACTAACAATCCTACAAGTCAAAACAAAAAACTAGAAAAATATAAAGACTCAGCAAACACAAAATCAACAACAATGAAAAAGATTAAAAGAAAATACATAAAGAAAAATGACTCAGCACAGAAAATTAAGTGGAACAAAGAAACTGTGAGCAACACACAAAAAAAGACATCAAAATGACAGCACTAAACGCATACCTATCAATAATTACACTGAATGTAAATGGACTAAACGCACCAATACAGAGACAGAGAGTGGCCGATTGGATGAAAGTGCATGGTGGGCTGGGAAAGAAAAAGCTATGGAGTTCACAGTGGCATCATCCTGAGTTATGTGGGGGGAATGGGAAGAATTGAAGCTTGAGATATTAGAGATACATTTTGCAGAACCTCCTTTGCTAAGGAGTTTAGACTTTACCCTATAAGCGATGAGTCATTACAAAATGTTTCTAATCAGAGAAAAACCTGATTGTATCTTTGTTTCAGAAAGATAATAATATGCTATGGAGGATGGATATAAAATAATAGATTAAAAGATAAATAAAGAGTAGCTGTGTAAGTAAATTTATTTTTAATACCAAAATATTTTTCAAATAGGTTAGAGTGCTTCCATTTTTTGTGAGCCACCAGACTTAATTTTAGATTTCAGGAGCTTTCTCTCTTCCTCTGCTTAAATCTTACCTCCGGAACAACCTTACCATTTTCCCCGTAGAATGTTTTTAGGTAAATGTGAAAATGCACCTATAACCAGAAGAAATTTCACTTGTTCATTTTCTTCTAGCTGCTTTCAAGCCAGCTACAGTGGAAGTTTGTTAGTTGCTTTCCCAGCCTGTATTTCCCCTTTTTCCATCCCCAAAACCGTTATTTCCAGTAAGGTATTTATGTAGAATTATGGTGTTGGTGAAGAATATTGACTATACCAGGGACTGCCAGAAGAATGAACAAATCTGTCTTGGAAGAAGTGGAGCCAGAATGCTCCTTAGAAGTGAGGTTGGTGAGACTTTGTCTCATGTACTTTGGACATGTTATCAGGAGGGACCAGTCCCTGGAAAAGGACATCATGCTTGGTAAAGTAGAGGGTCAGTGAAAGAAATGGATTGACACAGTGGCTGCAACAATGGCCTCAAGCACAGCAGTGATTTTGAGGATGGCACAGGACTGGGCAGTGTTTCATTCTGTTGTACATAGGTCTGCTATGAGTCTGAAAAGGCTCGATGGCACCTAACAACAACAATTTATGTAGAGGAAGACCTCAACGGGATAGATTGACCAAGTGGCTGCAACAATGGGCTCAAACATAGCAACGACTGTGAAGATGGCACAGGACCAGGTAGTGTTTTGTTCTGTTGTATGTAGGGTCACTATAAGTTGGAACATACTTGAGGGCACCTAACAACAACAACAGATAAGTTACTCTATTCTTAGATCTAGCATAGAGACCTGACCAAGATCATTCCTTATCCAAGTTACCGGCTTAAAGGTGAGCCAACCACCAAACCCATTGCCATCTAGTCGATTCTGACTCATAGTGACCGTATAGGATAGAGAAGAACTGCCCCATAGGGTTTCCAAGGCTGTAAATCTTTACAGAAGCAGACTGCCACATTTTTCTCCCACAGAACGGCTGATGGGTTCAAACCGACAACCGTTCGTTTCGCAGCCAAGTGCTTCAACCCCTGTGCCAGCAGGGCTCCCTTAAAGCTGAGCATGGGTCCTACAATGATTCAGTCAGAATGAATTTCAGGATTTTTCTGGGAATATTGGGACAAAAACGTTTTTTCTTCCCTGAAGTACAAGAAAGCACCTAAGTCTGAAAGCTCCTGGCAGCCAATTTGAATGACAAGGAGGGAGGTTTCTGTGGATGGAGCCCACACCAGTGAAGTAAATACCAGTTGTAGTCGAGTTGACTCCATCTCATGTGTGTCAGAGTGGAACTGTGCTCCATAGGGCTTTCAATGGCTGATTTTTCAGAAGTAGATCACCAGGCTTTTCTTCGAAGGTACCTCCAGGTGGCCTCCAACTTTCTGGTTAGCAGTGGAGCGTCATCCAGGGACTCCATCAGTAAACTTGTTGCCACGGAGTCAATTCCAAATCATAGCAGGCCTGTAAGACAGAGTAGAACTGCCCCCACGTCTTTCTCCCACAGAGCAGCTGGGAGGTTAGAACCACTGACCTTTCAGTTAGTAGCAGGGCACTTAACCACTGTGCCATTAGGGCTGCTTACCAATAAAATACAGAGGAGAAAATGGATGGAAAGAACGCAATCAAGTTCTGATCAAACGGCTTAAGCCAATAGATGGAAACTCCTCTAAAGTCAGACTATCTCTGGACTTCTAAGTCACTTAAGATGACACAATTTTCTTTACTGTTAAATTACACAGAGTTCGGTTTTCTGTATTTGCAACTAGAAGCATCATAGTTGTTACAGATCAGTGCACATTGGATTGCAATAACATGTTCCATTTCTTTGTAGGTATTTCTTTGAACTTTTGCTTCTTTGTATTACCAGAATAAAAGAGTTTATATATTTAATAAAACTCGTAATACATAAGATATTTTATACATTTGCATACTCCCTTATGATTAATTACAATCTTAAAAATGTATATAAATAGATATACAATTTAAATCTTACATCAGCTTTATTTAATCCCACCAAAATAAAATTAAGTTGTACTTTTGAATGAGGAACAAGACAATTTGGCTATAAGATTTTGATACACATGTACAACAGCCATTTTTTTTTAATTTCTTCTACAATTTTTAGAATAAGTGAAGATATACACTTATTTGATATCAAAGCAATTGAATTTTAATGATCTTTCAACCTCTATGTTTAGGTTCCTGATGTTAGGTACCATCAAGTTGTTTCCCACTCATAGCTACCCTCTGAACAACAGAACAAAACACTGCCCAGACATGCGCCATCCTCACAGTCATTGTAATGCTTAAGCCCATTGTTGCAATAACTGTGTCAATCCATCCCATCAAGTCTTCCTCTTTTTCGATGACCCTCTGCTTTACCCAGCATGATGTCCTTCTTCAGGGACTGGTCGCTCCTGATAACGTGTCAAAGTAAGTGAAATGAAGTCTCATTAACCCGCTTCTAAGGAGCATTCTGGCTAAACTTCTTCCAAGACAGATTTATTCATTCTTTCGGCAGTCCATGATATATTCAATATTCTTCGCCATCACCATAATTCAAAGGCATCAATTCTTCTTCGGTCTTCGTTATTCATTGTCCAGCTTTCACATGCATATGAGGCAATTGAAAATACCATGGCTTGGGTCAGGCACACCTTAGTCCTCAGAGTGATGGCTTTGTTTTTCAACACTTTAAAGAGATCTTTTGCAGCAGATTTGCCCAACGCAGTACGTTGTTAGATTTCTTGACTGCTATATCTGTGGATGTTGATTGTGGATCCAAGTAAAATAAAATCCCTGACAACTTCAATATTTTCCCCATTTATCATGATGTTGCTTTTTGGTCCAGAGGATTTCTGTTTTCTTTATGTTGAGGTGCAATGCATACTGAAAGCTGTAGTCTTTGATCTTCATCAGTAAGTGCCACAAGTTCTCTTCACTTTCAGCAAGCAAAGTTGTGTCATCTGCACATACAAACCAAAAACTAAACCTGTTGCCATCGATTCTGACTCATAGCGACCCTATAGGACAGAGTCGAACTGTCCCCATAGGGTTTCCAATGAGCATCTGGTGGATTTGAACTGCCCACCTTTTGGTTAGCAGTTGTAGCTCTTAACCACTACGCCACCAGGGCCCCAGGTTATTAATGAGTCTTCCTCCCATCCTGATGCCTCATTCTTCTTCATATAGTCCAGATTCTCGGATTATTTGCTCAGCATACAGATCGAATAAGCAAGGTTAAAGAATAAAACCCTGATGCACACTTTTCTTGACTTTAAACCACACAGTATCCCCTTGTTCTGTTGGAACAACTGCCTCTGGATCTATGTACAGGTTCCTCATGAGCACAGTTAAGTGTTCTGGAATTCCCATTCTTCACAGTGTTATCCATAATTTCTTATGATCCACACAGTTGAATGCCTTTGCATAGTCAATAAAACACAGATAAACATCTTTCTGGAATTCTCTGTTTTCAGCCAAGACATTTGACACCAGCAGTGATATCGCTTGTTCCACGTCCTCTTCTGAATCTAGCTTGAATTTCTGGCAGTTCCCTGTCAATGTACTGCTGCAGTGATTTTGAAAGATCTTCAGCAAAATTTTACTTGCATGTGATATTAATGATATTGGTGGATGATTTTTAAATTTGGTTAGATCACCTTTCTTGGGAATAAGCATAAATATGTATCTCTTACAATTGGTTGGGCCATTATCTGTCTTCCAGATTTCATGACACAGACCAGTGAGAACTTCTAGCACTGCATCTGTTTATAGAAACATTTCAATTGGTATTCTGTCAATTCCTGGAGCCTTGTTTTCAGCCAATGCCTTCAGTGCCATTTGGACCTCTTCCTTCAGTACCATTGGTTTCTGATCATATGCTACTTCCTGAAATGGTTGAACGTCAGCTAACTCTTTTTGGCATAGTGACTCTGTGTATTCCTTCCATCTTTTTTGATGCTTCCTGCGTTGTTTAATATTTTCCCTATAGAATCCTTCAATACTGCAACTTGAGTCTTGAATTTTTCCTTCAGTTCTTTCAGCTTGAGAAATGGCAAGTATGTTCTTCCGTTTTGGTTTTCTAACTCCAGGTCTTTGCACATTTCATTATAATACTTTACTTTGTCTTCCTGAGCCACTCTTTGAAATCTTCTGTTCAGCTCTTTTACTTCATCATTTCTTCCATTCACTTTAGCTAGTCAATGTTCAAGAGCAAGTTTCAGAGTCTCTTCTGACATCTATTTTGATCTTTTCTTTCTTTCCTGTCTTTTTAATGACTTCTTGCTTTCTTCATGTATGATGTCCTTGATGTCATTGCACAACTCATCTGGTCTTTGGTCATTAGTGTTCAAAGCATCAAATCTATTCTTGAGATGATCTTTAAATTCAGGTGTGATATACTCAAGGCTGTACTTTCGCTCTCATAAACTCGTTCTAATTTTCTTCAGCTTCAATGTGAACTTGCATATGAGCAATTGATCGTCTGTTCTGCAGTCAGCCCCGGCCTTGTTCTGACTGATGATATTAAGCCTTTCCATCGTCTCTTTCCACAGATGTTGTCGATTTGATTCCTGTGTATTCTATCTGGCGAGGTCCGTGTGTATAGTTGCCGTTTATGTTGTTGAATAAAGGTATTTTCAATGAAGAAGTCATTGGTCTTGCAAAATTCTATCATGTGATCTCCAGCATTGTTTCTATCACCAAGGCCATATTTTCCAACTACAGATCCTTCTTCTTTGTTTCCAACTTTCGTATTCCAATCACCAGTAATTATCAATGCATACTGATTGCATGTTTGATCACGATCAGACTTCAGAAGTTGGTAAAAATCTTCAATTTCATCATCTTTGGCCTTAGTGGTGGATGCATAAATTTGAATAATAGTTGGTCTTCCTTGTAGGAGTATGGATATTATCCCATCACTAACAGTGTTGTACTTCGGGATAGATCTTGAAATGTTCCCTGATATTCCTATTTCAAATTGCAATGTCTCCTTCTAGGGCACTCCCTAACCTAGTTTCCTGCCTTATTTTCTGCATAGCACTAATTGTTGTCTTGTTATTAGTTGCCATTGAGTCAATTCTGACTCATTGTGACCCCACGTGTGCAGAGTAGAACTGCTCCGTAGGATTTTCAAGGCTGTGACCTTTCAGAAGCAGATCACCAGGCCTATTTTCCAGTGCACCTCTGGAGGGGTTCAAACCACCAGTCTTTTGTTTAGTAGTCAAGGGCTTAACCATTTGTGCGACCCAGGCTCCTAATTGTCATCTTACTTACTGTATATTTATTTCTTTGTTGTCTATCTCCTTTCACTGGAATGTAAGCTTCATGATAGTAGGAGTGTATCCATTTTATGCACTGCTATGTGAATAAGCATTTTTAAATTAATAGTTTTAATGAATGAATTAGTGAATAAAACTATCAGTGATAAAGTGCGTAATGATAAATAATGCATAGAAAATTTTTTATTTGAAAGAATTCTTCTCAACAGCTTACACTTACAAAGTTTGAGCTCAACATCACAGATTCTGCAAACATGTACTGAAATTTGATCAGTAATTAGTATGCCTGAACTTTGCAACAGACATTATGACTTTGCATTTTCTGTGTTCTGCTCATCCTCTTGAAAAGAAAACTCTACTTCTATGTTATACTTAGAAGTCATATTGAAAGCAGTTCCTTTCTTTCATTCTTTCTTTCTCTCTCTCTTTTTGCATCTAGTTATGCAGTCTCATGGACTGTGGGTTTTTTTCTTTTCTCTTCAGCCATTATAAATATTAATTTGGTAGAGTTAGGAGCCACCATTAGAGGATTTCGTCTCCTACAAGGCCATCTCACAGCGTACATGTCTCTGGATGTCTCCGCAAGTTCAGCATTCAGGTACGTGGTATGGATATAGTGCTGAATACCCATTTCTTCACCAAGGTTGTATTTGTTTCATATAATTTAAATTTCTCAATAACGATTGATGGTATTAATAACAAATGTGTTATCTGTATGTCTACATTTTATTTTCAAACATTTTAGACTGAGAGAAAGAAGCACAGATGAGGGCATTATTTTAACTAGTGTGTGGCCCATGTAGATCGTAACAGCTTATTGTTTCATTTTTATATTCTTTTTAAGGGAAAATAAAAAATATTTCCATGTGAGAATCTTAGGAAAAATATTCTTTTACATTTGATGTAAAATGTACACCATTTTACACTTGATGTAAAATGTACATCAAAATAGGTGTGTGCAGATTCGGAAAAGGAGCCTAAATTGTATTGATTACCAGAAGTACTGGGTTTGCTACTGACCTGGTGGTTTTGGAAAGCATTGCATCTTCCTTACTGGAAGATGTTGTGAGTCACTGTAAAACAGACAAGAGCTGGTTTGACCTTCAATTCAATAATCATTTATTTATGGGAAAAAGTGGCTGTGCCCCTCCAACTCTGCATTATTTAAGTGTACAGTAATGCATTATGTACAGTTAAAATCCACCACATGTATGCCAGTTTGTGGTACTGTTGTGGCTTATATGTTGCTGTGATGCTGGAAGCTATACCACTGGTGTTTCAGATACCACCAGGGTTACCCATGGTGGACAGGTGTCAGTGGAGCTTCCAGACTAAGACAAACTAGAAAGAAAGTCCTGGTGATCTACTTCTGAAAATTAGCCAATGAAAACCTTATGGATCACAACAGAACATTGTCTGACTCACTTGCTTTGGCTATGTCATCAGGAGACATCAGTCACTGGAGGAGGATATCGTGTTTGGTGAAGTAGAAGGCCAGCAAGGGCAAGGGAAACCCTCAGTGAGATGGATGGGCACAATAGCCACATGATGTACTAGAGCATGCCAACAGTCTTGAGGATGACACAGCGTGGGGCAATGTTTCGTTCTGTTGTACCTGAGGGCGCCATGAGTCAGAGTCAACTAAATGGCAACTTTCTATTTACAATTAAAATAATGAAAACCGTGATAATGAACTAGGTTTCATCTTGAACTTTCTAACAGGACCCTGATCCACCTTAGATTTGAGCATAGATATAATATTTAGATTTTCACTCTTTATTTAAGAGTTTATGTGATTTACTGGTCAAAGGCTTAAAAATGTGTCTTCAAAATTGTTGTCTCAGAAAGCTGGTCATGACAGGAAAGAATGACATTGATAGGGCCAATTAATTATCAGATAAAATTAAAGTATTTATTAAAATTATGTAACATAAATTAAATAGTAAATAACTAGAGTAAGAAATACTTTTTTTCTTGTTATGAAGGGAAAACACACTTTTCTGGCTCTCTTCTGAGGTCGTTACTGGAAATGAGGGATCAGTATGTGTAACTGCAATATCATGAATACTTACATTTCTCTCATGCTGAGAAAGCCATGATCACCTAACACACTGATTTTGCTACCTGACCTTTCAAATGGAAAACTCAAACCATCTTGCCTTAGAATGATCTGTTACTTTCCACTCTACCTGACAAAAAGAAAAAATCAGAGAAATGCCTGTGATCTAAGAATTTGCAGTTTGCACAAAAACAGTCACCAGGATATTTAAAGCTTGTAGCTAATACATTAATGACCCGGTAGTCAACAGCTATTGTTTCTGGTATGAACTCAATGTATTCTCCTTGTTTTGCATTTTTCTAGATTAAGATTCCCTAAATGCAAGTAAAACCTAAAAAAGAAAAATGTGAACATATTAATGAATAAGCATTGGGTGTAGCAATGGAGTTAGTAATTCCAGTGAAATTTAATTTCCTTTAGTTCAGAAGACTATATGCACCCATTTCTGCAGGATTATGTAGGATAAAACGTTGCAAGTTTGCATATAAAGCCACTCCATTCTAATTTACAACCCCTAAATGCATATTGCCAAATTATGTGCCCTTTAAAATGTAAGAAAATGTAACTAAAAGTTTATATTGAGCGTCTTGGTATATACCATCTTATTATTTAATTGTCTGTACCACACACATTTAAGATCTTATTACTTATCGTCTTTTAAATTTATCTCATCACATGCGCACGACTGCAACTACCTTAAAGAACATGATAGGTTCAAAGAAGTGGAAGCTTAATGTGCCTTGTGAGAACAACTTTCTACTTGTTGTATCATCTAGCACACTCCTTAGCTTGCTTCTTTCCTTGCTATAAAGTTCTTCAGGGCAAAGGTGACAGTAAAATTATTCAACAATGGAATAGAATGGAAAAGGCGCTAACCAGTTAGAACAGGCAGAGCCATAGCTGGAGGCCTCGTGCTGGACCAGCTGTTAACTCTTTAATTTACATTTTACAGGGGTGGTCTCAAGGGTCTCTACAAAAGGACCAGGGCCGCTGGGGCAGAAAGATGCTCTGAGGAGCTTGAAATAGTTATACTCACCACCCAATACGGGAGGAATTTAATATTTTCACAGTGTGGCCATACTGGCATGGACTGTCAGCTGACCAGTGGCAATGTTACCTATTCGGGTGACTTCAACTTACACATTCCTCAGGTGACCAGCAAGTACACATCTCTAGTCTTTAACTCACTTTCAGCTGAAGACCTGCATTTCCAACCGTCTGTAAGAATGATACCTTATCGCTACCTCATACGAGGTAAACCCAGTATAAATTCAGTGGGCTCTCTTCCTCTATAAACATAATAATTCCATTGTCTTCTCTTTTTTCGGTCGGCAGTTCAAATCCATCAACTGCTCCTTGGAAACCATATGGGGCAGTTCTACTCTGTCCTATAGGGTTGCTATGAGTTGGAAACCACTCAACAACAGTGGGTTTTTTGGGGTCTCTTTTTCAGTAAGGGCATTGCTACCCATTCTGGGTCCCAGGCTATAAACTTAAGACTATCTTTGACTTTACCTTCTCCATCCTCCACATGCAATCTTGTCAATTCTGCCTCAGAAATAGTTCTATCATTCATTCTCCTCTCCTTTCCTAGCACCATTGGCTAGTTCAGGCCCCTCAATATCTATTGTTTTAGATCATTGTAATACTGTAATCCCAACTTCCCTTCCTACTCCCACGCTCCCACTTCTCATTCAGTCTTGAACACAGATATGACTAGGATTCCTTCCCTACCCAACAGATTTGAAGATTCTGCTCTGATAAAAAAAAGGCTCACTTCTAGTTTCTACACCTCAGATTTACCAAAGGCCCAACTGACCTTTCCAGTCTCATTATGTACTCGCATCCACACACCCACACATCCTTATCATTCTTTTGATCAATTCCTATTCCCTGAACTAAATTAATATTTTCCCACCTTTATACCTTTGCTCCCTCCTGCAAATCTGTCATGTGGAAATTTCCCCTTTAACCCTCTTCTCTCCCTCACTCCTCTGTCAAAATCCTAGCTTATTCCTTAAGGCTCACTTTTCCCTAGAAGTCTTTCCCAATCCTTGCAGACAGAATCAATCCCTTTCTAGTAAGTGCCTCTTATATTACATTGTACTCTGGATCTGGCACTGATCATATTATGCCTTGTTTTATTATTATTTTGGTTCATGTCTGTCTTTCCTATAGATCACAAGCTTCTTGATATTTGGAACTATATAGTGTCTAACACAGCACCTTGAATAGAAAAAAAAAAGCAGTTAAACTGGTTTCCACTGAGTTGATTCTGATTCATGGAGACTCCATCTCATGTGTGTCACAATAGAACTGTGCTTCATAAGGTTTTTAATGGCTATTTTTTTGGCAATAGCTTGCCAGGCCTTTCTTCTGAGGCACATCTGGGCGGACTCAAACCGCCAACTTCGGGGTAGCAACCAAGCATGTTATCCATTTGCACCACCCGTGTTATCTGTCTTAAATAGAGTATATGCTTAATAAATAGTTGCAGAGTTGACTTGCAGTCACTCCATAAAGAGGTGATGCTTCACGGGTTAGTATTTCCAGATTGGGGCACTACACAGCCTCTCATCTGGGTTCTGACTCTCCAGTGAGTCAGGGAGTCAGTTACTATTTAGCCACAGACTTCCCAATCAGTTGAGAAATCATACGATTCAAGTATTGCCAAATGCTTTAGAGCAGCATACATACTATATAATAGTGGTTTGTTTGAGTGAATTAGTTTTTACAGGTAAAATATTTACACTAAAGAAAATTTGTAGTCTATGTGCTGAGACAAAAGATTTAATATAAAACCAGGAAGTATTCCTTCTGCAATTCTGTCTTGTCTGCAGATATCCCATTTAGTCCTTTCTGCCTATACCTGCCTTATAAGTGGAACTGAAATCCTGCTTAGTCGAGGTCTGAATTCTTAGTGTGAAAGGTTTACCAAAGAAATTGAGTTGTTTCGATAAAGTATGGCAACAATTCAAGACATACCTTGAAGTCAATTCAGTTATATTTATTGAGCAGATACACTGTGTTAGCACTCTGGGGGATAAAAAAAGGTGAACAATACACAATGCTTGCCATGAGGGCTCCTATAATCTTGTGGATGAGAACAATTCCAGGCCAGAACACATGACAAACCCCTTTCTGAAAAATAGTCTGAGATTTTTATTTGAATAGAAGATGGCATGGAAAACCTTGCAGGGAGTAAATTAAGTTTTTCCTATTTGCTGGGGAAATTAGTCTAATACTCAGACCTTTTTTGAGTGCTACTATACGCAAAGCTTATCAAGACACCTTCACTGCCTATAAGGAACTTACTGCATTTCTAATCACTTTTAAAGTTTATTTCATAAAAATATGTTTAATAATTATGAATTTCCTGTGGTATATAGTGTAATGAAAATGACTCAAACAGTGTCATCCATGAACTTGAGGTCCTATCTTCAAGTCTAACAGAAACTCATCAATATCCAGTTTCTAAGTCCTGCACCATATGCTCTTCATAAAAACAGAATCTAGAGTTCTATGGCTTATATATTAAGGTAATCTTACACAAGTCTTCTTCCCTTCCTTTTTTTTTTTAATTTTTGAAATTATTTTGCTGCTGTTGTTGAGAATATACACAGCAAAACATACATCAATTCAACAGTTTCTACATGTACCATTTAGAGACATTGATTACATTCTTTGAGTTGTATAACCATTCTCACCTGCCTTTTCTGAGTTGTTCCTCATTAACATAAAATCATTGCCCACTAGGGTTCCTATCTAATCTTTCAAGTTGCTGTTGTCAATTTGATCCCATATATATAGATCTTAAAAGAGCGTAATGCTCAAGAAAGACATTCTTTACTAGTTCAGCTAAACTACTGTTTGGTTTTAAGAAGACTTCAAGGGATATTTTTGGTTTAAGGTTTAAAGATTGTCTCAGAGCAATAGTTTCAGGGGATCCTCCAACTTTCATGGTCCAGGATGTCTGGAGTCCATGAAAATTTGGAATTCTCTTCTGCATTTTCCCCCTTTTGATCAGGATTCTTCTATAGAGTCTTTGATAAAAAATGTTCGGTAATGTTACCTAAGCACAACCCAGTTCCTCTGGTCTCATGGCAAAGAAAGCAATTTTTCATGGAGACAATTAGCCACACATTCCATATCCTCCTCTTATCGCTGATTCTCTTTCTTCCTCTGTTGTTCCAGGCAAATAGAGACCAATTGTAGTGACTTGAATGCCACTTACAAGCCTTTAAGACCCCAGGCACTACGCATTGAAGTAGAGGGTAGAACAGAAGCACTAAACATGCTGTTAGACCAGTTAACTGGGATGTCCCCTGAAACAATGGCCCTAAACCTCCAAACCAAGAAGCTAAATCCCATGAGGTTTTTGGTTGTACATAAGCAGCCTCAGCAGCTACTGTTTTATTTTATTTATTTATTTTTGTCATTGTAAATATATCTATCTCACAACCTTTGCCAATTCATCTTTTTTTCAGGTGTACAAGTTACTGACAGGAATTAAAATAATCGGCTGTCCAACCTTACCCTTAATCAATGTGCTGTTTCCATCACTGTTAACCCCCTTTCACACTCCCTCCTGCCCCTCATAACCACTAATAAACTTTGATCTCTATACATTTGCCTTTTCTTATCTTTTTACATAAGTGAGGTCATACCATCTTGGTCCTTTGTGATTGGCTTATTTCACTCTGCATAATGTCTTCCATCTCCATTCATATTGTAGAACGTATCAAGATGTCATTTCTCCTACTGGCTGAGTAGTATTCCGTTGTATATATGTACCACATTTTCTTCAGCCATTTATCTGCTGATGGGCATTTAGGTTGTTTCCACTTTTTGACTATTGTGAATAGCTCCACAATGAACATCGATGTACAAGTCTCTGAGTATCTGCTTTCAAGCCTTTTTGGTATATACTTAGAAGTGGAATTTCTGGGTCATATGATAATTCTATTTTTAGTTTTTTGAGGAACCACCACTCTGTTTTCCACAATGACTGTACCATTTTCATTCCCCTCAGCAATGGGTAAAGGTTCCAATTTCCCCACATCCTCACCAACATTTGTTATCTTCTGTTTTTTGTTTGTTTAATCTTAGCCATCCTGATGGGAGTGAAATGGTATCTCACTGTGGTTTCGGTTTGCATTTCTGATGGCTAATGATGCTAAGTATCTTTTCATGTGTTTGGTAGCCATTTGAATGTCCTCTTTGGTGAAATAGCTATTCAACTCCTTTGCTCATTTTGTAATTGGGTTATTTGTCTTCTTGTTTTTAAGTTGTCAAAGTTTTATATATACTTGGGTTGTTAGATTCTTGTCAGATATATGGTTTCCAAAGATATTCTCCCAGTTAGTAGCTTTCCTTTTCACTTTTTTGATAACTCTTTTGATGAACAAAAGTTTTTAATTTGTAGGAGATCCCATTTATTTATTTTGTCTTATGCTATTGTACTTTCGTTATTACATTAGATAATCCATTGTTAAAAGCTAGGCCTGACAGCGTTGCTGCTGCTTTTTCTTCTAAGAATTTTATGGTGTTAGTTTGCATGTTTTGGTCCTTAACCCATTTTGAATTTGTTTTTGTGTATGGTGTGAAGCATGGATCCTGCTTCATTTTTCTGTGTGTAGAAATCCAATTTTCCCAGCACCATTTATTGAAGAGACTCTTCTTTCCCCATCAGATGGATTTAGCACCCTTGTGAAAAATCAGTTGACCATAGATGTGTGGCCTTATTTCTGGACTCTTAATTCTATTCCATTGTTCTATGTGTCTTTTGTTTTACCAGTACCAGGCTGTTTTGATTACTGTGACTGTGTAGTGTGTTTTAAAATCAGGAAGTATGAGTCCCCCTATTTTGTTCTTCTCTTTCAACATTGCTTTAGCTATTTGGGGCTCTTACACTTGACTCCTCTAAATTATTTTTACTGTCAATAATGAAATATTCACCTTAAAAATAATTTTCCCCCTCAAGGAATGTATTTACTTTATTTATTTTTTGGCAACTGTTAACAACAGTTAGGGAAAATAACAAACTGTCATAATACCATACATCATTACCATGTTTGGCTTATTTAAGAATCAAGGGGCCTTGATTAACAATTTCCTATCCAGATGACTCATGCATATTTGAAGCACATGGCAAATATTTTACTGTAAAATAAAGAATTATATCATTTCTTGAATTAAATTCTTTGCTTTATGTTTTATTCAGATGTATATACAACGCAGTTTGTATAGAATGCTAAGTAAAATGTAACAGTTAATTTTGGGGGCTATTGCTGTAAAAGTATGTTATCTTTTATGTATATCACAGCATTACTTATTATCAGCTTCGCACACAGCACTTTGCCTTTGATTTACGCAAACAACTGTAAATGTTTTATATATTTGTGAGGAAGTGAATGATATTAGACCATCAATCCATGGGGACTGCAAATCAGGGGGAAAAAAGGCTATTACATTTCAGAAGCTGTTAAATCAGTTGTGCCCCCTGGCTGATTTTGTCAGCTATATTTGCTGTTGGTAAAACCGTTGATGCCTGGAATACTGGAGCAGCCCTGAGAGTGTTGGAGAGTAAATAGCAGCAGAGTTGTAAACTACACCACACATCTCACACTTACTGCATAAGCCTGGCTTACACTTTCCTCTGAATAAATCCAGCAGCTTTAAAAGAGCAAGAGAGAGAAATAAAGAAAAAGGGAGGGGAAAACAAGGCAAAACTAGGCCCGTGCCTTCTGTCACTGCCTCTAGCTTTAGCCCCTCAGCAGCCTGCCAACAGGACACTGTTCTGCCAGTTGTAAATTTTAATTGGCCATCTGGGGAAAGCACAAACCAGTGACTAGAGATTAATCAGCAAATTAACCCAGGCATAATACACATCCCAGTGGACCTGCAGCCGCTCTAGGCTGGGGCGTAGCAGCCTGGGATGCTGGAGAACTTGTGTAGAATGCTGTTATTGCTTACTGCTATGCGGTAGAGCATCTTCTTGGACTCCTGAAATTCCCTTCTGTGTGACCTTGTCAGTGCCCCTGATTTGTATGGCAGTTGCAAGGAGCTTTTTCTTTCTTTCTTTTATTTTTTGTAAAGTGCTAAACACAGATGGCACAGGTACTGTGATTGCTGGCGAAAGTGTTGATCTATCAGTGTAAGTGACAACTTTTCTCTAGTGAGCTATTCACTTGGTTTGCAAAAGTACCTACAGAAAGAAACAATAGCGTACCTGGATTTTTACCAGCTCAGTGAATCACTGGAGAGCCAAGTTTATTTACTTAGTTTCTTCATGACTTAGAACCAGTTTTAAGGTGAAAATTGCATTACTGGGGGCAAAAATAATTTAGGGGACCTGTGTAAGCCTCTCTTAAATTAAATAATAACACTTTTTCACAATCTCTGAACATTAATAGAAAATTTTTTAAAAAATAGTAAAGCTTCCTTCTTCAAGTGTAAGTCATAAAAATTAATTTAAGCCAAATGTTCACTTATATAGGACAGGGTGGCCTCAGTCCTTTCAACAAAACAACCCTCTAATCAGCCCATGGCCCTGCCCTGAACTGAGGGAAAGAGGGAGGATAAACATTAAAGCAAGGACATAGTAAGGTGATATACGTCTGCAAGATAAAGTGAGGGAGTGGTGGGGAACTGGGAGTGGTTTTGACATAGAATGGAGTGAGAAGACTTTGTGGAAGAAGCAGGCTTTATATGGTTTTTGGAATAATAGAAATGGGAGGGCTGCATTATTATAAGCAAGATATATTCTTTAGCTTTAAGCTGCAAACCAGGTGAACAGAATACCAAGAAGACTCAGAAGAAAAAAGCAAACTTACTGCTGTTGATTTTGACTCATAGCCACCCTATAGGACAGAGTAGAACTGCCCCATAGGGCTTCCAAGGAGAGCCTGGTGGATGCCAACTGCCGACCTTTTGGTTAGCAGCCAAGCTCTTAACCACTGTGCCACCAGGGCTCAGAGGTGGTAGTATAAAAACTAAATAAAGGACACACTGAATAAACTTGCTTGACGGGGCGTAAGGAAAGTTAGAGGATGACGTGGTCGGGATAGAACAGTGAATAA
Source organism: Dugong dugon (assembly GCA_030035585.1). Classification (NCBI taxonomy): domain Eukaryota; kingdom Metazoa; phylum Chordata; class Mammalia; order Sirenia; family Dugongidae; genus Dugong; species Dugong dugon. Next base: position 117,694,112 of record CM057461.1, on the reverse strand, counting down.
AAGAGAATTTATCTGTTTTGTTGACAGTCGCATCTCCAGAATTTAGCAAAGTACTTAGCATAGGAGTAGGCACTCCATATTTTTTAATGAAAGAAGGCATCTCCAGTTATATTCGACATGCCTCTGTTGCCTTGTCTGTCTGTAGTCCTTGCTGAATGAGCGCTAGATCACATGACAAAGGTTCCTACTCTCAAACCACCATTGAGACACCAATTCATAGGCTGACAAGAATCTTAGGATGTTACCTAATGCAAAGACTTTGACCAAACATGGACAAGCTAGTCCAATCAGATTCTTTTCCTGGGAATTTGGAAATAGGATATTGAGAGACTCAGTTAAAAGTGAGACTTGTAGCCAAAAGACTGTGATATCGAAAAGGGCAAGGAGAAAGGCGCAGTGATTTGGGATTATGTGTAAGCAGAGGAAGCTAGTGTGCTGAAAGAGAAGAATGGAACCGATGCGCTGGGAGGAACCATGAGGAGCGAAGCAGGTGGCTCCCAGAGACAGGGAGAGCAGCCTCTCTATCTCAGTTCTGTCTCCTCTGAAGCCTACCTCTACTCCTTTTCCTGGCCTCTGATTTTATGATATTTGAATGAGTTTATATGGATTTCTGATCCTTACAACCAAAAATACCTTGACCAGAACAACCATGAATAGTAATAGCACCATCATAAACCAATGGCCTGAGAAGACAAATAAAATTAGTACACTTCCCCCTACCTCCTCCAGTTTTGCACAGGATTTAAGAACTCTGAAGCATGCTGGTCATTTTCAGGAATACAAGTAATGAAGGCTTATTTTATACCACTCTGCTCTGACCCACCACTAAATCACACAGACCCATTTCACCCGCCCCTGGCAAGATAGCCTCTTTTCTTTCACAGCCAGGTATGGATTTCCTTCTGTTTTATTACATTATTGCAAGCAATGCTGCCTGCCAAACCACATGCCCTTAAACTGAAATGGCTTCTGGCCGAGCACTGGATTATCTGTGACAGTAAATCAGTCAATATGCACGGCCTAGAGACCACAGCAGTTAAATAAATGTCTTTGGCTACAGGTGGGAAAACCTTCCCTCAAATACCCAACTCAGCTCCAAATAAGGCCTCTAAAAAGCTTTTATTTAAATAGTATTTTAAATCACCCAGTAGTTTATTATGAGGTTTTGTATGGATATCAATGCATGAAAAGAGAGCTGGCAATTGTTCTAGATTAAACACTGAATGTAGTAGCTGGTAAAAGCAGAATATTAGTCTTTTCACATTTGTAATTTAAAAAAAACTTTAAAAAGTGTTGAAATGTCTGGCCCTTTACTCTCAACGTCTGACCTGACTGCTCCGGCGATGTATACCGCACACAGGAAATTAAACCCTGACACAACGGTTAGTGGAGAGCGTAGTCGGTATTTTCAGTGTGCGCTGGTGGACGGATTTCTTGATCTCCCCGGGAGGGATATGATCCAAAGGTTAGAACAGGCTCAGATAAATTCAGTTCAGTTTGTGTGGTCTCTTCTGAATTATGCCAAAGCCTGCCTGTCTAGCTTTGACTCCTTTCCTCTACTCCATGTTACCTCAATCATATATACATATATATATGAACAATTGGAGGAAGTCGTGTTCGCTCATTTGTAAAGGCATTAGAGATTCTTGACAAGAAGCTACCTGAAGTACAAAAGTACAGAATATTACAATGATAAAATTCCTATAGATCTTCCATTTTTATGCTTGTCTCATCACACATAGCTTTCCATAATTGCATATGATATCAGGAGGGACCAGTCCCTGGAGAAGGACATTTAGTTTAGTAAATGTTTAGTAAAGTAGAGGGTCAACGAAAAGGAGGAAGACTCTCGCCAAGATGGACTGACACAGTGGCTGCAACAATGGGCTCAAACAGAACAACTATTGTGAGGATGGCAAGGACCAGGCAGTGTTTCCTTCTGTTGTACATGTGGTCGCTTTGAGTTGAAACCAACTCAACAGCACCTAACAACAACAACATATGCACCATACATTTTTATGAAATAAGGAAAAAGAGAAATTATTGTAATACTTCTGAGTTTATATATTTCCATTTTCTCAAATATCTTTAAAATAACTTGCTATACTTATTTTATTCCTATATCTAAAAACAAAACAGTTCCCTGGGGGTGATTTCACACGGGGTTGCTAGAATGTGTAAATGGAGCTAAGAAAACTGAGACACATAGTAATAAGATAAATTCTGGAAGATTAATTCACAACAGTGCCTTACACAGTAAAAATGTGAGGTATATTTATGTATTTGAGTTACTTAAAAGAATGGCCTAAAAAGTCCTCCCTATCTGGCTTTACCTTCCTTCTTTTTTCCCATTTCCCACCACTTTCTATATATCCTATGTCTCCATGAGTTGAAATTGACTCAGCAGCAACTAGTTACTTGCTTAGACACTCTGAGATTTTCTGTTTCTGCAATATACTGTGTCTTTCTATGGCCGAGTATCTTGTACACACTCTAAAAAGAACACAGTTGCCATGGAGTCTATTCCAACTTATGACAACCCCATGTGTGTCAGAGTAGAACTGTGCTTCATTGGCTGATTTTTTTGGGAATAGATCACCAGGCCTTTCTTCTGAGGTGCCTCTGGGTGAACTCAAACCTCCAACCTATCTTTTTTGAGTGTGTGTGTGCGCTTTAGGTGAAAGTTTACAGTTTCTCATTTAACAATTCATACACAAATTGTTTTGCTGCATTCATTGCAATCCCTGTGATGTGTCTACACTCTCCCCTACCCATGCCAGTTTCCCCATTTCTGTCTACCCGTTTTTCATTTTTCCTGTCCCTTCCTGCCCTCTCATCTTTGCTTCTGGGCAGGTGATGCTCATTTGGTCTCATAAAGATGATTGAACTAAGAAGCACATTCCTCGTGTGTTATTGTTTGTTTTATAGGCCTATCTAATCTTTGGCTGAAGGGTGAACTTCGGGAGTGGCTTCAGTTCTGAGTTAAAAGGGTGTCCAGGGGCCATAGTCTCAGGGGTCTCTCCAGTCTCTGTCAGACCAGTAAGTCTTGTCTTTTTTTGTGAATTTTGAATCTGAATTTTGTTCTACATTCTTCTCCCACTCTGTCTGAGACCCTCTATTGTGATCCCTGTCAGAGGCGGCTGGTGGTAGTAGCTGGACACCATCTAGTTGTTCTAGGCTCAGGCAGGTGGAGGCTGTGGTACTTGTGATCCATTAGTCCTTTGGACTGAAATTTCCCTTGTATCTTTGGCTTTTTTCATTCTGCTTTGCTCCAGAAGGGATGGGAGCAGTAGATGCATCTTAGATGGCCGCTTGCAAGTTTTTAAGACCCCAGATGCTACTCACCGAAGTTGGATGTAGAACATTTTCTTTATGAACTATGTTATGCCAATTGACATAGATGAACCCCACGGCCATAGTCCCCAGCTCTCAGCCCCAGTAACTCAGTCCCTCAGGGTGTTTGGATGTGTCTATGAAGCTTATATGACTTTGTCTTGGTCAAGTTGTTCTGGCTTCCCCAGTATTGTGTACTGTCTTACCCTTCACCATAGCTACCACTTATCTATTGTCTAGTTAGTGTTTTTCCCTCCCTATTTCTCCCCTTCCTCATAAACATCAAATATCGTTTCTTTCTGTATGTAAACCTTTCCTTCAGTTTTTATAATAGTGGTCTCATACTGTATTTGTCCTTTTGTGATGGACTTATTTTACTCAACATAATGTCCTCCAGTTTCATCCATGTTATGAGATGCTTCACAGATTCATCTTTGCTCTTTCTCATTGCATAGTACTCCATTGTGTGTATGTACCACAGTTTGTTTATCCATTCATCTGTTGATGGGTACTTAGGTTGTTTCCATTTTTTTGCTTTTGTGAATAATGCTGCAATAAACATAGGTGTGTATATGTCTATTTGTATGACAGCTCTTATTTCTCTAGGATATATTCCTAGGAGTGGGAATGCTGGATTGTAAGGTGTTTTTATTTCTAGTTGTTTAAGGAAGAGACATATCGTTTTGCACAGCGGTTGTACCATTTTACATTCCCAGCAGTAGTCCATAAGAGTTCCAGTCTCCCCACAGCCTCTCCAAAATTTGTTATTTTCTGGTTTTTTTTTTTTTTTTTTTTTTTTGATTAGTGCGAATAATGTCAGGGTAACATGGTATCTCAATGCATTTTTGATTTGCATTTCTCTAATGGCTGATGATTGAGAGCATTTCCTCATGTCTGTATTAGCCACCTGAATATCTTCTTTGGTGAAGTGTCTGTTCATATCCTTTGCCCATTTTTTAATTGGATTATTTGTCTTTTTGTTGAGGTGTTGTAGTATCTTACAGATTTTAGAGATTAGACCCTTGTCAGTTATGTCATGGCCAAAAATTTTTTCCCAGTCTGTAGGTTCTCTTTTTATTCTTTTGGTGAAGTCTTTTGATGAACGTAAGTGTTTGATTTGTAGGAGCTCCCAGTTATCTAGTTTATCTTCTGGTGTTTGTACATTGTTAGTTATGGTTTATATTATATTTATGCCATGTGTTAGGGCCTCTGGTGTTGTCCCTATTTTTTCTTCCATGATCTTTATCATTTTAAGTTTTATATTTAGGTCTTTCATCCATTTTGAGTTAGTTTTTGTGTATGGTGTGAACTATGGATCCTGTTTCTTTTTTTTACTGATGGACATCCAGTTTTGTCAGCACCATTTGTTAAAGAGACTGACCTTTACCCATTTAATGGGCCTTTGTCAAAGATTAGCTGACCGTAGATGGATGGATTTACACTTGGATTCTCAATTCTGTTTTATTGGTCATTGTGTCTGTCATTGTACCAGTACCAGGCTGTTTTGACTACCATAGCTGTATAGTAGGTTCTGAGGTCAGATAGTGTGAGGCCTCCTATCTTTTTCAATAATGCTTTATTTATCTGGGACTTTTTTCCTTTCCATACGTCTTAGGCTGGGTTCTCCAGAGAAGCAAAACCAGTAAAGTGTATAAATATATACAGAGAGAGATTTATATCAAGGAAATGGCTCATGTGGTTGTACAGGTTGGAACATACCAAATCCGTAGGTCAGGATAGAGGCTTTTCCTGATTCACATAGCCGCAGGGGCTGGCAAACCCAAGATTGGCAGGTCAGACAGCAAGGCTCTTTCTCACAGGCTGCGAAGATCGATGAATCCCAAGATTGGCAGGCAAAACCACGGGTAAGCTGCTAGCTCAAGTCCCAAAAACCAGAAGTCAGATGAACAGGAGCCAGCTGCAGGATCCAGCACCAGCAAAAAGCCCCCGAGCCTTGCCAGAATGTCTGCTTATATTCCATACAGGCCACACACCCAAGAAAACTCCCTTTCAACTGGTTGGCTGCTCACAGCAGATTCCGTCCTAGGGGTGATTCCATATTGAATCTCAACTAGGAAGTGATCACAACATTATTCAACTGCCAAAACACTGAGAGTCATAACCCAGCCAAGCTGACACACAATCTTAACCATCACACCATATAAAGGTAGTGATTAGTTTTACCATCTCATTTAAGAATGCTATTGGTATTTGAATCGAGATTGCATTATATCTGTAGATCTCTTTGGGAAGAATTGACATTTTCACAATGTTAAGTCTTCCTATGATGAGCATGGCTTTTTTTGTTGTTGTTGTTGTTTTCCATTTATGTAGGTCTATTGGTTTCTTGCAGTAGTGTTTTGTAGTTTTCTTTGTATAGGTCTTTTATGTTCCCTGTTAGATTTATTCATAAGTATTTTATTTTTTAGGGCCTATTATAAATGGTATTGTTTTCCTGATTTCCTTTTTGAAGTTCTCTTTGTTGGTGTATAGGAATCCAATTGATTTTTCTATGTTTGTCTTGTATCCTGCTACTCTGCTGAATCTTTCTATTAGTTCCAGTAGTTCTCTTGTGGAATCTTTTCAGTTCTCTACGTATAGGATCATATCATCTGTGAATAGGGATAATTTTATTTCTTCTTTTCCAATTTGGATGCCCTTTATGTCTTTTTCTTACCTTATTGCTCTATCTAGGTCTTTCACTACAATTTTAAATAGGAGTGGTGATAAAGGGCATCCTTGTCTTATTCCTGCCTACAGTGGGAATGCTTTCAGCCTCTCTCTGTTGAGAATGATGTTGGCTATTGGTTTTGTATAGATGTCCTTTATTATGTTAAGGAATTTCTATTTCTATTTTGCAGAGAGTTTTTATCAGGAATTGCTGTTTGACGATGCCTTTTCTTCATCAGTTGAGATGATCATCACATTTTATTTATGTGGTGGATTACATTGATTGATTTTCTAATATTGAACCATCCTTGCATACTTGGTACAAATCCCGCTTGGTCGTGGTGTATTATTTACTGGTGTGCTGATGAATTCTATTGGCTACAATTTTTGCATCTATATTCATGAGGGGTATTGGTTTCTAATTTTCTTTTTTTGTGTGATGTTTTTGGCTTTGGTATTAGGGTTATTCTGGCTTCATAGAATGACTTTGGAAGTATTCCTTTCTTTTCTGTGCTCTGAAAAAGTTTGAGTAGTGCTGGTGTGAGCTCTTCTCTGAATGTTTGGTAGAATTCACCTTTGAACCCATCTGGGCCAGGGTGTTTTTTTCTTTTTTTTTGGTTGTTGTTACTACGGTTGTTGGGATTTTTTTGTGTTACCTCTTCAATCTCTTCTCTTGTTATGGGTTGGTTCAAATTTTCAGTCTCAGCTTGTGCTAATTTATGTAGGTAGTGTGCCTCTGAAAATTTGTTAATTTCCTCTAGGTTCTCAAATTTGTTGGAGTACAATTTTTCATAGTATTCTGTTATGATCTTTTTTATTTCAGTGGGGTCTGTTGTAAAGTCCCCCATCTCGTTTCTTATTTGGGTTATTTGCTTCCTCTCTTGTTTTTCTTTGTCAGTTTGGCCAATGGTTTGTCAATTTTGTTGATTTTTTCAAAGAAACAACTTTTGGTCTTGATTCCTTCTGTTGTTTTACTGTTTATTTCATTTATTTCTGCTCTAATCTTTATTATTTCCTTTTCTTTTGGTGGCTGTGGGCTTCTTTTGTTGTTCTCTTTCTGTTTGTTTAGATTGTAGGGATGTTTTGATTTTGGTTCATTCTTCTTTTTTGGTGTGTGCATTTATTTTTATAAATTGACTTCTGAGCACTGCCTTTGCTGTGTCCCAAAGGTTTTGATATGATGAGTTTTCATTCTCATTCGATTCTAGGAATTTTTTGATTCTTTCATTTCTTCTGTTACCCAGTTGTTTTTAAGAAGGTGTTATTTGGTTATTCATTATGGTTATGTCCTCTTGGTGGATTGGTCCTTTAATCATTACATAATGTCCTTGTTTGTGTCTCTTTTTTTTTATTGTTCTTTAGATGAAGGTTTACAGGACAAGTAGTTTCTCATTAAAGAGTTAGTACACATATTGTTTTATGACAGTGGTTAAAAACCCCACGACATGTCAACACTGTCTCTTCTCAACCTTGCATTCCCTATTACCAACCTTGCTTGTCTTTTATTGTTGATTTTGCTTAAGTCTATTTTATCTGCCTTTTTTGGTTGCTGTTTGCTTGGTGTCTTTTTTCCCATCCTTTGATTTTTAATATATTTATGTCTTTGTGACTAAGATGTGTCTCTTGTAGACAACATATTGATAGGTTATATCTTTTTTTTAATCCATTCTTCCATTCTCTGTCTCTTTACAGATGCATTTAAACCATTTACATTTAGTGTTATTATCAATAGGTATGAGTTTATTGCTGTCATATTTTTATGGTGCTGATGTTTTCTTTGTTCCTCTTACTCTCCTGTCCTGGGTTTCTTTTGTTTTGTGGATTTTATTTTCTTTTGTTTCATTACTGTAGATTTTGTGTTTACTCAGTCTTTATGCTTTTCTTCTTTTTTATTCTGATGGGTAGGTTTGTTAATTTTCTTTGTGGTCACCTTGAAATTTACCTATATCTTCCTAAATTTGAACCAGTCTTTTATTACTCGATATCGCCTTGACTTCCTTTCCATTTCAAAGTTCTAAGCCTACAGTATTTATTCCCCCTCTTATTGTTTTGATGTAGTCATCATTTACAGATTGACATCTCTGTTTCCCTGTTTTAAGTCTTTTAGCTTGGTTTTATTGAAACTCTTTTTTTTTTTTAACCTAGATTGGTATCTGGCTGAAGCTGTCCTGTGTCCTAGCTGTCCTGTGTCCTAGACTCTGATTGTTGTCTGATGTTGTTGATTCTAACCAAAGGAGTCCCTTTAATATTTCTTGTAAGTTTGTCTTGGCTTTTACAAATTCCCTTAATTTCTGTTTATCTGGAAATGTCCTAATTTCACCATCGTATCTGAGAGAGTTTTGCAGGATATATTATTCTTGGTTTGTAGCTTTCTTCTCCTTTTTCAAAGTTTTATGTATGACACCCCATTGCCTTCGTACTTGCATAGTTTTTGCCAAGTAATCAGAGCTTAGTCTTATTGTTTCCCCCTTTGTAAGTGATATTTCTTTTTTCTTGAGCTGTTCTCAGGATTGTTTCTTTGTCTTTGGTTTTGGCAAATGTGATTATGATATGTCTTCGTGACTTTCTTTTGGGGTCTTTCGATATGGGGTTTGTTGAGCTTCTTGGAGGGTCAGCTTTTTTTTTTCTCCTTTTTTTATTGTACTTTAGGTGAAGGTTTACAGAACAAATAGTTTCTGATTAAACAGTTAGTGCACATATTGTTTTATGACATTGGTTAACAATCCCACGACATGTCAACCCTCTCTCTTCTTACCTTTTTTTTTTTTTGGTGAAACTATACATAGCCAAAGATACACCATTTCAAAAATTTCTACATGCGTAGTTCAGTGGCATTGGTAAATTCTTCCAGTTGTGCTGCTATTCTCACTTTAGATGAAAGTTTACAGAACAAAATAGTTTCTCATTAAAAGTTAGTACACATGTTGCCTGATGACAGTGGTTAACAATCCCACTACATGTCAACACTGTCCTTACTCAACCTTGGGTTCCCTATCACCAGCTCTCCTGTCCTCTTCTGCCTTTGGATGGTCAGCTTTTCATCTTTCTTGGTATTTGGGAAGTTTTCTGCCAATAAATCTTCAATAATCTTCTTTGTGTTTTTTGTTGTCTCCACCTATTCTGCAGCTTCAGTCATGCTGCAATTTTTGCTCTTCATTGTGTACCACATAATTAGGTTTTGTTCATTCTTTTCTCTGACTTTTTCTCAAACAAAGTGGCATGCGTGAATTTGTCTTCAGTCTCACTGGCTCTGTCCTCCCTTGTTTCAGATTTGCTTCTAACATCTTCTATTGAGTTGTCCATTCTGAAATTTTGTTCTTTGTCTGTTGCATTTTTAGTTGCTGTTTTTGATTATTTTAATTGTGTATTTATTTTGACCTTTTGTTCTTATATTATTTTCTTGAATTCTTCTATTGATTTGGCTGTGTTTTCCTCGATTTCATCTATGTTTTTGTTGGTTTTGTCTGTTTTTCCATGATTTTGTCTATTTTTTCCTTGTTTTTCTCTTTGTTTTCCTTGATCTCTTTCCTAACCTCTTGTAGAGCCCTAAACATTAGTCTTTTTAATGTTATATCAGATGGTTCCACTGACTTTTCTTCTACAGGAAAGTTACCTGATTCTTTATTTTGGTCACTTAATGGAGCCATCTTATCTTGCTTTTTTATGTTTTGGTATTGTCTTCTTTCTTTAAGACATTAAGGTATTATTTTCTTTATTTATTGATTCTATGTTCATTTGTTTCATTCTACTTTTTTGTTTTGTTTTGATATGTCAAAGTGGGTGCACCAGTCATGTTTTGCTGCTAGCTTGTCTGTGGGCACAATAGTTCTCACCACCTTGTCTGGGTGAGCAGGGCAGCAGCAAGCAAGGCAAGCCTGCTTCTCTGTATACTGCTTTGGCAAGGTGGTGAGGGCAGAGGGGTGGGTGCTGTCTACCTCCTGATGTTGGTCTAGCAGTATGGGAGCATTCACAGCTCCTCACCAGATAGAGGTGTCATACAGGCTCACTTCCCATGGTTCAACAGCAGGTCAAGTGGCAGGAGGTGGCAAGCCTGAGCACTGGAGATACGCTAGCCATAGTGTCATGTCGGGGGCTGTGGGAAGGGGAAGTGGCATACAGGGATAGTTGGGGGGAAGAAAACAAAGAGAAAAAAATAGGGTAGCTGGCAGGTAAGCATGGGGTGGACTGGGGGCTAGCAGGAAAGGGAGGGAGGTGGTGTACAAGTCTAGGTGGGAGGTAGAAAGAAAAAAAATGGTAGCATGGTGGGTGTAGGGCAGACCAGGGCAGGGGTGGACCCGTGGTTCTCTAGCCAGGGCAGCCATGCAGGATCAGGCAGTGGGGAAGGGCGGGGAGGTGGTGCACAGGGCTAAGTTGGAGGGAGGAGGAAAAAGAAGAAAGAAAAGAAAAAAAAACTGGCAGAATGTTGGGGGCTGGTGAGTGGGGGTGGGGCAGACTTGAAGGCCAGTGTTGGAAGGGAGGAGATGTGATTTAAAGAGCTAGGTGGGAGGGAGAAATAAAAAGGGAGGAGAAAGAAACAAAAGCAAAAAAAAACAATGATGGCCCGGAGGGAACCAGCAAATGTGGATGGGGCAGACCTGGGGTGGCTGTAGGCTGGTGACTGTCTAGCTGAGACTGCAAGATGTGGACCATCAGGAAGGTGTAGAGGTGGCATAGGGGGCTAGGTGGGAGGTTGAAACAAAGGGAAAAAGAAAAAAAAAAAGGGTGCTGTAGCAGCTTGTGTGTGGGGGTGGGGCAGTCCCAAGGTTGCACCCATGGGCTGGTGACTCTTTAGCTAAGAGGCACAGCGTGGCCTGTTGCGAGGGGATGGAGGTCGCATATAGCGCTAGGCAGGAGGAAGAAAGGAAGGGAAGAAAGAGAAAAAAATTGACTCAACAGGAGCCAGCATGTGGGGGTGTGGCAGACCTGGGGAAGCCATGTGCCAGTGGCTCTCTAGCCCAGTGGCATGGCGTAACCCATCAGGAAGGGGTGGAGGTGGTGTACGGGGCTAGATGGTAGGGAGAAAGAAAAGGAAGAAAGGGAAAAGAAAAAAAAATTATCTGTGTAGTTACCTTTACCAGTGCTCTTTATTTCTTAATGTTGTCTGTTGTTGTTGTTGTTGTTGAGTACTGTAGAGTCAATTCTGACTCTAGCAACCCCATGTGACAGGGTTTTCTTCACCATAATTTTTATGGAAGCAGATAGCCAGCTCTTTCTCCCACTATCTAGTATTGTTTTATTTTAGTCTAAAGGACTCCTTTTTGTATCTTTTATAGGTCATATTTGCCTAGCAAAAAGTTCTCTCTGTTTTTGTTTATATAAAAGTCTTAATTTCATTTTCAGTTTTTGAAGCATATTTTTGCTGGATATAGAGTTGTTAGTTGATAGTCTTTCTTTCAGTGTTTTGGTTGTCATCCCACTGAAATCTAGTTTCCATTATTTCCAATGAGAAATCAGCTGTTAGTCTGACTGAGTATCCATTGTATGTGATGAGTCGCTTCTTTATTGCTGTTTTCAAAATTCTCTGTTTGTCTTTGGCTTTTGACAGTTTGATTATTACGTGTCTAGGTGTGGATCTCTTTAAGTTTTTCTTACTTGGAACTTACTGAGTTTCTTAGATATGTTCATTAGTGTTTTCATCAAAATTGTAATGTTTTCAACCATTATGCCTTCAAATATCCTTTCTGCCCCTTTCTCTTTCTCCTCTCCTCTGGGACTTTTATTACACCTATGTTGGTACACTTGATTGTGTCTTACAGGTCTCTGAGGCTCTGTTCATTTTTATCTGGCTTTTTTTCTTCTGTTCTTCAGATATAATAATCTCTATTGACCTACTGTAAATTCACTGATTCTTTCTTCTGTTTATTCAAATCTGCCATTGAGCCCCTCTAGTGACTTTTTTGTTGTTGTTGTTATTGTACTTTTCAACTCCAGAATTTCTATTTGATTCTTTTTTATAATATCTATATTGACATTTTTTTATTTGGTGAGGCATCATTCTTATACATTTCTTTATTTCCGTAGAAATGGCTTCCTTTAGTTCTTGGAACATATTTTAAGTTACCAATTTAAAGTCTTTATTCAGTAACTCCATTATCTGGGTTTCCTTAGGAAAACCCAAGTGATGAAATTATTTTATTGTTATTATTCCTGTTTATGGGCTATACTTTCTTGTTTCTTTGCATATTTCATTTTGTTGTTGTTTTTGTTTAAAAACTAGACATTTTAAATAATTGTGTGTAGCAACTGTGGAAATCAGATTGTTTCCCTCCTTAGCCTTTGTTGTTGCTGTTGTTTGTTGTGGTTGTTTGTTGGTTTACTAAGTTTTCTAAAATAATTATGTAAAATCTATATTGTCTGTCATATGCGGCCACTGAAGTCTGTGATCAATTACCTTAATGATCATTCAATGATTGGACAGAGATCTCCCTATATGACTAGAACCCAGTCTTGAATAAGTCTCCTAGTCCTTAGCAAGGTACTCTGTGACATATTGGGTATACCTTTAACATTCCACTTTAGCTTTCACATCTACTTCTACAGAGCATCAGGGTCAGCTAGAGGTGATAACTTAGGGTCTTCTCAGATCTTTCTGAAGCATGTGCCTAGCCCTGGGTCTGCACACACCCGTATGCATACATATGGTCTTCTAGATTCCTAGGAATATATTGGTGTTCATTAAAGCCAATGGATATCACATTCCACAACTTTTCCTTTTAAGTTTTTTGCTTAGCACAATGGTTATCCTTGCCTCAGGCAGCTACAGTGTTAAACAATTGCTTCAAAATAGCTCCCCTTGGGGGGAAAAAAATCTTTTCACATGGGAAAGGCACCAAATCAAGTCAAATAAAGACGGACTTAAAAGTGTGTTATCTGTAAAGATAATGTTCTACATCCTACTTTCGGGAGTAGCATCTCAGATCTTAAAAGCTTGCAAGGGGCCATCAAAGATACAAAGAGAATGAAGGAAATCAAAGACTCGGAGAAGAAACTAGTCCACAGAACTAATAGCCCACACAAACAATGCCCTCTTCTAACCAGACACCAAAAGAACTAGATGGTGCCCATCTATCACTACCAATCGTTTTGACCAGGAACACAACAGAAGGTCCCAGATAAATTGGAGAAAAGTGCAGAACAAAATTCAAATTCCTAAAAAAGGCTAGACCTACTGGACCAATAGAGACTAGAGGAGCCCCCGAGACTATTGCCCTAAGATACCCTTTGAACTTGGAACTGAAGCTATTTCTGGAGGTCACATTTCAGCCAAATAATAGATTGTTTGATAATACCCATGACTAACGTGTTCCCTTAAACAATCAACAATATGGGACCAAAGGGTCAACACATATCCAAAACGAAAGATGAGTAGGCAAGGAGGTGAAGGGAAACTAGATCAATGGAAATAGAATTGACAGAATGTAAATAATGAGAATGCTGACACATTGTCAAAATTGTAGCCAATGTCACAGAATAATTTGTATAAAAATTGTTAAGTGGGAACCTAATTTGCTGTGTACACTTTAACCTAAAACACATTAAATTATTTTTTTAGAAAGTAGGTTATCTAGGGAACCACCATACAGGTAAAACAATGATAGTTAACTGGGAATGGGGCTTTGAAGTAGCTCCAAGCCTGTTCTGCTCTTTCTGGTAGTTGCCAAGCTGCTGATTTTACTGTCATTCCATTTTGTGCTGTTGGTTTTCAAGGCTACTGCAGGTCTAGGGAGGGCAGGGTGGGGATAGGGCAAATCAAAACATCACAAATCTCACTGTTCTTTCCCCGACTCAGCCTTTTTTCTTAAATAAATGTTTCCTAATTGAGGTAAGCCTTTGGTTAATATCCAGAGTTCTTTACCAAGCTTTACAATCTTTGCCAATTTTCTCATTGCTTTTACGGAAAAGAGAATTTGGGGGAGTCCTTTCTCTGCTATTTTAACTGACATCATCTCTTCTAGCTTTTTTTTTTTTTCCTTTAGGGTTGGGGTTAGGATTAGGGTTATGGTTAGGTTTAGGGTTCAGGTTAGATTTTGGTTTAGGACAAGATTTAGGGTTAGGACAAGAGTTAGAGTTAGGTTTTTGTTGAGATGTAGGTTTGGGTTTTTTTGTTTTTTTTTTTTTTAATAATATTTTATTGTGTTTTCTCCTGAAGGTTTACACAACAGTTTAGATTCACATTTAACAGTTTTTACACAATTTGTTCAGTGACATCGGTTACATTCTTCACAATGTTCAGTTTCTATTAATCTAGTTTCCCTGCCACCATATATTATCATCTTTGTTTTAAAGTAATTGTTGACTGTTTGGTCTCATATAGGTGATTTTTTAAAGAAGCACAGTACTTGCAGGAGACATTCATTGTTTTATGAGACAGTTTGTTATTTAGCTACAAGGTGACCTCAGGGGTTAGTTTGGGTTCAAGGTATGAAAAGTATCTCAGGGCAATAGTCTCAGGGAGTCCTCCAGTGTCAAATAGCCCAAGAGTTCTGTTCTTATTTCCCTTTTTTTTTTTTTTAACGGAATTTGATGGTCTGTTCCACATTTTTCTCTCATTCAATCAGTGTCCAACTATTGTGGCACTGATTAGAATGGTCAGTAGTGGTAACCTGGCACCATCTAGTTCTTCTGGTCTCAAGATAGATGAGGTTGTGGCTTGTGTAGACTATTTGTCCTGTAGACTAGTGTCTTCTTTGAGTTTTTGGTTTCCTTTCTCTTTTTCTCTGGACAAGTAGAGACCAATAGTTGTATGTTAGATGGCCACTTGAAAGCGTTTAAGACCCCAGACACTACTCACCAAACTAGGATGTAGACTATAAGTTTATGAACTATATTATGCCAATTGACCGAGATGTGTCATGAGACAATGGTCCAAATCTTCAAAGCCAGAAATCCAATCCTGTGCGATGTTTGGTTATGTATAAGAAGTATCTGTAACTGTGCCCTCTATGTGCTTTATTATATATATGAATTTATGTACATACGGTCACATAGATGCATATATGTATACATATATATACACCTATATATGCACACGTATATATACATACCTATACTCATAAATGCCTACATACATACATATATACGCCTGCACATATATTTTTGGTTGCTTTTGCTGTTATTTCAAAATTATATGCGTCATAGCAATTACCAACAAGTCCCTTTTCTTGTGTACTTTTTATTGACATCATTTACCTTCCTCAAGCTGTACACTTCACCCTCATTCGGTGTTAACTTTCCCTCACCAAAAATAACAAGTGTCTACTGAATCCCCCTCTTTTCTAGCTTCTTAAATTGGAAATGTATATTATTGATTGTAGAACTTTATTATAATCTAACATAGGTGTTTAAAGCTATAGATTTGCCTCTAAGCACTGCCTTATCTGTGTCCCACAAATGTTAATTTATTGTGTTTATTATGATTTATTTCAATATGTTTTAATTTCACTTTGAGTTCTCTTTGGTACATGTCATGTTTAGAAATGTGATATATATTTTCCAAATACTTGGGAATTTTCTAGATATTTTTCTTTTATTAGTTTTTAATTTAATCCCATACGATCACAGTATATACTCTGTAGAATTTCTCTTGTGAAATTTATTGAGACATATTTAATGTTGACCATTCCACGTACACTTGAAAAGAATATATATTCTGCAATTATTTTGTGTCATGTTAATGTTCTATAAATGTCAATTAGTGCAAGTTTGGTCTTTAGATCTTTTATTTTCTTCCTGATTTTTTTTGTCTACTTGTTGTATAAGTTATGGTGTGAGAGGTATTAAAATCTACAACCATGCCAGTGGGTTTGTGTACTTCTATTAGTCTCATCAGTTTTTACTTCATAAATATGGATGCCTTGCTTTTAAGTGCATCCATAATTAGAACTGTATTATCTTCCTGTTGAATTGCCTCTTTCAGTATTTAAAAATGTCGCTCCTTAATTCTTGTAATACTTTTACTCTTGGAGTCTAATTTTCTGATATTAATATGGTCATGCTAGCTTTCTTATGCTTAATCTTTACATTCTACATTGTTTTTCCATTCTTTTACTTTCTATCTATTTACTTTTTTGTGTTTACAGTGCACCTCTTCTAGATACGATATAATTGGATATTGCTTTTTTATACTGTTTGACAAACTGTATTGATTGAGTGTTTAGTCTTTATACATTTAATATATTTACTATTTGGTTGGATTTAAATCTACTATCTTGCTATTTGTTTTCCATTTGTCTCTTGTTTTTTGTTCTTCTGTTGTTTCTTTCCTGCCTTTTTTGGGTTAATTAAATATTTTCTTAGTATTCCATTTAATTTCCAATATTGGCATCTTAGTTTTATCTATTATTTTTGTGGTTGTTCCTTTGTTAACAATATACATTCTTATAAAAATACACTTAAAATCAATATTGTACTCCTTTACAGTTCACACCTGACCCTTCACAGTTCTCAATTCCCACAAGACACTTTACATTTCATACTTGCTGTTACATATGTCACACCATGCAACTTCCAATTCACAAAATGTATTAACCTATAACAGAATGGTTGCATTTACCTGCTACCCTATATTTTGTGCAATTGTTGTCATATAATTTACTCCTACATATATTGTAAGCCCCACCCTAAATTGTTTTTATCTCTGCTTTTAAACAGTCGTTTTTCCTAATGAGATAAGCAGGCAAAAAGTATCATTTACATTTGCCTACTTATTAATCATTTCTGCTATTATTTTTTACCTATAGGTTTGAGTTTCTATATGGTATTATTTCCCTTCAGCCTGAAGAGTATCCTTTAATATTTCTTATAGTGGAGCTATTAAGGTGAAAAATTCTCTATGTTTTTGTTCATTTGAAAATGACATTATTTCATTCTTATTTTTTTATTTCTTCAATATTTTATTATAGAACATTTCAAACATAAGAAAAGTTGAAAGAATTTTACAATGAACATTCATTTACTCAAAACTACATTTTATAGTTAACATTATCATACTTGCTATATCATATCTAACCATCTATTCATAATTATATCCATTTATCAATCCATCTATTTCTATACACATTTCAATAGGAGTTGCAAGTTTCACCTTCATGTTTGCAAGAAAATTCTTCTGAATGTAGACTTCTAAGAAGAAAATTGTCTTCTTACTACACTTAAAAAATGGCATCCCATTGTCTTCTGGCCTCTACTTTTTCTGATAAGTTAGTAATAATTCTTATTCTTGTTTCCTATATGTAATACTTCTTTTTCCTGTACAACTTTTAAGATGTTCTCTTTATCACTGGTTTTTCGAAGTTTGATTATGATGTGCCTAAGCATAATTTTCTTGCTAATGTTTCACGTGGATTTTGCAGAGCTTTCTGAATTTGTAAATTTACATTTTTACTAAACTTGGGGAATTTTTCAACTACAATTCTTCAAAATTTTTGTTTTTCTCCAATTCTCACTCTCGTCTTTTCTGGGAGTCTCATTATATGTTAAACAATTTGGTATTGCTCCACAAATCCCTGAGGCTTTGTCTATTTTTCTTCAAGTTTTTTTTCTATTCTTCAGATTCAATAATTTTTATTGATTGTCTTGAAGTTCACTAACTCTTACTTCTTATCTCCATTCTGCTGTTAACCAAATTCCAAGAATTTTATTTCAGATACTTTACTTGTCAACTATAGCATCCCCATTTGGTTCTTTTTTATTGTTTTCTATGCTGAGATTCTTTATCTGTATAATTATTAATATCATAGTTTTTTTTTTTTAACTATTTGTACATACTTTCCTTTAATTCCTTGTCTGCTAACTCAAAATCTGAAGCATATCAGGGTTAGGTTCTATGGTTTGCTTTTCTTTCCTTTTTCTTGACTATGGATCACAATGTATATATATCTTGAGATTTTTTATTATGTACTGGACATTGTTGATGATATGTTGTTAAGACTCTAGATTCTATTATCTTCATCTGAAGAATGTTGATTTTTGTTATGATACAAAATTGAGTTACTAGCTGGTTACCATAAAATGGTGTAGATTTACTCTAATGCTCTGTTAAGGCAAATCTGTTAAAATCTCAAATTGTTTTGCAAACCCTTCTAATTTGATAAGGCTCAGTCTCCAAGTTCTATCTCCCCTGCAGGTCTTGTCACAGCTTGATTTACTCTTTGTTTGGGTGAACCAAGGAGAGGGTTCTTACTCCTGAATTGAAGCCTTTCTGCTGTCTCAGCTGGGTGCCCTCCGTGTTAGTAAAATGTTAAAGGGCATTGATTCTCTTGCTTGGCTAAACTTCCAACATGGCCTTTATTTCACCCAAATGGGTTTTTCACAATCCTGCTTTAATTGATGCTGCCTCAATCTAAAGCATTGGATTAAAACCAATGGATGAAATTTAAGAACCAATATTGAATCCAGCATCTAGGTTTTAAAACATGCTCAGAAATAACGAAATGGAGAGTAGGCTTTGAAGTAGAAATACACATTTACAAGATCAAGAGGTTTTTACTAACAAGAAGCTCAGTAACAACCAATAATGTGATTAGCTTGTTTTTAAAAAGGGAAAAAAAATTATAAAGTCTTATCCTAATTTAACGGACACATAATACCCATATCAAGAAAAGCAATATCCCAACCATACTTAACATCAGTCAGGAAAAAAAGAAAAGAAAGAAAGAAATAATAGAAGTGAGGTGGGCCATGATATCTAGCTTTAAGCATTCAACCATTCAAAGGATTGTCATGTGAAAGAGGAAACAGACTTGTTCCCATGCTGCTTCAAAGGACAGAACTAAACAGATACATGGACAGAAGAGAAATTACAGCCCAAAGTAAGGAAGAATTATATGATAACTAGAATTATACACTAACAATAAAGTAGTTTTCAGAAATGATTTGAAAGAAAGCAGTGAATAAATGAATCAAAGATATAGTAAGGTTTTATCAAGTCATGTGATAAAATAAAAGGTAGTTTGTGTGTCAAAGAGAATTTGGCAGAAATTTGGGAGTGGGAGGAATACAAAAGAAAAAAAAGAATTGATTTGATGCTCACAGGATGGTGTCGCTCATGGAGGTGTACATTTATTTAGTTCACTAAGGGCGCCATTTTGTGAGTACATCGAGCATCTTCCAAAGTCATGCAGTTGATCCTATGCGAGACCAAATACATATATGCCATATGAAATGCACATCAGTGGATTGTGTCAATGATCATAAATCACAGGTTGACAATGGATGACTCAGAAAAGACAACTGCCATAGCAACAAAATAAACATGGAATCTCAGTCAACCCCAAAGGAGTGTAGACTCCATTGTATGTATGAATACCGATTCCTTTTTCTTTTCTCTGCATTTTATAGCTTTCAGGAATAGGAATTTTTATGTTCTAGTCAGGGATATGTAATAATATTCCCCTAAGTATAATTAAACACAGATCTTTCAAAATGGCAAGGTATAGAACATCTTACACTGGAAAAGCTATCTGGCCTGTTGTCCTAACTTTTTTCCTTTGAGGTTGATCTGCTCCTTATGGACCTCAAACTAATGGCTATGCCACTGCTACAGAGGCTCAGAAGGTGCTTCTCCATTTTGTCTGCTCAGACCAATAATGGGCACGTGAGTTTCTCTTAATCCCCCATAGTACAGTTAAGACTAGTCCAGTTAATTTAGTCAATGCTTTTCTAAAAGCTATGTTCATAGGGTTGGAAAATATGTTATATGTAGCTATAATAATTTCCTTTTTCAGTTATATTTTACCTTGAGAGATATTTTATGAAGACAAAAAGTTATTACTCATTTAAATATGTTACTATATTTCCAGAATCTATGGTTTTATATTTTTCTGAGTCCCCTTTTCATTAGAACCACAGCATTTAAGTTCAAATCCCATCTCTGCCACTTATAAACTATAAACTATTTAAATTATACAAACTTTGTTAAACTACTTAATCTCACTGTTTCAATGTCCTCATCTGTAAAATTAACGTAATAAGAGTACCAATTTTAAAGGGTGTGTGAATTAAATAGTTAATACATATACAGTACATAAAAAAAAAAAAAAAACCCATTGCCGTTGAGTCGATTCTGACTCATAGCGACTCTATAGGGACAGAGTAGAACTGCCCCAGAAAGTTTCCAAGGAGCACCCTGGTGGATTTGAACTGCTGACCTTTATGGTTAGCAGCTGTAGCTCTTAACCACTATGCCACCAGGGTTTCCAAGCAATGCCTAAAACATAATACATACTCAATAAATATCATCCATTATTACTATTCAAAAACATTATGTGAGAATCTATATGCATGATCCTGATGTCAGTTGGAGTCATTCTTTCTTTTAATATCTAGATAAGTCTAACAAAACTCCTATTTCATATCTGGTGGCAATACAGTGCATTCCTTATGATTTCTGTGAATTTCCATGACCACCTCTTGTTCAAAAATCCAGATATTTCTGGTCTTTATTTCTGACCTACAATCACTAAAAAAAAAGACGTGAGCGGGGAGAAAAACATCCCTTTCCCTTAATTTCCATACAGAAGAAACTAGCCATAAAAGGCCTTTGTGTGTATAGCAGGTTTTACGAAATACCTGGTGAAATGCAAGACATTTACCGTATAGAGGTAAACAACTAAATGCAAACAACAAAAATTTGCTTTTTTAAAGTCCGGTTTTTAAAAATCTTTGGCTTCGCAGTTATGTTACTCAGTCATTCTCAATCTCTACTTTCTCTACTCACCACCAGAAACCACTACAGAAACAACAAACAATTTTAAAAGTCCCTCCAATTTTTTAATACAGAGGAATTCAGTTCACCTGATCCCAAATACTTACAGACTCAGCTCCAGGGTGCTATAGACAAAGGGAAGCCTTGAAATGATTATCTGTATATTCTGATGGGGTGCTTCATGAGGGACTCCTTCTCTCCAAGGATTTGTCTGAGGAGAGGGATGATTTTAGTCTTCTGGTCACGTATAAAGTAGAATTTTGCTACATCTTCTAAGAGAAACCAAGATAGAAGAAATGCTTCCTGACTGCATCTGCACTTTAACACAAGCTCACCGAGTTTTTCTCTCCCTTATATTTATCAATACAAGCATGTCTATTTTGTCTAATCCTTAAAATGAAATATTGTATTTTTTAGACTTCAGGCTAATGTGGAGAATTAGACATTTTCAAGGGGTTCAGCAACTAATTGCTGGTGGCAATGGCATTAAAATCATAGTTCAGTGGTGATGAACACAACTGAACTAAGTTCAGGTCTAGCCATATGATGTTATAGTACTAGAACTGTATTGGGAACCAGCCAATTTGGGATCTAGATTCAGTTTTGCTACTATCTCAGAAACATCCCCTGGGGCCTGTTTTACCTCATCTGTACTGTATTAATTTCACATTTCCACTTCTACCTGTATCCTCCCAAACACTAAGGGAAACTGTAATATGTTAGAGGAAGGCAGTTTATATAGAAAAGAGCATGAGCTTTAGAATCAAAAGTGGGTTAGGGTCCAATGTTTATCTTTAGACAAATAAAAATATAACCAACAATTATTTTCTTGCTACACTGTTGTGAGAATTAATGGAAATAGCATATATGAGAGTTTGGGCACATAATAGATGCTTAAAAAATGTCAGTTTTATAAGTTATAGAATTGGAAATGATAGATTGCTTAGATATTTGACTGTTAAGGATTTGAATCCAAGAAAATCGAAAGGAAATCTGAGTTTCCAAGATGAAACCATTTTCAAAGAAACATAATCCATAAAAATTATAGGTTATATGAAAATATATTATAATTTTAATCAGGCTGCTTGCAATGTCAATTAAAATTATATTCTTATTTATATTGCTGCTTTATTATACAGCAAAGTACATCATTAGCAGTTCTGATAATGGTAATTAGTCTACTTTGCACTTTACTACATTTTTTCATTGGTGGGGCTCAGTTATGATTTGTCAAAAAGACGAAATGATTATTCCCAGTTTGCTCCTGGGAATGTGGCTATACAGAGGTTAAGTGTTTTTCAATTCTGCCAAATTATGTTTAACTATATTATCGGGGTTTAAACCACCAACTTCAATGTTGAAACTCTAGTTGAAATTATTATCTAAAACCATGGCTCTTTTTTTTCTCCTTGGTATTTTGGGATGGATAGAGCTAAATAGATATTTATTCTTCCCATAAGAGAATACTAAACACTTATATGGGATGAGAATCTTGGTCCCTTTTAGGGAATTTCCTACATACTTCTATGCAATGAGACATTGCTCTGCAATGAGCTTACAACAAAATAATACACCAAACAGCCTTAGACCCAGTCTGTACCATCAGGCTCCTATTGTTGGTCTGACCTTATGTGAATACTGCCTTTTTTATTGCCTCTTTCTTCATTTTCACTGACCATTTGATGCTCCCCACCCAGGACTATGTATAACATGAGGACCACCAACCACAAATGACTAAGAATTTCTAAAGTTATCCTCCAGACTAAAAGGCCCCACCTTCATTGTAGTAGGACTCATCAAGAATCCAGAGTCCCAGAAAATAATTTTATTCTTAAGCCTCTGGAACATCTGCCACATGGCTCCACTCATGTCTCCTTGAATATTTCTTTCTCAACTGTTGCTATAGGTACTCACTTCTTACCTCTCTGATTACCCTCATAAGCAAATCTTCCTTTGTCCCCTAGGATTTGGCTCTTAGCCCCCATCTCTTCTTCAATGCAGATATCTTGAATGATGTTATACATTCCTTTGTTTTCAACTACCACTGTAGATATATGTCACAGTCCTTTGAGAAGACAGAAACTACACCAAGAATTATAACAGAAGGACTTTAAACAGAGAATTGTTAAATGGTATTACAGAATTATAAAGGCGAAAAGGGGGCATACCCTGCATATAAAGCCAGGCTGGGGGATCAAAGGGAAGACGGTTGAATAATTAAAACTTAGGGGCTTGGAGAAAGCCTCTGGAGCTGGGACTCAGATCTCTGAGGAGAGAGCACTGCTCAGCTTGTACTAGTGCTCAAGAACTTGAAGAAGAAATCCATCAGAGCTGGGTCTCAGTCCTCTAAGGTTGAGGTATGGTGTGGCTGGTGTTGGGTTTTCTGAGAGGGTTATGATGAGGCTGGTTTTAGTTGTGTCGAAAAATTGAAATCAACTGATACTTCTGGAATCAACTGTCATGGCCAGGGTGAAGAGCTATTGCTGAGGCAATGTTGACTGGAACTGGAAGCATCCAGGAAGGAGAAAGTAAGTTCCTTTTTACTCATCCAGTCTTACAGATTTTCTCCAGTGCCTCACTGGTAGAACCTAATGAGGATCGGCTGGCAAAGTATAAATGTGGTTTCTAGTATCCCAGCCCCCATATCAAAAAAGTAGAGTATAAAAGAGTGGGTTTGAAGCTGAGAGACAATAGCTTAATAACCACTGCAATCCAGACTTTGGCTACTTATCATCTGCACACACTCTTCTACACAAACTTGACTACTATATAATGGCAAAAATGCTTTGTTCTTCCATTCAACAATATGTTTATATATACAAAGATACTCTCAACCTTTTTGCAAAACAAGAAGATGCAATGTCCCAAAAGTCATTATATCCATCTCTGGGAGATAGTTATGGTATCCACCTCAGCTGAGAAGGAACTATCCACAGCCTCGTTCCCACAGTCTAGCAATCACCATGTGATCACTAAAATCTCCTAAAATTCTCAATCCAGAATAGTGTCTGTCATAGTTATATTAATCCAGGATCACAAAGTGCTGCTGAAAAGGTGGATCTAGTACTTGGAACAAGATAAAATGATAACTAGATGGACTATTATGCAACAGTTAAAACCATGAAAAAAAAATATGTAGACAAAGATCTGGAAAAATGTTGCAGGAAGTTCACTGAAAACAACAGAACATTTAAGGAAGAGGAAAAGGGGGAGGGAAGGATGAAAGGGAAGGAGAAAGGGGAGCAAAAAAGGAAGAAAGCATTTCCCAAAATGATAACAGTAGTTATCTCTGAGAGGGATATTATGAGAAAATATGTTCTCCTCAGATTTCCCTACATTTTACAAATTTTCCATCAAGGGCATACACTGCATTTATAGAAAAAAATGTATATAAGAGAAAAAAACTAAAGAAGCTCCACTTAGGTAATGTGATTTCCTTTGGTATTATGTGTTTTCATTCTCATTTGATTCTAGGAATTTTTTTATTCCATCTCTGATTTCTCCTATTACCCAGTGATATGTAAACAGGGTATTATTCAGTTTCCATGTAATTGATTTTTTTTCCTTGCTCTTTCTGTTGTTAATTTCTACCTTGATGGCATTGTGGTCAGAGAAGATACTTTGAATTATCTCAAAGTTTTGGATCTTGTTGAAGATTGCTCTGTGGCCTAAGATGTGGTCTATTCTGGAGAACATTCCATGTGCATTGGAAAAGAACGTGTACCTTGCAGCAGTTGGATGGAGTGTTCTATATATGTCTATGCGGTCAAGTTGGCTGATTGTGCCCTTTAGGTCTTCTGTATCTTTGCTGAGTTTCTTCTTAGTTGTTCTGTCCTTTACTGAGAGTGGTGTGTTGAAGTCTGCTACTGTTATTGTGGAACTGTCAGTTTCTCTTTTCAGTGTTGTTAGTTTGTTTTTTGTATTTTGGAGCCCTGTCATTGGGTGCGTAGATGTTTATTATGGTTATGTCTTCATGATGGGTCATCCCCTTAATCATTATATAGTGTCCTTCTTTGTCTTTTATGACAGATTTTGTTTTAAAGTCTATTTTATCTGAGATTAGTATTGCCACTCCTGCTGTTTTTTGGTAATTGTTAGCTTGATATATTTTTTTCCAACCTTTGACTTTTAATAAATTCACATCTTTGTTTCTAAGGTGTGTCTCTTGTAGACAGCATATTGATGGACCCTGTTTTCTTATCCATTCTGTCACTCTCCGTCTCTTTATGGGTGCATTGAGTCCATTTACATTCAGTGTAATTATTGATAGATGTGAGTTTGTTGCTGTCATTTTGTAGTGCTTTTTTTTTGTGGTGCTGACGTTTTCTTTGTTCTTACTCTCTTGTGCTGAGTTACTTTTGTTTGTGGATTTGTTTTTCATTTCTTTTCCTTTTGTAGGTTTGGTTTTTGCTGGGACTTTATGTTTTTCCTCTTTTTTTATGAGTATGTTTGTTAACTTTCTTTGTGGTTACTATGAATTTTACCCTTATCTTTCTAAGTTTGAAGCAGTCTACCATTACTTGGTATCACCTTGCCTTCCTCTCCATTAGAAGGTTCTATACCTATGCCGTTTATTCCCTCTTTTATTGTTTTGATGTTGTTGTCATTTATTGATTAACTGCTCTGATTCCCTGTTGTATTTCTTTTGGTTTTGGATAGTCTTTGAGAGTTCATTTCCTGGATCAGTATCTGGCTGGTATGATCCTGTGTCCTAGATTCTGCCTGTGAGCTGAAGCTGTTTGTTCTCAGATCAAAGAACTCCTTTTAATAATTTTTCTAAGTTTGGTTTGGCTTTTACATATTCCCTTAGTTTCTGTTTATCTGGAAATGACCTAATTTCACCATCATATCTGAGTGAGAGTTTTGCAGGATATATTATTCTTGGCTGGCAATTTTTTTCTTTCAAGATTTTATATATGTCATCCCATTGCCTTCTTGCCTGCATGGTTTCTGCCGAATAATCTGAGCTTAGTCTTATTGTTTCTCCTCTGTATGTGACTTCTTGTTTTTCACGAGCTGCTCTCAGGATTCTTTGTTTGTCTTTGGTTTTGGCGAGTGATTATGATATGCCTTGGTGATTTTCTTTTGGCGTCTATCCTATATGGTGTTCGTTGAGCTTCTTGGATGGCCAGCTTTTCATCTTTCATGATATTGGGAGAGTTTTCTGTCAGCAGTTCCTCAATGATCCTCTCTGTGTTTTCTGTTTTCTCCCCCTGTTCTGGAATTCCAATCACTAGCAAATTTTTGCTTTTGATTGTATCCCACATAACTCTCAGGGTCTCTTCATTTTTCTTTGTTCTTTTTTCTGAGTTTTCCTGAAACAGAATTGTATTCAAGTGTTTGTCTTCAATTCCACTGATCCTGTCTTCCACCGTTTCAAATCTGCTTCTCAGCCCTTCTATGACACTGTCCTTTAATGAAATCTTGTTGTTTATCTTTTGGATTTCTAATTGTTGTTTGTGTATCATTTCTAGTTGTGAATTTATTTTGGCATTTTGTTCCTGCATTATTTTCCTGAATTCTTCCAACTTTTTGTCCATATTTTCCATGAATTTGTCTATTTTTTCCTCATTTTTGTCTGCTTTTTGCTTCAGCTCTTGGAGAATTCTGAGTATTAGAGATTTGAATTCCTTCTCAGGTAGTTCTAGTGCCTTTTCTTCCACTGGAAAGTCATCTGGTGTTTTATTTTGGACACCTACTGGAACCATCCTGTCTTGTTTTTGTAAATGTTTTGATATAGTCTGCTGTCTTCGGGGCATTCAGTAGTTATTTTTCTCATTTATTGATTGTAGATTTGTTTGCTTCATCCCTTTTTTTTTAATTTGGCTATGTCTGATGAGGCAGCCTGTGTGTTCTTTGTTGTTTGCTTGTCTGTGGGCACAATACTTTTTGCCTCCTTCTCCAATTGGCAGGGTCAGTCACTCAGCTATGGTACGGCAGGGCAGGTCTAGCTGAAGAGGAGTTACTGGGACGGGTTGTTTGTGGCACTTACTACAGCCACCAGGGTGGGTTGGTAATCAGTGCAGGGCAGGTTCCAGTAGGCGGTGCCTGTGCTGCTTCATGGTGTGATGTGAAGCGCACAGTGCAGGTGGAGAGGATGTAGCAGGGAGGTTGTTATGTGTGGAGCTAAGATGGATATGGGAGAGAGGAGAGAGGAATCGGAGCCAAAAACGTACAAACAAACAAAAAAGAATGCTAGGGGAGCTTGCCATTGGAGTGGAGAGATGAGAGACTATGAAATGGAGAAAAACAAAAAGGAGAAGAGGAAGAATAAAAAAAGAGAAGAAAGAATAAATAAAAATTGGAAAGGGGAAAGAACAGCAACGTTTCCAGGGATCCCACCGCTGTGGCTATGAGGTCTGGGGAAGTTGTTCTCAGGTGTTGCAGTACAGTCTGGCTAGAAGGCGTAGAGGTATACAATGCCAGGTATTCAGGGAACAGAAAGAGAAGGAAGAAATAGAGAGATGAGAAACTAATGAAGAAAGTCAAAAAGGATAAAGAGGGAAAAAAAACAAAACAAATTAAAAAAAAGAAAAGAAAAGCCCCGCAAAAAACAGAAAGAAAAAAAAAATGAAAAAAGAAATGCCCTCAGGGATACCTCTGCACGTCTGTGCCAGCCAAGGGGCTAGGTTACAAGCCACGTAGCACCACCTGGCCAGAACAGGTTCCCAACTCAGGAAAAGTAAAAGAAAACAAACAAACAATTCAAAACAAACAAACAAAAGCCCTGGGATCCCACCAGCATGGCAGTCCTGACCGGGAAGCAGCTCCACACTCGAACGGAGCTCCGCAGCCCCTCAGGAAGAAGCAACGATGGCACACGGAGCCAGGTATTTGAGCAAAAGGAGGGAGAGGTGGTGAGATGTAAGGAAGAAATCAAAAGAAGTGGAAAAAAGCAACACCAGCAGCCAGCAAATGGCACTCAGAGCGCCAGCCCGTTCAGGTGGGTGGAATCCAAGCAGCCCATGCTTCCCGGACAAGAGACTGTGGCCACAGGAAGCAGAGGAGGCCAAATGGGGGTGAAGAAGGGTTGGGGGGTGCCAAAGCATATATCGCAAATTACCAGTTGTTTTGTCTCCCGCTGGAAGCTCAGTGAAGCTGCTTTCTCGTATCCCCTGTTTGCTGGTCTCCGATAGGAGTCCAAGATGGTGGATCCGCACTGTGTTTGCTCATAGGGGACCTCTGCATGAATCTCTCCTCGCTCTCTGTTCTCTGTCAGTTGGTGCTTGGCTGAGTTCTTTATCTCTTCATTTGATGTTTTAGGGTTTCAGGATTGTTGTTTTCTTTGTTCAGCTTAGCTTTTCGGATCTTTGCTGTGGAGGGACGGCAGGGTTCTTCTGCCTGGAGCACCATTTTGCCGGAAGTCCTCCATGATTTTCTTTGGACAGGAAGCCTTTCTAAGTTCTTTGACAGCAGGCAGTTCTACTAAAAAAGACAAGTTCTGTATTTTTAGTTTAACTTCTGCAAAATCCTTAGAGCAGCACCATACCCAGATAAACAATAAATACCTAAGACTGAGTTCATTATTCTTTCTTTATAAAATACTAGTGTTAGGAATTTTGAAAGATTGATAAATATTTGTTAATGCTAGCAGTTTAAATTGTAGGTT
The DNA here is from genome assembly GCA_030035585.1 of Dugong dugon. Classification (NCBI taxonomy): domain Eukaryota; kingdom Metazoa; phylum Chordata; class Mammalia; order Sirenia; family Dugongidae; genus Dugong; species Dugong dugon. Next base: position 117,665,796 of record CM057461.1, on the reverse strand, counting down.
TTCCTGATACTTAGATAACAAAAAAGTGAATACTCTTATTATATTGCCCATAAAATTTTGGTAGTCACATTTATTAATGTTGAAATTTTAATGTTGAATTATTGTTGAATTAACCATTGTAGCACAGAATGACCATGTCTTAGGCCACCTGTGATTTTGCATTAGTTCCACCTGTATCTCCTTCCTACAAAAACAAAGAACCTGTATGTTGAATGAGGAAAAAAAAAAGCAATTTTCTGTGGAAGTTAATTGTTGCAGGCTCACCACCAGAAGTGGTGTAGGTAGATATAAAATCTCTTTTGTATTTAAGTGGAGGAGATTTCATAAGTTTTTGGTGTAGCTAATTTTGTACAAATCCTTATTGATATATTGGCTGTTTTACATATTCATTCTGGTGATAACTTTATTTTAAAATAAAATAATTTATGAGAGAAAAAGGCAGGGAAAAGTCCTCTTTGAATTTCCCTCAAAGTTAGAAAGAAGGATGTGGTAGGCTTCTCCTTACTGCATAAAAAGAGGCAAACCCCTACTATTCAGATCAGCTCTGTAATTAGCATACTCACACCAGTATTCATATAGAAAAAAATTAGTGATGATTACATCCAATATGCTCAATAATCCAAATGAAATGAAACACAGAAAGAGCGATATCCAAGGCGTTAGTGACCTGAAATGGACTGGTATTGGCCATTTTCAATCAGACAATAATACGGTCTAATATGCCAGGAATGACAAATTGCAGAGAAATGGTGTTGCATTATCATCAAAAAGAACATTTGAAGACTGACCCTAAAGTACAACACTGTGAGTGATAGTGACTGTAATGCCTACATGGAAGACCAGTTAATATGGCTGTTATTCAAATTTACACACCAACCACTAATGCCAAGGATGAAGAAATTGATGATTTTTACAAACTTCCACAGTCTGAAATTGATCAAACGTGCAATAAAGATGCCTTGATAATTACTGGTGATTGGAATGAGAAAGTTAGAAACAAAGGAGGATCAGTAGTTGGAAAATATGCTCTTGGTGATAGAAATAACACTGGAGATAGCATGATAGAATTTTACAAGACCAAGGACTTATTCATTGCAAATACCTTTTTTCAACAACATAAACAGCTACTGTACATGTGGTGGCATAGTGGTTAAGAGCTCGGCTGCTAACCAAAAGATCAGCAGTTCACATCTACCAGCCGCTCCTTGGAAACCCTGTGAGGCAATTCTACTCTGTCCTATAGGGTCACTGTGGGTCAGAACCGACTTGATGGCACCTAACAACAACACAGCATACACATAGACCTAGCCACATGGAATACACAGGAATCAAACCAACTACATCTGTGGAAAGAGACGATGGAAAGGCTCAATATCATCAGTCAGAACAAGGCCAGGGGCTGACTGCAGAACAGACCATCAATTGCTCATATGCAAGTTCAAGCTGAAGCTGAAGAAAGTTAATACAAGTCCGAGAGAGCCAAAGTATGACCTTGAGTATATTACACCTGAATTTATAAACATCACAAGAATAGATTTGACGCGTTGAACACTAATGACAGAAGACCAGACAAGTTGTGGGATGACATCAAAGACATCATACATGAAGAAAGTAAAAAGTCATTAAAAAGACAGGAAAGAAAGAAAGAAAAGACCAAAATGGATGTCAGAAGAGACTCTGAAACTTACTCTTGAACGTAGAGTGGGTAAAGCAGATGGAAAAAATGATGAAGTAAAAGAGCTGACCAGAAGATTTCAAAGGGCAGCTCAAGAAGGCAAAGTATTATGATGAAATGTGCAAAGACCTAGGGTTATAAAACCAAAAGGTAAGAACACGCTTGACATTTCTCAAGTTGAAAGAACTGAAAAAGAAAATTCAAGCCTCGAGTTGCAATATTGAAGGAGTCTATGGGGAAAATACTGAACGATGCAGGAAGCATCAAAAGAAGATGGAAGGAATACACAGAGTTACTGAACCAAAAAGTACTGGCAGTGTTCAGCCATTTCAGGAGGTAGCATATAATCAAGAACCAGTGGTAATGAAGGAAGAAGTCCAAGCTGCAGTGAATTCATCAATGAAAAACAACACTCCAGGAATTGATGGAATACCAACTGAAATGTTTCAGCAAACAGATGCAACACAGGAAGCACTCACTCATCAATGCCAAGACATTTGGAAGCCAACTACCTAACCAACCGACTAGAAGAGATCCATGTTTGTGCCCATTCCAAAGAATGGTGATCTAACAGAATGCGGAAATTATTGAACAAAATCTTTAACATCACAAGAAATCAAAATTTTGCTGATGACAATTAAAAAATGGTTGCAGCAGTACATCAACACGGAACTGCCAGAAATTCAAGCTGGGTTCAGAAGAGGACGCGGAATGAGAGCTATCATTGCCAATGTCAGGTGGATCTTGGCTGAAAGCAGAGAACACCTGAAAGATGTTTACCTGTGTTTGATTGACTATGCAAAGGCATTCGACTGTGTAATCATAATAAATTATGGATAACATTGTGAAGAATGGGAATTTCCGAACACTTATCTGTGTTCATGCAATTCCTGTACATAGACCAAGAGGCAGTTGTTAGAACAGAGCAAGGGGATACTGCATGGTTAAAAATCAAGGAAGGTGTGCCTCAGGGTTGAATCCTTTCACTATGCTTATTCAATCTGTATGCTGAGCAGATAATCCGAGAAACTGGACTACATGAAGAACGGGGCAGCAGGATTGGAGGATGACTCATTAACAGCCTGCAATATGCAGATGACACAACCTTGCTTGCTGAAAGTGAAGAGAATTTGAAGACCTTACTGATGAAGATCAAAGACTACAGCCTTCAGTATGGATTACAACTTAACATAAAGAAAATGAAGATTCTCAGAACTGAACCAATAAACAAGATCATAATAAAAGGAGAAAAGATCGAAGTTGTCAAGGATTTCGTTTTACTTGGATCCACAATCAATGCCCATGGAGAAGCAGTCAAAAAAAATAAAAAACATATTGCGTAGGGCAAATCTGCCTCAGAAGGCCTCTTTAATGTGTAAAAAGCAAAGATGTTACTTTGAGAATTAAGGTGGGCCTGATACAAACCCTGGTATTCACTCATATGCATGGAGAGGTGGACTATGAATAAGGGAGAACAAAGAAGAATTGATGCCTTTGAATTATGGTGTTGGCATAGAATATTGAATATACCATCTACTACAGGAAGAACGGACATATCTGTCTTGGAAGAAGTATAGCCAGAATGCTCCTTAGAAGTGAGGATGGCTAGACTTCATCTCACGTACTCTGGACATGTTATTAGGAGGGACCAGTCCCAGGAGAAGGACATCATGCTTTGTCAAGTAGAAAAAGAGGAAAACCTTCAACAAGATGGATTGACATAGTGGCAGCAACAATAGGCTCAGATATAGCAATGATTGCAGGGATGGTACAGGACTGGGCAGCACTGTACACAGGGTCACTATGAGTTGGGACTGACTCGACGGCACCTAGCAACAACACATCTAATACTAATTCCTTTCCATAGGAATGCTTTATCTGCAGTTATCTCATTTTAACATCTAAAGAGAAGTATGTTTTACATTTTTGTCTTGCTCTGGGAGTGGGTTCTAGAACAGAGGTATCAACAAGCTTGTTGACCTCTGTGAGTTATTTCTACTGAATGTTACCATGTCCTGCCACTGATTTGGGTGATTTAGATACCTATAGGAAGAGTCGGAATTAATGCATAGATGATATAATGTGTTTAGGATAAAGTATGTACATTTAAAGCCAACACTTTTTTCTTCTTTGATGAGAAATGTCTTAAATTCGTTATTTTTTCATTGTGAGAACTGGTAAGTATGCCATCATGTTAACGTTAATGTACAATCTTGGTGTAGAAGAAACAAAAGATTTAATAAGTGTGTTTTAAAATGCATAAATATTTCTCTCCTTTCTGGTATTTGCTTCATTTTTAAAAGATCTATTAAATAGTTTCATTGAGATTGCTGTCCCTAATTTAAAAATAACTTCAAATTTTGGTATCAAAATATATTAATTAAGATCAGATGCATATTCTTTATGAATTATTTCATTTATTTATTTGTTTTTTTGTTTACATTCATTAAGTAATAATAAGCCAAAATAAACTTCAACACACTTATACAATTTAAATACCCTCAGTGAAATCATAGGATTACAGATTTAAAGAATGGGTCAGAAGGACTTGGTTTGGGCAACAGGAAAAGAGAGAGAAACTAATGCCTATATACTGTCTGTTAGAATTAAGTAATTTTATGTTCTGATCCACTAAATTATGTGTTAGTGTCTTAGTTTCCTAGTGCGGCTGTAACAGAAATACCACAAGTGGGTGGCTTTAAGAAACAGAAATTTATTTTCCTGAAGTTTAGGAGGCTAGAAATCTGAATTCAGAGTACTGGCTCTAGCAGAAGGCTTTCTGTCTCTGATGACTCTGGAGGAAGGTCCTTGTCTCTTTTCAGCTTCTTTTCCTTTGTCCTTTGGTGACCTTCATATGGCTTGGCGTCTATCTTCCCCCATCTATGCTTCCTTCTCTGTGCCTAATCAATTTGGTTTCTATCTCAAAGGTGATTGATTTAAGACACACTCTATGGCCTAATTAATACAGTAAAGAAAAATCTTTTCTCAAATGAGGTTACATCCACAAGTATAGGAGTTAGGATTTATAATATGTGTTTTTGGGGACCCAGTTCAATCCATAACACTTGGTTAAATAAGAAAGAACAAAATTATCCAAAGCAAAAATTTTACCATAGAAACTTTCATAAATAAAAAGAATCTCTAATTGAGAAACGTTAGAAAGGGTTAAATATCTTGTTCCATTTTATCTTTTAAAATAAAACAATCTTTTAAGTGAGAATTGCTTTTTTAAAAACTACTGACACCAAACATCTGCTTCTTCAGCTGATCTACAAGTGAGTAAAACAGAAAGAAATTAAAAAAAAAACAAAACTTTCCACAGTAATACCATTAAAAAAGAAAGAGAGAAGACAAAACTTTAGCCTCTCTTAAAAATTTTCATGTATGAACTGAAAAAAAGATAAGCCAATAAATATATCCCAAAACACAAGAAACAGAGAAAATGAGAAATTAAGAAGACAAAATGCCAACAAGAGCAGTCTGGTCATTCCCAATGAATGGGACAGAATAAAATTGCAGATCAAAAACTAGAACGAACTGCATAAAGTGCTGTACCCACAAAACAAACTGAACCCAACTATTAATTTGTACACACTGTAAACCAAATAAATGGCTACAGAATTCATTCAAACTAGAATGCAAACTATATATATTCTTACTTAAAATAGTTGAAACCAAAACTAAACCAAGCTAATATTTCATTTTACTTATATTTTCATTTAAGTTGGGGAGGGAAGTAATTAATCAAACAATATAAACAGTTGTTTGGTTATCACCTAAATAAACCAGTTCATTGAGGGTAGGAAATTTTCACTTTTCAATCAGCTCTTTTGTCTTCTGATAGTTGCTATGTTAAATGGGATCGTCTCAAGCTCTACTGATCTAACCTGTTTTAGTTCTTGTTAAGGGTAAACTTAACAGAAACCATAAAAGAGATTCACAAGTGTGGGCACCAGTAAAAAAAAAAAAAAAAAAAAAAAAAAAAAACCCAAACCTGTTGCCGTTGAGTCAATTCCAACTCATAACAACCCTGTAGTGCAGAGTAGAACTGCCCCATAGGGTTTCCAAGGAGTGCCTGGTGTATTCAAACTGCTGACCTTTTGGTTAGCAGCTGTAGTTCTTAACCACTACACCGCTAGGGTTTCCGCACCAGTAAAGGTGACATTTAATTGTGTGGCACTTTAACATTACATTTAAAAGTTTTTATCAACAAGCCTAAAGCCAGACAATCAAGCATCATTATCCTTAAAGAAATCACGGATGTGGTTAAATGCTTATGTCTCTGAGAAATAGAGGAATGCAGTCTAACGCACTGCAGTCCTGTTGATCTTGTTTTCATGGTTCCTGCTTCTCACTATCTATAGGCATCTCTATTCTTTTGCCCAAAGGATATTTTACAAAGGTGAAATTTTTTATGTAACTTTCTAAAATTTTAACCAACATTTCCTATCCCTGATATTGATATATTTTCTAATAGCTTCGTAATAAAGTAAATTGTTTAAGTTCACAATTAACTATAAAGAAGGAAGGGACTTTTACTCTCTTTGCTTCATTATCTCTACTTTATAGAGGCAAAAGTGAATGTGACCGATCATACTAAGCAGGGATATTTTAAGAATCAACGACATGGTTTACAGAGCTCTCTAAGAATAGCGTTTTGGATATATTATGTACTATTGCTACCTTTTAAGTGATGGGACCTCAAACCCTTTAAAGAGTTGGATAATTCCTCCAAATCCTTAAAGCATTGCATAATAGCTATAAGCAATACTGGTGTTTGGTAAATATAATCGATAATTGTATAAAGATATAATGCTAGGTAACTGTTAAAAAATAGTGAATGAATCGAAAAATAATAATTTACATTCAAGCTGACAAACATACACTAAAATTCTAGTAAGGTTTCATCAAGTCATGTAATAAAATGAAAAAGCAGTGTTGGGGTTGGGAAGGAACATAGAAAATAGGCCAGATGAGAGGTAAAATGAGAAAAGGGCATGGAGACAGTGTCAAAACACAGCAAATAATTGAAAGGCATCACAAACAATGATCCACATGTTTTATAGCAGTAAGCATTAGCGATGTTAGGAGATATAGTTGCCAAGATAGATATCAATCCTGATGTTTGGCCGTAGCAACACACCTGGACTGCTTTGCCATCATAATGTTGTGGTACAAATATGGTCTCTGGTGCCAGACTGGCTGGTTTCAAAACCCCGTTTAGCCACATGTTAGCTGTGTGATATAGTCATGTCACCTCCTTCCTATATGCCTTCATTTTCTCATTTGTAAAATGGAGATAATATGGGTGTCTGCTTCCTAGGGTTTTCATATGGATTGAGTTATTATACGTTAATATATGTAAAGTGCCTGGAACAGTAACATACATGTGTATGGATTATTAGACATTTAGAGACAGAGGCTAATATCTGTGAACAGTATTATGTCATTAATCAATGAGTCAGTCAAGTAATCCACAGGTATTTGCTGAGTATACACAGTGTGTTCAAGGTTTACAGAAATTTCAAGGTGGGGAAAGGACCACCTATGAATCCGAAACCAGGTTTTTTGTCTAGCTCGTTCAGCAAATATGACTGAAAGAAAATGCTAGTAGTTAAGTACTATGAAAATTAAAGAAGCTCTACATAAAAACTGTGTTTTGGTCTTTTAAAGATCGTGCTTTATAATGGAAAACTAGTTTCCATTAGCACTAACATGACAAATGTTTACCTATAATTACATCATTCAGATGCACAGATTCATAATGGCCTTCTGTGTAGCCCCAACAACTATTTTCCCCCCTCTAAGAAAACCAGTTCTGTGTTCATAATGCCCTAGTTAAGGTTCAGTTGCTGTTTCCATTATAAATTTTGCTATTCAAGATTGTAACTTGTCACCTTTAATTTGCATCAAGATAAAATTTTAGCGTATATTTGTCAGCTTGAATGTAAATTATTATTTTAGGAAAAAAGTATCTGAAATAAGTAAAATTAGGAGTCTTTAGTCTTGGACATCCTTTGAAGAATTATCCATAAAATAGCCACTCCTCTTTACTGGCTTTCAATCTGACAATGTGGTAGACACATTCAATTGTCTACAAACCTTTAAAATAAGCACGAGCCATTTCAATATGGATTCCCAAATGTCTAAATATGAAGCATTGTAAGCGCCTTGTAAATGGGAAAATTAATTTGCTTTGGAAACATATATTTAAATAAGTATAATAATAATTTCCAATGTTTTGAGCACATACTTTGGGACTGAGCTAAATGCAATACCCATATGTGCAAAGATAACATGCATTCGTATACATATACACACACATGCACATATATGTATGTTTTTTATTTATATTTATATACTCTCTTCTAACCCTTGCAGTAATCTTGTGAAGGAGTTATTATTATCTTCATTCCTCAGATAAGGATGTTGAAGCACAAGGAAGGAAAGAAGTTTGTCAAGGTCACACCACTAAGAGGACTTGGAACTCGGATACAAATCTAGTTTCCACTTAACTCCAAAGTCTATTTGTTTAGTACTGGGAAACACTGCCTATTTTTACACATACCATCTCTATAAATACATACTTGGTGGCAGTACAGTGTAGGGATTCAGCATGTGGAGTCTCTGGACTTAGTTTGCCTGAGATAAAAATCTCACCTCCACTAGCTATATGACATTGGGAAAGTACTTAGAATGTCTAGCACATACTCATTGCCTTCGAGTTGATGGCAACTCATAGCAACCCTATAGGACAGAGTAGAACTGCCTCATAGGGTTTCCAAGGCTGTAATCTTTATGGAAGAACACTGCCACATCTTCCTCCTGTGGAGTGGCTGGTAGGTTCAAACTGCTGACCTTTTGGTCAGCCTCCAAGCACTTAACCACTGCACCACCAGGGCTCCTTGTCTGGCACACAGTAGATGCTAAATGAATATTCACAAAACCAAAACTCATTGCAGTCAAGTAGATTCTAACTCAGAGCAACCCTATAGGACAGAGTAGAACTGCCAAGAAGCGGCTGGTGGATTTGAACTGCCAACCTTTTGGTTAGCAGCCGAGCTCTTAACCACTGTGCCACCAGGGCTATTATTATTTTCAGAATACATAGAATTTGAGTGGGAGGGTCACCACAAGCAGAGAGAGTGATAGAAGATCAGTTCAAAAAGATGAGGAAGTGGCTACATAAATCTTGTAGAACCTTGAAGGTCATCGTAAGGACTTTAGCTTTTACTCTGTGTGTAATGTAAAGCCACAGGGGAATTGTAACAAAAGAAGTGACATGATTTAACTTAGGTTTTCATGATTGCTCTGGTTACTGGGTGGAAATAAATTTAGGCGGGGAAGAGTAAAAGCAGGGAGACCAGTTATGTAGCTATTTCAGTAATCCAGGGGCCATATACCAGTTATTTAGACCAGTATAACAACAGCAGAGAGAGCTAAGGAAAAAAAAGTGATTAAATTTAGAATAACAGAATTTATTGACATATTGGGCATGGGGAATGAAAGAAAAAAATGAAACAGCTAAGAATGACTCTGATGTTTTGGCCTGAGCCAGGACTTTGATAATTTTATTTATTACGCCTAAAATTAATTACACTTCTGGATCTCATGTATACTAGTAATTGTGCCAAGGATTAAAGACCGCCAGTTCAATCTTCTAGACACAGGATACAAGACAAAATCTTTTAATAAATTGTATTCTGATAGGAGAATCTAACAATTCTATTAAATAAAAGAACTGATGACTTGACAAGTTACTCATAGAATAAGTCTCCAGGACACACTGAGAGGTTATTATGAGACACGCTATTACCCAAGTAGCCATTCTATCTCAACTCAAGTGTACAAGCATGAAGCATGGTCTATTTTCCCTTCCATAGAGAGACTTTACAGTTTTCTTGTCGTTTTCATGTATTTAAAATCTAGTCCAGACCAGAATGAAATCCCAATCTCATATCTGAGTCAGTGTTCACCTCCCACATTGCCAGGCTGGGTACAGGTGTATCGGTGTGTGAGCTACCAGCATTTCCACCCTACAATCTTAGTGAGCCTCCCACATGGATTAGACAGGAACAAGACAGCTCAAGCCTGTCTCTGTTTTGTTGTTGTTAGTTGTAGTCGACTCCATTCCAGTTCATGGTGACCGCATGTGTACAGAACAGAACTGCTCCATAGGCTTTTCAAAGCCGTGACCTTTCAGAAACAGATTGCCAGGACTGTCTTCTGAGGCACCTCTGGGTGGGTTTGAACTGCCAACCTTTTGGCTAGTAGTCTAGCACTTAACCATTTTCACTACCCAGGGTCTTGTCTCTGTCTAAGCATCCCTTAACCCAAAGGAAAACTCTTACATTCTTACTATGCCTCAGTCACTACTCTGCCCTGCAGACTCTCTCCAGTCCCTTTTCTCCTGTTCAGATAGGCTCAGAGTAGATCATCAAGTCCATTGACCAAGCAGATGTCAGACTAGGAAATGAGATGCCAGCCCTACAGATACCTTCAATGTCTAAAGTGATGATTTTCTTGAACTCTTCCTTTAGCTTGGAGTTGTAGGAATCACAGTAGTCTTGATGACCCACATTAGTCCTTGCCTCTTCCTATACTGTGTTTTACTATTATTATTAACCTGGGATGGAATTTGGGTGGTGGGTCCTTATTTGCCTGGTATCAGTAGATTTGTGTGCACATGGAGCATCCTTGTATGGTGATTAGAGACTTTGTTTAGGAGTTCCTAGATGGTACAAACTATTGAACAATCAACTACTAGCTAAAAGACTGGCAGTTTGAATCCCCCCAGAGGCTCCTTGGAAGACAGGCCTGGCAATCTGCTTCCGAAAGATCACAGCCTTGAAAACCCTATGGAGCAGGTCTACTCTGCACACATGGGGTCACCATGAGTCAGAACTGACCCAACACCAACTAACAACAACAACTACATAGGTTAATTGTATGTTCATCCTGAGTGAGAAAGGAGTCCTTTATTTCGTTTACTTTAAAAAAGTAGTTCCTAATAGCAGTGCTTTCTAAAAATGATAGTCCCCCAAGTAGGCATTATTTTACACGACGCATTTGAACTGGCAATCATATATGCCAGATACTTCTTTCTTACAATATGCATCTCCAGAAAAGTCTGAACGTGTATCTAAAATAATTAGATTTTGTTCAGTAATCAAACTCAGTCAAATGAATTCTCTGTGAACTACTTTTACTTCCACAATGAGAAATGTGTGTCATATCCTCTGTAAATTTGCATATTTTTCCATAAACCTAAAACCAATCAGTTTTGAAGAGTTATGATAATATAAAGAATCTGAGGCAATTACATGTCTTTTAAACAGGGATTCTAAATGCATTTCACTGCTGGTATTCATGTAGTAAAATAGTCAAAACTTCTTTAACCCTTTTCGTGACATCTCCATTAAGCGTAATGATTGAGGCCCAGAACATTTCTTAGGATTAATGAGTGGCTGGGAAAGTGGATGGCCTGGGGTGAAGCCAAGGGCCATTAATTCCCTCTGGTCATTAATCCCCCAGGAAATGCCTTAGGCCTGGTTTGATATTACGATTACAGGCTGCAAATATATTGTTGGATGTCTTGATTGGTTTTAAAATAATTTATTAAGATGTCATATTTTAATTTCTGCCCTGTATACTCAACATTTTCAAATTTCAATTCCTGGTTTTCCGTCCCACAATGTTGATTACGTTGATATAATAAAAATGGTTTCAGTGGTCATATCCTACATGTTCTTTGAAACAGTCAAAACATGTTACAATTGTTTTCAATACTGAAGTCCCAAATGGCCATTTGTCCTTGTGGTGTTATTTTCTAGGGAAAATCATAGCCATGACAATGGATGATATTTTATTCAAGTGTGTGTGCATGGTGTGTTCTAGTTAATATTAATATTAAAATATAGTTTATAAAGATATTGAGCCCAATCCCTGATACTTGGTGTATGTATACATATCCTTAATCACCAAATAAAGTGTCTGTCATGCAGGCTTCTGTTAGAAAATAATCAAAATTTGGTAATGAAATAATATTTGCGGGAAATGTCTGAAACTTGTATTTTAATCCATTCCTCTAGAGACTCAACTTTATCTTTAAATTAATGGACTTTTTTTTAAAAAAATAAAAAAAAAAGCTTGGATAGAGTTGCTTTTGCTGAACTATACTTTGAAGTTGTATTTGCATTAAAGTTGAGGAAGTTTGTTTTTTCAAAAATCCAACAAAACTTACTGTTTTTACCACAAACATATTGTTAAAGATATTGCTTATTACATCACAATGTTCTACTTATGAAGGTCAGGAGAGAAATTTCCTTGGGACTTAATATCAGAAATGTATGAGAGTAAGTTAAGAAGAGTGGGCCAAGTCCACCACCTGCTCCAAAAAGGCAACTATGCTGAGCGGGTAAGGCGGGTACGTGGTAGCGGTCCTCGAGTAACTGATGGCAGAAATCCTGGAGCTAGCTAGCAATGCAGCTTGCAACAAGAAGATGCACGTTACCCCCCATCACTTCCAGCTGGCCATTGACAACAATGAGGAGCTGAACAAGCTGCTGGGCAAAGTCACCATCACCCAGGGCAGTGTTTTACCCAACATCCAGGCCATTCTGTTACCAACTACCACTCGTCTGTCAGTTTGTCCTACTGTGGTGGCTTGCATGTTGCTGTGATCCTGGAAGCTATGCCACTGGTATTTCAAATAGCATCATGGTCACCCATGGGGGAAAGACTAAGACAGAATAGGAAGAAGGACCTGATGATCTACTTGTAAAAAAAATTGGCCAGTGAAACCTTATGAATAGCAGCAGAACATTGTCGATATGGTGCCAGAAGATGAACACCTCAGGTTGTAAGGCACTCAAAGTACGTCTGAGGCAGAGCTGCCTCCTCTGAGTAGAGTTGACCTTAATGATGTGGATGGGGTGAGCTTTCAGGACCTTCATTTGCTGATGTGGCATGACTCAAAATGAGAAGAAATAGCTGCAAACATCCATTAATAATTGGAATGTGGAATATATGAAATTTGAATCTAGGAAAATTAGAAGTCATCAAAAATGAAATGGAACACATAAACATTGATATCCTAGGCATTAGTGAGCTGAAATGGATTGGTATTGGCCATTTTGAATCAGACAATCATATGGTCTACTATGCAGGGAATGATAAATTGAAGAGGCATGACGACACATTCATCATCAAAAAGAATATTTCAAGATCTGTCCTGAAGTACTACACTGTCAGTTATAAGATAATATCCATAGGCCTACAAAGACGATCAGTGAATACAATTGTTATTCAAATTTACCCACCAACCACTAATGCCAAAGATGAAGAAACTAAAGATTTTTTACCAACTTCTGCAGTCTGAAATTGATCACACATGCAATAAACATGCATTGATAATTACTGGTGATTGAAATGCAAAAGTTGGAAACAAAGACGAAAAATCAGTAGTTGGAAAACATGGTCTTGGTGATAGAAATAGCATCGGAGATCTCATGACAGAATTTTGCAAGACCAGTGACTTATTCATTGCAAATACCTTTTTTCAACAACATAAACAGTGACTGTACAAGTGGACCTTGCCAGATGGAACACACCGGAATCAAACCAACTACATCTGTGAAAAGAGACAATAGAGAAGCTCAATATCATGAGTCAAAACAATGCCAGGGACCAACTGCAGAACAGACCATCAATTGCTCATATGCAAATTCAAGTAGAAGCTGAAGAAAATTAAAACAAGACCAAGCGAGCCAAAGTACAACTTCAAGTATATCGCACCTGAATTTAGAGACCATGTCAAGAATAGGCTTGGCACATTGAACTCTAATGACAGAAGACCAGATGAGTTGTGGGATGACATCGAGGACATCATACATGAAGAAAGCAAGAGGTCATTAAAAAGACAGGAAAAAAAGAAAAGACCAAAATGGTTGCCAGAAGAGACTCTAAAACTTGCTCTTGAACGTAGATTAGCTAAAGCAAATGGAACAAATGATTAAGTAAAAGAGTTGAACAGAAGATTTCAAAGGGCAGCTTTAGAAGACAAGTATTATAATGAAATGCAAAGACCTAGAGTTAGAAAACCAAAAGGGAAGAACAGGCTCAGCATTTCTCAAGCTGAAAGAACTAAAAACATTCAAGCCTTGAGTTGCGACACATTCAGGGAAAATATCGAATGATGCAGAAGAAGATGGAAGGAATACACAAAGTCACTGTACCCAAAATAATTGGTTGATGTTCAGCCATTTCAGGAAGTAGCATATGATCAAGACCTAGTGGTACTGAAGCAAGAAGTCTAAGCTGCACTGAAGGCATTGGCTTCAAACAAGGCTGCAGGAATTGACGGAATGCCAACTGAGATGTTTCAACAAACGGATGCAACTGATTATATTTCTCTTGTTGTTTGGCTGCTAGGAAGTACAAATTTTCAAGCCAACTCAAATGTCTTGAATACAATCTTTATATCAGTTTTGTTTTTCTCTTTCCTACCCTAATTTTTCTTCCTAACTTATTCATCATCAAGTTCAGAATTTTTATCTTTGTCAGCTCCTGCTCATTCTGTTTGGAATGAGGTGGAATGTAATTAATTAGTTAATGAATTATTAGCTACACTGAGCAACATACTTTTCCCTCCTCCCCAGTTCAAGCTTCACTTATATTCATCCTTCACATCTGGTCATCCCTTCCTGTAATATGACTTCAGCTTTCCCACCTGCTTCAGGATGGTTGTCAGGACAAATCAGATGGAATTCACCATTCCCACAATATCTAAAATTCCCAGGACTCTCTTCCAATTTGCTTACCAACTTAGTTATAAAAATATTCTTGTTCTCACCCAAAATTGCAGTCAACCTGTGAAAGGTAATTTTGATAATGAATTTTTGCTTCTATTTTCACATAAATCTCCTATAAGTATAATTTTCTATCTTAGAATAGATAAATTGTAAATTTTCAAAGACTGTAGTCTACGTAATAACAGACAAAGTATCAGGTACCAATACTTGCTTATAAAGTTCTACTTTTATTAAAATCTCAATGGAAAATGACTCTTAATGGGGAAAAAAGAAGGACCATAGAAAAGTTAGTTAAATAAGAAACTAGATTCCCACAACACAATGATCATTTCAAGGGCAATATGCAAAGCTTGGCAAAGTGACCTTATAATATAAAGAGTAAGAAGAAATATATGTCCATCTATGTATCTGTCTGTCTATCTACTTAACTATCTGTATGTCTATATCTGATGACTGCCATGAAATCATTCAGTTAATTGAAGGTGCATGCAGGAACTACAATGTGGGCTTACTGGTTTGAGCTGTGAAATAACAATCAAGGTCCATATTCTGTCCTCAGATCAATGCCATGCATGTGTGTGTGTGTTCCTGAAGCACATGGTATGTGCTGTGTCTGTCTGGCAGAAACATTTGTGCTTAAAATACAGCCTGACAGTTCCTTACCATCTTGTGAAACAGTGTGGCTTATTTAGAACAAATCTGTTATGACTGACCACAGAAAGATGCATGTGTGTTTCTGAGCCTCTCCCTATGAATAGGCAAAAGGACCATCTGGACACATGGCATTTACACATCTTTGAGCAAAGTTAGCATTCCGCCTCCCAGTAAAATCCATCTCTCAGGAACTCTGTGGGTTTGTGATGCTTCCTGCAGAATGGAGGAGGAAAACAAATGCACTTCAGTAAAACAGAAGTATCTTTTTTTTTCATCTGTCATAGCCACAGTTTGATAATATCTGTATTTCATTTTCACTTGAGAATATCACAAGAGAGAGAAATGGCAGGGAGCAAGTTGCTTCCACATGGTTGTGAAAGGGAGTTGTTATATTTGGTTGCTCTCTGTGGCACATCTCTGTGAAATTTCAAAAAAAAAAAAAAAAATTAGCTACCATTCTGGTGGTAGGGAAAAAAAATAATGTCCTTATCTTTTTCCTAAGAAAAATTATTGCTAAAATAATAGAGTGACCATAATGATATTCCCCTGTGGTCTCTATTTAAAAAAAAAAAAAACGATTTGACTTATAATTTAGACAAAATACTTATACTAACGTGTTTATCTTAAAAATCTGTGTTTTATCAGGCAACACAGAGTACTTGGAGAAAACATGAGTTAAGACTTAAACTTAATTATTTTGGAATTGAAAGTTATTAAACTTCAAAATGTATTTTGGAATTCAAAGGGACTTTTCTTGATTATAGAGTAACATGATGTTTTTTAGAAAATTCACCAGAATTCATATAGCCGAACAATGTTTTGATCTCTCCTAAAAATATTTTTTTTTTTTTGCTCAAAACATGTTTGATTTCTTAGTTGTAAAATGGCTTTTAGGACATGCAGTTTATTATTTTGACTATCCTTGATGGAAACATGTCTTTCATTCTGGGATCATGAATTAATTTAGGAAAGAGTCAGAAACTAAGGCAAATATCACTTGGGCAAGGATGACTAGCTAGCAACTAACCTTTTTGGTCCAAGGAGGTGTGTGACTACAAAACAATGAAGCTGATCTCAAATGTTCTTTCTACTCAAATTCTATGTGCCATTCCTTCTCTGAGATTATCTTTTGCAACTTGTAAATTCCGATGACAATTCCATAAGAAGAGTGCCAAAATGTTCTGGAGCAATGGCAACATTTTTAAATTTCGTGGAGAGCTTCTAGGGATGCCATTTTGAAAGACAATCACACGTTGTCACACATGATTGTTGAGAAGAATTATCAGTTCCAGCACTTTCAAGTTACATATTTTACTTAAGCTTCAGATGTCTGACTTTCATAAGCGAAATACTGAATGGGCAAACTGTTGCTAAATTTTACCTCTTTTAATTCAAAACAACTCCCCCTTACTCTTTCTCTTTGTTTCTGTAGTCTTTGCCATGGTTTAGATCAGGGATCAGAATTTTTGTTTTTCTGTAAGCAGCCAGAAAGTAAATATTGTAGGCTTTGTAGGCTGGGCAAAATTGAGGATATAATGTAAATACTTAATAAGAGAGAAAGCTCCTACCCAATACACCCTGCTTGCCAGAGGTGACTGTCCTGAGTCATAGGAATGCTATGCTGCCGTGCCTGTCAAATGAAGAAGTTCTTACAGTAGATTGAAGGGAGGTGCCTGGTGGGCAGCAGGGGAGGTGGCTGTCATGGTCAGTTTCATGATCTACCCCAGTAACATCCAGATCCAGTGTGGCCATCTCAACCTGGGCAGTTGGCTGAAGGCAAGGTGACTCACTGAGTCTCAAATCCTGGGCTGAGATTCCACCATTTGGTGCCCACCAGTTGCCAACAGCAGATGTCCAGTGTTTGTAGTAACCATCATGGGCCCTGGGCAGTGGCAAGGCATGGCTGGGGAGACAATCACTAGGTGTGAAAGGGGGAAAGGGGAAGAGCCCCTTTACCCTGCCCCCTCTGTCTCCATGATTCTCAGTGCTAACCAGCTGGAGTAGTGCCTGAAGACTATACAAAAATAGGCAATAGACCAGATTTGACTCATGGGCCACAGAGAGCCAACTCCTGATCTAGGCTACCACTTGTTGAGAAAGTTGGTACCTCTCTTGTAGGATCCTTGTTTTATTAAATCCCAACAAGGGGCCATCTACCCAGGAAAGAGTCTTTGCTGTGGCATATAGATAAGAGGCATGAAAAGTTCTCACAACCATCCTCAGGAATCTGGGATGTAGTTGCTATTCCTTCCAATAAATTAGTTTTTAGTTCTATCTCAAATTTTCCTTTAGCAGTTCCTTATATTCTTCCTCAATTCAGGAGAAAAAAAAAAATTCTGTCATGAATAATGAAGTCTAAGTGGATTCTTAGATTTTACATTTTTTTCCTAGAAGCTAAATATCACTGTGGTTTAGAGCAGGACGGACAAACTACACCCTTTCCCCCATTTTTGTATGACCCACAAGCTGAGAATGGCTTTTACATTTTTAAATGGTTGAAAAAAATCAAAATACTACTTTGTGACACATGAAAATTACATGCAATTCAAATTTTAGGGTCCATAAATAAAGTTTTATTGGAACATAGCCAAGCTCTTTCATTTACATATCTTCTATAGCTGTTTTGTGCTAAAATGGCAGAATCGAGTAGTTGAAACAGAGACTGTATGGCCTGTAAAGCCTAAAATATTTACTATCTGGCCATTTACAGAAAAAAAATTGCTGACCCCTGGTTTAGACCATGGGTTCTAGAATCAGACTGCTTGTGATTCTAGAACCACTTTTAGTAGTTATGTCTTCTTGAGCAATTTACTTAACCTCTTCTTATATCAGTTCTCTCATCTATAAAACAGGGATATGATAGCACCTACTTTGTAGGTTGATGTGGGGAATAAATGGATTAATCTATGTAAGCAGCTTACAAGCAGGCCTGGGCACATAGTAAACACTCAATAAATGTTAGCTACTTTTATGTGTTATCCTGAAGCTGAATTTTACTTGTGCAAATATGCATAACAATAAAATCAATATGACCCTTTCATCTGTAACAAGTAATCTGATGGCAAAGATTTTGCATTTTTCACATGGAGTCCTTTGGTATTTTATAATTAATAAGAAACAACGTATTTATTGAGAGTGTCAGTTAGCACTGTGTGTTTTGTACAGAGACACTGGAAGATACCATAACTCCTTTTAGAAACTATCAGTCCACTGAGGGAACAAACTTCAAACATATGAAGTAGAAACAGCTTTAGAAAGATTATTTTCTCTATCTAAAATTTAGAAAACACAAAATTTTCCTACTATTTCACTAGCAACTCAGTATACTGAATTGTCTTGGAAAACACTATCTACTGAGCCTGATAATAGTTGTTGTTGTTGTTGTTGTTAGGTGCCACCAAGTCATTTCTGACTCACAGTGACCCCATGTACAACAGAACAAAACACTGCCTGGTCCTGCGCCATCCTCACAATCACTGTTATTCTTGAGCCCATAGTCGCAGCCACTGTGTCAATCCATCTTGTTGAGAGTCTTCTTTTTCTCTGATCCTCTACTTTACTAAGCATATTGTCCTTCTCCAGGGACTGATCCCTTGTGGTAACATGTCCGAAGTATGTGAGATGAAGTCTTGCCATCATTGCTCCTAAGGAGCGTTGTGGCTGTACCTCTTCCAAGACAGATTTTTTCGTTCTTCTGGCAGTCCATGGTATATTCAATATTCTTCACCAATACCACAATTCAAAGGCATCAGTTCTCCTTTGGTCTTCCTTATTCGTTGTCCAGTTTTTGCATGCATATGAGGCAATTGAAAACACCATGGCTTGGATCAGGTGCACCTTAGTCTTCAAGGTAACATCTTTGCTTCTTAACACTTTAAAGAGGTCTTTTGCAGCACATTTGCCCAATGCAGTGAGTCTTTTGATTTCTTGACTGCTGCTTCCATGGGCATTGATTGTGGATCCAAGTAAAATGAAATCCTTGACAACTTCAATCTTTTCTCTGTTTATCATGATGTTGCTTATCGGTCCAGTTGTGAGGATTGTTTTCTTTATGTGGAGGTGTAATCCATACTGAAGGCTGTGGTCTTTGATCTTCATCAATAAGTTCTTCAAGTCCTCTTCAGTTTCAGCAAGCAAGGTTGTGTCATCTGCATAACACAGATTGTTAATGGTTCTTCCTCCAATCCTGATGCTGCGTTTTTCTTCATATAGTCCCGCTTTTCAGATTATTTGCTCAGCATAAAAACTGAGTAAGTATGGTGAAAGGATACAACTCTGATGCACACCTTTCCTGTTTAAACCATGCAGTATCCCCTTCTTCTGTTTGAACAACTGCCTCTTGATCTATGTAGAGGTTTCTCATGAGCACAATTAAGTGTTCTGGAATTCTCATTCTTTGCAACGTTTTCCATAATTTGTTATGATCCACACAGTCAAATGCCTTTGCATAGTCAATAAAACACAGGTAAACATCTTTCCGGTATTCTCTGCTTTCAGCCAGGATCCATCGGACATAAGCAATGATATCCCTGGTTCCATGTTGTCTTCTAAATCTGTCTTGAATTTCTGACAGTTCCCTGTCAATGTATTGCTGTAACCACTTTTGAATGATCTTCAGCAAAATTTTACTTGTGTGTGATATTAATGATATTGTTTGATAATTTCCACATTAGATTGGATCACCTTTCTTTGGAATAGGCATAAATATGGATTCTTCCAGTTGGTTGGCCAGGTAGCTGTCTTCCAAATTTCTTGGCATAGACAAGTGAGCACTTCCAGTGCTGCAGCTATTTGATGGAACATCTCAATTGGTATTCCGTCAGTTCCTGGAGACTTGTTTTTTGCCAATGTCTTCAGTGCAGCTTGGATCTCTTCCTTCAGTACCATTGGTTCTTCATCATATGCTACTCCTGAAATGATTGAATGTCAACCAATTCTTTTTGGTACAGTGACTGTATTCCTTCTATCTTCTTTTGATGCTTCCTGCATCTTTTAATATTTTCCTCATAGAATATTTTAGTATTGCAACTTGAGGTTTGAATTTTTTTTTCAGTTCTTTCAGCTTGAAAAATGCTGAGTGTGTTCTTCCCTTTTGATTTTCTAACTCCAGGTGTTTGCACATGTTATTATACTACTTAACTTGCCTTCTCGAGCCACCATTTGAAATCTTCTATTCAAGTCTTTTACTTCATCATTTTTTCCATTTGCTTTAGCTATTCAACTTTCAAGAGCAAATTTCAGAGTCTCTTCTGACATTGATTTTGGTCTTTTCTTTCTTTCCTGTCTTTTTAATGACCTCTTGCTTCCTTCGTGTATGATGTCCTTGATGTCATTCCACAACTCTTCTGGTCTTTAGTCATTAGTGTTCAACTCATCAAATCTATTATTGAGATGGTCTCTAAATTCAGGTGGGATGTGCTCAAGGTCGTAGTTTGGTTCTCATGGACTTGTAATTTTCTTCAGCTTCAACTTGAACTTGCATATGAGCAACTGATGGTCTGTTCTGCAGTCAACCCCTGCTTTGTTCTGACCAATGATATTGAGCTTTTCCATCTTCTCTTTCCATGATTTGACTCCTGTGTATTACATCTGGTGAGGTCCTCATGTATAGTTACTGTTTATATTGTTGAAAACAGGTATTGGTAATGAAGAAGTCGTTGGTCTTGCAAAATTCTATCATGTGATCTCCAGCATTGTCTCTATCACCAATGCCATATTTTCCAACTACTGATCCTTTTTCATTTCCAGCTTTCACATTCAAACCAGCAGTAGTTATCAGTGCATCCTGACTGCATTTTGGATCAATTTAAGACTGCAGAAATTGGTAAAAATCTTCAATTTCTTCATCTTTGGCCTCAGTGGTTGGTGCATAAATTAAATAATAGTCATTTTAACTGGTCTTGCTTGTAGGTGTATGGATATTATCCTATCACGGACAGCATTGTACTTCAGGATAGATCTTGAAATGTTGTTTTTGACAATGAATGCAATGCCATTCCACTTCAATTTGTCATTCGCAGCATAGTAGATGTTATGACTGGCCAATTCAAAATGGCCAATACCAATCCATTTCAGCTCACTAATGCCTAGGATAGTGACGTTTATGAGCTCCATTTCATTTTTGACAATTTCCAATTTTCCTAGATTCATACTTCATACATTCCACATTCCGATTATTAATGGATGTTTGCAGCTGTTTCTTCTCATTTTGAGTCATACCACATCAGCAAATGAAGGCCCCAAAAACTTGACTCCATCCACGTCATTAAAGTTGACTCTACTTTGAGGAGGCAGCTCTTCCCCAGTCAACTTTTGAGTGCCTTCCAACTTGAGGGGCTCATCTTCTGGCACTATATCAGACAATGTTCCGCTGCTATTCATAAGGTTTTCACTGGCTAATTCTTTTCAGAAGTAGACAGCCAGGTCCTTCTTCCTAGTCTGTCTTGGTCTGGAAGCTCAGCTGAAACCTGTCCACCGTGGGTGGCCTTGCTGGTATTTCAATACTGGTAGCATAGCTTCCAGCATCACAGCAATAGGCAAGCCCCCACAGTACAACAAACTGACAGACAGGTGGAGGCTGATAATAGTGCTGAGCCACAATTCATCTTTAGTACCTGCTGTTCTTTCCCTTATCAACATGCTTGCCACCTATAACCTAATGTTCATTAGTCCCGCCCATGGAGTAGAAAAATGACTAAACAGTGAATTGTAAATTAGGTTTTTTTTTCTTCTCACTGACATCAGCAATTATAAATAGACTTCAAATTTCCCAAGGCATCCTAAATGAAAACCATTGCTAGTATATAAATTGTGAAACTGCTAATCAAGGAATCCTGCTTTGAACTTGAAGTTAGTAACTGCACACTTTCTCAGTAAGAGAAATGTGTAGTTATTCATGTGTTCATTCATTCATTCAATAACAATTTATTTTGTACCACACAGCACACAGAGCTGTGAACAAACCAGAGAGCTCATACTCTTATGGAACTTTCACTCTTGCGGTTCTTCCAGAATAGTACTACGTGATTCTGACTTATCTCCCTCAAGGTTTTTCCATCTTGCCCACAATTTCAGACTAATCTTTCCCAAACCCTCTTTTCATCAAGGCATCCTCCTCTTCAAAAATTTGTTTCCCATTAAGCACTAGATCAAGTGCAAACTTCTTAGCATGAAATTTAAAATCTTTCATGGCCTGACCCAGACTATTTCTCTTAAGTTTTGTTATTCTTGTTACTGCATTTCCACACTTTCCCTCTTAAACTCTCCTTCAGCCAAAATCACCTACTTTGTATCCTATAATCACATCTTTTACTTCTCCATTTCTGAGTCATAATGGAGATTTCTTTAAAAGGAAATAAAAAATGGCTGGTATCCATGGAAAACACCACTATAGTTTAAATTTCAACTATGTGAACAAAGCATAAATGGTGTTTTATTCTTTCCCTTAGATACCTTTTTATCCCTCTCCAGGATATCATGTAACTCTTATCTATGGTCTTACAAGACAGAGTATTAGTCAAGTGCATCAAACTGACTCCCAGAATTGTTTCTGCCACACCTAAATTGTTTCACATTTTTGAAGCGTCTTTTTTTCTTCCTCTGCTTAATTTAAAACAAATGGTTGTGATGAGCTATTCATCTTTAAATTTCAGTCTCATTATTATATAGTGCTTAAAATTTATTGAAAGTCTTCAGCGTTCAAATTCCGCCAGACTAGAAGTATCATGAGGACAAGGACTATGACTATCTTGTCCGCTGCTATATCTCCAGCAGAAAGTAATCCGTAAATATTTTTGATTAAATTGATCAATTCTACCTTCTCTCTAAAGGCTTTCCTTATTCCTACCCTAATTTTTATTTAATAAAATATTTAATACCTAATTTGCATTAGGCATGTATTGTGCTAATCTATTGTACCATAAAGATAAAATATAGATGTTGAAAAACTTATTTTAACCCAATATTTTGTTATAAGACTAATGGGAGTATAAACATTTCCTCCCTCATGACTTAAGCAAATTTTATTTGATTACAATAATACTCAACAGAACTTTCTGTTTATGTACAATATTTTAAAACGTGATTTATGTATTTACAGTGTTAACTCTCCCATAAGAGTCTAAGCATTTAAAGGTCAGGAGCCAGTCTCTTTCATCTTTGAATTACCTATAGTATTTAGGCAGTACTTTGTGTGTTGCTGTTAGCTGCCTCGAGGTGGCCTCCAAACATGGCAACCCCATGCACAATGCAGCAAAATGCTGCCCAATCCTGTGTCATCCCCATGATTGGTTACCGATCTGACATTGTGATCCATAGGATTTTCAGTGGCTGATTTTTGGAATTAGATCTCCAGGCCTTTCTTCCTAGTTCATCTTAGTTTGGAAGCTCCGCTGAAACCTGCTGAACATCATAGCAACTTTGTACGTCAGTGATGCTAAATAAATGTTTGCTGAGTTGCACTGAACAATCTAGGCAATAACAAATCATAACCATATGCACAGTCCTTACATCATAAATGCATAATGCCACTAAGCAAAATTCACCTTTAATAATCAAATTTATAATCTCAGCTCATGCTTGGGATTTATATTTTCCATTTTGGTTGTTGTTATTTTACTCAAAGAGCGAGAATTTTGCCTTCAAAACCCAAAATCCCATGCCTAAGTTGGTTTTGTCAGTGGCCGTATCATGCCTAGAGTATGCAACAAATAATTCTCCATTACTGCAGCCCAAACTGAACCTGATTGGAAGCTAATTCCAGAGAGGGCATTCACCTCTATCTCTTCACCATTTTGGTAGCAGCTTATCTTTTCTTTCTTAATCCATTCACCAAGTAATGATTTATAGAACAGACCTTAACTCAGTCGTATTGATCTGCCTCTTGCGGTTATTATGATGGAGTCAAATTTTACTGCATTTTCAAGATTAAGATTCTATGTAGCCCTATCAAGTTTTCAACTAATACTTTCAATGGCTTTTGATTCAGTGTAATTTCCTTTTTTTTTTTTTTTTTACAGCAGTGGTCTTATATGTTTAAAAGAGGAACAGGATGCCTAGGGAGCAACATTTTAAGTAAATGAAGGCCCTTATTAGAAATAAAAACAGTTGTGTCAGTCCAAGTTGATACATGGGTTGCACTTCTGGTTGTGATCATAATTCATTTTTTAAAAAGAGTGCTTTTTATATTAGCGAGTCCTGGCATTTACAGGGAGGTTAGATGGTAGCTATGAATTTGCATATAAACAAAAAATTAACACAGAGCTAAGCTTGTTTCATTGTTATTTTATTTTAATGAAGTACATTAAACTTTTATTTGGGGAAAACATCTCTGCAGCTCATCAGCCTCAGAATCAGGTCTCCAAGCCAGCTACCATCTCTAACAAAGAGTCTTCTCATACTTGACCCTAAGTGGTGAAGATTATTAGCGGGGAATCTTTCTCAATTTTCCAACTGTTTCATTTCAAAATATTTTTATATGCCTCCTCTCTTTAGTCTCAAACAGACTTGTCCCTCCTCCTTTCAAAGTTTATCCCCTCCACCTATGTTCTTAAGCTCATTCCCTTTAGTTCAGTTTTTCCCTCCTTCAATTATCCCATCTCTGCCTTGTCCTCAAGCTCGCCTTCTCCAGTAAATCCTCCTGGTTTGCTTATACATTTATGTAGACCTCATTATCTAACAAATTCTCTCTTATATGTACACTATTGCCCCTTATAGTCAGATCTTGCTTCTGAACTTCTTTCGGATTTACAGACACACTGATCTGATTGCCTTCATTTTTATCCACTTATTTCCCTCTTAATCCAATGTATACTCATCTAACTTTTATCACTCTTTTGAAATGGAACTCTTGAACATATCTTAGTCTTGGTGATCAGATTCAAATAATTTATCAGACTTTGTCACCCTTCATCTTTGGGGAATTTGTGGAAGATTTGATCATACCTAATCTCTTCCTTCCCCCAAAATTATCCCAGATCTCTGATGATAAATTTCTATCTTTTCATTGGCTCCTCTTCCAGTTAACGCATATTAGGTGCAAGGTATTATCAATCCATTGCTTTGTGATCTCTAATTCTTCATGCCTATAGTTTTTAACTATTCTCTATATCTTTATTTAATATATGTACCCTGCTCATGTAAAAAGTGAACTACTAAGAAAGAAACTAATGATTTTGAATTTCTCCCTTTTTTTAATTACGGTTTCAGCAAAGAGTTCAATTGGATTTCTAAATGCCTTCTTTGGCCTTGAGAGAAGTGTGAAATAGAGGAGATTCAGTGTTTCAGGTTCACAAAGAAGAGTTTTTGTTTGTTTTTTCTTTCGCAAGAGAAAGACAGACAGCAGGATCTGACCAGAAGGAAGTTGAAGCCCCTCAAAGCAGACAGAAGTAGCTTGGCTCAGTCTCTGATTCCCGGCAGCACCACCTTCCAGGCCCACTATGTGCAGAGAGGATGATTTCTGGGAGGGTATCTGAATGCATCTGTGTTGAGGGTACCAGGGCTCAAGAGCAGCATCACATAACAAAAAAGCAACAATGAAGACATAAACCCACATCAAACTCAGGTCCTAGTCCTTCCCCAGTTTTATAGCCCCAAGTAAGCTCAGGAATCTTTTATAGCTGCTTTGAAGGGAGGTGGGGATTAGGAATCCTCAATAATAACTGAGGTTGAATTTTTTACCAGCCAGACAAGTAAGAAATTGGAGCAGATTAAATTTCATTTAGAGAGATAAATATGTTGAATCTTAGGGCAACATTAATACTCCAAATTTATATTACCTGCTTCAACCTTGCTCCTGAATTTTAGTTCTGATTGCAGACTTTACATTTTCTCTCTAGTGCTGCATTATGACCTTCAAATCAATTTATCTTACAGTAGGGTTGGATTTAAGGTTATAAATAACACTGCAAAGAGCATGCATATGGTCATGTCTTTCTTTTAGATTATTTCCATAAGATAACTTCCCAGAAGTGGATCACTAGGTCAGGATCAGAGTCAGGTGGCGGACAGGTATTCAATAGCACACTTTCTGAGGCAAAATGAGTTGTTTACTGTATATGGAAAACTAAAATAACTGTAAAATAGGTCTTTAAGATAGAAATCTATGTCACTCTTTCCTGTTTTTACACTTCTAGTCTTTCAAAAACATCAGCCAATCTTAGTCTTCTAACCTTTATCATTCTAATTCAGGGTTTCTCACTTATTGACATTTTCAAACAGCTATTCTTTGTAGTGTGTACGTATGACGTGTGGGAGTAGATGGGGGAGGGGGTGGTCCTGTGCATCGTAGGATGTTTAACAGCGTTAGCAGCATCCCTGGTCTCTACCCATTAGATGCCAGTAGCAACCACCAACTCCCCCAGCTGGGACAATCAAAAATGTCTCCAGACATTGCCAAGTATCCCCTTGCGGGCCAACTCTCTCCGGTTAAGAGCCATGGCACTACATTAGGTTACAAATTGCTTTCAGTTGACTGTATTGACGCAAAAGATATTTTGGCACAACTATTTTATTTAGTCTTTTTGATGTGTGGCATTTTGATACAGCATGAAAAGCTGAGCCATAAAACTTGTATTTAAAAGAAATATAAAGGATTATTAATATCATTTCTCTTTACCATGTTTCTGAATATCATAAGAACGCTTACCCATCTCTAATCTCATCCTTTGCTAAGTCTCACCTTTTGAAGCAACTCCAAGGTATAGGAAGGAGGACTGAAATATTTGTTTTCATTACCCACGCAAAAATACTTTTTCATGATGCCACCTTGTATAAGATAGCAGCTTCAAATTATCCTGCTTCACTTCATTATCGCTCTCATTCTCTCTCCTACCTCTTTTCTTTTTTCCTCATTTTCAGAAAACAACATCTCTTGCTATCAGATGATTTGAGATGCCCAGTTTGTTAAGTATGCTGAGTAGTCAAGGGTGAGATGTATATTTTAATCATCGGTTAAAGGAACTTACCACAAGCTTAATGTGATGCCATGATGGTCCGTTAGCAAGAGTAATCCGTGGAATGATGTGAGAAAAGTCACAGATCAAGAATGTCATTAGTAGAGAAGATAGATGGCTAGAAAATTCCTCCAAGGACCTGGAAAGTTAATATGTTAGGATGCAGTGGATTCACTTTATAGGCTCAGAATCCGTACAGATTTAAAGAGTTCCAAATAGCAGGAATTCCCAGAATCCCAGAGTAAAACCCAGAATAGGAATTATGTGTAACCACTGCTGATGAGTTATTTTCTTACTCTATAATGGCGCTGTGGTTAAGAGCTACAGCTGCTAACCAAAACGTCAAGAGTTGGAATCCATCAGCTGCTCCTTGGAAACCCTCTGAGGCAGTTCTACCCTGTCCTATAGGATCACTATGAGTCAGAATCGACTCGATGGCAACACGTTTGGTTTTTGGTAATGACCTGTCAATTTCTCCTGGTTTTGTTTTCTCTAAGGATGAAACACCATCCTATTGGGTAAAATGGAAAATAGCTTGAATGTATTTGGTATGGGGGTCCTAGTCTCTCTTTAGTTCTGCCGAAGATATTTTCTCAACTGCTGCAATGCTTGAGCCTTGATTTCAGCACCCCATCTCCTTCCCACAAGCGGGGAGTGTGAAAATCACCATTATTGTCATTAAATGAAGAGAATCACCTAGAAAGAAGTCAACCCATAAATATAACAGCTTAAGTGCTAACCAGCTTTGTGGAGTTTGTTTGCAACGAATGACTATTTTCAGCCATTTATATTAAAATTCTATATCAGTGCAAAATAACAGAGTTGTTGTGGGCTGCCGCCCAGCTGCTCATTTCCCTGTCAGAAGTTCTTTTCAGAGGTAATCTGGTAAGAGGCAACTTACCACTTTAAAGAATATTGGTGGAGTTGTGTGTGGCAATTGCAATGAATTACCGAGCCCAGTAGAGTGCTGGGGAGGATCAGTTGGTGTCAGAATTAGTAGAGATGACAGAGAGAGGAGGCTTGTTTGGCCTCCACCTCATGGGAGTCAGCATTGCGCTGTTGATCTTGGTTCTCCTTCCCCCTTGTGGGATTGGAGGAGATCAGACACTGCCCCCATGCCGTTATTACAGTTGGTATCATACACTGCGTGCACGCACACACACACACACAAATACATAACTGCTGAAAAATATAATGCAAGAACCAGTGTGAAGCTATTAGAATAAGCTGTAGAAGATAAAAACTTAAAAGATTTTGAAATGAGTTTTGTTGAGTCTTTAGCAAAATAATGATTTTATTCCAAGGAAATATAATATTAACATCAAAATTTTGAATAAGAGCTTCTCACGTACAGGAACCTGGTTTTACTCATCTTTGAATCCCAATACCTATAACAGGGTCATAATAAAAAAATTATTCAATAAATTTTTTTTTTTTTTTTTTTAGTATTGAATACTATCAATCATTCCCTGCTAGACCACATACATAGTTTTTCATTCAAATACTTCCTCTTGCAGCTCTCGATGCCTGCTGGACAGATTGACTATCCCTCTGTCCCTTTAATCTCTACATGAATTTATTCTATTTCTTCCATTACAGTTTCAGATACCTATAATTTTACGGCAAATCTGCTTACCCTGAATTATCTAGGAACAAAACCACAATTGACTTTGACTTTTTATAGTCAGTGACTTTGTCTTGTTTATTATTCCTCTAAAATCACTCTCAGATCCATTCGTGGTGATCTATTTCTACCCATCGTACCATCTTAACTATACTATTAACTAGCTGCTGCTGAGTCAAGTCTGACTCATGACAGTCCCATGTGTGTCAGAGTACAACTGTGCTCCATAGGATTTTCAATGGCTGATTTTTCAGAAGTAAATCACCAGGCCTTTCTTCCAAGGCACCTCTGGGTGAACTCAAACTTCCAACGTTTAGGTTAGCAGCCAAGCACATTAACCATTTGCACCAATGGAAGTTCATAGGCCTGGCCTCTAACCACTAAAAGTAAGACCCTGAGCGAGTCTCTTACTGTCTTCATACCTCAGTTTCTCTTCTGAAAAGTGAAGGGGCTGCACCAGATGTGCGCTTTACAAACAGCTGTTAGAAAGTCTTGAAATAAATATGATGTGTTCCTACCAGAATTTTCTAAAATTTAAACAGAAGAGTCTAAAATGTTAGATGTCATCATAAACAGTAAGAGTAAAAGTTGTTCTGCTAAGCTTATTTATATATATATATATGTATGTATGAGTGTGTGTGTAAAATGTCCACTCCCCTCCCCTTGAGCTTATTTATATATATATATATATATATATATGTATGTATGAGTGTGTGTGTAAAATGTCCACACCCCTCCCCTTGAGCTTATTTATATATATATATATATATGTATGTATGAGTGTGTGTGTAAAATGTCCACTCCCCTCCCCTTGAGCTTATTTATATATATATATATGTATGTATGAGTGTGTGTGTAAAATGTCCACTCCCCTCCCCTTGAGCTTATTTATATATATATATATGTATGTATGAGTGTGTGTGTAAAATGTCCACTCCCCTCCCCTTGGTTAAAAAAGCTTGAAAGCCACTGCACTAGATGATCTTAAGGTCTTTCCATTTGTAAATTACATGATTTTATTCCAGGCTTTTAACATTTCATGCATAGATTATTTCAACAGCCTTTTCACTATTCTCCCTGCCTAGAATCTCTTCCCCTTCCAGTCCGTCATGTACACTACTGCCAGGCTGATCATAAATAGCTCTCTCCAGGTATAATTCCCTGGTTGAAATCTCTTCAATTACTCTTCTGTAGAAGAAAGTCTCCTACTTAGCTTAGAATCAAGTTCTTCACAATCTGGGTCCACCATAACTTTATAACCTAATCTTCCTTCTCTGTCCTGGATGAACTCTGAGTGCTAATCAAATGGTCTACTTATCCTCTGAGCACTCTATTCAAATTCCTGTCACTAAAACTTGGCCTGCCTATTCCCGCAGCTCGAAATACTTTATCCCCTCCCTCTATGTACACTAAATTTATTTTTCCAGATACACTTACTTTTTTTCAATTTTTTTTTAAGCTTGGTAATATTTTAACAAGGATTAAGTTAAGTAGAATTGAAAACTTTAACTTATTAAATCCTCCTGCTTAAAAACAATATATGTCTTCCTGGTTTTCAGGCCTTCTTTTTGTCCCTAGGTAGTGTTTTAAATTTTTCCTCATATTTGCTCTGAGAAATTACCTTGTATGTGGAAAGTACTTAATAAATATTTGTTAGTGGCAACTTTATTAAATTTAATGATGAGTTAGAGTTATTTTGAATGGTTCTGTAAGAAAAAACTAAAAAAGAAAAGAAAAAAGAATAAAAGTAAAAAAAATAAAGTAATGTAAATTTTATTTTAAAAAAATGAGTTATTTTGGTTGGGAAGGAGCCAGTTTTGTTTATTTTAATTCATTCAATTGAATAATAAGATCAAAAGTTAAAAAGAAAAAACTTAAAATGAAAACGGTTGAAATAATTTATATGTATATTTAAGATAGGAAATATCTTCGGATGTAGAATTCTGATAAGTGGGTTTCATTTTTTTTTTCTGTTCTCTATTAGTATTTAAAAAAAAGAGAAAAACTTGATAAAAACAAATAGAAAATCCAAAGAACTAGATTTTCCTAATGCTATCACTGACTTGCTCTGCAGCAGATGGCTTATTATTTACTATTCTGATTCTCTTTTCTTTCTATATGTTTAAAATGTTTATTAGATCCATTTGTCTCCTCTTCAAAGGTCCTGAATAGTACTCATTGCTAAATTGGAAGGTGGCCTGTCTGACATGTAAGGAGCAGTCTTTAGGCTCCTTAAAGAGAAGTGAGACCACTAAAGACAATGATGATGATGATTTGGTGGGGCTTGGAGCAGTTCCTTTATAAGTAGCATATCTCTTTCCCATCCGAGTCAGGAGAAGTTTAAAAATAAAATAAAGAGTAAATATGGGAGCCAAGATCATACATGTTTTACAGATAGAGGCCAGATTGGAATATGTAGTTTAGATTATTTAGAC
Source organism: Dugong dugon (assembly GCA_030035585.1). Taxonomy (NCBI): domain Eukaryota; kingdom Metazoa; phylum Chordata; class Mammalia; order Sirenia; family Dugongidae; genus Dugong; species Dugong dugon. The sequence continues at coordinate 117,634,645 of CM057461.1, read as the reverse complement.
AAGCAAGCTTGCTAATGTGCAACCCTAGAATTAAACAGGTTCCTACTAGACTAGGACAGGCACCCCCAAACAAAGGGAAGTTCCAAGGTAAGACAACATGGAAGATGAGAATGCATTCTCCCTGAGGGCAAGCTCATTTCTGAGAAGGAGTAGGGCTGGGCTGAACAAAGCTTGCCAGGTTATGTTCCCATAAATTTACCTCTCAGATAAGCCATTCAACCTTCCCAGGGGTGGCAGGTGAGTAGAGGTAGAAAGTCATTCAAAGAGTTGCCTTCAAGTCATCTCCAACTCATGGCAACTTCATGGGTGTCAGAGTACAACTGTGCTCCATAGGGTTTTCAATGGCTGATTTTTTTGGAAGTAGATCACCAGGCCTTTCTTCTGAGGTGCATCTGGGTGGACTCAAACCTCCAACCTTTAGGTTGGCAGCCAAGTGTGTTAACTGTTTGCATTACCCAGGGACTCCAGTCCAGAGAGTACTTAGGGAAAATTCCTCTTATGGAAACTATTGTTATTCTTAACTGCAGTGGAATCTGTGCTAGTCATGGCAACCCCATGTACAGTGGAATAAAAATGCTGCCTGGTCCTGCACCATTCCTATGATCAGATGTAGATTAGACCATTGTGATCTATAGAGTTTTCACTGACTGATTTTTCAAAGTAGATCACCAGGCCTTTCTTCCTAGTCCATCTTAGTCTAGAAGCTCCGCTGAAACCTGTTCAGCATCATAGCAACATACAAGCCACCACTGACAGACAGGTGGTAGCTGTACATGAAGTGCATTGGCTGAGAATTGAACTAGGTCTTCTGCACGGAAAGCAAGAATTCCACCACTGAACAACCAATGTACTCCCATCTTGTGAAAACTAGGAATGTGGAAAAAGATGATCTCTCTCTGACAGTTCTGACTCCCATCAGATGAAAATGTGCAGTGAAAATCAAAGTGTAACTAGTTGAATTACTTTTTTGGAGCCTCAGTTCAGTTTGGAATGAAATGAAGACCACTTTTATTTTCAAGCTTTCCCTGCAACTCTAACGTACCTCTCTTTATTACATAAAAGAAAGAAGACGTGGGCATTATCATGGCTGTCTACACACAGGAAGATCGTCTTGGAGGACTTGCCAACTTTCGATCCTGTGGTTGTAAAATCCATTATCATCTTATTGCATAAAAATAACATATAAATGTTATAGACCATAAAGCTTTGAAGTGTGGTTGTAAATTATATAAGCGTATCTGTACATATACATATTCATGTTGTGATGCATTCAAATGATAAAAAATATTCTTTGTTCCATTGCTGCAGTGAGTTTTTTTCTGAAATGTGTTCTGGAGATGTCGGCAGTGTCTCTTCTCTTTGTAAATGACTAATGTGAGAAGGTAACTTCGGAAATTACATTGCAATGTAATCATCCATATTGTGTATTGTGGGTAAAATTGATTAGAATAATATTGAGACTCCCCCAAGGGACTCACAATTATAAGTCAAGTCCCAAATGGAAAAGGTTTTTTGAAAAGTTGGCAGATGTCTTAATGAAAATGAAGCATTACAATAATATATTAGAGCAATTTGTCCATTATTGACAAGCAAATCACTAAACTATATAAATTACTGGGTTAGACAGGCAGAATTACTTTTCTTTCAGCAAATGGTTAATCGAATATTACTTTTAAATGTTTATTTGTTTAAGTTTTTGATATGCATATTAGTAGACAAATGATTGCCCTTTACTTTGTGCTCCAAGTTGCTTTAGATGCTGGAAATCCAAATATTTGAATTTATGTCAATTACGACCCAAATCCAGCTTGAAGATTGAAGTCTACCATTCACAGTCCACAATAATATATATTCAAGCACCAAGATTTTGTATTTCCCTTAATAAACCTGTTTACCTGGGATTTTTGTTTCCTTTTTTCCCATTTCTGTTTTTAAGCTGCCTTTCATGAAAAAAACAGCACTGAAATAAATCCTTGAGAAGCAGAGAGAGCTATTTAACAAGTGAGGTAATTACTTATCACCATTCCACATGCCAGGGGTTTGTAAATGATTTAAAAGTTTGTTTCTACATTTGTTTACAAGGGCTTGACCAAGCACAGAAGCTCCATATATATCAGCAACTTGAGCAAATTTATTCTAATAGATTTTTATTCCAAGAAGAGGAATCTTTCTGTTTCATATTGCACATGAATATTAAATAAACTACCTGCTGGCAACTACACAATATTTTAGTCTCTAATTTTAAAAGTACACTGTATTTTAATACCTATTTTTAAACAGATATCAATTTTTATGGAGCGGTACATGAGTTGTTGATGGATAAATCACCCAAGCATGGTTAAAGAGAGCCTAATCTCCAGCTGGTACCAGATCCATTTAATTGTATCTTCTGACCTCACCTCACCTGAGCCTGCATTAAAATCATAATACAGTTCAAGTGTAAAAATGATATACTGTTTGTTCGCCCTGTTTATAGAGGGGCAAACATACAGTTAAATTCATACTTTTAAATTAGTGTAGTCATTTGAAAAGGTTGAGTTAGATCAAACTGCCTCTCAGCGTTTTCTCTGCCCTTTTTTATTTAAATGACTAGGCCTCCAAGTCAGTTGAGGGAGGCTTTTAAGAAAGTTGCAGCCGCTTTTTCTAGACATCCAGAAGATTGCTCCCCCTATCAAACACAGGGAGCTTTCAAGCATCATTTAATAATCGAATGGTCCATTTTTATTAATGTGTTAAGCATGCAATAGGACAGAAACTTTTGAATGTTCTAAACAGGGTTATGTTTCAGAATGGCCCAAACAGCAGCTTTTGAGTTTCTCTCCATTTTCATTAGGGTGAAATGTTGTCTTTACATTCCCATGGCTGTAATTTCATAAATTACAATCCTTAGCTTTTTCTGTTTTAAGAGCCACTGTTTTTTTGTTTCGTTTTGTTTTAAAGCATTGCTTCAGCCAGACCTATACTGGTCTTAATAATATAACCAAGAAGTGAAGTAAGAACATTGAAAATGGCATTGCTTCGAATTCCAGTTCAAAGAAATGATTAGCCAATAATCATTACAACTAACATATGTGGAGAGTTTCCTGTGCATCAGATAGATTTGGTTCTGAGAACCCACAACATGCAATGCACGAGAGAGCAAGGATCTTGTGTCTCTTATTCAGCATTAAACCTCCAGTGCCTGAAACAAAGCAGAGGTCCAATCAGTCAGAGCTGAATGAACAATCTGTGCATTATCTCACTGAGTCTCTACAACCACTCTATGCAGTAAGGAATATGTTTATTCCCATTTTACAAAAGAGTACCTAAAGTTCAGAGAAGTTAATTATGTTGCCCAGGATCTCATCTATTTAGTAGCAGAGTCAGAAGCGCAGATACACCTTTTGGATTCCAGAGGCCATGCTTTTAACCACTATGATAATAATAATAACAGTGGTTCTCAAACTTTGGTGTGCATCTCAACTTCCTGAGGGGCTTGTTATAGCTCAGATTGCTATCCCACCCCTGTCCACCTGCAGTTTCAGTTTACCTAGATCTGAGATGGAGTCTAGGATTTGCTTTTCTACCCAGTTCCCAGATGAGGCTGCTGCTGCTGATCTTTGCACTAGACTTTGAGGATCACTGACCTAGTGATTCAAAGTGAATGTGCCAGGTAAATTAAAATAAAAATATACTCGGAATCCACTTTTGTCTTCGATAGTTATAACCACCAATTTTAACAAAATAAGCTCTTTCTGTGTCTATAATTTACAATAAGGTCTTTTCTCACATCTATATCCACTCCCCCATGCCCATGTTTTATGACAGTTCACTGCAGCATGTACAGCTGACTCCAAACAATGAATACGTTGATCATTTTGACTCATTTGGTAGATCTGAATAACTTTCTTGAACTGGTTTTTACTTTTTTCTAGGGAGATTTTACAAAAACTAGTGTACCTCTTTGAGTTTATATAGTATCAGATTGACTCCAGGATGATGAAAAATGGACTCAGTATTCAGAGGTAGGAAGCTCAAGGTCAGAGCCTAGCAATTTCTCTGTTACTCTGTCCAAAAATAGAGACCAAACACAGTAACTATACTTAACTGTCCTAGAGACATTTGCTGAATAGTGAACTTATAGGAGTTGCAAGGCCAAATTTAGTGCCCTAGAAACACCTGAGGAGTATTTGCTAGTGTAGAATTGCAGTAGCATTTTGATCATTACTGTCAAGAGTAGCCAGGTCCCTGAGAGAACCAAGATAATCTATTTCTTACTGATCATTTTTCTTAGACCATTCAGTTAGAGTCAGGGTTAATTGCTAATTGATTTGTCACAGATTTATCCCCTAATATCAATTCACCCTCCAACTTAACCAAGAAAAAAACCAAACCCTTTTGCCATCGAGTCGATTCTGACTCATAGTGACCCTATAGGACAGAGCGGAAATGCCCTACAGAGTTTCCAAGGGGCTCCTGGTGGATTCGAACTGCCGAGCTTTTGGGTAGCAGCTGTAGCACTTAACCACTACAGCACCAGGGTTCCCCCCCCCACCCCCCTTAGTACAGCACATCCTAATGGGCCCACCATCTACAGTCTGGCACCTGCCAGTCTCTCCACCACAGTTCTGCCAGAGTTCTAACATGGCATTTTCTTGATCAGTTGTTATTTGTGGCTGTATAACACCTTTAGGGTACAACTCATATTCTTAAACATTGTCTTATAAGACCCTTTTCAATCTGTCCGTTCCATATGTCTTTGATCTCCCAACACCTCTTCCCAGCATGCATCCTTCCATCCAGTCTTACTGAAATGCTTGCAGATCCCTGAATGCATCATCTGTTTTAGCCATCTGCACCTTTTTTTCCCCTCTACCTGGAATATTCCCTCCACCCCTCACATAGCCACACACATACAGGTCCATACACACCTTTTGTCCACTCAATTCCTACTCATTCTTTAAAACAAACTTCAAGTGCCACTTCCTCCACGACCATCCCTAATCACTTCTCTGATTTAAATGCCTTGCCTCTTGCTTCAACAACAACCGTGAATATTTCTCCCATAGCACCTAGCACTGTTCAAATCAGTTGTTTACTCGTTTGTCTCCTCTTCTAAACCACATTTTCATGAGGCAACTACCAGATTTTCTTACATAACTGTTTATTTTCAGTGCTGGTAGAGTGCTGGGCTTCTTGTAGAGATTCAAAAATTATTTGGTGAATGAATGAATGGGAGGAAGGAAGGAAAAAAGGAAGAGAGAGAAAAATATATGTAATAAAGTATCCCCAGATGGTTGATTCAGTTAGCTTGTAAATCTATTCTTTGACAAAACTGTATGATTCAGAGGAAAGAACTCTGGACATAAAACTCTTATTCTGAGTGACCATCTATTGACTCACCTGTAAAGTGATGGGCTCCTTAAGGTACTTTCCAGTATAAAATGCTTTGATTGACCACCTCAGATGGACAAAGGACTTAAACGAAAGATGCCTTGAAACTAATGGGAGATCATACTTTCCTCTTGTTAACCTGTAACATTTAAAGTATTTAAAGGACCTCAACCTTACTGAATAATCACCTCCTATTATTATTATTTTGTATTTAATCAGGATTTCATGTAGTAACCTACATGAGTTAAATTTTGAGTATTACATAAAAATCACCTGTTAACACAGTGATGGGGAAACTGAAGAGTCTCCAATCTTTAAGGCTAACCCAGTTTAATTTGACCAGTAGACCTTTCGACAGTACAATTTGTTTATAGCAAATACATAGAAACGGCAAATGTGACATCCATAAAACAGATTACAGTGCTACTGCCCTAATTAATTGAAGTGTGTGTGTGTATGTGTATGTGTGTGGTGTGTGTAAAGGTGGAAGGTAACTTGGATTTCTGACTGCTGGTATCACTATCATCTCAATGCCCTTAAAAAAGGAAAGTGGAATCCAGGATGGTCAGGTGATTCCCACAATGTCTTGGCAAATTAGTGACAGAGCTGGGATTAGAACATGGATCCTCTTTTTTTTACACCAGTATCTGTACCATGGAGCCCTGGTGATGCAGTGGTTAAGAGCTCAGCTGCTAACCAAAAGGTTGGCAGTTTGCATCCACCAGTCCCTCCTTGGAAACCCTATGGGGCAGTTCTACTCTGTCCTATCGGGTCGCTTTGAGTCGGAATTGAGGCAACAGTGATGGGTTTGGTTGGGTATCTGTACCATGGCATCCATGTATTTTCCTAGGACCAACACGATTTAGTGCAACAATCACAGAATTGTTTGAAATCACATTAAAAAACCCTGCCCGCTTTCTCTTCTTCCTGTCTTCCAATCAGTGTCATTCCATGAATGAGTGTATGGTTAGGCTCTTTATACAGGTGATTTATGGTTCTTGGGTCTATGGATTTAAGGAAATGTGTAACAGGTTTTCATTTTCAAGGGACTTTATAAGTGATTAACTAATCACCATAAATGCCTGCATTTTATATCAGAAATGAATCCAGCTTCTGTCACATTTGTGGCCATTAGCAAGGCCTTACAATGGGACTCTTGGAGCACTAGAAGTAGAACTGTAAGTGACAGAAGAGTTCTGTGCTGAAAGGTCATCTTCTCTACATTGGTTTTAAATAAAATGTTCATAGAAACTGACAGGTGGTGAATAGTTCAATGACCAGTAAGGAAAAAAGAAAAATCTTATGTCTTTTTTTAAGGGCTTATGTCTTTCCAAAAACATTTTAACCTTATCTTTCCTTAAAACATCATCTCATAAGGCCAACTTCACTCTATTTTCAGATCTGTGACTTTCATCTAACAAAATTATAAGAGAGATTTTTTATCTGTTGTATCTGTTCATAATACTAGAAGAACATGAAGACAGTATCACAAATATTCAGGATCAATTACAGAGAAATTGGGCAAATAGCCAAAATTCTATGGGTTAATCTTCATATTTGTCACTTTTAGTCAAACTGAAGGACTAGCCATAACTTCTGGAAGTTCTTCCAAGTGTTTGGAATGATAGGATCAAATCATGCCTAACCCATTCTGCAGAAGCTGCCAGTTCTTGTGAATATGTGGTAACAATAGATAACACTTCAGTACATATTGTGGACCAGGCAAGTTCTGAGTGCTTTCACATCTGTGACTCATCTAATCTTCAAAAAACCTATGTACTATTAAGTACTACTACTTTTGCAGTTTTAAGAAAGAGGAGTCTGAAGTACACAGTTTATATAATTTTGTGTAGCATTGGAGTATTTGAACAAACGCACTACACTCAGAGACCAACACCAACATTCTTAACCACAATATTTATTATACCATTTCTTTCTATTGCTTACATTGGATAGAATTCCCATAGAAGGATGGTGGATTGATAAAAACTCTCTGAAAACAAAAAATCCATGCCCCAAAACAACTCTTGACTGAATGACCCACAGATTTTACATGAAAACATTTGTGGGAACCAAATGATCCAACAATCCATAAACCAACAGTTGTATATTTAGATCAGACCTTCTAAACTTGCTGTCTTCCCTTGCACTTTTTAAACAGACTGGTCTTGAGATAGAGTGATTTATGACTTGTCCTATCTTCTCTATTATAATGTATATTCTAAGATGGCAAGGATAGTGTCTTGGTTATAGTTCTAATTCCTGCTTTATCAGGGACAGTGACTTAGAGTTATTGGAAAAAACTACCCTGTCTCATTATCTTCCACCAAATTTTCCAGTAAGGAGCCCTGGTGGTACAGTGGTTAAAGTGCTCTGCTGCTAAATGAAAAGGTCAGCTGTTCAAACTCAACGCTGTTCTGCAGGAGAAAGATGTGGCAGTCAACTTCCATAAAGATTTAAAGCCTTGGATACCCTATAGGGTCGCTATGAGTTGGAATTGACTCAACCACAGTGAGTTTGATTTTGCTTTGAATTTTCCAGTAGAATCAAGGAATACTACATTTTTTGGCCAAGTGGTATGATGGTAAATATTTACCAACTGGTTATCTGGGGGAATTTTTTTTAAAGCCCTACTTTGTAGCATTTTCCAATTCCCATAGTGTAAATACTCCTGTTGTTGTTAGGTGTCGTTGAGTCGGTTCTGATTCACAGTGACCCTGTGTACAACAGAATGAAACATTGCCTGGTCCTGTGCCATTCTCACAATCGTTGCTGTGTTTGAGCCCATTGTTGAAGCCATCGTGTCAATCCGTCTTGTTGATGGTCTTCCTCTTTTTTGCAGAACCTCTATTTAACTAAGCGTAATGTCCTTCTCCTTGTACTGGTTGCTCCTGATAACATGTCCAAAGTATGTGAAACTAAGTCTCGCTATCCTCCCTTTTAAGGAACATTCTAGCTATACTTCTTCCAAAACAGATGCGTTCTTCTTCTGGCAGTGCATGGTATATTCAATATTCTTAGCCAACACCAAAATTCAAAGACATCAATTCTTCTTCAGTCTTCCTTATTCATTGTCCAGCTTTCACATGCATGTGAGGCGACTGAAAACACCATGGCTTGGGCCAGGCACACTGAAGTCCTTTAAGTGACATCTTTGTTTTTAACACTTTAAAGAAATGTTTTGCAACAGATTTGCCCAATGCAATGCGTTGTTTGATTTCCTGACTGCTACTTCCATGGGCATTGATTGTGGATTCAGGTAAAATGAGATCCTTGACAACTTCAATATTTTCTCCGTTTATCATGATGTTGCTTATTCGTCCAGTTGTGAGGATTTTTGTTTTCTTTAAGTTGAAGTGTAATACATACTGAAGGCTATGGTCTTTGATCTTTACCAATAAGTGTATCAAGTCCTCTTCACTTTCAGCAAGCAAGGTTGTATCATCTGCATATTGCAGGTTGTTAATGAGTCTTCCTCCAATCCTGACGCCCCCTTCTTCTTACATTCCTGTTTCTAGGATTATTTGCTCAGCATACAGATTGAACAAGTGTGGTGAAAAGATACAACACTGATGCACACTTTTCCTGACTTTAAAACAAACAGTATCCCCTTGTTCTGTTCCAACGACTGTCTCTTGGTCTAAGTACAGGTTCCTCATGAGCACAATTAAGTGTTCTGGGATTCCCATTCTTCACATTGTTATCTGTAATTTGTTTTGATTCACACAGTCGAATGCCTTTGCATAATCAATAAAACACAGGTAAACATCTTTCTGATATTCTTTGCTTTCAGCCATGATCCATCTGACATCAGCAATGATAGCCCTCATTCCACATCTTCTTCTGAATCTGGCTTAAATGTCTGACAGTGCCCTGTTGATATAGTGCTGTACCACTTTTGAATGATTTTTAGCAAAATTTTACTTGCATGTGATATTAATGATATTGTTCAATAATTTCCACATTCTGTCGGATCTCCTTTATTTGGAATGTGTACAAATATGGATCTCTTCCAGTCAGTTGGCCAGGTAGCTGTCTTCCAAATTTCTTGGCATAGACAAGTGAGCACTTCCAGCGCTGCATCTGTTTGTTGAAACATCTCAATTGGTATTCCATCAATTCCTGGAGCCTTGTTTTTAGCCAATGCCTTCAGTGCAGCTTGGACCTCTTCCTTCAGTACCATCGGTTCTTATTCATATGCTACCTCCTGAAATGGTTGAATGTCGACCAATTCTTTTTGGTACAGTGACTCTGTGTATTCCTTCCATCTTCTTTTGATGCTTCCTGCGTCATTTAATATTTTCCCCGTAGAATCCTTCAATATTGCAACTCGAGGCTTGAATTTTTTCTTCAGTTCTTTCAGCTTGAGAAATGCCAAGCATGTTCTTCCCTTTTGGTTTCTAACTCCAGGTCTTTGGACATTTCACTATAATAATTTACTTTGTCTTCTTGAGCCACCCTTTGAAATCTTCTGTTCAGCTCTTTTACTTCATCATTTTTTCCTTTCACTTTAGCTACTCTGTGTTCAAGAGCAACTTTCAGAGTTTCTTCTGACATCTATTTGGTCTTTTCTTTCTTTCCTGTCTTTTTAATGACCTCTTGCTTTCTTCATGTGTAATGTCCTTGATGTCATTCCACAACTCATCTGGTCTTTGATCATTAGTGTTCAATGCGTCGAGTCTATTCTTGAGATGGTCTCTAAATTCCAGTGGGACATACTCAAGGTCGTATTTTGGCTCTTGCGGACTTGCTCTAATTTTTTTCAATTTCAGCTTGAACTTGCATATGAGCAATTGATGATCTGTTCCACAGTCAACCTCTAGCCTTGTTCTGACAGATGATATTGAATTTTTCCATCATCTCTTTCCACAGATGTAGTCAATTTGACTCCTGCGTATTCCATCAGATGAGGTCCACATATACAGTAGCTGTTTATTTATTGAAAAAGGTATTTTCAGTGAATAAGTCATTGGTCTTGCAAAATTCTAACATGAGATCTCCTGCTTCTTTTCTGTCACCAAGGCCATATTTTCCAACTACCGATCCTTCTTTTTTTTCCCAACTTTTGCATTCCAATCACCGGTAATTACAATGTACCTTGATTGCATGTTTGATCAATTTCAGACTGCAGAAGTTGGTAAAAATCTTCAGTTTCTTCACCTTTGGCCTTAGTGGTTGGTGTGTAAATTTGAATAACAGTTGTATTAACTGTTCTTCCTTGTAGGCATATAAATATTATCCTATCACTGACAGTATTGTACTTCAGGATAGATCTTGAAGTGTTCTTTTTGATGATGAACAGGAAGCCATCCCACTTCAATTTGTCATTTCCAGCAGGGTAGACCGTATGATTGCTCAATTCAGAATGGCCAATACCAGTCCATTTCAGCTCTCTGATGCCTAGGATATCAATGTTTATGCATTCCATTTCATTTTTGATGACTTCCAGGTTTCCTAGATTCATACTTTCCACATTCCACGTTTCAATTATTAATAGATGTTTGCAGCTGTTTCGTCTCATTTTGAGTTGTGCCACATCAGCAAATGAAGGTTTTGAAAGTTTTACTCCACATGTCATTAAGGTTAACTCTACTTTGAGGAGGTAGTTGTTCCCCAATCGTATTTTGAGTGCCTTCCAACCTGAGGGACTCGTCTTCCACCACTGTATCAGACAATGTTCCATTGCTATTCATAAGGTTTCCACTAGCCAATTTTTTCAGAAGTAGACTGCCAGGTCTTTCTTTCTAGTCTGGAAGCTCAGCTGAAACCTGTCCACCAAGGGTGACCCTGCGTTATTTGAAATACCGGTGGCAAAGCTTCCAGTGTCACAGCAACATGCTAGCCACCACAGTACAACAAACTGACAGTGGTGGATTTTGCCCAGAGGATTCTTCAATATTGCAACTTGAGGCTTGAATTTTTGCCTCAGTTCTTTCAGCTTGAGAATGCTGAGCCTGTTCTTTTGTTTTGGTTTTCTAACTCCAGGTCTTTGCACATTTCATTATGATACTTTACTTTGTCTTCTTGAGCCGCCCTTTGAAATCACCCTTCATCTCTTTTACGTGATCATCTCTTCCTTTCGCTTTAGCTACTCTAGGTTCAAGAGCAACTTTCAGAGTCTCTTCTGACATCCATTTGATCTTTTCTTTCTTTCCTGTCTTTTTAATGACCTCTTGCTTTCTTCATGTATGATATCCTTGATGTCATCCCACAACTCGTCTGGTCTTCAGTCATTAGTGTTCTGTGCATCAAATCTATTCTTGAGATGGTCTCTAAAATCAGATGGGATACTCAAGGTCATACTTTGGGTCTTGTGGACTTGCTCTAATTTTCTTCAGCTTCAGTTTGAACTTGCATGTGATCGGTTAATGGTGTGTTCTGTAGTCGCTTGCTGGTCTTGTTCTGGCTGATGATATTGAGCTTCTCTATCATCTCCTTCCACAGATGTAGTCATTCTGGTTCCTGTGTATTTCATGCAGCGATGTCCACATGTATAATTGCTGCTTATCTTGTTGAAAAAAGGTAATACTAGTGAATAATTCGTTAGTCTTATAAAATTCTATCATGTGATCTCCCAAGTCATTTCTATCACCAAGGCCATAATTTCCAACTACCCACCCATCTTCATTTCCAACTTTTGCATTTTAATCACAGCAATTATCAATGCATCTTGATTGCATGTTTGCATCATTGATTTCAAGCTATTAACTAAAGTGATGTTACTGAGTAGTTAGGAAGATTTGCTAACAACCAGCTTTCACCAGCAGCCAGCTGGTATGAAGGCTCCAGTCCACCACTGCTTTAGCCATTCAAAAAACATATGGCTCACTGAAGTGGGTGGAGGAAAGATAAGTAAGGAAAGATAGGAGTAAATCTTGATTTAGCGTTTCTGCTTAACATTCCTTAGTCAAATCTTCACAAACCACCTTAGTGGCTTCTCCTGTTACCTTCCCAAAGTACCTGTGCAGATGATTCATCAAAGCAGTAATCACTTTCTATTTACTTGTTCATCTCCCCTAGTGACTAAATTCTTTTTGGGCAGTGATTATTTTACCACTATTATATCCCTGAGGCTGGCCCAAAGAGCATACTAAAAAAACATTTCTTAAATGAATGAATAAATACTAGGAAAAAAAAAAAAGTTGTTCTACCACAAAGGATTTTATATACATATTTCTTTATTAGCACCCAGGGGTCATGAGTACAGGCAGTCCCTGGGTTCGACTGTCCAGCTTTAACTCACAACCTGCAGTTGCGAACCAACCCCCGTAAAACCTATTATATTAAAAATTCAAGATACATGTAATGATTCATCATAACAAATGGGTGCTACTTTGTAACATGCATCAAAACATTGTTATTATCATTACTGTATTATTATGTTAAAGATGTTTTAGTGTATCTGGAAGTGTTTCTTTAATGTTTTTTATGCATAGAAAGGTAACCTCTATACTATATACTAAGACAAACATTTGGCTAACTAATGTTAGATACAAACCGTACCTAACTGTTCTGGCTTACTTACAAATTTGACTTAAAGACAGATTTAGGAATGGAACTCCTTCAAAGTCTGGTACTGTCCATACCCACCTGGATTTTTGCCTTAATGCAGAATTTGCCTGTTTTGTTGATTTACGGTTAATCCATAGCATTAGCCTTTAACATAGATATTTGTAGTTGGTGATTAAGTTCTGTGGACTTGTGATTAAGGAGTAATTAATTTTCCATACTTAACAGCACTAATGAAATTTCATGTGAAATGAAAAGTAACTACAGAATTAGCATTTGCATCTACTTAGCAGCTTGTCTTCATTATATAACAAACAGAAACAAAGTACTTCAAGTTTATCCTAGCCAAGGGCTTGAGAATGGAGTGTGAAGAGCTGGATAAAGAAAGACAGGCAGGCAGGCAGTCAAATAAGCAGGGAAGACTAACTTAAATTATTATAAATGTATTTACAGAGATAGGTTATCAGTTTTATTGCAGATGTACCAGATAATAGAAAAAATTGAATAATTTATCCAGCAATTTTCACATAAACAATATTATTAAAATGAAGACATGAAGGAAGAGGTTATAGAGCAGAATATATATAGGCCATGAATAAATGCATTAGGAAGCAGAACTGGTTAATGTTTTAGTAGGTTTGGACTAGGTTAAAAAAAAAAGAAAGAAAAAAGTACTCAATTTCTGTGAAGTCTTAAAATATCTGCTGGGTAGAAGAATTGCCTAGAGTGGGAAAGTTTATCCTCATCTTTTTATTGGTATTAGTGCTTTTCAAAGACTAAAAGCAATTTTTTGTCATACTACTGTTCTGGAAAGAACAGAAGAGAGTGACAAATGAGGAGGGTGTTAATAGGCAACAAGGAAAAAAAGTAGAGGAAGAAGTACTGCCCACAAGCCAAATAAACCTGTGCATGAAGAAAACTGGACAGAGTCCCAAACTTCCCTGTGGTATGATTGCCCATTTAGGGATAAAAAGATTCCTCCTGCTCATTTTTCACAATTATCCCATATCCTCCTTAAAACCTACAATGATATAAATGGCATTATTATTATTATTATTATTATTATTTTATATTTCCATGAAATATATTTTGAAAAACATATTGCCCTTTAACTACTGATTTTAAAAACAGCATATTATTGCCATTTTCTCCAGCAATAAACCTAGATGCTAACTAAGCTGACTTGGTTTCTTCAGGAGAGTCACAGCACGTTCGGACATAAAATACTGGTAAATAAGTGTTTTTTATTAAAGAGTAAAATGTGATGGAACCTCTGATTTAACTACAGACAGGTTTCAGAACTTTTGGAAAGGATAATACCTCCATTTATAAATATTTTGGACACAAAGGGACTTTTTGAGTGCAAAATCATCAGTTGAGGGCAACACTTTCTGATAACCCCCAGAAAACCAAACCACTTGCCATCGAGTTGATTCCAACTCATAGTGACCCTATAAGACAGAGTAAAGCTACCCCATAGGGTTTCCAAGGAGAGCCTGGTGGATTCAAACTGCTGTCCTTTTGAATAGCAGCGGTAGCTCTTAACCACTATATCACCAGGGTTTCCTATTCTCTGATAGTTACTTCTAAAAGCTACAAATACTGAGATGTGATGAGCATTCCTGAAACCAAATTCAGAAGAAGGCATAGATTTTTCTTCTCTGGTTAGTGGCTGCTATGTTTCTGGGATATGTGTGCCTGCTGTACATTTGTATATTGCTAATTCTATTATTTGTGCTATTGGATAAATGCAGAGATATGGAAAATGCACACTTTTGTCTTGAATTTTAGTATTCATTTCTGAACAATATTGCCTCTGCTCTCTAGAATCCTTGGGAGATTGAACCTTCCTGTTTTAGTGACTTTCCCAGATACTAAATATGAGTGTTTTTTGAGCATCAAACTACTTTTCTTTACTTTGATATTTTTGTTCAGATTTCTCTAAAATGTCTTGAAATCCCTGCTTTCTTAAGCAGGGTCAATATAACAGACTTTGCCTTTCTTTGACTCCCCATCAGTATGCCAGTATCATTATCGATAGCACTTACTATTTGATGCTATCATACAGAGATGCCCTCAAGGCTCACTTAGTGTGTTGGGTCCTTTGGCCCTACACCTATTATTGTTAGCTGCTGTTGAGTTGGCTCCAGGTCATGGCGACACCATGTACAATGGGATCAGACCATTGTGATCCATAGGGTTTTCTTTGATTCCCCTTCTCTTTCAGCTACAGGTCCACAACAAAGAAAGATGAAAAGTTGCCAAGCTCGTACTCTCTTCTAGGTCATGGAAATTTGAATGCAATTGTAAATATTTATGTACTATTTCTTTGATTGAAACCCAGATTATATAAGAAATGTTAATACAAAGTTATTCAAGGTTAGAGTGGCTATATCTCTTTTGAGAGTCAAAGGGAAATCTATAAATAACGTGGTATAACCTAGCACTATCCTGGACAAACCAGATATGTAGTCACGCTGTTCAAGTAACAGGTGACACTGTGAGTCAAAGAATAAACCCTGACTGACCACACTGAAGACATGTTTAGTAAGACTGCACAGACATTCATGATGCTAAAATGTCAGAAATTAACATGACAGTAACATTGGAGAAGAATCAAAACAGAAAATGTAATATTTTATATCTAACCATATATCATCATTTGGTACATTTTTAAAAATCTATAATTTATTCATTTTATATGTATGATTATCCTATGTGATAAGGTTATAAAAAATAGTAGCCTAAAAAAATAATAAGGGCAGCCTATTTTAATACATTCTCAAAGAGGTGGTCCTCCAAAAGCAATCTATGTCCGTAACAGTGAAGATAATCAGTACTTAGATGCATTCCTTCAGTTCTCCAGGCCTGTAATTTCCATCTCAGGGTAACATTAAAATTGGTATATCAAATGATTATTGGAAATATTTTTGATTAACAAACAAGTCTTGAGTCTCAATGCTTAAAAAATCCTTATTAGAAATTAGAATGGTGTTAGGTTGCTCCTAAAAATGTATAGCTGAGATAGTTGTAGGCTTCACAGAACATGAATTAGACTGATTCTCAGGCTAGAGGATTCTCAGTTAGGCTAGGATTCTTTGGGGAAGACAGCAGTTATTGATTGATGG
Source organism: Dugong dugon (assembly GCA_030035585.1). NCBI lineage: Eukaryota > Metazoa > Chordata > Mammalia > Sirenia > Dugongidae > Dugong > Dugong dugon. The sequence continues at coordinate 117,618,635 of CM057461.1, read as the reverse complement.
TTTCTACTCCAGGTTCAGGATGGAGAAGCTCCTGTGAGCTCATGTGCCATGTATTTGTTGATCTTGGTCTATTAGATAAAATCCTAATACTATAGCCAGGCATTCAAGGGCCTTCCCAATCTATCTACAAATCTGCTTTTCAAACTTTATATTCTAAATAAGCACCACCAGCTAACCTTCTACTATAGCCAGCCTGATATATTCATTGCTGTTGTTGTTAATTGCCATCATGTTGATTCCAGTTCATGGAAACCTGAGTAGAACTGCTCCATAGGGTTTTCAAGGCTGTGATCTTTTGGAAGCATATTGCCAGTCTTGTCTTCTGAGGCACCTCTGGATGGGTTCGAACCACCAACCTTTTGGCTAGTAATCAAGTGCTTAACCATTCACACATTGGTCCTTGAAATTTTTAAATATATTCCTCACTTAGGTGAGTTTCACATTAAATAGACTCTGAGACTGAGTTTCATGCAGGAAATGTAAAGGACAGTGCTCTCAGATTCACCTGTAAGGAAAAGACGGAAGCAGGATTCAGCAGAGGGAGAAGCTGAATGATGATGTGGACAACACAGAGAACTCAGCAAACCCCCCAGGGAGCTCTGGAGCTGGGAGGACCCTGCAGAGTTGTCTGTCATTGAATCAACGAGACAGGCCATTGTACTTTCACATTAACCAGTCATTGGGTACTGGTTGTCCCTTGGAAGGGGCGATAACCTTGGGTGACACAAGTCCCTTGGGTGAGGGCAGTTCCTAGATAAGGACTCAGTTGTGAACTTCAGCATCCAATACTCCTGGAAGCTGAGGGAATGAGTGCCTGGATGCTGAAGGAGGGATATGGGTGGTACATCAGCATACACTACACAACTTTTGCTAGGAAAGCCACTGTGATCTTTTCTCCCCTGCTAGTGTTAAAAACAAAAATGTCACTTTCAGGACTAAGTTGCACCTGACTCGAGCCATGGTATCTTCAGTCACCTTGTATGCATGCGAAAGCTGGATAATGAATAAGGAAGACTGAAGAATTGATAGATTTTCATTATAGTGTTGGTGAAAAGTGTTGAATATACCATGTACTGCCAAAAGAATGAACAAATCTGTCTTGGAAGAAGTGCCAAAACGCTTCTTAGAAATGAGGATGGTGAGACTTTGTCTCACGTACTTTGGACATGTTATCAGGAGGGACCAGTCCCTGGAGAAGGATACCATGCTTGGTAAAGTGGAGGGCCAGCAAAAAAGAGGAAGACCCTCAATGGTATGGATTGACACTGTAACAATGGGCTCAATCACAGCTACTGTTGTGAGGATGGGTAAGACCGGGCAACGTTTTGTTCCATTGTATGTGAGGTCTCTAGAAGTCAGAGATGATTCAATGGCACCTAACAACAACAACATAGGACTCTATCTTTACTTCAAAGGTCAAGTGCCACCTGTTATTCCTTTCCTGGTCCTATTACCCTAGGCTATAAAATATTTCACCCCTCTGAATTCCTTTATCATATCATGATAGTACAGTGCATCTCTGATCTCAAGCACAGTAAAAGTACAGGTTAAAGCACACCCCCACTCCACTTATTTATTTTTGCATGATTTTACATGATATGCATGGGGACTTTATTTTGGATCAAAAAAGTTATGTGGGTACTTGGGCACTTGGAACTCAGAGATATGTAAAAGACATAAACCATCAAGGCAATGGCATTGAGTTTGTACCCATGTGGTCCCACGACCCTCCCCCTTTTATTGCTCCATAGAAGGCAGTTAGAAACGGAAGTTTCAGAGAATATTTTCAACAGTGGTTTTGTGATACTTGGGATTCAAGTAGCACAGCTTCTGGTACAGATGTGATACTGAATGACAAAAAATAAGAAGTGTATCTTTTCTCCAAATGTTCTTCAAACCACTGTGCAGCCATTGCACTCCAAGCAGAAGGAGTGATCATGTCATCCAAAGGCGGCGTAATCTCAAGTAGGCCACTGGCAACCAGTGAAGTAACTTTGTGGTACTGCCCCTGTCCCTCAAAGCCTGCATGATCCTATAGGATCATTGATTCTCAGATGCTGGTGACATTAACTCAATTTAATGGTATTTAATAGGTATGAATCACATTCAAGACTGTGAGTTAAATATAGGCCCTAGCCTATGCTACTTATTAGTCTTTTTGCCTAAACTGTTGGATTTTTTTCCCCTACATGTTTTGGCAATAAAATCAAATACTGATAAGGCATTAGTTGTAAAATCCCAAATATTTTCAAACAGTGAGTATGAGGAACAAGAGGGTCAGCTTAAGCAATTAGTCTGAAAGGATTTTGCAAGATTACCCATGAGTTTGTAGGTTGGTTGGTTATTTCACTGTATTTTCTTGCTCTCTTTTTCCACATATAAAAAATTCTCACTCTGCAAAGTCTTCTCAATGTTAAACTTTGAAAGTGACCTCCAGCATACATACTTTGCTCAAGATGTGGGAACCATTTCCTGAATTTTAACTGGGCCAGGGAGACATATGTGTATGCATATCCATGATATACTCATAAATACATAATATGTTACATATACAAATGTTTTATACTTTTTTCATAATGAAAAATATGTAGACAAACACAGAGACTAAGACAAGTACAAACATAAATAGGAGATGATTTTTAAATCTATGGAGAAAAAAACGGACAGTGATTTAGGAGTCAGTATTTTGCTTGGAAATAGGACCTCCATGCTTGGAATTTTTTCTGTGTACTTAAAGGAGGATTTTTGACTGGGTGAGCCATATTATTGCATCACTTTTCCTTTTTTTTTTTTTTTTTTTGATGAAGATAAAGGCTTAGAAATGCAAAACAGAACAAGGAATCTCTTTTCTTTCTCTCTTTTTTAAATTAGCAGCATTGCCTTGCATAGGTTTTAACTGCTTCCTGAGCTGCTAAGTGACAGTGAGCATTATTAAACCACCTCCTGAAGGAAGATCCTATCCCCTGAAACCTATCCCCTGAAAGTATCTTGATCGTCGGGTTACCCTCTAGCTGGATTCCTTATCTGATCCGAGTCCTCTTTCTGCAAAGCTTTTGTTCAGGCATGTGCTTCTTTCCTACTACTTATTAAAATTGAGAAGGTCAAAGTGCAAGTGGTAATTGCTTTTGGCACTTTAGGAAATGGTTTTCTTTCTGTACCTATCATTTTCTCTAGAGCTTTCTGCTGAGTCTTTGTCAATTGTGCTCCATCCTGTAGATAACATATCGGGGGCCTCTCTACCTGTTAAGTTCTTTTCAGGATTCACCAAAAACCAGCTAGAGAGTTTAAAATCCAGTGAACTAGTCCAGTGTAAATACTCTGGTTTCCATGCTCTATTCCTAGTGAGAAGGAATAGGGAAGTAAGGAGAAAACAAGATCCTCTTTCTGTATTTTTGGTGTGGGCTCAAAAAGCAGAGACAAGACATTTGGGGAGGACTTAAAATGAGGGGGAAAAAAAAGTACCATTTTCTCTATTTAATATCAGTATGAAATAATAAGAAAGAATATATAAGTGGTACATCTTTTCAAAGCTAATGCATCATTCTATTTAGATTTATCATTGCTACCCTACTAATACCTCCATGTGCCAGAACCACGGCATGATTCTCCCATCGGTGTTTCCGTATGACTTAACTTCTCTTCCTGCCTTTGTTATTAATCCAGAGCGTGGATTAGATCTATCTCTGTTCACCTTTATTTCTTCACTAGTTCATTTGAGCATTTTTCTCCTATCCACTATGGCTACTTCATGGAAACCCAGAACAGAGGTATTCTGAGTTAAATATCAGCTAGAGAGGTCTCTTGATTTCCTTCAGGCATGTCATCATTAGTTTGAGCCCTCATTCATAAGGACAATGAGAATTTTCGTATATGGATTAAGAATCTTCCTCTGTTTTCCTCTCCACCTCCACTCTTGTAGCAAATAAGAATGTTTGCTTTTTTCCCCGAACATCAAATTCTTTATTAAAAATATAAATTTTACAAAACTGGCCCAAGTTTTTAGAATTAATGGGAAGAAAAGAAATTCTGAAGGCATTCATAATCCATCAATCTTTGGAAGAAAAAAAATCTTTCAATTTTGATTCACTAATTTGCTAAAGTGGCTTATATTTCCCAGTAGCAATAGGGAGGCATATAGTAATACTCTCATTCTTATAGCCCTTTTATCCCAAGATCATAAATATGCTGCAACCATTAATTAATTAAGTGCTACAGCCTTACCAGTGAAGTAGGTGAGTTTCCTGTCTCCAACTGTGGCCAGCCCTCAGAAAAAGGCTGAGTCTTCTCTAATGCAGCTAATTAGGCAGTGCTACACCACTAGGAAGAATTTCTGATCCCAGCTGGAGATCAACTTGTGCCCTGAAGAAATGGGACTTGATAGCCCTTCAAGTCTTCATCCTAACCTCTGTCCCTGCTGTTGATATTCTTAATCATATCAATATCTAGTTCTTTTCAGTCTATTACAGAGCTGTTGGTCCACAGGGCATCCAGGATCTAAAAGAAATCATAGGCGAAAAGCACATTGTGTTAAAACAAACAAACAAACAGACCCTTATCCTCCATTTTTAGCGTGAACCTCTGTCTGTGGCAAGGACACATATTTAATTGGTGTTGTGGTCACCCTGCAGAGGCAGGATGAACCCACCCCCTGCTCCAAGATTTGGCTTGGAAGTTGAGACTGATGATGCTATACATGTACCAAGAGGGAATGAAAAGGTTTATTATTCACTTAATGAGGCAGCTTTCTGGGAGGAGCAGGGCTGGCTCCCAAGCTGGCTGGAAAATAGCTTAAGAGAATGGGGAAATGAGACTGGCTTGAGGGGATATAGCAGCTAGGGAGTAGGGTTAGTGTGAGGATGAGAGTTCCTAAGTACATAGGTTGGGGTTTGCCAGGTTTAAACTTCCCATCAGTACCAAAGCGGGGAATACCAGGCTTTCTTATCAGCTTGCCCAGGTGTGAAACAGAAGAGGGAGAAGGAGGTGGGGCTTGAAAGCTGTCAGCAGTCAAACACCAAAAATGGAGTCGGACTCTTTATTACAACCATCATTCTGTATACAATTCCTAGGTGGTACAAAGATTCTGTTTGTGTAACCCTCTATGAAAGAATTACATGTTAAGGGAGCAGTTTTGGAGGCATTTATGAAATAAATATTTCAGAGTACCTAGGACTTCTGACTAGGATGTTTCAAGCACAGAATATAAGCACTAGTAGTGTCTGGGCTTGGCAGTTTGAACCCACCCAGAGGCACCTTGGAAGACAGGCCTGGCGATCTGCTTACAAAAGGTCACAACCTTGAAAACCCTATGGAGCAATGTTACTCTGCACACATAGAGTCGCCATGAATTGGATTCGACTCGATGACAACTAACAACAGCAGGGTTTAGGGTACCCCTAAATAGAAGTACCTCTTCTAATTCTCGATAATGAAACATAGTTAGGCTCTTATACACATTCCTTGTGCTCCTGAACTTCGTATTTGACCTTTATTCTAAGAACTCATCTGCCATTCAAAGTATCACTATATTCATAACATCCCTAGGAGTTCAGGGCCAAGGGTTGTTTCTGGTCATTTAACAACAGCTGATGTGGTGGCAAATAAGGGGCTTACTTAGGGTTGTATAGATAGCTTCCTGATTTTTGGATTAGCATTAAGCCACTGGACCAAATTCCCTCCTTCCTCCCTTCTTTGCCAAAATTTCAAGAATCATACTTGCATGGTTTTTCTTTCTCTCCTCTCTGAAAATCATTTTGTCTGGTTCTTATTTGATCTTATAGTTTAATGTGGAAAGGTTAAATGTCTATCCAGAAAGTTCTAAAGAGAATGTTTGAATGGATTAAATACTCTCAACAGGTATTCCGTGAACAAGACCAATTTGTCAATATTCCAACTTTTCAGTGCTCTTTGCCATTTTGTAACTGTAGTTCTGATGCTGTTCCTCAGATCAAGTTATGATCCAGTTACAGAACAAGCAGTCTTTTCTCTCCAGATCTCTAGATCCATTCTTGGTAGCCTTTTTTGGTTTTCCTCTTATCTCTTCCCACAAAACAAACCAAAACAAAACTTTTTTTATTATTTGAGCACTTCTCTCCCCTTTAACACAATTGCTTTCAAGAAAAAATTTGCTAGCTGCTATATATAAGACTTTATTTTTCTTTTATCATTACATAAGTAAGGTAATTTGATTTATTCTCTTATTTATTGTGAAAATCGCTTGGCGGTGGCATCTGACCTCCTCTAACTTCACAAGGAGGAAGGAGAATCTAGATCAACAGTCCAAGGCTGATTCCTATGAGGTGGAGGTCAGACCTGGCTCCACCCTCCAACTTTTTTACCAACTCTGACACCAACCATCCCTCCCACTGCACTCTCTACTTCTCTCCTGTGTTCAATAATTTGTTGCAATGACCACACAGAATTCACAGACAATACTCATGATTATGGGGTATGTTAGGGAAGTAACAGGTTACAATTCCGGTTCAGGAATACTCAAGATTTCAGTTGTTTGATCAGGACAGCCTCTTCTCAGCCATGCCCGCAGGCATGCTCTCTCTGGCCGCTCGGCCTCTGCCCTGATCGGGCAAGTGTTGCAAAGCTCTTTTAGAACTGCGATAAATGTCTGGAGGTACCCCACTCCATCAGGAAAACTCCTGCCTGAAGGCGCTCAGCTCTCTCGATCAGTGGATTGGCACACCCACTGTAACCACCTTGCCCCATGGGCCAAGAAATTCTCCTCTCCATCTCCTGCCAGTTTCCTGGTTTGGCTGCCTCTGCTGCTGTCATTTCTCTGCTGCTACTTCTCACTGTCTCTTGCTGTCTGCAGTGTTACAGCTCTCTCTCTCTCTTTGTCTCCTGGGTCCAGGAGGTCTCAGTACAGGGATCCCGGGCCCAATGGACATGCTACACTCCTATTTCTTCCTTCTTGATGGTAGTAGATCCCCCTCTGCTCCAAGATTGACTGTTCTTTTAAGCCTGGCAGGATGACAAAACTGACCCATCCCCTTATTAGGGTTCCATACACCTTATTTGCATGGTCCCACTCCCACAAGGGCGCCAAGCACCTTATTTACATTAATAGCAGACTATCCAATCCCCTTGGTGGGCCACAAGCACCTCATTTGCATAGTCCTTACCCAGTCATTTGGTGGGAGCCATAAAAACTATGGCTAGAAGGGCCATAGTGAGTAATTCATTGCACTACATTAAGTCAACAAAATTTATTGAGGTATCTTATATTTTGGGCCCTGGCAAAGGTAGATATATATAGTTCTGCCGTCATGGAGTACAGTTTAAGGGATAGTACAGATATTCCTTGTTAACTTAAGGTTAAGTTTCAGTGACCTCCCAAATGTCTCAAAGCTAATAAGTAGAAGAAACAGTATGCAAATGTATGCTTCTATGATTGTAAGTTTCATACCCTTCACCATATCCTTGAAGAACCCTAGCGGCACAATGGTTAAGCTCTCAGCTGCTAACCAAATGGTTGGAGGTTCAAACCCACCTACTGGCTCTGTGGGAGAAAGACCTGGCAACTTGCTCCCATAAAGATTACAGCCTAGGAAACCCTATGGAGCAGCTCTACTCTATCACGTGGGGTCTTTATGATTTGGAATTGACTCAAGGGCACACACACACACAATTGACTCAAGGGCACACACACACAAACACACATAAACACATATCCCATGAGTTAGCAAGGAGATATTTCTAAGTTTAAATTCATTCTATTAACGGAGGAACTCTTAATTTTACAAATGAAATTGAATATTGGACAGTAAGCTTCACCAAAATCAAAACCATTGCATATCATATAGCCTGTACTTCATAGGTACTTTTAGAAGGCTTGGGGTTATTAATTTTTTTTTCTAGTATTTATGTAACCTTTTTACTATATTCCTCTAGGCTGTAAAAAACCTCAGTAGAGGTTTGTCTGTTGCTAAAGGTAAGGAACCCAGAAGTTAGCTCCAGACATATCTATAAAATAATTTTTTTTTTTTCCAAGGGGAACAATGGCCATGAGAAAGATAGTTTCCTAAACAGGAAGTGTTGGGGTGATTTTTCCACTCATGATTGATTTTGATACCAAACTAGGGTTATCATTTTGGCCATTAATAAAATAATAATAATAAGATCTGAAATCAGTCCATAGAGGAATATTGAAGCAGACCTCATATTAATTCCTAGGATTCAGCACATAATTCATTTCAAGGCTGATCATTTGCAAATCATCTAAATAAGTGTGTTTACTCAGTTACTGATATGCAAAATGCCTTGTCACCAGTACAGTTGTTGGTTTATCTGGCATATGCTCCATAACACCACTGAAAAACAAGCCACTTGACTTAGTGTTTGAAAATGTTAAAGAGAATTAGACTGCCTAATATTTATTCTGCATAACAGCATCTTTGTGAAAAGAATCATCTTAAAATGAACTTACATTTTTTCCTAGGTTTTGTCAAGGAAATAGATCAGTTTTTGTCCTCGTTGTTCAAGAATGAGATTTTAAAGGTAGATGGCTACAGGAGTATATTTTCATTTGTTGCAATCTGCTGAAAAGGCATCGACATAGGGTGTTTTGGCTTTTTAAAATGTTTTCAGGATTTGAATGGCCAGTCATTGTTATTGTCTTACTTAAACTCTCAGCAACCTGTCAGAAAGGGGTAGAATAGTTAGTCATTAAAAATTAAAAGAAGATATTTCCCAGTAGAATGAGGCAGTCTTAAGCTGTTTTTTTTTTTTTTTTTTAATTTGTTTGTTTGTTCGTTTTTCCTTTTACAACCTGTCTTGTACCTTTAAGTCCTGATACCTCATTTTCGGGATAAAAAGTTTAAATGGAACAGGAAATGACACAACATGAAATTACTCCCACGAAAATAAAAATTGCTGGATAGATAAAACCAATGTTTGAGGCTAAAACTTAACAGGCCTACTGGGAAACAAGGAACTATCTCTTCCTGGGAAAGCATTTACCCATAGTCTATGTTCTCCTTGGCATTTTCAAAATAATATTTTCCACCTTTGAAATATGGAAGAAATCTACTATGCATTCTTAAAAGGAAATTAAAACCATTTTCCCAAATAGATGGTAGCCTACAATAGATGTTAGACTTTATCTATCGATCTATCCATTTGTTTATAAAAATTGTGAATGTGACAAGTTTTGATTTCCACCGGCTATTAAGTTTACTTTTTTTTTCTTTAAGATTTGGCTATATATCCCAAAAACTTATGTTTTCCTATGGATAATAACTAAGACTCACTTCCTCTATAGGTAAATATCAGCTGTCTACTTCGATGGCTTTTTAATAGGAAGTTTAGCCTCAGTACTTTTCTACTCATTCAGCATGTATAAGAAAAATATTCATTTTTACAAGCATTGGAAGGAATAAAGCCCAAACCTTAAACTGTTAATATTGACCAAAAATGCACACAGCCACAGCATGTGCGCCTTGCCATTCACAAAACATATGCTAACTGGAAGTAAATATCATCCATCCACGACTAGACTTGCAGACTCGAACTGTTTTACAAATAACCAAAAGTGTGCCTTCTTTCATTATCATACAGTAGAAAGGAGAAAACTCACCAGTGGCTTTAAACCCATTGCCATCGAGTCAATTTCAACTCACAGCAACTCTATGCCTTTGGGGATGCATTAATAAGTACCTTATTATTTATTTGACTAAACAGAAATTTTGTCTTTACTGTTAGCATGGAATCAATGAGAAGAAATATAGTTAACTAAGACATAACGAAAATACCTTAGATATAATTTCTCAGTGAATTCCATGTACATAAAGAGAAAAAGTGTATTTAAATGATAAAAGCCACATTTATCCATTTTAATTATTTGTTGGTTCTCAAATTTATTGAGTTGGTTTGTCAAATACAAATGTTTTCAAATACGTAGATTATTTTGGTAGTTACAGAAGCTTGAAGAAGTTAAATAGCATAAAGATTTTTTTTTGTTTCTGACTTCCTGGCATCTTAATGTCATATATAGTCGGACAACTTCGGACCAGGCTGAATGTCATCATGTCTCTATCTAAGATGAGATGACTTTTTGGTTTAATGGTACTTTCCTTCAGTGCTTCTTCCCTCACATCTGGTTGCCAAAGAGTCGTTCCATCACCCTACAGTCTACTAATGAGATCCCCCATTTAATTAATACCATAAGAATTTTAATTCTGACTGAATCAATTTAACGTGATGTGATTTTGTCAGCTCTATTCCCCAAGTAAAAAGTGAGCCTGATGCTTATTACATACATCATTTCACGGGCCCTGCATTCCCTGCTGACTTAAACAAATTCTAATTAAGACTAATTAAAGCATCATTTATGAAAGCGCTTGTGATAGCTATGCAAACATTCTGGGTGGGTATGCTTTGCATAATAATTATCCTAGTTAATATTAAGGCTAGGTCCTTGGCAATTAGGTCTTTGAAACAGAGAGTTATTCTGAATTTAGCCCTTTTCAGTGTGAGCAATTAATTAAAAAAAAAATGTGCTAAGTTTATGTAGCAGCTTCATGAACAAAATAAATTTAGAAGTAGTAGTATTGTTTGCATTTTTTAAACTAAGCAAAATCCTTAACCCAGGTGACAGTTATTAAAATAAAAGAATGCAATCCTTTGATCTGGTATATTTATTATAGCCATCCAAGAAAAAAAAAGCTAACTTTATAAGTTGCAGTCAGAATTTTTTTCATAAACCTTACTATTCTGAAGCATATTACTTAATATGTAGGTATTTATAAGGGACATAGAAATTTGAAATGGTATTTTAGTTTGAAAAGTAGATTTTTAAATAGTGTTTTAAAAATCCAATGTGGACTCAAACTGTTATACAAGCAGATTAAATTCTTCAATGTTATAATGACTTCATAGGCCAATATGCCAGAAAATGCTTCCATACACACCTGCTGAATTTAGTGAAATTAAAAATTCTCACAGCATTCATAGTTTGTTTTACCTTTGTTTTTAAAGTCTCTATTATACTGTCAGTATTCATTGTGCTGCAGAATTGAAATATATTAGAATGCTGTAGGAACCGCTTGCTTTTCAAACTCCTATATACTTTTGCTAGGACTTTCTAGCAGGGTCACATGAAGCTGGAGATTTCCAGAGGTAATGGGAAAAATGAAAGAAAATCTGACTCCTTTTATTAAATGGGTAAAAGAGGTTGATAATAGATGGCACCAAAAAAAAAGACTATAAAGCTTCTTTCACCTCCATCTTTACAAATACAGTGAACAGGAAATACGGGACAGGAAACTAAGAGGTAGGAAACAAAGTAGTCTGTTAAGATAGGCTGGTGCATTAAATATACAGAGTCTACTGGCTTTTATCCAGCACGACTGAAAACCAGACAAAAGTTTAACACCAGGTCTTGTCGTTGAAAACTCATGCATTGAGAATCATTGTAATTGAGAAAAGAATTCTACATTTTAGTATATAAGGAAACAGGGAAACCCTTTAAATTTCTGTCTAATATGTACACAGCCACAACTTTAAATGCCTGTATTAAATCCGCCAAAAGATAGCAATGCAATGCCATAAAGAGCAATAAAACTTGTTGTCATCAAGTTGATTCTGACTCATAGCAGCCCTATAGGACAGAGTAGAACTGCTCCATAGGGTTTCCAAGGCTATAAATCTTTACGGTTAGCAGCCGAGTGCTTTAACCACTGTGCTACCAGGAAGAGCAATAGATAGACTGGAGTATCTCCAATGATTTTGTAGGACAAACCTGATAGTATAAAGTAATGTGAATGGAGTTAGTAAGCTTGATCACATTCTACAGAAAATTACCTTAAAAAAAAATCCTGTTTCTGCAACTTCAAGGACGGTACCAACATGTCATGCAAGGCTGTGCGCAGGCAATAGGTGATTCAGATTCAACTACTGTAACATCTTCATTAATAAACTGGGTGGTAGATGAACAGGTAGACTCATTAAATTGGCAGATGACACCAAATTGAGAGGGGTATCATTTTAACATCTTGACAAAATGTCTGAAACCAATAGAATAAAGTTTATTGGGAATACTTCCATAGCATAAAACTGGTGAAAAACAAATGGATTGAGATGGAGACTTTCAAAGAGTTGGAGCTAATAAGAGTTTGGACATGAATCATCAATTTAGCAGCAGATTGTCCTAAATTCAGCATGATATTGAAGTAAAACTGTATCATGTAAGAATCATGAAGCATCCCTCCCTTCAAACAGAAATGTAAATGATCAGTGTAGCTAAAGAGAGATGTGGGAAAAATGTCCTGTTAGGAAAGATTATTTAGAATAAATGATTCAATTTAACAAAGAATTATGAAGTGCCTATTTGGTGGCTAGTCTCTGATTGAGAAGGACTAAAAGGTGATACAACCATGACTTTTACTTGTTAGTAATTCCTTTTTGTTTGTTGCTAAGAGGTCTCTGAGAGGCAGACAAACATTTAAATGACAAATTACAGGGATTCCTTCTGAAAACAAAGGCAAAATATTTGGGAAACTTCTCTCCAAGAGTGGTGGAAGGAGTATCTCCTTGACAGGCAAAAAGATCATGGTGTTGGCAGAAAGTCTAATTCTGGGTAGAAGGATGAAGACTGTTCTTGCTCAAGTTGAACAACTGATGAATGTACAGGAAGGGGAAAGGGGTAAAACTTTTTAAGTATCCTTATACAGAGGGATTCAAGCTGGATTCAGAAAAGGACCTAACGTGGAACAAGGGATATCATTGCTGATGTCAGATGGATCATGGCTGAAAGCAGAGAATACCAGAAAGATGTTTACTTGTGGTTTTGTTTTTGTTTTTTTTGACTATGAAAAGGCATTCTACTGTGTGGATCATAACACATTATAGATAACTTTGAGAAGACTGGGAATTCCAGAACACTTCATTGTGCTCATGAGGAACCTGTACTTAGAACAAGAGGCAGTCGTTCAAACAGAACAAGGGATACTGGGTGGTTTAAAGTCAAGAAAAGCGTGTATCAGGGTTGTATCCTTTCACCAGACTTATTCAATCTGTATGCTAAACAAATAATCCTAGAAGGTAGACTATATGAAGAAGAACACAGCATCAGGACTGGAGGAAGACTCACTAACAACTTGCAATGTGCAGATGACACAATCTTGCTTGCTGAAAGAGGACTTGAAACACTTACTGATGAACATCAAAGACCACAGCCTTCAGTATGGATTACACCTCAATATACAGGAAACAAAAATCATCACAACTGGACCAATAAGCAACATCATGATAAGTAGAGAAAAGATTGAACTTGTCGAGGATTTCATTTTACTTGGATCCACAATCAACCAAGGAAACAGCAGTCAAGAAATCAAACAACGCATTGCATTGGGCAAATCTGCTGCAAAACATCTCTTTAGAGTGTTAAAAAGCAAAGATCTCACTTTAAGGACTAAGGTGCATCTGAATCAAGCCATGGTGTTTTCAATCGCTTCATATGCATCTGAAAGCTGGACAATGAATGAGGAAGACTGAAGAAGAATTGATGCCTTTGAATTATGGTGTTGGTGAAGAATACTGAATATACCACGGACTGCCAGAAGAACAAAAAAATCTGTCTTGGAAGAAGTACAGCCAGAATGCTCATTAGAAGCAAGGATGGCAAGACTTCATCTCATATACTTTGGACATATTATTAGGAGGGACCAGTCCCTGGAGAAGGACATCATGCTTGGTAAAGTAGAGAGTCAGTGAAAAAGAAGAAGACCCTAAATGAGATGGATTGGCACAGTGTCTGCAACAACAAGCTCAAGCATAATAAAGATTGTGAAAATGGCACAGGGCCGGGTAGTGTTTCATTCATGTACATAGGGTGGCTCTGAGTGGGAACTGACTCGATGGCACCTAACAACAACACATAGAAGGTGGTGACCAGTTGATCTCTACAGTCGCTTGAGAGAGAAAAAAATAAACTAAACCAACCCCCTAGTAGGAATTTAGGCAAGAAAAAATATAAAACAGACCTGAAAAGTACCTTAAAAAATCGTTTGTTTACCTTCTAGACAGGTGACTTTTAAGCTGCTGTTGTTATTGTATGCTTTTGAGTCGTTTCCAACTCATACTATAGGTGGGCAATTCATGGCTTCACTGCCAATGAGTAGTCCCTTAATGCAGTTGTTAGTAACACTGTACCACCCTACCATGGTCTCAAGCAACCCTGGTGGCTCAGTGTTTAAAGCATTCAGCTGCTAACTGAAAGGTAGGTGGTTTGAACCCACCCAGCAACTCTGAAGGAGAATAGACCTGGCAGGCTGCTCCCATAAGGATTACAGCCTAGAAAACCCTGTGGGACAGTTCTGCTCTGTCACATGGGGTCGCTATGAGTTGAAATTGACTCGATGGCACCTAACAACAACAACAAATCCCCAAATCATCCCAGAATATAGGTTTTATACGGTACTCTAAATGCTATTTGGTAAGGACCATGTATGAATATATGGTAATATTTGAATAAACATACAGTACAGTTTAGCCATTATGAACACCAGCTCCTTTATTAGATTTGAGGGCAGAAAAAAATGAGGGGTTCATCTTACAGTTAGGATATAAAAACTTTATATTAAGGATGATTTCCAAACATTGGATGGTGTTACCAACAAAAGCTGTAAAATCTGGTTTTACTAGCTTTTGAAGTATCATCCCTTCTCTCTGCTTTGTTGGATAGTATCTTGCTTGGAGGCAGATGAAAAGACTGCCTAAAGACTGAAGAGATGCATTTACCACCTTGTTAAGTGTAGGCTTCAATTACCATAAATAAGTTACTAAGATCTCAGGCTAATTTTTAATATACATCATTACTAAATACATTTAAGGTTTACAAAACATTAAAATGAATTAGAGATGGTAATCAGACCTCTTAGCTAAAGGAGAAATGGCAACCTCATGTTAGTGGTAGGCAGATGAATATCACCTGATCCACATTTAGGAGGAATAGAAAATATCTAC